>OY728157.1:1302815046-1305315046 GCA_963277665.1 Viscum album
TTTCTTTATCAAATATGATGAAAAAATATATCCCACATTCTGAACAATTCTGTTGTAATCCCATTCAAGTACGTAGGATGCCCCTCTAAGGATCAATCCCAACTAATTGTAAACCATATTTCATCCACTTTTGGGGTCCACATTACCAAATCCTTCCATTGTGGGGTCAAAATTATCCCTCCAAATATGAAATTTTCTATTTTTGGGACACAACTCTATGATTCACCTCCTTGGGGTGTTTTGATCCAGCAACAAGCCTCTAACCTCGCATAAGCCTTGAACATCCCCATACTACAACCAAGATTGGCGGTCTTGCAA
Source organism: Viscum album (assembly GCA_963277665.1). NCBI lineage: Eukaryota > Viridiplantae > Streptophyta > Magnoliopsida > Santalales > Viscaceae > Viscum > Viscum album. Next base: position 1,302,815,365 of record OY728157.1, read on the forward strand.
TGGGATGGTACCATGCAATAACACCATCATTCCTCTAGGTCACTTTCCTTTGTGTGCATCGTGATTTTATGTCTCCATTATGAACTATGTGGACTTTTATTACCATCTACTAGGGTACATAGGAATCCTCCGTAATGGTGAATCCCGAAACCATCATTTTCATGTCAGTTGAATATCATTCATTCCAAAAACATCAAACAATTCTCAATAATCCATCACCTAGGCTGTCACATCCCGATAAGATCTTTCCATCTTCTTTTGAAAGATAACCATGTGTATGTCCTAAACCACCCACTCAAACTACATGAGTTTCGATCCTTGTCTTCTAAATAGGGAATGTAGGAAACCTCCATGAGGTCCAATCCCATTCAATTGTAAACCTTGAAGTCCCCCTCCATGGGACCCATATTCTCTGAGATCATCCCTTCATGGTGTCTACATATACCATCAATATGTGAAATCTTATCATCATGAGGCAATCCATCCCTGGTCCATCCTCATTGGACATTCTGAACCATCCATCTGGTAAACCTTCCAGGTGCTCCCTCCAAGGGACATTCCCATCTGATCCACACTTATATATTTTATAACCTGTTCAATCCATCTATGTAATAATTCAACCTCATGGAATACCCCATTTTAAACATGGGATACTGAGGAAAAGCACGAAGTTATGCCTCTGGCATAAGATAACCCAAAATCGATGTGGAAATCCTTGAGTTTGTGCACCCTTGAGAATCCCTTTGATGAGGAGTAAAATATTTGTTCTTATGTTTCTACGTCAAGAGATGCCATAGATGCCTCAACATGATTACTCTCAGGGATGATGGTTTATTTCCTGACATTCCCCTTTGAAATGTCCTATCAGAAGAAGAAAAATTAACTAGAATCCACAAAGAAATGGAACTTGGAACCTGATTCATGAACAACATATTAATCGGTAAGGGAGACCCAATCTAGGAGAGAATTACAAGGATGATACCACGGAAATTGGGAAATATGGGGAATATGGGGTACAATGTAAACTGTCAGTGAGCATTGATCACGATTAATGATGTTGAAAACACCGTAGAAATCATTGTAAATAAAACTGTCGAACTTGACATGAATTATTTCTCAAACGACCATGGGAATTGGTAATGTTTGAGACATCATAAGTTAATCATGTCACAAGATTCAAACATTTGACACTATGTCCCATTATGAAAATATAATTCCTAGCATGAATGTCACCATAAATTGGGTCCATTGGTCGTTATTAATTTCTATCTATTCCATTGTTAGAATGGATCTCTCTCCCAAAATGTGTAAGACTAAAAATTTCTAGGGAATTTTGAATTTATTTCATATTATATCTTCTAATGGTTGAATCTTTCTACTTTATAGAACCCAAGAAACAGTTACTAGAAATCAATTTCCTTTTGCCCATAGATGCATGGGTAGGGGAAACAACAATATTGAATGTTTTCATGGCATCCCCTCCACCATGACATCATCCACTGACACATTTGTTGGGAACTCATGTCTCATATCTCCTTCAGAGTTTATCCAAAGAAGGTTGATCGACACTCTAAACTAAGGTTATGAATATGTGGGGGGCCATAATGACAAGGGACATGGCCCCCCAAGATTTAGTGGATTCTAGGACCTTCCATCACTACCACACCCAAGTGCCGCGCAGGGATCTATTGCTCACCAATATGACATCCAACAATTTAAAAAGTCTCTCCCTTGATAAATCATATAACTTATTCCCCTACTCCAATAAATTGAGGGATGTTAGGGTCATACTAGAAATGACTTCCGCACAGAATCCACCAATGGGGATCCCATTGGGAATCATCAATTCCACTAGCTATTGGTTCTCTAGGTCACGGAATAGTTGTTTTTCAACACTGCACCACAAGCCGATGTAGGAGTGACCCAACATCAGCATTAGGTATAGGCTTAAGAAGATGCCCATCAGGGGAGTCATCTTATAAAACATTCGTGGTCCATTCCACCACTGAAACCTATTACATGTTCACCACTATTTCAAAGTAGGGGTATGTCTATTCTAGACCATGATTGAGACCTTATACATCTCATGGGAAAGATGGGTTGACTCTTCCAGTCCGCAGCATAGCCAGCCATCACATGCCGACACATGGTGACAATATCCAAAATGGAAGTCCTCTCCATTCCATTTTTGGTGAGAGTGGATGTACTCCCCATCTAGTTGAAATCCATAATGGAAGTCCTACAAATGATCAGGATTCTAGGTATGGATATTTCACCCATATTTCATACTATCAACATTAAGGCCCTACTCACATCATCAGTAGCTCTAAAGGAGGCCCTACCCTCTTGAACAACTATCCAAGTGGAGGTCTTCCCTACTTCTTCGATTGCCAATAATGAGGTTATACTTATGTTCTGCACTATCATCAAGATAAACTTTCTTATGCGACCTTATAAATCCATTATGGAGTTGTTACCCATGTCCTCATCAACTCCAGTGGACTCCCTCCTCTCTATAGTAATAATAACTATGTAGGTTCTCCCTGAACATCCATCAATCGATTGGGAGGTCCTACACTTGTCCCGTTCGATATATTCTCAGGTTTTCCTCACACCCACATCATGAAAGTGGAGGTCCTCCATGCTCCAACAACAATAGATGTGATGATCATTCATGATTCACATCCAAATAAAGCGGAGGTCTTCCTGGCTCTAGTGCCAACATGTATGGAGGTGCTCCCTGTGTCACAGATCTCCCTTTCCCATGTGAACCACCTAGGGGAAGGATGTGAAATTACCACCATCAATTGGAAAACCTTATAAAGAACTAGGTTATGGTCAACCCAGTCAGCTTTTTTTATTTTAAATAGGAATGTAACTCAAGGATATATCATTCACCCAAAACCTATATAATAGTGTTTGGAGAAGTAATGTTATGTGTTAGCTTCGTCCTCCTAGAAAGAATGATTCACCATATCAGAAATCCATCCCTTGGTATATAGAAGTGGGGCACAATTTATCTCATTCATATAGTCTTTCTATGCATTACTCTCTACCATTTCCAAAATCACTCTTTACCTCAACATGAGGACACAAGGAGTTTTTCTGGGGCAATGTATATGACGAACACTAGCCAGGCACCCCACCAAAATTTTCCACCATTTTATTGGAATCAACGGTTGATATCCCATTCTACAGAGATGTGGTGATGCAGTTAGTACCATCTCTATGGGACAGCCTAGTTTTTAGTGGATTGTTAGTTCCACGTCATTCTCTCCACAGGCTAGTCTATCACCAAAATGGTCCATATTGGTGTCATTACTAGTTCCTTAGCCGACACCATTCTGGGAATGGAGAAATTGAGATCCATATCTGGCTTACGAGTGGATATGATTGTGGGAAATTATTGTAGAAGGCTAGTATCTCGAGATGTTATGGCCTATTGTAACATCATTCATTCGTTATCTAGAGTCTCTTACTCAAGCTAAAGTCATGTGTTTTTATTTAACCATATGGGTGATGCATTTCTCCTTCGAAACCACAATCTTGATCATCTGAAGATCCATTAGCATCTTGATGAAATCATCTAGTACTATCGCAAGGTTTACCTAATTGTGATTCCCATAAATCAACTACCTACATTGCCTAGTTATCACTGAACCCTGAAGCAACAATGCATTAAAATCATCACTGTGATCCATGGGATTATTTTTTAGGCATCCCTATACATTATGATCTATGGATATGTTATGTATGTAGCTATCCACTTTATGACCAATCATGTGACAATCAAATATGCTCGTTGACATTGAGGATATTCCCCTGGGCATATTTATAGTTAATATGGTTGAGATCCTAGAGAAGGAAACAAAGATAGGACTCATTGAGGAGAACCTATCCACAGGGGATGTAAAAGCTCTGTTGGATCCCGCATGCACTGTCACTCATCAGCAGATACACCTAATTTCCCTCACAATGCACAATCAGTAATTCCCTCTCAATCTAGAAAACATCAAGTGAAAAGGAAGTACAATATTTTTATAGCCTTTTGAACCATCTAGCTCGGTATGGAAGAAAAAATATGTTACCAAGAATGATCCATTACACCAGAATATCAGGGAACTGAAATGGTCCAATGACGAAATCCGTGCAATGCATACTACAGAATGACATGCAGACTATAGTGACCATCATTAGAACCCCATCCATCTTACACTAATAAAGCTAGTTCTTCCATATTTACTCCTTGTCGAGTTTCCTCCCATTGATCCTAACAACACTATTCATCCGGATTGGGTAGAGGCTAGAGTTTATTGTAAGAGACCATAGTGTGCATCTCTAAATAGGACAATGCATTGCAAGAAATTTTTTAGGATACTCTTTAGGTTATTACTCCATCTTCTCCACATTTCAATACTCCCTCAGTTCCTCATGTAGTTCAACTAGCTGCTCAATGAGTCGTTGGGTCCATATATCTTGTTGAATAGCCCGCCAATGTACTGGTCATAAGGAATCCTCACCAAGATAATAATCTACCTATGTTTGATCGGATGGATACTGTCATTACCCCACCTAGTGGATCTTGATATGTAATTGGTAGCAATTCCTTCAAATGGTAATCCATAGCTGGAATGGGGGGAAGACATACTGCTGCACTTGAATTTTTGAAATCATACCTTTTACGCATTCAATGGGATTGGATTCCAATAGAAGCATCTGGCCCACTACATCTCTAGGTGTGGACCCAGGATTGGGACTCTAGGAAAGAAAGAAGTTTCCCATCTCCATTGTTTCATATATACACTGGAAGGGTTGTGTTCATCTCATATAACTAGTTGCACATTGGGTTCATAGCTGGGTGGGAGGATCACTACTGGGAATCATTGTATACGTTTTGTTCCACCACTCGGAAGAAAAAATTTGACAACCTTATTATGTTTAAGAAAATCCTAGATGAGAAAGTTTTAGACATCGTCAACTGGTGGAAGTGTCCCATGTACTCAATCAAATTCTACTAACTCAATATGATTTACTAATGATGTGCATGGGGAAAGTTAAATCTAAATTGGTCCCATCACTCATAAATCAGGATTTACCTGGTGGATTCCAAGACATATATGACAAGTCCCAGTGGCAAGAGGAATCCCTGCAACAGGCCAATTAGGAACTTCTATATCCTCACATCATGCTTTCAAGGAGAGCTTCCCAGGCTAGGGCTGCTACCATTGCACAGGTAGAGACCCCCAGGACCCATTAATTGTTACTAGAAGTGACATACCCATAGATATCATTATGACGATAGTCTCAATACCGACCTCTAGGTTAGAATCTCCCTTCATAGAATCAGTTAGGACCACCATATTAAAAATCATTTCTTAGGTGAGTGAATTAGTTTCCACCTCCAATTCATGATACATCCCCTCGTCAAGTCCTTGCTCCACGAGTCATGTTCCCAAACAAGAGATGCTGGACCTACTATTTTTAGGAGGCTATGTTTGCTAGTTATTTCTATGGAACATTGGTTCATGGAATATTGAGGCATCCAGTGTGTAGAAAGCCTAAGGAGGCTAATCTCATTGATTGCCTCAACTATTGGATTCCATCTATATTCCCTATAATAGTGTTATATGTTCACGGAATGGATTCAGGACTATGTCAACAACAACATAATCAATCTGGGCCCAACTCCGAAAGAGGTGGAATGTGTTAACGTAATGGTAGATTGCAATGGTTATGGTGAATGGAATTAGGACTCTATTCATGGGTCTTATAAGTACAGTGACCAGATGGCTCACAAGTAAATCACTCATGTTCACAGTATCATTCATGGCCACCTAAAATATCTTGATCCTTCTAATGTTGTCTCACCCCCTCCCAAGGAAATATCTATATCCTCTTCTCAGTCATCCACCACATAGGAGTCCAAGCACCGAAAACGTAATGGAATGTATTGTTACCCACCAATGAAAAATATGTCATTTTTTCTTGGTTCCCTCATTCCCTCGAAGATTGGGATTAAACCCAAAATTCACCAAGTAATAGAGGATTCTTCAATTGATGATTATATGTGAATATTAATGAATAACATTGTGCTGGTGGACCCTTACAGGGTTCCCGATGACATGGAATGATGGATGACTCCTCTTAATTTCCCCATCCAAAGCCATCTTAAACAGAAAGCAAGATATGTGAATCATCAAAATACACTAGATATTTATTTCTTCCAAGTTGTGCATGCCACTAAGACCCAATGGCAGGGAAAACATAGATATTATATTTCATGGTATTTTCAATGTTTGTCAGATTCACCCCCACTATCGTTTGTACATCTCGATTTGGAAAATACACCACAACCACAATATGATTAGCCGTGTTCAACTATAGATATACCTCCCACATATGACTGTCGCCGATAGTGATTTTTCTTGGATAAACTTGTGTGAAGTGAAATTTCCCCAACACCATCTAGAATATGTTATTTTGACCTGCAGTACCCATCATACCTCTTGCAGCAAAGCATCCTTATTTTGGAAATAACATGTCCCTAGCACAACAGTGTAATGTGATAATTACATTGACAACATTATGACAAAGTTCATGATTCTTGAGGCTCCGGGCCTATCTGAATATATGTGTGAAACCATTTTAGTGGTTTTTAGAGGTCCCATCTCATTTGAAATAGTGGTGGCAGCTAAAGATGACTTCCATGCTGAGGTTGATGAGAATAATGAATGTCAGACCATCATCTTATTCTCTAGGGAGGAAGAAGGTTCTCACATTCAAGGGTATATCTGCATGTTAGATATCACTGAATTGGTTAATAGAATGGTGGTCGTCCATTCACTTGTTGATACATGTTCTAGGATAAATATCATCCAGACTCTGACACACCACATGCTGGGACTATCAAGACCAGATATGAATCCATCTGACATGATTATTCGTGGTTATGAAAGGACAACCCAGATGAAGGTTGGCAATATCTACCTAAAGAACCAATTTTATGGATTTATTTCAATAATTAAGTTCACGGTTGTCTTATTTCACACCACCAACATCACACTGATGGGTTGGACCTTGATCTATATTCATGTAAAAGTACCTTATTCATACCATCAATACCTCACTTAATTCATTAGTTATCAAGTAGTTGTACTGAAAGGTTATGTGTCTCCATTTTCTTCTTTTTAATCCCTCTACATTTAGGAAAACATATACAATATAAAGAAAACTATGGTTCGAGGTAATTATGTTGATCCAACAACTATTTTGGCCGATCTGTGGATAGATAAGGATGACACCTTAAACCTCCCAATTCACTGATTGGAGGCAACGATCCCAGACATGAGACATTTCTATTTCATCTATTTAAGGTGTAGGAAATGAGTCCACAAACATAAGAAATGTGGCATGATCACTTCATACCCCTACACAAAAAATGCCCTTGTAAAACTAGATCCTTGTACCTCTGTATTATATTGGTATGTTCCCCCCATATAAACCACAATACGCCACTCATTATTGTTTTAACATTCTTGGTTGAACAGACTCAAGTTGACATGCCGGTACAACTTTAATATTTTCAAATTAAGCCCCTTGGATTGAAGGCCTAACAGAATCAGATTGAAAACCTTTATGGAAATTGTTTAAGTAGTATGAAAATCTCTTAATGAAGATTCCACTACCGCTCAAGTCGGAACTCATTTTCCATCAGGGTCAACTGGTCCAGAATAGCCTCCTCCTACTAATGATCCTCTCACCATGTATGGTGAAGAGGACTTGGAGAATTCCCTCCTTCATTTGAGGAGTTTTTCTCCACCACATTCAATAAATTGGTACAAGTGAATATTTATACCATGACGGACCAAGGACCGACACGGATCCACACAGTGATGATTATGGATGAACGACAATAGTATTTGAATTTCATGAACTATCATTGGCGTGTGTTTTGTTAGCGTTTTGATGAGAAGCTTTGACTAGATCATTAGGTTGTTTTAAACCATCTCTGTCTCCCATTATATCCTCATGGGGTCAAACATCCTCCCAAAAAGATTCACCCTTCACACAATGCCATGGCTACAACTAAAGTTAATAAGCTCATGAAAAAATACATAGTTAAGGAATTATATAGTCACCAGTGTCATGATAATACCATTTCTATCATGAAGAAGAGAATATAGATTAGATTTTTCATTGAATTCTGTGATATCAACCTCCAATGTATGAAAAACGATTTTCCCCTTCCCATGATAGTGTTGTTTATCAATGCCACCTCCAGATTCTATGATATCTCATTCACAGATGGGTATTAAAGATACAATCAAATATAAATGAACCTTGAAAAATAAGATTAAACCATTATTAGATCCCCACATGGTTCTTTTTATTACCATGTCATACCTTTTGGTCTGAATAATGCATGTGAAATATATCATTGTTCTATACACCACATATTCAAGATGATCATTGAGATGTGAGTGGAATGTTACATGAATTATTTTTCGGTCTAATTCCAACAACAACAAGACCATCTCAATGATATTGATAATGTGTTCGGCTCCCCATGCTCCCCCGTCTGAAGATGAACCCTCTAATGTGTGATATTCAGGTTAACATTGGAGTGTTTCTATGATTCTTCTTCAGATACAGAGGTATTGAGATTGATCTAGAGAATATCTAGGCTATTATTCATATGCCACCTCCGAGAAACCCACAAGATCATGGAGTCTTCCAAGGAAACATATCCTACATATTCTAATTCATTAAAAATCTGGTCAGAACGTGTAATCCCTTTTCTTGACTCATTAAGAAAGGGTGGTCTAAAAATGTGATGTATAATTCCATACTACATATAATGATATTATGTAGTTTTTTCTCCAGCTTCTAGTTCTGATGACACCCATTTATAGAAATCCACTTGTCATTTTTGTGATTTTCCTCAAATGGTCATTCAGTTCCATTCCCACCCAAAAAATAATAACGAAGCAGCATAGAATAGTTTATACTATAAAAGGGTCATTCACTTAGACACATATATTAGATATTACTCCATAAAGAAGAGGTGCCTCCATCATGTAATTAAGGTGTAGAAGTTGTGACACTATCTATATCATCACAAGATGCAACTACTATCCCTCATGAATCAACATATGTATATTTAGAATAACCTTATATTTAAAATCCATCTATCATGGTGGGAGGTGATCCTTAATCAGTTATACATTCGGTTCATTCTATAAAAATATGTGAAGGGTTGGGAATTATCATATTTTCTGGCCACCCATCAATACCCTATAGAGAAGTCACTAGATCTTGACTTCCCAGATGAAGCCACCCTATTTTATTATCAAGAAATTCTATGTTAACATATTCACTTTGATTGTGCTTCAAAGAGTCCCATTGGCTGAAGGATGAATGGTCCCAGACTCAAGAGAGAAGGCATGTGTGTCATATTTATTATGCCCACATAGGTGATCATTCCCTACTTGTTCCTTTTTTTGGAAGGCTTCACCAACAATTATATCAAGTATCGGGTCCTCATCATTGGTTTTGAGCTAGCCCTCGAGATTAATATTTCCCACCTACATGTAAAATGGGAAACTGTGATGGTCTCCAAGTAGATCTATAAGGCCCCAGCATTAAACATTACTTAATCTTGAGATATTTCATGAATACACCTTGATGATCTTTTCAGGTTTAGAGTTTTAATGAATTAGATCATAAAACATGCATTACATACCACATTTAAACAAAGTGGTTACATAAAATATAGTACTCGTTTTTCCCATCAGCGGAAACATATTTAAAAAAAACATGTATTCTTTCATGACACATAATTTACTCTATCATCACATCATGTACCTTTCCCTTGACCTGTGAAAAACATTTCAAAAACATGGGATGATCATAAAAAGCTCAGTAAAGGATATAAAAGTATGAAATTAAAACATTAGTCCATGTATGAAATCATACTTTAATCATTAAACATATGAACTTTAACATACCTCATCAAATCATGAATAAATCATAGAATTCATAAGACATAAATTTAACAGGAGGAATTCATAACATTCTTACATTGGGAGTAACCCTCTTGGTTATGTTTAGAATACCCATCACAGTATATTCCCTAAACCTCTTCGGTGGAACCTTAACGTTTAACTCCTTCACGTTACCCAATGCATTGGAGAGCTATATCGGGCTCACCCTCCCTTAGTTTATCACGGAACCACCCATCTTCATAACAATGCCCAAGAACCATAACATAATCGTATCACATAAAACATGCATAGAGGAAACCTAACATTTCCACATTTCAATCACAAGATATCAATACAACACATTGATATAAAAACATTATGAATACCATTTTCAATACCAAAATAAAAGAAAATTAAAACATGGTATTTATTTTTTATTTAAAAAATTTTATGGCTTGTAGAGGAAGCCAAAACTCAAATATTGGTCATGGCGGCGGTGAAGTCGTTGTTGCCGCATACGTACGACAAAAAAACAAAAAAACATAACTTTTGTCTTTTAGTAAAACGCTTCGTATAAAGAAAATATTTCTTTTGAATAAGAATAAAATTCAAATGGGATTATACACCGTATAAAATAAAGTTGTGTATAAAACAAAATATGCCTCAATGGATGGAGATTGAGATGAAGTCCCTTACCTCGTATCTGACTTGACTTGATCGTTCTTTAATCTCCTGAATAATAAACATGACTTAATTTCTACTTGCTTAAGAACCATTTTTAAGTTCATTATTCCTTTTATATAATTTATTACCATTTCATGAACACTATTATATTATTTAAGTTTATAACGGTCATTTTAACGATCACTAGTATTGAGTCAAAAATGAACTTCTTATATTTACAATTTGTTCACGAAGACAGATATCCATTATCTCAAGAATGATATTCATGATGTCGATGCCATATATATCATATATATCTGGTATATACATGCATTTATAATATTACATAATCATTTAGAGGTAAGAAATGAAATGCACCGTTCATGGAGACGGTAAGCCGTACGTACACATGAACGCTACTTTCATTTCTATGTCATATTAATGGAATTAAAACTAATTGAGAGATACATTTATTTTAATTCAAGAATTATATTCATCATTTATATGTAATATAAATCATATATATCCATTATATATATGTACTTATAAAAGTACATTACATTTGGGGATAAGAAATGAAATGCACCGTTCATGGAGACGGTAAGCTGTACGTACGCATAAACACTACTTTAATTTCTATCTCATACATTAATGGAATTAAAACATAATGAGACATAATAGTATTATAATTCTAGTATGTTATAATATATAATATCATTAAATCATTCCTTTATACGTACCACATATGGTATTAAAGAATCAAATTAATTTAAGGGGCCGGTAGTCCGCACTTCCTAAAATGAAGATATTGCGAATACCCATAATGGAAGCCATAAAGTTAAGCCATAAATGAAAAATACAGAAGCTTAAGGAAAACATAAAAATATTATATATCATATATCAGTATAGTTACATCTTAATGGCCACCATTGAAGGTGTTAGAATAATATTGAACAATCATCGTTTCGTGAGGAAGAAATTCTCCATCCACAGAAACAGTATGTTCTTTGAACATTAGATGTAGGTGTGTGTAAGTGTAGCTCGAATTATTCTTATAAAAACATCCTAGTATATTTAAGATACTTTATTTTTTACAAAATAAATGAATAAAAAGAGTTTATGGGGTTGTAGAAGCAAAATAAAACATAAGAACACAAGAGAAGACACAACCTTTAAATCGGGTAACTCTTTTTGATTTGAGCTCAACGGCTTCCTTGGGAAGACATCTGCCCAAAGTGAGGCCTCTAAGAGTTATATAGAGATGTGTAGAGACAAAATGGGAAGATTTTGGCAGAGCCAAAGGCTTTGGAAGTGTGGGTAAGGTGGTAGATATGGGGGCCTTTTATAAGAGGAAAGGAGGGGCACTCTTGGAAAGTTACAAATTGTTACATTATTTTCAAATGAGTCTCGGATTTTAAAGGTACCACATTTATGTATTTCAAGGATATGGTGATAAGGGTTCGAAATATACTCATAAAATAGGTTTTTTACATGTGTAGGTCCTAGATTTTATTTTATCTTTTCATTTTATTTAAATCGTTAAATAATGAGGTAATTGTTGCATCATCATGATGTCATAAATAATTTAATTTATTTGATATCTAAAAATAATGAAAAAAAATTCTATGATTTAGGAAATTTTTTTATAATTCCAATGAATATTTATAGTCCAAAATATCATTTATGTAGACAAAATTAATAAAGTTTTACTCAGGTGATACATTCTGCGTTATATTTAACTTTCTTTAAAAATAAAAAGATAAAAAGTCACTTTCACACAAAAGTGATTCCATGGGGTCCACAAGTTTGGCACAAGGAATCCCATGGTCGTCCAGGAGACAAACAGTAGCATTAAGACACATGTTGGTGTCATTTAGTATTATTATGATATTATTTTATTATCCTTAACTACCCGATTACTCATTAATCAAGATAATTAAAGATAATTATCGCCGTTACTATTCATAATGACCAAAAACAAAAGAGTCTTAATTACATAATTTGGACCTTCTGATTCCAAATATCGAATCCATTTTACCAAATTATAAACACAGAAATTTCAATATTTAATTTAAAAATAATTCCTGTTGTCAAAACAAATAGCGGGTTTTTTTTAAACTATATATCTGAAAAGTTTGGCATTAGTTTATGCCAAATTCCAAAGTGAAATTAATCCTAATGACCACCATTGGATTAAATGGTAAAAATATATTCAGATTACTCTTTAATACCAATTAAAAAGATAATATAACCATATAATTAAATTATATGAAAAAGCAGTTTTGATGTAAAATGCAGTATTTTTGACTATTCATTAAAAATGAACATTGTCAGAAAAATACCAAAAATTTATCCAATGTAAATTTTAACATCCCAATCATAAATAATATGTTTATTTTGAGAAATAGATATTATAGAATTGTCATAATTTTGACTCAAAAATGGTTTTCCATCAAAAGGAAGTAAAAATATCATTTAAAAATATTAGTGTATTCTATGCTTAAGATTGGATTTATTCTCATTTTAAGCCTCTAAAACACTATCTAATTCATAAATAGACATAGATACAAATATATATTATTCATTACTTACTTGGGATGTTACAACCTTCCCCCTTTAGAAAATTTGGTCCTCGTAATTTATTTACATATCCAATAAGTGGGGGTATTTATCCCTCATTGCATTTTCAGATTCCCATGTTGCCTCTTCAATCATGTGGTTTTTCCAAAAAACCATTACCTAATGAATCACCTTATTCTGTAACACTTGATCCCTGTAGTTAAGAATCTAGACCGGTTGTTCCTCATAATATTTATTCACTTCCAACTGAACTACCTCTGGACTCAAAACATGAGATGGATCTGGCATATACTTTCTCAACATCGAAACATGAAAAACATTATGTACTTGAGATAAAATCAGATGTAAAGCCACTCGGTATACAACAGATCCAACTCTCTCCAGAATTTCATATGGTCCAATGAACCTTGGACTCATCTTTAATTTCATAACAAATCACATCACACTTTTCAATGGTGAAACTTTGAGAAAAAACATGATCATTTACCTCGAAAGATAGATCCTTCCTCCGGTTATCTGCATAACTCTTCTGCCTGCTCTGAGCTGTTCTCATGTGTTTTTTTATCAACTGGACATTTTTTTCCATCTCTTCTACCAAATCTGGTCCCATCAGTTTCCTCTTACTCACTTCATCACAGAAATATAGAGTTCGACACCGCTTCCCATATAATGCCTCAAATGGTTCCATATGTATACTGGAATGAAAACTGTTATTATAAGAAAACTCAACCAAAGAAAGATGTTGGTCCCAACTTCCCTGATAATCCATCGAACAAGCACATAGAATATCCTCCAATGTCTGAATTGTTCGTTCTGATTTCCCATCTTATTGAGGATGAAATGATTTACTAAAATTTAATTTAGTACCCAATGACTTCTGAAGGCCTTTCAAAAAGTTATAAGTGAACCTGGGATCACGGTTAGATACAATGGAGAGAGGAACTCCATCAAACTTGAATATCTCTTTAAGATACAAACAAGAAAGTTGATCTAGGGAAAAAGTATCTCGTATAGCATGGAAATGAGAAGATTTAGTCGAGCGATCTACAATAACCCAGATTGCATTATTACCTCGAGGTGTCTTCGGCAATCCCACAACGTAGTCCATGTATATATTCTCCCATTTCCATTCTGGTACAGGTAAAGGCTGATGCATCCCTTTCGGTAACTGCCACTCTACGTTAACCTATTGACAAGTCAAACAGTTCACTATAAAATCAACAATATCTCTTTTTATTCCATCCCACCAGTAATACTCCCACAGATCACTGTACTTCTTAATACTGCCAGGATGAACTGAAAACGGAGAACTATGAGCTTTCAATAACAACTCTCTCTTCAACTATGAATCACAAGGCTCACACAATCTCTTCCCAAATCTCAAAACACAATCATTATCAATATTGAATTCTGGCAACTTTCCCTTCTGAACAAGCTCTACCTTTTTCTGCAACTCACTATCTTTTTTCTGTGCTTGCTTGATTCTGTCTGATAGAGAAGATTTCAATAATATCTGAAACAAAATAGAAAAACATCTTGCACAAACAAATTCTATTCCAATGTTCATCAAATCATTAACCAAAGGATCACGTTCCAAACACAACATTGTTAATGAAGCATTACTTTTTCGACTCAAAGCATCAGCCACTTTATTTGCTTTTCCCGGATGGTAATGAATTGTACAATAATAATCTTTGATTAATTGAAGCCATCTCCTCTGTCTCATGTTCAATTATTTCTGAGTGAATATATACTTTAAACTTTTGTGATCAGTATATATTTCACACCTTACACCATAAAAATGATGCCTCCAAATTATTAAATCGAAAAAACAGCAGCTAATTCCAAATCAAGTGTAGGGTAATTTACCTCATGAGTTTTCAACTGACGTGAAGAATATGCAATTACCTGATCATTCTACATTAGGACGCAACCAAGTCCTTTCAATTAAGCATCACTGTAGATAATAAACTCCCTATTCCAGGAAGGTAGTGCCGAAACTAGAGCATTCACCAATCTTCTTTTCTATTCCAGAAAAAAATCATCACATTCTTTTGTCCAGATAAACATAACACCCTTCCGAGTTAGCTTACTCATTGGACTAGATAACCATGAAAAATTTCTAACAAACCTTCGGCAATATCCTGCCAAAACCAAGAAACTATGAATCATAGTTACATTTGTGGGTCTTGGACATTCTTCAACAACCTTTGTTTTTGCAGTATCAACAATTATCCCATCTTTATTAACATTGTGACCAAGGAAATTAATTTGTTGCAACAAAAACTCACACTTGCTAAATTTCCCATACAGTTTATTTTCATTCAAGGTTTTCAAAATAACCCTTAAATATCGTTCATACTCCTCTTTACTTTTAGAAAATACCAAAATATCATCAATGAAAATCACCACAAACATATCCAAGAACTCATGGAAAATTCTATTCATTATGTCCATGAATACATCATGTGAATTGGTTAGCCCAAAAGTCATTACTAAAAATTCATAATGGCCATATCTTGTACGGAACGCGATCTTCAGAATATCTGCTTTGTTTACCTTCAACTGATGGTACCCTGATCTCAGGTCAATCTTTGAAAAATACAGAGCTCCCTGGAGCTGATCAAACAAATCATCGATATGAGGCAAAGGATATTTGTTCTTAACAGTGATGTTATTTAAGGCTCTATAATCAATACAATGTCTCATAGAACCATATTTCTTTTTTAACAAATAAAACAGGAGCACCCCATGGTGATGTTCTAGGTCGAATGAAACCTTTCTCTAATAAATCTTGCAATTGCTCCTTCAACTCTAAAAGTTTAGTTTGAGCCATTCGATAAGGGGGTTTTGAAATTGGCTAAGCATCAGGAAATAAGTCAACAGTAAATTCAACTTCTCGATCTTGTATTATTCCAGGAAACTCATCAGTAAAAACATCCATATACTCATTTACCACTGGCACATCATTAATTTGAATAGTTCCTTTATTTTCAACGATGTGTGCAAGGTAACATTCATTTCCATCTTTTACATGTTTCTCAACCACTTGATATGTTATCAACAGTAAGGGTTCATTCTTGTACACAAACTGAAAGTCATTCTGAAAAGAAACTTCTTTAGCTCTACAGTCAATCTTATAATGGTAAATAGAGAGCTATCCATACCCAGGATAACATCAAACTCTACTAGAGTTAAAACAATAAGTTTTTCAAGTAGGTTCTTTCCACGGATAAGGATACAAAGATTCTTATAAATTCTTTTTTCCTCAACATTTCTCCCTGGTGTTTTTACCACAAGTTCCGAAGTCATTTATTGAGATGGAATTCCAATTTTACAAGAAAAGGATTCATTGATGAAAGAATGTCTAGTACCTGAATCAAACATCACACTGGCATAATCTGAAAAAACAAACAAAGTACCTAATACAACTTCATTTGATGGCCTGACATCTACTGAAGTAGTTGCAAAGGATTTCACCACACCTTTATGCTTTTAGTCTAACTTATTCCCATCACTCAAGCTCATTGTCGAACACTCGTTTTCATAGTGACCCATCTCATTGCACTTAAAAAATTTCCCTAACTGTAAATAAAATTTGGTCTTACCACCACCATGATCTTTTTCAGTGCAATCACGAGACTTATGTCCCATCTTACCACATCGGTAGAACGTTCCAGAATTCATAAGACATTCCCCAGCATGCCTTTTACCACATTTATCTCAAACTGGAAACTTAGTTTTCTTACCGTCAGACATTTTTGAAGAATTCTTTCCTTTCTCCTGCCACCTTGGTCTCTTCTTCTGTTTCTTGTTATATAACACTTGATCATCAGCAAACTCCATTTCCACCATCTCAGCACATCGAACAATCTTTTCATAAGTTTTGAACTCATGAGAAGATAATGTCCTTCGATATTTTGACTTTAATCATGAGTAATAATGATTGATTTTATTATCAAGGTCTCAGATAAAATTTGGAGCTTACCTTTCCAATCGAGTGAACCTTTTTTCATAGGCAGCCACTTATTCTTCCTCTTGGATCAATTCCAAGAATTGCTTTTCCAACCTAAGTCGAACAGTCTTAGGAAAATTATTCTCATGAAAAATAACTTTAAATTCATCCTAGTCGAGAGCATCAATCTCATCAGCGTCCCTGATATTTCTAACCATCGACCACCACTGATCTGCTTCACCCTCCAAACGGTAAATAGCAAGACAATCCTTTTGATCGTCTGAACACCCCATGACATCGAAAATCTTCTCCAGTGCTTTAATCAACCCTTCTGCTAGAACATGGTCAGATGATCCTCTGAATGATGGGGGACATTCCCTCATGATATGTTCCACCACTAACATGTTCCTCTATGGTTGATCTGGCTAATCTCGTGCATGGATACCGCCACCATTTATCGCTTGAGTCAACTGCGCCATTACTACAACAAACTGTTCACTTCCAATTCCGACCATCACAGGATGCTAATTCGGAAGGTTATTTCCTTCTATATGCCTTCCTAACACTGCTTCCATATTTCCTCTGAGGAAAACCATTCTAAACAAACATGTCTTAGATGAATCAACATGGTAATCTTCAAATGCAATATCATTTCAATTTGACCATAAAAAATATTTTTCTATAATCATTTAATTGAATTATAACTCCTAATGTTATCCAAACTGACCTCTGATACCAACTATAAGGCCCCAACCTTAAACATTTCTTAATCTTGAGATATTTCAAGAATACACCTTGAGGATCTTTTCAGGTTTAGAGTTTTAGAGAATTATATCAGAAAACATTCATTACATACCACATTTAAACAAAGTGGTTACATGAAACATAGTACTCATTTTTCCCATAATCGGAAACATATTTAAATTAGAACATGGATTCTTTATTGGCACTTCATTGACACTATCTTCACATCATGTCCCTTTACCTTGACCTGTGGAAAACATTTCAAAAACATACGATGAGCATAAAAAGCTCAGTAAGGGATATAAAAGTATGTAATGAAAACATTAGTCCGTGTATGAAATCATAATTTACTCATAAAACATAATACATTTAACATACCTCATCAAATCATGAATAAATCATAGAATTAATAATACATAAAGGTAATTTGAGGCATTCATAACATTTTTACATACGGAGTAACCCTCTTGGTTACGTTTGGAATACCCAACAAAGTATATTCCCTAAATCTCTTCGGAGGAACCTTAAAGTTTAACTCCTTTGCATTACCCCATGCATTGGAGAGCTATATTAGGCACACCCGACCTTAGTTTATCACGGAACCACCCATCTTCATAATAATGCCCAATAACCATAACATAATCGTATCACATAAAACATGCATAATGGAAATATAACATTTCCACCTTTCAATAACAAGATATCAATACAACACATTGATATACAAACATAATGAAAACCATTTTCAATACCAAAATAATAGAAAAGTAAAACATGGTATATATTTTTCATTTAAAAAAGGTATGTCTTGTAGAGGAATCCGAATTCAAATAATGGTCACGGTGGCGAAGTCGTTGTCGCCGCATACGTACGAAAAAAAACAAAAAAACATTTCCTTTGTCGTTTAGTAAAACGCTTCGTATAAAATTAAGATTCCTTTTTAATAAGCATAAAATTAAAAGGGGTTTATACACCGTATAAAATAAAGTTTTGTATAAAACAAAATATGCCTCAATGGATGGAGATTGAGACGAAGTCCCTTACCTCGTATCCGACTTGACTTGATCGTTATTTAATCTCCTAAATAATACACTTGAGTTAATTTATAATTTCTTAAGAACCTTTTTAAAGTTCATTATTCCTTTTATATCATTTATTACCATGTCATGAACACCATGTTATTATTTAAGTTTATAACAGTCGTTTTAACGATCATTGGTACTTGAGTCAAAAATGAACATCTTATATTTACAAGTTGTTCATGTAGTCAAATATCCATTATCTCAAGAATTATATTAATGATGTAGATGCCATATATATCTTATATATCCAGTATATACATGAATTTATAATATTACATAATCATTTAGAGGTAAGAAAAGAAATTCACCATTCATGGAGATGGTAAGTCGTACGTATGCATTAACGCTACTTTCATTTCTATGTCATATTAATGGAATTAAAACTAAATAAGAGATATGTATATTTTAATTCTAGAATTATATTAATCATTTAGATGTAACATAAATCATATATATCCATTATATATATGTACTTATAATAGTACATTACATTTGGGGATATGAAATGAAATGCACCGTTCATGGAGACGGTAAGCCGTACGTATGCATGAACGCTACTTTAATTTCTATCTCATAATTTAATGGAATTAAAACATAATGATACATAATGGTATTATAATTACATTATGGTATCATATATTTTATCATTAAATCTATCCTTTATATGTACCACATATGGTATTAACGAATCAAATCACTTTGAGGGGGCGGTAGTCCGCACTTCCATAAATGAAGATATCGTGTATACCCATAATGGAATCCATAAAGGTATGCCATAAATGAAAAATATAGAAGCATAAAGAAAACATAAACATATTATATATTATATATAAATATAGTGACATCTTAATGGCCACCTTTGAATGTGTTAGAAGAATATTGAACAATCATCGTTTCGTGAGGTTGAAATTCACCATCCACAGAAACAATATGTTCTTTAACCATTAGATGTAGGTGTGTGTAAGTGTATCTCGAATTCTTCATATAAAAACATACTATTATATTTAATATACTGGATTTGTTACAAAATAAATGAATAAAAATAGTTTAGGGTGTTGGAGAAGCAAAATTAAACATAAGAACACAAGAGAAGACACTACCTTTAATTCGGGTAACTCTTTTTGATTTGAGCTCAAAGGCTTCCTTGGGAAGTCTTCTGCCCAATGTGAGGCTTCTAAGAGTTAGAGAGGGAATTGGAGAGACAAAATGGGCAGGGTTTGGCTGAGACAAAGGCTTTAGAACTGTGGGTAAGGTGGTAGAGGTGGGGGCCTTTTAAAAGAGGAGAGGAGGGGTACTCTTGGAAAGTTACAAAATGTTACTTTATTTTCAAATGAGTTTCGGATTTTAAAGGTCCCAAAATGATGTATTTATAGGATAAGGTGATAAGGGTTCGAAAGATACTCATACAATAGGTTTTTGATATGTTTAGGTCCTAGATTTTATATTATCTTGTCATTTTATTTTAATCGTTAAATAATGAGGTAATCGATGCATCATCATGATGTTATAAATAATTTAACTTATTTAATGTCTAAAAATTATGAAGAAAAATACTATGATGTAGAAAATCTTTTTATATTTCCAATGAATATTTATAGTTCGAAATAACATTTATGTAGACAAAATTAAAAATGTTTTACTCAGGTGATACATTCTTTGTTATATTTAACTTTTTTTAAAAAATAAAAAGATAATAAGTCACTTTCACACAAAAGTGATTCCATGGGGTCCACAAGTTTGGAAAAAGGCATCCCATGGTAGTAAATGAGACAACCAGTAGCATTAAGGCACATGTTGGTGTCATTTATTATTATTATGATATTATTTTATTATCCTTAACTACCCGATTACTCAATAATCAAGATAATTAATGATAATTACCGTCGTAACTATTCATAATGTCCAAAAACAAAAGAGTCTTAATTACATAATTTGGACCTTCTAATTCCAAATATCTAATCCATTTTAGAAAATTCTAAATACATAAATTTCAATAATTAATTTAAAAATAATTCCCGTTGTCAAAACAAATAGCGGGTTTTTTTGAAACAATATCTATGAAAAGTTTGGCATTAGTTTATGCCAAATTCTGAAGTGAAATTAATCATAATGACCACCATTGAATTAAATGGTAAAAATTTATTTATATTACAATTTAAGACCCATTAAAAAGATAATCTAGCCATATAATTAAATTAGATGAAAAATCAGTTTTGATGTAAAATGCAGTATTTTTCACTATTCATTAAAAAATGAACATTGTAAGAAAAATACCAAAAAATTATCCAATGTAAATTTCAATGTCCCAATCATAAATAATATGTTTATTTTGAAAAATAAAGATTATAGAATTGTCAATAGTTTTATTTAAAAATGGTTTTCCATCAAAAGGCAATAAAGCAATCTTTTAAAAATAGTAGTGTATTCCATGCTTAAGATTGTATTTATTCTCATTTTAAGCCTCTAAAAAACTATCTAATTCATAAATATACATAGATAAAAATATCTATTTTTTATTACTTACTTGGTATGTTACAAGATCAATGGCGACTATATGATTGGGAATACCGGAACTTATTCCCCTCTTAGGGAACACTCTCTAGCTGATGTCCCAGTTCCATTATCTACAAGAGGTCACTCATGTTTGTCAGTAACAAAATGGTTGAGCCAATGACATTTCCAACCTTGTTTCTTCTCTATTGTTTCCTGACAAGGACGATCTAATTATCCACATGGTGCGACGAAGGTTCATCACTTCCTTAAACAAGGATGATGATGATAATCAGTAGGTAATTAATCTTACTGCTAATGTCTCTTCATCGGGACCTCCATATCCCCCTGGAATAGAAGAATATACCCATTATTGGATGACATTATTTATTGAGTTCCTCTAACACAATAATCCCCTAATATATAGAACAACACATTAGAAAATATATCGGTGTGCATTACAGTTCACCCACCAAAGTTTTCCCCACCTTGATAAGATCCTTTAAAAACATGGATATGATGATATTGTTCTCCAATGAATTCAAGGAGACTTGATTCCCCATGTTATATAGTAATTCCATGCTAGTTCCTATGGAGCTCAACAGGCTGGGTCAAAACTCTCTAATCAGATCTGATGGTTAGGCTACTTAGGGCCTACCCTGGTCCATGATGGAATCATGTTCTCCTAGAGGTGTCATGTGTGCCATATCCATGTCAAATTTTTTCATTGGTTTCCAGAGGCCCTCCATATTATCAAATATTCCTAGCCCATTGTGGTCTGCATACTAGATGTCAACAGATTAAACCTACCAACGACATCCTTTCAGTTCATGTTTAGCCTAAAATCCATAAATTTCATTTACCAGAGGGAAGGATCCATACTTCTCTAGGATGTGAACGCTCTTTCTTTCATCGATTTCATGATCTACAACATAATCCACCAATTTAGAGTTCCTCAATGCATTCTTGTAGATAATGGAAGTAATTTTTGAGAAGGCGAGCTAAAGAAACTATATGTGAAGCATAGTATCAAACCTAACCATAGTTCTCACTATCATGCACAAAAAATAGGTACATCGAGGAATTTTACCATAACATATATATCATTTTATTGAAATAAATTTGTCAGAATATGAATATTTTACTGGACAAGCTCCAAAACTATCTTTGGGATTACTATACAAGGACACGTAATTCAACCAGGGTGACTCATATAACCTAGTGTACAAAAAATATGTCATCAAGACGATCGAGATCCTGTTGCCATTATCCATCCCATTTATCTACTATGAGAAGATATCAGACAATATTTCAATAGTCCATCTATCTATGCTGGATGAACTCAATGAGAATAGGCGCCAGGCCATGCACCACCTAGAGGGAAATTATAACATGATATTCAGAGATTTCTATAAGAATGATAATCTATTCTCCTTCCTCCAAGGTGACGTGGTATTGTCCCTGAGAATATCGATGATACCTGATAAGAAGCAACCAAAGTTGGAGCCCAAATGAGTGGGACCCAATATTACTCATATGGTGTATCCCAATGGTGCAAAAAATTCACTAGAGATGATGAGTGAGTTACTCCTCCCAACAATTCCATGTTTCTCAGGAAGTATTTCACGTTAGTGAGATCTCATCACCGTCATGCACTATAATAAAATGTGACCAGGAAATACAGTACCTTTTTGTCTGATATTTAAGAACATAAACTAATATCTCTCACATACTTACCACGTCGTATTAAACTACATGGAATCTCAAGATCTACATGTGGTTTGATTCCTTCCGTTAAAGGATATGTTCAAATGCTCAGATATTTTTTATTTGGGTCCATCCTAGGGTTCTTCTATTATTTCTCTTGGCCCTTTGGCCTGAGTTCTCTCCTATATTTATTATTTCAGTGGTGCATGGACTTATTTTTTACTCATTCACATCAATCTATTTCTACCCTACCATAAAAATTTCTATTTTGAGATATCTCTTACATGATTACCACATGACGTTAAAATACGTGACATTTCCAGAACTACGCATGGCTTGATTTCATCCCATATATGATATGTGGGAATTCCTGAACATTTGGTTATCGGTCCAACCCCAGGTCTATCGGCCTTTCCATGCCCTCAAGCCTAACCTCATGGTACAAAATCTATGACCATAAATTTAGATTTCAACTTTCCAATATGACGATAATCAAATGCATCCTTACCTTTTGACGTTAAACTACACAACATTTCCATAACTATGTGTTCCATGATTCCTACCCACACATGATACATAGAAATGTGTTAACATTTTTCTTTGAGACCATATATAGGTATATCAACCTATTATTCCCCTTTCATCCACTTGGCCTCTCAAGTCACCTACCCTTAATCAGATTCATCTATTTGTACATCCTCAGCAACCTGATCAAATGCGCAATGGAATGAGACTTTCAGTGTTCGACCCTGTATAGAAATTCTCAAATTCCACCACCATGCTTTAGGTTCCCTTTGTTGGACCTTCATTATCCATAATCCATGAAAATCCACCAAATGGAATGGATGTTCAACCTTAAGGGTATCCTACCATTCTGTTCCAATGTCCTGGAGGATCTCGAATGAAACCTTGAGACAGGTTCCGCCAACACATTAAATATGGTTAGTGGTCAACCATTAATCTTTTGTTTCTATTTTAGGATACACAATATGGATACTATGTTTTGATTATAGTCAATAGTTATTATACATCATTATTCCACTCTCATTGCATCCCAAACATTGATATCATAATTCACATTCCTTCTCACATCCTTATCTCAGGAGGGAACTTCAATACTCTTCACGCCATCCATATGTGAATATTTACGTGGTGAGTGGGTAGACCAATTTCATGGGGTTAATTTTGATTGAACACCATCATTCCCATATAGTGTTCTTTATTGTGTAGAAAAGGTATTTTCCACCCCTTGTTTCCCACACAGAGCATGGATCATGGGGACTTAAAGGGGTTTTGATAAGGCTTATACATGCATGGAAGACTCACACATCATCTGATCCGAACACTAAAACTATAAACTAAGATCATAGATCCTAGATTTTGTGCATCATGACTTTAAACTTTGAAAATATTCTCTCGGTATTTTGTGATACGGTGTGGACTTCTTCAGTTCTCATTTGCCTTATTTTAATTTCTAACACCGTGTTGCATGTTTCTTCTGGGGGAAGCTCCTTCTCAACGTTTGAACTATATGACCTTAAACTAAGATCTTTTATGTCTAGGTTATCATGATGTAAAACTATGTATCATCCTCGATTGTCATTGTTTCAGAAGTGATCACCCACATTGGTGTTGGACGCTTTACAAACCTACTTCCATGAACTATGTATGACCAAATTTATACCCTTATAGCATAGGTAGTGATATCTAGACACCTTTTCCCCAGGCCTAGCTACATAGTCATCCATTCATCCTTTTCATCCCCTATTGACCTGGGGTTCCCATTGAGAGAGTGTGTTGTGTGATGCAAACTTCTTATTCCCATATTCATGTTTGGTTTTCATAGTGCACCCTAAATTTATCACATGTCCCACCTACATGACATTAAATTGTGTGGTGTCATCATCCTTACTGATTGATGTTAAACTGAATGGGTATAACCCATTCACATGACATTAAATTGAGAAGTTATGGTCCAAACTAGATGAACCTAAAATAAGAGCATTAGGTCTAAGAAACATGTCCTTTAAACTACTCTCAGTTCCCCTCAGCAGACTAATCCTAATTAGTGGTTCTGATTCTAGTGATAGATATTATACATCGTCAGGATTGAATGCATGAAAATGAAGTACCTAAAGCATTGGTATCCACATAGATATTTTCCTAGAATCACCTCCATTTTTCTTATACCATTTATTTGGGCCTTCATCATATTTTATTTTTGAAAGGACCCCTGAATAGCATGGATTCTCATCCTTAAGGAGTTCCTTCCATTTCGTGCCAATATCCAAGAGAATCTCGAATGACACCTATAGACAGTTTCAACCCACATTTCAATTATGGTCAGTGGTTTATCCTTAGTTGTTTTCCCATTTTAGGATATACGATATGGATAAAGTGGTTTGGATACAATCAATAATTTTTATCCATCATTATTCTACCCCCATCAGGCCCCAAATATTGTGCCCTATGTTTAACATTTTCCATCCCATTTCATGTTCTTGTGGACTTATGACATGCACGGTGTTGTCTCTATATGCATTACCATGTGTCATGTATGGATGTCGTTATGGTTGAATTATCCCAATTGACACTTTTTCCCACATTGTGCACTCGCAGGTGATGGGTAATGACTAATATCTCTCCTTGTTTCCCACATCGAGTTTGGATCATGTGGGATTAGAAGCTTGGGTAGGGTTATACAAACATACGAGAGTTGTATGGCATCTTGGTTTGAGTTCTATGACCTTAAACTGAGACCTTTCTTCATCTATGTAATATGATGTTAAACTATTATTCCTCATACCACAAGACATTAAAATATTTCATCCATAAAATATGACATTAAATTGTATGGGTTGGTCTTGTCATACAAACATAAATGACCACACCATCATCCTGGCCACATGATGAAAAACTACCCTACATTGTGGTGTTCTCACATGGGAAGGAATCCCCTCTTTTACTGGTTATCCCCCATGATGCGTTTTATGAAATATGTTCATCTGGATTAACCTCCTTACATGATATGTGGTGACACACATACATTCCATAATTGGGTATATTCCTAGGTTCATTAACGATTTTGGACCTCTATCCCTGATTATGATATGAACTCAATGACCTTAAACTAGGAACCTCAAATGGAATATATGGTGTGATGGATAATGGAAGGTCTCCTTGTCCTTCGTTAGTGTTGGGTTTTCCCCCTTAATGCTCCACATATGCCTCCTTTCCATCTATTCCTTGATATTTATATGTTGTCAAAGCCTCTCTTGGTCCATTAATATGGGGTTCATCTACTATATTCCATGAAAACACAATGGGAATAAACATTATAGTCTATGTAGAATCACAATAAACTATTAAAATTTTTCTAGTTAGTATGAACATAATCAATGTCTAACATCCTAGTCATATGACGTTAAACTATTCCCTGCATCGTCTACATAGAAAAATGTTAAACTACAAACTTATCATCTTCACCAAAGAGGCATTCTAGGACCTCACTAGAGAGATATAGATTGGGAGTAGGTTTCACCCTAGATCAGACTGATATCCTCTCCCAACATGATTTTGTCCCAGATCCATGATTTTAAGAGTGTTGGACTCCAGTCGAATACCCTATCACTCCATATCCACTCTTTTCATGCCCTTTATTTAGACCCTCTTAATCTGTCACATTTGAGGGAACCCCCCTAACAGTATGGATGGTTTTCCTCATGGCTTGTCTACCATGCAGGGAAAACATTTTTGAAGATATCAGACATCACTTTTAGTTTTTCCACGTGTATTGAACACATTCAACGATTAGACCTTGTTTGTTTATCCCTATTTCAGGCTAACATGATATGGATGTAAAATTTCAAAAGTGGTCACTTGTTATCCTCCATCATCGTTTTTCCGCAATTATGTTCCAAAAATTCTTTATCTTGATTCACTGTTATCATTCCACTTTGTTCAGTTTGATTCCAATACCATTGTAATTATCCTAATCAGGTTCCAAAAATTGTTGGGAAAGGTGATTCAGATGTTCTGAGAATCACATACTATAGTCATAGCCCCTCTCTCTCATAGTCAAAAAGCTCTAGGTGGTCGGTCAGACACTAACTATTCAATTATTCGTCGAATCTCTCATATTCATGAATGATTATGTGGTCATCCCTTATTTCTCACATTGGGTATGACCAACATAGCCCTAGGGATTGGTTATTAGTTGTTTCTTGAATATTATTGAGATGCAGTGATCATGGTAATAAATATTTCCATGCACATAGTCTGAATAAGAATGAAATTGTGAGAATTTTGTGTATGTTTAAAAAACACATCCCCTATAGATTGGCCTCTTCAATGGAGCATCTCGGTTTCAATGCAATTTTGAGTTTCACAACTAGGATATTATGTCTCTTTCGAAGCTCCATTCCATATTCATTGGATGTGGGGAGAATTTCAACTACTCTGATCTATATTTGATCGTTCTCATTTTGGATATTGGAAATTTTTTGAGATATTCAGCTAATATTCTCTTCATCTTCTTATAGCTATAATTGTAAACCTGATATGCGTTCTGATTGACTATTGATTATACCAGAGCACTCATTCATCAAATCTTGAAGGTACTCGATCTCCTGATCATCCTCTTGATGCTTTATAATGCCAAATGACTTCTTTTATAGCCAAGACACATTTAAATCATGATCACTCTCCCTAAATTTCTCAGTAAGGTAGTCTTGAATGAGCATGTGTGGACCCCATGTGTCCACTCCACTAGTTCATAGTTGATGCAGCCGAGAATGATGATTCCCTATATGACTTATCCATTATGCTTGCGAGTCATCATGAATAAAGTAGTTGATCAATTTTCATAGAAGGAAAAGGTAACTCCAACTATCCTCCAAAATTGATTAAGCCTCATCTAACCCCTCTCGATTAGAAGGTTCGTATTTTGGGAACACCTCCCGAATTTCAGTAGTTGGATTCTCCACAAATATTTTATCAGATTTTCTTGGATCTATGTTGTGTGGTTGATCCTTGTCTCTAGATTTCATCTCAATGATCTTAGGTTCCTCCCCACCATTGGTTCCTACCATGTCCAAGGTTTTCATGGTCTACTCAGCTCATAAATCTGGTTCCATATTGATTGGTGTTACACTCATGAAAGGAGCACTATGATATATGGCCATCCTCACTAGCGGCATTCTCGCTACATGAAGATCTGTTTGTACAAAGATAGTGTTAGTTGGCCAAGCCTTATGGACAATTATTTATGACTCTGTGAGAAGATAACAGAAAATGGATTATTTTTTATCACGTCTTATGTTAGTTACTGTTAGAATCTCATAACATCCCCCCCCCTCCCCGTATATTTTTGGTAACTCCAAATATCCAGGAATGACTACCCTTATTACCACAAATTCGCAGGACCCTAACATTATCATTGTTTCATACATGAACTACATAACCTCATCCACTATCATGAGAGGAGCTATTTTTTGTATGATGATCTACTATATAAAAAAAAATCAGTTGAGAAACCTAGGCGATATGAGTAAGATAACAATGTAAAATAATGAATAGAGCATAACCTAAGAATTATAGTGAATTATCCATTCTCTAAGGCTGATACCTCACCATATTCTAGAGGACTCCCATTATAAGTATATTTTCCATAAGAAACTTCTAAACCATTAGGAAGAGTGTATCACTCCACAACATCAGCATCTGATTGTTTTGGTGGAGAAGTTTGGTTGAGAAGCACTTTCACATGATTTTTCATTGGACACATGGTGCACCAAAAATGAAAAACACCTCTGGATCCACCACGTATCACTCCCCATCTATCTGAGAGACCAAAATACTGGCCTTGACATTTCCAATGTTGGGGAGGTATGATATAAACTAGTTAAGATGGTCCCACATCTCAGAATGACTAAGGAATTGGATGTTAATGCCCCAGGTTTCCCAAGCCTTCGGATGGACAAAATTCCCAGGAATATCCTTGCAATGCAGTGACTTCCTAGGAGTTGGGGAAGGTATCATGTGGAACCCTGTTAATGGACCCCCTTCCTCTTGGTTCATCTCAGTTGGGAATATTGGGTCTACTTCTACAGCTTCCCTATCACTTTCTCCTGATGGAGACCTCCAAATTTCTGACCTTACAGTTGCTCCTCCACTGCTATATTGATCAGCACTGCCATCGTGATATGTTCTTTCCATTGATCAAACCCGACCCCATGATTGAGGAGGAACCCCATCATCAACTCAAGATTTCATTTTCTTCTACATCTCTCTAGGGTAGGCTACCTCCCAACTCATTGAATACTCTTCCACTTGTCATAAACAACATTAGGGAGAGGCATCTCATTTTTTATCTTTTTTATCCCCCCATGTGACCATGAGCGACATTTTCCTCATAACACATGGGTGATCTCCATGGACCACTCATAAGTATTCTTTTGAGGATAACCTCTACAAGCCCCAAAATTTCCTCGAAAAGAAATGTGGGGTATATGGCTCATAGATAGAATCTCGATCTACCCACCCCTCCATTACTCTACTTAGAAATACTAGAAGATATGAAATATGCTCTTAAATTGCCTGACAGTCATTGGTAAATAATCACTTTGCCAGTGGTAATGGATGGGTGTTGAATTTTTCTGCACTCTAGATATTTTTCAGCATAGCTAGTAAAGTCATCTTGATCGAGAAGCTTCCCACTACGATTAGAATTTTTTACAAAAGATATACCCTAGGGGGTAAATAGGGTTTTGATATTCATAAATCCAATTTTGATCTTCTATCTAGCTATACAAAAAGTCAAACTGTCCACAAAACCATTGTGGGTTGTTCCTATCATCGATGTTCCACAACACATTGTATAGTTTTTCCAACATTGGGATCATGAGGTTGATGTGCTACCCCATAGCCAACATGGATTACATGATAACTGTGCTCAGACATGGAACCATGTGCATCAATTTCTGGTATAATATATCCACCAAAAATTGAAGATATGAACCCATCCTACATGACCAATGGTTTCTAATCAGTGTTGACACTACACCCCCATAGCTATATATGACTTTTATCCATTATTTTCTAGATATAACCTTCCTTACTTCAATGATATTCCCTTAGATAAGTGGGATACTCATTGAAAGTTTCTTTGATGCCTCCACTAATTCAATAAGATGATTTGGATGTAAATTCAAAAAATATCTAAACCACTATTAAACGCGGGTGTCCCTCACCGACTACTTATCATCATCTGACACCAGATCAATCAATGTATTTTCCTACCATGAAATCTACTTTGGATCCTCCCAAGCGTTATCCACAAAGAGGTACTCATAAAACATCACCAAAATGATTGGAATCCTAATATTATAGTGGAGTTCCCAAAGAGTTATTTTGACCTCCCTATGAGGAAAATGGAGATTATTTCCCCTTGAAGATCACATACGATGTGGCTTTGGTATCATGTGTTCTGATTGGTAGATGTGGAATTGAGAATTTCATACAACCTCACACATGCCTACCTTCCTATGCTCTACCCTAAATTCCTCATATTATTGGTATATCATGTAGGACTAGACCCATTTATTCCTGAAATATCCACCTTGGAATAGGTTCTAGTTATCGGTACACCATTTCTCTGGCTTCCATTACCTCACCTTGAGAATAGTGCGGTATTGTGGTGGTGATAACTCAAGTTGCAGCACATTCCCATCAATGTTGATGACATGGTTTTAGAGGTGTTCCGTAGTGAAATAATTATAATCATTCTATGTATATCCCTCAGCTACCCTGAATCACTGATTTTATCATGGCGTGCCCTTGAACCAATAAGCCAGTTCATCCCAAGTAGCTTTGAAGATATAGACATCACCTCTCAGACAGAAGCTGTAAATCAGAAATCTCTTGCAGATAAGGTATTCCTTCATCACATATGTCAATAGCTACACTAGAGGCTCATGATCAATGTGAGTCCACCCAAATTCATAGAGCTCAATAATTTTTTTCATATCATCACTCAAAGCGCCATTAGCATTACCCCGCCCCCTGTAGCATCTGGATTTTACATTTGTTTCATGAAGTTTGTGTTTTTCTCCATTTTGTGTGGAGCATGCTGACATAGTACATTCCTAAAGCATGAAAAGTGGCGTACACGATCACTGATCATTGAAATACTTGGAACATTTCATACAGAAATGAAGGATCACTATGTAGTGGTTCATTGAGTATCATTCACTGATCACTGATCCATGGACCCAGTTTGAAATGAGTTTTCATAGGGCTATTGGATAGTTAAAATTTGAGAGCACAATCACACGTTCTTAGAGAAATATGCATACAGAGGAATGGTCGATGCATTTAATTTATAGGTCGTGGTTCTCCAAGAATTCCAGTAACCTCATCTACCATGTCATTCATGGAGGTCTCCCCACATACACTACACACCCTCATCACGATCCAACTACATGAGAAACTATTTTCAGTTATCTACCCTCATAATCCAACCCTCATTTTCCCCTCAGATCCAATTATGAGGGGGAAATTTGTTGGAGTCAAACTCTGTACAGAAAATTGATGAAAAAAGATGAAAAAATTCACCAAAGGTCATACCTCATGAATATCTAACATGAAGCCCAATAAAAATTATGAATGGCACGAATCCAAAATAAAGGGATCCTTCACAACTTCCATAGAGTACTGACGAGTGTGTCCATGAGTCTGACACATATAGCAAATGTAATGGAGTAATGACGGAGGACTCCACGATTATGATGGAACCGCCTCTGATCAAGAAGCATATTTTTTCTCCACGGTGTTCCCTCGAAGCATTGAGATACTTTATGCCTATAAGTAGGCTACTCACCCCATAACCTTTTTTACCCTTAACTTTTCCCTTTAAAGATCCCATTTCATGAAGAACCATTTTCTATGAAAATAATTAAGAAAACTCCATCACACAAGGTATCTGAGCATTTAGAACCTACTTTCAATTCATTACGTTTTCCCTCCCTTCCATATGGGGAGGCCCTTTGTGAATCCCTATATCCATCACAGAGGATGGAGTCCCTTTTGTGGACTAGGGACATCGCATAGCATTTAGCCTTAATGAAGAACCTTCCAAGAACACGTAAAATCCATGCCTTGGCTGGGTCATCATGCTTCTCGAATCCCAAACCTTCTTGGAGACCATTTTTTCATTCTCCATGATGTGCATTAATTCATGAATATCCTTCTCATGGTAAAGCACTACATCTTTTCAAATCTCTTCTTTGAGGGGATTCTTTCTTTGTGAAACCCTCTCACATGTAGCCCTCCATGTTTGTATGAAGTGATTTCAAGGGCGCCCCAAGAGGGGTTTCATGTATCATTTACCTTCCTTATGATTCTTCACATATCACTCTAATGAATATTACATCGTCGCATATCAACTATAATGAGGACCACTCAATTGATCCCTCCTACACTTTAAAACCATCTGACATTTGTTGTACCTATCATCCATTGAGTTTTGGTGAGAATTAGTTATGTTTGTCCAAGATATGAGGAGTGATTCCTCATCATCCAAGTAAGAGGATGTTAAACATCTAAGCACCCTCATACCTAATAGTTGATGTTAAACGTTGAGTTGTTTCATGTGTGGTAGGCCTGAGTGGATCAGTAAGAGGATGTGATTGAGAGCCTTTCACTTAACACCATTTCAATATGCCTTTTCATTCCCCATAGTATTTTTTACCAAGTAATACTTGGGAAATCTCCACACAATCCTTAACACTCACCATGATATGGTATCCTCTGTATGATTGAAATTGAGCTATATCCTCCTAGTACATCTAATATAATCCTTGGACCTCTAGCCATGCATAATCCCTACACCATTCCCTATGACCGCACCTCTAGCAGTGTGATCGCCAGGTCTTCTACAACGTATTGTTTCTCACACTGATCAATATGCACATTAGATTAGAGAATGGAATTACCATGAAATCCTCTTTGGGATAATAACAATGAATAATCACCGTTCCCCTCTAGAATAACTATGTGGTATTTGATCCCTATCATCTCTGAAGGGTACATAGGAATCCTCCTTCAGGTTCAATCCCATCACTCATCATTCATATTTTCCAACCACTTCTTGTTGTCTCACCTTCATCCGAATTGACATTAAATTCTATGCCACTTTCTGAACTACGCTGGTTTTGATCCCTTTTGGGTATATTAGATGCCTCATTGATGCTCAATCCTGACCAATGCTACCCCTTGGTTATATGCTTTTTTGGGACGACCTTCCTTGATCCACCCTTTTTGGCATCGAGATAAGCCCTTATGATATGAAATTTTCAATTTTTTGGGACACATATCTAGAATCCACCACCCTGGGTTGTTTTGATCCATCCCTGAGCCGCTGATGATGAATAATCCCCACACTTCCCCATAATCCTCCAACTAGATATTTCCCTCTTGAGATAGGATTCTAACCTTGTGTAAGCCCTACATATGTCTCCGGGTCACAGTCCTTTGTGTACATTTATATTATACACCTTTATTCTAAACTACATGTACATTGATTCCCTGCCACCGAGATAAATATAAATCCATCCTAATGTTGAAGCCAAAACGTATCATTTCACATTGGTTCCATCTATTTAATTCCATCCACATTAACTAATCATCCATTATCTAATCTGATTCATACCTGGGTTACCATATCCCTAGGAGTTCATTCCATCCTCTTTGGGTATCAAACTATGTGTAAGCCCTGAACCACCCTCTCAATATATGTGGGTTTTGATCACTGAATTCTAGGCATGGTACATAGGATTCCCCGATAATGTTCAATCACAACCAATGGTAAGCTATAGTGTTTCCTTCTGTGGGACCCATCTTTTCTCCAATCCTCCATTCATGGATTCAAGATCATCCTCCACAGTGTGAATCCATTTATTCATAAGAAAAATCATCCTGATTCCATCCTCATTTTGTGTTCAGGTCCACACATTTGGTAAACCATCCCTCTACTCCCTCCTGAAGATGTTCCCATCTAGTCCTCTTTTATATGATTTCGGATTAGTCTGATCTCTCACTTTATTACATTAAAGTAGTGTAATAGCCCATGTTAAACATGGGAAGCTGAATAAATCCTTGGAGACCTACCTCAATCATAAGATACCATGAAATCAACATGATTACTCTATATACTGAAGGTTTATTCTATGACATAACCATGTGGAATGTCCTTGTTGATTTAGTGTAATTAACAGGATTCCAAAAAGATATGGAACCAGGAATGATATTCAACAACAATAACCTGATCATTAATGGAGACTAGTACTAGGTGACAAATTCTGAAGACGATTCCATGAATGAAAGAACTGAAATCCAATCATCTTGATTCGATCAAGGAGAAAACACCGCCTAAGAGGTGATGGATTATGCACACCTTTGGAAAGAGGTAATGTGGGGTATAATGTGAACTGTCAGTGAATGTCGATCATGACGCATGATGCATCTCCCTTGGTGAAACCATTAGAACAATTTATTTATAAGTCCCATTTTCATCATTATGGAAGTGTTCCTTTTGTGGGTATTTCATGACGTGTTTTCTTATATTCAAGAATATAAGTTCATATTCTATTGGAATAGTTCTCTAGATTTAAAATTACATGTTATTAATGAAATTTTAAAATATCATATGATGTTATATATTATTTGGTTATATGATATGAGAATGACTGATTAATTAATATGTAATTTAAAATGATTAAATTTATTTTGGTGGTTGTCACGACCATGACAAACATATATCCCTTTATTCAATATCACCTTAAATACACATTCATGTTTATACACATCATCATAATTATAGGATGAATAGATAATGATGATCTATGTGCTTAATCCACCGGATATTTCACCAAATATGGTATGAAAGGAACACTTACATGGTTTTAGAATCATATCATTCAATCTAAATCAAGGTTAAACTCATGAACATTTCCCACCTTCATTTTTATCAATACACCTCCCTTATATACCTCATTAAAACTTAATTGAACATATAGTCTCACAATAATTTGAAAATCATTTGATTTTACCCTTTCCTTCATGATTTCAAGATTAACACTTCCATTCATGAAATATTATATTTTTTTTGATCATCATCATGGACAAGATAGCTTGATCTATTAGATTTAGAGAGTCTTCCACCTTGTTTTCATTTACATTTTAGTAACGTAATGAGAATTCATAACAATTTATCATATCCAACAATATTATTTGGTTCATGTTCATCATTTTTTGAGTGAAAATATACATTAATTTTTTTTATCAGTATATAAGTCCCACATTTCCCCATAATGATAATGCATCCAAATAATTAATGAAAGTTTACCTTAAAAAACTCTAAATCGTGTGTCAGAAAATTTTTCATAGGGAAATTCAATTTTATTTAGTCATAATTTATAACATTACAAATTTAAAAGAGTAAAAATATTTATTAATTGTTGAATTTATAAGTAAATACAAATAATAATATCCACTACCTTGTTCGGTAATCACATGTGCACTAAAAAACTATGACTTTAGTTTCTTATAATATTCCCCACATTCACACATCCAAAAGAACATGGATCACATATGATTTAACTTTGTGATTTTATTAGATGACTATGAAAAATTATCCCCAATGTGCCAAAAATATTCATCCAAACCAGAAAAAAGTATTCCTGATTCACAGTGGTTTTCAGGGCCAATTTTAAATATCATATATCATTTAATGGTCTAACGATATATCATCAATTTAGGTTATATGAACCATTGAATATACTTTTCAAAGACAAAATTTAAATAATGTAATAATTGTCGAACAGATTCTATTTCCTTAGAGTCTTCACAAAAATTTCTATAATGATCATCATTATCTGAATTTCAAAGAGAATAAATAAAAATATACGATATAATGACTACCATAAACTAATCAATGTAATATTTTAATAAATTATTCATTATATCCATGAATATTAACGGATTATTAATAACATTAAATGGAATCACTACAAATATATGTTGTCCAAACTAAGTAAGAAATGTTTTATTTAGAATATTCCCATTGACTATCCGTTGGTGATATTTATAATGTATATTAATCATGGAAAAGTATTTTTCTCCACATATTTGATCAAATATTTAATTAAAAAGGGATAAACAGCAAATATTCATGATATCAATCTTGTTATGTTTTTTATAATCAATGTAAAGTAATATAGATCCATCATTCGTTCAAACAAATAAAACATGTGCACCAAATGGTGAGACACATAAAAAATGAGTCCCATATTGATATTCTCCTACAGCAGCTTCATTAATTATTTCAACACCATTGAGCAATTATATATAGAGTCATGGAAATAAGTGTATCACTATAAATGTGATTTTTGAAAAAAAAACATCACAATTATGTGGATGATGAGAAATCACTTACAAAAGGGAATCAATAAACTCCCACACAATAAGAATATCATCAATTTTGAGTTTATCCGAAAACCATTAGACATATACAACCATTTAAAATTGGAATTATGACCCATATTATGGATGTAATTTCCATGGGGTGTTCATGTTTTTGAACACACTAAAAAGTGATCATAAGATGCTATAGAATATCGACTGTAACTTCCAATCCCTAGAAAATGATGTTGGATATTGGTAATGAAATAAAATCAATAAAAAAAATATCATCAAAATCAACTAGGTGATTAATTATAAGATTAATGGGATTTACATTCCTATATATTCAACCTATGATGATTCATAGAAATGGTGGGTGATCATTGTACCAAAATGGGATATTACTACTAACTCAACATATACTTGTTGAGATGGAACAGTGAAACTGATATAAATTTATTAAGATATAAAAGATTTGTTAGGTATATAAATATATATTACATTATATGTTCAAGATAGGTTGGTATGTGAACAATTCAGAACATAGTTCTCATATCCACCATCATAAAAAGTGATTTGTTGATATTTACCTTTGTCTCTAGGGTTAAGAAGTTGTTGTTGTTGATCATCATCATCAACCATTATATTTTTTATTTTTTATAAATAATTTACATATAAGTTTAGTTTAAAACTCTAGAATGTGGTAAGGGAATTCTATGGTGATTTAACTCTATACATATCATTAACTAGATTTTTCATATCACGTCAGTATTTTAATCCTTGATGAACTTCCATTCCAAACATGAAACCATTATGACCACTTATAGGACAATTTCCACTATCTTTCCTAACCCATTTTTTAAATAAATAGAGTCAAATTTTTTCTCTTTTTGTTTTTAATAATTTCTTTTGTATTCATATTTTTTTTAAAACCTTGACAGTGATGGGTATGTTTAATCTCTATATCCACCATAATATCACATCGAATTATCTCTTCAAAGTTACTGATTTATTTTATAACTAATTTCCTTCATATACTTGGTTAAACAATATATGAGTGTATAAAATATACTTTTTTGGTTGAATAACAATACAATAATCATTCCTCACATGTCTTGTGATATTTTCCTTATATGTACCAATAGATTCCTCATCATTTTTCTCTAACTCAAGGAATTATTTCTCAATATACATATGAATAGTATGATAAATATAATTTTAAAAATTAATCATTTAAAATAATCCCATTATATTGATTCAAAATCATTTTGTTCTCATGTTCTCTTGATAAGTCTCCCCCACAGATATGATTCTCCTTCCAAATGATAAAGAACTAGAATAAATTTTTCTTCTCTAGAATTATAAATAATGGAAGAAATATTTTCAATGGAACTAATCCATTTCGTAGCATCTAGGGGGTTTGTTCACCCACTAAAAAAGATTTACTTTATCCCATAGAGGACTCCAAAAATATTTCTTCCATGTTTTCACCATTATATCCTCCACGTAATTAATATATTTTGAATTTTGGGGGAGTATATCAATAATATTTTCATTCCATATCCCAAAACATTTAGATCACTTTATGTATAATCATTTAATTTTCCATCACATTGTCCATTAACATGGTCTTATTGTGTCCCAGAAATTGACTGTGACCACAATGCATAATGTGAGAAAAAATAATCATTTTGGGAAACAACATAGTCATGAAAAATCTTGTTTAGTATTTCTAAATCATGAATCCTTCTATGAATCCTTAGGCTTATCCTCGCTCATTCTAGATCATTACAAAAACACTTTGATAATATAATATACATTGATTAATACTTCAGGATCATACTATATTTTTGTCATCCTAGTTTTAAAATATCAACTAAACCATTTTATCATGCCATCTGTAGTGTCTTGTACTTTTCATAAATAGAGAATTCATTATAATAAAGAAATATTAATTTTATGAAATTTTGATCCATGGAGAAACATTTTTTGTCGATTATCATTAGTTACATAGAAACCTAAATAAATAGTTTTTAAAATATCTAAATCATCTCCCAGTTATTTTAGTATATCTATCAACCTTATTAAACAAATCATATATAATACAATTCTTCATATACTATGGAAAGGGAAAACAAAGAATATAGTTTGTACAGAAGATCAATAAGGCTAAATTAGGAATATTTCAATGATTGTATAAGAATAACATCAGAAAACAGGTATGAGATCATGAGAATAACAGTTAAATATTATTTCTGGAATTTAGTAGTTCAAATTATTGAGTCACAGAATAATGTAAGTTAGTTATAATTCAGGAATTATAATTGAATGAACATGATACATGAGAGAATAAAATTAGTATTAAAATAGGAATTGGGGAACACACTTTGGCATAATAAAATTTATCTATATTAGTAAGGGTTCAATTCCATGATAGTCATAGTGAAAGGGGATCACTCTCAAACCATCACAATAGTCACAGTTCATTATCAAGACTATCATAATGGAATATACCCCTACGGATTTGGGTTCACACCTCATTAAAATCTTTTTAATCTCTTGAGATATCAATAATTAACAAATTCATTAGATAGACATATATGTCCCATCAATCACATAATGGAAATATAAAATATATTTTACACATGATCAAAGTCCATTCATCATATTATAACCCATGAATCGAAATGCGTTTCATAAAAATTTATTCAATCATAACCCACAAC
This sequence comes from Viscum album, assembly GCA_963277665.1. NCBI lineage: Eukaryota > Viridiplantae > Streptophyta > Magnoliopsida > Santalales > Viscaceae > Viscum > Viscum album. The sequence goes on from OY728157.1 coordinate 1,302,854,753, forward strand.
AAAGGTATAGGTTACAAAAACCTCAATACATAACAAATATAAATCATCTAGATAAAGTATAATAATTTTATCCATTAATCATATCCCCTATAATGCATATGTGATATAATGGTATGTTGTATTTTGATAATAAAAATCCCATTAAAAGCCCATTGAAATATTATTTCTGAAAATAACAAAACCAGTTTATAATAAATTATAATAAATTAGTGTAATTATACATGAAAATATTTTCATTTAAAAAAATCATTTAATATTATAAATTTATAATTAATGAAATATAAGTCTTGATGGGGAGAGAATACATTCATCTTGTACATATTTTTAAAAAAAATCCTTCAATAATTTTTTTTTCTTAATGTATCATTGTACATAATTTAGAAAATTTTAAAAATAATCCTATAAATTATTTTTATGAAAATTTGAAATGTAAAAAATTATATTTCGACAATTTTATTCTAATAGTAAATGCATTATTTGAATAAAATTTTTAAAAAACGGATACAAAATAAAATTGTATTTCTATTAAAGCGATAAATGAATTCGATTAGCTTTTATACATGTTTATATCCTCTTAAGTATATAAGAAGAGGAATCGAAATGGAAATAATATATTTTATGGAAATTATTAAAAAATGATAGAATTCCCAACAATAAATATATATTTATTATAACAATCGAAAATTTTATCTTTGGAAACACCCTTATTATAATTATTCCATATAGTATAAATCACATAAAATCACAAAGAACATAATAAAAAATTTATAAATGATGACTGAATTAAATAAAATTTATTTCAAGAAGTTAAGGAACCTATACCTATGTAATAGTAACTTGAACTTTGTAATAGAATCATGAGCATTATGAATATTAATCCAGCCAATATAAAATTTAAATAATCAATAAATATTAATTTTTTTTGGAATCTAATATATGAGAATATGATATAATTATTTCAAAGTATACGTAAATAAATTTTTTAAGAATTATAAATTATGTGCTGGTAATTTTAAAATAGATAATTGTTTGTTATCAATTTTATAATTAATATAATGATTTAAATATAAGATTATTTCAATAAATTTTAATCCTAAATTAAAATTGTTTTGGTCTTATTATATTATTTTAATTTTATGAGGCTGTAATTATGTTTTCAATGTATTATAAAAAGAATTATCTTTTTAAAATAAATATTTTCCATGTAAATGATGATTTTATTAAAAAATTGATTATACTAAAAATTTAATTTTTCTAAATAAATAGGAGTTAATTTTAGAATTCAACCTGTTAAAAAAATTATTGTGATTTTTATGGTATTTTTTTATATAGTTGAATTTTTGGTGAATATTAAAATTTGAAAATTTCTAATATTTCAAAAATTAAATAATTATTAAGTCAAAGAATATTTTTGGATTATGTGTGAACAAAATTACAATATTTTTTTTTTTTTAATATATTTAGGGATAAGGTTTAAACCATTCATACTCAAGGTAGAAAATAATTAAAAAAATGAATAAAATATTTAAAAAACACCTCACTCCTCTCCTCTAAATACCACCCCTCACAACCTCTTCACTTCACACTTTACAAGCATTGATGCTTTTACAATATTGGCCCAATACACTTCCAAAGTACCTTCCCCATTTCTAGGAGACTTTGGACTCCCAATATACCCAAACCTATTTTTCTAACTAGGTTCTAAAGGATAAGAATTATAGAGGTAAATCCTCTTTATTTTCCGTTAATTTCTTTTAATGTTTATTTATTTTATTATTATCTCCTCAAATCACATTATTAAATTTATATTTTAACTATAATATCATTAATACACCAAAATTTTATTTTTTTAATGGAATAATGCATAATCCAACCCCTCCACCCCCCTTATCCTAAAAATGATATCATCATCCATGATGTGTCGATTTACCATTATTGTGGATGATGAACATCAATTTTACTATAACACCTTCTAGGATACTCATAAAAACATTTTAAATATTTTATAATATTGTAAAATTTCTTATATAACACATTATAGGTTCTATAACAAAATAGATACTTAATATTATATAACAAATTGAAAGTCGATCATGATGCTTGAGAAACCACCAAATTAATCTAAATGATTATCATGAAAGATTAATATAATGATTCATCATAATATCATATTACTAGAAAAATATATGATATCATTTAAATTTATTTATGTTCCTGAGTAACATATTATCTAAATTATATTAAGTTATTCCCATTTTTCATGAACTTCAATACATGTATACAAGTGAACCAATCAAGAAAACCAACAAAACAAACACTCCTGAATGATGAAATTAAACACTATAAATCATTAAAATGTCCAAAAATGAAATTAATTAAAATATAATTATTAAAATACATGTAATATAGGTTCTTTATTTATTAATTAATTAATATAATTTTATTATCTATGATATTAAAATGGAGAAATAATTGAGACATATGGTGGGGATTCTCAAACCCGATTTCATTTCTTTTTGTTAATCCTATTACATTATATATTTATATTTTTTTTTCTATTAATATTACTCAAGTATAAATTATTTTTACTTTTATTTTCAATTATAGTTTATACAAGGTTCAATTTTAATTTAATGAAAAAATCATTTTTTTTTTCAAAACAACTATTCTTTCTAAAAACGCTTGTTTTAGTTCCCTTGAGATTTTTTATTCTTTACTAATGATTGATGATTCTTCTAGAAAGTATGTTATTACCTTTTATTTTTGGTAAACCAATGTTTTTAAATTAATTTATTCTGTAAAAATTCTCATAAAATCCATTTTTATTCACTTGATAATTATGTATATATTATTGATATACATTTTTTGTGGATATCATGATTATATAAATGTTATGATGTGACAGGTTGTCCTATAATTATATATCACTCCAAAATAATAGGTAATGTATTGTATCTCATGATATAAATTGTAATATTCATTTAAAATTATGTTATCCTTTTTCACAATGACGATGTAATTATTATGCACATATGTTAATGCATGAACATGATTCTATATTTGTCCACAACTATGCGTGGTATTTGACCATAAAGACATGATGTCTCATTTTTATGAATTTACACATCCCAAGTATTTATATAATTCTTCCTATAATGATTATTATGTTGATCTTAGGCTTATTTTATGATGATGATGGTTATTCTCTTCCCAGGTTATATTTAATCACATTCTTATCAGTTATCTTATTATGCTTTTATCACACCCCATTAGTAGATGTATATCCTTAGGTGAATACTTATAATACGGAGAACATGAGGTACAATAAAAATATAGAAAATATATAATTAAATTAATATTAATGTTTTATTATATATATTTTTTGTAAGGTACAAATTTTTTATATAAACTAATCCACTTGATTCTAGTTTTGTAAGGCTTATATATTGCTTATCTTTAAAATGATTTAATAGTAATTTAAGAAATTGATAGGTTGTTAAAGTTGGAATCAACAAAATGTTTTTTTTAATTTTTAAATTGGGATTTGAGAACATTATTCAAAACCCTTAGTATGATACTAATTATATTTAAACAACCAAAAAGATTGGATTTAGAAAATTCCAATAAATATAGATCCTACAACATTTTCCATTACAGTAAATTTCACAATTTATTAAATTGTTTCTATATGACATGTTGAATTCTGTTATGTTCAAACTTTATCTATTTTAGAAAATGGTGAGAACCATTAGAAACTAGCCCAAAAATTCATGTGAGGTACAACACAGTAATTTCACAAAAAATCTACCTAATGCCTTGGGAGGTGGTGTTAAAAATATCATAGAGATTCATACCTAGATGTCTCAGTCTATGAAAACTAACATGAATTATGTAGAATTAATAAATCACCAAATTGGTATAAACAAGATGTAAATTATTTTATTTGAAAACTACCACTATCACTTAGTGGATATTTCAACCCACTAGTCATGGAACATTGGGTCAACTAAATAGAGAAGATCCTTTCATTGATTCACTATTCTGAGATGGAGAAGGTGGATCTGGCCATTTATAATTAGAAGGAGAGTCCTATCAATGGTGTGTGTTGATTAATAAAACCATCCCAAGGAATGAAATATAAGATAAGAAGTTCATGTACTTTTAGAAAATAGTTTTTATCAATAATATACCTAAAAATGTTTCACACAAATAGGGTGAGTGAATTTATAGAGATAAATAAAATGGAAGGTGAATATGAATTTTCATACGAAGAGAATTTCACAACTCTTTCTAGGTATTCCATTATTTTAGTATTCATCAAGGATAGAAAATAGACGGATTCATTATTTGAAAAAAAAACCACAACATCAAAAGGCTATATATATTCGATAATTTGGGTGTTATGAAGATGTTGTTCGATGTGATCTCAAAGTAGATATGGGGTTTCAGGAGTGGTTCCTTATATATGGAGATAAGAAATGAAATATGTATATTCAAGATATGATATATATTGATAAAGGGGGAATGAAAACTCAACCACATACATGTAAATAAATCACGGAAGAAGTATCAAGGGAATTACAACAAAGGGGTGTAAAAATACTTCATGTGTGGGAGATAAGGCCACCATGCTCATGAATGTATATGTGAAATAAGGATACATGAAAATGTGGTTGAAAAAATGAGATCACTACCAAAATTTTAATGCTTCAACATTAGTGAGAAAGGGAACTATGCAATCCAGTGCTCTAAACCTTGATTCCTCAAGGTTAATTAGCGTCAATAGTCCAAAAATCCAAAGGATCAAGGTAATTCTTATTCCATCACTACTATAGTGGTGGAGCTCAAAAAATTACGTGGTGATAGGTACACTGGATATTCATTCAATAATAGAGAAAATATAATTTTTTTCCAGTTTAACACATTCTATCATATATTGCAAATTTATTGGAACAATTCAAGCACCACCTCATGATATGAAGGTTAATTTATCACCTAGAACTAAAAATTTTAAAATTATTTCATCCATAGCGTATAACACCTCCATAGTTAAAATTTATGTACAAATCCTACCAAAAAATATTTTCTTACTTCTTTTGGGGGAGTTTGATGATATATTGGGATTGAATTGGCTATATTTACAAAAATATAACATCTATTATCCAGATAGGGAGATCATTATTCACATCCCAAGGAAACCTTCATTTCAATACAAGTGTAAGGAGGATGATGAATCTACTTATGAATAATCATATCAAGTGTTGGTATTATTACCTTATAAAAAATAATATCATTCTCAAATGATTGAATCAATTGAGAGAATCGGGACTAAAGACATTTCCCATCTGAGAGACTACAATGATGCTTTCTCTAAAGAATTAAATGATCTTTCTGCAAACCCAGAGGTTGAGTTCTAAATAGAATTTATTCATGGATCTATGTACCACTCATTGAAACCTTGTAGAATGGCCACCACTAAGTTGTAGGAACCGAGGAAGAAGCTAATAGAGAATCGGTATAGTGATTTTATATGCAAGAGTTCATCATTATAGGGTGTACCAGTGCTCTTTTGAAGAAAAAGGATCCATCAATGTGCCTCTTCATTAATTTTCATAAGATAAATAATATCTGGATAAGTAATAGGTATCCCATTACATGGATTGATTACTTGTTTGATAAAGAGTGTAGGGCTATGTATTAATCTAAGGTGGATCTTCAGTTGGGATATCAACAATTAAATGTGACCATAGAAGATATTCCCAACACTAACTTTGGAATAAGGTATGGACAGTATGAGTTCATATAGATTACATTCAGACACACTAATGCTCCATCAATATTCATGGACTTAATTAATATAATAATTATATATAACCATGTAAATTTATTTGCAGTCTTTATTAATTATATTCTAATTCACTCCAAGGGAATGGGGGATCATGTGAAAGATTTTATTATTTTACTAAAGGATTTACAAAGGTAGACAATTTATTATAATTATAGTAAATGTGATATCTAGATGAAGGATCATTTTTATGCATTTTTATCACTATAAAAAAAAGATATGTCGACCCTTCCCTGAAAAATGAAATAGAAGTGTGTGATTGGATAATATTTTTAACAAATCTCCATAGATTTCTTGGTCAATTAGGTTATTTATAGATGTTAGTGAAGAACATGTCATTATTTTCAAACCCACTAACCATGATGACTTGTAATTAGGAAATTTTTTCAGGGGATCTTGAATGTGAGGACAGGTTCAACGAGTTAAAAAATACTTATTACTATGACAATACTCACACATCCGATATATGGGAATCTATTTGTGGTATATAATAGTGATTTAATAAAGGGATTAAGATGTGTAATTATGGAAAATGGTAAAGTGATAACATACACCGCAAGGATGTTGAAAATTCAGGAGACAAACTATCCTATGCTTGATCTGGATTTGGTCTCTATGATCTTTGCATTGAAAATATGGTGGCGTAATCTCCATCGGCCGATGTTTGAGTTATATACTTATCATAAGATCCTTATATGTATATATTCCCACTAAAGTATATTATAATGTGATTTTAATGATGGTTACATATCATCATGGATTAGGAATTCCCAATCTAGTACCATCCTGATAATGAAAACTGGGTGGGAGATCCTCTATATAAAAATCATCCAGCATCATTATCAATGGGGAGAATTGATAAGGACTCAATCTTGATAGAACATAAATGGTAGAATTGGGGATAATTAAGGAAGTAACATATTCAATCATTTCTAAAATTATTTCTCCACCACACCTCATAGAGAAAATAAATGAATCTAATAAATGAAATTGAAATCTAGAAAAATGTGGAAGCTATCAGAAACAGGAGACCCACAGAGTTCAAAATGGATGTAGAAGATGTCATGGGATTTGGGTCCTAACTATTTGTATCATGAAATAAAGTGATAAATAAAGGTCCTCATAATGAATCACATTGATCAAACTTATCTGTTCAAACTAGAAGTAGAGAAATATATCAAGTCCTCTAAGAGAACTATTGGTGGGATAATATGAAGAAGGAGATCGCTGAGCAAACATCAAAGTTCTTAGTATGTTATAAAATGAATAATGAATGGAATAAATCTGAAGGTTTGATAATACCATTATCCATACCGACATGGAAATGAGAAAACATCACAATTAACTCTGTCACTAGTCTTCTGAAGACATCCATAAGAAAAAAGGATATATGTGTTGTTATCGATCATCTTACATTGAAAATTCATTTTATCATAATTTGAGAGGACTTCTCACTGGATCAGGTTGAACAGATATACATTAGAGAAGTGGTAATGTTTCATGAATTAATATTATATACATTATCTTATTGAGATCTACAATTCACCTCCATGTTTTGGAAAAGTCTCTAAAATTATCTAAACACTAATATGAGCGTCATCATAACAGATCATCCTGAAACTTATATCCAATCTGAATGAACTATTAATACATTATAAGATATGTGGAGGTCATTTTAAATTGAATTAAAAGGAGGAGGGGACAAAAATCTACCTCTAGCTGAGTTCTGTTATAACAACACAATACTCTCAAGCATCCAAATGGAACCGTATTAAACCCTTTATGGTAAATGAAGCGGACATCGGAATGTTAGGGTGACCTTAGTGAAACAAATATTCTAGGACTGAAAATAGTCAAAGAAATTGTATTGAAGGAGAAATCTATTTACCAGTAAAACAAGTTATCCCATTGGGAACAATATTTCTATGAAAAAAATTGTAGAAAGGATAATGATTTCAAGAGAGAGGCATGGTATTCTTCCACATATCCCTTTGAAATAGGATCATGGAATTTGTAAAGAATGGAAAACTGGGCCCCATGTACATTATCCCCTTCATGATTCATGAATGTATCAAAGATCTTAGTTATTGATGGTAACTTCCACCAACCATGTCTCATGTACAAAATGTATTCCATGTATCCATGTTAAAGAATGTACATACAAGATCCACCACATGTATGAAATCATGAGGTGGTACGGTTGAAAAATGATCTCTCTAACGAAAAGTACCTGGTGAACATCCTATACCCTAGTGATAATGTTTTACACAACCAAAAATCTCTCATCTTCAATGTATAATAGAGGAACCATAAGTTCATAGAAAAAAACATTGGAACATAAGCACTTAATGAAGGAGAAATACCCTCACATATTTTTTTTAAAATGAAATTTTGGAGAAGAAATTTCATAAGAAGGGAAAAACATAATAACCTAGAATATTATCAATGTAAACATCATTCTTAGAACTACTCTATATAATATAAATAATATATGGATACATACATAAAAAATACATACATTATAAATGACAAATTAATGAAATAAATTATATCTATAGAAGTTTAGGAACCTATACCTATGGAATAGTAACATGCCATTTGGAAAACTAATGTGACCATTAAGAATAATATTCTAGAAAATAGAACAAAAACCTATTCTGTGAAAGTATAAATAATGTTTCAGAACCTTATAAATAATAATATGATATAATTATATCATAGTATTGTAAATAAATTTGTTAAAAATTATTAAATAAGTGTAGTTATTTTTATAAGACCTAAATGTTTATTTTCAATTTTATAATTTATAAAATAATTTAATAGAATATTTTGTTATAAAATATATTCCGAAATTAATATATATATTTTTTCTTATGATTATATGAAACTTTATTTAGAAATTATTTAATTTTTCAATGTATTACTAAATCAAGTTATCAATTTAATATCAATATTTTCCTAGTAGATTATGATTTTATTTATAATTTTAATTTTTCATAATAAAAAATTCATTTTATTTTTTAATTTTTGGGATTTTTATAAAATAGTTCAATTTTTTATAAATAGTGAAATAAGTTAATTATCAGTGAATAAAAAAATTCATGCATTATTGATTCAGAAATGATTTATGTTCGATGTAAGTGAAAAATCTAAAAATCCCCTTCATTTTTTTACTATTTTTAAGAATAAGGTTCTAAAAAATCTTATTCTTGGGCCAAAATAATAAACAAATGAATAATGAAAACAAAGAACACCTCTCTCCTCCCCTTTAAATACCCCCCCCCCCCTTCACTGCCATTTCTCCTCCAACATTCCAAGCATTGAATCTAGTCCAATTTCTTCTTAATGTTATTTCCAATCCCCCCCCCCCCCAAGTTAATGGCCCTTTTTCTCAACAATAGATCAAAACTAATTTTCCTTTGGAGGTACTCAGGGTTAATAATTCAAATGGTAAAATCCTCTTTCTTTTATTTTTTAATTTTAATTTATTTTATTTTTAAATAATCATGTACCCCGATAAAAGTTTCATGATAACTCCATTATCATAAATATAATAGAATTTTATTATGTTAATAGAATAATCAATAATCATACCCCTTCTTTAATCACTTTTATTCTAAAAAAACATTATCCGTGATGTGTGGATTTGCTGGAATTATGGATGATGAACTTTCATTTTCTAATACCACCTTTATAACTAGTCATAAAACAATTTTTAAGTTTGTAATAAATTTTAAAAATTATTTTATAACCCTTTTTATATTCTATAACTAACATATATACATAATATTAAATAATCAAATGAAACTTGTTTATAATGATCAAAATCCATCAAATTAATTTTAATGATCATCATTTAAATATTATCTAATGATTTATCATAATAAAATATACCAAAATGATATATAATATCCTTAAATATTAGGTAATTTCATTAATAAAATATAATATCAATTCGGTAAAATTATCCTCATTTTACACAAACATCCATAAATGTATATAAGTGATCCGATCAATAAAACCAAGAAAATGAACACTTCTGAATGACGAAATTGAACACTATAAATAATTAAAATATTCATAAGCTAACCTAATGAAATTATAATTAATCAAAAACATTTAAAATAAGTTTTTAATTTATTAATGAAATAATCATATTTTATTATCATCGATGTTAATATGAATAATTCTTTCAAACATAACATAAGGGGATTCTTGAACCCATTTACCATTCATTGGGTTATTCATATTTTATGATAAATATTAGTATGGATGTTCATTTAATATTTCTAAAATTTAATTAATCTATCATCTCTTTTCATTTCTTATATTTAAATTCATCTAATATTATTTTATTAATAATGAAAATATTTTTCCAAAATAACTATTCTAGTTAAAAACACATGTTTTACATCCCTTGAGATTGATTCTTCTTCACTCAAGATTCATGACCCTTGTTCCAATTATGTTATTCATTTTTTGATTTTGAAATAATGCGGTTTATTTATAAATGTATTCGTTATGAAATTCTAGTAAAATCCATTACTTTTCTATAAGATATTTTTTTCTACGATTGATATACATTCTATCTGGAAAGCATGATTTTGTAACTATTATGATGTGATAGGTGTCTCGTGAATTATATAGTGTGCCAAGGCATTATGTAATGTTTTTTATTTCATGATATATGGTTCAAAATGTGAGATCATGAGGATATGTTTTTTTATCAATGATGATTTTATGATTATGTGCATGTGTTATGCATGAACATGAAGCTAGATTTGTTCACAACTATGATTGGAATTTTACCACTATGCATGCAGCTTAAATTTTTTCACTTCCACATTCCATTAATTTATCTAATTCTTCTTCTCATGATTATGTTGATGATGTAATGATTATGTAATGATGATGATGACTGTGGTCACCGAAGCTATATTGATTCATTTTTTATCTATCATCTTACTGGGATTTTAGCCCACCCCTTTCTTTGATGTATATCCTTAGGTGTCTACTTGTACTAAATAGAACAAGGAATAAAATATCATTCCATAAAATAAGGAATTAAATTTATATTTATGTTTTATTATTTAAAAGTTGTGTATGTTTGTAATTTTTGTAAGAAACTAAAACCATGGATCTAGGTATTGTAATTCAAATATATTGTTTATAATTAAAATTATGTAATAGTTATGTAAGAAAAAAAGTGGGTTTCTATATTTATTGTAAGATATAATCATCATAACATAATCATAAAGAACCACGATAAAAATGATGTTTTAACATAAAACCATTATCTCGAGTTCTAAATGATTGGAATGCACTCTAATCTCTAATATAATAAATTTAACATTATTATAATTATATACCACATTCATTTTAATTGATATAATTTCATATATATTACAATTATAAAATTTAATTATCCCCTTTTTGAAATAATTCCTTTTTAAATAATCATTTTTACATGGTAACTATTTTTTATACATTAGAATTTTAGTTTTGTATTATTATCCATGTAAATTTATCTCAGTTAAAAAATCACAATAATATCAATTTTTCTATAAATATCATATATATTCACTATATATATATTAATATTCTTTAATAATTTCTTCCAACTAAAAATTTAATTACACCGTTACTAGAGATGGTATGCCATAAATATACAAGAGCATTGTTTTCATTTTTCAATTGTTAGAATAAAAGATAGGTACATATTAATTCCCCATTAAAAGACAATTATTATATCATATATTTAATTTATATTCATTAAATTAATCATCATTATAATAAACATCGTTAAAATATGATGATGAAAATGTGTAGTATCACTATGTGGAGATAGTAAGGCATACATACAAATAAGCTAATCATCCACTTCTGGTTCAATGGGATAGTGGGTGTAAAATAGTGTTTTTATAATCATAATAAAATTTTATATTATTTAGGATACTAAAGTTGTTATTTTATGATAAATACCAAATATTTTTATAATGTAATGAATAATAGAAAGAAACTCATCAATAAAAATGATTACATATTGTTGGAAAAAAAATCTTTTAGATGTCCCATATAGTAGTATAGGGTTAGTATTTTGGGATTACAATGACTTATATAATTACCCAACAAGAGATTAGAATATATATGTTTTTGTATGTTGGTTGAGCTAGAAGGAGTAATGTAGTATAAATTAGTAATGGAGGATGTTCTCTTTTATAGTTTAGGTGTGGGGATCAATGGTAATTACCTATATTATTAAATTATATCAAATAGATTATCATTACAAATTTAACCAAATTGATAGGTATTTGAAAATAATATAGGATAATGTCATAAATACATCCTGAAAATTAATTTTGATATTTTTTGGTACCATTTTATATCATATCATTTACAGTAACTGGTAGGTATCCAGTATTAGTTATAAAAACTATAAAAATTTTCAATATTAATGGGTAGTACTTTTTTAATAATATAGTTAAAATATCTCTATAAATATAAATTTATGATATTTTGTACTATATCATATATACCATTTCTTATATCATGTGATTTATGTTTTTACATAATTAAATAAAATATTTTCTTCTAAAATATAATTACGTTGAATTTTGACACCCTTTAATGAATTTGACATAAAATACATAATGATATTTTTTATTTATATTAAAATCATTTAACACTACACTAATATTTCATGTTAACATATAAAATTTATATAACACCATAACATACTAAAATTTATATAACCTATTATATTTTCATAATCATTTTTTTTTCTTTCTATTAATTAAATAAATAATATTTTGGAATTCTGTATGAATTTAAGGTAATTTTATAATACTTAAAATTTTGAAATAAATTTCCATCATGAATATAAATTCATTGAACTCATGGTTACTATTATTATTCATTAGTATATATTTTTTCTCTATGTGATCACATAATGTATACTTAAAACTAAGATAATCAAATATTTTATCTTTCATTGATTTAAGTAATATATAAGTAATTTTTATAGATAAGTGTCAATTAAACAACTCAATTTGTAACATAATATAATAATTGATGAACTAGACTCAACACATAATAATTTGGATAAAAAATAAGGCATTATAACTTATTTTTAATAAATATTTACTTGATTTATCCATTACCAAGGTCATAAATTTTACCACAATTTCTATTAATATTGACTAAACCAAAAATGTGCATATTTAAAAAATGCAATCAGCAGGTATAAAATTTATTAATTTATTTTATAAAACTAAATACCTATATAGAGAAGAAATTTATTTTAATGTATTTTTAAAATTTTTAACAAAAAAATTCTTTTTATAAAAAAATTTCTTTTTTAAGAATAAAAAAAAATTTATTCTTATTTCATTATTATAAAAATATTTTTTTAATGATAAAAAAATTAAAGTAAATATTATTAAATTTTCATTTAAATAATTCAACAATAATGATTAGTTAAATTCTTTATTAAAAAATACCCAGTTTACATAAAAAATGTAGAAAAAAACATCACATTTATTTTGAAATAATTTTGTTTAAATATTAAAGATTTGACAACTAGTGTATTCAATTTATAAATTTTTGGAGCATATATTTTTTCATAATTTTATTATTAATATTCATACATTCAGATCAAATGCTTGTGTAATAATGGAAAGATAATATATTAGTAATTTTTCATGGTGAATCTAAACTTGTCATTGCCTGAAATGAAAGCAATGAATGGAATACAATTATTTAAAAGAATTATTTCCTAAAAATCATTGGCGGTTAATGGTTTTCTATTTACATATTTTTTTTATGAATAATTGATATTATAATCCAAAAATCAAAAATTTGGGTATAAGAATATCATATTATGTACAAGGATAAGCCTTAAAATTTAAAAAATTAAATAAGTGTTCAATCCACATCTTTATGAAAAATAATGGTCGTTCCAATTTATGGGAATAGTTAAGTTAAATTTATCCACCAAACATAATGCAGTGTTTCCAAATTGGATAATATTATATATATATATATTATACAATATATTTTAATATATTTTATAATCTATATGTTCTAAGTATATATATGTGTGTTTGTGTTGAATATATATACTCCCTTAAATGAGACATCCCAACATATCTCAGGTTAGGAATCATTTGTCTGAATCCACCCTCCCAACCCACAAAACCCCCCAAAAGCCTTAAATTTACTACTATGGATATTTTTTTGTTCACATACACCACATAAATATTAAGAAATTTGAAAATAAAATTATTTTATGTATATAAGATAAATATATTTTGGGAAAAATCAGATGGATTAATAATAAATTATAATAAATATAATATATTTTACAGCATTAAAAATACCCTTGATTTGAAATTTTAAAAATCTAATTTTTATTATTCATTATATTTTCATGTAGATTGATCATGACCCAAGACAACATATTCTTGTCTGGTATGTTATTTATTTATCTTCATTATCAGAGTTGTTTTTTAAAATTTAAAACCTATATTATTTTGAAAACTATGTATCATCTCTCCTTCTTCAAAACTTTTATGGGAATTTCAATCATCATTTAAGTGATTATATATAATTTTTCCCCATGAATTTCCCTCAACAATGTAATGTTCAATATTTAGGAATGGGTACAATATTTATTTAACCAGTTTGAATTTCGATTTTAGTTGGAAGGCCATGTTTCTTTTGGATATTTTAATCTTAATACCAACTGATTTATTGACCAAAATCCTTTCATTGAAGGGTTTTAATTCATAGAATGTACCGACTAATTTTTGTTTTTCTCGGGAGCGTCAAGGCTCATAATATTAGTTTTAGGAAAGAGATAATAGAAGAACATTGTTTGGAGAAACACATTACCCTCCTAGGATTAATTATGCAGTCCACCTACAACATCGTACATATTTTTTCAAATAATGAAGGTGAGGATGGATGACCATGTGTCACCCCTATTGTTTTTAACATATGTGATATGCACTATCTCTGCATTGTTTATAAATCCATGTTCCACACCCATGGAAGAGTGGTTCAGAGGTATAGAACATCACATTATTGTCTCATGGTTATCAAAATTGTGCAGACAGACAATGCAAATAATTAAATTGGTTTAAATTAATAAATTTCCATTACATCCAATATCTATGTTACTCTACAATTCATACACATCGACTTCATGTGTAACATCCCAGGTAAATAATAAATAAAACAATTTCATATTTATTAATATTTACAAATTAAATATTAATTTTACTTTGAAAGGGTTGCTATGTTCGATAGCGTACCAGATACGCAACAAAGAGTTTCATTGAAATCTTTCGTTGCACACTAGTAATAAAATAATATTATTTTAAATGGTAGTTAACACATAGTTGTTGTGTTGGCGGGAATGGATAGATATAACTAAAATATGATTATATATGTTTTTTAAAAGTTTTTACTTTTATCTAATAAAAGATAAAGGCCTAAAATACGGAAAGAATTCAATTTTAGGCGTATATGCCCTAGTTTTCACTAAAGGTTCACTTATCGCCTTTTGATGGCGAAACAAAATTAAATATAGTTTTGTTCACTCTTATACATTCTATTGGACCAAATAAAACTGTTCTTTAGAATCGGGACATCAGAATTTACTTTGTGTAAATTTTTGGAATTTTTCCGATAAAGTTCATTTTATAATGAATAGTGAAAAAATTTAATATTTTAATTCCAAACCTCTTTTTAATATAATTTATTTATTTTATTAGATTATCCTTTGAATTGATTTTAAAGTGAAATTAGAATATATTTTTACCATTTAATCCAATGGTGGTCATTGGAATCAATATCACTTTGAAATTGGAATAAAACTAGTGTCAATCTTTTGATACTTATTATTTCATAAAAACACGCTATTTGTCATGACAGCGGGAAGTAATTATTAAATTAATTAATTTGAATTATATGATTTGAATATTTTAAAATATACATCATTTTTGAATTTAGAATATCAAATATAGCTTAGGGTGATGTTTTGGTATTTTTCTAAAAAACTTCAATTTTTGATGAATAGTGAAACCACTAAGTGGTAGTTAAAGAAACTGATTTTTCGTTTAAATGAAACTTTTTCACTTCTGTGATTTTATTTTAAAAAATCCAACATACATGGTTATCATTAAAAAGTAAAATGCGGTTCAATGAGATTAAAATAATTTTTTGGTGAATAGTAACTTTTAAGTTCTTAATCGTGATTAGAGGTAATTTGTGTAATTTAAGGCAAAAATAATGTTTTAATAATATGAAATGACATTGAAACATGTCCTAACCTCATTGGATAAGTCATGGCCGACCAAAAAATTCCATGGGTAAACTTGGGGACCCCATGAAGCAACGTTTTTTGGGAAATGTCATAAATAACTTTTTATTTAATGTAAAATAAAAAATGACACAAACATGAGATGTTTTACTTAAACAATTTTTAAATGGGGTTATACAAGTAAGATTTTTGACTATAAATATTCATTAGAAATCTAAAAATATTTCCTAAATCATTATATTTTTCTTATAATTTTTAGACATTATATATTATAAATTATTTATGACATCATGATGATGCAGTGATTACCTCATTAATAAAGGATTTAAACAAAATGAAAAGATAATGTAAAATATATTCCCTACACTTGTCCAAAACCTATTGGATGGATGGATTTAGAACCCTTATCACCTTACCCCCAAATTATATCAATGTGGGACGTTTTTAATCCGAAACGCATTTTAAAATAAAGTAACTTTTCTTTACTTTCCAAGAGTGCCCCTCCTCTCCTATTATAAAAGTCCCCCACCTATACCTCCTTACCCACACATCCAAATCCTTTGGCTCATCCAACACCTGCCCATTTTTTTTCTACACATCCCTCTATTACTCTTTGAAGCCTCACTTTGGGCAGAATTCTTCCCATGAAAGCCTTTGAGCTCAAGTCTAAGAGAGTTACCCGATTTTGAGGTAATGTGTTCACTTGTGTTCTTTTGTTTTATTTTGCTTCTCCAACCCCCTAAACTCTTTTTATTAATTTATTTTGTAACAACTCCAGTATCTTCAATATACTAGGATTTTTTTATAATAATAATTCGAGCTAAAATTACACACATCTACATCTAATGGTTAAAGAACATACTGTTTCTGTGGTTGGCGAATTTCTGCCTCACGAAACGATGATTGTTCAATCTTCTTTTAAAAACAATTAATGGTGCCATTAAGATGTCACTCTATTTATATATGATATATATTATGTTTATGTCTCCTTTATGATTCTGTATTTTCCATTTGTGGTATACCTTTATGGTTTCCATTGTGGGTAAACACCATAATTTCATTTTAGGAAGTGCGGACTACCGCCCCCTCAAAGTGATTTGATTCGTTAATTCCATATGTGGGATGTATAAATGATGGATTTAAAGTTATTATATATGATGTTATAATGGAATTATATTATACCTCTATATCATTATTATTTCTTCCCATTAAATTATGAGATTGAAATGAAAGTAGCGTTCATGCGTACGTACGGCTTACCGTCTCCATGAACGGTGCATTTCATTTCTTATCCCCAAATGTAATGTACTATTATAAGTACAAATATATAATGGATATATATGATTTATGTTACATCTAAATGATTAATATAATTCTGGATTTAAAATATGCATCCCTCTCATTTAGTTTTAATTCCATTAATATGACATAGAAATGAAAGTAGTGTTCATGCGTACGTACGGCTTACCGTCTCCATGAACGGCTCATTTCATTTATTACCTCTAAATGAGTATGTGATATTATAAATAAGTTTATATACTAGATATATATGATATATATTACATCCAAATCATGAATGTCATTCTGGATATAAAGAACCTTTGACCACACAAACAACATGTAATTGTAAGAAGTTCACTTTCGACTTAAGAACCAAATATCGACAAAACAGACATTATTAACTTAAATGGTTACATAATGTTTATAACATGTCAATAAGTGATCTAAAAGGAACAATGAACTTGAAAAAGGTTCTTAAGAAAATATAAATTAACTCAAGTTTATTATTCAGGACGTTAAAAAACGATCGAGTCAAGTCAGACCCGAGGTAAGGGACTTCGTCTCAATCTCCTTTCATTGAGGCATATTTAATTTTATACACAACATTCTTTTATACGGTGTGTAAACCCCTTTTACTTTTAATTTTATACAAAAGGAATCATTTTCTATGAAGCGTTTTACAAAACGACAAAAAGGAATGTTTCTTTTAACGTACACGGTGACAACGACCTTTTCTGCCGCCGTGATTATTACATGGCCTTTGGCTTCCTGAACAAGCCGTAATGTTTTTTTTAAATGAAATAAATACCATATACTCTTTTATGTATTTTGGTATTGAAAATGGGTTTTATAATGGATTTTTTATGTCAATATATTTAAGTGATATATTGTGATCAAAGTGTGGAAATGTTTTCATTCCATTATATTTTTTTTATATCTTAAGATTTTTATAATGGTACTTGGACATTCGATGGGTGGTTACGTGATAAACCTTATGACGGGTGGTGCCGTGAATACCAGGACGGGTGGTTACATTATAACCTCCAATGAATTGGGTATGGAAGTCAGCCGTATGGTTATTCTATTAAGTATGTGTGGAAGTCAGCCGTATGGCTATTCCATTAAGTGATATGTATGGAAGTCGACCGTATGGTTATTCCACTTAAGTATGTTTATGTCCCAAGTTACCTTTATATGTTATGTGTTCTTTATATGGGTTTTATGGTAATCTTTGGTTACAAAAGGGTACGTAATGATATTTTATTCAGTGAAGAGTTTTTACTACTTCATGAAGGTGAAGGTATTACTTTGATAAAGTATACATGGTTTGCATGATGTTTGAAAAACTAACAGTTTTCATACTTTGTGTATCCCTTATTGAGCTTTTTATGCTCACCCCAAGTTTTTTTTGAAATGTTTTTCACATGACTTAATGAGGAATTGGGTCAAGGATGGGATCAATGGAATGTCATGATATCTAAAAAATATAACTAGACATGTTTCTTTTTAAGAGTTTTCATTTTATGGAAACTTAGTAGAAGTTTCTACTTTGTAATCTTTTGAGATGTAATAGTTATGATCTAATTCTCTAAAACTCTAAACCTGAAAAGATCCTCAATGTGAATTATTCAATTAATTCAATTTTAAGTAAGTTTTAGGGCCGGGGCCTTATAGTTGGTATCAAAAGTCGGTTTAGATAACTTTAAGAGTTAGAATTATGTTAAATGATTATCCAAAAATATTTTTTTTTTGAAATGATATAGAATTTGAAGATTACCATGTTGCTTCATCTAAGACATGTTTGTTCAGAATGGTTTTCCGCAGAGGAAATTGAAAAGCAGTGCTAGGAAGGCATACAGAAGGAAATAACCTTTCGAATTAGCATCCTGAGATGGTCGGAATTGGAACTGAACAGTTTTTTGTAGTGATGGAACAGTTGACTCAGGCTATAAATGGTGGTGGTATCCATGCACGAGATCAGCCAGATCAACTGCAGAGGAACATGTCAGTGGTGGAACATTTCATGAGGCAACATCCCCCATCATTCAGAGGATCATCTGACCCCGTGCAAGCTGAAGGGTGGATCAAATCACTGGAGAATATTTTTGAGGTCATGGGGTGTTCATAACACAAAAAGGTTAGTCTTACTATTTACCGTTTTGAAGGTAAAGCTTATCACTGGTGGTCGATGGTGAAAAATATCCGGGATAGTGATGAGATTGAGGATCTTCATTGGGGTGAATTAAAAGGTATGTTTCTTGAGAAATATTTTCCTAAGGTGGTTCGTCCTAGGATGGAAAAACAGTTCCTAGAATTGAGGTAGGAGGATGATTCAGTGGCTGCTTATGAAGCAAAGTTCACTCGATTGGCAAGGTATGCTTCGAAGTTCATATGAGATCTTGATAGTAAAATAAACAATTTTTACTCAGGGTTAAAGACAAATAATAAAAGGGCTTTAGCTTCTCGTGAGTTCAAAAGTTATGAAAAACTTGTTCGATGTGCGGAGAAGGTGGAAATGGAGTTTGCCGATGATCAGGTGTTCTATGTCAAACAACAGAATAAGAAGTCCAGTTGGCAGGAAAAGGGGAATAATTCATCAAAGAAGCAAGGAGGAAAGAAAACCAAATATCCATCCTGTGGGAAGTGTGGTAAAATGCATCCTGGAGAATGTTTATCCAAGTCTGGTAAGTGCTTTTGGTGTGGTAAGTCGGGTCATATTCCTCGTAACTGTAAGGAAGATGATCTAACTGGCAATGAAAAGAGAGCGGTAAGATGTTTTATGTGTAATGAAATGGGTCATTATGCAAACGAGTGTCCAAAAAAGAACTCAACTGGGGGAAAGCAGCCAAACTACAAGCAGAAAGGGGTGGTGAAATCCTTTGCAAGAACTTCAGCAGATGTTGGGCCATCGAATGAAGTGGTATCAGGTACACTGTTTGTTAGTTCAGATTATGCCAATGTGATGTTTGATTTAGGGTCTACACACTCTTTCATTTTTGAGAAGATTTCTAGTAAATTGGAAATTCCATCTCAAGATATGAATCCTGAACTTATGGTAAAAACACCTGGAGGGAACGTTGAGACAAAAAGGAATTATAAGAACCTTCCTATCCTTGTGTGTGGAAATAATCTACCAGAAAACCTTATTGTTTTGCCTCTAGTAGAGTTTGATGTTATTTTGGGCATGGATTGGATTTCTGTTTATCATGCTAAGATTGACTACAGAGCTGAAATAGTTTCTTTTCAGAAATATTTTTAGTTTGTGTACAAGAATGAACCCTTGATTTTGATAACATATCAGGAAGTTGAGAAACTAGTAATGGAGTGAAATGAATTTTACCTTGCACATATTGTTGAAAATAAAGGAATTTATCAGATTAATGATGTGACAGTGGAAAATGAGTATCTTGATGTTTTTCCTGATGAGTTTCCTGGTATTATTCATGATCAAGATGTTTAATTTACTGTTGACTTAGTTCCTGATTCTAAGCCAATTTCAAAACCCCCTTATCGAATGGCTCAAGTTGACCTTTTAGAGTTAAAGAAGCAATTGCAGGATTTATTAGATAAATGTTTCATTCGACCTAGAACATCACCATGGGGTACTCCTGTCTTGTTTTTTAAAAAGAAAGATGGCTCAATGAGACTTTGCATTGATTATAGATCCTTGAATAATATTACTGTTAAGAACAAGTATCATTTGCCTCATATCGATGATTTGTTTGATCATCTCCAGGGAGCTCAGTATTTTTCGAAGATTGACATGAGGTCGGGGTACCATCAGTTGAAAGTAAAAGAAGCATACGTTTTGAAGACTGCGTTCCGTACTAGATATGGCCATTATGAATTTGTAGTTATGCCTTTTGGGTTAAACAATGCACCTTCTGTATTCATGTACTTTAAGAATAAAATTTTCCATGAGTTCTTGGATAAGTTTGTGGTTGTTTTCATTGATGATATTTTTGTGTTTTCTAAAAGTAAAGTGGAGCATGAAAGTAATTTAAGTGTTATCTTGCAAACCTTAAAAGAAAAGAAACTATATGGAAAATTCAGCAAGTGTGAGTTTTGGTTACAACAAATTTTATTCCTGGGTCACATTATTTCAAAAGATGGCATAACTGTTGATCCTGCTAAAACAAAATTTGTTGATGAATGGAAAGACCCACAAATGTAACCGAGATCCGTAGTTTTCTTGGTTTGGCAGGTTACTACATAAGGTTTGTTGATAAATTTTCACGGTTATCTATTCCAATGAATAAGCTAACTAGTAAGGGTGTTAAGTTCATCTGGACAAAAGAATTTGATGATTCTATTCAGGAGTTGAAAAGAAGATTGGTGAATGCTCCAGTTTTGGCACTTCCTTCCAGGAATGGTGAGTTAGTAATATACAGTGATGCTTCATTGAGAGGACTTGGTTACGTCCTAATGCAGAATGATCAGGAAATTTCTTATGCATCACGATAGTTGAAAACTCATGAGATAAATTACCCTACACATGATTTGGAATTAGCTACTGTTGTTTTTGCTTTAAATATTTGGAGGCCTAACTTATATGGAGTAAAGTGTGAAATATATACTGATCACAAAAGTTTAAAGTATATATTCACTCAGAAAGAATTGATCATGAGACAGAGGAGATGGATGTAATTAATCAAGGATTATAATTGTACAATTCACTACCATTCGGGAAAAGCAAATAAAGTGGCTGATGCTTTGAGTCGAAAAAGTAATGCTTCATTAACCATGATACGTTTGGAACGAGATCCTTTGGTTTTTGATTTGATGAACTTTGGCACAGAAGTTGTTGGTGCAGGAAGTTCTTCTGTTTTTTTTTCAGGTATCAGTGAGATCATCCCTATCAGACAGAATTAAGCAAGTACAGAGAGAAGACAGTGAGTTGCAGAAAAGGGTAGAGATGGTTCAGAAGGGTATGTTGCCTGAATTAAACATTGATAATGATTGTGTTTTGAGGTTTAGGAAGAGATTATGTGTACCTTTTGATTCACAGTTGACGAATGAGTTGTTATGAGAGGCTCATAGTTCCACGTTTTCAGTTCATCCTAGAAGTAGTAAGATGTACAGAGATCTGCGGGATTATTACTGGTGGGATGGAATGAAAAGGGATATTGCTGATTTTACTGTGAAGTGTTTGACTTGTCAGAAGGTTAAAGCAGAGCGACAGTTATCGAAAGGGATGCTTCAGCCTTTACCAGTGCCAGAGTGGAAATGGGAAAACATATCCATGGACTTTGTTGTGGGATTACGGAGGACATCTCGAGTTAATATTGCAATCTGGGTTATTATTGATCGCTTGACTAAATCTGCTCATTTCCTTGCTATATGTGATACTTTCTCTCTAGATCAACATTCCCATTTGTATCTTAAATAGATAGTTTGGTTACATGGAGTTCCTCTCTCCATTGTATCTGATCGTTATCCTAGGTTTACTTCTAACTTTTGGAAGGACCTTCAGAAGTTGTTGGGTACAGAATTAAATTTTAGTACACCTTTTCATCCTCAATATGATGGGCAGTCAGAACAAACAATTCAGACCTTGGAGGATATGCTACGAGTTTGTTCAATGTATTATCAGGGAAGATGGGACCAACATCATTCTTTGGTTGAGTTTTCTTATAATAACAGTTTTCATTCTAGTATACAGATGGCGCATTTGAGGCATTATATGAGAAGTGGTGTCGAACTCCAGCATTTTGGGATGAAGTGGGTGAAAGGAAGTTGATGGGACCATAATTGGTAGAAGAGAAGGCAGAAAAAGTTCAGTTGATTTAGAAACAGATGAGAACAGCTCAGAGAAGGCAAAAGAGTTATGTGGATAACCGGAGGAAGGATCTATCTTTCGAGGTAGGTGATCATGTTTCTCTCAAGGTTTCTCCATGGAAAAGTGTGATGATATTTGGTAAGAAAGGAAATCTGAGTCCAAGGTTTATTGGACCATATGAAATTCTTGAGAAAGTTGGATCAGTTGCTTACCGAGTGGCTTTACCTCCGAGTTTATCTCAGGTACACAATGTTTTTCATGTTTCGATGTTGAGGAAGTATATGCCAGATCCATCTCATGTTTTGAGTCCAGAGGTAGTTCAGCTGGAGGAGAACCTATCTTATGAAGAAAAACCAGTCCATAATCTTGACCGAAGAGAGCAAGTGTTTCGAAATAAGGTAATTCACCATGTAAAGGTTTTGTGGAAAAACCATATTCTTGAAGTGGAAACGTGGGAATCTGAAAATGCTATGAGGGATAAATACCCCCACTTATTTTGATAGGTGAATAAAATTGCGAGGACGCAATTCCCAAAACGGGGGAAGGATGTAACATCCCAGGTAAATAATGAATAAATCATTTTCATATTTATTAATATTTACAAATTAAATATTAAGTTTACTTTGAAAGGGTTTCTATGTTCGTTAGAGTACCAGATATGCAACAAAGAGTTTCATTAAAATCTTCCATTGCACACTAGTAATAAAATAATATTATTTTAAATGGTAGTTAACACATAGTCGTTGTGTTGGCGGGAATGGATATAAATAACTAAAATATGATTATATATGTTTTTTGAATGCTTTTACTTTTATCTAATAAAAGATAAAGGCTTAAAATACGGAAAGAATTTAATTTTAGGTGTATATGCCCTAGTTTTCACTAAAGGTTCACTTATCGCCTTTTGATGGAGAACCGTCATTAAATATAGTTTTTTCACTCTTATACATTCTATTGGACCAAATAAAACTCTTCTTTAGAATTGGGACATCAAAATTTACATTATGTAAATTTTTGTTATTTTTCCAATAAAGTTCATTTTTTAATGAATAGTGAAAATGATGTATTTTAATTCAAAACCCCTTTTTAATATAATTTATTTATATGATTAGATTATATTTTGAATTGGGTTTAAAGTGAAATTAGAATATATTTTTACCATTTAGTCCAATGGTGGTCATTGGAATCAATTTCACTTTGAAATTGGACTAAAATTAGTGGCAATCTTTTGATACTTTTTATTTCATAAAAACATGCTATTTGTCATGACAACGGGAATTAATTATTAAATTAATTAATGTGAAATATATGATTTTAATTTTTTAAAATAGACATCATTTTTGAATTCATAATATCAAATATATCTTAGGGTGAAGTTTTTGTATTTTTCTGAAAAACATCAATTTTTGATGAATAGTGAAACCACTAAGTGGTAGTTAAAGAAACTGATTTTTCGTTTAAATGAAACTTTGTCACTTCTGTGATTTGATTTTCAAAAATCCAACATTAATGGTTGTCATTAATAATTAAAATGTGGTTCAATGAAATTAAAATAATTTTTTGGTGAATACTAACTTTTAAATTCTTAATCGCGATTAGAGGTAATTACTGTAATTTATGGTAAAAATAATGTTGTAATAATATGAAATGACCTTGAAACATGTCCTAACCTCATTGGATATGTCATGGCCGGCCAAGAAAATCCATGGGTCAACTTGGGGACCCCATGAAGCCACTTTTGTTAGGAAATGACATAAATAACTTTTTATTTAATGTAAAAGTAAAAATGACACAAACATGAGATGTTTTACATAAAAAAATTTTACATGGGGTTATACAAGTCATATTTTTGACTAAAAATATTCATTATAAAGATAAAAATATTTCCTACATCATGATAGTTTTTTATAATTTTTAGACATTAAATATATTAAATTATTTATGGCATCATGATGATGCAGCGATTACCTCATTAATAAAGGGTTTAAATAAAATAAAAAGATAATGTAAAATATATGACCTAAACATGTATAAATCCTATTGTATGGGTGTATTTCGAAATCTTATCACCTTACCCTATAATTATATCAATGTGGGACCTTTTTAATTCGAAACTCATTTTTAAATAATATAACTTATCTTTACTTTCCAAGAGTGCCCCTCCTCTCCTCTTATAAAAGGACCCCACCTCTACCTCCTTACCCACACTTCCAAAGCCTCTGTCTCGGAAAACCCCTTCCCATTTTGTCTATACACATCCCTATCTTACTCCTTCAAACCTTACATTGGGCAGAAGGCTTCCCAAGGAAGCCTTTGAGCTCAAATCTAAGAGAGTTTCCCGATTTTGAGGTAATGTGTTCACTTGTGTTCTTTTGTTTTATTTTGCTTCTCCAACCCCCTAATGTCTTTTTATTCATTTATTTTGTAACAAATACAGTATATTCAATATACTAGGATGTTTTTATAATAATCATTCGATCTAAACTTACACACATCTACATCTAATGGTTAAAGAACTTATTGTTTCTGTGGTTGGCGAATTTCTGCCTCACGAAACGATGATTGTTCAATTTTTTTAAACGCCTTTAATGGTGCCATTAAGATGTCACTATATTTATATATGATATATATTATTTTTATGTTTCCCTTATGCTTCATTATTTTTCATTTGTGGTATACCTTTATGGTTTCCATTGTTGGTAAACACGATAATTTCATTTTAGGAAGTGCAGACTACTGCCCACTCAAAGTGATTTGATTCGTTAATGCCATATGTGGGAAATATAATGGATGGATTTAAAGTTATTATATATGATTTTATAATAGAATTATAATATACCTCTATATCATTATTATTTCTTCCCATTAAATTATGAGATAGAAATGAAAGTAGCGTTCATGCGTACGTACAGCTTACCGTCTCCATGAACGGTGCATTTCATTTCTTATCCCCAAATGTAATGTACTATTATAAGTAAATATATATAATGGATATATATGATGTATGTTACATCTCTATGATTAATATAATTCTGGAATTAAAATATGCATACCTCTCATTTAGTTTTAATTCCATTAATATGACATAGAAATGAAAGTAGTGTTCATGCGTACGTACGACTTACCGTCTCCATGAACGGTGCATTTCATTTATTACCTCTAAATGATTATATGATATTATAAATACATGTATATTCTATATATATATGATATATATGACATCCCAGTCAGGAATTTCATTCTGGATATAATGAACCTTTGACCACACGTACAACATGTAATTGTAAGAAGTCCACTTTCGACTTAATAACCAAATGTCGACAAAACCAACATTATTAACTTAAATGGTTACATAATGTTTATAACATGTCAATAAGTGATATAAAAGGAATAATGAACTATAAAAAGGTTCTTAAGCAAATAGAAATTAACTCAAGCTTATGATTCAGGACATTAAAGAACGATCGAGTCATGTCGGACCCGAGGTAAGGGACTTCGTCTTAATCTGCTTTCATTGAGGCATATTTCATTTTATACACAACTTTCTTGTATATGGTGTATAAACCCCTTTGACTTTTACTTTTATACAAATGGAATCTTTTTCTATGAAGCATTTTACACAACAACAAAAAGGAATGATTCTTTTACCGTACACAGTGACAACGACCTTTTCCGCCGCCGTGAGTATTATTTGGTTCTTGGATTCCTGAACAAGCCGTAATGTGTTTTTTAAATGATATAAATACCATATAATATTTTATGTATTTTGGTATTGAAAATGGTTTTTATAATGGATTTGTTATGTCAATATATTTAAGTGATATATTCTGATCAAAGTGTGGAAATGTTTTCTTTCCATTATATTTGTATTATGTCTTATGATTTTTATAATGGTACTTGGACATTTGACGGGTGGTTACGTGATAAACCATATGATAGGTGGTGCCGTGAATACCAGGATGCGTGGTTACGTTATAACCTCCAATGCATTGGGTATGGAAGTCAGCCATATGGCTATTCCATTAAGTATGTGTAGAAGTCGGCTGTATGGGTATTCTATTAAGTGATATGTGTGGAAGTCGACCGTATGGTTATTCCACTTAAGTATGTTTATGTCCCAAGATACCTTTATATGTTATGTGTTCTTTATATGGGTTTTATGGTAATATTTGGTTACAAAAGGGTAAGTAATGATATTTTATTCAGTGAATAGTTTTTACTACTTCATGAAGGTGAAGGTATTACTTTGATAAAGTATACTTGGTTTACTTGATGTTTGAAAAACTAACAGTTTTCATTCTTTGTGTAACACTTACTGAGATTTTTATGCTCACCCCAAGTTTTTTTTGAAATGTTTTTTACAGTACTTAATGTGGAATTGGGTCAAGGATGGGATCAAGGGAATGTCATGCTATCTAAAACATGGAAGTAGACATGTTTTTTCTAAGAGTTTTTATTTTATGGAAACTTAGTAGAAGTTTCTACATTGTAATCTTTTGAGATGTAATAGTTTTTCTCTAATTCTCTAAAACTATAAACCTGAAAATATCCTCAATGTGAATTATTCATTTAATTCAATATTGAGTAAGGTTTAAGGTTGGGGCCTTATATCATGAATAAGGTGATCTCCTCTAATTTCATTATTCGTAAGACATAGCAAATTCATTAGCTCGGTCTCCGATAATTGATGCGTTGGGGGATAAAAATTCATCTCAGTAAGGTAATTAATCTACTATCACCTTTTAATTATATATCTCACCACACAAAATATGAAATTTGTGTGTTCACATCTACCCAATTTTTTAGGTGTTACCAAAATTCCATTTTCAATTATTTTATCTTCGTTTAGAGGCATATATTAGATGAAAAAATAGAATTGAGTTCAATATAGGGGGTTTGTAGATTTCGCATTTATTTTTATATATTTTGGTGTTGCATTATATATTCATAGTGGTTCAACAAATCAAGACCTTAATAAATTAACATTTACTCTAAAATTTTCAAAATAGTGATATGAAATGCCAAGTTGTGTGATTATATTATACTAAAAATGGTTCATATGGGTAAATGGAATGGAACATCATTGGATGTTTAGGTCAGCTATAGTATTTAAATAAAATTCAATTTTTAAGACCTAGTGGAACAGTTCTGTTAGAATGTGATGTGCATAGAATTAAGGATGAGGTGATGTTGATCTCATGGACTAAGGTGATAGGGTTCATTATGTTGGGTGAGGGCCATGTTGCATTGGGTGATTCTGATCCCAATGTTAAGGAAATATTGTCATTGGATTGATGGTACCAAGTCATAAGGATGGTGGAAATTCCTATCTAATAATATAGGGTATAGACCATATGGATTTAGAAAAACAGTCATGGGGGAAAGAGTTGTTGGATGACGTGGTATAGTCTATTTTGGTGATGGAAGCTCACTATTTGTTGGATAATGCTTTTTTGGAGTCATGGGAATATAGATAGGACCCAAATGAGGTGGTGTAGACCACTAATTATCGGTGGAGTCCCCTATAGGTAGCACAACATAGCTGATAGTGTTGACCATCATATGTTTTGGGGTTTCAGACTATAGAAATCCTCATCGGGTGTGATTGAACCTTTCTTGATAATGATTAGACCATTGTATTTGGATTGAGGGTATACATTATACATCATTCCAACATGACATGATTTAGAGTAGACCAATACTGTTGTGCCTAAAGATGTCAGATGATGAGATGGAGGTGATTATTTATTGGAGGATAAAAATCAGTGTGCCTTAGGATTTTTGGGTTTGAGCTTGCAATGGTTTTATGAGCGGAGGTTTGAAGTGGATGAAATTGATTTGGAATGACATTAGGATTCCAGGTTGTAAAATTAATTTCACAAGGTGTGGGTGACAAGATTATATGAGGAACCCAAAGCATCACATGGTATGAATCTCTGGATGTGATGCATTGTATGTTAGTTCATTGGTCCTTGCAACTAACATTACATAATCTCATATATGTGATTTATTCCATATATATTATTAGGGACGATATTCATAATTACTCCAAAGATAGCCAAAGATGGTGATTTCTTCCTAGTGGATTTTAAGAACATGGGAAGAATGTATTTGAATAAAAATGTGTTATTCAATTTATTATTTATTTTTACGATATATATATATATATATATTTTATTGATGTATGATAGGAACATGTTTGTGATGGGATAAAAATATTCATTCCCACTCCCAGCACTGGCCCATTGGGGTATATAAAGACATTATGTATCTGATATCAGGTAAGGGATCATCATTAGAGATAGATATACCTATCATAGTTGGGTCTTCTACATGGGATGCATGGATAGTGATTATGTTGGAACTGGCATCAGTATGGAGATCCTGTTTGGTTACAACATGATTTATAAAAGAATTATCTTAAGGGGATCCATGGGTGACCATACCTGTTTGTTGAATTATGTGACATGTTATAACATTTTTTTCTAGAAAATGTATTTTTTTATTAATACCATTTATGTATTCTACTACTGAGTTTTGATTACTTATTCCTATGTGTTATAGTTTTTTATTTACTGTTTTATACATATGTAAAATTATTATTATCACTATCTAACTGTATAGTCTCTGTATTATCACCTAATCAGACCCTCAATGCTAGTCAGTAGACTTTATCATATGTGTAGGTGCACTGAGGTCCTATTTTCCATCCATCCTAGTGATAATTTTGAATGGAATTCATGTTAAGGCACTAAAATGGTGTCAAATTGGGGGTCTTGTCAGTGTTTCCTTAAACCATCAATAGAACTAGATATTGGAATGGAAATAGTGATTAGAAAGTTATGACTAATATAAAATTATAATGTTTATTTCATATTAATATTTTTTATATAGTAGAATAGAGGCTCAAATGTAATTAGAACTGAAGAAATATATCATGTTTTTTCCTGAATACCAATTCATATGGGGACATACCAAGATTCCATGGGTGGGAAATGATGTTATACTCTATTCGTTTATATTTGATTTGATTACCACCTCTATTGGTACACCTTAGTGTGATATTTATCTATTATATAACATTTTTAAATTACTCATGTATGGAAATAAGGGTTTGATTATTCACCCTGATATACACTTTGTCTTATGTGGTGTGATTTTCTTGTTATTGTCATTGGAAACATGGAAGCCACTATAAGGGGTTAGGTTGTTTAATGTGTAATCAGAGAAGATAATTTTTTTTCCTTCCTTGATAATTTTGGTTGAATTAAACTCACCCATCAAAAGAATTTGGTCCTAAGGTGATCAATGTGTTACTTAATAAGAATGTGATATAATGGCCAGACCCTGATATGTAAGGTGTGTATGATTATAAGGGGTGAGTTGTCACGATCTATCCCTCAGGGCCCATATCATGACTACCCCAAGCCCACCTTCCATAGGCCAGGGGTTGGCGACTAGCACCAAAAGCGTAATTACCTAAAAACTGGGAAGGCATTGCCTTTATAAAACATAACACACACTACCAGAGTACAAGTAGAAGAAAAAACTAAGTAAAGTAGTATAACAATTGTGTTGAAAGTATAAAGGGGAAGGAAATAAAAACCTTAAAAAAGGTACAGCTAAAACTGATGAAAGTAAAACTAAAAAAGACAAAACACTGAATGGTGAAAGAAGCTCCTTGATCGTCCTCCGGGTTCCTACCTGAAGGGTAGGTACATTTTTCATCCTCAGCACCCCACGTCTATCTGTCTGCTCCGTGAGTCGTCATGCCGAGTGGTCCACCTCCGGGTACCGTCCAGTCTTGGCACTCTCAGCCTATGTCCGCGATGTTCATCATCTGCATCCAACCCAATGAGGTGTGGGCATAGCCTATGCAGGGGTGATTATAATGATACATAGAACGGACCCCGAGACCCACAAGGTCTCACACAATCCAACAAGGATAAATCACAAAGTATGATTTCAACGGATAACCATTAGTTAGGTATATGCCCATACATATACCTGAGTTATCAAGTAACCCAACTCATTCATGAGGAAAACACAAAGGCCACTGAATCATCTCAAACCAGGATTTTTATTCACGATGTCAAAACCATGGCTGCAGGAGAACATATCATCTATCGAGTACAGTGGGCTTGCCGCTACAACCACGCACTTCCCACTAACCTTGAACTGTTATAGTACTCCACTTGCTGAGTACTGTGGGCCTACTACAACAAACAAGCACTTCCCACCATGGGTCTGCCGCTACAACCAAACGCTCCCCCTCATAGCCAACAGAGGTACTATTTTTGTCAAGTACCATGGGTCTGGCACTACAACCAAGCGCTCCTCTATCGTGGGTCTACAGCTACAATCAAGCGCTCCCCACTAGGCCATCTCAATCACTCCGGGTCGATCGATCATCAGTCGTCAAGTCTTAGCCAGCTAAAAGGTCTCTACAATCTTCTCTATCATCATTGAAAGGGTCCACTACACAAGCCTCAAGACGATACTAAAATTATCTTGAAGTATCATGAATAAGTATCACAAAGCATTGCCTCATCATAGGGTCCTCAATGCAATATACAGCGCATCAATCGGACGCCCGGTCTGTGAGTTATTGACATTTCCGTTCCAGGGGCCCAGTTTTTTTTTAGCTAAAACCAACCCTACCATACATCAACTTAATTCAAACCTCAAGTGTATTATGCCAAAAGAACCGTCTCATCAAAAGGATCCCAATGTAGTTGAAGCCACCACAATCGGACATCCGGTCCATATGTTATAAGCATTTCCGCTCCATGGGCCCGGTTTGTTACAGGATCGAACCAACCTGTACATACCCAAAATTTGGCAAAATCTTGAGTTTGATAGACCTAAATGACCGTCTCGGTCCAAGGAATCCAACGCAACTGAATTTTCCTTGATCGAAGGTTCGTAGCTCATGATATGGTCAAAAACCCAATAGTAGCCCGAAGTGGGGGGGGGTCTGGGTCCGGTCCAACCCGGCCCAACCAGCCCTGGGTCGGCCTGGCCCGGCGGCTGAGGCATGACACTCTCGAGGGTGGGCTGGCCCACGCGGCTGGTGTCCCGGCATGTGAACTTTTGTCCCAGCCTGCATGCATGTGGTCCGGCTCGGTAGCCGGCCGCGGCTCAGCCAGTTGGCCCTACACGATTCAGGGGGGCCCTGCCCCCAGTTTTGTAACAGTGGCACTGCCTCTCCATCCCGGCCTTCCAATGCCGGTGGGGTTTTATAGTGCGAACGGCCCGCACGGGGGGGGGGGGGGCGCTGATCCTCCGTGCATGGTGTACATATTCGACGCGGTTCCTTCCACCTGGCCAGATGTCGAGTCGGCCAGTTCGCCCGCCGAAGCGGCCCTCGTAGTGCGGGCAGAGGTTCTTCGAAGCATGGCGCCAAGTGTGCACCACGTTTCTTCATCCTGGCTAGTTAAATCTAGTAAGTTATTCCAGTAGGACGCCCGCAGATGCGGGAAGCTCCTCTTCTGCACGACACCTGTGGGTGTCGCGGTTCCCCAACGCGGTCGGCTACGGCCGACCGGTTCGTCAGCCCGAGTGGTCACGGTTGCGGAACACATCTTTCCTCCATGCGGCTGGTGTGTCGCTGCTGACTCTAGTCACCGCTGCATCTGTTCGTCTTTGCTTCTTGTCACCATCACCTCTCCAACACTGCTTCCATCACAAAAATAAAAATGGAATAACAGAGGGTAGTCGGGGCGGTGTTTGTTCGGCCCATGCCCTCTGCATTAGATGATATCAAGAGGCCAAGACGTTTCCAATGTATACATCAAGAAAAAGTGTATAATTATTATTCAATTTAAAATTATACAAACCCCCTACCTCTATCTCATGAAGGTTGCACGTTGATGAGCCGCGGAATACGAGCGTCACCGAGGTCGAGCATCACGGATTATGAACGTCGATTCTGTGGACGTCGGGGTGCATCTAAAGAGGAAGCAGCGTCTTCTCCCTTGTTGCAGAGGAAGAGGAAGGAAGACACATCATCGTTCTTTGGTGTAATCGGCATTCATCATCGAAGAGGTCGTCGTTCTTCTTAGTCGTCACCATTCTTCGTCGAGAGTGAAACACTATCCTTGCAATTCTCCAATGCCTCCCCAACACAACAAAATCCAACCCAAAAATTATATCTTAGGCTATTATTTTATTCTCAAAATTAATTTTTCAAAATTCAAACACTTAAATTAATTAATTATTTAGGGATCAATTAATTAATTAAAGGGTGTTGGAAAAATTAATGGATGGAGTTGGAGAGTTAGAATTAATGTTTGGGAGGTGGGGAGTTAAGAGAGGGGTTAAAATGAGTTTTATAGGGGAGGTGAAAGGGTTTGGGTTCGTGTGGGCCCCACCACACTAAATCCCCTCATTGGAGGTTATGTGGGGTGTGGTCCCCACTTCCAACTCCTCTTTTGAGGAGATAACCCCATCAAATACAAGTATGTACACATAATAATAATAATAATTATTATTTTTTAAAGAAACTCCAAAAATTATATTCTCCTCTCAGGAAAATGCAACTGCGATAGAGGACTCTTTAAGAGACTATCGGCGTTGTGAGTTCATCGGTGTCCTCGGATTTCAATTTCTAGCACGGGTTCAAAATATAGAAAAACATGCATGTACGTTTACTGAACGTACCCCAAAAAAACTTTAGAAATTGATTCCGGGCTCACCAGGCCTCAGAATCAGGTGTCATAAAGAACTACAGACTCGTAAAATTCCAAATAATTTAAGAAAAAAAATTACCTTGAAATTTATGGGTCTTTACATTACCCCCACCTAAAGGATTTTCATCCCCGTAAGGCTACAAAACACACTGTGGAAACTAAAAGGGGGTACATAGAATGCGCAGAGCCTCCCTCTCCCATGTTCTATCCTAGAGGTTCTCGTGCTACTAGGGATTGCGCACTATAATAATCGACCGTAGATGTAGGACCCTCTCATGTCGATCCTAGATCTCAATAGGGACTTCCGGGAAAGTCGCCCCATCATCGATGTCCAGCTCCCCGTGGTCGATGATGTGGGATCGGTCGTGTACGAATCACCTCAGCTGAAATACGTGTAAGATGTCGTGCACTTGATGAAACTGAGGTGGAAGGGCTAGGAGGAAAGCCACCTTTCCTACTCTACTGTGGACCTGTAAAAGCCCAATGAACTGTAGAGATAACTTTTCACCTCGACCAAATCTCTATATACCTCAATGAGGTGAGACACGTAGGGAGATGTGGTCGACATCCTCAAACCCAGTGGTCTCCATCTCCTATTGGCATAGGAATACTGTCTGTTATGTGCAGTCTACATCCACTCGGGATAATATGCTCCTTCTCCGTCATAGCATGAACCATCTCTGGTCCTACAAGAGCTACTAAGATTTTCCCTTTGCCGAAAAGATTAATCATGTCTCATCCCCTAGATGAACCACATCATTTTCAAAATAAATTCAATCCTAACATGAACTGTACTAATTAACGCCATGGACAACATAATAAGGCCTAAAATCTACTACCAAAATATCCATCCATCACTCTCGCCTCCAAGGGTTGTGTCACACTGTCGGCATCATTGTCAGGTCATTGGGTCTCCTCTAGTAGGAATCTCGAATGTGTGGGTCAAGTCAATATGTTTAATCGGAACCTCATAGTATTAACCACACAAAATGCAATAAAACAAATCTCACAAGGACAATTGACTTTTATTACTGCAGCTCAAAATACAAAGACACATAATAACCACAAACAAAAAAATCAAGGAATCTAGAACACCAAGAACAAAGGCATCCATGTTTGGTACTAGTACCGCTCATGTCCACCTGCTTCCAGAGCACCATAGTCATATGCTTCAGCTGCCTGAATTTGTGCTCTCCCAGGTCCACTTGTTCCCTGTGGTTGGGGTGGACCTTCTAATGGTGGTGGTGGAAACACCTCGAAGCGTCGTCCACCACCAGCTGCACGACCATCTCCTCTGCCACAGTCACCTGCTCCGTGAAGGCCATCTCAATTGAAACTATACCTATACCTAAGTGGTCCTTCATTTATATACTAATTGTCTTTATGGTGGTTTGGACAGTCATGTACCATGTGACCGAGACTGCCGTAGGAGTAACAATGTCCACTCCTAGTAAGTCTGTATCCACCCTGGCTGCCTCGCACACACGATCCTGAGTCATGCGGTCAACCACCTATGGGTATGGTCCTCTTGGAAATCTGTGTCATCTGTCTACTTCCTGTGGTAGAAGACTCCAATACATGTCAACTAAGACTGTGTCCCACTGCTGGAGATTTATCAGTAAGTAAAATCTCCCCTAGGAGGCCTCACTCCAACACCCCTGTCTGCGTCGGGATGTAGTGAGAAATAACTGAAGCTCTGATCTCTCGCCTGAGCCCCTGCTCAAAGGATTGGGACCTAATGAACATGTCTCGTACCGTATTAGTGGAGTAGCACGAGAGGTCGGTGAACCTAACTGTGTACTTCTCCACTGTTATGCAACCATGTTGTAGATGCAGTAGCTCCTGTATACGCACCGCTCGAAGGGTGGCTAGGACAAACTCCTCCTGAAAGATGTTCTAGAAGTCTGCCCAGAGTAGTGTCGCCTTGTCATGCATCTAGAGCATTAAGATCCACCATCTCTATGATGCTTCCTGAAGGAGGCTTGCAGTAAGGATAACCATGAATTCGGATGGTGTCCTTACCAGTCTAAAGAAACTCACCACAACCTTCTAGCCAATCCTCAGCCACCTGCGGGTCCATCTCTTCCCTAAACCTGGGTGGCCTCTAGCACTATAACTCGTGTAGTGTGCTCAAGCAATGTGCACTCTCTGCTTTTGAGGTTGGTGGCATCGGTGGCCCAATGGGAAGTGGTACCACTGGTGCCTCCATTGGTTCCTCAACTAGAAGAGGGCCCTGTACTGAGGCCTCGTTTCTCAATTACTTGTTAGGACGTACAACTCTCAGGGCTCATTTTGGTCGTCCTCAGGGAGGCATCCTGAAAGAAACAGATGTTACACAATCAAATTACTATACCTGGTGTGCTGACCTAGTTTGAACTAACTTAATGAAAATTTTTGAAAACACACACGCAATCAGTGTTTTCATTAACTGAGTCGGAAATCAGATGACAGGGTCCTGGTGTATGGATATTTCGGTCGCCCGCACTAACTCTAGACACTATAAACTGAAAACGACACTTAGTAACCTTAATACTATTTTTCATAGAAAGAAAATATCAGAGTCCTAAGTTCTGCGGTAGAACCAACATCCTCTGATACCAATTTGTCACGACCCATCCCCTGAGGCCTGTATCATGACTACCCCAAGCCCGCCTTCCATAGGCCAGGGGCTGATGACTAACACCAGAGGCATAATTCCCTAAAAACTGGGAAGCCATTTCCTTTATAAAATGTAACACACACTACCAGAGTACAAGAGGAAGAAAACAAAATGTAACGTAGTATAACAAGTGTGATGAAAGTACCAAGGGGCCGGAAATACAAGCCCAACAATAAAGGTACAGCTACAACTGAAAAAAGAACAACTAAAAAAGACAAAAAATTGAATGGTGAATACAGCTCCCGGATCATCCTCTGGGTTCCTACCAGAAGGGTAGGTACAGTTATCCTCCTCAGCACTTTTCATCTATCGGTCTGCTCCATGTGCCGTCACGCCGACTGGTTCACCTCCTGGTACCGTCCAGTCCTGGTACTCTCGCCCTCTGTCAGCATTGTCCACTGCCTGCATCCAACACAACATGGTGAGGGCATAACCCGTACAGGGGTGAGTATAAAGATACTCAGTAGGGACCCTGAGACCCTCATATTCTCACAAAATCCCACAAGGATTAACCACAATGTATGATTTCAATAGATAACCATTACATAGGTATATACAGATACATATTCCAGAGTTATCAAGTAACACATCTCATTCATGTGGAAAACACAAAGCTCACCGACTTAGCTCAAACTAGGATTTTTATTCATGATGTCGAAACCATGGCTACTGGATAACTCCTCCTATGTCGAGTATAGTGGGCATGCCGCTATAAACAAGAGCTTCCCACTAACCTTGTATGGCTGTAGTACTCCACATGTCGAGTACTGTGGGCATGCTGCTACAACCAAGCGCTTCCCACCATGGGTATGCCGCTACAACAAAGCGCACCACCTCATACCCTACAGTGGTACTCCTTCTGTCGAGTTCCACTGTTCTACCGCTACAAACATGTGCTCCTCCAACGTGGGTCTTGTGCTACAACCAAGCGTTCCCCACTAGCCCATCTAAATCACTCTGAGTCGATCGATTAGCATTCGTCAAGTCTCAACCACCTAATAGGTCTCTACAATCAGCTCGCACATCACCGGAAGAGTCCACTCCATGAGCCTCATACTGATACTCCATGTCTCCTAAAGCCTCACGAAAGAGTATCACAAAGGGACTCCACGTCATAGGGGCCTCAACGCAACAGACAGTGCATCAATCAGACTCCCGGTCTTTCAGTTTTTGACCTTTCCGTTCTAGGGTACCGGTTGGTATTTAATCTAAAACCAACCTGACCATACTCTAAATGCATCCAATCCAAAATTGGATTACTCCAAAAGAACCATAACATCATAAGGAACCCAATGTAGTTGACGGCACGTCAATCAGACATCCGGTCCTTAAGTTAAAAGCGTTTCCGCTATGAGGGCCCGATAGGTTACGGGATCGAACCAACCTGGTCATACACAAAATTTTCCAAAAACATGAGTGTGATATACTAAAACAACCATCTTGATCCATGGAATCTAACACATCTTATGATGCATCGATAAGAGGTCTGTAGCTTATGATATGGTCGAAAAACCGATAGCATCCCGAAGTGGGGGGGGTCGGGGTCCGATCCGTCCCGCCCCAACCCGCCCTCGGTCGGCCCGAAACAGGTCAACCCAACAAGGTTCTGGGTCCGGCCCGACAGCTCTGGCCCAGTCAGCTTGAGGGTGGCCTGGCCCGGGCATCTAGCTGCCCGGCTTGCGTGCATGCGGTTCGGTCCGCGTGTATGTGGCACGACTCGGTTGCCGGTCGCAGCTCGGCCAGCTGGCCGAGCGCGATGTGGGGGGGGGGGGGGGGGATGTCCCTGGTATTGTAACGACGGAACTGAGTGGTTCCACCTCTCCAGCCCAGCCGGCTGAAGTAGGCCAATTTTTCCGACATGAGGGGCCCGCATGAGCGGTCCGCTGATCCTCCGCATGCGGCGCCCTTAGGTGCCACAGTTCCTTCCACCCAACCGCCTCTCCATCCCAGCCGATTTTCCTGCCGAAGAGGCCCGCCCATCGTAGGCCATGGTTCTCCACAGGTTGGTGCCATGGGGGAACCACTGTTCTTTTTCCCGACTAGTTAATGATAGCCAATTCTTCCAGAAGGCGGCCCGCCGATGCGGGCCGCTTTACCTCTGTGCGGAACCTGCGGGTGCCCTGATTCACCAACATGGTCGGCTATGGCATGCCGATTCTTCAGCCCAAGTGGCTGTGGTCTCAGGCCGCATATTTCCTCCATGCGGCCGCTGCCTCTGGTCGTCGCCG
Source organism: Viscum album (assembly GCA_963277665.1). Taxonomy (NCBI): domain Eukaryota; kingdom Viridiplantae; phylum Streptophyta; class Magnoliopsida; order Santalales; family Viscaceae; genus Viscum; species Viscum album. Next base: position 1,302,893,560 of record OY728157.1, read on the forward strand.
CAACCGGTCGTCGTCGCTTCCAGTCACCATCGCTTCTCTGGAGCCTCTTTCTGTCACCAAAATAAACATGGATCAACGGAGGGTCGTCGGGCCGTGTTTGTTCAGCTCGTGCCCTCCACGTTAGGTGATATCAAGAGGCCAAGACGTTTTCAATGTACACATCAAGAAAGAGTGTATAATTATTATTCAATTTAAAATTATAAAAACACCCTACCTCAATATCTAGAACATTGCACATCGACGAGCCACAGAAGATGAGCTTCGCTAAGGTTGGGCGTCGTAGATTCAAAACGTCAATTCTGTTGAAGTCAGTGCGCGTCCAATGAGGAAACGACATCATCTCCCTTGTCAAAGAGGAAGAGGAAGGAATACACATCATCGTTCTTCGGTGGAATCGGCATTCTTCGTCAAATAGGTTGTCGCTCTTCGTGTTTTTCATTGTTCTTCATCGAGAGAGAAACAATATCCTTTCAATTCTCCAGAGCCTCCCCAACATAACAAAAGCCAACACACAAAAATATCTTAGGCTATTATTTTATTCGAAATATGAATTTTTCAAAATTCAAACACTCAAATTAATTAATTAATTGTGGATCAATTAATTAATTAAAGGGTGTTGGAAAAATTAATGTAGGGAGGTGGAGAGTTATAATTAAAGTGGCGAGTTGGAGAGTTAAGAGTGGGGTCAAAGAGAGTTAAATAGGGGAGGTGAAAGGGTTTGGGTTCGTGTGGGACCCACCACACTAAATCCTCTAATGCGAGGTTATGTGGGGTGTGGGCCCACCTACAAATCTTCTTTGGTAAAGATAACCACCATCAAATACAAATTATGTACACATTATTATTAATATTATTATTTAACAAAACTACAAAAATTAACTTCTCCTCCTGAGAAAACGCAACTGTAGTAAATGTCTCCTTAAGAGAATATCGTCGTTCGAGTTCATCGGTGGCCTCAGATTTCAATTCTATGCACAGGTTCAAAAGATAGAAAAACTCGCACGTATGATTACTGAACATACCTGAACAAAACTTCAGAAATTGATTCTGGGCTCACCGGGCCTCAAAATCAGGTGCCGTCAAAAACTGCAGACTAGTAAAATTACAAAGTATTTAAGAAAAATATTTTCCTTGAAATTTCTGGGTCTATTCATGAGTTGTTTAAAGTGTCAGATAGATTCAAAATTGTGTTTTACTAAAATGAAACTTCAGTGTAATTTTAATTTACTACCCATATTGATATATATGTATGAATCATGAACCATCGATAGGAGGGAAATAGACCATTGAGACATGTTATATTTGATGCAGGACTATGATATGGTTGGAAGGTAAGGAAATTGGGCTAGATTAAGCTTGATAACTAAACCATATGTTGTTAGAGAAGGTTAATTGAGGACAGATCTCATATGATATAGTGTAATAGTAAAGTTTATTGATTGTGAGATGCATTTTATGTTACATGTTTTCATATTGTATATATATATATATATGGTTTTTCCATTGTATTGGTATATAGTGGGAATCCATGTAGAATAGATATGGATGAGTGCTAGGAGGATGGTGATATGGTGATGCATGAGTGTACAAGGGATGAGGCCCCATAGGGTCAAGATAAGTCCCTAGAGTGTAGGGATGATCATGAGCCACATGTAATGGCTCAGGTTGATGAATGATTGTTGAAGATGGGGAAATTCGAACAATTTCTTGATGATAAGCTTAGGGAGTACATGGTATGGGTTGTGCAGGGTACTGATATAGTCTTATAAGGATAATCCATCTATATCATACCTAACTCAAGGGTTCCTGTCTCATCAACCACCAAAATTTCTAGTTGAGTGTGGACCACAAAAATTAGATCAATAAATCAGCTCTGTCGATGAAATTATTGTTCTACAGGATACATCCCCATGTTTGATGGTGAATATAGAGACCTGCATTCTCAAAGGATCATAAAATAATATGGTTGGACATACTAGTACTGGTTGGAATAAATGAGGGACTAGAAATGAAGGATGTTAAAGATAGGTTCTTCATGAATTTCTATTCAGATGTGATGAGGCCACACATATCAAGGGATTTCATTAATTTCCATAATGTGGATATTCTATAAAGAACTCAGCTTCTATCTTCATATATTTAATGTTTTCTCACCAAATACGGTGGATGACATCATTAGGGTGTAACATTCTGATGATGGATTAGGACATGCTATCAAGGTATTTGTGAACATCTTCAGGATGAAATATTTCATTGAGGTGACCAATCATGCCGTAATAGCAAATGGAAACCTAATATACCAATAATAATTGATCCAAGGGATGGAGTCAGGTGAGATGAGTTGTGATAATTGAGGTTATAAGATAAAGATCTATGAGTAGCGTAGCAGGCAGTTAGGCATGAGATTCAGGTAGACCACCATGGAGTGGGGATTCAGATGAGTGCTTCCAGATTGGGTAGCCATGGAAAATTCATAACTAGTGTGGTCTAAAACCCAAATATTTCTTGTTGCGAGGCTATATGGGACATTAATAATGGTTCTATAGGAATCCTTCTTTAATAGATAGTATCCCAGGACCTTGAAAGAATCTAGGATATGTGGTAGGAGGTTATGTAGAACTAAGAGCTAGTTTCTGGGATTTTTCTACACATGGAGGTTGTGGAATAGAAATATGGACCTAGTATTGTGTCATTTTGTTAATAGATGGAGCACTATCACAAGGAATCTAGCCATGGTGATGTCGGGATTTAGTCCATCTACTTGTAGTTGAGTATAATGGTGTAGAGCAGGCATGGGATATTCCTATAATTAGATGTATGTTGTGATTATTGTCATGACTATGTATCTTTTCTTTTGGCATGACTAATTTTGATGCAGTAGGTTCATGTGTATGGTTTTTCGACTAAAAAATTTCTTGTCAGTAGGATGGAATTAATAATTTTCTCATATATATATATATATGAGCTGTATAGGAATTTGGGCATCAATATGTTGTAGGTGATACATGAGGTATGTAATATTACATGCAACGATAAGATGAGGATTCTATATGTGCTTCCTATGAATCTATATTTTGAATGGAATGAATATGTATGTGTGATGTGATATTATTTTGAGAATATTTTGAGATATAAGATTTTTGGAATCGGATGAGGTGGGAGAATTTATTAGAGTTGTATATCAAATATGTACTTCTTGTGCATCTGATGAGATGCATGACATGATTGGTGTTAGATATCACAGGTGCATGTTTTGAGCACATGATGAGGTTCATAAATGATGATGCATCGTGGGATTACTTATGAGTCTATTGTTGGTTAGTAGTAAATCATAAAATTTGGTTTTGGTTGGATTTGAATAGGTTGGTAAATCCTAATTTAGGGACACCTTTAAGGGGGTGAGGGATGACTATTGGCATAATAACTAGGGAATAATAGGTTGTTTTAAATAATATAGTTATGTTTGGTTCTATATCCAGGTAAATATTGATATCTTGAGGATGAGATATGTTACCTTAAAGAGAATATAACATCTTGTGTTTTTAAGGGGTCATATCTGTCTTCAAACTTTTTCATTTTTGAGTTTGGTGCACTAGAAAACTTCTATTTTATCTTCGAAACACAATTAATGATGTTTTATTGACCCACATACTTGTTTCAATATGGTTTTTATTGATTTGATGGTCCATTTGGGATTTATGAGAGTTTTTTGTGCTTTAGAGCCTGAAAATCATTTTAAAAACCTATTAAAAGGGAAGAATAGTTTGGTATAACCTACGACTTCATAGGAGTAACCATTAAGACCACATACAACACTAGACACATTGAAAAATCATGAAAGTGTGGAAGCATGACCATGTAACTCATCTGAAGTTTTTACCAAAGGAGATACGCTTGGTCAAATGACTATTGGGTATACTTTTTTCCAAGACCGTACGAGTGTCGTTCTTTGGTAGAGAGGACTACACATTTTAAACATGGTTATCCAAAATGTGTAGCCAAACCATATGGCTCATGGAATTAGTTGAAATTAAAAAAAAAATCTCAACTTCCTTTATCTATTTTTTCTCCTCTTTTCCTCTACTTGCACTGTATGAACAGTATGCTCTCCTCCAATTCGCAACAAACTATGATTTTAGTCAATTCATCCTTTTGGATTATTGGACTTGATCTATTGGTGGATATGGGTTCATCTAGAGAATTCATTTCATCCTATATCCTCTATTATTCTATTATATAACCACATGGAATGTTAAATTTGTGTGATCCCAATTTCCTTATTTTTGTGGCATTCTTTGGAAATGATGTTTTCCCTCGAATGAACTTGATTTAGAGGACTATATTAGAAGGGATAACACATTCAATTAAAAGTTAATTGGTTCCATGATTTATCCTATATTTTTTTTGATGTTTTGGGGGTGTGTATTATATACGCAGTTTGGATCGATTGAGAGTGTCCCTATAACATGTTTGGTATTGATTTTTTAATTGATGACATGGGATATCATAGTGAATTCTCCTACTATACTACAAATGTTTAACTGAAGTATGGGTATTGGACTATATTTGGTAGTTTAGGATGAGTGTATGATTTAAATTCGATGGAATTGTTTATATTCAATTCATGAGTTCCATGGGAACAAGATGGGAATCACCCAAGGGTTGATGTTTTGTTGATCACCCATACAGAGGTAACGTGGTTCATTAGGTAGGGTGATGACCTTGTTACATGGGTTAAGGTTGATCAATAGGTTGAGAAAAAATGGGTCAAAAATTATGAAAATAAGGTTATCAGGATGAGGTAAAGTCCTATGGGACTTGGGAAGATGTTGGAAATTAGTTTTAGAAACACCGTCATAAGGGAAAAGATTCCAGTTGATTTGGATTAGGATTTTGGGTAATTGTATCTCACAGTTTCTTTACAGACATGAAATTGGTGTCATTTACACATTGAGAGGACTGATATGAGGTTGTATAGACCACCTATTATGGGTAGATTCCTCAATTGGCTCTATATCAGATGTGATGGTGTTTTCCATTAGATGTGTGGGGGTTCTCAACAAATAATTCCTCATGTATGGTGATGGATATTCATTTAATGGTGTTGAAACAATCAGTTGGGGTAATTGAGAACTATTATAAATGAGGCCGATGGTCCATGATATTGGGAAGATAGATATCAATGTGAATTGTAACGTTTGTTTTTGAACTAAATATGATTAAATATTAGATGAATGATATCGTTGTACCTCAAGATATTAGACTTTAGGCCAATGGTTTTTTTGTAATAATGTAAATGGGACCAGTGATATATAGGGCGTGCCATTGGGAAGCTGTGTTTAATGATTAATGGCATGAGGTGTCAATGAAATGATAAATATATCAGTAATCTCATAATTATTCCATTACTATCATTTTTATTCATTATCATTATCCTAATTAACCTGTATGTAAATCATTAGTGAAAAATGAATGATATATCATCACGAGATTGTATTTTGTTGTAAACATGGGAGACATTATTGTGTCACATATATAATTGAATGTAAAAAACGTTATATGTGATAATATGACTAAATAGGTATAATTATGTAATAGATATTATCTGTATACTTTTCATCTATAATCATACTCATCCATGAGAGGTGGTAATGGGAAGATGAATGGCATTGGTTTGCAATATAGTACTCTGATGTACACAAACATGATGATTTTGTAACATACTTGATTGAAATAGAGATGTTTGTAAGTCAAAACATTAACATCACAAAATTTTAGTATATATGACATAATAGTGATATTTTATCATAATGGTTTAATAATAATTAAAGGAGGTCAGGGAATAAATAAAATAAAAATTCTCATTTGTGAACATTATATATTCTTTGGGAAACTTTGATAGTTTTCCAAAAGAATCCTTTCAATGTTATTTTTTAAAAAAAATTTAGAATTCATGGATGGTGGATTAGAAATTCAGAATTTATTTGGAATGGATTTGTATATATAAAATTTGTTTTAATGTGTGGAGAAGAGGGAAGATGATATGACCATTTATAATTGATGTGAGTGGAAAAATATTAATTTTTTAAATATTAACAGTGTACCCGCATTTTTAACATTCAAAATTGGTCCAAAATTGAGTATTATTGATAATTAGATATGATAAAGCCGTAATAGGTCCATGAAATAGATTTTTTTTGAAATTTTCTAGCCTTTTAACACTTATTTTCTTAGTTTAACCTGCCACCCCTGTAAACCATTTTTTACCTTAACAATGGTAAATAGTTTTTACGATTTTACTATTCATTGTAGTAAAAATATTACATTAACCTTATTAGAAAATATTAGTTATTTTTATTCAAAATATTGAATAATTCTTTCAAAATTCAATTCTTATATTTGAAAAACAGTTAATTTTAAATTAATCCTACATATGCAATGTGGATGTGGGTTTCCAATAAGAGAATGATCAAAAGTTTACAACGTTGTATATAATTATTCAATATTTAATGGATTATTATAACCTAAATTAGGTAAATAGATATATATATGAATTTACATTTTATTAGATAAAAATAGAAAATATTTTTATATTCATAAATAATTAAAATCAAAATGGAGTTCTTAATTAAAAGTCAATATTTTTACTATCCATCAAAAAATAAAGCATTTTATACAAATAAAAAAAATCACCCTAATCTAATTTTGATATTCTGATTTCAAAAATTAATTTCATTTTATGTAATTAATTTTATATATATTGAAATGTGTATTTTTTATTTATTTTTACAAGGAATTAATAAATAATCAATTATAAATAAAATGTATTTTTCAAGAATCATTTTTTTTCATTTAATTGTTTTTATGTTCATTATCCAAAATAAAAAATGAATTTTTTTATTATTATCAAAATTTATTAGGTTGTATTCAACGTTATATAGGTTATTATTAAATAATATTTTAATATTTTATTGCGATTTTTTGTTACTAGATAATTCATGCATAATAAGTCAATAAAGAAAAATAATTTATTCTGAAATAAATATATTGTAATCTATGAGGGATTTACATTTATCCAACATAATATAATTTCATCCGTGATTTTTCATTGACATTACCTTCTAAATAGATGAGGGTATTTCACCATCATAATAACCTATGTTTTCCATTTTCTTCCTCTCTTTTTTTATTTTTCACTAATGTATGTTTACCAGAAAAGTAATTTGATTACTTAGTACTTTTTATATTTCATGTTGATATAAGATGTGTTATACACTGTAAGACAGATCAAGTTACAATTCCATTTCATTAGTGATGATAATATGAATTTTTTCCACCATGCACTTCCTTAACAATGATAAATTTAACACATCATTTATTATTGAGAGGGTTGGTAGAATTTCCATATGATAAAAAATGAATCCAATTATTTCAATAATTTCGAAGGGTCTAATTTACCTAGGGCTCAATATTATTATCTTTATGAATCTTATATCATCCTTCTGTGGATATTTTTCTAATTAAAACATGATCTCCCACATGGAATTTTAAATCTTTCTTACATTTGTCAGTATAACTATTGTAACTACATTTTTTTCATTAATATGACTACAAATATACTTTACCATTATCATTACCTATTTAACATGTTATAGGAATATGAGCTTTAATTCATAAAAAATCATTGTAGAAACTCCATCTATATAATTCTTCACAAGGATTTAATTTAATAACTTAAAGTAAACTATAATTATTGAAAACCTGAAAAAAAAAAGGATATTAATGATGATGCATACCATGATATTTTAGTGATCATTAACTCAATAAGTTTTCAATTTTTCGATACTCATTCTAGAAAATAATTTAGTTTGGCTGTGATAGGCAACGATCAAGTGAATTAAAGAATCACTATTTTTATAAATAATCATACATAAATTCAATGTTAAATAAGGATCATGATCAATGAAAATAGAAATAGGATAACCCTTATATATTAAAACTTCATTAATATAGAGCCTTATGAAGCACTGATGAGTAAAATCATTACATGGGATAAGGAAATGAGTATATTTGGTTTTGTAATCAATGATAATTGATATTGAATAATTATTTATAGGAGACATTGGTAATCCAGTAACAATGGCCATTGTAATTTCATCCAACTCTGACATAGGAATTAAATATGGTTGTATGAATCCTCAAGAATGTTTTCTAATAGATTTATTTTTGATTAACCAGACATGTAGACACATAATAATCAATTTCCCTCTTTAGGTTATCCCACTAAATTATTTTCCACAAATTCTTTTCATTTTTTCTACCATGTTATATGTAGATATTTTACATATAAAAATCACCCAAAAATTCACTTTTTTATATTAGGTACATAGGGAACTCAATATATCTTTCCATATTGCATGACACTATCATCACAAATAATGTTTACTACCTTCCAATCATTAGCAACATTAATTTCATCTAAATTTTCACATAATAATATTGATAGTTTTTTATTTTTTAAAATATACATGGTTTCACAATCAATATTAAAATGAGTGATGTCTCCCTATCCAAAATAATTACTCTATACAAATTTTTAAGATCCAGGAACATATAATCCTTCTCAATCATAATATGGTTAATAAATCCATGATCAATCTTACTAAAGGCATCCTATAACATATTTTCATTCTATAGGTTGCAGTGTATTCATAAATCATAACCCTTGAGTAGATCAATCCATCTCCTTCCTCTCATTACGATATATTTATATAAAAAGTAGTATTTTAGGATTTTATTATACTATTATATATCATATCATTCACTATATTGATAATGTCCCTATATATTCCTAAAAAATGATTATAGGATTCAAATCAAGATCATGTGTTGTATAGTTCTATTTAAGGGACTTCAATTGTAATGATGTATATGAAATAACATTATAATTTTGGATTATTACATAATGAAGTCCCTTTTTTGATGCATCACTAGATATCAATGACCAATCCATTCCATTTGGATGTGTAATTATTAGGGCATCAAAAAATCTAGTCTTGATCATTCATATATTATTTACATCTATTTTTTCAAACAAGAATAAATCATTTCTTTGTAGGCTTGCATAACTAGTTAGAAAATAAGGAATATTCTAAAAAAATCACCATTAGTAACCTACCGAATCAATAGAATGTACATACCTATTTTATGTCCATCTGTGTCGGAAATTTTATTTCAACCTTTTTCATTTCAGGATTAACTGAGATTAAATCCTTGAAATCAATTTTTCGAAAAAAGAATCTCCTTAAAGCCCAAAGTTGAACATACTAAATTTACTATTTTACTCATTCCATCATAAATTATCTTGAATATCCTGAAATTGATCATTAATATCCTCAATTATTTTTTAATACACCTAATTATCATCAATGAATACCAAAAAAGTCATCAAGATTCACATTATATAAATTATTTATTAGATCCAACAAAATAGAGGGAGCATTGGTTTGTCCAAATGGAGTTGCTTTGAACTCATAATGTTCATACAATTTTCAAATATATATATTTATAATCCCATCCTTATTTACTCATAATTAATGATAACAAGAACAATTTTAAATATTATCAAATATTGGGATACATGATACTGAATGAATAAGTCATAAACATGTGGTAGATGATACTATTTATTTATCATAAAACCAGTTATTTACCTACAATCAACATAAAACCTCATGGGTATATCCTTTATCTTATTCATGTGAACTAGGGATCCCTGTGGTGAAAAAATATGGAAAATAAATCATGTATCGCACAAATACTTTAGTTAATTTTTTCATCATGAATAATTCTATAGAGGAAATTCTATAGGTATTCTTTTATATTGGTTATTAATCCAGGGTTAATTCAATGAATTTATGCTGTTGGGGTATTTATGTAATTTCTCAAGAAATACTTCATGGAATTCTTGTAAAATGGGTACACCCTCAATTTAATGATTTCATTATATATCCCAATTTTTTTTCCTTTTACCTATGAGAATTATTCAGTGAAGCTACTAGGTGTCGATCTATATATAACTTAGATGATTATATTTCTAATAAAAATATATGTAATTATTTATCTTCCTAAAAAATCAAAATTTTATTCGGTTTTAATAATTATCTTGTGTAATTTTTTGAATGCAATTATAATATAATGGTTGTAACAAATTCATCCATAGGTATGTTAAAGAGGTAAAAACATATAACACATTAATGTTTCTTAATGGGGACTTCCTAACACATCCTTGTTGTAGTGAGATATCCCCTAGGAGTTTTTTTCTAATAGACCCCTTCATAAATTTATTGGGAAATGTCTAATTTTTGGTAGAAAATTGATAGATATAAAAAGTTTAGGGGATCCAAAATCAAATATATAATTAGATAGATTTGAAGATAGGATTAAAATACCTACAACCATAGTTGTGGGTACTTACATCTCAGCTGTAGTGATCACATAATCTTTGAATTATCCACTTCGAAACGTCAATGGTGGATTCACATTTTGCTTGGGGCATTTATTTACATATTATAAAATCTAAATTTTTTTATAAAATTAATATTAATGTTTTCTTTAGTCCATTTTCATTTTATGTGAGAAACCTTATCTCTATACCTATATCAAAATAAAAATCCAATCAACAAATTCCAAATTAGATTTTTTCTCTAGGTATCAAAATATGGAAATCATTGTACTCTGTTAAGTAATATGATTCATTAAATTTTTCATTTTGTTTTAATGGACATTAGTTCCCTTGATTTCCATTAAATATGTATGATATATATAATTCAATATTTGTTTTTATGGTGCATAATATTATTTCATCGTATGATGGAAGATTTTTGGAGACTATTTCCCATTAGAGACATGGCTTATTCCCTTGAATAATTGTCAATCATTCACTTCATATTATGTATTTAATTCATTATATACAATGATAACCTTCTAAAAGTCGACTTTTATTTAGAAACACATTCCTCCTTATTTTAAATTATAATGATGAACATTCCCATCTATTTAGTTAGATCTGATGAGGGAAATATTTTTCTAGGAATGACTATTTAAAATAATTCCATTCTATGAATTCCATTTCATCTTCCTTCTTCTTATTTTGGATCAATTCCATTGATCATAATTTCTTTTAAACTATAAACTACAAGTGTAACAATTTCTATTTCACAGCATCTAAAGGTTATAAATATCTTATCGAGAGACTTATTATATTTCCCATATACCATTGGATTAATAATCCCATTAAATTAGGGTGGATTCTATAGAATGAAGTGATTCAATATAGGATAATATAATTTTAAAATAGGTTTCTCCAGTTGAGAATAATTATTTTTCATAATCTAATTATCCTTCACTATTATATCTATAATTTTATCATTTAAAATATTATATGTATTGTCTTACTCAGTAGGGAATACTCTAAATTATCAATGAGTATTGATACCCATCTTCCTTCCACACATCACTTCAAATAAATGGATTATTCCAGATTAGTTCATAAAAATATCAATTTTGAAACCTAATGTATAATTCCAACTATTTGGTAACACATAGCATAAAAAAAATTTATTCATGGTTAATCTCACAATTATAATCATGGTTTAGTTAGGTATATATTTATTTTCAATTTGTATATAATTGTTTTTAATAAAATTTATATTAACTTAAACATATCCCTCAGGAGCCTAATACTATGTCCACCATAAGTCATTGTTTTGTGCACCAATTCAAGATACGGTCAAGCCTAATGCACCCTTTTGATAGTTTGTACCCCAAGGTACATATATTCCAGAACCACATCAACATGTAGTTATTTGGAAGGATGTATTTATTAGTAAATCACATTTATTTCTTACTTATATTATATTTATGGTTTTATTCTACACATATCCTTAAATATATCATAAGGTTATGTTTCAAAATCATTTTTCCCTAAATCCATATCTCATGGCTTCCACTAAACGTACTTAGATACTAACTATATGGAAACTGCCCCTAGCAACGTAGAGCTAGTTTCATACATTATTACATTGTCATAGATAGAAATGGTAAAATCATGAAGGGATAAATACATAAATGTTGTTGATAATTATATATATACTTGATACCAATTTTATATTGGGAATAGAAAATAAAATACAATAAAGAAAAAATAGTAAATGAAATTATCCTTGAAGAATTGCTCCAATAATAATTAATCATATATTATGGAAATTAACAAAAATAAACGTGATATAAAATTATTAGTAAGGGTTAAGTAATATGGATTCTATCATTAATCAATTATTAAATTCAATATGGTAGGTAATATAAAAAAACTCATTAAATAAATAACTGAGAAGGAATAGCATCTAGAGGTAATATCGTAATATGAAAAGACCCGTAAAATTCAAAGGAAATTTTTTCTTAATTTTCTTTTGGATTTTACAAGAACGCAGTTTCTGGCAGCACCTGATTCCGAGGCCCGGTGAGCCCGGAATCATATTCCGAAGTTTGGCTCGGGTACGTTCAGTGAACGAACGAGTGGGTTTTTCTAACTTTTGAATCGTTGCTCGGAGTCGAATTCCGAGAGCACCGATGATACCGCAGCACCAGTAATTGCTTTGGAACGCCTTTTCTGGAGTTGCGTTTGCTCGTTATGAGTTGTTTAAATTTATGGATTAATTGTTAGTGAAATAAAATTTTCATTAAGAATTCAATTTCTATTCTCCATGAGTTAGAACCTATGTGTAGGAGTTAGGGTGGGACCCACTGTTTGTTAGTTTCTATTGAGTGGATTAAAGGTGGGATGGGGCCCACACAAGCCCCACCTTTTCAATTCCATTAACTCCATAACTCCCCTTAACCCCCCACTTAAGTTGTGTAACTCTTATAACCTTTTAACTTCCCTTTAATTGGGTGACTTTACCTCTCCTCTCATTAAGTATGCCAACCCCCAATTCAATTAACTAAATTAAGTTTTGAATTTTGAATTGTGGCTTGAGTTAATAAAATAAAGATGAGCCTTATTTTATTTTGGTTGGTTTTTGTGTGTGGGCATTGGAAGAGAGAGGTCTTCGGTGTTTTCATCTTCATCACGAAGAACACCAAGACTTCGACGAAGAACACCAAGACTTCGACGAAGAACTCTGTCACCGTTAGAAGAGATCAACGTGCCGTCTCTTCTCCTCTTTGCAGCCGGTGTGTTTTCGAAGATCGACGATGCACCCTATTTCGATCTTCTTCCCGTGTCAACGAAAAGGAGACGCCACTTCCTCCTCGAGTGTTCTCCGTCAACTTACGGAGCTTCACCTCGCGATGTCTTTTTTCCGCGGCGAACCCCCATTCTAGCTACGCTAAGGTAGGGGTTTATTTAATTATCTTTGTTTGTAAATTATACTTTGTCGTCCTTCGTGAATTTAAGACCAGTTTATATCAATTAACGAGAGGGGGCCGGACCGCACAAACACGGCCGACCCTCCTCCAATTTGAATATTGTTTCCAATATGGTTGGGATGGAATGGCGTGGTGCCGTCGCACCATGCGGGATCGTACGGCAAGTAATGCGCGGCGACGTCGCGATGCGCCGTGAAGTTGAACATGGGCGTGACACCGTCCCGCCGCATCGAAGAAAACCGAAGACACCGTGTCCGGAGCGGGGCCGCAGCGCAGGGGCGCAGTGCCGTTGCACCGCGCCGGACGAACCAGGCCGCGACCAGTTCCGGGCCACAGCGGAGCAGGGTGACCGGCGGCCGGTTCCGGGCTGCCGGTGTCGGTGAAGGAGGAAGGACCGGCCATCGCCTGTCCTTGTTAGTAGAACCGGCCGGACGGTGTGAGACAACTGGACAAAAGGGAAACTGGGGGAATTAATTCCCCCGACCGGCCAGCACAAAACAGCCCCCATTTAATGGGAGGCCGCGGTTACATCAGGGGGGCAGGTGCCCCCCCCCAATGCCAAACGGCTAGGCCAGTTGGCCGAGCACCTGGCCAGCACGCTGGGCACGCTGTGCCCAGGCCGGGCCGCACCGAAGTGGGCCGAACCCGGACTCGGTTCGGGTCGACCCATTTCGGGTCGACCACCCGGGGTATCGGGCTGGGTCGGACCGGGCCCGAACCCCTTAATACCGAACTTTTTTTTCGGTCGGACGCCCATAACTTGTGCTACGGGTCTCCGATCGACGCACCGTCAATTGAGATGAGATCCTTGGATCGAGTCGGTCGTTTCATTATATCGCACACAAGGTTTCAGAATACTTTGAGTTAGGCCAGTTTGGTTCGTACACGAAACCAACCGGGCCCTCGGAGCAGAAACGCTCATATCTTGAGCTCTGGATGTCCGATTGACGTGCCGTCGTCTTTGATGGATTTCTCTAAGTGATACAGATCTTTTGGCTTACTCCGCTCGAGGTTTGGATGTCGTCGGAGTGCGGTCGGGTTGGTTCGCTCACGACACCAACCGGGCCCCTAGAACGAAAAAGCCAAAAACTCACAGACCGGGCGTCCGATTGACGCACCGTCGGTCTCGTTGAATAACTATAAGTGAGACGGAACCTTTGGCATACATCGCCCGAGTTTTGGTTGATGTTGGATAGTGGTCGGGTTGGATTGTACCCGAAATCCAACAGGGCCCCTGGAACGGAAAAGCTGATATCTTTCAGACTGGACGTCTGTTTGACGAACCGTCAGCGGTGTTGGTGATCACTTTGAGAAACGGTCCCTATGAGTATACTCTATGAGAGTTCAGGGTACAGTTGAGATATGGCCGGGTTGGTTCGCTCACGAAACCAACCGGGCCCCTGGGATGAAAAGGCTAATAACTCACAGACCGGGCGTCCGATTGACGCGCCGTCTGCTGCGTTGAGACCCCTATGACGAGGCGGTCCTTTGAGATACTTATATTTGGGAATTTTTAATACTTGGAGTATCGACCTGTAGCTCTTGGAGCGGACCCTCCCGGAGATGAGCGTACGGAGTACGGAGACCGTGTAGCCGGCTGAGACCTGACAACTGCTTGACCGACTCGACTTGGAGTGAGTCGACTAGCCCAGTGGACGGAGTGCCCGATATTTGGCGACTGACCCACGATGGACTGAGCGCCCCGTAGTTGGCCGCAGACCCGCGATACTCGACAGGAGGAGTACCTCTGTAGGCTATTAGGGGGAGCGCCCTGTATTTGGCAACAGACCCACAGTGGATGGAGCACTCGATAGTTGGCCGCAGACCCGCGGTACTCGACAGGAGGAGTACCTCAGCAGTCTTAGGTTAGTGAGCAGTACCTCAAAGTCGTGACATGACCACTGTACACTCCAGAGACGGGGCTCTTCAGCAGTTACGGTTTCGATAATGAAAATCCTGGTTTGAGCTGAGTCTATGACCTTTGTGATTCCTCATGATTGAGATGGGTTATTTGATAACTTAGGTATATGTATGGGAATATACCTGGGTATTGGTTATCCCTTGATTTCATAATCCTTGTGTTTCCTCATGATTGAGATGGTTTACATGATAACTCAGGTATATGTATGGGCATATACCTGAGTGGAGGTTATCTGTTGAGATCTTCTTTGAGGTTATCATTATTGGTTTTAGTGAGACCATGAGGGTCTCGAGGTCCCTACTGATTATCGTTATACTCACCCTTGCACGGGCTATGCCCGCACCTCGTTCTGTTGGTTGCAGACGATGGGAAGTGCTGACGGAGGCCGAGTGTTCGAGGACTGGATGGTACCCGGAGGTGGACTACACGACGAGTCAGTATTCGGAGGTGGACTACATGATGAGTCAGTATTCGGAGGTGGACTTCACGGCGAGACGACACTCGGAGGAGGTTGACGGGCGAGAGCGTTGTGGAGGCTATCTATACCTACCCTTTAGGTAGGATCCGTGGTGGACGATCCAAGAGCTGCGCCATCTGTACCTACCCTTTAGGTAGGATCCGAGGAGGACGACCCTGGAGCTGCTTCCGTCCTTCCATCTGTTGTTGTTTTCTATTGTACTTTGTTCAGTTGTAGTAGTACTTTCATTTGGGTTTGTATACTGGCCCATTTACCTTTTAGCACTTCTCTTTGTACTTTGTGATTTATTTCTGCTTGTACTCTGTGGTGTTTTGTTTACTTTTATAAAGGAAATGTCTTCCCAGTTATCGGGATTTACACCTTTGGTGCTAGTCGCCAGCCCCTGGCCTATGGATGGCGGGCTTGGGATAGTCACGGCATGGGCCCCGAGGACAGGTCGTGACAAATTGGTATCAAAGGATTCGGTTCTACCGCAGAACTTATAACTCTAATATATTCTTTCAGTGAAGCAATAGTGTTAAGGGTACTGAGTGTGGTCTTCAGTTCAAGGAGTCTAGTGTTGGTGTGGGCGGCCGATGTATCCAGACACCAGGACCCTAACAACTGATTTTTGACTTGGTGCACGAAAACACTGATTGCATGTGTGTTTCCAGAAGTTTTTAAATATTAGTTCAAACTAGGTCAGCTCACCAGCTATACATCTTTTGACCGTGTCATGTTTGTTTCTTTCAGGATGCCTCCCCGCGGACGACCAGCTAGAGCCCCGAGAGTTGTTCGTACGGACAGCCCGCCGAGCGACGTGGCCTCAGTACAGGGCCCTATCACAGTTGAGGCACTAGCAGGCGCACCAGCGATACTACTACCCATTGGGCCACCGATGCCACCAACCCCAGCAGCAGAGGGTGCACGTCGCTTGAGCGCACTGCACGAGTTCCAGCGCCAGAGGCCACCCAGGTTCCGGGGAGAGACAGACCCGCAGACGGCTGAGGATTGGCTGGAGGCTCTGGTGAGAGTCTTCAGGCTAGTGGGGACGCTGGCGGACTTCATTGTGATCCTTGCTGCCAACCTTCTTCATGCAGCAGCATGCAGATGGTGGAGCCTGATGCTTCAGATGCATGACGAGGAGACACTACTTTGGGCAGACTTCAAGAGCCTGTTTCGGGAAGAGTTTGTACCAGCCACCATTCGAGTGGTGTGTATACATGAGCTACTTCAACTACGGCAGGGCAGCATGACGGTGACACAGTATTCAGCGAGGTTCACAGACCTCTCATGCTACTCCACATATATGGTACATGACCCGTTCTATAGGGCCCAAGCCTTCGAGCAGGGGCTCAGGTGGGAGATTAGAGATTCTGTTGTTTCTCACAGCATTCCTACCCAGACAGGGATGTTGGAGACAGCCTTCTTAGTGGAGAGTGTCTTTGTTGAGCAGTCTCCAGTAGCACGACCCACCACTAGCCGGCTTGCGGTAGAGTCTTCTACAGCAGACAGTAGACAGATGATGCAGAGGTCCTAGAGGACCAGACCTACCAGTGGCCGACTGCACGACTCAGGTTCAGTTGTGCGGGTGAACTGGGGTGGAGTCAGAGCCAGTCGTTCCGAGAGTGGATAGTGTTACTCATGTGACGGGATTGGTCACATGGCACGTGACTGTCCGACCCGCCATGCAGATGACCAACAGTTAAATGAAGAGCCTCGCAGGCAGAGGCAAAGGTTCGATTAGGGCAGACCGCATGGACCAGGCGGCCTGGGAAGAGGAGCTGGCCATGCAGCTGGAGGTGGACGACGCTTCGGGGTGTTGCCACCACCACCACCCGGAGACCCACCCCGACCGCAGGGGACAGTAGGACATGGGAGAACTCAGCTTCTTGCAGCTGAGGACTATGTTCATGGAGCTCCGGAAGCAGATGGACAAGAGCGGGACTAGCTCCAGACCTGGAGGCTATTGTTCATGTTTCTTCTATTTTTTTTGTTTTTACATTTGTGTCTTTGTACTATAAGCTTCAATAATGAATAGACACTTATCTTTGTGAAGTTTTCTTTCATGTCCTTTTGTTTGGTTGATACTGAGTGATCCCGGTTAAGACTGTTGACTTGACCCTCACTTTCGAGATTTCTACTGGAGGAGACCTAGTGACCTCACACTGATGTCGATAGTGTGACTCGACCCATGGAGGCGAGAGAGAAAGCTGGATCTCTTTGTAGGTAAGTCGAGGCCTTACGACGTCATCCATGGCATGAATACATCATTCATGTCAGGATTGACAGTATTATGCAATGAATGTGGTTCATCCAAGGGATGAGACCAGATTTCTCTTATCGGAAAATAAGAAATCATAGCATCTCTTGTGAGACTAGAGAAGGTCCAGGTCATCCAAGAGCTGATGAGGACAGCACAGGGCCAACAGAATCCTTATGCTGACAGGAATTGGAGGCCTCTAGAGTTTGAGGATGACGATCACGTCCTTATACGGGTTTCACCTCGACGAGGTTTACAGAGGTGTGGCTAAGGCGGCAAGTTATACCGGAGGTTCAGTGGACCATTTCTAGGTCCTCAGCTGGGTTGGCGAGGTGGTTTACCGCTTGAACCATCCACCTCAGTTGCACCAGGTGCATGACAACTTCCGCGTATCATAACTGAGGAGATATGTGAGTGATCCTTCACACATCATGGACCATGGGAAGCTGGACGATGGTGGTGGGGTGTCTTTCATGGAGGTTCCGGTGGGAATCAAGAATCGACAGGAGCGGATCCTATGAGAATGGGTGATTCCTCGGGTGCGCTTTCACTGGCAGTATGGGAACCTCCAGGTGAGCACAGGAGAGAAGGAGGCTCAGATGCGTGCTCAGTACTGTTTTTGTATCCCTTGTTTGTGTTGTAGCTTTACGGGGACGTAAAGCCTTGAGGTGGGAGTAATGTAACGACACGTAAAATTCAAGGGAAATTTTTTCTTAATTTTCTTTGGGATTTTACAAGAACGCAGTTTCTGACGGCAACTGATTCCGAGGCCCGGTGAGCCCGGAATCATTTTCCAAAGTTTGGCTCGAGTACGTTCAGTTAACGAATGAGTGAGTTTTTATAACTTTTGAACCGTTGTTTGAAATATAATTCTGAGAGCACTGATGAAACCGCAGCGCCGGTAATTTCTTAGGAATGCCTTTTCTGGAATTGCGTTTGCTCGTTACGATTGGGTTAAATTTATGGATTAAGTGTTACTGAAATAAAATTTTCGTTAAGAATTTTATTTCTCTTCTCCATGAGTGAGAACCTAAGTGTAGGAGTTAGGGTGGGAACCATTGTTTGTTAGTTTGTCTTGAGTGGATTAAAGGTGGGGTGGGGCCCATATGATCCCCACCTTCTCAATTCCCTTAACTCCATAACTCCCCTTAACCCCCCACTTAAGTTGTGTAACTCTTATAACATTTTAACTTCCCTTTAATTGGGTGACTTTACCTCTCCTCTCATTAAGTATGCCAACCCCCAATTCAATTAATGAAATTAAGTTTTGAATTTTGAATTGTGGATTGATTTAATAAAATAAGGATGAGACTTATTTTATTTTGGATGGTTTTTGTGTGTGGACATTGGAGGAGAGAGCTCTTGGGTGTTTTCATCTTCATCATGAAGAACACCAAGACTTCGACGAAGAACACGAAGACTTCGACGAAGAACGCCGTCACCGTAAGAAGAGATCGGTGTGCTGTCTCTTCTCCTCTTCGCAGCCGGTGTGTTTTCGAAGATCAACGATGCACCCAATTTCGATCTTCTTCCCGTGTCAACGAAAAGGAGACACCGCTTTCTCCTCGGGTGTTCTCCGTCAACTTATGGAGCTTCACCTCGGGACGTCTTTTTTCCGCGGCGAACCCCCGTTCTAGCTACGCTCAGGTAGGGATTTATTTAATTATCTTTGTTTGTGAATTCTACTTTGTCATCCTTCGTGAATTTACGACCAGTTTCTATCAATTAACGAGAGGGGGCCGGACCACACAAACACAGCCGACCCTCCTCCAATTTGAATATTGTTTCTAAAATAGTTGGGACGGAATGGCGTGGTGTCGTCGCACCACGCGGGATCGTAGGACAAGTAATGCGCGACGACGTCGTGCTGCGCCATGAAGTTGAAAAAGGACGTGATGCCCTCGCACCGCGCCAAAGAAAACTGAAGACACCACAGCCGGAGCGGGGCCGCGGAGGTGGGGTGTGGTGCCGTCGCACCGCGCTGGACAAACCAGGTCACGGCCGGTTCCGGGCCGCGGCGGAGCATGGTGACCGGCGGCCGGTTCCGGGCTGCCGGTGTCGGCGAAGGAGGAAGGACTGGCCGTCACCGGTCCTTGTTGGCAGAACCGGCCGGCCAGTGTGGGCTTGCCGGACAAAAGGGAAACCGGGGGAATTAATTCCCTCAGCCGGCCAGCACAAAACGGCCCCCATTTAATGGGGGGCCGCGGTTACACCAGGGGGCAGGCGCCCCCCCCCCCCTTGCCAAACCGCTCGGCCGGTTGGCCGAGCGCCTGGCCAGCATGCCGGGCGTGTTGTGCCTAAGTCGGGCCGGCCGCGCCGCGCCGCGCAGAAGCGGGCCGGACTCGGACCTAGTTCGGGTCGACCCCCGGGGTATCGGGCCAGGTCGGACCGGGCCCGAACCCCTTAATACCGAACTTTTTTTCGGTCGGACGCCCATAACTTGTGCTACGGGTCTCCTATCGACGCACTGTCAATTGAGATGAGATCCTTGGATCTGGTCGGTCGTTTCTGTATATCGCACTCATGGTTTCCGAATACTTTGAGTTAGGCCAGGTTGGTTCGTACACGAAACCAATCGGGCCCTCGGAGCGGAGACGCTCATATCATGAGCTCCGGATGTCCGATTGACGTGTCGTCAACTTTGATGGATTCCTATAAGTGAGACGGATCTTTTGGCTTACTCCTCTCAAGGTTTAGATGCAGTCGGAGTGTGGTCGGGTTGGTTCGCTCACGAAACCAACCGGGCCCCTAGAATGAAAATGCCAATAACTCACAGATCGGGCGTCCGATTGACGCGCCGTCTGTCTCGTTGAATTCCTCTAAGTAAGTTGGAACTTTTGGCATACTTCACCTGAGTTTTGGTTGTTGTTGGTTAGTGGCCGGGTTGGATTGTACCCGAAATCCAATCGGGCCCCTAGAACGGAAAAGAAGATATCTTTCAGACCGGACTTCAGTTTGACGAACCGTTAGCAGTGTTGGTGATCACGTTGAGAAACTGTCCCTATGAGTATACCCTATAAGTATTCGGGGTACAATTTAGATACGACCGGGTTGGTTCACCCACAAAACCAACCGGGCCCCAAGGATGAAAAGGCTAATAACTCACAGACCGAGCGTCAGATTGGCGCGTCGTCTGTTACGTTGAGACCCCTATGACGAGGCGGTCCTTTGAGATACTTCTTTGTCGGACTTTGTGATACTTGGAGTATCGAGCTGTAGCTCGTGGAGCGGACCCTCCCAGAGATGAGCATATGGAGTACGGAGACAGTGTAGCTGGCTGAGTCCTGACAACTGCTTGACCGACTCGACATGGAGTGAGTCGACTAGCCCAATGGACCTAGCGCCCGGTATTTGGAGACTGACCCACGGTGGACGAAGCGCCCGGTAGTTGTCCGTAGACCCGCGGTACTCAACAGTAGGAGTACCTCTATAGAATATTAGGGGGAGCGCCCGGTATTTGGTGATAGACCCACAGCGGATGGAGCGCCCGGTAGTTGGCCGTAGACCCGCGGTACTCGACAGGAGGAGTACCTCAGCAGTCTTAAGTTAGTGAGCAGTACCTCGGAGTCATGACATGACCAATGTACAGTCCAGAGACGGGGCTCTTCAGCAGTTATGGTTTCGATAATGAAAATCTTGGTTTGAGCTGAGTCTATGACCTTTGTGTTTCCTCAGGATTGAGACTGGTTACTTGATAACTTAGGTATATGTATGGGCATATACCTGGGTGGTGGTTATCCGTTTATTTCATAATCCTTGTCTTTCCTCATGATTGAGATGGGTTACTTGATAACTTAGGTATATGTATGGGCATATACCTAAGTAGAGGTTATCTGTTGAGATCTTCTTTGTGGTTATCCTTGTTGGTTTTAGTGAGACATTGAGGGTCTCGGGGTCCCTACTGAGTATCGTTATACTCACCCCTACACGGGCTATGCCCGCACCTCGTTGTGTTGGTTACAGACGATGGGAAGTGCTGACAGAGGTCGAGTGTTCGAGGACTGGACGGTACCCAGAGGTGGACTACATGACGAGTCAGTATCCGGAGGTGGACTTCACGGTGAGACGACACTCGGAGGAGGTTGACAGGTGAGAGCGTTGTGGAGGCAATCTGTACCTACACTTCAGGTAGGATCCATGGTGGACGATCCAGGAGCTGCGCTATCTGTACCTACCCTTTAGGTAGGATCTGAGGAGGACAACCCTAGTGCCGCTTCCGTCCTTCCAGCGGTTGTCTTTTTCTATTGTACTTTGTTCTGTTGTAGTTGTACTTTAATTTGTGTTTGTATACTGGCCCATTTACCTTTCAGCACTTCTCTTTGTACTTAGTGTTTTATTTCCGCTTGTACTCTGTGGTGTTTTGTTTACTTTTATAAAGGCAATGCCTTCCTAGTTATCGGATTTTACGCCTTTGGTGCTAGTTTCCAGCCCCTGGCCTATGGAAGTCGGGCTTGGGGTAGTCACGACATGGGCCCCGAGGACGGGTCATGACATAATAAACATATAATGTATAATAATAATTTCTATCATGAGGCATGTCAATGCGTCCATGAGATACATATATCCTGGACACACCCATATAATCCTTTCAATGAATTCCTAATTTATATTATGATAAATTTAAATGTAAGACCCCAAAATTCCATGATACACTTCTCTTTGAATAATAAAATAGTGTGTGTTGTACGCAACTTCGAATTCTAACACACAACAACCAATCAAACTAGCCCTTATGAAAAGTAATACCCACTTTTTGAAATTTTAAAAATTTTATCTTTGAAAATGGACTTCATTTTTTGATTTGATATGTAAAAATTTTCTTAGGTTTAATTTTTGGTTTTTTTCTAAAAACATTTAATTCTTGATTTATAGTGAAAAACACTATGTTTTTGTTTAAAATTGAATTTTTTTAAATAATTTTTTATTTTATTTAAATTTATTTTATGTCAAAGTAGATACATAATAAATATATATGTTCAATGTGATTTATTGGAGTTAGTTTATAATAATTTTAGATATATAAAAATTTTATTGAACTTGTTGCCATTTTATACCCACCTCCAAGGAGCATGTTCAAATTTACAAAAAACATAATTTTACTGCTTATATGAGTTGAATTTAAAAAATCTGAGATACACAGTTGATATATGTAAGTAAAATATGGTTCAATAAGATGAATATATTTTTTGGTGAATGGTATCTTTTTACTTTTATTTACCACATTTAAAAGTAAATTGGGTAATTAAGGGTAAAACAGTTGTTATTATTACCCTAACACTTGTCCTAATTCTATTGGATAAGTATAATTTGACCAAAAAAGATTTGGAATAAAATATGAACCTCTTTAGTTCACTTGGTTTAGATTAAGAGATTTTTTTTAATTCAAAGAAGAGTCAAAAGTGTCAAAATCCATGTTTAATAACTAAAACATATTAAATATAGGGTTACACATAAGATAAATTCAACTATAAATATTACTTATAAATATAAAAATATTTCCTAAATAATGGTATTTTATTTATATTTTTTAGACTTTAAATAATTTAATTTACATATGTCACAATGATGATGTAGTAATTACCTAATTAATGAAAGATTAAAATAATTGACATTATATATATCCAAATAAATGTAATTTGATACTTTTTCTGAATTCCACTAATTTTATAGGTTAATATGGCATATTAGGTTGGTTTAGATGAATTTTTGTCGATGTAATAATTCTGTTATTAATTTAGCAAAAACAAAATACCAAATAGTTTCAAAATTGACATAAAAGTGTTTTAAAAACATATATTATATTATTAATTGATATTCTATTCCCAAAAATCTATGTTTCGGCCAAAAGACATAAATAATTATATGTTTATCATTAATTAACAACTTGGGGTTATCTTGAATGTTTATAGTATGTTTATTTACCATATAATACAAAAATACAAAGTGACATGGTAAATGTCAAACTATTTATCTAAGAGTAAAATCTAAAAGATAATGTTAATATAGTGACCCAAACATGTCTAAAACCTATTGGTTGAGTGGTGTTCGACCCATCACCTCCTTATACTTTAAATAATCCATTTTTTGAGCCATTATAAACCGAATATTATTTTATTATATAATAATATTTCTAGCTTTTCCTAAGCTGCCCCTCGCCCCTCTTATAAAATGGAACTCCCCCTTCTCTCTAATTCAAACATTCAAAGCCATTTGGATCATCCAAACCCTGACCTAGTACCCTCTAAACTGTCTTAACTTCATTATAGATTCCTTTATTATGTCATAAATCTATCATAAGGAGCCCTTTTGATCTAATAAAAAAACAACCCGAAGCGGAGGTAAATATTTCATCACCTTCTTCAAGTTCCTTTATTCATCCGCTTCATATTTATTTGTTGTTTACATTATAAAATAATAAATCCAGTTTATTTTACATGCTATTATGTTATTATAAATAGGGTACAACCATATTCATTAATCTCTCCATCCTTTGAATGACATGTCACCATATGTGTGTACGTACGGCTTACGGTCTCCACGTCATGGGGAAATTGTTATTCAATACGTTAATATTTGGATGGGTATAATAATGAGGTGTAATTGATGTAATTAATAAATATAAAATGATTATTATTCTTTATATATGATATACCATCAAATTATATATTATTTTAATATCAAAATAATGATATTGTTGGTCGTGCGTTCGTGCGGATTACTGTCTCCACGAACGCAATGAGAATCATTTCCCATCATATCAATTCAAGACTAATGTTCACTAGATGATTAAAAATAATTTTTAAATACTTAATATCATTATGAATATGAATATTATAAATCCAATCTGTAACAATCATTACGTATGTAACAAATCATATAAAGGAAAACGAATCAGTTAACACCCGAAACGACGATAACACTAAGATATTATTAACAAAGCAATGTTAAAAGATCATATATGATATCATATTAATGTATATGAGTGTTTTATAATTGAATAACAATTATTACACCATTATAAAGGAGGTCAACTTACCCTCAACCATGGAAATGTATAATATAAGGGTTAATTTCACAATCTCTATATTATCCGAGGCTGTTTATACGTAATTATTTACTAGGATCTATTTACCATAAACATCCATGTTCCTTAAAAATGTATTTCAAAAAATTTGTACTATTTATTAGAGAATGTTTTAAATTAAATTATGTCCTTATTTGACCATATATGTTTTTAAAGTAATCTTTCTATCATTTTCCAAATAATGTTCTTTATGTCCTATTCGACAAAATTATGGTTAGAATGTTTTATTAACTTATACGGCATGTGGGGATATTTTCTGCCATTATAACATCGTCGAAGCTTCCCCTACAAGCTTATAATAATATTTTCGAAATAAATATTTTATTAAAAATTATTTGAATCTTAAATGATTTCAAAATAGAAAGAGATATTTCTCAAAAAAAATGTATGGATTTCAATTATGTCAACATCATTTGATGGATTTCAAGTTTATTTGATGTTGATTTATTATGATACAAAACATCAATAATGTATTGATGGTTTTGTGATATGTTTGACTATAAATGTGATATTTTTATACCATTCATGGTTTATGGGTAATGTATTGAATTTTCGTATGCTAGTTTTAAGATGATGGTTTATGTTATATTTCAACCTTTTCGTAAGAGGAATGTATTGACTTATTATGTGATGGGTGCAGTCTGTTATAGCTCCTCGATGCATCTGTCGGTATCATGAGACAAATAGATGTGGAATTATCTGAGGCCTTTCCAAATTTGATATATGGTTTTTGTCTATGCCTTAATCATTTGTAGATGTCTTGGCCAAGGCTAGGAAAAAATGTTTCAGAATGTCCGACATTATAAATTCCCTTATTATGAAAAAAATATTAATGGTTCATGTGGTCATTTGACTAGTATAATACCCATTATTATGTTTTATTATGGCATTATTTACTCAGATCATATTACTACCTTAAATGTATTAATGTTTATTATTGGTAAAGTCACGTGGTTTCAATTATTCACTATGATTAATATTTATGTTTTCCTCCACTGTATTGCGTACCCTTATAATGAATTTGAGCTCAACCCTTTCTTATGTTTCATTTTCTCAGGATATGAAGAGGTTAGTTATGAGTGACTTTTAGGAATAATCTAGGAGTCTTGGATGTTTCTAATGGAATAAATTCATGTTATTTTTTCTAGTTGTAAAGATGAACATATGTATGAATCTTGTTAACAATAATACAAAACTGGTTGGTCTTTTGAGACATTATTTCCTTGTGATCATGACAATTTTATGTAAAAATGCACCAACTCTGAGTATCTAGGGTTGGGGAGTTATAGTTGGCATCAAAGGATGTTTAGTACAATCCTTGGAAACAAAATTTTAATAAACTCTAATTAGAGCACATTACCCTACGATAGAATTTGAGGATTAGTATAGAAAAACTTCCTAGACTTTTGGTAATGTTTATATTCTGTTAGTTTTGTAATAAATACATTCTTGTCTGGATACGAGTAGGTAGAGGCAGCTTTGGCATAGATGTAATGATGGGTAAAACCTAAAAAAACTGCTTTGAGCTAGACCAAAACAATAAATGGTGCACAAAAATAGGCCTTGATGTACTCTTGGTAATGGCACTCACGGGGGATATTCTTAAGATAATTCACATTTTCATTACAAACCATTATGAAGTGTTTATGAGTATATACTTCTTCAATGAAAACCTTTTTATGATTATAGATTATATCCATAAACTGTTCAATTTATGATAAGTGTTTTATAAGTTTAGATTTATGTATTTCGATTCATAAACTAATCAAGTGTACGCCATTATTTAGAAATCGCGCCTAGTGGAAGGAATGGAAACATGTCAATGCACACACTCTATGTAGGTATTTCCCTCCTTCTGAAGATAATTATAGTGGAGATGGGGATACAACTGGTTTTGATCAGCGTATCACCATATTGGGATAGATCACACCGGTTATGAATAATAACCTTACCTGTATAAAGCACCCCGATCCACAATGTGGAGGATCAATGTTAGACCGCCTCATGAGGAAACAACCACCAACATTCAGTGGGGGTACAAATCCATTAGTAGTTGAGAAATGGATAAATTCCTTAGAAAAATATTCCACACATTGGGGAGTAGCAAAAGGGAAATAGTTTTCATTGTTTTTTACCACAACACTAGAAATGAAGATTAATGGTGATCATTGTTTCAAAACACAAAAGAAGATGATGAAGTATCAAACATGTAATGGCGGCTGTATAATGAAATTTTCATTGAAAAATACTTTCATGAGGACCATCGAGCAGATATGGAAAGTCAATTTATGAGTCTGAGGCAAAAGGAGGATGAGAATGTCTCAAATTATGAAACTAACTTTACAAGTGTTGCGAGGCATACTGCAGATTATATAAGTAACTCAAGAAGTAATATTGATCGTTCATTGATGGGTTTAATACATTTCTCCATCGAGCATTAGTATCGCAATCCTTCTCATCATACGATGATATTGTCTCGTGTGCTATCAAGACATAAAAGGGATTCTCTATGTCTTATTACTTTAAAGAAAATAAAGAGAAGAATATATATGTTAAACACTCTCGGAATGTAAATAAGAAAACATGTAAGAAGGGAAGAATTGAATTTCCACCCTATGATAATTGTGGATGGAAGCACCCTAGTGCCTATCTAAAAGCAAAAGGAGTATGGTACAAATGTGGACAAAAAGGTCATCTTGATGGTGATTGTATGTTAATAAAAGATGCAACCAATGTTCAGTTATTCAATTTCAGGGAGATGAGACATTGTGAAAATGAATTACTTAAGCGTCAGGGAAACATACATCAGAAAATACTAAGGGATCAAGCCCATGATTAGGTGATCTCTACTGCTGAGTTTGAAGCCTCGAAAGTCATGTTGGTAGGTAATTTAATAGTTTCATCATGTTTAGCCAATTTTTTATTTGATTCTGGATCATCACATTATTTCATATCCTCCCAGTTTTATAAGAAAATTATATATTTCCAATTTGATTTAACAAAGGAGTTGTCATTCAAAACACTTGTTAGAAGTATAATTGCTATAAAGCATTGTGAATCGGTTCCCATTATGGCATATAAATGTTCTTTATCTTCTGATTTCATCATCATACCCATCATTGAATTTCATATAATCCTCTGTATGGATTGTCTTTCGAACCATGATGGAAATATTTTCTATACGAATATGGAGGTTAATATTTTTGATGAAATTGATAATGAACATCTTATTATTAGAGCAGAATTTTCACCACCTAATTCTTATTTATATCCTCGCCCAGTTGTTCATATAAATTCAATTATTCAGGATGAAGTGAATGAAATAACTCTGGGTGAGGAAAATAATGTTCAAATAGAGTATGTACCTATTGTGCAAGAGTATGTTGATGAATTTCTAGAGGATTTACCTATACATCATCTAGAACAAGAAATTGAGTTTTCCATTTATTTAATTCTTAGTTCAAGGCTCATATCAAAGACTCCTTATAGAATGGACATTGTGGAATTATTGGAACTAATGAAACAGCTACAGGAATTGAGTAATAAGGGATTTATTTTCCCTAGTGTTTCTCCATGGGGAGCCCTTGTCCTTTTTGTTAAGAAAAATTATGGATCTATGAGGTTGTGCATTGACTACATGGAGATCAATGCTTTAAAAATAAACAAGTATTCCCTAACACGCATTGATGATTTATTCCACCAACTTCATAGTGTTCAATAATTCACCCTCTATCTTCATGTATCTAATGAAGAAGGAATACATACCGAAAATATCATTTCTAACTAGGAATGAGCATCAAGAGTTTATAGTAATGCCTTTTGGATTGACTAATGCACCCTCTATCTTCATGTATCTAATGAATAGAGATTTCATGGAATATCTTGATTACATTGTAGTGGTATTTATTGAAGATATCTTGGTATACTCTAAAATCTAAAATGATCAGTAAAATCACTTGCGTATTATCCTGAAAACTCTAAGAAGACATGAATTTTATGGGAAGTTTAGCAAGTGATAATTCTGGAATCTGGAGATTTCTTTTCATAACCATATTGTCTCCAAGGATGGAATATCTGTTGATCATTCTATGACCAAGGAAATCCAATAATGGCCAGCATCGATGAGTATAACTGAGGAACGTAGTTCTATTGGTTTAGTAGGTTATTATCAATGTTTCATCTAGAATATTTCCCAGTTGGAAAACCCATTAACAAAGATCACACGAAAAGGGGTTAAATTTTTTTGGACAAAAGAGCGTGAAGAGTGTTTTGAATAACTAAAGATAACATTAGTCAGCTCTCCTATTTTGAATCTACCACCAAGAAATGATGGATTTGTTATTTATAGTGATTTATCGAAGAATGGACTTAGTTGTGTCCTTATGAAGAATTATATAGTTGTGGCCTATGCATCACGACAACTGAAAATTCAGGAGCAAAACGATCCTACTCATGATCTTGAGTTTGCAGCTGTAATATTTTCTTTGAAGATTTGGAGAGACAATCTCTATAGTAGAAAATGTGAGATTTATACTAATCATAAGAGTTTTAAGTATATTTCCTCACAAAAAGAACTCATAATGAGGAAAACGTGATGGCTTGAACTACTCAAGGATTATTATTGCACAATACACTACCACCCATGGAAGTAAAATAAGGTGGTTGATGCTTTGAGCAGAAAGGATCATGGGGATTTAAAAAAGATAAGATTTGAAAAGGATCCTATATACTTGTATCTAGTAAATATGGATATGGGAATAACCATGGAAGTTGAAACATCAATACTTTTTCAAATGGTTTCCAAAGCATATTTACTAGAAAAGATAAAGAGTTCTTAGAACAATGATGAAGACTTTCAAAAGAAGAATAAAGCAGTGAATGATTGTATATTGAGTGACTTTGTGTATGAAGATGGAATTTTGAAATTTGAGAAGAGGCTTTGTGTTCCCGATATACCTGATCTAAAAAGAGAATTGTTGGATGATGGTCATAGCTCCAATTCTTCTATAGACCCTGGGAGAACCAAAATGTTTAGATATTTGAAGGAACATTTTTCTTGGGAAAAAATGAAGAGGGATATTGCTGATTTTGTGTCAAGATGTATGGTTTTTCAAAATGTGAAAGTAGTAAGGAAATAGTCTGGAGGATTCTTGAAGCCTCTTCCCATGCCTGAGTGGAAATCGGATAATATTATGATGGACGTTTTCATGGGACTAACAAAGAATCCTAGAAGGAATGATGCAATATGGGTCATTGTTGATCATCTTACAATGTCAGCACATTTTATTTCTATAATAGAAGATTTACCATTTGACCGATTAGAGAAACTATATATTAATAAAGTTCTAAAACATTGTGGAGTAATACTATCGATTGTTTCTGATCATGATCCCCGTTTTATATCACGATTATGGAAGTGTTCAGAAATCCCTGGATACTGAACATCATTTGAGCACTACCTACCACACCCAAACTGATGGACAATTAGAAAGGACTATTCAAACCTTAGAAGACTTGTTGAGATCATGATCACTTGACTTTAAATGTATGTAGGATCAATATTAACCTCTGGTAGAATTTTCCTATAACAATTGCTTCAATTCAAGTATTTAGATGGCACCATATAAAGAGTTATACAGAAAGAGATGTCACACACCAACCGATTAGGATGATGTTGGCGAATGAAATCTTTTAGTCCAAGAACTTGTGGAGGAAATGATGGAAAAGGTGAAGGTAATCCAAACCCACATCAAAGCTGGTCAAAGTAGACAGAAGTGCTATGATGATAACTGAATTAAGAATTTGGAATTTCATGTAGGGGACCATGTTTTTATAAAGGTATCTCCATGGAAGGGTGTTATATGATTCGTTAAATAGGTAAAATTAAGTCTCAAGTACATCAGACATTTCAAAATTATAGAACAAATTTGGTATGTAGTTTACCGGTTGTAAATGCCTCTAAGTCTCTCCAAAGTTCAAGATGTGTTCCACATATCACGGTTGGGAAAATAAATGCCTTACCCAACACAAGTACACACCTATGAGAAATTAGAGATGGAACCCAATCTATCTTATTGTGAAGATCCTTTCAGGGTTCTTGATACAAGAGAACAAGTGCTGAGAAACTGGACAACCTGTTGAGTAAAAGTTCTATAGAGAAACCATAAGATGGAAGTGGAAATGTGGGAACCAGAGGAACTTATGATGAAGAACCACCCGAGTCGTTTTATACAGTAATACTCTAAAAATATTGAGGAAGATATTATTTTAAATACGGGAGAATGTAACACCCTAATCTTCCACGGTACGTTTCTCTTTGTATAATACAGTAGCGTGTGTTGTACGCAATTTCGAGTTCTAACACACCACAACCAATCAAACTAGTCGTTATGAATAGTAATAACCACTTTTTGATATTTTATAAATTTCATATTTCAAAATAGACTTCATTTTTTTATTTAGATTGTCAAAATTAGCTTGTTGTGAATTTTTGGTATTTTTCTGAAAACATTCAATTCTTGATTAATAGAATAAAACATTAAGTTATAATTTAAAACTGATCTTTTATTTAAATAATTATTTATTTTATTTAAATTTATTTTAGGTCAAAATATATACATTATACCTATATAATATCAATGTGATTCAATGGATTGAGTTTAAAATAATTTTAGATATATAAAGAATTTATTGAACTTTTTACCGTCTTTCACCCACCTCCTATGAGCATTTGAAAATTAAATTAAACATAATCTTTCTACTTTTGTGAGATGAATTTATAAAATCTGAGAGACATGGTTGATAATAGTATGTACAATGTGGTTTAATAATATGAAAATAATTTTTGTTGTAGAGTAACATTTTACATTTATTTACCACAGTTAAAAGTAAATAGTGTAATTATGGGTAAACATGATATTATAATTACCTTAACACATGTCTTAATTCTATTGGATTAGTATAATTCGACCAAAAACAACCATAGGAATAAAATAACAACCTTTTTGGTCAACTTGGTTTAGATTAGGATATTTATTGTTATATAATTCACAGAAGAGTTAAAAGAGTAAAAATCAAAGTTTAATAACACAAAAAATTAATATAGGGTTACATATAACATAAATTCGACTATAAATATTAATTAGAAATATAAAAAAATTTAATACATAATTTTATATTTTTTATATTTTTTAGACATTAAATAATTTAATTTATTTATGACACAATGATGATGTTGTAATTACCTAATTAATGAATATTAAAATAATTGACATTATAAATATCCAAATAATTGTAATTTGAGACTTTTTATGAATCACAATAATTTTCTAGGTTAACATGACATATTAGTTTTGTATAGATGAATTGATTTCGAAGTAATAATTTTGTTATGAATTAAGAAAAAACAAAATACCAAATAGTTTCATAATTGACATAAAAGAGTTTTTAAAACAAATTATATATTATTAATTGATATTCTATTCCTAAAAATATATGGTTCTGCCAAAAGACTTATATAATAATATGTGTATCTTTCCTGAACAACTTTGGGTTTTCATGGATGTTTATAGTATGTTTATTAACTGTATAATATAAAAATAGAAAGAGACATGGTAAATGTCAAAATCTTTAACTAAGAATAAAATCTAAAAAATAAAGATAATATTATGACACAAACATGGCTAAAACCTATTGGTTGAGTGGTTTTAGACCCATACCAACCTCATCATATAAATAATCTATTTTAGAGCCATTAGAAACCGAAAATTATTATATTATAAAAAAATATTTCTAGCTTTTCTGATGGGTCCTCTCACCCCTCTTATAAAAGGGCACTCCCCCTTCTCTCAAATTCACACATTTAAATCCATTTGGATCGGCCAAACCCTACCCAAATACCATTTCAACTTTCGTCCATTAATATTAGAGGCCTTCCATTAGCCATAAATCTATCCTAAGGGGAACTTTTTATCAAATCAAAAGGACGAACCCGAAGAAGAGGTAAATATTTCATCACCTCTTTCAAGTTCATTTCTTCTTCCACTCCGTCTTTATTTGCTGTCTCCATTCTAAAATAATAAATCCAGTATCTTCTATATCCTATGATGTTATTATAAATATGGTACAACCATATTCATTATTCTATCTATCCTTTGAGTGACATGTCACCATACGTGCATACGTACGACTTACCGTCTCCACGTTGTGCTGAAATTTTTATTCAATACATTATTATTTGGATGGGTATAATAATGATGTGTAATTTATCTATATAAAAAATATAACATGATAATGATTCTTTATATTTGATATACCATCCAATTATATATTATTTTAAAATCAAAATAATGATATTGTCGCTAGTGCGTCCGTAAGGATTGTCGTCTCCACGAACGCGATGAGATTCATTCCTCATTTTATCCATTGAAGACTAATTTTCAGTAGATGATTAAAAATATTTTTTAAAGACTTAATATAATTATTAATATTAATAATATATATCCTTTCCATAACAAACATTACTTACATAACAAAACATATAAAGGAATACAAATTAGTTAACAACCGAAACGACGATAATAATAAGATAATATTAACAAAGTATTGTTAAAAGATCATATATGATATCATATTAATGTATATGATTCCTGAATAATTTAATATCAATTATTTTACCATTATTCAAGAGTTTAACCTACCCTTGATCAAGTAAATGTACAAGTAAATGGTATATTTCACAATCTCTTTATTATCTGAGGTTGTTTATACGTAATTATCTTCTGGGACCTCATTATCTTCCACATACATGTTTCATAAAAATTTATTTCAAAACATTTTTACTATTTACTAGATAATGGGTTAATATAATTTATAACCTTATTTGACCTTATATGTTTTTAAAGTAATCTTTCGATCATTTTCCAAACAAGGTACTTTATGACCTTTTCATCAAACTTAAGGTAATAATGTTTTTTTAACTTATACGGTGGGTGTCGCTATTTTCCGCCATTATAACATCGTCAAAGCTTCCCTTAAAAGATTATAATAATATATTAAAAATAAATTTTTTCTTTATAATTATGTGACTTTTAAATGATATCAAAATTTAAAGAGATATTTCTCTAAAAAATGATTTCATTTCATCTATGTCAACATCCTTTGATGGATTTCAAGATTATTTGAATTTGATTTATTATGATAAAAAACTTCAATGATGTATTGAAGGTTTTGTGATAGTTTTTACTGTGGATGTGCTATTTTTATTCCATTCATGGTTTATGGTTAAATTATTGTCTTTTCGTATGCTAGTTTTAATACAAATGTTTATGTTATATTTCAACCATTTCATAAGAGGAATTTATTGGACTTAGTAAGTGATGAGAAGAGCCCGTTATAGATCCCCGGTGCATCGGTATGTCTCATGAGACAACTAGATGTGGAATTTTCAAAGGCCTTTCCCAATTTGATATATTGTTTTGGCTGAGTCCTTAATCATTTTTATACGTCTTGGTTGAGGCCTTGACAAAATGTTTTAGAATGTCCGGCATTATACATTACCTCATTATGAAAATAATATTTATGGTTCATGTGGTCATTCAAATAGTAGAATAACAATGATTATGTTTTATTATGGCATTATTTACACAGCTCATATTCCTTCCATATAAGTATTCATGTTTATTATTGGTAAAGGCATGTGGTATCAATTATTCACCATGCTTAATATTTATGTTATCTTCCATTGTATTGCTTACCTTTATTGAGAATTTGAGCTCACCCCTTTCTTATGTTTCATTTTCCTAGGACATGAAGATGGTAGTTATGAGTGACTTATAGGAATAATCATGGAGGCTTTGATGTTTCTAATGCAATAAAGTCGTGTCGTATTTATTTTCAAATTGTAAAGTTGAAATTATGTATGATTCTTGTTTCCAATAATACTAAACTGACCGGTATTTCAAGACTTGTTTTTCTTGTGATCATTCCAATGTTTTGTAATAACGCACTGATCTGAGAAACTAGGGTCAGGGCATTATATAAAATAACGAACAATATTTTGTATCATCAAATATCTATATTGAGTTACAGACACATGTTTATATATTTTTCTTCTATTAATCATATAAAATTCCAAGTAAAAAAAATACATAATAATGGTACATAGTTTATGAAATTATTATATAAATTATATGAGAATTTTTAAATTTAATATAAAAATAGTGAATGTAGAATAATGATCAATGGAATGTTATATTATCAAGTGAATGTTAAAAATCACAAAATAAAGTGAGACTGATCATTAAATTTTACCACATGGTTATTTTGTTGTCAAATACCCTTGGATGAAATAATAAATATTTAATCTTATGTTACCATGAATTATTAAGGAATCATGAAAGTACATTCCAATGTGGTAGTACAAACACCATATAAAAAATATAAGGTTCATAACATCACTATATTTCATAATGAAGTTAAATTGGGAAAAACCTCTTTTCCTTGAGTCTGAATCATTAGATACATGATTTATATTCGTAGATAAAAAACAAATATAAATTATATAAATTTTTAACAAATATTTCACTGTTATTATTTATTTTATTTTGATTATTTTCATGTTATATAAAATTACAAAATCAATTATGTTTAAGTCTTTTTTCTATGATATTCATATTATGTGTCAGAAATGACTTTGGTTGGTAGACTATTAGTGTACGAAGTCATTATTTAGTAATCTATATAATTATAATCATGAACTTATTATCAAATTTATATGTATACCATAAATTACATTCCAATAATTAATATTGTTTTCGGAAATGTATTATAGTCTAATCATGGAGACGGTAAGCCATACTTATGAATGTGTAACATTTCCAATTTTTAATAATTGTTATAGGAAAGAGGTGAGTATTATTTTATCATTAAATAATGATAATAATTTCATAAATACCATATAATTTCTTTAAATACATTTATATATATCACCCATGTTGTATGGTGACGAAAAGAGAGTTGCATCGCTTCATGAAGGCGGTAGTGCAAACATACATGAATGATGTTAACGTCTTCATGTGAGTAAAAGAAATGAAATCAAAAGTTATATTATCTAAAAATACTGATAAATATGTAATTAATGTCATCAATATTTCATTTATTTCATTTATTTTAATTTACATTGTCCTTAAAAGCTTCCATGTAAGTCACTACTAAAAACAGCTCACATCGCCTCACGAGGTTGTAGTCTGCCTTACACACAGGTGACATTTTCCTATATTCTATAGAATCAAAATAATAAAAATATATATATGTAAGAACCCGGTTCTTCCTTGGAGGTATGGGTATTTTTTTTCAATGTTTTAGCTGTTTTTAAGATAACATTGAAAAGTGGGGAATTCTATAAAATTTAAGCGTTACACACCATGTATTCCAAAGTACATGATATGTACCCTTGGTAAAGTGTTGATTCCATAGATGGTTTGAGGGTTTTTTTGCTGGGTAGAAATGTTAAACCGAGTACATCATGTGCACTCTTTGTACACGCCATGTAGTCTAGCCCTGTATGAGGGATATACATGGCATGTGTGGAAGTTGGCGAGGAAGAGATTAAAAACCATGTACACACTGTGTACTCCAGGTACACGCCGTTTAATCATGTCGGAAAGATACGGAAACTACGTGGGAAGAGAGTGGCCTCAAATTAATAGGAAAATAATTCACATTTCATGTAGTCCCAAGTGCATGTAGTGTATTTTGTTTTTTCAATTAAAATGGAATGTAGAAATTTTTTGATGCAAAGGGTAAAGG
Organism: Viscum album; assembly: GCA_963277665.1. Taxonomy (NCBI): domain Eukaryota; kingdom Viridiplantae; phylum Streptophyta; class Magnoliopsida; order Santalales; family Viscaceae; genus Viscum; species Viscum album. The sequence goes on from OY728157.1 coordinate 1,302,930,521, forward strand.
GAGTCCCCATGATTCTCTAAAAAGACCCCCAAAGCATTAATGCCTTCCCAATCCTTCATCCAATGTTGCATTTGAATGTTATCAGATCAATTGGAACCCTAATGGTAAGGCATTGATTCATCTTGAGACATTTTCATGGATTCCACCTCTCAACCTAGTTATCAGGGGTTGAGAGTTTTTGACCATTTTGTAGACCAACAATACATTAGGCCGAATTAGAGGTTGATACCGAAGGAGGTTATTCATACTAGTATTAGTTAGGTGGGGCATAATATATTTTTTGTTTTTGAGGTCATTCAGGGGTTGCAGCTGTCGGGGGTGACATCAAGTGTTGAGAGAGACCTGTATTTCTTAATATTTATTTGACTATATGCTTTATTGGATGTCGTTTGGTATTCCCTTAACTAGTTATTCTTGAATGAGGAAAAGTGTGAGGTCGTTTCCCATTTGGGTAATTATATTTGGGTTTCCAAAATGGTAACAATTTAACTGATTGATTAAACAGTAGATTTTAGACTATTTATTGAATAATTATGATTGTTAGAGGTTTTGAAGACCTCAGTGCTAGTATGGGACTTCACATTGCTAGTGCAATTCAACTATTTGATTTATTATCCTTTTTAAGGTATTCATGTTTCATATATATTTGTGATGCTTGATATTGAATATTCTAGAACCTTCGGGTTGTGTTGGGCATATCCTAGGTTACATGGATGGAGAGGTCATCAGACTTGAGCAGCATGGTCGTAGGGACATGAGGTGTTAGAGATGTTGTGTATTGGGAACATATTTTGGAGATTACTACTCACATGGAATATAGAGTACTTTGCATATAGGTAGACTCATGGTTGAGTTAGTTTTGACCAGTCATTGGGTAGAGTCCCCTAATAGATGCGGTTAGGTACAATTGGTTTTGGGGTGCTTGCTATAGGTATCCACGTGGAAGGTGAGGAGCCGTTAGGGGATAGAGTTGAGGCTATTGGGTTTGGTGTAGAGGCTTGTCGTGATTTTGGGGAAGGCATATTTTTCACTCCAATTACATATTTGAGGGAATACATCATTGTCATTTTGGTTAAAGATTTAGGGGCATACATTGTTGTCCCTCCAGTTCTTATTTAAGGACAGGAATCACTGCTCCTCTGATTGTTGTGCAATCGACAGGAATGAGTTATCTAGTAGGGTCACTAATACTTGGGAATGCCTTCGAAACATCAGTACTTGAGATATGAGGTGACAGAGGCACATGGGTCTTGGTACATGATAAGGATTCCAGTGATGGATGAAGTTGGTGACACTCCATGGTGGCTGCTGAACACCCATGGAGTTTATGTTTATTTGTGCATCATTCTGTTACTACTTTCCTTATAAATGCATGCATGCTTAAACCATTATACTAGTTACGCAGTATTGGGTGGTATCCTTCTTAGATTTTTCTCACACCCTACACGGGCCCTTCTGGACTCTTGTAGACATTATTAACATGCAAGTAGGAAAAGATTCAGTCTAAGGTGGTGGACTGTAGTGATGTTTGGTATAGCGACTTCTATGGACCATCAGGTTATGACTAGTTGTAAATTACATTGTTTAGATTCAACTTTTCTATATCATCGTGCTTATTTTAAAATGTTGAAACTATTGATTATCCATTGGAACAATTTGTATAGATCAACATGTATGAACTGTTATGGATTCATGCTTGTTTTTTAGTAATTTTTGCAGTTGATTCCTAACACGCTATTATATTTACAACCCACTTCCACTATTTTTACCTTTAATCTGTTGTTCACCTTCTATTGATTGTTCTTTTTTTTCTGTAGTTCTTGTTTGAATATGTTAAGTGGTTTATTTCCACTGCATGTTATATATTATTACTCGGGTCAGAACCATTATCATCCTCTAAGAGGGTATATCTTCTCCAATACACCTATACAGACCCTCGCTACTAGTAGGTTGCCTTTGGTGTTTAGGGAGGTGTGCCTAAGGTTGTAACTCCCGACCCATTTATCACTATTCAGGTTACTATTCGGGTCTGGGATGTTACATAGTGTTATCAGAGAAATTCATGATAGGGATTTAGTAGAATATTCTGACATAATACTAAAGAGATCGATACTATATATTTACTTCCATTGGTTTTACTTTTTGGGATACAGTTTACTGGAGATATGTTGTTATTGGAACTGGGTTTCTAGCTTGTCCATTGGTGTCAGCTTCCCATGGTATGAGGGATGTTCCAAATTTTCTTAGGTGGGAATTAATATTTTGGATTTTTTGGAGTACAGTTTATACGATTTTCACCATAGTGGCTCACTTGGTATGTGATTTTATTGATTGTGATATGCGACCCTTTACCATGTTATGAAAGGGAGAAAGAAATTAGACCTTGGCCTCATACGGCATGGCATGATTGTTTGCATTTTGGTATGCACATTTTTAGGGTATTTCAATTTCATAACTATATGTATGATTTGTGAAGTGATAATACCATATGAATAATATAAATTGACATGCTATATATTTTTTTGAAATGAGAAATGTGAAATTCCCATTAGATTTTCTTGTTTATTGCAATGTAATATGCCATGCCTTAAATTATATAAAATTTCATGTGGTGTGACATTTGTGCCTGACTAGTATTTGATCAGGAAGGTACTATGATGGTGGTGGTGTTGATCACCAGGATTGGGTATCCTAGACATCATTTTTAGGTTGTGAGTCTATCAGGATTAGGTGACTCAGTCACCGGTTTGAGACCATGATAGTTGTCACGACGGGCACGACAAGACGTACTTTTGATGCTTGGTTCTCTTGAAGGCAGTTAAAGAGTCCATGAGGTTATGATGAAGTGGGAATTTTTTGTGTAGGGGGAGAGTATGGGTAGTATTTATGTGAGGCCTTTTACTGCATTTCATATCTGCATTATATATTTATTTATTTATTAATATATGTGGGTTGTCTGACTATTGATTTTATTCCGCAGGTTCCTCCTAAACAGCTTGATAGTACGTCAGGCGGGTGATGGTACAATGCCGAAGGAGCACGATCAGGTTCAGATACATGAGGGACATGCAGGGAAAGATCCGTACATATAGGCTCAGTGACATGATCAGGTTCAAGATCCTGTATATGCAGGAAAAAAAGATGGGTTTGGTTGCATTCGGGTCATGGCTCAATGAGTATCTCTGGACTAGCCTGGTATGTGTCATTCAAGGTATTGACTGAGGTGCACAGGGTACCGAGCCATCTATGGAATATCTGATGTGATAGTTCTAGTCACATCACCCGCTACATATTTAGGGTGTTGGTGGTGTACATGCGAGTGATAACTTGATATAGAGATTACAGATGATCTACGAGTTGCCCGAGATGCCTCCTGGGTAGAGAGTCAACCATGCAATGTACATGCTGAGAGACCTGATGAATATTTGGTGGGATATACAGTTTCACACTCATAGACACAATGAAAGGGCATGGAAGGACTTTATGAACAAGTTATTCATGATCATTTACCCAGATACACGGAGTGAAGAGAGAGCTCGGGAGTTCATGATCCTTTAGCAGGGAGACATGTCCATCAGGGACTATGAAACAACATTCATGGATTAGTATCGCTTTTCACCTAGTATTCTATGTGATGAATCATCAGGTGTGAGGTGCATCGACGATGGATTAAAACATGTAATTCGGATCTAGGTAAATACATTCAGGATGGGTTCATTCTCAAAGCCGGTGAATCAAGTGATCAATGTAATGGGAAATGAGAAAGAGTGGTCTCAATTAACTTGGACGATGACTTTAGGTAATGGTTCGGACAATATAAAACGAGGTCAAGATGAGTTCAACAATAGAGTTCAGGATAAGGACACAGCTATAAAACCTCATAGCATTTCATCGGTGGTTTGTGTTTAGTGTGTACATCCAGGAATTTATGGACTCAATGTGATAGGCCTCCAAAGGAGTTCTGGGCATGAAGATAGGGCAGTCATCTAGATAGGATTTGTAGGTAGCCTTATTATATAGCCAGTAGGTAGGGACCATTACTAATGGTGGTGTCCGTTGTTGATTCAAGATTGGTATGAGGTGAGGGTAGCCGAGGCTCAGCTGCACATAGAAGACGTTTCAGAGACAATGAGACCCAATTAATGGGTCAGTGGCCGGTGATTGGTGCAGTTCCACAAGGAGGACATGCTTTAGGAAATTGTGTGTCATGATAAGTGCACACAATGAATCCTCTATGGGAAGATCAGGATGGTGAGAAGATTATGGTTATAAGTACAACATGGGTCTGGTCGTGATATTTTTTTTACATGTTTTGGGATGGCCTGTTGGGGCATGCCCGTTTTGAGAGAATGAGGTGCACATGATATATGTGGAATGACCAGATGTTGGTAAGTTGGATTGACCCTCTATCGTGTGTGTGATATATATATATATATATATGTTTGAGGTTCCATGGGCATCAGGACATCCATGGGATACATGTTTCTTTAGATGATATGGGAATTAGGGCATCGAGGATATGGGTTAGTTGAGGTGCAAGGTACTAGGTTTTGTTGTGAGTATCCATGGGATGAAGGACCACATTGAGGTGGACACCGATATAGTAGAAATATGTTTGGGAGTTGGAAGAAACACGGGAGGACCAAATGTGGATCAGGGGTGGAGATGTGTCACGAGATGACCATGAGCCGAGAAATAGGTTAATGAACCTTAATTTGTTTTGACTTTTGGTAGATATTGTCCTAAAATGTATTATTCTCCACCCATGGAAGGTAAATTCAGGGATTAATTTCATTAAGGGGTGATGTTTTTAAGAACATGGTTCTTCCTCTGAGGTACATGTTTCATTTTCATTCAATTTTTGGTTGTTTTTTGAGAAAACTAGTAAAAATGGGCAGTTTAGGAAAATTTTTAGGTTACACCTCCTGTACTTCTATGTACATGCCGTGTACCCTTGGTTCTGCATGGATTCCATACATGGAGTGATTGTGTGTTCTCTAGGTAGAATTGTTAAACCATGTACACATCGTGTAATCCTTGAAAAATCCATGTATTTTAGCCGTATATGAGAATGCTCATGATGTGTGGGGAAGTTGGCAATAATGATATGGAGAACCATGTACATGCCATGTACTCCTACTAAACACCGTGTAATCATGTCAGCCAGATATGAAACGTAAGTTGATGGAATGTGGTAGCCAAATGAATAGTAAAATAAGCCATACGTCATGTCATCCAAAGTACACGTCATTTATTATTTTACATAAAATAGGAAGTAGTCTCGTTTTGAGGAAGAGGGCATTGGGATTCTGTGGGTTTCATGAACCAGGCCTCTAGAGCTTCAATCCCTTCCCAATCATTCTTCCAAATTCAGATTCGAACATCGTTAGATCCATCAGAACCCCAATGGTAAGGCATTATTTTTTCTTGAGATGCTTTTTTATCCCTCCTCTCTAATAAGTTATCAAGGTTTGAGTGTTTTTGACCATTTTTTGGATCTATTGTTTTTTAGGATGAATTGGTGCTGATACTGGAGGAGGTTCATCATAAGGGTATGTGGTAGGTGGTCCATTCCTTATTTTGTGTTTTTGTGGTCATTTGGGGGTAGCGGCCTTTAGGTGAGACATCAGGTATTGAGCGAGACCTCTATTCCAAATATTTAATTGATTGTATGGTTTCTGAGATGTCACTGGGTATTCCCTTATCCTTTTTAGCTTTAGTGAGGCCAGGTCATATACATTATCTCATTTGAGGAATTTTGATTGGCGGTGCCATAATTGTAATAATTGAATTGTTTGTTCAAACTGATGAGTTTAGAATTTTTATTGAATGATTAAAATTATTAGAGGTTTTCAAGACCTCAGTGGTTGTATGGGACAAAATAATTCTCGTGCAATTCAACTATTTAATTTATATTCCGTTTTACTATATTCTTTATACTTATTTATATCTGATGAATGATATTTCATATTTTGAAATTTTAGGGTTGTGTTGTGCATGGGCCATGTTACAAAGTTGGAGAGGCCATAGGACTTGAGCGACATGGTCATAGAGACATGAGGTGTCTGAGATATAGTCGATTGGAAATTTATTTTGGTGATTACGACTCACTTGGAACTTTGAGTTGTTTGTGCACAAGTAGACTCTAGAATGATGTGATTTGACCACTCGTTCGGTAGAGGCCCCCAATATATGTGGTTAGTTGTAATTGGTATGGAGATTTTTGCCATAGGAATCCACGGATAAGGTGAGGAGCCTTCAGGGGATAGCGTTTAGGCTATCGGGTTGGGGTAGAGGCCCATCAGGATTTAAGGCAAGACATTGTTTCCCATATAGTTTCTGATTTGAGGGAATACTACATTGTCCGTTCGATTACTGATTTGAGTGCATACATTATTTTCCACCAAGTTCCTTTTTGAGGACAAGAATCGTTGCTCTACCAGTTGATATTCCATGGAAAGGCATGGGTTTTCGTGTAGGGTCACTACTATTTGGGTCTGCCATTGGGATATCAGTACTTGATACATGAGGTGTCAAAAGGCACATGGTTCTGGGTTACATGACAGGGATTTTGGAATTGGATGAAGTAGGTGACACTGTATGGTGGCTGATGACTACCAATGGAGTTTATTTACATGTGTATTGTACTATTTATTCATTTCTTATAAATGCATGACATCCTAAACCCTTATCTTAGGTACACAACCTTGGGTGGTATCCTAGTGAGAACCGTCTCACACACTAAACAATCCCTTAGAGTCATATGAAGAAATTATGAACTTTCATGTAGGAAAAGTTCCAGCCTTAGGGGCTAGACCATAGTGATGTTTGGCATGGAGACAGGTATGGAACTTGAGGTCTTTCCTAGTTCGAGTTTACTTTGTTTAGCTTCCATTTTTTTGTATTAACATGATTATTTTAAAATATAGAGACTATTGTTTAGTCATTGGAGCCATTTATATATATTAACATGTATTCCATACTCTAGATGCATGTTTAGTGTTTTTTATCTGTTTCAATTGAATTTTGGAATTTTTTTCAATTTATTTTTTGATAATTTTTTTTATATTTTGCATCTGTTGTTTATCTGCTATGGATATTTCTTCCGCTCTGTGTGTATAGTTTGAGTCTGTTTTGTCGTTTAATTCTACTAAAATTTATATATTATTACTCATACTAGTACCATTAACATCCTTATATAGGGTATAGACTCTCCACTATACCTATTCAAACTCTCACTACTAGTCGACAACCTTTGGCATTCGGGGAGTTTCCCCAATGGTAGTAACAACCCACACATTTAACACTATTCAAGGTGTTGTTCGGGTCTGGTTCATCACATTATATATAAGATATGATGACTTAATTGGATTGATTATGTTATAAATATAATACATATTATTTGCATCCATCATAGTACCCAACCGTGAGACATGGTAAGGGAAAAATTACTTCCATTTGTTTGTGCATAAATAGTCTTGTGAACAAATTAATAAGGATTACATAACCCATTTGATGGAGCCGGGGAAGTTTTTATGTCAGGGAAGATATGTAAAAACATCTCTCTATATAGAGGATACTAGGGTACTATATCAAAATGGTATGATAATAAATAAATGAACTGTAAGTGAAACTACAATAAGAACCATAATTATAGAATGCTATAACATTTTCGGTTAACCTCAATAGGTTTGAACGAAAAGCCATCCTAGATAATATTTGTAGAAAAAATGGCTTCTAGGATCAAGTGATGTATTTGTTATGTTGTTTTGTAAGTTATTTTCTCAAACAAAACTATTTTAATGTGTAAAGTATATGGAATAGTAGGTGGCCTTTAATAAGAGATATTGGTGCCACAAATGTTATTTTTGAAAATAGAACTTTCTAACAACATTTTTCAAATGAAAAAGGAATAAAAATATAGTATTACTGATCCATAGAAATTTTAACGTAAATATATTATTGTAAAATATATTTTAGACACGTTTTTAGTTCTTTTCTGTCCCTATTTTCTTATTTTAATCTCCCTTTAAACCCATTATTACCATAACTGTGGTAAATGATTTTTATGATTTTTATTATTCAGTATGGTCAAAAATTAAGATTAAATTATAATATAATATAAATTTTTATGATTTCAAAAAAAAGAAACCATTTACACAAATTCAGTTAACATATGTGGCCATGTTTATTTTTTAATTATTCTCATGAATTTAATGAGATCATAGTTTTTCAAATATAAAATTTTCAAAAACATACAATTTTTTTATATCCAAATTCAATATGAAAATGATTCAAATGTCCTAAATTGGATTAATAAATATTTATTACAAAATTTAATTTCTAAATGGTTTTAAATATATTTTAAAATTTTAAATAATTTAAATGATAAGGTATCTTTCATTTAAAATTTTTTATTTTTGACTATTTATCAATAAAATATAATCATTACAAAAAATCAAAAAAATATAAAATTTATATTTTTATATAAAAATTTGTGTTCATTTCATTAAATAAATTTTCTAAAATTTGTTAAAAAATTATTTTTTAATTTTATTCATAAATCATGCTAAACAATGATTTAGAAAAAACATTTTTTACAGAATACATATATATTTAATTTAAATGATAGTTTTTTAATAAATTGATAAAAAATTAAAATCTATAAATTATATACCTTTAAAATTATATTTAGCTCTATAAATACATTCTAATTTGATAGTTATGTTATACAAGTCTCCATTAAATAATTTATAAATTGAGTTTCATGTTTCATTTAAACAGAATGTTGCGTTCATCACAATATAATGAGGAAATTAAATTTAATATAAAAAATATATATTATAGTGTTTTGGGGTGTTAAAATAAATTTAATATGTATATAAATTTTATTTTCATTTATATTAACAATAAGATATTCTACAAAATGTGCAAGATTCTTCTCATGATATTTTATTTCAATTATAAATGAAAATTTCCTTCAAATTAAACAATGAGGGGATCACAGATGAAATAAAACAAATTCAAATTTAGAATAAAACCACAATACACCAAAAAAACATCATTTGATGGTCCATGACATTATATAGTAGTATAAAATTACATTAAAATATATTTTTTCTTTTAGACATCATGATTCTGACATTGAGAAACTAACTTCAAATATGAATTAATATAATTAACCAGATTAATGAATTTAAAATATCATTGAAAAAATTGACTCTCTATATTTCCATTAATTTTTAGATTATAATTCTTTTCATTTTAGTGAGATTTAAAATAAATTATACTAACACCTATGTAACAGTTTCTTGATACAATTGATTTTTCTTCAAAATATCATTTATCCAATTTGGGCCATCGGTGGGTTTATTACCTCCATATTTCAAAAATATTTTTGAATTAAAATTACCTTAAAAAATGTCTTATTCATATAATTTTTATCATGAGGAATAAATTTTTCCTCAATCTCCATATTAATATTTTTAGTGTAATGAATGTAATTATAATAAGATATAAAATTATGAAGATTCCAATTCAATTATTATACCTTCATTCTGGTCTGTGTAAAATCTTTCAATTTTTTCCATGGCCAATAATAAAATATATTGATAATAAAGACTATTTTGTCATGTTTTAATCTTAATACCCCACTATGTACTCTTATTTTAAACACCTTGATATTTTGTGAATTTTTATTTTAATGAATTTAACATTTTCAACATTTTGTGTTAATCTCAACATTGTGCATCATTTTTGTTACATGAAACATTGAGACTAAAACAAAATGCTTCATATTATTAAAAAAATATTTTATAACATGATAGTTATCACCTAGAAAGTGAAAATGGTGGGTATTAATAATATTATGTATATTGTGAAAATATAAGGATTTTACATGTGTATATATATATTTATATATTAGGAGATTAATTAAATAGATATAAAAATAAAAAAACATTCAAAATAAACTACATCATTTTATATTGCACTATTTTCTATGTAAATAATCAAAGATACCTTAATAAATTAAACTGATAATATTTTTAATGGTTTTAATTAAATATATATTATATATCAAATCAAAATTTTTTCATTATTATTATCTATTTTCAAAACAAGAGATAACAATAAATCCAATGTAATGGTAAAAATATTATTTTTATATAATTTATGTTTTCTCCCATGGAACTCTTATATTATAATTATTAAATATCAATTTAAAATAATTAATTTCTTAATATAAAATTTATTTTTTAAATAATCATTTAAAAAATACCTTAGGGTTATTTACTGTGGTTTTTTTGAAATATTCTGTTTTTTGATGAATAGACAGAAATACTATATTTTATTCCAAAAAATTAGCTTTGTATTAAAATTATATATAAATTTAAATTTAAGAATAAAATTATTTTACAGTTAAATTTGATAAATTTTACATCTATTAATATACTGTATGTTATTTTAATCAATTTAATTATTGATTTTGATATAATGACATTGTCAACATTTGATCATTTTCTTTTTAAAATCCTGCATTCATATTGCATCTTTAAGAATACCACTAAAATTAATTTGTTTAAATATATTAATGGAATTTTAAAAAATAGATTTCATGATTTTTATAATAATATTTTATATTATCTAATATACTCAACTTAATTATTGACCAAAATGAATAGTGAATGTAGTAAATATTTATTACCACGATTAAGGTAAAATATAGATTTACCATGGTGTTAACCAAAAAGGATATGTGTTAAGATTACTAATAAAAGTGTATAAAATATAATTTATAGAATTATTTCATCCATATAACATCTATGTCTGGAATATGATCAATTTTTTACCCTTTTTTAATAGGAAATATGTGTTATCGATCAATTATTTCCAAAAATACCAAGTGTGTCCTCTCCCCAAATTTTGAATAGTCTCGCCTCTCATATCTTCTCCACTCCATAAAAACAATTAGGATTGGAAAATAACATAAAAAACCACATCCTAAATTATGTACCATCATTTTAGAAGGCTTATTTTTTAATTAAATCAATTTTATGAATGATTTTTGTGAAAACATAAAAACGATACCCTATAAATACGTAATGCCAATCAACTAGTGTTTTTATTTTATTTCCTCTTAAAACCAATTAAATTATATTTTATATCATTATTATATCATAAAAATATTATATTAAATTTCATTAGTTTTTTTGGTTTATATTAATGTTATAAAACCATATTCACTTCCTTCAATTGAGTTATGAATTCATTATTTATGTGTATGGAAAAATACTACCTTGTCAACCAATGTCTATTGTTTATCCATTACCACTACTCAATGACAGTTTGAATTATATATTTATATTTGATATATTATATATATGTTACATTTATGAATTTATTTTTATTTTTGTTTTATTATAAGAGACATACCTTTATACTCTATATTTTGGGGGATTAAAAAAATGTCCCTTGTCTGTACAACAGACTACTGCCTCATGAAGCAATAAGCTTCATTACCTCTTTAAAATAAAGTTAATAATGATGGGAATTATTAAAATATGATTTGTATACTAACTTCATTTTTTTAATTATAATAATTAATATTCCTTCCTTTATTTAAATCCAACAAGAAAATGGAAATTAAATTCATGCGTATGTAAGACATTCCATCTCTATGAATACTGTATAACATTTTCTTTTACAATGTTTTATGTATTAACATTAATACATATATAATAAATATATATGATATTTATATTATTTTTATAACGATATATTCGATGAAATCATTATCAAATTAATAGGGAAAAATAATAACAAATAAATCACATAAGAATTGAAAAACAATTTATTTCCTAAAACATGATTGAATCATTGAATTTATAAAAAAGGATAATAAAATGTCATCAGAAAACATTATATGGTATTATGTATATGAATATGGTTCTATAATATATTTATATTAAAATAATTATTATTAGACATGATTTAGTAATTTTTAAGAGGGATGGAAAGACTTGTTGTTAGAGATTTTTGTATCATATTTTTAAATGATAAACAAAACCACAATCACCACATTTATATTTTATATGGTTTTAATACTAACTCTAAAGATATTTATCTCCATAAATACATTCTAATTTGATAGTTATGTTATACAAGTCTCCATTAAATAATTTATAAATTGAGTATCACGTTTCATTTAAACAGAATGTAGCGTTCATCACAATATAATGAGGAAATTAAATTTAATATAAAAAATATATATTATAGTGTTTTGGGGTGTTAAAATAAATTTAATATGTATATAAATTTTATTTTCGTTTATATTAACAATAAAGGATTCTACAAAATGTGCAAGATTCTTCTCATGATATTTTATTTCAATTATAAATGAAAATTCGCTTCAAATTAAACAATGAGGGGATCACAGATGAAATAAAACAAATTCCAATTTAGAATAAAACCACAATACACCAAAAAACATCATTTGATGGTCCATGAAATTATATAGTAGTAAAAAATTACATTAAAATATCATTTTTCTTTTAGACTTCATGATTCTGACATTGAGAAACTAACTTCAAATATGAATTAATATAATTAACCAAATTAATGAATTTAAAATATCATACAAAAAATTGACTCTCTATATTTCCATTAATTTTTCGATTATAATTTTTTTCATTTTAGTGAGATTTAAAATAAATTATACTAACACCTAAGTAACAGTTTCCTGATACAATTGATTTATCTTCAAAATATCATTTATCCAATTTGGGCCACCGGTGGGTTTATTACCTCCATATTTCAAAATATTTTTGAATTAAAATTACCTTAAAAAATGTCTTATTCATATAATTTTTATCATGAGAAATAAATTTTTCAGCAATCTCCATCTTAATATTTTTAGTATAATTAATGTAATTATAATAAGATATAAAATTATGAAGATTCCAATTCAATTATTATACCTTCATTCTGGTCTGTGTAAAATCTTTCAATTTTTTCCATGGCCAATAATAAAATATATTGATAATAAAGACTATTTTGTAATGTTTTAAACTTAATACCCCACTATGTACTCTTCTTTTAAACATCTTGATATTTTGTGAATTTTTATTTAAATGAATTTAATATTTTCAACGTTTTGTGTTAAACTCAACATTGAGCATCATTTTTGTTACATGAAACATTGAGACTAAAACGAAATGCTTCATATTATTAAAAAAAATATTTTATAAAATGATTGTTATCACCTAGAAAGTGAAAATGGTGGGTATTAATAATATTATGTATATTGTGAAAATATAAGGATTTTACATGTGTATATATATTGATATATTAGGAGCTCAATTAAATAGATATAAAAATAAAAAAACATTCAAAATAAACTATATCATTTTATATAGCACTATTTTCTATGTACGTAATCAAAGACACCATAATAAATTAAACTGATAATATTTTTAATGGTTTTAATTAAATATATATTATATATAAAATCTATCATGACCCCCTCCCCACAAAGTGTACCCCTCCTGGGCCGGCAATGTGAGAAGGGAGATAATGACCCCCGAGTCCCGCCTCCAGTAGGCCCCGGGTTGGCGACTAGCACCGAGTGTATAGTAAACGCACAAATGGGAGGCATTACCCTCTAAGAGAACACATGCGGAAGAGAGAGATAAGATAGACACCAAATAACTCCATCTCAGAACATAAATATAAAAGAAACTCATGTCCATATATGAAATTCCATGCAAAAGTACTATAACTGAAAGGGAAAAAACTACATGAACCCAAAGGAAAAAAAACAGTAGCGACCACGAGCCCGAACAACTCCTGCAACCACAAGCTAATAGTGACCAGCCTGATCTCCAACCTGCTCCAAGTAACCTGTAAAATAGTTTATATATACATATGGTGAGAATAATAGTATACTCAGTAGGATCCTCCCCAAAGCCTCTCGTGCAAAAGTAAAGAGAGAATGCTAAAGCCCAATGAACAACAAGTGAAACTAACTCGTAACCTAAACAGGTATAGTATGTTCTCAACCTCACCATGGCTACTCTCACCAAGTAACGCATACAAGAATATATCATATAGTAAAGAATATCGAGGGTACCCCGATACTACTTCCCCACTGGTTTTCCGCTTTGCCCCAATGACATACGTCATGTGCATCTCTCTCTAAAGGCTTGCCCGCAGACACCTGGGCGAAGCTCCACAATCTGCACCTCATGCACCACATAGGCTTGCCCGCAGACACCTGGGAGAAGCACCACACCGTCGTCACAACCAAAGGTAACCAGGTAGTTTCCGGGAGCCACCACAGCTCGCATAACGTGTATCATACGTCATGTATAATACCTCAAGCCATTACAGCCCATACTCCGAGTAAGGATCCTCAAGCCATCATAGCCTATACACGTTACTCCTATAGTAGTCCATAGGATACTATATCCAAAATATATGCGTGTGAATAACCACAAGCCATTACAGCCCTCAACACACATATATGGGGTAACTAACCGCTGTGCCTCGTGGCACAAGTATCTACCAAGAGAAGAGAGTGGGGCCAAAGGGGGTAGTCAGCCATTCGACCTCCCATCAGAATGTTGGGGAAGAACACCCCCCCCCCCCCCCATGGCTCAAAATCCCCGGGGTGTCAGTTGCCCTTACCGACAGGGTGGAGTAGCGTATAGAAACACAAAAAGTACAGAATATATAAGTAACTCACATCCACACTATGGGCATTACCTAGTCTTAGATACAACTGCAGCTAACGTCTCTCAGACTCTAGGCTGCTACTTCTAAGACTAGGTATCCTATAATCACACAAACATTTGAAGAGATTTATTAGATTACTCCGTTCTCATTTTATCAGTTCAACTGTATATTAATTAATTCTTTAAACATTAATTAAGAATGAACAATTCCACATTAAACTGAATTGGCATCACATTCAAAAACAACTGCCCCTTTTTAAGATTCACATCACCTTTAACTTCCAGCATCTCCATCCCCGTGGATTTTCACCAGTTAATCAAACATTCATTACAGAATTACTTTTCCATATTCTCAGGCATTCTAGAAAAGCATCTTATGCTTCTAAACACAAAGGAGGCCTAACACGGTGAGTAGATATACTACCCGTCAAGTCTTTTCCACCTATAGAAAGAGAATAGACCCATTTTCCCTCGAGAGGCTAAACACGGAAAGCACGTGGCATACCCCACGCGTCTTCTCCTCCTTCGGAAGAAGGGTAGAAAGACCAGCTTTCGTGAGCAGTGGGGAAAAGCAAAGCAGATTAACATTCAATGAAAACCACAAGAATCCAGCAACCACATCCATCCCATTCCATCACCCCTGGTGTCCTCCCCGACACCCACATGCATAACTGATGCATATCGCCACTCTAGGCGGCATCCAATGCCATAACCACAAGCCCTCCACGCCTCCACATATCACAACAACCATCCAGGCTGACATCACAACACAAGCAGTAGGAAAACAAACATCACATCATGGTCTCTTGACCCTTTAACAAACAAGAGGGTAACTCAGAACCCTTTTAGAAATTCCCACATAATGTGTTCTTTAATCCATATTGAATTGGCAGATTTGTTATTCGTAGGTTCCAATCATGGATACCTAATCATTAAGCTATCACAATTATATAACCATGCTTACTTCCCTAATTTAATTATCCTCAAATTAGAACAACTACAACAACGACAATAACCAGATTAATTTATATGCCTCTTTATCTTTAGCCAATTAATTAACAATTAATTCTGGCTTTACCTTCATTATCAATTTCTATCATGAATGAATAAAAAATCAAAGAAAACATAGATAACACTCTATTTAGAAAAACATGAGGCAACCGTTATCACGGTATAAAGAAACAACATGCGATCAACCAATTCTCTTAATCCGGTTCATATATTTAATTAGGTTAATTTCATTGTGATCCAAAGGGATAAATCATGCTAATTCTACGATTGCACATATACAATTAGATAAGCCATGAATCCCCTACCTCGAAGAGTTCTTGACCTCCTTTATCTACACAACGGGTCACAATCCTCCTCTCACGACAACTGTATCCACCGGAGGATGCCACGGTAAGACAGTACCAACCAAACCCAAGAAAAAACCCATTAGAATCATGGAAAATACATTGTCTAATTATGGAAAATAGGATAGGAGAAGATGAACCCCAAAAGAACGACGATACAACATACCTTATATCGAAGATTGATAGACACTGCTCAGTTGTATCCAAAACAGAGCAGAACCAATCCTAGGGGTAAATATTGATTGTGAAACTCCTATGGAAAGGATTGAAAGTTTCTTGTGCCTCTTAATTGAGAACAAAGTAAAGAACAAGGGAGAATGATATCTCGTCCCTTTTTGAAGATTAAATGGGGCGACGGTTTAAGATCCGGTTAATTATCTATTAAAAATGGATCGCATTAACCCAAGCGGTTTGACCAAGTAAAACATTCCAAGCCTTAGGAATAATTAATATAGGATTTATGGCATTTTAAACGGCCTTAAGAGCCCTTAAAATAAGGCTTTAAATGTATTTTACGTCAAAGGAAATGTCAAAAGGGGAAAACTGTAGGAGTCTGGAAACACTGTTCACCCACTGTTACACTACATGAAACCGATCCATGAAACCGATTTGTCACACCGATCTGTGAAACTTATCTGTCAGACCAATCTGTGAAACCGATCTGTCACACCGATCTGTGAAACTGATCTGTCACACCGATCTGTGAAACTGATCTGTCAGACCGATCTGTGAAACCGATCTGTCACACCGATCTGTGAAACCGATCTATCAGACCGATCTGTGAAACCGATCTGTCACACCGATCTGTGAAACGGATCTGTCATACCGATCTGTGAAACCGATCTGTCAGATCGATCTGTGAAACCGATCTGTCACACTGATCTGTGAAACCAATCTGTCAGACCGATCTGTGAAACCGATCTGTCACACCGATCTGTGAAACCGATCTCTCCGACCGATCTATGAAACCAATCTGTCAGATCGATCTATGAAACCGATCTGTCTCACCGATCTGTGAAACCGATATGTCGCACCGATCTGTGAAACCGATCTGTCACACCGATATGTGAAACTGATCTGTCAGACCGATCTGTGAAACCGATCTGTCACACCGATCTGTGAAACCGATCTGTGAGACCGATCTGGCAGACCGATCGGTGAGACCGATATGTTACAGTTCATAACACTGGAAACATTGTTCACATAACTGGAAAATTGGCAAAGTGTGGGGGATAAGTCCCCTTGACCTCCCGGAACACCTCCAACACCAAAATTCCACAAAGTAATGGACCAGAGAGGTCTGGGCCATTACATTAGATACCTCTTAAAACATTCTCGTCCTCGAGAATTTAAAACCAACCGAGAAGAAAAGAGGGGTCCGAACAACCACCTCATAAGATACCTCCCATGAGTTGTTCGAAATCGGGAACCAAACTACGACATCCGGGAGTATGGGAACAAACAATCCATACCCAAACAATTCATTCATAACATCACATAAAAAGTACATAAATAAAACATGAAAGGTCCAACCACAAAGAAAACATCATTACATGAAGGGAGTTAAACATTAAACAACTCTGGGTACTGAGCACGTATCTGTGACTCACGCTCCCAGGTACTCTCCTCCATGCCACCGTTTCGCCACAAGACATGAACTAAGGGGACAGAACGCCCACACAACACCTTCTCCTTGCGGTCTTGGATTTCCACAAGTCTCTCCTCGAAGGTTTCATCATCGTCAATATCGATTTCTCCCCAATCGATAACATGAGATTTATCATGAAGATAATGATGGAGCTGTGATACATGGATAACATCATGTATCCGACTCATCTGAGGGGTAAGTGCTACTCGATACGCCACAGCTCCAACACGAGCTAACACCTCGAATGGCCCAACAAACCGGGGAGAAAGCTTACTTCCATGACAAAACCTTTGCTGCCCACGACGGGGAGTCACCTTCAGAAACACATGATCCCCAACATTAAACTCTAAGGGTCTCATTCTTTGATCAACATATTATTTCTGACGATCTTGTGCTGTCTTCATCCTCTCACGAATCACCTGAACCATCTCTGTTGTATTCTGCACTAGTTCTGGTCCGAGAATTGATGACTCTCCGACCCCAGTACAACACAACGGAGAACGGCATGACCGGCCATACAAGGCTTCAAATGGCGCCATACCGATGGTAGAGTGAAAACTATTATTGTAAGAGAACTCTACCAAGGGTAAGTGCTTCACCCGTGAACCTCCAAAATCAAGAACAAAAGAGCACAGCATGTCTTCAAGAGTCTGGATGGTTCACTCTGTCTGACCATCCGTTTGAGGATGAAAAGCAGTGTTAAGGCATAGTTGAGAGCCAAAAGCATATTGGAGACCTCTCCAAACTCTAGAGGTAAAACGAGGATCTCGATCATAAATGATCGCCCTAGGTACTCCATGAAGTCTCACCACCTCCTCTGGATACTGCCTCGACAAAACCACCACTCAGCTCGACTCCATGATTGCTATGAAGTGGGCCGAATTAGTTAAATGATCCACTACCACCCATATAGCATCATGTCCTCCCAGAGCTCGAGGTAAACCTGTAACAAAGTCCATTGAGATGTCCTTCCACTTCCACTGAGGAATCTTTAATGGCTGGAGAAGACCACCAGGAACACGGTGTTCGGCCTTCACCCTCTGACAGACAAAACATCGAGACACAAACTCTACCACTGCACGCTTCAGCCCAGGCCACCAAAACTGACTCCTCAAGGATCGGTACATCTTTGTCACACCAGTATGTACTACTAAGGGCAAGCTATAAAACTCTCGGAGAACCGTCTCACGCATCTCCAAGGGAACAAAAATCCTGCCATGATACAACACTCGGTGTTGTTCATCTTCCGACCAACCATCATGGGCCTCTCCACAAACAACTCTGTCTCTACAAACTTCCACCTCTAGATCACCCAACTGAGACTCTTCCACCTTCTACATCAGAGATGACTGCACCGTCATCTGGAAAAGGCAACCTCTACCTCCAATCTCTTCCATATCAAGATGTAATGCAGACAGTCCCTCCATTACTCTCCAAGAGTCACTGGATTCACGCATAGCATCACTACGTGTCTTTCAGCTCAGCGAATCGGCAACAACATTTCCATTCCCAGGTGTATACGATATTTCGAAGTCATATTCCTGCAAGAACTCCATCCACCGATGCAGCCGCAAGTTCATGTCTCACTGAGAGAAAACATACCTCAAACTCTTATGATCATTGAAAACCACAAAGTGCTCGCCAATGAGGTAATGTCTGCACAACTTCAGTGCAAACACCACGACTGCCAACTCAAAATCATGGGTGGCATAGTTGCATTCATGGGGACGCAGTTGTCGGGACCCATAAGAAACAACTGACCTTTGTTACATAAGAACACAGCCTAGCGCTAGATGTGACGCATCGCAGAAGACGTCAAATTGGACTCCCTCAGCTGGAAGACAAAGAACAGGAGTACTTACCAACTTTTCCTTTAGATACTTGAATGCTGCCTGACACTGATCAGTCCATATGAACGCTTGATCCTTCTTGTTCAGAGCTGTTAGATGAGTCGCAACTCAGGAGAAATTGGCTACAAACCTTATATAATAGCCTGCAAGACTATGGAAACTTCGCACCTCGGACACGGTCTTGGGGGTGCCCATGACACCACTGCTTCTATCTTTGAAGGATCCACAGCTACTCCCTGGTGGGATACAACATGCCCTAAGAAACGAACTTCTCGAGCCCAAAACTCACACTTGGAAGACTTACAAAACAACTGGTGTTGGCGAAGAACTCCCAAAACGGCTCGTAGATGTTCTGCATGCTCCACATCAGATGTGGAGTACACAAGGATGTCGTCGATGAAAACCACAACAAACTTGTCCAGGAATTCACAGAACACAGCATTAATCAACCCCATGAAAATAGCTGGAGCATTCGTCACGCCGAATGGCATTACAACAAACTCATAATGCCCATGACGACAATGGAAAGCAGTTTTCGGGATATCCTCATCCTTTACACGCATCTGATGATATCCTGACCACAAGTCGATCTTTGAGAACCAACTTGCACCCTTCAGTTGATCGAATAGGTCATCAATCCGTGGAAGAGGATAGCGGTTCTTTATTGTCACTTTGTTTAATCGACGATAATCGACGCACAACCGCAAACTCTCGTCAGCCTTTTTCACAAAAAAAACTAGTGCACCCCACGGTGACACACTTGGCCGAACAAAACCACACTGCAACAGAACATCGAGCTATATACGTAGCTCTCGTAACTCAGAAGGGGCCATCCTATAAGGAGACATAGATATAGAAGACGCTCCCGGCTGTAGCTCGATCCCAAACTCGGTCTCTCGTCGAGGGGGTAATGCTACAACCTCTTCGGGAAAGACGTCAGGGTACTCCTCTACGACCCTAGGAAACACTAACTGTTGAACCTCTGATGAACTCAGCATCATCCCAGCCATCATGGATGATAATGAAGGAACTCGTCTATGAATCATTCGAGAATCTCTCTCACCAAAAAACACCACTTCCTCTCCATCTTCATCAAAGAAAACGACCTTCTTCCTGTAGCAATCCACAATATCCTGCACCGAATACAACCAATCCTTGCCGAGTATGACATGATATGGTTGTATTCGTAAACATAGGAAATCTCCCCATGAGCGGTGTTGCCCCAACACTAGCTCACAGTCTCTACATACTTCAAACAGGTCAGCTCGACCTCCAACTGGCGTAGTCAACACCAAGGGAACTGGAAGCCTCTCTACCTCAAGTCCCAAAGCATGGACAAGGGTAGGTGATATGAAGGAGTGTGTTTCTCCTGAATCAAACAAGGAATACACCAAGGTAGAAAACAAGCAAAGGGTAACTCGAACGACATCTGGCTCGCCTGGGGCTGGCAACGCTAGAGCATGAAGCTGACCACGACCTCCTCCACGGCCTCTCTGACCTTGATGATGACCACCACCACAGCCGCGCTCTGCTCTCTGAGGACGGGGAGCGTCATGGGGCTGTCCTCTGCCTGCTCCATCTACCTTCGGGTGATCTAAAGCTGGTGCAACCTGCTGCTGCTTCCTCGGCTGAAACTGCCTCAACGGAGGAACCTGGAGTAGAGCGCCTGGTGCACGATGACTGCTCTGAAAAGTCGGGCACTCCCGCTGCTGATGACCACGACCACCATAAGAAAAACAAGCACCTGATCCCTTGGAATAGGCCTGAGATTTGCTGCCTCCGTAGAAACGAGATGGGAAGGGATGGGACCTACCCCCAGGTGAACGGAAACTCTTCTGTCCTGAAAACCGGGAACCCCGGACCACAACTCTGCTTCATGAGGAATCATGATGATTCCCCTCTCGTGACGATCCGGTCCAAGACAAAGTCCTCTCAACAACCTCTGCCCTCGCCAGCACCTCAAGATATGTCTTCAGCATAAATGGGGTGAACTGGCGCTGGATCTCTGGACGCAAAGCCTCCTCGAAATGCCCCTCCCTGGTCTCCTCATCTGGTAATAGGTCTGAAGCATATCGTAGAAGGTTCCTGAAATGAATTCCAAACTCTTGAACAGTGGAGCTCCCCGGTCGAAGGGTAAGGAGCTCCTGGCGACTGGACGCCTTCGTAGTCAAAGAAAGAAACTCGACTCTAAACCTGTCTCGAAACTCCTCCCATGAGATCGCTGACTCCTCACGATCCCCGAGGAACAAGAACCACCACTGTCTCGCTGCTCCACACAACATCGTCACAACCAAGGACACCCAGTGTTCCTTTCGAGCACGAATCGAACTGAAGCCTATCTCGACCTCCTCCAACCAGTCTTCTGTGATTGCATCTGAAACGGAGCCCTCGTACTTCTGTAGACTCTGGCGCTGAAACTCTCGGAGTGTCTTCCTCCAAGTGTCATCGTCGTCAACCTCTACCCGGCGACGATCTGCTGGAACAGCCAGCTGGGCACCTTCTGCGAAAACCTGACGACGATGTCGACCTGGAGCCATACCTATAAAATAACAACTGTTAGAGCTCTTAAGCCTGGAATACGGAAGACCCAACATTAATTAATTAATTATTTTGTTTTATTAATTTTAGGTTACCTATCCCAAGGTCTACCCATTCAAACACATGCGCAAAGAATAATGATGCATGATCCTTTCCTAGGTCTCTACCCTGCAACCAGTATCACGTTGTTTAATAGCCATCGTAAACATAAAGGTCCGTGCAACGGATCATAGGGGGACCTGAATGCCTATGTCTCTGCCGGTCTCCAGTGTTTACCCCACTTGCTAAACATGAATGACACCATTTCCCTACCATCCCATGCATCCTCACCTTTTCCTAACTCCAAACTCCATCATATCCCTCAACCAGACCACTGATACCACTCTGTCACGACCCCTCCCCACAAAGTGTACCCCTCCTGGGCCAGCAATGTGAGAAAGGAGATAATGACCCCCGAGTACCACCTCCAGTAGGCCCCGGGTTGGCGACTAGCACCGAGGGTATAGTAAACGCACAAATGGGAGGCATTACCCTCTAAGAGAACACATACATAAGAGAGAGATAAGATAGACACCAAACAACTCCGTCTCAGAACTGAAATATAAAAGAAACTCATGTCCATATATGATAATCCATGCAAAAGTACTACAACTGAAAGGAAAAAAACTACAAGTACCCAATGGAAAAAAACAGCAGCGACCACGAGCCCGAACAACTCCTACAACCACAAGCTAATAGTGACTAGCCTGATCTCCAACCTGCTCCAAGTAACCTATAAAAAAGTTTATATATACATAGGGTGAGTATAATAGTATACTCAGTAGGATCCTCCCCAAAGCCTCTCGTGCAAAAGTAAAGAGAGCATGCTAAATCCTAGTGAAAAACAAGTGAAACTTACTCGTAACCTAAACAGGTATACTATGCTCCCAACCTCACCATGGCTACTCTCACCAAGTAACGCATACAAGAATATAGCATTTAGAAAAGAATTTCAAGGGTACCTCGCTACTACATCCCCACTGGTTTGCCGCTTTGCCCCAACGACATACGTCATGTGCATCTCTCTCCAAAGTCTTGCCCGCAGACACCTGGGCGAAGCTCCACAATCTGCACCTCGTGCACCACACAGGCTTGCCCGCAGACACCTGGGCGAAGCACCACACCATCGTCATAACCAAAGGTAACCAGGTAGTTTCCGGGAGCCACCACAGCTCGCATAACGTGTATCATACGTCGGGTATAATACCTCAAGCCATTATAGCCCATACTCCGAGTAAGGATCCTCAAGCCATCATATCCTATACACGTTACACCTATAGTAGTCCATAGGATACTATATCCAAAATATATGCGTGTGAATAACCACAAGCCATTACAGCCCTCTACACACATATATGGGGTAACTAACCGCGGTGCCTCATGGCACAAGTATCTACCAAGAGAAGAGAGTGGGGCCAAATGGGGTAGTTAGCCATTCGACCTCCCATCAGAATGTTGGGGAAGAACACCCCCCCATGGCTCAAATCCTCGGGGTGTCAGTTGCCCTTACCGACAGGGTGGAGTAGCGTATAGAAACACAAAAAGTACAGAATATATAAGTAACTCACATCCACACTATGGGCATTACCTAGTCTAAGATACAACTGCAGCTAACGTCTCTCAGACTCTAGGCTGCTACTTCTAAGACTAGGTATCCTATAAGCACACAAACATTTGAAGAGATTTATTAGATTAATCTGTTCTCATTTTATCAGTTCAACTGTACATTAATTAATTCTTTAAACATTAATTAAGAATGAAAAATTCCACATTAAACTGAATTGGCATCACATTCAAAAACAACTGCCCCTTTTTAAGATTCACATCACCTTTAACTTCCAGTATCTCCATCCCCGTGGATTTTCACCAGTTAATCAAACATTCATTACAGAATTACTTTTCCATATTCTCAGGCATTCTAGAAAAGCATCCTATGCTTCTAAACACAAAGGAGGCTCAACACGGTGAGTAGATATACTACCCGTCAAGTCTTTGCCACCTATAGAAAGAGCATAGACCCATTTTCCCTCCAGAGGCTAAACACGGAAAGCACGTGGCATACCCAGCACGTCTTCGCCACCTTCGGAAGAAGGGTAGCAAGACCAGCTGCCTTGAGCAGTGGGGAAAAGAAAAGCAGATTAACATTCAAAGAAAACCACAAGCATCCAGCACCCACATCCATCCCATTACATCACCCCGGTGTCCTCCCCGACACCCACATGCATAACTAATGCATATCGCCACTCTAGGCGTCATCCACTGCCATAACCACAAGGCCTCCAAACCTCCACATATCAAAACAACCATCCAGGCTCATATCACAGCACAAGTAGCAGGAAAACAAACATCACATCATGGGCTCTTGACCCTTTAACAAACAAGAGGGTAACTCAGAACCCTTTTAGAAATTCCCACATAATGAGTTCTTTAATCCATATTGAATTGGTAGATTTGTTATTC
Source organism: Viscum album (assembly GCA_963277665.1). Classification (NCBI taxonomy): domain Eukaryota; kingdom Viridiplantae; phylum Streptophyta; class Magnoliopsida; order Santalales; family Viscaceae; genus Viscum; species Viscum album. The sequence continues at coordinate 1,302,955,143 of OY728157.1, forward strand.
ATAGGTTCCAATCATGGATACCTAATTAGTAAGCTATCACAATTAAATAACCATGCTTACTTCCCTAATTTGATTATCCTCAAATTAGAACAACTACAAAAACGGCAATAACCAGATTAATTTATATGCCTCTTTATCTTTAGCCAATTATTTAACAATTAATTCCGGCTTTACGTTCATTATCAATTTCTATCATGAACGAATAACAAATCAAAGAAAACATAGATAACACTCTATCTAGAAAAACATGAGGCAATCGTTATCACGGTATAAAGAAACAACATGTGATCAACCAATTCTCTTAATCTGGTTCAAGTATTTAATTAGGTCAATTTCATTATGATCCAAAGGGATAAATTATGCTAATTCTACGATTGCACATATACAATTAGAGAAGCCATGAATCCCCTACCTCGAAGAGTTCTTGACCTCCTTTATCCACACAACGGGTCACAATCCTCTTCTCATGACAACTGCATCCCCCGGAGGATGCCACGGTAAGACAGTACCAACCAAACCCAAGAAAAAACCCATTAGAATCTTGGGGAATAAATGGTATAATTATGGAAAAGAGGATAGGAGAAGATGAACCCCAAAAGAACGACGATACAACATACCTTATATCGAAGATTGATCGACACAGCTCAGTTGTATCCAAAACAGAGAAGAACCAATCCTAGGGGTAAAGATTGATTGTGCAACTCCTACGAAAAGGATTGAAAGGTTCTAGTGCCTTTTAATTGAGAAAAAAGTAAAGAACAAGGGAGAATGATATCTCGTCCCTTTTTGAAGATAAAATGGGGCGGCAGTTTAAGATCCGGTTAATTCTCCATTAAAAATGGATCACATTAACCCACGCGGTTTGACCAAGTAATACATTCCAAGCCATAGGAATAATTAATATAGGATTTATGGCATTTTAAACAGCCTTAAGAGCCCTTAAAATAAGGCTTTAAATGTATTTTACATCAAAGGAAACCTCAAAAGGGGTAAAACTGTAAGAGTCTGGAAACACTGTTCACCCACTGTTACTGTACATGAAACCGATCTGTGAAACCGATCTGTGAAACCGATTTGTCACACCGATCTGTGAAACTGATCTGTCAGACCGATATGTGAAACCGATCTGTCACACCGATCTGTGAAACTGATCTGTCACACCGATCTGTGAAACCGATCTGTCAGACCGATCTGTGAAACCGATCTGTCACACCGATATGTGAAACCGATCTGTCAGACCTATCTGTGAAACCGATCTGTCACACCGATCTGTGAAACTGATCTGTCACACCGATCTGTGAAACCGATCTGTCAGACCGATCTGTGAAACCGATCTGTCACACCGATCTGTGAAACTGATCTGTCACACCGATTTTTGAAACCGATCTGTCAGAACGATCTGTGAAACCGATCTGTCACACCGATATGTGAAACCGATCTGTCAGACCGATCTGTGAAACGGATCTGTCACACCGATCTGTGAAACCGATCTGTCAGACCGATCTGTGAAACCGATCTGTCGCACCGATCTGTGAAACCGATCTGTCACACCGATCTGTGAAACTGATCTGTCAGACCGATCTGTGAAACCGATCTGTCACACCGATCTGTGAAACTGATCTGTGAAACCGATCTGGCAGACCGATCGGTGAAACCGATCTGTTACTGTTCATAAAACTGAAAACACTATTCACAGAACTGGAAAATTGGCAAAGTGTTGGGGATAAGTCCCCTTGACCTCCCGGAACACCTCCAACACCAAAATTCCACAAAGTAATGGACCGGAGAGGTCTGGGCCATTACAAAATCAAAATTTTCTCATTATTATTATCTATTTTCAAAACAAGAGATAACAATAAATCCAATGTAATGGTAAAAATATTATTTTTATATAATTTATTTTTTCTCCCATGGAACTCTTATATTATAATTATTAAATATCAATTTAAAATAATTAGTTTCTTAATATAAAATTTATTTTTGAAATAATCATTTAAAAAATAGGTTAGGGTTATTTACTCTGGTTTTTTGAAATATTCAGTTTTTTGATGAATAGACAAAAATACTATATTTTATTCCAAAAAATTAGCATTGTATTAAAATTATGTATAAATTTAAATTTAAGAACAAAATTAGTTTACAGTTAAATTTGAAAATTTTTACATCTATTAATATACTGTATGTTATTTTAATCAATTTAATTATTGATTTTGATATATTGACATTGTCAACATTTGATCATTTTCTTTTTAAAATCCTGCATTCATGTTGCATCTGTAAGAATACCACTAAAATTAATATGTTTAAGTATATTAATGGAATTTTAAAGAATAGATTTTATGATTTTAATAATAATATTTTATATTATCTAATATAATCAACTTAATTATTGACCAAAATGAATAGTGAATGTAGTAAATATTTATTACCACGATTAAGGTAAAATATAGATTTACCATGGTGTTAACCAAAAATGATAAGTGTTAGGATTACCAATAAAAGTGTATAAAATATAATTTATAGAATTATTTCATCCATATAACATCTATGTCTAGAATATGATCCATTTTTACCCTTTTTTAATAGGAAATATGTGTTATCGATCAATTATTTCCAAAAATACCAAGTGTGTCCTCTCCCCCAATTTTGAATAGTCTCGCCTCTCATATCTTCTTCAGTCCATAAAAACAATTGGGATTGGAAAATAACATAAAAAACCACATCCAAAATTCTGTACCATCATTTTAGAAGACTTATTTTTTAATTAAATAAATTTTATGAATGATTTTTGTGAAAACATAAGGAGGATACCCTATAAATACGTAATTCCAATCAACTAGTGTTTTGATTTTATTTCCTCTTAAAACTGATTAAATTATATTTTATATCATTATTATATCATAAAAATATTATATTACATTTCATTAGTTTTTTTGGTTTATATTAATGTTTTAAAACCATATTCACTTCCTTCAATTGAGCTATGAATTCATTATTTATGTGTATGGAAAAATACTACCTTTTTAACCAATGTCTATTGTTTATCCATTACCACTACTCAATGACTATTTGAATGATATATTTATATTTGATAAATTATCTATATGTTATATTTATGAATTTATTTGGATTTTTGTTTTATTATAAGAGACATACCTTCATACTCTATATTTTGGGGGATTAAAAAAATGTCACTTGTGTGTACAACAGACTAATGCCTCTCGAAGCAATGAGCTTCATTACCTCATTAAAAGAAAATTAATAATGATGGGAATTATTAAAATATGTTTTGTATAATAACTTAATTTTTTTAATTATAATAATTAATTTTCATTCCTTTATTTAAATCCAACAAGACAATGGAAATTTAATTCATGAGTATGTAAGACATTCCATCTCTATGAATAATGTATAACATTTTCTTTTACAATGTTTTATGTATTAACATTAATACATATATAATAAATATATATGATATTTATATTATTTTTATAACTATATATTTGATGAAATCATTATCAAATTAATAGGGAAAAATAATAACAAATCAAATCACATAAGAATTGAAAAACAATTTATTTCCTAAAACATGATTGAAACATTGAATTTATAAAAAAGGATAATAAAATGTCATCAGAAAACATTATATGGTATTATGTATATGAATATTGTTCTATAATATATTTATATTAAAATAATTATTATTAGACATGATTTTGTAATTTTTAAGAAGGATGGAAAGACTTATTGTTAGAGATTTTGGTATCAAATTTATAAATGATAAACAAAACCACAATCACCGCATTTTTATTTTATATGGTTTTCATACTAACTATAAAGATATTTATCCCTGTATCCCAAAGTCAAAACCATAATTTTTTACATTTTTATATATATGTGACTTGAATCCAAATGGGTGAATTAGTTAATTAGCTTTGGAATCCCTTATAATATATAAGGATTACATTTGATCATCAAATAAATAATATCAAATCCAATAAAAATACCCATAAACTCATTGATTTTACCTTCATGTCATACATTAAAAAAAATATTCACATCTTAGTTAAAAATTATGTATAAGAAATGGATGAGATAAAATATTTAGTAAGGGTAATCAATACAATATAAGACATCATAAATAAACATTAACAAATAATATGTAATGAACAACTGAAGACACATTCCATTAAAATGTAATTCACATCATAATATGGAATAAATAAAAGATGATTTTATAATTCCACGTATAAAACTTCATCATTATGAAACATAACCATAAATATTCTAAAAGTTGAATAATCACATAGAATATCAATTACTACTATCATAATGAGGGAATTCATAATGTTTGATGTCGTCACAATCAAGATCTATAACCCCAAAATATTATGTTTTTGGGTGTATACCCTTCTAATTTGTGTAAACATCTATCCTCTTGATAATTTGAAACTGCTTGGAAATGAATGTGATGGGTTTGTCACCAATAAATTCCATATTTTGAGACATAACAATGCATTAATGATATCTGGTGGGTCCCAACAATCACTTATTATTTCTAATTAGTTCCTTATATAAATGGGTTTAGAAATTGAATATATATATATATATATATGTGAAATTTAAATAACATTCTATAAATTGTAAATATAATCACTACCCAATCTATGTAGTATGGATAAAGGTATCAAGATAACAAATCTATTGTGAAACTGATAAAAAATTTATAGAATATGGTAGATGATAACCATAAGATATCAATCTCATTAAATAATAAAATTCAATATAGATTCTGAAAATCATTGAAATTTTATATAGAGAAATACGAGTTTTACTTTTTAAGAAATAGTTCTTTTGAAAACTTCATTTTTATTTTCTAGTACATTTTATATAATACCAAAAATGAAAAAGTATATTATTTCTTGAAAAATTTACTTATTTTATAAAAATAAATATGACATAAAAAATATAATGGATGGTACATAAAATTGTAATTAAATCGAGATATTCCATTAAATCAGGCTTGTCTATCAGGAAAAATTGAGAAAGAAACATTGTAAAACACATATTTCCCATAAATAAATGATGGAATAATCTGGATACATGATTTTGAAACATATAAAAATAAAATTTTTAGGACTTATATAAAATTATTGAATTATTACATTGGTGTATAGATTGAGAAACATAACCTGAATGAAAATGGAGGTTTGAGAAAAAACCATTACCACTTTGTAATCAATAAAATCATATTTACCATAAAATTAATAATAATAAAATTAAATATTTAATAAAAAAATATAATTTTAATAATTATATGATACATAATAGTTCAGTACAAATAAATTGAAAATAATTTATAAGTAGTAAATAAGTAATATCTCACATAACTAAAAGTGTGATTGGAAAACCATAACCTTGTGTCAAAAAGTGTTCAACACATGATCATTACATCTTGGTTAATGAAATTCAAATCATTAATAAATTATTTAACAACCTATTTGATATGTATTTTTTTAATTATAATTTTATTAAGATCAATTATAATCTTTTGATTAGTTATAGGATTCAATTTTTTCATTCAGATGTATTTGTTTCATTGGTTTTCCTTATTGGTCCACTTGTATACATTTATGAAAGAGCATGGGAAATGGGAATTGTTATCTAAAATTTATGTTATATGATATTAATAAAAATTCATAAGATAATATGTTTATATAATTAATTTCATTATTTTGGGTGAGGATGAATCATTAGGCAAGAAGTTAATTATAATCATTTAGATTATTTTTCCGGTTTTTGACCAACAAAAACTAGTTTTGTTTCATTAATTACATTAATGTCTAAATAATGGTTTTAGAAAATTAAATAGGTGGTGTATAATACATTTTAATATTTTTTAACAACAAAAAATGGTTTTAGGACCAGCCCTTAAGGTGGAATTGAAAAACAAAAAAGAAGAGAATATATGATAATTACCAAACATGAAAAAATTGAAAACATAGGATGGTTTATCTCCTGAACATCTTTTTAAGAACCTCATTAACGAACATTAATATGGCCTTTTGGGGTACAAAAAAGAAGAGAACGTTTTCTAGATTCTTGGAAGAGTAAATAGGTGGAAATTAGTTAGGGTACATGGCTTTTTAGGTGTCAGGTGATGGGGTGATTTTAATATTTTATCAGAGGGGTGTCTTTTGTATATTTTATTCATTTTTTATTATTTTTAATAAAGAATATGAATAGATTGAGAATTAAAATCAAATATATTTAAATAATGAAGGTATGTTCAAGATTATGGTTCTTATATAGTTAATGAGTCATGTAATTTTTTATTTAACTTATAATGTTTTTTTTGAAATGTAAAGGGGGAAGCCTCTGTTTATTGAAAGAAATGAAGAAACTCCATTTGAAGGGAAGAAGGAGGAACCCATTACAGAGACTGATGTAGAACATCTAACAAAACAGGGCACACAACCATACAGAGAGACATAAATTGACCATAACCTTTTTTTAACTTATAGAATTCCAAAATGAACACCATTTTTTGAAAATAATTCCCTATGTATTAAAATTTTTTTTATTTAAAAAATATTCTTTTATTGGAAAAATAAAAAAGTTGAAATTGGAATTAATTTTGTGGCACTTTGAACAAATAGATATGGGATCCTAAAATTTTTTTATAATAAGATGAAACAAATATTGATTTTTTCTTTTATTTTACAAAAAAATATTGTATTATAAATGTTTATATTAATTATAAAATTTAAAATAAGAATTTATGTTGTCTAAAATTATCAACACTTAATTAATAAATTATAAAACTTTTATTTATGTACTCTACAATATAATTATGTCAAACTATCATTTATATGATTCCTAAATTTTAATTATACTTTAATAGGTGTATTTAATATTCTATTGGTCATATAATAAGTCTTAATGGTCACCTTAATATTCCAACAGTCACATTACTATTAAATAAAATTGAAACATATAACAAAAATATCAGAAATTTATAAAATGTAAATAAAGATATAAATTATTCAAAATAAATTTTTTTTAGATAATTTATTAACGTTTCAAAATTTAGATTTAAAACAAGTTAACCATTTCAATAAGGTAAAAATATGTTTAGAATAATATATCCTTTTAAGGCATAAAATTGAATTCATTTTTATCTTATGCCTATAAAATCATTTCAATACATGTTAATAATTGATTCATATATAATTTTAAGAATTATTTTAATACTTTTCATTCCCATTAATTTTAAATATTTGTTATTGTGGATTTTTTAAAATGATTTTTAATTTTATATCACAGTTTATTTATGAATGGTGTTGTGTGAGACCAATTATTTCAAAAAAAAGATACATACCATTAAATCATGGGGTGTAACATTCACCAATCCATCAAAAATTTGTGTCCCCAAATTTTAGAATTGTACATTGAAAATAAAATGTTGATATAAAAAAAATAAAAAACCCACATTTATTACTGGGATAATAATTACCCTCTTAATAAGAGTTAAAGAGAAATTTATAGGCTTCCACGAAACATGGTATTAAAATAAGATCACATTAGTGTGAAGTGATAATATGCAAATGTAAGAATCATCTAAACATCATGTTATGATGGATAGTGATATAGAACATATTCATTACCATGTTAACCATCATAAAACCATAATATTTTGATCATTGAAAAGAACATTGATATCAAAAAAATGTTAAATAGATAATGTTATTGTTCCATAATATTTTTCCTATAGTAGAGTGCTTCTTTTTATATTTGAATAAGCAGTTGAGAAAATAAATATACTGGATAACATTCCTTGTTACAAGAATAATCTCATCTTTCATTTGTGCCTGTAGGATCAAAATAATGATGTATAAGATCAATATACAAGAGGGGGGTGAATTGTATACTTAAAAAATTCATTTGGAACATATAAAGGTGGTAGGGATTAACAATGTTAAACAATGTAAATTCACAAGTCCTCTTGGTTTTACAGACTTGGTTGATTCTGGAAACGTGGTTTTGGAAAAGAAACATAATAAAATTTTAAAAACATAAAGATTCTACATTTTAGTGTATTTAATCTTAATAATCAGAGTACAAATATAAGATAGTCATACTTTCTTTAACAACCAAAATGCAGTGTGAAAAATGAAACATTACAGGTAACAAGTATTAAATTTTTTATCCCAAAAGGAAGGGTATCCAACAAACATGGATAAAGGTCCCTTGATTTATACATTCGAGAAAGTTTGTCTTACCCACACAAGGGTAATCCCTCGATACAAATATCAGAGTCTGCCTTGCTGTCCCCGCAAGGCCTCGAACTTCACGGTAGTCGGAACCATTGTCTCCCTTTCCACAAAATCCCATGAATGTACTCAACAATATTCGGAGTTGCACAAATCTATTTTGAACAAGATGTTCATTAGACACAAATCATGAAATTATCTCTCTAGAATTAACTTTTGCATCATGTAATCTCTAGATTTTTCTACCTTAGTCAATGTTGTGAGCTCTTTCAAATGAGCTCTGATTCATAGTCACATCTTCAATGGTAACCTCCCTCCTCCAAAAGTCAAATTTTTCCTTGAATTTTGGAGGGACATGTACATGTGTCAATCAAACAATGGTTGGTTAGAAACAAAAATCAATACATCATTTTATAACTATAAGAAGAGTAGGAAAAAATATTTTCTTAATGAAATCCATTTTTCAGAGTGTACGGAAAAATAAAAGTTTGGAGTCTAACCAAATACCATTTTTTGTCTATAATACATGAGTATTTAGATTCTATCTTCAACAAAATTTAGAACCTGATTTCTTTAGAATTCTGGATTCTGAATTTCAAGGAAATATGGAGTTTGAATTCATAAGAATTCAGAGTCTGATTTCTTAGAATTCGTATTCTGACATCAATATGTTCAGTGTCTGAATTCATAGAATTCAGAGTTTGAACTTAGAATGTTCAGAGACTTAATTCAGAGCATTTGTAGTCTGAACTCAGAATTTTTGAACTCTAATTTCAAGGAATTCGTAATCTGAACTAAGAAATTTTGGAGTCTATGTTCAGAAAATTTGGAATCTGAACTCAAAAAGTTTGGATTCTGAATTTAAATAATTCATAGTCTAAACATAGAATGTTCGTAGTCTAAATTCAGAGAATTCAGAACCTGAATTCAGATCCTGTAAAAAGAATACTCTATATCTAAGTATTTATAATTTTTTTTGAGGTTTTAGATATGAACATTAATTTTATACATATAAATAAAATGATTTAGGTTTACAAAAATTATGATATAAACAAATAAAACATGGTTATGATTAGTTTCCTTGGGGAAGTTAAATATTTCTTATGAATATAAAATATAGGGGAAAAGAAATTTTACTTAAGATAAAGTGTTTGTTATTTCAAAAACATTTAGGAATGGAAAAGTCATAATTAATCCTTATTAACTCAAAAATATCTCCCCTTTTGGAAATCACCAACATCCTTATGAAAAAGAATATAAGGACTTAGAAAATATTTCTATGGACATTGAAAATAAAACTTATCTCCCTTAACACATGGGTAATGATAAATAAGACTAACTCCCCCTTTTGCTTTGGAAACACTAAGGATCGTTTTATATATTTCTATATTGAGACATAGTATTTTATTGCATATGAAATCATCTTGGATAAGAACTCTCCCTTAGATGAACACCCCCTTGTATTGGGAAATTTCTACTTTTACATTGTATTCTTTTTTAACATTCCATTATCCCCTTTGTGATTTTCAAAAAGGATTGCTGGGAATGGAAATTAAAATATGAAATATGAAATATTAGTACTAAACCACCAATAGTCGAGCAACAAAAAATTTCAATAGAATTAGAAAAATTTATAAAAGGAAGAAATACAACCAAATATCATTATTGAACAAGTTTATCCTTCCTTCTCCTTCGATATCAACTTCTATACTATGGTTTTGAGCTTTTTGAGATCCTTGTTATCCTCCTATGCTCATTTGTGAAGCTGGTCCTGATAATATGTTTTCTTCTCTAAGTCTTTGATTTTTTCTTCCTGAGCCATAAGTGATTTTACATGATCCATTTGAACCTCTTCTAGCTTTTCAAATTTTTTATCAAGTTTGATTCTATGATCTCTTTCCCTCTTCCAAATATATGCAGCTAAATATAATTTACCATTTTGGTCTTTCACTTCTTGCTTCCAAGAATTTTATTCTAGAGATATATTTTCCTCAAAACTATTCATGTGATCCTTGATATTCCCATCATCCATTTCAAATGCATCATTGACACTTTCCTGTAATTCATCACGAATTCTAATGTCTTCTATCAAATTCATTGACCAGCTATTCATTTTTCTGGCTAATCTTTTGTGGGATTCGTAGTTTATGAATATGGTTTTGAAATCAGCCTCAAGATTGACACGCTTATCCATCACCAGGGATAGTGAATTTGATTTCTGATTTAAGGTGTGCTAAAGCATCTAGAATCTGGCATCTATTCTTGGAAATAGAGGAATAGTTCCAACAATCTTTTTCATATATTGGACAAAAAATCATGTCCATGAGGGGATGATTTTGAATCAGTGATTTTGCTTGCTGGGGATTCTTTTTCAATATCAGCATCTTTCCTCTTTTATGAAGAACCCAATTTTTTATTCTTCACCACTGTTCCGCTAGGTATATCAACAACCACCATATTTCCCTTATCAGCTTTCGGAATTACTTCATCTTGATTGTTTGATTCATGTACACTATCAGATAATTGTACAGTTTTATCTTCATCTACCTCTTCCTTCTGAGCTCCTGCCTCAACGTCTTCTGGATGAATGAAATCATTGTTACTACTATTTTCTTCAGAAAAATTGTCAACTTCTTCCTCACCTTTCTCATCTATTCTTGGTGTAGCATTTTTTGGATACTTGGCTTCATAAGTTTGGAATGATAATTTTTCAAAGGGGCTATCATTCTAATGAAAATATTTTACTTGCTTAATTATGTATTCAGTATCACCAGTGCCTCTTCCCCCTCTTCATTATTCTTCTTCTTCTTTTTCATATACTTATTTTTCTTGGACTTTCTTCAGAGTCCCAAACATTTTTCCCATTTTCTCTGGTAAATGTTCTATCATGATGGATTCTGATACCGTAATATTCTCGGTTTATTTATGAGATGCCTTTTGATGTGATTGGACTATCTATGCCTCAGAAAAGTTTTTCTTTTCCCTCTTCTTTTTCTATTTCTTATCAAGCTCTTCAGCTACCATTTCCTTCAAGAATTTTTCCTTATCATGGTCCAAGAAAAACTTAGGATCCACTTCTTTCTGATTCTTCTTGTCTTCCCTCCACATAGCCACAACCTCATCAGGATAAGAATTTTGTTTCTTTGGCTTTGGTGGTGCATATTTAGTTTACATTAATATTGGGGATTTTTCCTTCTCTTCCACTTCCTCTACCTTCCTCTTTCTACCATACTTTTAAGAGGTTTCAGCCACATCTAGCTTCTTCAAAAGAGTTTCAAATTATTCATTAGGTAAATCATAAAATTCTTTGGATTCTTTGAAAAACCCATCTTTTATCCTCCTCAAGGTGTCATCACTCAACAACATGACTTGGCAATATCATGACATTGATTTTCAAATAATTTTGAAGGATTCTAAACAAAGAAGTATCATCTTTGAAAGAATGGATGGATACATAATAATCTAAGACTACAGATTTATATTCTTTATGGTCTCAATTGTAACCAATATATGCTTAACCAAGTTTATCTTTCTTATGTTTACTAGGAAATCCAGAAGGTAAATATCACTATTCTTTAATGTATCCATATCACCTTTTCTCAAAATGATTGATCATTTAACTCACAATTCATGAATCTGTAAATTTCTAGATAGGTGATGAATCATCATATTATTTACCACAAAAATTCCATGACATTCAATGAATTTTTCTTTAATAAAACTTTCTTGAACATCAGGCAACTTATGTTAGAAGATATCTACTTCTCCTTCATAAGGAATTCCAATCAATCATGCAGCCTTGGTATATGATAGAAAATATGTCTTCCCGCAACACATGAAAAGAAACATTCTCCTACCTTCATCCTTGAACAAATTTATTTTTTCGTAGAATTCAATCAACAACTCTATACACACCAGATCCTATGCTTTACGTTTCGAAATGAAAACACTCTCCCACCAATTCAACATTATATTCATAGAGATAATGGAATCATACATAGTGATGAAATTAGATTGAACCAACCTTTCATTTTAAACCTACCACTCAGAGATTTTCTTTTATGGATGACATTTCTTTTTGAGATGATGCTCAAAAGACATTCAGAGCTGAGGAAACATTGATGATTTAGGACAAGGTTGTGTATGACGGTCATAGCTTCAGCATACAAAGGCTTGAGTTTCAGTGTGGGACAACCATCAAAGGTCCTTTATATAGGCGTTTGCAGTGATGGTTTAGATTCTATACTCAATCCAATAGTTGAAAAACCTTCTGATCAGATCTGATTGCTTAAAAATGACCGAAGAATAATTTTGATGGATTCCATTCTTTTTATGTTTATAATAAAAAAATTCATAGTAAAGAAAAAGAGAATATGAAAATTATTAAAATAGAAGAAAATACCAACATGTAAAAGATGATTTCAAAAATTTAGGAAATGAAACATACCTTTTGGATTGCTAGGAAGATTATTTGTAATGTGGAAAATTTTCTTTGAAGAAGTTTATATTCTGAAAATTATGATTACGATAATTTTTAATACAAAAATCTCCAATACGAAAATTTTAAGAACAGAAATCTTTATTATGAAAATTTTGAGTATGAAGATCTTCATTACAAGAATTTTGTGTACGAAAATCATTATTATGAAAATTTTAAGTATGAAAATATTTATTACAAAAATTTTGAATACGGAAAAAATTTGACTACAAAAAAAATTATATTATGAAAAATTTTAGACTACGATAAATTTTAGACTATGAAAAATTTTATACTATGAATTTTTTTAGAAATGTAACAATGAAATTTACTCCCACAATGAAAATGAGTTCCTTACTATAAGTAAATTGGTTTCAATAGGAAGTTAACATGGAATATTACCTTACAATTATCATTCCAAACTTTTGTTTAATGTATTCAAATCTATTGAAGGATAATGATTTTGTGAAAATATCAGTAAGTTGATTTTGTCTTCTGATATGTTGAAGAATGATAGCTCCTTTTTGTGTGTGATCCTAAAGAAATTGGTGCCTATTATCTATGTTCATTTCATGAGAATAATGCATAGGGTTATTACATATAGAAATGACATTAGTATTATCACACAATATTTGTGTTTTGGTTAAACGCATTCCTTAATCTGTGAGTGTGGGTTGCATCCACAACACTTGAGCACAACAACTTCCAGTTTCTACATATTCATCTTCAGAAGTGGAGATTTCTACTAAGTGTTTCTTTCTTCATTACCAAGAAAATAATGAATCTCCTAAGAAATGAAAAGTTCCGGATGTACTTTTCCAATCCATTCTACATCCACCAAAGTCATCATCTGAGAAATATTTTAAAACAAAATCATTTCTAGAAGTGTAAAAGGGTCCTAGTTCTATGGTTGCCTCTAGGTAGTGAAAAATCCTTTTCAATGCCTTTAAATGAGATTCTTTAAGATTGTATTTATATATTTCCCATAAGCATATCAAAATAATTAAGACTGGATGACTAGATGTCATGTAAAGTAGACTTCTTATCATTCCTCTAAAAGATTATTCATCTTCTATTTTCCCAATTTCATCAAGATAAAATGAATTTTTTGTACCAATGGGAGTACTTATAATAATAGTTTTGTTATATCAATACTTTTTAGGAAGATATTTTATATACTTCGGTTCAGATATATAGATTCCTTCTGGTTTTTGAGATATTTGAATACCAATGAAAAATGTTAACTCACCCATCATACTTATTTCAAAAACAAATTTAATTAGATCTGCAAAGGAATCAGTTAATGATTTTCAAGTTGAACCAAATATAATGTCATCAACATATATTTGATCAATCAAAACATTTTTCTTACCTTTATTTATAAAAATGGTTTGATTAATATTTTCCTTTAACATAATTATTTTGAAGAAAAAATCTTGTAAGTCTATCGTATCAAGATTGAGGGGCTTAATTATGTCCATATTATCCTTTTGTATGTTTTTAAACATGTTCAGGATGTTTTCTATCTTCAAAACTAGAAGGTTGTTCAAAAAAACATTCTATTGTACAAAAACATTAAGGAAAGCACATTTAGCATCCAATTGAAAAAGTTTTAAATTGAAAAATTTTACAAAGGCAAGTAGAATATGAATAGATTCATGTCTAACAACTGGATCATAGGATTCATCATAGTATATTATTTATTGTTGATTATAGACTTTAAAAACCATTATAAATCTATTTCATACTATAAATCCATTTTCATTAAATTTATTTTTGAAGACCCATTTTACTCGAATAACAGAAGTTTCCTTAGGCCTTTCGACCAAGGTCCAAACTTTATTCCATTTGAAATCATTTAACCTATCTTACATAGAATTTTGCTAACCATCATCACCTAAAACATCATTAGTTCTTTTTTGTTCTGATTGGGAATGGAGTCCTAGATGTTCTATATGATTTCTTAAGTAACTTTTAGTCCTTATATGTTGATTTACATCACCTATGATACTATTATTGTGATTATTTTTTAGAAACAACTGATTTGGCTTTTGAAAAACCTGGTCACCAAAATAGGTTATGATGTATTCTGGGGTAAATGCTTTAGAAAAATTTTCTAAATCATTTTCCTTATCATAAGGATATTCTAACAATGTTTGATAATCAGTTTTTGAAAACACATCCACATTTATAAGTTGAGGTTGTTTAAAAGAAAAATGATTAGTTTCATCAAATTATTCATGTACTGTTTCTTCAACTGTACATGTATTTTTATTGAAAAATTTATAAGCCTTAGAAGTTGTGGAGTAGCCTGTGAAAATTCTTCATTAGATTTTGGTGAAAATTTAGGTATATGATCATTAGTATTTAGAATGAATACATTGAAACCAAAAACCTTGAAGTAGGAATGTCTATTTTTTCTACAATTCCATAACTCATAAAGTGTTTTATTAAGAAAAGGTCTCCTCAAAATGAGATTTATAGTATAGTATGTAGTAATTACAGCTTCAGAAAAAAAATGTTTGTTTACTGAATATTCAATCAACATGGTTATTATGATCTCTTGAAAAATATTATTTATTCTTTGAAAAAAAATGTTTTGTTGAGGGGTTATTGGTGCTGAGAAGTTATGAGTAATTTCTTTTTCTATTACAAAAAGTTTCTAAATCAGAATTATGAAATTCACCTCCATGATCACTATGAATATTTATCAATAGAAGGATTATTTAATTTATAACTTGGGCTCTAAAAATTTTGAAATATGAAAAAGCATTATATTTCAATGCTAGAAAATAGACCAACTTAAATCTAGTGTAATCGTCATCTAAGAAAAATACATAATATTTTCCACCAATGCTTCTAGTTTGTGTTGCACCAAAAATATCGATATGATCTAACTGTAATTAATCAGTATTTGTAACTTCACCGACTGATTTAAATCATTATTTATGTTTTTTTTCATATTGAGAAAGATAAAACACTTTTGAAGAACCAAATCTTATCTCTGTTACGTCCTTAACTAGTCTTTTCTTAGAGAATTTTCATAGGTTCCTAAGGTTATAGTATCCTATCCTCCAATTACACAACCAAGAATGATATCCCATTGCACTAAGAAATAGTAGATCTTGGCTCTTATGGTCTTCTAAGTTTAATGTGTAACCATTATCTTTTATTTGAGCAGAAAGAGTAAACTCTTCCTTATAATTGTGTACTAAGCACTTGTTATTCATAAAATTTACAAGGTAACTTACATCAGATAATTGACTTATGCTAATTAGGTTGCGATTAATACCATTAACAAATAATACATTTGAAATCAATGTTTTTTCACGAAGACAATGTTACTTATAACAATAATTTATCCCTTAGCATTATCTCTAAAAGTTACTTTTCCTCATTTCGTATTGATAATATTTTCGAAGATGTTTTTCTACCAGTAATATACTGAGAACATCCAATAACCATGTACCAAGTATTGTTTTAGGTACTATCTTTATTTTTTTAAAAATAATATAGTTAGACTTTCAGAACAAAAACATTCAGGGATCTGGAAACATCAGAAATAAAAAATTTAGGAATCAACATTTTCATTGAAAAAAAAGATTTATGAAAACCTAATGACTGAGTTTAGTTTAAGGAACAATTATTTTCCAAATTCCCACCACACTGACAATTAGTACAGAATGAAGGACATTGAGGAAAAAAATAATTGTTACTAAAAATCAGTTATGAACTAGTATAACCAAATCCCGAATAATTCCATAGAGGTTGAATTTGGGAATACAACTTATCAATGTTTTCCTTACCTAAGGAAATGTTTCCAAAACAAGTTTTCAAAGAAAATATTTCTATCTTTAGACTAATAACTATGTTTTTATATTAAAAAACATCAGTTTTAGTACTAGAGTTAATCTTGAAAAAAAATTCATAGAAATTAATTTTTTTAGAACCCTAGAATGATTATCCTTCTCAGAGTTAACATTCTCATGGTTTTTTGAAATACTTTCAAAATCAAGTATTTTCTTATCATGATATTTAGAATGATCTGATATTTACTTAATAAGAATAATGATCCTAGAATTTTCCTTATAACGCTTTTATTTGACTTTAGAATTTCCATTCTCAAGGATCTAATCAAACCTAGAAACTTTTTCATAGGTAGGTAAAGTATTATCTTCATCATAAGAAGATTATTCATTAGAGGTTTCACAGTATTTACTATCATTAGAATTCAGGGATACATTGGTGATGGATTAAGTATTTTATAACTTTTCCAATAAACAATGATTTTCCATAGGTAACATGGAATGTAAACCAAGAGTCTTCTGTCCAGAAGATTCGTAATATGAGGATTCATCAGAAGAGGCTCCACCACTAGCACTCTAGGTGTCATTAGCATTCAAAAATTTATTAGTATTAACATTATAGTACTTGGTTTGATTCCTCTCAAAATTATTTTCCTTTTTATCATTTCTCTTATGAATATGGCAATTTGTCCATATATGTCAAACTATTTTTCATTCGTAACAAGTGACCTCAAAGTCTTTCTTATCCATTCATTATTTCTTCTCGTTTCTGTACTAAAAGACTTTCATCCTAACTATCTTGTTCATCCTTTAAGCTAGCTTAACTTGTTCATTCATAGAATGTTCACATTCACATGATTCAGACAAAACAGTAACATTCTTAGACTTAGATCTTGTAACTCTCTCAAGAGTCTTGGATTTCATATGATTAGCAGTGGTTGTAAAAGAAACACTTCCATTCCCATTCTTCTACTCAATATTGTCAGAATATCTCTTGATTCTAGTCTCATGTTGAATAAGTGTTCCAAAAATATCTTCAAGAAAAATCTGTGAGACTTTCCTATACTCATATATTATTGTTCTCTTAGATTCCCACTCAATAGGAATGATTTCTATAATCTAGTCTACAAGTGTCTCATCTTCCAATCCTTTTTCACCCATGGATTGTAAGCTGTTGGAAATAGTTGTGAGGACCTGACTCTAGAAAACCAGGAGCCGGTTCCTACTGAGCATGATGTGTTTCTTGAAATAAAAAAATGCATTGAAAAACAAATATCATGTCTCATACAGAGGAACGAGTGTGGATCGGTCTCTGGGAAATCAGAAACTTTTGAAACGGTTCATCTTTTAAAAGATATTACATGAAAATATTAAATCAAAACATAGAGTGAGCATTGAAATACTCAGTAAGGGGTTTAAAAATACAGTGTGACTTTTGAAAGCATTCGTTTAAAAATTACCAATGGAACATTCTCTTAAGAAGAATTGTAACACATAACATCAAAGTGCTCAATCAAGATTTTCAAGGAACATATGAATTTTTTTGTCATTTTTCATAAGAGTATTAGTGGTCTTCATAAACATGTATGACATGTGATACATAAGTATAAAATTAAATAGTTGAGAGTAATGCATAATCAGAGTTGTGCATAAAGGAAAAAACAAAAATTTCAGTTGCTGGTTACTATCTTACTAAGTGATAAACCCAAATTATGCTCCAAACATATACTAGTGAAATGAAAACATTATAAAAACATAAAGGCAATGGTTGTGAAAGAATATGCATATTATCGTGAAAATAACATGTAACATAACTTGAATTATGTGGAATCAACATTTAAATTAGACAATCATTTCCATATCACCAAGGTCCATCCCCGAGGTGTCCTAAAAAAATTACCAAGGTCCATCCCCAAGTTATCATTAAACTTGCCATTTCTAGAGATTAAGTCTTTAACAAATGAATGGGTGTGCTATCAGGGCACACCCTTAAATTTGACTTTATTATCATGTGAGCCACATCGTTCATACATTACTTAAACGGTTTTTATATTCAAGATGTCCCATACCACATTGAATAACTCATTCATTTTCATATTACCCAAGGTGTCCCATACCACTTTGGCTAATTTAATTTCATAGTTCATTATCATGACATGTCAAAGGCATGCATTACGTACAATAAGAACTAAAATAAATAATGAACCATTAAACATTTTTCTAGTACATGATACGGAAGTTATCATTGCAAAATATATCAATAACTAATCAAAGGAATACATAGTTTAGTAAACATTCATTGCACACTAGCTTATTACTAAAGTATATAAAAGGATGATATAAAAAATGATGAATCTTTAAAATTATTATTTCATGGAAATGAAATGATTAAATAAAAAACATTCCATTAGTTATTGTGATAAACAGGTCAAAAAATCATAGATTGTTTAACTGATAACATTCACCAATGAAGGTTCATTGCATAATAAGATAATTAATGGACACAACAAGATAACACAGTCCCAAAATGCTTAAATCCTCTAGCATAATTTAAATCAAGCCAAAATACACACTTTATCTTAAAACACATCATGGGTAATGTCAAATAAACTTATTTAATAAAAAATGATTCACATAAAATAATAATTTACATAAAGATTGATATCAATCCTTTAAAAATCATAAAATTGATTTATAATGGACTACATGTATATGAGTATATAGATATATATATATAATGTTTTCAAAAATGGGTTTTTCATGGTAAAAATACTGTCAAACAACCCTCATAAATATATAATACCTAATATAACATACTAACTCATATTGGAAATCTGAAACTAGCTTGGGTTTGGGTTATAAATATATTTATATACATATAAAAAACTTTATATTTCGAATATTTATATATGTATAGGTTTTCTGAAATAAAACCGAATGATAACAGTCAAAACATAACACCCAAACGTCCTTTCCTACATAGGTCGATCCAACTAAAATGAAAATATAACCTATATATATATATAATATATATATAACCCGTATACAAGAACTATATTTTAAAGGGTTATTTTTAAAACAATGCATGATAATCCCTTACACTTGTAATATTTGTAGTAAATTTTAGGGAAAACACCCCTGAAAACTTTTTAAAACTGAATTGTTTTCATTATACATATTTATATAAATATATATATATATAAACTGTATATACCAAAATACAGAAGAGTGATATTTCATTACGAAAGAAAAACATTAAACATCCTTACTTGTACCCTACTGAAAAAATGGTGGAAAACCATTTTGAAAACAATACAAACCGAGGGGTTTGTATTATATATATATACATATATAAACTGTATATACCAGGTGTATAAAGTTTAGATTTCTCCAAAAATGAAAACCAAGAATGCAAGAACCCTTACAGTGATTAAGGAGGATGCTCGGATCAAAATGGAGCTCGTTGGTTTTGCTGGGGAGATCAGAAGGAGTTCTGGATTAGAAAAATCCACTGAGGTTTCATGAGGCAAGTGGGGGGATTAGGTAGAGGCTCTGGTGCTACAAGTGACTCGACCCCAAAGGTAGACCGGCGTTGAGGATATGGGATAACAATGCCCTAAGAGAAGGTGTGTGGTGGTAAAGAGTAGGAGTGAAAAAGGAGAAGGTCGAGGCGTCCTCGGGTGTGCAGGCCTACTAGTGTGGGACCCCGACGCGAGGAAGAAGACACTAGAGGGGTGCGATGTGGAGATGCAATGAATGGCCCAAATTAGAGAAAGTGATATCAGATGGTTGAGGGAATAGAGGGGGATTCATTGAGTGATTTTAAAGAACCTACGATCAGGATTAGATCTCACGAGAGATCGGACAGTCACATAAATAAGCAGGGGTGATCACGTGGTTAAGGAAATTGGATAGACGTGATTGAAGAAGAAATCGATCGAACGGTTCTGAATGCACAGAATTCATCCCACATCGAAACTAACTAAAGTGATGGCGTGGTTTATAACTCAGAATGTGCTGCCTTCAGAGTAATAACACAAACACACACACTGGGTCATTATACCCGGGCCCCATGCGGGCCTTGGCCCAACCCTACAGAATGCATGCTGCTGGACTTATACACGGGCCTGCGTGTGACTGGACGAGTCTATGCTCAGATGGGACCTGGTTTACACCTCTACACCACTCAGGATCCCGATGGTCGGTACCTCAGGTCCCTAGGGGCTCGGTCTCGGCATTGAGGGCTTATCCCCAAGAGATGCCCCCGGCTTGGCCAGGTCCCAACCTAAATTTTTATTAAAAATTAATTTATATATACAAAATAAATAGAAAAAGTATACATAGTTTTAAAATAGTGTGAAATATGAATATTGGTAAAAATTGAATTTTTTTACAATGAAATAAATAGATTTAACATAAATTTTTCAAATCTAAAATCCCATACTAGGTTGTGTAGAATACATTACATTTTCATATAACCCTTTTTGAATATATATAAATATATATATTATGATTAACATACCAAACCTTTATAAATAACAAAAAAAAATAAAAATTCCAATTTATAATATAATCTACTATTTTATTCACAAAATTCTTTTTAAAAGACCAATAGATTTACCCAATTCAAAATAGATAGTTTTATAGATTCAATAAGATAAATTTTTCAATTATTATGGATACCCTTTAAACATAATTTTCATATCATTTTAATATACTATGTTTTCAACCATATAGGTATTCATCTGGATTTTGTAAAAACAAATTGATTTATTTTCAAGAATATTCTTTTTATTTTAAAAATATGAGTTTTTTTATAAAAATATCTAGACATATTAAATTTATTAAAATATCATAACATTAAAATATCATTTAAAAAACCCTGATTTTATATAAAGATAAACTTTATCAATGGAAACCCAAAGGTTATTTTGAAAACCACAATGGTTAAATATATAACTATCATAATTTCTTTAAGGACCATTATAAAAACAAGGGGGAAGGGTGTTTCACATTTTCAAAACACTTAACCCTAGATGGATGGCTCTCGGCATTCCATTGGTGCTGAGTACATGTGTTGTGGTTTTGGATATTATGTTTTTCACACTGACAGACCCAGAAGATGAATACTATCTGATTACTCAAGTTGTGATTCTTATCATTCTTGTTGTGGCCATGTTAAGTATTTCACTTGGTGTTCTTGGTTAGTTTTGGTCTTTATGGTAATATAACATTTTGATATAGTCCAGTTCCCTTTATTCCCTTTGTTTTTCATCTATTTAGTTTCAATACCTTTATTGGTACCAAAAAAAGCCATGTAAAACAAGAAAATCATTATAAAACCTAACATTCTTTACTTAGTCAAGTTCGAAAATCCTTGGGCATCACATTATCCCCCCTTAAAAGAATTGCATCCTCGCAATTCCATTCATACAAACTCACTTAGAGAACGCTCCTAGTTGATTCTACCATATTCCACATCGTGGGAAATCATAAGGCGTGCTCAGCGGAAGGCCCACATTGATGCTCACCTACTTAAGTTATCTAATCTAGATATACTTGGGGCAGAAGGGGTTGAACTCATGTTCCAAACACTTGGGCTTCTAGAGGGAGGTTCGAACAGTACATAGTTTGGAAATGTCCATATGGACCAACATACAGAGAACATTCCTAAATATGTGCCGTTTGAGAATATTTAAATCATAGACATTATCGTATAGGCTAATGCTGAAGAGTTGGTACATATAGGTTGCACAAACATTTCTCTCCATGCAACCCTTTGGAAATTTTACTCTGGATATGTAGTTACGGCCTAGGGTCAAACAAAATAATATTCTTTCGTGGAACTTCCCCCTCCGCACATGCTCGGCTAATTGTGTTGAGCCTATGCGATAGAAGATGGAAGCATTCCCTTGACAGGTGCGGAGAATTTCTAGACCGTTTGTTACCTCAAACAACTTTATTCATGTTCCTCATAAGTTTTTTAAGGGACAATACTAATCTTCACATGTTTTTTTCGCAATTAACTTTAATATCTCGGTAGAAAGAGATAGAATATGAGTTTATCCTTCCATCTGAATGTTTAAGATGAGAGTTCAATCACTTGAAAGCCATTGAAAGGTATAAACAAAGCTAATACAGGAAGGGTAAATGAAACATTTCAATAAATATAAGCTTATTATTAAACATTGGTAGTTGATTTTCTCCTAATGACTTACTACACAAACTCCATACAAAGAGGAAAAACTCCATATCTCCTCAAACCAAACACAAGCTGAGCATTCAGGGTTAAACTCATTGGGGCACCTATGACATCTCTTGAGTTTAGCATGTGGGGTATGAAGTTGGGAGATGTCAGAATATAATTTATATCTACAAGACAGTAGGGTGGACACATCATCTAACATTCTGAAGTTCAAAAACTTTCCCCAGAAGCCATAGTTCAAGATTTGATAGAGGTTGGCCACTCGGAGGACACCGGCCGCAGCAGCATCTTGAAGATCATCGAGGGTCATAAATCCAAAGTCATAACCTATCATGAACACCTGGAAAAGTTCCTCATGGTACCTTCCCAAATGTACAAAGTAGGGAAAATGGGTCATCATCATGAGGAGGTAATCCATTCCTAACCCTCGGTGTAGTTGGAGCGCCCGTGTTTAGATAGACATGTCGTAAAGGTGTTTGCATGTCTTACTGATACAGGCGAAGTTTAGAAAATTATATCGGCTAGCTAAAGACACAATGGTCTAAAGGGCCTCAGTGGGGAGAGAAAAAATATTATTACCTTCATTTTCCATATGAAAATTATGAAAACTTACATTTTAGTAATACTGATGTATATTTTTCCTTGTTTCAGTTCTGGTTTTCTAGAGTTATCCAAACCGAACCTCTGATACCAACTGTGAGGACCCTAATCCAAAAACCCAGGAGTCGGTGCCTTCTGAACCTGATGTGTGTCTTGAAATAAATAAAATGCATTGAAAAACACACATCATGTCGCATACAGATGAACGAGTGTGGCTCGGGCTCTGGGAGACCGAAAACATCTGAAACAGTTCATCGTTTAATATTTATTACCTGAACATTTTAAATCAAAATGTAAGGTGAGGATTGAAATACTCAGTAAGGGGTTTAAAAAAATATATAAACGGTGTCACTTTTTTTAACATTCATTTAAAAATTACCCGTGGAACATTCTCTTAAGGAGAACTATAAAACATAACCTCAAAGTGCTCAATCAATATTTTCAAGGAACATATGAAACAATTATGACATTTTTCAAAGGAGTAATAATGGTCTTCATAAATAAGTATGACATGTGATACTTAAGTACAAAATTAAATAGTTTAGAGTAATGCATATTCATATTTGAGCATAAATAAATCAACTTCAATTTCATTTTCTGGTTACTATCTTACTAAGTGATAAACACAAATTATGCTCCAAACTTATTCTAGTAAAATAAGAATATTATAAAAACATAAAGGCAATGGTCATGAAATAATAGACATATTATCTTGAAAAGAACTTTTATCATAAATTTAATTATATGGCATCAACATTTAACATATAAAATCATTTCCATATCACCACGGTCCATCCCCATGGTTTCATTAAATAATTACCATGGTCCATCCCCAAGGTATCGTTAAACTGGTCATCTCAAGAGATTAAGTGTTTACCCAAAGCATTGGAGCGCTATCAAGGAACACCCTTAAATTTGTCTTAATTATCATGTAAGCCACATCGTTCATACTTTACATAAATGGTTTGTATATTCACGATGTCCCACACCACCTTGAATAACTCATTCATTTTCATATTACCCAAGGTGTCTCATACCACTTTGGGTAATCTAATTTCTTAGTTCATTATCGTGACATGTCAAAGGCCAGAATTATGTTCAATAATAAGTAAAATAAATAATGAACCATTACACATTTTTCTAGTACATGATACGATGCTTACCATTTCAAAATATTTCAATAACTAATCAAAGGCATACATAGATTAGTAAACATTCTTTACACACAAGATAATTAATAAATCATATAAAAGGATGATATAAAAAAATGATGAATCATTAAAATTATTATTTCATGGAAATTAAATTCTTAAAGAAAACACTTGCCATTAGATATAGTCAAAAACAAGTTATTAAACGATATCATGATTAACTAATAACATTCACCAAAGCAGGTTCATAGCATAATAAGATAATAAATGGATACAACATGATAACACGGTCCAAAAATTCCTAAGTCCCCTAACATAATTTAAATCAAGAAAAAATACACACTTTATCGTAATACATATCATGGGTAATGTCAAATAAACTTCTTAAATAAAACATGATTCACATAAAATAAGAATTTACTTAAAGATTGATATCCATCCTTTAAAAATCATAAATTTGATTTGTATTGGACTACATGTGTATGATTACATATATATATATATATAATGTTTATAGAAAGTAGGTTTTCATGATAAAAATAGTTTCAAACAACCCTCATAAATATATAATACCTAGTATAACATACTGGATCATATTGGAAATCCGAAAATACCATGGGTTTGGGTTATAAATATATATATATATACATATAAGAAACTATATATTTAAAATATTTATATATGTATAGGTTTTGTGAAATAAAACTGAATGAAAACAATCAAAACATAACACCCAAACATCCTGTCCTACAAAGTTCGATCCAAATAAAAAGAAAAAATAACCTATATATATATATATAACGAAGATAACCCATATACAATAACTATATTTTAAAGGGTTTCTTTTAATACAAAGCATGATAATCCCTTGCACATGTAATCATTGTAGTACATTTTATGGAAAACGCCCCTAATTTTTTTTTAAAACTGGATGGGTTTCATTATACATATTTATAAACATATATAAATCGTATATACCAAAATATAGAAGAGTAGTATTTCTTAACGAAAGAAAAACATAAAACATCCTTACATGTGCCCTACTAAAAACATGATGGAAAAACCTTTTGAAAACAATTCAAACTGAGTGCTTTGTATTAGGTATATATACATATATAAACTATATATACCGGGTGCATAAAGTGTAGATTTCTCCAAAAATGAAAAAAAATCATGGAAGCACCCTTACAGTGATTAGAAGGGATGCACGGATCAAAGGAGAGATTGTTGGTTTTGCGGGAGAGTTTGGAAGGAGTTCTGGAGAAGAAAAAGCCACTAGGGTTTCATGAGGCATGAGGGGGGTTTAAGTAGAGGATATGGTGCAACAAGTGACTCGACCCCAAGGGTAGGCCGACTTTGAGGAGACGGGATAACAGTGCCCTAGGAGTGGGTGTGAGGGGGTCAAGAGGAGTAGTGTAAATGGAGAAGGCCGAGGCATCCTCCGGTGTGCAGGCCTACTGGTGCGGGACCCCGATGAGAGGAAGAAGACGTTGGAGGGGTGTGACGTGGAGATGCAATGAACATCCCAGATTAGAACATGCGAGATCGTATAGTTGGATGAAGAGCTGGAGATTGGATGAGTGATTTTATAGAACCAACGTCTGGGATTAGATCTCGTGATAGATCAGACGGTCACAGAAATAAGTGAGGGCGATCACGCGGTTAAGGAAATCGGACGGACGTGATTGAAGCTGAAATTTATTGAACGGTTTAGAAAGTGCAGAATGCATCCCACATTGAAACTAACAGAATAAGAGGCATGGTTTATAACTCACAATGTGCTGCCTTCGCTGCAATAACACTAACAAACACACCAGGGCCTTATACACTAGCCCCATGTGGGCCTTCTCCCAACCCTAATCAATGCGTGCCGTAGGCCTTATACATGGGCCCGCGTGCGACTGGAAGAATCTATGCTCATCTAAAACCTGGTTGACACCTCTACACCACTCGAGATCCCGATGGTCGGTACCTGGGGTCCCTAAGGGCTCGGTCTCGGCCTTGAGGGCTTGACCCCAAGGGATGCCCTTCGCTTGGCCGGGTCCCAACATAAATTTTTATTAAAAATTTATTTAGTTAAACAAAATAAATAGTACAATTAAACTTAGTATCAAAATAGTGTTAAATATGAATATTGGAAAAAATTGAATTTTTATATAGTTAAATAAATAGTTTTAACTTAAAATTTTCAAATCTAAAATCCCATTATAGGCTATGTAGAATACTTTACATTTTTATATAACCCTTTTTTTAAAAGATATATATATATATATATTTGGATTAACATACCAAAACTTTATAAACAACCAAAAAAAATCAAAAAACCTATTTATAATATACTCTACTATTTTATTCAAAATATTCATTTTCAAAGGCAAATATTTTTTTCCAATTCAAAATACATTGTTTTAGAGATCCAATAAGATATATTTTTCAATTTTTACAGATACCCTTTAAAAATAACATTCATAACATTATAAAATAATAAGTTTTCAACAACATAGGCATCTATAGTGATTTTTTAAAAACAAATAGATTTATTTTTAGGAATATTCTTTTCATTTTAAAACATGGATTTTTTTTTGAAAAAAAATATCACGAATTTTTTTTTGAAATATCATATGATTATAAAAGCATTACAAAAACCAAGATTTTATATAAAGATAAATGTTATCAATGGATACCCAAAGGTTATTTTGAAAACCCCAATGGTTAAATATATAGCAGTCATAATTTCTTAAAGGGCCATTACAAAAATAGGGGGGTAGGGTGTTTCACATTTTCAAAACACTTTACCATAGGTGGATGGCTCTCCTCATTCCATTGGTGCTGCGTACGTGTGATGTGGTTTTGGCTATTATGGTTTACCCATTGACGGACCCAGAAGTTGAATAATTTTCGGTTACTCTAGTTGTGATTCTTACCAGTCTTATTGTGGCCATGTTATGTCTTGCACATGGTGTTCTTGGTTAGTTTGAGACTTTGTAGTAATGTAACATTTTTATGTATACCAATTCTCTTTATTCCCTTTGTTTTAATCTATTTTTTTTCAATCCCTTTATTGGTACCAATAACAAACCATGTAAAACAAATCATCATTGTAAAACATAAAATTTTTCACTTAGTCATGTTTGAAAATCCTGGGGCGTCAAAATAGTCATAAATCTATGTTGTACGTTACATATAGGTTCTACACAAGGAAAGAAAAAACCACGGTACTCAGCTCTAAGCATAGCTCATGTAGTTTCAATAACTTTGGATGTTCCAAAATTAGTTACTTCAAGCTTCTTCCATATAAAATTTATAGCTTCACAAAATAATCTGTCTATATATATTCCTGGTCATGGAACAAAAAATAGTATTGTGTACCTTGAAGTTTAGTTGATATTCTGACTTCTCTTGATTAGTAAATGTTCTTGGCTTATTTATCAAGATTCTTGTAATCTTCAATAAGAATAAATTTTTTTCCACTCAGGTATTAATGAAAAAGGTTTTCATAAGATCTATTTTATATTCTTAATCATTCCCATCAAAAATAGGGGGTCTAGTAGGATTATTATTGTCAATTGAACTGACATTCATTCCTGCCATCTCAAAAAAATGCCTTTCCAAAAAAACTTGTTAGTAATAAAAGTTGGCAAACAAGGATAAAAATATCCTGAGCATAGAAAATATAGAACAATGAATAACATGAGCAAGAAAACGTACATGTGAATATAAGTATTTCAGAAGCCTCCTCTGATACAAATTGTAGGATCGAAATAATGATGTAGATGCTCAATATACAGGGGGTGGGTGAATTGTATACATTAAAAAATTCCATTGGAACTTTTAAAGATGGCAATGTTTAACAAAGTTAAACAAGGTAAATTCACAAGGCATTATAGTTCTACAGACTTGCTTGATTCTAGAAAGGTGATTCTAGAAATGAAACTTAATAAATGTTTACAAAGATAATGATTCTACCTTAGACCATATAGAATATTACTAATCAGAGTAGATGTATAAGAAAGTTTAGGATAGTTATGCTTTCTTCAATAACCAAAATTCCTTGGAAAACTTGAAACAGTACATGTAACAAGTAGTAAATCTTTTAACCCAATGAGAAGGGTATCCCAAAACCATAGATAAAGGTCCCTTGATTTTTTACTTTCAAGAAGGTCTGTCTTACCCACACGAGGGTAAGCCCTCGATAAAAATATTGGCGTCTGTCTTGATATCCCTACAACAGTCAAACTTAAAGGTAGTTGGCACATCTATCTTCTTATCCGTGGAAGCCCTCGAATGTACTCAACAACATTTGGCTTTTCACAAAGCAATTCTAAAAAAGATGTTCGGTATAGACAAATCATGAATGTATCTCTCTAGAAATCACTTCAGTAGCATGTAATCTCAAGATTGATCCACCTTAGTCAAAGTTTTAAGCTCTTTCAAATGAGCTCATATTTATAGGCACATCTTCAATGGTCGGATCCCTCCTCTAACAGTCATATTTTTCCTTGAATTTTGAAGGGACCTATACACATGACTCTCCAGTAACGGTTGGTTAGAAACAAAAAGCATTTAATTTTTTTATAACTATAACAAGAGTAGTCAAAAAAATAGTTGCTTATCCAAATCCATTTTCGGAGTGTAAGGAAAATAAAAAGGTCAATGTCTAACCAAAAACCATTCAGTTTATATAGTACATGAATATTCGGATTCTGTATTCAAAATAATTAAGAAACTACATTATATAGAATTCTAAAATCTAAATTTCAATGAAATTCAGAGTATGAACTCAGAATTATTGGAGTCTAAATTGAGTTAATTCATTGTCTGAACATAGAATGTTTTAAGTTTGAATTCAGAGAATTCAGAGTTAGAACTCACAAATTTTAGAGTTTGAATTCCGAGAATTTTTAATCTGAACTCAAAAAGATTAGATTCTGAATTCATAGATTTTTTAATCAGAACATAGAACATTCAGAGTATAAATTTATAGAATTTGGAGTCCGAACTCAGAAAGTGTGGTGTCTAAATTCAGTGAATTCAGAACCTGAATTCAGATCCTGAAAGCAGAATACTCTAAATCTATGTATTTATAAGATTCGAAGGTTTTAGACACAAAACAATATTTTTTACTATGAAATTAAATGATTTAGGTTTAGTGAAATTATAATATTTACAAAGAAAACATGGTACGAATAAATTTCCTTGGGGAAGGAAAATTTTCCTAATGTATATGAAATTAAAGGGAAAAGAAATTTGCCTGAAGATAATGTCTTTGTGATTTTCGAAACATGAATGAATATAAAAGTCATAAGGAATCCTAATTGACTCAACATTGCCTTGATAAATTTTTAATTCCTCCATCACAAATTGAAATTAATTTTCAAGATGAATTTTTTCCATGTTTGAAGAACATTTAATGAATCATATGGTCATTATGTAACTTCATTGTCCTTTAAAAGTTTATGTAAACCAATAAGGTTATAAAAGGTTAGCTAATATGATAAATAAAACTTTTTTATCAACAATTTCATTAAACCATTCAATAAGTAGTTAAAATTAAGAATAAAAAAATATGTATGTCTAAATTCAAAGACCATACATTTAGAATGTAATCACTAAATTTAACAAATTAAAATAACATAATATTCTCAACATAAAGAAGCTTTTAATTACTTATAACAAAAATATGAATACCTTTGTCAACGTAAAACCTTAATGAAAACATGTCGGCTTCCAAATATGTAATAAAGATATACAACAGTATAATCCTTATATATCTCCCGATCCTTATAACCAGGTTATTATTGAAAAATACTTTTACAAAATAAAATTGAACCTAAGAAGAAAATACATTATTTATTCCACTTTGAATATAGTATCAAAATAAGCTTCAACGTGACCCCTTTTCTTCTTATGTGGTATATTTCCATGATTCTATGGATTTTTTTTATTAGTTTACCATTTTACAATAGTCGAAACACTGAATTTCAGTATTTTCTATTTTCACTTTTCAATATTTTTTCTAGTGAACCATTTATCTACACTTATAACAAACACTAAATCCTTTCAGCACTTCCCAACTTGATTATTACCACATTTATCACATGTTTCAAAATCTTTCCTTCCCGTCTTCCCATTATCAATCATTTCTTAGGTTGTCCTCTTCTTCTCATTCTTCATTTTAAGTCATAAAACATTGATAATTCTTACTATTTATGAATAACACAAGAGAGAATTTCCTCAGATGATGAGAAGGGTTGGGGGACCAATGATTTTTAGAGGAATGGTTTTATCCCATTAGGTAACTGAACAATCATACTCCTTCGGTTACATACATTGTTTGATGCATTTCTTGATAAGAATGTAAAGTTGGATTCATATTTAGGAAAATTAGCATCCTTATTATGCCTAAAATTTATGAATTTTTCCTTCATAAACACTCATTTTTTTAGGGAAATATTATTTCCTAAATATTTCTGTAATTTTCATATATTCTATGGTTTATATTTCATCCTCCTCCTTAGTAATTTGAATAAAGGACCACCATTGCTATCTATCTCCAGAAAGATGATAAAAGTCCAAGACAAACTTCTCCCTCTCATTACATCCCAAAGATAGAAATATATTTTCTATGGATTTTACCACGACAGATGTACAAATGGTTTTATAGTATAATTGAATGATAGAGCTTTTTATTTCATAATGTGGCCTTACGCTGCACCTCCACATTGTGGATCAGGATTCTTTTTAACGGTACATTTATAGTTCATAACCTAAGTCATTTTTTCTAGTATAGTTATATGTTTATTAGTAGAATTTGGAGCTTCAGTGCCAAAATAATTATCATACATAGCAGATAAATCCCTACATGGGAAACAAATGTTTATACAATTCAGTTTCCTTACACTAGGTTCGATTTTAAAATAATGCAATACACTAAATTAGGTTATGAACCATGATATATATTTTCGAACATGTCAATCACTTCAAATAAATGATAATTTTTTCATAGATAAACTCAAAATAATAAAAAAGGTTTCTTTATAAACAAATTTAATGTTTAATCCTTTATAATGGTTAGTAAATAAAATGTGAATTCTTCTAATCATAACCCATAGGAGTACCAAATAAGGTGCACAGTAAGGCCCATTTATTGGGTACCATGTTATCACAAGTTAGGACTAGGACACCTTGTTTATATTTTTACCACTATGTACATATTTTCTATATCCAAATCCCCCAATTGTATCAAGATATAAATGTATTTCTATTTACACCCACATCATTTACACCTTACCAAAATTCTAGGATGTTCACCTATTATTATCCTTAATTTCTATCTTTGGGTTAGGTTCCCCAATATATTTTCATTAAATATAGTTTCCTAAGTTTATACTAATCTTTTTATGGATTGACCTATAAACACCTTAACCCCAAAATCTTGGATTTGGTGCTATATATTATTATATTGGCATAGATACAAAACTTGAATTGCAATGAACTGATCAGTTTTGTATCTTTGGAAAACCGTATAGAAAAAAAACCTATTATATTACAAATAAAAAAGATAAAAACCCAACCACACCGTTAGAAACACCCCTAATTTTCTAGATTATCCAAGTATGTCATTATTAATACTCATCTTCATTTCTAGGGAAAAAATAAAACCAAACAATGGGTGATATAATATGCTCAGTAACGTTAAATAATAAAGCAAAAAGTATTATAAATAATCATAAAAAATAAATCATGATTAACAAATAAAGATTCATGAGAGTAAAACATAATCAAGAGAATAATAAGGAAGGAATAAAAGCTGATTAACTAATAATATTTAAATAATCACATGAGAATGAAACTTAACCAAGAGTATTCTACTTGTTGAATAATTACATGGTATCTAAATTACTACAATAATATTGAGGGAATGCCTAATATTGAATGTATGAAGTATCAAGATATATCATCAAGATAGTTACTATCAAGATCTATCCTCATGTAAATTCAAGTCTATGGGTAGATACCCATATGATTTGATACAATATATATCCTCTTTATAATTTAAATCTTCTTGGAAACAAATATGAATGGTTTTTCTCCAGTTTATTTTGTCTTATGAGACCCACTGATGCATTGAGGAGATATAGTAGCCCCCCATTACTTTCTAATTCCAATTCATTTTTTAAATGAAAGGTATTAAACATAACGAACCTATACATATAAAATGTAAATTGCATTCCCCAAATTGTTAATATAGTCACAAAACATTATGAGTAGTATGGTAAATGGTATCAAAATAGCACATCCATAGTTAAAATGATCATAATAAATTTAGAAAAATATGTTTTATGATAATAATAAGACAGAAATATCAAAAAATAATATAATTTAAAATAGATGTAGAAAATCATCGAGTAATTCTTGATAGAAATACCATTTTTTTCTTTTCAAAGATGAGTTCTTCTAAAAAAATGTTTTTATTTTTCATAGTTGTTTGTATAAAAAAATGAAAAAATATATTTTTTCCATTAAAAAGTAATTGATTTTATAAAAATACTTTTTTTAAAAATATATTATCTATGGAACATAAAAATGGGTATGAAATTGAGACATTCTATTTAATTGAGCTTTCTTATCTAGAAGAATTGAGAAGGGGACCTTGTAAAATTTATATTTACCATAAATGAAATATAATCAAATATAGATACCTAATTATGAAATCTATAAATATAATTTAAAATAATTATATAAAAATAATGAATAATTTAATTGGTATATTGATGGAGAAAGCATAACCCAAATGAAAATGGTGTTTTGAGAAGAAACCCTAACCACTTGGTAATCAATCGAATCATATTACCAATAAAACTAATAATCATAACATTAAAAATTGAATAACCTAAATATATTTTTAATCACAAAATAATTTAAAAAATGAAAGCATACATACACCACACACATGTTATAAGTGATGAATAAGGCATATCGTAACGAAATAAAAGTGAGATGAGAAAACCCCAACATTATGTCTGAATGTGTTGTGCACTTGATATTAATGTCCCAGATAGTGAAATTGGTTTCCATAAAAATTAGTTTAGAAACTATTTAATATGTAGTAGGTTAATTATAATTTTATAAATTTTATTTATGGTCTTTGATTTGTTATAAATTTCAATTTTGTCCTTTAGAACTGTCAGTTTCCTTGGTTTTCATGATTGGATGACATGTATTCATGTACGAAAGATCATGTGAAATGGGAATATTTTTCCATAATTGAATTTATATTTTATTAATTAACATTAATATTATTAAATGGTTATATGAGTCATTTTTTTATTTCAGGTTATGATGAATAATTTGACAAGATGATAGTGATAACCACTTAGATTATTGGGGTTGTTTTTGAACAACAAAATCTAGATTTGTTTCCTTCATTATAATAATGTCTAAAAAATCGATCATGAACACTAAATAGGTATAGAAAATTTATTATAATATATTTTAATCATAAAATTGGTTTCATATCCATCCTTGAATGTTTAATTCATAAATTAAAACACCTCATCCACAAAGGAGGAAAATCAACACATTCAGGAATGTTGTTTTCATCTTTATAATAAAATGTAGAAAAAAATTAAAAGATCATGGATTTTTAACTAAACACCAAAACATTAAATTATATAAAATATACTAGATTTATCATGTCAATATGGGATAGGCTGTTGAGGATAATATAATAACGGAATATAACTTCAAAAGAAATTATATGAAAACGGAGGATGGTTTTACCTCATAAACTTCATCTTGTTCAAAACAACATTAAATAATTTATAAAATGTTATATGGGTAGACTACAAATTCAATAACATGGAAGAGTGGATTGGGAATGAATATGGGAATAAATTGGTAGATATTCAATTCATTGGAAGTGTGTGGTGAAGAGCTGTTGAGGGAGGAATTTATCGTGGATGTGAGGGGTGTTCATTGATTATTATTTTTACTTTTTTATTATTTTGACTCAATAATATGAATATTTGAGAATTATAGTAAAATATATTAAATTAATTAAGGAATGTTCAAGATTATACATCTTAAATCATTCATTAATCACGAAATATTTTATCTATGTTATAATGTATATACCATAAATTATGAAATTTTACTATTCATAAAATATTAATGTATTTCAGAAAAATACCAAAAATTCACCATTAAATGTTTTAAATTTTTATAATTCAAAATTGGAATCCATTTTATGAAAATATTATTCTAAATATGATAAATTTACTTTTTTCCATAATGTCACCATTTATTCAAAAAACACCAATGTTAATGTAATAACTGATTTTATGACATAATGAAAAATTAGTTAAGGTATTATAAAAATATATTTTAACCATGATACAATAAAATATAATTATTTTCAAATCATTTTATGTAATTAAATTTTCATTAAAATCATTATATTATTTATACAATTGAAATTAAGTATTAATGTTTTTTAAAATATCAATACAAAATTAATAATTTCTAAAACATTTATCTTCCTAATCTATTGTATAATTAAATCATATATTCATTTTTAAGAATATAATATTTTTTATAACTATATGGTGTAGAGTCTATTATATATGTCATAATAATATTATTAGTTGTAAACTTACTATTCTAACTATCGAACTACTATTCATCGAAAATAAAACGTATCCAAAAAATAGCAAAAAATTTGCCAAATTAAATATTGATATTATATATTCAAAAAATAATAATTTTGGAAAATATGATTTTAAACATGTTAACTTATATATTTAAAATAGTTTCCATTAAATTGATGTAATACAACATCTAGAAAAATAATCTATTAATACGTAAAACTAGATTAATTCTTATATTATGTGAATAAAATAATTTGAATGAATATAAAAACATAGGACTAAAATATAAATTTCATAATTTGGTTAATGTTATTAATTCCTGCAAATATAATTCCAATATTATAAAGATCATTTAACAAATAATGACATTTAATTGTATATCACTATTTATTTATGTTTAGTGTTGTGTCAAACATATGATGGTGAAGAAAATAATTTTAAAAAGATACATACCTTGAAATATTGCGGTGTTACACTACACATGATTGAATTTTATGATTCACATACTTAAAATTACATTTATTTAAAAACTCAATTGGGGATCTCTCTTATAAATGATTTATAGTTTAAATGTTACCAATTTATTATGAAATTTTTTTATTAACATTGCTTCTTTGATAAAATCATTATGTTATACACCAATATTCTTTTAGGTGGTGTATACACAACCCTAATGACATATAATATAATGAATTAATAAATTCTCTTGATATTTTAAGGTTTATTTTATATTATTCCATGATGGGTTTTTGATTCATGATAACCAAAGTGGTAAGGATTTTATGTTTTAATATAATATTTTATTAAAATTTATTTTTGTTATGTTTTTGACGATAGAATTATATGATCCATCTATCAAGAAACTCATGAATTTTTTTCCTTTGGGTATTCATGTTAATTTTAAGTAATATTATTATTTTCCCACTCAATGGTAATTAAATGAATTAAGAAAATGTTTTTAATTAAATATGACATTTTTCCCCAGTCAAAAATCTATTTTGATTAAAAATCAGATTTTATATAAAGATTTTGAAAATTGATTTATTATTATCCTACAATTTTTAACAAGTCAATTTTACCCATGATATATTGTTATAAATTTTAATGGAATATTCATTTCCATTACAAAATAATGCCCTGTTTTATTTTACCAAAAATATGAAAAAATTATTATTTTAACATGTACATAATTAATGAAACATCCCATTGACATAAAAATTATATTCTTTGTAGAATAAATTATAATTTTCATATGTATTTAAGAATAATTTTTAAAATTTTTTTAAATGTTTTTTTAAATATGAATGAATACTTTCCTGAAGAAATATTTGAAATTATTTTTTCATGATCCCATAGTAAGTTTTCATAATGAATTTTTATGAAAAAGATTTTTAAAATGTTATATGTTTTAAAAAAATTAAATTAAAAGAAAAATTTAGTTTCATTAAGAAAATGTCCCATTTAATATTCAAATACTATTTTCTAACTTGGATGACAACTGTTATTGTTACCTATTCTTTACTATGAGTTTCAATTACATACTCAATTCAAAAGTTTTCTATGAATGGGTTGTCATTAAAAAATGTTTAGAAAACCCATCTGTATTATATATGTTATACTATGATAGATTTATTATAGAACCTCTCATTTTAATGGGTTATTATATGAATAAATGATGAAATTATTATGAAACATGTCTTCTTTCCATAGTTTTTCTATGGTCAAGTGATTATAAAACATATTTTTTATTGTTTTTTATATGTTAAATATTTTTTGATCTTGGGGAACATATATGAATGATTTTCATTATGTGATGGTGGTTAAATAATTACCAATGAATGTTGTAGCGTTATAAACTTGGAGGGTGGTTATGTTATAACCGTAGATGGGTGGGACCAATATATCCCTCCAATGAATTGGGTAAATATTAATATCTCATGAGATAGACATGGATATAGTAGGGAGTAAACTATCTTCAGTTATGGACCTTATCTATTATGGTAGTCGTGAAAGTGATACTTTAATAATGTTATGGTTTTGGGAGTGATCAAATTACACTATGTGGAAAGGGATTCAATTGAGGATGGTGGTGTTTCCCTCCCACGATGTGTATCTTCCCATAGTTTTTTGTGATATCCTTTTGGAAATAATCCTTGACTAATACTTAAATGACATTTCATTATTAGGTTTATTACATGATTATATGATTAATTCCCATGATATTTTCTCACCACTCATGTTCTGTGATTTACATATGATTCATGTCTTCTAAAAATCTAATCATTGTTCCATGACAAGATATTTTGATCTTTGATATGCACGGTATGGTATTCATATGTTATTCTTATGATCGCATAACTATTTTTTTCATGTCTTACATACGTATATTACTTGTTTGATGTTACATAGAATCTATTATCAGCCTTTATTATTTTACCTATACCCAGTTTATGAAGAAATTTTTATGTAGTGTACAATTTTTTATTATACCTAATGGGGATGATCCTTGTGGGAGACATTGATAATCATTCAAAAAATTAAGAGTATTTTGTTCTAAGTTTCCAATGAAACTATACTATTTCAATTCTCTAAAATGGTTTTTTGTGATATATTTAGTAATCATATAAAATGATTTAAAATCCATCTACTCTAATATTGTGTGGCTATATTAAATTTTCATCAACTCCATCAATTCCTTTCCATTATATTTCATATAAAATATGAAAAACATTTCTTATGAAAATGATCTCTAACGACCATCCACAAAATTGAATCAACAAAAATATTTCCTTCGTATTATTGATTACATTCCACAATTTATAGTCTTCTCTATAAAAATGTAGTATAAACATATTTTCATTTTCATTTTATACACATCCTAAATCTTCAAATGTCTCTTTAAATTAATTTATCCATACTTCAACATTCAGGTGGTATAATGAATCTCTAAATGGTGGGCGTGTTATTACCTGTAGTTCACCACAATATACATATTCATCGAAGGAGACTTCTATCACTCTATTTCATGGGTTACACCATTAATCACCTTTATAATGAGAGATAACACTTCAATATCCCACTCTTTTCCAACTATTCTAGGTTACGGACCCTAAATGTTTTTCTCCCAATCCTTTGAACCTAAATCAACTCCCAAACATCCTCTGTGGAAAACCATTTCATAATAAAAATATATCAGATGAATAATGAATTTTGTATTCATGATTAATCTCATTATATTATAAAAATAGTGTATAATATGTTTATCGTGTACTTTATCACCCCTCAAACCAATAATATTATCTAAAAATTTTATCTGATATACACAATACTGAACTATAATATAATTAAACTACAATTAAATATTTTATAGAAATATTTTAATTTCTTATATTTCTAGATCTTTTAGTTTTAGTGGATTATATAATTAAAAATCCAATATATATGAAAGTATAAATTTTAACATGGTAAATATTTTGTCTACAAAAATAGCTTCTTAAATTTACACCTTTGGTTACTTTAGTATAAATACATTTTTACAAGGATTAAATATATTTAAATAATCACCCTTATTATAGTTAACAAACATACACAAATCATGTGAATAAAATTGTAACACAAAATTATTAAAAAATATCATTAAAATATATACAATAATGGATTATCTTTATTTTAATTAAAACATTGAAATCCATAAAATGTTTACCTTTTTCAAAATAAACCATATATCTCATAAATTAGTCATATTCATATGAGAAAATCACAAATTTTACAAATAAAAAAAATTAACTCTCAAAAATAAAAAGACATTTTGAAATAAATATTTGGTATATAATTACTCATTAAAACACTATATGAAATTGAAACAATTCATCATAAATAGTTTTCAAACACCTCTATCCTCATCAAGGGTTTTTCCCGTAAAACCCTTTTGATGAATGAAATATTTATCCTTGATAATCATATTCATAACCCATGTTCAGTCATGTTTAATATTTTTACAAATAATTGAGGGATTTTTGATTATGTAGGAGTAACCATCCAGGTTTTATACCTAATTTATCACCTTTGAAGACTATTCATTACCCAATACATTTGATAACTATATCAGTTTGTGAAAATTATGTATATTGGTCCCACCATTCATGATATATAATTATAAATTATTGTGTCAATCAGACTAAATAAGAACAAATACACATATTCGTCATAAAATCCCTTTCAAACACCAATGATACCCTAATGAAAACTAATTCCTAATTTCTTTTAAAATTGTAGAGAAATATTCTATTATTTCAAAAAATTATAAATATGAAAATTTCACAAAATTTTGGGAATAATAACTTAATTGATAATACATGTCAAAATTTTGTGTAATATAGATACTGAATAATTTTTAGGACTTCAAGAAATGGTTTCAAATATATATAATCTAAATAAATTTTTTACCCATTTTTAAAAGGATGAAAACAACCCATATGTAAAACATTTAATATATTCTTTTCTAATACATTATAATGAAAAAAATTTATAATATTAAATTTTGAAAACCTCTATTTGTAGTAATAGAAACTCAAGAATCATTTTAATGAGTATGAATATGGATGAAATAAATTTTTATTGATTAAATTAAAAATATGTTTTAATGTCAAAATATCATACATTATATCCCGTATAAATATTTATATTCTATAACACCTCAATAAAAATAAATATCAATTCATTCATTTTCTATGAAAAAATTTAATGTTCAATCAATTTTCATAATTCATTTAATTTTATTTATTTCCATTTCCTATTGAGATTCATCATATGTTATGTATACATCAGATGTTTTGGGATTATTCAGATTATTACATCAAAATAACATCGAAGAATTTTCCATGATGAAATGGGAGACTGTGTGATCATAAAAAATCATAAAAATTTTAAAATGATAATTTTTATAATTATTATCTAATTATATAACCATCCATGTTAGTTTTTATGATAAATAAATAATATCATTTCATAGAGATGATAGTCCAAAGCATAGAAGTGATGTTTTCATCATTTTAGTGGGTGGAAAACAAATATATTTCCTAATATTTAATTTTACATATTAATAAATATTTTATATATTACTATATTTCTTAAATATTTACATCCATATAACAATCCATGAGAGGTATTATTGAAAAAACGATTAACATTGCTTCGTGGAAGTGGTTATCCCCACATACACAGAGTAAGTGTTAACATATTATAATAGATCTAAGGGTAAGAAGCTATATAATACAATATATTTTATGAATAATAGTTATTTCTTAAAAAAATATATATATTCATTTGATCTATAAAATTAATCTTTAATATGACATGATGAAGAAAAAATAACCATGTTGCTTTCTGAAGATTGTCAATTAACCGACCCCCCAGGGTTCGACCTATGACTACCCCAATTGCCCCTCAAATAGACCGTGGTCTGGATACTATCCACAAGAAGGAATATCCTACATATGGGTGGCATTATCCAAAATTACCTGTCATATTCACCCATATCATGCTCCCCAAAATAATCTAATGAAATCCCACTAAAACCAATGCATGAATACAACTATGACCCAAAATAGTGTACAACAGTAATGGATTGAAAGATGATAATGGGACAAATACATGCCCATTGAAAAACTATAAATATTTCAACATGATCGAATATTGAGGACTAATGTCATAATATAACTCCCATAAGAACCTCAGTCTGAAAATATCTAGTTATGCTCCACCCACACACTGTCCTCCCAGAACACCATCAAAAGTAAGACCCTATTCCTAAGACACAACACATGTTTGAAAGGCCATTGTAGAAGTGAGTATAACAATACCTATTAGGACATCATGAAAACCCTAAACATGAAAAAAGCTAGTATTTTTATCTCAACCCCATGATATAATAATCAATTTATAATAGAAACACCAATATATACTCTTGAATAAAACCACAAAACTTCCAGTCAAAACCATATGCTAGCAATTAAATTAAACTTGATGAAACAATCATCCCAGAAAAACCCACTCCATGATCCATGAAATCATCAGAGACACTTGATGAATAGGTCTATATCATTGGGCCCTGCCTAATAATTCTCACTTGTCTATGAAGTCCCTAATACTCAGATATGGGGACACACCCATAACCACTATGTGACATCATGAACTCAATCGGGATTATCTCTCTATACAGGGGATCATATTCCAATGATACTATGAACCATACTGATGTTGCCTACTAGATGGAGGATCGACTCCTTACTTTAGGGGGACACACTGATTGTACAAACCCCACCTAGGGAATAATGATTATAGAGGATCACACTCATGTCTCATAGAGGGTCACCACAACTCCATCATTGACTCATCACCAAATAGGATCACAATAATATTATTTGATGTAATTCCAAATTCTAACCTCTATGGAATGTGAGAAGATAAAACACCTAAACTATACTAGTCCCAACTAAGGTGAAAAAATGATTCAAACACTCTTGAATGGAGTACATAAATGTACTAGGGGTATATGGCATTCTCAGCAATCCCTATGTATGCCCTTGTGGTAAATTAGGATACATCATGTAAATGTATAAATACATAGAATGTATGAAGGATAAAAATCATTTATAGGTCTCCACACACCTTCCTTTGTTCCCCTAGTCATGTCAATGCATTTCGGCCTTCCCACGTCAAAACATTTATACTAGTGTCATTGTCTGTCTACATCTAGAAGTTTCCATGTCCAAGTAAATGATGTGCCTCTATTCGTGTAGTTTTTCCCCTATGCATTTAAGTTGTGAAGTACAAATTTAGCCATCAAAGAGCCTTTATATGTGGCATGATAGGGGTCACACGTCGTGTGATCCTTAACCTCATCCCAAAACCCTAGCCACCATAGAGAGTGTCCCACATGGTGTGTAATTCAATTATTCAGGGCGTATTTTTCATGAATTTATATATTTCTTCATTTATTTACCATTCCTCCTTGAATTCCATCACCTCCTCATTTCTAGCTAGAAATCACTCCCCAAGCTCGCTTATTTGGGAGGACCAAGAACATGCAACTCTTTCTCTCTACAATTTTACATTCAAAACATATTGGAACCAACCTATGACATCAAAATCAACATTCCCCACCCATAAAGTTAATGAAAATTCTATTTTCCCTCATTCTTCCTCAATCCATCAACTATCATCATCGAATCTAAACTCGTGTATGACATCATGTTTTTCACCCACATTTTCAATCTGTTACACCGATGAATGGTTGTGCAATGATTAGAAACATAGTATTTGTCAAAAAATTGGCCAGAAAAATACCAACCATTATCAGATGTAAAAATATGGGAGATGACCATAAGACAGAATACATAAGGAACGATCCTCGGAAATTTTTATTTTGGCCTCGATTCATTTCCATAGAAGATGAAAAATGAGAAGGGGTAAATCCAAACATAACAATAAATAATTTTTTAAATTTTCATTCTACTAAAGATGAGCATATCAATTATATTCATGGAGTGGAGCTACATTCATTGTATATTATGATATATCACTTAAATCACACACAAAAACTTCCTTTCATGATTTTTAATCGTTCATTGTGATGAACTATTCCTTTTTTCTATTTCTAATGAGATCTGAAATCTTTGTTGGTACAATGTTATAGGATCTGATCCAGATCTGTCATCATTCACCAAGAATTATATCATCTAATAGCTTCTAGGCCTATAGTGTTAGTTTCCAAACATAATTAAAAATCTATAGAAAATTATTTGAAGAGGAAGTATGTCACTATGTCAAATAAAAATAAAATAAATAATTTCATTTAATTACTTTATTAATATCATTCCTTCTATAAATTTTTAAAAACAACATGCGATGAAAAAATATTGGTCATAAATAGGGTAAAAACACTGTTCTAATGTCAATGGCCCCCTCATATTTACCACCCAGGATCCCATTCTATAGTTATTATTATTTTTCAGTAAAAATAATAACTACTCTATTTAATAATTTTAATATATTTCAAAAATTTATTCCAGCTACATTATCCCTATGAATCACATTCATTTATAGCACTTAGTCTCAAAATTTATCCATATAACAACAAAAATAATACACAGAAATCCCGATCTTTAAATTCACTCAACCATAGGGAATTTCGTTCTATAAAGTGAAAACACTATTAAAAAGTTTTACAGTATTTGGGTCACATCCTTCTCTCATTCTTTGTTTTATCAACAAAAGATTTCCCTATAACCACAAGAGATGTACAAGGGGAACCTATCTCCCATGAAGTATCCTTTCACACCGATCCTTGATCAACATTGGGTACTCTGAAAAGGTATCTCCGTCCTCTATGCCTACATCTCATTAGTCAATAATATGTCATGGTTCTTGCACATATCTACACAACTCGGAAAATATAGTTAATTGGAGTTCTACCTCACCAACTCTATGTAGTATCTATATGTTGTCCATGAATCTCATAGATAACATGACGTTGCCCCCAAATATACTCAATCCATGTGTATGTGCATCCCTCATGAACACAAGGCCTCACTCCTATAATTATATAGGTCTCTATATTTTCCCTCATAAGAATTAATATGGATTTTTGTAGTCCTAATCTTCTCTTGGATGATCTGCACCTTCTCTGTAGAAGCTCACACCAACTCTTGCTCCATGAGTGCTGACTATCCTAAATTTGCCCAAAAAAATATGACCTGAAGGGTCTCACATAAAAAGCCTCAAATTGTTTCATTCTAATGGTGGAATCACATTTTTTTATGCAATCTCCACCTATGTTTGGGGATCCTCCCATCAATAGGCAATGTCCAACATGCAATCCAATGACTTTTCCTCCAAGAACTAAATGGTCATATATTTTAATAATTGGTAGGGGATTTAAATTCATTACAAAATTTTAACTAAGTCCCAATGACCTCCATTAATCATCTTCATAACCAAGATGTGATGTGATCATCATAGTCATAGATGGTCATCAATGTAACTTTATAGAGTCTGACTATCTCTTTCACATTGAGGCATCATAGTCTCTCTACTGAAATCTGCTTTCAAATGTATATGATGTGTGATGACATGGTGAGTCATTCTATGGTCATCAAAATGGAATCATGTCCCCAAGATATAAGTGGATATCCCATCATATTTCCCATGAAAATACCATCCAAATTTCACTTTGGAACCTCTTGGTGATGAGAAAAACCAACTAGATCCTATTGTAATGCCATCACCTATTGACAAGTGAGGTAACGAGTGACATAACATGAAATTCAATTCTTCATTCTTGGACACTAAAACTACTTTTTTAGGTAATATTAACTCTTTTATATACCCAGAAGTACCACTAATGGTAATTTATAAAACTCCAACTTCATATCCTCTCACAACGTTAAAGGTACCATTATCCA
The DNA here is from genome assembly GCA_963277665.1 of Viscum album. Lineage (NCBI taxonomy): Eukaryota > Viridiplantae > Streptophyta > Magnoliopsida > Santalales > Viscaceae > Viscum > Viscum album. The sequence continues at coordinate 1,302,999,768 of OY728157.1, forward strand.
ATCACTAAAAAGAATATCATTCTATGCACTTTCAGAATATCCATCAGGGGAATTCCACATGGATATGTAATTACATAAGGTCTCATAGTCACTTTATCCAAAATTATCATCCTCAAAAAAACTATGAAAGAGGTGGGGTAACGTATATTTACTAAATATATGGAGCTCCATCTTTATCTATTATGGATAAGTGCAATGAGGCTAACTGCCCAGATGCTTCAGTAAATAATTGAGATTAAGATATCCTACAAATAAAATCAGCTATATGTTCACCTTTCTAGAAGTATAGTCACTCTAAAACTCATAGTCCTAGAGGATCTATAAGAAATACCTATATCAAATATTATGATCCTTATAGAAGAAGATATAATTTATATTAATTTGGTAAGATTAAATGAGAAACAACTCTCCCATCAGGAAGTGTTACCAAATATTTGGTTAGAAAACTATTTTTTCTCACTCAATATCGTGTGTTTAATTTTTCATCACATGTGGTATAAAATTACGTGAACGATATGAAAAATGTACCTTCCTCTACATAATAACAAAACCATTTACATTCCCTAATGAATCAAAAAAATTTACACACTTGACACCCTCTTCGTGTAGTCTCAAGAAGGTATGTCTTGCCAACATCTTCCTCATCTCATTAAAGGATAGATGTCATATTTTACCCATATAAAAGGCAACCCCCACTATTTAATGTCTATAAATGGTGTGTCCGCTATTGATAAATCGGTTGAAATACTCTGATAGTACACTTACATCCCAAGTAATATCTGCACCTTGGTAACACTCTTGGGTGAATACCATGAAATAACAACCTCAACCATTTTTCAGGTCCACTTATAATTCGTCCTATGATATTTTGTGTACCCATAATTGGTCCTCTTGAATACAAAATTCACACTTTGTGAGAGTCCCATAAAACTAGGGATCTCAATGTGTGCCTAGGACCTTCTTGATGTGTATCACATACTCCCCCTCAAACACAGAATACACGTGGATTTCATTGAGGAATACCACCATGAACATATATATGAAGAGATGGGAGATATAGTTCATGAGTCCCATGATCAAATATGCGGTATTATGTATGTCTAAAGAAATCATCAATAACACATTGTGACGGTATAGACATTTCAATGTCATCTTCAATATATCCTCATCCTGTACTCACGGCTGGTGACTGCCAAATCTCAAGCCAATCATTGATGAGCATTGTTCCCTTCTTGACTGATCATTGATGTAAACATTATTTAGTAGTGCTTAATTATACATATTAGTCACCTAATTCAAGAACTGATAATCAACACACAACCTCAATCTCCCATATTCCTTTTTTCTGAATAAAATATGGGGTTCCTAGGGGAAGCACTAGTTCTCACAAACCCCTTCTTTGATATGTTCTCCAACTACACCCTTAGCTATCGAAGCTCTACATGATAAATTTGATATGTCAGTGATGATGTTAGCGTCATCCTGGGACACAATTCAAGGAAGAAAATAAGTTCTCGATATGAATTTATACCTAGTACATTCTAATGAATTATTTCCTCATATTCCACCACCACCAGTAGAATCAAATATCCCATAAAATCTTCTACTCCAAGATCCATTCATGAAAACTTGTGAGTAACTAGATAAACTCTCTAATTATTGACCTCATTATGCCCTTCTAAGGTCTCATTCACGCCTATAAAGGAATACCTCATTCTTTCACTATAGACACACCAAATTATCTACCAAAAATAGTCAATATGTGTATGTTCAATGAATAACAAGAAAATAAATAAGATAATGTCATAAGGCCACAATGCAACTACAAAAAAATACTATACTAAATTCATTCCCCCAAGAATCGGATCACATTATTGGCACAACTATAAAATTTTTAATTCCCTACCAATTATATTATGAAACTGTAAGGTTCATTCCAATGGGTAAACTATAATCACTATTTCTTAAAATAGAGAAGTGGAAAGGAAGGATTGAATACCACATGTGTCTATTAATACTAAAACTAAAATTGAAAATACATATTTTATACCTCATATCATCTCTTGAGCCTCAGGGTCATAGGTCTAAATATCCTACAGTTGGCCTCGTCCATATCCACCAACTTCTTAAGCCTCATGATGACTACCTAGGGGTAGTGGTGGTAATATGTGGATCGTTCGACCACATCTTGCTACCCTACCAGTCCCTCTTCCACATTTTCAACCTTGTGTAACACCTTGAACTTGCCTATTCAATTATATATATATTCCATTGAATGTTTCAAAAAACTATACTATAGGTCCGACTATATCAAGCTAGATTTTCTCCAATAGTCACTATAGAAAGATTGCCTCTCTATTGGTTTATTCAGGCCACCATAAGATCCCTACATCACTGACCATATGTCTTGAGATGTCATTTTGTAGCATATGTCATGCTTGGATCATTGTAAATATTCCCAGCTGCCTACTTCCAAGGTGTCATCAAATGGGTAATAACTATTACCTCCAATTGCCAATTTATACTCTGCAAGAAATAACTTCACATCCAAGGCACTCTCAAGAACCACATTATAAGTTAAAAAAGGGACACCACTGGATCCTTTATTTCCCAATAAAATCTCATATCTAATGATTGAGCACTGAAGAACTGATCATTCACCATATCCAAGGAGTAACATGGGAGAACTATAAACCCCACTAAGTACTCTTCCATATTCAAACTACCCTACATCAAATACAAAAGATCTTATATGAATAAAAATCACAATGTGGCAAGATATATCTCCTCCATAAAGAGACGGTCAATCACAGACAATGTGAGAGTTTCCTTGTCATGTAACTGAGTAATTATGATCCACCTTCACCCAACATATTCTTGAAGAAGACTCACTACGAGGAACATAATATAATTATATCCATACTCACAAGGAATAGTGACGTCCTCTATCCAGTCCTCTGACACCATTGGTTCAAGTTAAACTTGAAACATGGGTGGTCGCTACCACTAAAACTAGAACAATGCACTCAGCCTGAATGCATCCTTATTTGATACTACCATCACTAGTTGATGCCAAATGGTTGGTGGTATAGATGGTAAACCACCCATAAGTTATACCGTTAGTAAATTTACATCTATCAATTCAAATTAACTAAGAATATCATCCATATGATCACATATTGAAATCTTTTCTTTCTATCTTTATGGAGGCATCCTAAAAAACCTTGATATACCATAGTCAAACGAGTGTATCTAAGGAGATGACTCAAGAAGGACCTAGAAAACACAACCATTCTTATATGAAGCATATTACAAAAAATATCCTTGAAACCCATTATTACATGTACCAAGTCGAAAGGATGGTGATTATAGTCATACTGTATAGATACATTGGAAACCTCACCAACACTCATTTCCCTTACATTAAAAGTAAACGTCAAAACACTAAAAACTATAAACCCCAAAAAATTATCATTGACTCTGGTCATATGGATTAATTGACTCCTATAATAACACTATATCACAAACTGACCCACCAGGGTCTGACTCGTGACTAACACCATCCCACCTCTAATAGTCCAAGGGATGGAAACTAGCACCATATAGGATATCCCATAAGTGGGAGGCATTAGCCTAAATGAACTATACACATGAACACATGTTCATTCCCATAAAATTAAATGATAGTAAAAAATTAAATCTAATTCATGCATAAATATAATAACACCCAAAATAGTATGATTTTAAAGTAATAAAAGTGGAAAGTGGGTCAAAATAAAAACACAACAAAAAATTGTTAAATGTCCAAAATATTTCAATAGAGAGGACTAAAGTAAAATGTAAGCCCCCAAAAAACACCATAGTTAGAAAAGCATCATCAATACTCCACTCACTCTCTATCCACCAATGACACACTCAAAATGGCCATCTTCTGAATAAGTCAACAAACAGGTAGTCAATGTCCATGTAGCGGTGGGTATAACAATGCCATGTAGGACGCACCAAAAAAACTTGAAGCAACTAGTATAGTGATCTCAAACACAAGACATAAAATTCAATGTATATATACACATGAAAGACACCATGCCAATAGGAGGTCATAAAACAATTACACCAAAATGATTCGACTTGAGGCAACTCTAATTTTGGGAGAACCCACACCAGAAGACATGATTTCATTATAGACTGTCGATGAAGAGGACAAGGTCATTGGTTATCACCTAATAAAGATCACTGGTGTAATAAAACCCAAATATATATATATATATATATAGGGTTCAGTCCAAGAACCACTGGGTGACACCGTAACACCTAATTTGGATTAACTTGTTACAGAGATAATCATATTCAAATGATACCAAAAACCCTACTGATGATTCATGATAGATGGTATATCAATTCCTAGCATAGGGAGATCATTCTAATTCTCTAAACACAACCTAGGTATCAAATATTATAGAGGATATCATTCGAGTATCATTGAGGGAAACAACAACTCTATTTAAGAATCATCCTCTAATGGGGATCAAAATCTTATGATGTGGATGTAATAAAGAACTATACCATAATGGTAATAGAACAAGGGAAGGAACCTGAGCTATAATAGTCCCAACTAAGTAAATTAAGATCATAAAAAACTCTTGAATGTGGTATATGGTGTGTAATTGGGTTACCAGGATTCCCTAGCTCTCACCAACTGTCCCCATGTAGTAAAACCTCACACATCATCCCAATCTCTAAATACATGACATGTAGTGAGGATACATGGAATGTAGAGATCACATGAATCATTCCCATCCGTCGCTGTCTATGTCTGTGTACTTTGGCCTACCCATTTACCAACTCTTGTATAGGTAGCCAAGTCCATGAACACTTGTTCATGTGAAATTTTGAGAACACAGTGTGGCTCTGGCCTAGTACATTTTACCGTGTCTGTGTACATTTCTATGTACACACTAAGCCCTTATAGAGGGGTCAGACAATATCTCAAAAGGTTAACACATCATGTAATCCTTAAAATCAACTCAAAACCCAATTCACCAGTGAGATTTCCCCATATGGTGTGTATTCCTAATTTACAAACTTTTTTGTTCAGTCTTTTATAGATCAAGTGGGATTTCTTCAATTCCTCCTCACATAGAATATGTTCCTAGATTTCAATTGAAAATCACTATATATATTATGATTTTTGTTTGACTAATACTTTTGTCTCTTTTTTCCATAATATAGCTTTCAAAATAGATCAGGAACAAACCTCTTACATCCAAATCACCATGTGACTCATGGGAAGAAAATGTGCCTTCGATTCAGACCTTTTATTCATCAATTAATAAACCGTCATCACTAATTCAAGATCTAGAACAACTATCATGTGCCAAATATATGGTTTTGATCTGATTCCATGGAGAACAGTTACATAATGATAGGAAACTGAGTATTTGTCAAACCATTTTCTAAAAGAAATACCAATGATTTTTAAATTATAAAATATTGTTGAAAACCATATTTCATAAAATGTTAGGAACAATCCTCAAATATTGATCTTGCGGCCTTATTTCATTATAATATAAAAACATCAATGAATAGGAATAAATGAAATCAAACAAAAAAAAAATTCTATCATTTTATACTCTACTAACGATGCATGTATAAATTCTGTTTGTTGAATCAGTCTTCATTCATCAGAGATTATGAAAAGAGTTGTATATCAAAATAAAAAATATACTACCTGGATTTGGGTTGATCATTGATAAATAATTTTTATGGCTTTCCATTTTTGAAAATATGTAAAATTTCCTTCGGCACAATGATCCATGATATGATTCTGATCATTCACCCTTCACCTTGAATTATCTCCGAAAATGGTTTCTAGTTCTAATAGATTTGGAAACCAACCCTAAGAAAGAATATACATATCCATATATATAAAGATGAAGAATTTAGCTTTGTCGAATTAAAATGAAATTAATTTTTAATTATTTTATTTCATTCTTTGACACCTCCAATAAATTTTTAACAAATAGCCTATGATAAAAAAAATTTGTTTCACCTCTTTTAAAATCTAGAATCTGATCTGGGAAATTCCCTAATAATTATGATTTTGACAATCAAATCAGAATTATTCCACTTTTCAGGAAAACTACATGTGTGTGCTGTTTAATATTCTTAATATATTTTTAATATTTATTTTAGGGAACAATGGGTCACATAATTGAACACCATCTTAGTGTATGGTCTTTATTATAATCCACAAAATATCATAAAATAATACTTGGAAAATCAAATTCATTAAAGAGATGGTAGTAGACCCATACACATGAGTGATGCTTTTATATCTCTAAGGAAGGAAAAGGATATAAAGAGGGTTGATATATTGGAATAGAAAAATATTGTTAGTTAGATGATATATTTGTAAATATATTTGAATTTAGAAATATTACATGATAGTGTTATAATAATAAATATACATGAATAAAGTCATTCAAGTGTCAAATCTATTATTTGGGAATCCTCATTTATGTCACACCTATACCAGTCTAGTAATTATTTTTTGGTTAGTCCCAAACCATTTTGACAGACAGAGGGATATTTTTTAGATGTTTTGTAATGTATCATATCAGAAAAATTTACGATAACATTTGAATAACTAAGGAGAGTTGTTTCCCATTTATAATTGATGGAAGTTTTGCACTTATAATCAATCAATGTTTTAAAATAATATGAAGTTCTATTAAAGATAAACTAGATATAAAAATACAAAATAGCAATTATAAGGTTATAAGGTTCTAAATAACATCCTAATTTTACAGTTAAGATAATATGTTTATCCTTAAAATATATATTTTACAACAATTATTATTTTTCACCATTTATAGTGATAACTAATTTTTACAATGGGGACATTTCATTATGACAGAAAAATAATAGAAACTCATTAAATAAATTTAGTACCCTAATTCCAAATATAAAATAAAATTTTCAACATTATATATTATAAATCCTTACTAAATTAATTGTAACAAAATAATACAATAAAAAATTTCTTTCTAAAACAATATTTTTTAGGACATGAAATGAATTATTACCAAAATCATGAATAATTGAGATCAGAATTGAATTAGTTGGATTATATTTTTCAATACAAAATAATTTTACATTTTATAGAGTTATAATTTAATCATAATTTTTACATACCTGTAATGAAATTCCATTTTCGATAAAAATATATATATTATATAATTCACAAAAAAGTTAAATTTTTAAAAAAAATTATAAACATTAACCATAACATAAATTTTTTATTCTGGTATCAAAACATAATTCATATTATGATATTCAATAACTTAAATTTAAACATTCATCTTTTAAAATAAACCAATGTATTTTTGAAAGAAAATAATTCTAAAATGAAAAATTTTATTTCTAAAATGAATAAATATTTAAAACAGTATATTGAATATGAATCCATAAAATATAATCTTGATTATTAATAAGACATTAAAATTATTTTTTATTTAAAATATATATGTTCTTCATATTAATTATTTTTATATTGACATGTTTTATTATTGGTTTGGTTTTTTAATAACTTAATTACTAATTCGAAACAAATTGTAAAATAGGAGGCATAAATATTAATTAAATTACATGATATATAGATCAACATCAAATTAAAACTCCACCTTATCATTTATAAATTTTAATTGAATTTCCTAATCAAAATCCTTTCTCAGTATATCATAAAAAATTAATAACGGTCAGGAATATATTGATATAATTTATAATATTTTTTTTATATTTATAGATTTATTTTACAACTGGATCCCAAGAAAGAATAATGAGATCTAACAAATAAACATATACATTTCTAAAAATAATACTCTTCAAATTATCAATATAAATTGTTTTTATGCCCATTATTATAATCAATAAATTCATCCCCAGAACATGTTATATTACAACTAGGGAAAAATACTAAGTGGTGTTTATGATAGAAATAATAAGCTTGTAATGTACCTACCCTATCATGGATCCTTATGGTCTCTAATGTTACTATGAGATAATAAATGTAAGTTAAGTCATAAAGGTATATGGTCTAGATTAAATAAAATAATTTATCTATTATTTTAATGTAATTATAATTTCATGGATTTGATTAATAAATCATTGCATGTCTAGTTATCTATAAGTTCTTAGTTTCTCTCAATATGTATTGTATTATAAATAATATGTAAATTGGTTATAAATAACTCTCAAGAATGGAAATTTTATTAAATTTTCATTCATTTATTCTATGAGTACTTATAGTATGAAAATTGAAGATTAATTTTGTAAATAAAATCATAATTTTATTTGATAAATTTCAACTATATTTATAACATAATTCACCCAAATAACGATTTATCTTATAAATAATCTCAATTTTATCTATACTCATCCACCCAAAATCATAGTCATTTTATTATTTAATAATCTTAAACTGAAAATAAGGTATGATTATTTTGTTATGTAACAAATTATATCATCACTAAAAAAATAGAAATTATATAATTTGGTAAATATGTACTTCTATATGTAATAATATTTTTTCAAAAACATCTAGAATTGTGATAGTAAATAATTTAAAACAGCACTACCTCATCCACTAAATCTCATTTTTTTCAATTTATCATAATAATTATTACATCTGCATAATTGATAAATATTATTAAAATAAAAATGTAAAAGTAACAAATCCATTGGATTAAATATTTAAATGATATGGTTAATTAAATTAATTACTTTCCTCAAAATCCCTAAAATATGTAACCAAAATAAAATTTTAATGATCATATGAATAAAAAAACTCATGTTGCCTCTAATAAGTGCCTATTTTTATTTATAATCACTATACATGACCTCATCATAAAATAAAAAACAACTATTATTATAAGATAACAAAAATGGTAAATGAATTATGAAATTTCAACTTCCATTCAATATATTTATCATTATCCTTTCACTAAAATAGACATATCTCCTCCATTATGTTTCATATTATCCTCATAATCATGACCAATATACTAATGTTATGAAAATATGAGAAAATGTAACATTAATACATAAACTATACAAACAATATTTCCATATTTTGACTACTTATTCACGAATTTACTTCTAATCACTTTATTCGATTTAATGGTCCATATATCCTACATAATGTCTTTTAATTGTATATTTTCATTCTTTTCTATTGTAACACATTTATTTTTCTCATTAATTTATGAGACATTAATATTTTTTACCACATTAAACCCATTACAATCCTTACACTTTTAGTTAGTTTTATTCATATATCAATAAATTATTATATTTATTTTCTCACATCCTAATCTCAAAGACAATCCCTACATTATAAATCGATTAAGGCTATTTGTGTTACATAAAATGAACTTCAAAGTTAATGGTTTTATTATTATTTATTATAATTAATAATGAAATATTTGAGAATGTAATATCAATAAACATTGACAAAAAAATCATTAATAGAATGTCTTTGATATCACAACATTGTGTGATTGATAAACCATGATGGTATTCATCTACAAAAATCTGATATGTTATATATTTTTTATTAAAATACATTCATAATCAAATCCAAAGAACATTAATCCTTTCAAAACACATATTTTATAATTTAACTATGAATTTAATAGATAACCATATCATTTTTATTTTTTTTACTCTCACCAATGTCATAGCTAAACATTATCTATGAGTATTATTGGGGGAATTTTTTCAGGAATCAACTTATTAAAAAAACCCTATCATGAGGATTATCTTTGGGTAATATTTTTATAGAACATATACAAATGGAATGTTACTAATAAGTTTCATAAAAATTTATAGTATCCTATTTCATTATTCCACTTCTTTCCCTTGTTTCATCATTTCTTGGAATGGTTGTGGTGTTTTTCATAGTGGTGGATCCTCTACTAAATCATTCATTTTAGAAACCATTACTTTATATTTCATCTTAAAAATCTATTTTGACTATTATTTATATAATTTTTTTACTCTCTTGGTAATATTTCATCACATTTATCGATGTTCATTAGACTACAAATAGTGATTTCCTTAACCGATCAACTCAAGATGATCTATTTGTCTGTAAGAAGAATTGTAGTTTCATTTTCAATAATAATTTTTTATTTTTCAAAAACTAATATTTTTTATTCATCTTTATAGATCACTGATATTTATAATCTTTTTTCAAAAAAAATAATTTTAGACCTTATACCAATCATAAATGGTTCCATCTATTCATCTAATAATATTAATTGACTACGATTTAATGGAAATTGTTATTTTTTATAACCCTTTTCTTACAACTCTTAGTTAGAATCATTCATTTACATGTGGCCTATATCCCCAAAATGATTTTGGTGGATAAAATATATGTATTTACAGTATTTAACATATTTAACTTATCATAATTTCTTGAGTTAAATAACTATAGATATAAATATTTAATGATCATTTATTTGGTTATATATATATACTATCACTAGTTATGGGGACTTTTGTTGTATTCGAAATCAATTTTCATATATAATATAAAAATATTCCCAGATATATTTGAACAAATAATTCATCAATGATCCTATCATGATATCTCCAATAGTCAGCATATGAATTTGTTAAAACCTATCATTGTAATTATCCATGATTTAATACAATCAATTATGGATGTTATTTATGAAAAAAAAAATTTAACCATTATAGGGATTGTATTTTAACATCTCATTAAAACTGTCTTGTTTAAAATAATGTGGAATTTTTTAAGAATGTTTGTAACATATAATACTAATGTTGATAATAATTATTTATGTGGGGGACATAATCTTAATATGATGCATCTTTTCACAATATCTCGCAATTCAATAGAAATTGGTTTGATGAACTGAAATCATTATACAATTTGGTATCTTAGTATAAATTTGAATAATCATAAATTTATGGGGCTATAGTAATAGAAATTGAATTAAAATGTTCCACATTTTTTATAGAAATATATTATGTTTATGATTTATCTCTCATATGATGGAATATAGAATTGAATTGAGTTTTAGATTATCAGATTGATCAGTGACTTCTTCTTGATATTTTTTACCACCGTTAATGGATGAAGGATACATTGATGTAATTCCTTAATTGGTAGTACGTCAAGGAAAAATATTTAATTTCATTTAGAGTATTAAATATAAAATTGTTTTTTTGAATAACTTGATATAATACATCTATGATAAAAAAAATCCTTTTGAAGTATCGATCTTATTCTTTTTGTGATTATACACATGATTTTTAATTATAGATTTTTAGCATCCTAATTCCCTAAGAACACATGTATTAATAAAATTTTAAATGGAACAAAAGAAATTCCATAGGAAAGTGTAATGAAAATATAAAAGATAAAAAGGAAATGTTGTTAATTAAATTCATTTCCAAAAATATCAACAAAAATTAAACTACATAATGGGGTCCCCACCTATGGTTCCACAAAAATATTTCTTCTCACTATAAATTGATAATTATGCTGATGATTCATGATTATTAATTTATATTACTCTAATATTGTACTAAAATATAATAGTTTTAGTTTATTTAATGTTTTATATAAAATATAAATAATTTCATTTTTCCGAATTCAAATAATTATTATGAATATTATGATTATCAATTCGAATGATTTATTTAAAATAAAACAAATTTGAATGAGGTCTATCGGATAAAGGATTATATTGTTTTTATAAACCAAATATAATTAGATTTTTATGCTTCAATGTTTCTTAATATGTGATCTTATTATCAAAAGAATAAAATGTAAAAAAAAATTCTATAATTTATTCTATAATTAATATCCCATCTATTGTTTTATTAAAATAAATCATTACATTTAATAACCTATTGAAAAAACTATATTTAAACATGGAATACTCAACATCTATACACGATCAATTGAAAATTCATGTAAATATTTCATATCTTAAATTTATATTTCTATAACAATAAACAAATATTTCATATAAATATTGAAGAAAAGATTTTATGAATTATGTGAAATCAAAAACCAAACAAGGATATGTATTTAAAACATAGGAAACAAACTACATGAGACCCTTTATTATAAAACTATAAAATAATGTATCTACCCAATAATTATTTCATATAAATAAAAGGATTTATCCAAGATTGAAGTAAAATAGTGTAATAGAAATAAAAATCTAAAGCTGAACTATTTCTATTATACTCATTAAACTAATATCCAATTTACATTTCACATGATGTTGATTTTGTCATCCATTTCTATAAACACATTCCTTTATTAGATGATGAAAACCATTAATTATATGTTTTTAGAACTATAATATCATTATTAATTATCTTTTTATAAAAAAATATGAAAATATTACTTAATAATTTACTAGGAAAATCCAATTATTGATAAAATGTTTCATTAAGATTTATTTCACTTTTTTACATAAAAACCCATATAAAACTACAAATGATATTGAATAATTTATATAAATGTCTTTAAATATATGCGATCCTTCCCAATTATGAACAATAATCTATAAATTCTTCGAACAACCAAAAATGGTCATGGAAAAAATTTCCACCACCGCATGGTCAAGCCTTATACAATTTTACATCATTCAAAAGCAAACTAATTGATAAAATTTCACATAATAACATACCAAAGGACCCATTAGAATCATCCAATAATTAATTATCCCAAAATACTATTTTATGAGATAAAATTATCCCTTAATTTTTTTATAAATCTATTTTTACATTCCCCAATTTTTTCATTGTGTTTTTTTTCAAAAACATGATGACGAGGGTGTTGTTATGACATTGTTTCTCTATATTATTAACATTATCAATAGAATCATCAATCCATGATATAATTTTATCATTTTATGTATTATTTTTTATCTCACACCCTCCAACTATGACATAATGATATTTTAATACACAACTGGTCATTCAAATACTTTTAAATACCAAATCAATACATTATTAGGAACTTTTTTCTTCCCCTATTTTATCATTAGAAATATTCAGTATCCTTAACATATAAAAAATTATTTTTACTCTTTTACATAAAAAGGAGTTGTAAAATGACCAGTATAATTCCTCTGATCATAACACACAATTGAAATGCTAACAAGATGAAATTTATATATTTTATTTATACCAACTATGACAACGAGTAAGATAATCAATCCATAAATACATGGTTTATAATGAGGATTTATATTTAAATAATTTTATTATATTTTTTATTTTGAGAACTAAATATAATGTAAAATAATCTAATATCAATGAGGACAATTACGTAAATTATACAAATTTTAAGCAAAAAATAAGATCCTAAATTTATACATCTGTTTCATTCTAGAAATTTCTCATATTTTTCAAATGAGTCACTATTATTTAATTATTTTCTGTGATATCATTCAAACGCATACTAATATCCTATGAAAAATATAAAATATTTTATGATAAAAAATATCATTATGTTGTATAAAAATAAAATAAAAATACTAATAACTTTTGATAAACTATAACTCAGTAAGGAATATGTCATCTTTATTAAATAAATATTGAGAACAAGTAGTCATTCTATTACTCATGAAATAAAAATTATTTCTTATTTTTTTTAGTTTTTTTTATCAGTAATCATGGGAAAATTCATCAACATGAAAATTTATTGAGAATACATAAGAACACAAGAAAAAATTTTTCCATGAAAAAAACATTTACCTTTATGAATTATTAAACATTCACTTATATAATAAAATTACATAAATAATTATTGAAATCAAATTATATATATTATAACCTTTTTTAATAATTGGAAAAAAATTAACAAAAATTTTATATCATCATTATATTAATCAAAAAATCATTTTTACAATATCCCTTTAAAAATAAATACAATCAGGTTAAATTCAATTATACGAATTATTAGTGAAACTATCAATCCCCAATTCATTATAAAGTTATATCAGGGGAATATCGATCTTCATAAACATTAATAATGTACATTAACTTGAATAAAAAGAATAAAATTTTTTTTTCTCCTTATAAAAATCATATTATTGTAAATATAATCTATAAGAAAAACAACATTCAATTATCTCTTTAAATGAAAATTAATTAGATTTTATTTAAAAATAAAATTTTAAATAATATTATTTGAAAATGGGAATATTATTTTCTTTAAAAAAGGGGGGGAATGAGGAAAAATTTTGTTAAACAAAATATTTCAAGAAGTCCAGATAATATATTCAGCTAGTAAATGGTAGAAAATTTATATTACACATTTTAAACAAATGTTCTCTTAAATGAATATGTAATAATGTTTTATTTTCCTAACCATCATAAAAATTCATAGACAGTTTCAAATTAAATTAAAAAATAATTAAATTATAGATAATAATATTATTATATATATTTTAAAATAATAAACATCATTAAAAAGAGTTTAAAGAAACCTATCATCGAATTTAAAACAAATATTTAATTAAAAACCCATTACCTATAGTCTCAACTCATTTTGTACGTACTATAACACCTTAATAATTCAATTATATTAACAATTTTCTTTACTTGAAACCTTATAAATTATTATAAAATATAAATTTTTTATTTTATTTCATTTTTGACACATTTTTTTCAAATACAATGTCAATTAAGATTACATCAGATGTTATGAGGTCAAGGATATCGTAAAATTTTAGATAACATATCCTCATTCACTGATGTGAAAGGAATAATGTATAACTCATATATAGAGGAAAAATTTATGATTACTATATATGATTTTTAATTTTACTTTTGATACTACATAGGTAAGGAATTCGTGAAATAAGAAATAAATCATTTCACGGAGAGGGTTGTCTATATATACACATAGGTGAGATTTTTGTTTTTATAATTGATAAAAATAAAATAAGGTTGATTAGCATTTTCCATTAAATAATCATAACAATAAAATAAATATAATATTTATTCATTTCATCCATCATTATAACCATTCATGTGGTGTTTTAATGAAAATTTCATCACATTATTTCATGGACATTGTAGTAAACATGTACACACAGGAAACATTACCATTTTCCAATAGTTATGACTGTAGTTTGGTAGATAATGTATTATTACAAAATACTGATTACAAATTAATAAAAATAGTATAAGACAACATTACTCATCTTTCAATCCAATATTTTGAGGTCGTGAATAAAAATAAAACACATCATATCATAGATGTGGTATTTCAAATATATGCCTGAACGATGTTTTAATTTAAAATAGAAATAATTGAAGTAAAAATTAGTTGATTCAAAATAATCATAAAATTATGACATATTATGGATACTAACTTAATTTTTTTATGTATAAATTGGAATTTTGTAGAATAACTGATAATCTTAAAGTACGTAGTTAAGACTCATAACTACTTGATGATGTTATATCATTTTATTAGACAATACCCATTCTAGGAGGGATATTTTTGTGATACTATGTAACGTCCCAGGCCTAGGTACCACTCCACGGGTGCCCCGAACCTGGTTGGTCCCATGACCTCAAGCGCATTTCCCTAAACTCGAGAGGTTGTCGACTAGCAGCGAGGGCCCGAGTCTGATAGTGGGGAAACTATGCCATCATTTGTCAAAGTGTAGTGCAATGGAATAAAATAGAATTCATACACCAACAATAGAAATAAACCATACATAATTAAAGTGAACAACTGCATCAAAGATAACCAACAGTTATATAGATAATGATGCAACATGTCTTATGTTCTATGAAAACAGTCAGAACCCTTAACACAACAGTACAATATGATACAATATGAAGAACAGGTACAACAGAACAAAAAAAACAGCTGGCAGCATTGCGAGCCTCTGCTCTGTCCCTTGCTCCCCTACTCCTCTGCAACAATCATGTACCTATATAGGGACCCTTTCCCTTATCCACACCTACAACAACATAGTCTGTTTTGGCCGAAGACATGACCCAAACAGGGTGTGAGAAATAAATCCTAGTTGGTACACCAGAGGCTTGTGCTCAACTGTGTGTAAACATGCAACAATATTGTGCAAATGTAAATGAAATAAACAAAGCATTAGTAAAAAGTATCTACATTTAACAATTATATTTACATTTTATTATTCATTTAATCATTCAATATATGAAAATCACCATAGTGAATTTCCATGGTAAACAGTCAGTGTCCTCAGACACGAAAACCCTTACCCGCAGGTAATCAGAATCTCACCCTCAATAATTACCATCAGGCATAACAAATATTTCACTCAGGCGTACGAAGTGTCACCCTCAGGCACAGAGTATACTGCCCTCATACATAGAAGATGTTTCCCTCAGGCTAAAATAACCACTACCCTCAGGCTAAAGGAAACACTGCCCTCGGGATAAGCAAGTAATCGGGATATACCCAGTATATAAACTAGAAATTTACACACAATTCCTCTCAATGAAATTCATAAAACATTATTACTATGGAATACCCTTGTTTATCCTAGCCAAATGGCTAAATATAGGAACACACCCCATGGGTTGTCCTGGATCAATGCAGTGACCCCAAACAACATTTTATTATCACATTTAATTACCTATGAAGTTGAAGGTATTGAAAACAGTCAAGGCCTTAGCCACACGACACCCCCACATGGTTTCATGGCTCAACGGTACACAAAAAACACAATAGTTGGAATTTAAACACAAAGCCACCTACCTCAAACAACCCTGAACGGTATACGTGAACGTCACTTCCAAAAAAGCCCAAAGACGACGTAGATCCGATGTAGAAGAAAACCCGTTCAAATGTAAAAAACATTCCCTCGAGAAAGAATTGGTAAGAAAGGATTAATGAGAAGGAGAGGATTACCCGTACGGTTCCAACAAGATCAATAGAGGCAGAAATGGATTCCCGCTATGCAATCTGGAGCTCCTCGAAGGTTCAGTTCTCTCTCCTGAATCCTCCTCTAGTTCTAATCCAATCCCGTGAACAGGGTTGGCTACTTCCCATTTTATGAAAAAATCAAACAAACTACACGACGTGTAATTCTCAAGTACACGGTGTGTACTTTTCATTTAACTATTCCTCGGGTGGCTACCTAGCATTATTCATCAATTGACTTGAAGAAATGACGTCTAATACATGAGTACACAACGAGTAATGACTCTCAGTTGGCGAATGCCCCCACCACCTTACTATTTTCATGTCGACAGAATACATGGCATTTAAATACCCACTACACGGCATGTAGTCAGGTTTTACACCTTTCATCGCCAGTATGGATGCACACCTTGTGTACTCATCCAACACGGCCAAAGTACACGATGTGTGGAAAATTACACGGCGTGTAGTCCCAAAATTTTGGATTTTCCCCCATTTTGCTTATTTTAACAAAAATAGTTAAGTTAAATAGAAAAGGAGAAACCTGTACCTCAAAAATTATAATCGGGTTCTTACAAACTTTCCCCCTTAAAGCAATTCATCCATGAATTGACCTTCCAAGGGAGGTGATGATAAAGATCAGAACAACTCTGGCCACTGAGCACGTACGTCGGTCTTCCTCTCCCAGGTTTCATCCTGAAGTCGGCCATGCTTCCATAGCACTAGTACGAGAGGAAATGGATGGCCTTAGAGAACCTTTGTGCTCCTATCAACAATACAAATCAGATGTTCCTCAAAGGACGCATCGATCTGAAGCCCAACCTCATCTAGCTGAAAGCCGCGAGAAGGTTCTGAATGATAGCGGCACAACTGAGATACATGGAAGGCGTCATGCATGGCTCGGTACCTCTGTAGTTACTGAAACCAATAGGAAACCCTCCTGACTCTCTCCAGAATCTCAAATGACCCCACAAACCTCGGTGAAAGCTTACCCTATCTTTTGATCTGCCTATGCCCCATCCTTGGCGAAACACACAATAAAACCTGATCCCTGACCACGAACTCCAAGGGTCGTCTACGGTGATCAGCATAAGATATTTGATGAGATTTTGTGGTAGAAATCCACTTATTAATTAATTGGGCCTACTCCAAAGTCTCCTCCATGAGTTGTGGTCCTAGTAAAGCTGCCTCACCTACCTCTAACCAGCACAAGGGTGATCAGCATGGCCTACAATATAATTCCTTGTAATGTGTCATCTCAATAGTTGGATGAAAACTATTATTATAGGCAAACTCAAAAAAGGGTATATTCTTCTCCCATGAGCACCCAAATTCGAGGATGCATGGACGCATCATGTCTTCAAGAACCTGTACCGTACACTCTTACTGGACATCGGTTTGAGGGTGGTAAGCTGTGCTCAGAAGAACCTGTCTACCCAGTGCCCTCTGAAAACTCTTCCAGAAACGGGATGTGAAATCGGCGTCCCTATATGAAATGATAGAATGAGAGACCCCATGAAGATGTATGACCTCATGTAAATACAAACTTCTGAGATCATCAACACTGAAGGTCTCCTTGATCAGAAAAAAGTGATCTACCTTCATGAGTCTGTCCACAACATACCACACGATATCATTGCCCTGTGGTGACCTTGGAAACCCAATCACAAAGTCCATCGCGACATCGTCTCATTTCCACTCCGGGATGGGTAAACTACTATAAAAGTCTGACTAGTCTCTGATGCTCTGCCTACACCTGCTGATAGGTGGAACATCTCGTAACAAAAATAGGTACATCTCTCTTCATACCCGGCCACCAGTACTGATGTCTCATGTCATGGTACATCATGGTAACCCTGGGATGAACTTCCCAAGATGAAACATGAAACTCCTACTTCTGATCTTCATGTATATCCCCTAGACCCCATACTCGTCCATGGAAATGCAGTAGATCATCATCGCCTATCGTCCACCTATGATGAGGGTCCTCACTTTCCACCGACTCCCGTAGAACTGGGCCTTCTAAATCAGATTATTCTCTCATCCTCACTCTCTCGAGGAGGGTATTGGTCATAGATAAAGATAAAAGATAGGTCTTCACATGACTGTCGTGCACCTCAAAATGCATCTCAGTGAACAAAGCCATGAGCGGCCACACACAACTGGCCTCTTACACAACCTGTATCTGAGTCCTCCTTCTCAGTGGATGAGCTACTGCATTACCTTTACCAGGTGTATATGCAATCTCAATGTCGAAGGACTGAAGGTATTTGACAAACCTTCACTGTTACAAAATCAAGTCATGCTATGTAAAGATATAATTGAGACTTTTGTGGTCAGTAAAAACCATAAAATGTTCTCCCAAGAGATTGTGTCTCCAACAGCGCAATGCATGAACAACTGTGTCCAACTCGAGATCATGCGTCATGTAATTCCTCTCATGTGGCCTTAATTACAGAGACTTGTATGAAAAAACTCGATCACCCTACATCAAAAAAGATCCCAGCCCAATGCCTGACACATCACATTAAATGGTATAGAACTTCCCATTCTCTAGATGTATCAGGACTGGTGCGGATGTCAACCTTCCGTTCAGGTCCTGAAAGGCTTTCTCACAAGCTTCCGACCAAACAAACTTCACACCCTTTATAGTCAGACCCGTCAATGGTGCTGCTAAGTGGGAGAAGTCCTATATGAAGTGTATTTAATAACCATCTGGCCCCAAGAAACATCATATATCAAACACATTCTTAGGATTCTCCTAAGAAACAACTACTCTCACATTATCATGGTCTACTGAAACTCCTGGTTCTGAGATAATATGACCAAGGATGTGAATGTGGTCCATCCAAAAGTGGCTCTTTGAGATATTAGCATATATATTATGCCCTCTCAGTGTACTCAATATGATCTAAAGATGGGTGGCATGGTAGTGTCGAGTGTGAGAGTACACCAAGATATTTTCTACGAATACTACCACAAAAGAGTCTAGATAAGGATGGAACACACAATTCACCAGAGCCATGAATACTGCCAGCACATTCGTGAGTCTGAGTGGCATAACCAAGTACTCGTATAGACCATATCTGCTCTGAAAAGATGTAAGCGGTATATCCAATGGTCTCACACGTAGCTGATGATATACAAATCTCAAGTCTATCTTCACAAAAACTCATGCTCCACGAAGTTGATCAAAAAGATAATCAATCCTCGTAAAGGAATATCGGTTCTTATCCATCAAATAGTTCAGCTTCCGATAATACACACATAGTCTGAGGGTACTGTCCACCTTCTTCGCAAAAACGACAGGCAAACCCCATGGAGAAGTACAGGTTCGGATAAAACCCTTTGACTATAACTCCTCTAACTATCCCATGAGCTCCTGAAACTCTGGTGTAGCCAACCTATATGGAGAAATGGACACCAGCACTGCTTCTAGAACAAGCTCAATAGATAAATCCACCTCACCCTCCAGAGGTAGACCTGAAAAGTTTTCTGGAAAGACATCCCGAAAATGATCAACCACTAAAGGGAAATCCATCTGACAAGTAACCTGATCATCCATATATAAACTCGCCATATGGGATGTTACTCCACCTTGACCACGATGCTCTGGTCCATCTCGACTTGCCTGAATATCCCATTCACCTTGGTATAGGAACTCTCTTCCCTCTGGTGAAACGAAACTCACCCTGCGATGATAGCAATCTACAAAGGCTTGAAAGAGAACCAACCAGTACATCCCGAGAATGACATCATAGTTCGTCATCTCTAAGACATAGAGGTCCCATATAATGTGACATCCACCAAACTCAAGGGGGAACTCCATGCAATGAGGCACACCAGCCGTTCAAATTCCCAACAGAGTGTCTGGCATCATAATAGCAGAAGAAAAAGAAAGATAGAGCCCAATTTTCTCAACAATGGGTAAATATATAAAGCTGTGTGTAGCACCCGTATCGAAAAGTACTGAAGATAAGATAGAAGATAAAATAATTGTACCTCTGACTGTAGAAGGTCCATGATCCTAATCCTGCTAGGTCTGTTGCACTGCATATGTCTACCCAGTGTCACAGCCCTGCGACACAGCCTGGCTACCCTGACCTATCCCACCTACATGCCTCTGAGATCATAGTGTCTGGATACAACGACCACAACCACCATCCCTTCCTGCACTCCCTGAATTATTCCAGTTTCTCGACTGGTAAGAAGATACTGGTCCTGCTCCCACACGCAGAGTCTGTACCGATCCCCTCGCACTAGCCAGTGGTTGAAACGCCCCGCAAAAGTGTTGCAGATGACCCATCTTGCCGCAATCTCGGAACTCCACCGGATCATGTGGAAACTGCGGTCTCTTGTGACCCTCTTTACCACACTGGTAGCACCTGACCGTGGCACATGAAGTAACTGCCTAGCTAGTACTACCACCATGAGAGAAACTCATCTGTATCTTCCTCTGTCCTGTAGAAATAGTACCAGAAACCAGTGTCGAACCGTCCTGGCTGCACCATTAGCATCCCGAAGGTTCCTCCTAGAAATCAGTTCCTTGTTCACAATAGCATGTAGTGAAGGCAACCTGCAAACATTCAAAATCACAAGTATGTCATACCGAAGACCGTACTCAAAGCGTTTGGCCCTCAACGTCTCATCACCCACGAGAACGGTTTCAAAATGCTGAATCTTGGTGAAACGAGCCGAATAATTCATCGCTGGTATAGCGCCCACCTATAGGTTCATGAACTCTCAAGCTCTAACTACCCTCAGTATCTCTAAGAAGAAGAAGTCATAGAAGGATGTCTAAAAATATTCCCACGTCATGTCACTGTGATGATCTGTCTGAGTGGTAACATCCCACAACCTCTTGGAGGAAACACGTAGCATGTAAGTTGTGAGCATGACCCTTCTCCCCGGAGGCCTCTCAAGATCCCTTAAAATAGTCTTCATAGACCCCAGCCAAGACTCTACAACATGTGGTCCCCCATCCCATGAAAATGTAAGTGGAGGCTGCTGCTGGAAGATATGACTCATCTTGGCCATAGATGTGACAGTCGTCGATTCTCCCTGAATGGTCTGCATGAACCATATAATGCCTTCAATGAACTGCACCTTTGCGCCTCTGTTAGGTATAACAGATGGCACCACATCTAGCTCTGTTGGAGGATCCACTCTTAGCCCATGGCCAACTATCTCTGGACTATACTCATTTCCTCTCTCTTGGAGAACAACGCATGGTCGTATTAGCGGCATGAATCTAGACGGTCAAACGCACACCTTAGATCACGATTATCAATGACTAAAAAACGAAGGGACCAACAACAGAAAAGGAGGAAGAAGGAATTCAAGAGTTTCAAAACAAGACTACATGGCATGTATACTAACTACACAACGTGTACCTGGCTTCTCTTTCCCTACCCGGGTCCTTCTACACGGCTAAGCCACATGGCTCCCGTTGTACAAAACTACATGGCGTGTATATAATATACACGGAATGTATGGTGTAATTTTATAACTGCCAGTGTCCTTCATGACATGACCGACTACCCGGATTGATAATACATGACATGTTACACTCGTACACGACATGTACACCACTCCATTTCCCAGCCACACGGTCTGTCATCAGACAAGAGTACACGGCGTGTCCCTCAGGCACATGGTGTGTACTGGCCGAGCTGCGCCGACCCGTGTTGTTATTTACACGGCCGGATACACGGCTCACACTACACGGCGTGTTCCCTATACACACGGCATGTACACAAAAGGATTTCACCGACCCTTGTTTTTAGTTACACGTCCAGATCCCAGGACAAACTATATGGCATGTTCCATAGTGGACACGATGTGTATGTCAAATGGTCTCCTCCTATTCGTGTTTTTTAGTTATACGGGTGGACTCTGGGATAACAGTACACGACATGTACATCCGGTACACGACGTGTTTTCCCAGAGCATTTCCCTTCCTCTTGTCCCATCCCACATGGTCTATGACACGGAAAGAGACTACACGGCATGTATTGTGGGTATACGACATGTACTTAAAAGGTTTTTTTTCTTCCTGAACATAAGATCACATGACTTGTGTATGAGGAACTAAAAGGTGTGTATCTTGTTATTTCAAGACAATAAGCCTCAGATACTACTCCAGAACCCAGAAAACCCACTAAAACAACTCTTATGTGCCGAATTCTTACTTTTGAGTGCCCATACTCCCCGTGAATCAACATTTGGCATGTTATCTGAGTTATAAATATGGTAACTAGCCAATGATCCACCCAATTCCAATCAAAGTGGTCCCATACTCCTCAATAACCAATGTTTTGCGTTCATTATTTCAAGGCCTCACACAAACATACCCTATCAAATAGCAGGTATTTATCAAAAGCAGCTATCAGAACAGCATGATTTTCTAGCACACAACTATCACAACAACATGAAAATTTCTAATGCATCTACATGGCATGAAAAAATGCATGGAATGTGATTTCTATCATGTGCCCAAATGATGCATGAGATGGAATACCCTCATCACATTGGGTTTCAACTAAATAGAACCGATGGATAACATATAAACAACAGAATCCTGAGTGTGTCACCCAATGGTTAAAATCAAATCAACTGTAAATTGAAAAATAACATTGCAATACGAGGTAAATTGGCATTTCCCTGTACCCGAGATAGATACTCCCAGGAACAAGTTTTTACCAACTACCTTCCCATCCTATCCCTGACTAAGGCTCTAAATAGTAAGTCAAAGAAAATAATTACATTTCATACCACTTTGTAACGTCCCGGGCCCGGGTACAACTCCACGGGTGCCCCAAACCCGGTTGGTCACATGAACTCAAGCGCATTTCCCCAAATGCCAAAGGTTGTAGACTAGCTGCGAGGGCCCAGATCTGATAGTGGGAAAACTATGCCCTCATATGTCAAAGTGTAGCGCAGCGGAATAAAATAGAATGCATACAATAGCGGAATGAATAAAAGATACACAATTAAATTTGAACAACTACATTAAAGATAAGCAACAGTTATATAGATATTGATGCTATATGTCTCAAGATCTAAGAAATTTGTCAGAACATATTACACAGCTGTACAGTACTATGCAATAGGAAGTAAAAGTATAACATAACAAAACGAAATAGCCAGCAACATCATGATCCTATGCTCAGTCCTATGCTCCCTTACTCCTCAGTAACAATCATGTGTCTGTATAGGGACCTTTGCCCTTATCCAAACCTGCAGAAACATAGTCTGTTTGGGCCAAAGACATGACCCAAATAGGGTGTGAGAAATAAATCCCAGTAGGCACCCACCAAAGGCCCATGCTCAACTGTGTGTAAACATTCAACAATAGTGTGCAAAACTAAATGCAACAAACTAAGAAGTACTAAAAAGTAACTAAATTTAGCAGTTATATTTCCATTTTATTATTAATTTAGTCATTAAATACAGGTAAATCACCACAGTGAATTTTCTATGTAAACAGTTAGTGTCCTCTGACATGAAAACCATTACCCTCAGGTAATCAGAATCCCGCCCTCAGGAATTTCCCTAAGGCATTACAGATATTTTCCTCAGGCATACGAAGTGTTGCCATCAGGCATAGAGTCTACTTCCCTCAGGAACGGAAGATG
This sequence comes from Viscum album, assembly GCA_963277665.1. Taxonomy (NCBI): domain Eukaryota; kingdom Viridiplantae; phylum Streptophyta; class Magnoliopsida; order Santalales; family Viscaceae; genus Viscum; species Viscum album. The sequence goes on from OY728157.1 coordinate 1,303,024,380, forward strand.
TTTCCCTCCGGCTAAATTAACTACTACCCTTAGGCTAAAGGAAACCCTGCCCTCAGTCTAATCAAGTAACTGGTCCATGCCCAACATGTATACAAGAAATTTACATACAATTCCACTCATGAAAATTCATTATGAATTATTACTATGGCATACACTTGGGTATCCTGGAAAAACGTCTAATTAGAGGAACTCACCCCCTGGGTGGTCCTGGATCCAAGAAGTGATCTGAAACTACAATTTATTATCACATTTAATTACATATGAAATTCTAGGTATTCAAAACAGTCAAGGCCTCTGCCGCACAACACCCTAACATTGGTTCGTGGCTCAACGGTACACAAAATGCAAAACAGTTGGAATTTAAACACCAACCCACGTACCTCAAAAACCCCAAAATGGTATACATGAAAGTTGCTTCCAGAAACACCCAAATATGGCGTATATATTGGGTAGAAGAAAATTCTTTCAAACTTAAATAAATTTCCATCGTGAAGGAATTGGTTAGAATGGCTTAAAGAGAAGGAGAGGCTCACCCGTACGGTTCTAACAAGATCGAGAGAGGCAGAATCAAATTCCCAGTGTGCGATCTGGCACTCCTCAAAGGTTCAGCTCTCTCTCCTGGATCCTCCTCCAGTTCTAAGCCAATCCCGTGAATAGGGTTGGCCAATGCCCATTTTAAGTGAAAAAACAAAATACACAGCGTGTACTTCTCAAGTATACGAAGTGCACTATTCATTTAACTGTTCCTCTGGTGGCTACCTGGAACTATTCATCAGTCGACATGAGGAAACGAAATGTAATACATGAGTACACTTCGTGTAATGACTCTTAGCTAGCGGCCGCCTCCACCGACATACTATTTTCATGCCGATTAACTACACGGCGTGGAGTCAGTTTTTACACCTTTCATCACCAGCATGGCTACACACCCTGTGTACTCATCCCACACGGCCAAAGTACACAACGTGTGGAAAAGTACATGGCATGTAGTCCCAAAATTTAGTATTTTCCCCCATTTTCCTTATTTTCTCAAAAACACTTTAGTAAAAGAGAAAAGAAGAAACTCGTACCTCAAAAATTATAATTGGGCTCTTAAATACTAGAACCAATAAGATATGTGAATGATAATTTGAATGAAATTTTGGGAGATATTTATTGCCATAATGGTCTAATGTTTTGTGGATATTTTTAGACATATGGTTTGATATTATAATTTAGAATAGTATAACCTTCGTAAATATTATGAAAATAAAAATATAATAAATTTAACTCTTGATTAAAGATGCTCCTTTGGAACATAATTTTAAAAATATGATAAGTAACTATCAAAATCCACTAATTAAGTTAAATTTACACATGTTTTATAGTAATTTTAAGCTCCATATCATAGTTTTAACCTTAGTCAATTGTGGTGACAAATATTTACGAGAATAACTAATCATTTTGGATGAAAATGGAATTAAAATCATTAAAAACTATTTCTACATAAAAATTAAAAATATTGAATCTAATTTCAATTAAAGATATTTTAAATGTAGTAATGATTAATTTTTATATATGTAAACAAAACAAAACAATGAACCATTTTTTTTAATGCATATGTTGAAAAAAAAATTCTACACTAAAATCAGGATTAGTTTTTTTTTCAAAGGAACTAATATGATTATGATAAATAAATGGGTACCTATTTGAATATCAATCCATTAAAAATGTAAATAAACATTAATAAATCTCAACAAAATGAAACAGGATCAAATTTATTTTTATTTGAATAAAAACATTAAAATGATTTGAAAAATTATAAACCTTACTTTCAATTGAAAGTCATAATTTTTTAATAAATTATATCCATTTATAAATATTTATATTATCCTAAAAATGATTTAAAAATATAAAACCATTCCAATATAAAGATATTTTGATACAATTTTTAGTATTTATAATATCTATATATTTAATATGTAGTAAAAATCCAGAATTTTAAGAAATAAAAAGAATCATTATACACTTATATTGACATTATAATGTAGAAAATGAAGTATATTTTTTAAATTTCGTTTTAAATTTTTTTAAATTAAACATTCATTTAAAAATAAAAAATATAATGAATGCACATTTTTCTTTGAAATTTCATATATTTCATTCTTTTCAGCTAGATATTTACATAATGTAATACAAACAGTGTTCTCATTGTGTTAATTATCCACCAAAAAGTTGTTTCTTGAAAAAATTTATAATGGTTATGTTTTTAAAAACAATTATTTTATTCAATGGAGTTGAAGATGAGTTTTATGCCATTATTTTAAAAGGATCTCAAAAAATGACACCATAAACCATAGTAAATGGCTAGAAATATGGAGTATAATATTAATATACATGAGTTGAATGAAATACTTTTCAATTAAATCCAGTTATATTTCAATTTGAAAATAACATTAATTCTAATGTTAGAAATATAAATATTATTATTTACTAAATATTTATTAAACCACACATGTTTTGTTATGTGACACATGCATGTGAATTATTTCCAAAAAGAATATCATGAAAACGGTGTGATATTTTCGACATAAGACTCACTCAATATATATTTCTCTTCATTGAGATGAAGAATTATTTTACCATCATGGAAGATAATTTTTTAAAATATTATTTTTTACTTCACATTCATACCATATGTATAATTTCATCATTTTGATATGTTTTGATCGGTTTTCCATGCTTTCATAATCTCATACTCTAGTAGATAAATAAAAATGATGAAATTTCTATTCTTAGAGCACTAATGTGAACTTTTAATATATTGTAATATCCATAAAAGGATCAAAAATTTATTCCTCTCATTTTATCCCATAATGAAAAAATGAAATGTTTAACATTATTTAAGATGATACCCTATATCAATAACCATTCATATGAATATGCAATACATATAATTTAAAAACCTAAATAATTTAAAACATTGATCAAATTATATCAAATAAAAATAAACTAACACTAAAACTATTCACTATATTCCAAATCAGATTTAAATCCAAAATATTAGAGTGGATTAATCAAATATTATTCACAAATAAATAATACATTTCTCTTGGAGGAACATCAATTACTTTAAATATTATTTAAAAAATTATTATTCTCCAATCATTTGTTATTCAGATTATACTACTCTTTTATATAAATAAACAAATTCACTTGGACAAAAAACATATGAAAATTATATAATCTTCCACAAGATATATAAATATTTTTCCATATTTAATTTGAACCACATTTAAATGAAATATCATACAAGAAAACATAATCCTCTTACATTAACCATATAATGTTCTATATGTATTTAACTTCCTAAAAAAAGTGTTAACACCTAACCATTTAGTCACTTTTAATTCAGGTGGTGATGTATATTAACAAATAAATTATCCAAAAAATATAACTTATATTTATTCTATTTATCGACAATTTCCTTAAAATTACTTACATCATTATACCAAAATTTAATCTTTATATTATAGCTCTTATCAATAATGTTATAAATTTATTCTCATATACATTCAAAGTAAACCACATTATAATCCTATTGTTTATATATACTACATCATTTTATTAAAATAAAAGTAAACATCCCAAAAATTTCAATTAATCACATTAAAATGCAATGACATAAGGAATTAAAAAGTGTTTGAAAACTATTAAATGTAGTATATTCCTTAAATAAATCTATCACTATTTCAAATACCACCACCACACAACTCTTTAAACTCTATATTCAGAACATAAATCATTAAGCATTCCTCAAAACCCTTTTTCCATTAATGAACTTATTATTCCTAAATACATCCTTCATGCCATTAGAATATGAATAATTTCTTAATATTCATAATTCAAAATCTAATTATATTTCGTAAAATAATCATAAGAAAATGTATTAAAATAAATCATAAAATTTATATTTTATTTGTGGTCTCTTCATCATTACTATATAACTGTTATAATAAATAATTTTGATAATAATATTTATCCTCTTATTCTGATTTTTCTTAAGACGTCAATTTGTGTAAAACCCATATTCCAAAAATTTATTTAATTTAATTGAAACATTATGATTTTTTTAAATTGAAAAACATTACATAAAACTGAATTTTTACATGGTAGTTATTTTTACTATACCCAATTGTACAACAAATGAATCATCTTTTTGTTATTTTTATACATTTACTTGGGTGATTAGTCCCTCATTCCTGACACATTGGTTGTTAAATCATTTTACCTTCATCAAAATTATCCCTTGAATGTCACTACCCCCTCCCCACAAAGTGTACCCCTACTGGGCCGGTAATGTGAGAAGAGAGATAATGAACCCTAAGTCCCGCCTCCAGTAGGCCCCGGGTTGGCAACTTGCACCAAGGGTATAATAAACACACAAATGGGAGGCATTACCCTCTAAGAGAACACATGAAGAAGAGAGTGATAGAATAGACTCTAATCAACTCCATCTCAGAACTGAAATATAAAATAAACCCAGGTACATATATGAAATGTCATCCAGATGTACTACAACTGAAAGGGGAAACTAAATCTACCCAAAAGAAAGTAAAACGACAGGGACCACAAGGGCGAATAGCTCCTCCTCCAACCACAAACTAGTAGTAACCCTCTTGATCTCCAACCTGCTCCAAGTGACCTGAAAAACAGTTTATATATATATAGGGTGAGTGTAATAGTATACTCAATAGGATCCTCCCCAAGCCTCTCATGCAAAATTAAAGAAAGCATGCTAAAGCCTGGTGAACAACAAGTGCAACTAAATCGTCACCTAAACAGGTATACTAAGTTCCAAACCTCACCATGGCTACTCTCACCAAGTAACGCATATAAGAATATAGCATATAATAGAGAATATCAAGGGTACCTCGCTACTACTTCCCCACTGGTTTGCCACTTTTCCCCAACGACATACGTCATGTGCATCTCTCTCCATGTCTTGCCCGCAGACACCTGGGCTAATCTCCACAATCTGCACCTCGTGCACCACAAAGGCTTGCCCGTAGACACTTGGGCGAAGCACCACACCGTCCTCACAACTAACAGCAATCGGGCATGTTCCTAGAGCCACCACAACCCGCATAACGTGTATCATACATCGGGTATAATACCTCAAGCCATTACAGCCCATACTCCGAGTAAGGATCCTCAAGCCATCATAGCATATACACGTTACACCTATAGTAGTCCATAGGATACTTTATCCAGAATATATGTGTGTGAATAACCACAAGCCATTACAGCCCTCTACACACATATATGGGGTAACTAACCACTGTGCCTCATGGAACAAGTATCTACCCAGAGAAGAGAGCGGGGCCAAAGGGGGTAGTCATCCATTCGACCTCCCATCTGAATGTTGGGGAAAACACCCCCCCAGGGCTCAGAATCCCTGGGGTGTCAATTTCTCTTACCGATAGGGTGGAGTAGCATATAGAAACAGAAAAAGTATAGAATATATATTTAACTCACATCAGCACTATGGGCATTACCTAGTCTTAGATACAACTGCAGCTAACGTCTCTCAGACTCCAAGCTGCTACTTCTAAGACTAGGTATCCTATAAGCACACAAACACTTGAAGAGCTTTATTATATTACTCCGTTCTCATTTTATCAGTTCCACTGTACATTCATTAATTCTTTAAACATTAATTAAGATTGAACAATTCTACAGTAAACTGAATTGGAATCACATTGAGTACCAACTGCCCATTTTTAAGATTCGCGTCAGCTTTTAAATTCTAGTATCTCCATCCCTGTGGATTTTCACCATTTAATCAAACATTCATTACAAAATTACTTTTCCATATTCTCAGGAATTCTAGAAAAGCATCCTATGCTTCTAAACACAAAGGAGGCTCAACACGGTGAGTATATATACTACTCGTTGAGTCATTGTCGCTTATAGAAAGAGCATAGACCCATTCTCCATCGAGACTCTAAACACTGAAATCACGTGGCATAACCCGCACGTCTTTTCCTCCTTCGGAAGAAGGGTAGCAAGACCAGCTGCCTTGAGCAGTGGGGAAAATAAAAACAGATTAACATTCAAAGAAAACCACAAGAATCCAGCAACCACATCCATCCCATTCCATCACCCCTGGTGTCCTCCGCGACACCCACATGCATAAACTGATGCATCTTTCCACTCTAGGCATCATCTGCTACCACAACCACAAGGCCTCCATGTCTCCACATATCACAACAGCCATCCAGGCTCACATCACAGCACAAGCTGTAGGAAAACAAACATCACATCATGGGATCTTGACCCTCTAATAAACAAGAGGGTAACTCAGAACCCTTTTTAGAAATTCCCACTTAATCTGTTCTCCAATCCATATTGAATTAGAAGATTTTTTATTCGTAGGTTCTAATTACGGGATACCAAATCAGTAAGCTATCACAAATAAATAACCATGCTAACTTCCGTAATTTGATTATCCTCAAATTAGAATGACTACAAAAACTGCAATAACCAGATTAATTTATATTCCTTTTTATATTTAGTCAATTAATTAACAATTAATTCCGGATTTAGGTTCATTGTCAATTTCTATTATGAACGAACAACAAATCAAAGAAAACATAGATATCACTCTATCTAGCAAAACACGAGGCAACTGTTATCACGGTATAAAGAATCAACATGCAATCAACCAATTATCTTAATCCATTTCAAGTATTTAATTAGGTCAATTTCATTGTGATCCAGAGGACTAAATCATGCTAATTCTACAATTGCACATATACAATTAGAGAACCCATGAATCCCCTACCACGAAGAGTTCTTGACGTCCTTTATCCACACCACGGTTCAAAATCCTCCTCTCGTGACAACTGCATCCACCAGAGGATGCCATGGTACGACAGTACCAACCAACCCCAAGAAAACCCCATTAGAATCTTGGAAATTACATGGTATAATATGGAATGGGGAAATAAGAGAAGATGATCCCCAAAGGAAAGATGATAAAACTTACCTTATTGGGAAGATTGACCGACACAATTCATTTGCATCCAAAACAGAGCAGAACCAATCCTAGGAGTAAATATTGATTGTGCAACTCCTACGGGAAGGATTGAAAGGTTATAGCATCTCTTAGTTGAGAACGAAGGGAGAATGATATCTCATCCCTTTTTAAGATTTAATGGGGCGACGGTTTAAGATCCGGTTAATTCTCCATTAAAAACGGATCGCATTAACCCACGTGGTTTGACCACGTAAAACAATCCAAGCCTTAGGAATAATTAATATAGAATTTATGGAATATGAAATGGCCTTAAGATCCCTTAAAAAAGGCTTTAAAATGTATTTTACGTCAAAGGAAACATCAAAAGAGGCAAAACTGTAGGAGTCTGGAAACACTGTTCACCCACCATTACTGTACATGAAACCGATATGTGAAACGGATCTGTGAAACCAATCTGTGAAACCGATCTGTGAAACCGATCTATGAGACCGATCTGTCTGAGGGATCGGTGATACCAATCTATCAGACCGATCGGTGAGACCGATCTGTGAGACCGATCTGTCAGACCGATCAATGAGACCGATCTGTCAGACCGATCGGTGAGACCGAACTGTCAGACCGATTGGTGAGACCGATCTGTCAGACTGATCGGTGAGACCAATCTGTCAGACCGATAGGTGAGACTGATCTGTGAGACCGATCTGTCAGGCCGATCGGTGAGACCGATCTGTCAGGCCGATCGGTGAGACCGATCTGTTACTGTTCATAAAACTGGAAACACTGTTCACAGAACTGGAAGTTTGGAAAAGTGTTGGGGATAAGTCAAGGGGATAAGTCCCCTTGACCTCTCGGAACACCTCCAACACCAAAATTTCACAAATTAAGGGACCGGAGAGGTCCAGGACATTACATCAGATACCTCTCAAAACATTCTCGTCCTCGAGAATTAAAAACCAACCCAGAAGAAAAGAGGGGTCCAAACAACCACCCCATAAGATACCTCTTAGGGGAAAACCACCATGAGTTGTTCGAAAGCATGAACAAAACTACGACATCTGAGAGCAAGGGAACAAACAATCCATATCAAAATAATTAAATCATAACATCACATGAAAAGTACATAAAATAAAACATGAAAGGTCTAACCATAGAGGAAACATCATTACGTGAAAGGAGTTAAACATTAAACAACTCTGGGTACTGAACACGTATCTGTGACTCACGCTCCCAAGTACTCTCCTCCATGCCACTGTGTCACCAAAAGATGTGTACTAAGGGGATAGAATGACCATGAAACACCTTCTCCTTGTGGTCTTGGATCTACACAGGTCGCTCCTCGAAGGTTGCATCATCATCAATATCAATCTATCCCCAATCGATAACATTAGATTCATCATGAAGATAACGGCGGAGCTGTGATACATGGAAAACATCATGTATCCTACTCATATGTGGAGGAAGTGCTACTCGATACGCCACATCTCCAACACAAGCTAACACCTCGAAAGGCCCAACAAACCGGGGAGAAAGCTTACTTCCATGACCAAACCTTTGCTGCCCCCGACGGGGAGTCACCTTAAGAAACACATGATCCCCAACATTAAACTCTAAGGGTCTCCTTCTTTGATCATCATATGATTTCTGATGATCATGTGTTGTCTTCATCCTCTCACGAATCACCTGAACCATCTCTGTTGTATTCTGCAATAGTTCTGGTCCTAGAATTTCTGACTCTCTGACCCCAGTCCAGCACAACGGAGAACGGCATGGCCGGCCATACGAGGCTTCAAACGGCGCCATACCGATGGTAGAGTGAAAACTATTATTGTAAGAGAACTCTACCAAGGGTAAGTGCTTCATCCATGATCCTCCAAAATCAATAACACAAGAGCGCAGCATGTCTTCAAGATTCTGGATGGTTCGCTCTATCTGACCATCAGTTTGAGGATGAAAAGCAGTGCTAAGGCACAGTTGAGAGCCAAAATCATGCTGGAGACCTCTCCACACCCTAGAGGTAAAACAAGGATCTCGATTAGAAATGATCGTCCTAGGTACTCCATGAAGTCTCACCACCTCCTCCAGATACTACCTCGACAAAACTTCCACTGAGCTCGACTCCTTGATCGCTATAAAGTGAGCTGAATTTGTTAAATGATCCACTACCACCCATATAGCATCATGTCCTCCCGGAGCTCGAGGTAAACCTGTAACAAATTCCATTGAGATGTCCTCCCACTTCCAGTGAGGAATCCCTAATTGCTGGAGAAGACCACAAGGAACACGGTGTTCGGCCTTCACCTTCTGGAAGACTAAACATCGAGACACAAACTCAGCAACTGTACGCTTCATCCCAGGCCACCAAAACTGACTCCACAAGGATCGGTACATCTTCATCACACCAGGATGTACTGCCAAGGGTGAACTATGGAACTCTCGGAGAACCGTCTCGTGCATCGCCAAGGGAACAAAAATCATGCCAGGATACAACACTCGGTGTTGTTCATCCTCCAACCAACCATCAGGGGCCTCAAAACAAACAACTCTGTCTCTCCAAACTTCCACCTCTAGATCACCCAATTGAGACTCTTCCACCTTCTGCATCAGGGATGACTACACCGTCATCTGGAAAAGACAGCCTCTACCCCCAACTTCCCCCATATCAAGATGCAAAGCTGATAGCTCTTCCATCACTCTCCAGGAATCACCAGATTCACGGACAACATCATTACGTGACTTTCGGCTCAGTGCATCAGCTACAACATTCCCTTTTCCAGGTTCATACGATATTTCAAAGTCGTATTCCTCCAAGAACTCCATCCACCGACGTTGTCGTAAGATCAAGTCACGTTGGGAGAAAACATACCTCAAACTCTTATGATCGGTGAAAACTACAAAGTGCTCACCAATGAGGTAATGTCTCCACAGCTTCAGAGCAAACACCACGGCTTCCAACTCAAGATCATGTGTGGCGTAGTTGCATTCATGGGGACGCAACTGCCGAGACCCATAAGAAACAACTGACCTCTGCTGCATGAGAACACAGCCTAGCCCCATATGTGAAGCATCCCAGAAAACATCAAACTGGACTCCCTCCGCTGGAAGACAAAGGACTGGATCACTTACAAACTTCTCCTTTAGATATTCAAAAGCTACCTAACACTGATCAGTCCATATGAATGTTTGATCCTTCTTAGTCAAAGCTGTCATAGGAGTCACAACTCGGGAGAAATTGGCTACAAACCTCGTATAATAGCCTGCGAGACCAAGGAAACTTCGCACCTCTGACACGGTCTTGGGGGATGCCCATGACACCACTGCTTCTAACTTCGAAGGATCCACAGCTACTCCCTATTAGGACACAACATTCCCCAAGAAACAAACTTCTCGAGCCCAAAACTCACCTTGAACAACTTACCAAACAACTGATGTTGGCGAAGAACACCCAAAATGGGTCATTGATGCTCTGCATGCTCCAATTCAGATGTGGATTACACAAGGATGTCTTCGATGAAAACCATGACAAACATGTCCAGGAATTCACGGAACACAGCATTCATCAACCCCATGAAAACAGCTGGAGTATTCATCATGCCAAATGGCATTACAACAAACTCATAATGCCCATGACGACAACGGAAAGCAGTCTTCGAGATATCCTCATCCTTTACACGCATCTGATGATATCCTGACCGCAAGTCGATCTTTGAGAACCAACATGCACCCTTCAGTTGGTCGAATAGGTCATCAATCCGTGGAAGAGGATAGTGATTCATTATTGTCTATTTTTTTAATCGATGGTAATCGACACACAACCGCAAACTGTCGTCAGTCTTTATCACAAACAAAACTGGTGCACCCCACGGTGACACACTTGGCCGAACAAAACCACACTGCAACAGACCATCGAGCTGAATACGTAGCTCTCGTAACTCAGAAGGGGCCATCCTATACAAAGACATAGAGATAGGAGACGCTCCCAGCTGTAGCTCGATCCCAAACTCGATCTCTTGTCGAGGGGGTAAGGAAACAACCTCTTCTAGAAAGACATCAGGGTACTCTTCTACGACCCTAGGAAACGCCAACTGTTGAACCTCTGAAAAACTCAGCATCATCCCAGCCATCATGGATGATAAGGATGGAACTCTTCTATGACTCATCCGAGGATCTTTTTCACCAAAAAACACCACTTTCTCTTTATCTACATCAAATAAAACGACCTTCTTCCTGTAGCAATCCACAATAGCCTGCACCGAATACAACCAATCCATGCTGAGTATTACATCATATGGCTGTATTCGTAAACATAGGAAATCTCCCCAAGAGCGGTGTTGCCCCAACACTAGCTCACAGTCTCTACATACTTCAAACAAGTCGGCTCGACCTCCAACTGGCATAGTCAATGCCAAGGGCACTGGAAGCCTCTCTATCTCAATTCCAAAAGCATGGACAAGGGTAGGTGATATGAAGGAGTGGGTTGCTCCTGAATCATACAAGGCATGTACCAAGGTATAAAACAAGAAAAGGGTACCTCGAATGACATCTGGCTCGCCTGGGGCTGGCAATGCTAGAGCATGAAGCTGACCACAACCTCCTCCACGGCCTCTCTGACCCTGATGACGACCACCACCACAGCTGTGCTCTACCCTCTGAGGACGGGGAGCATCATGTGGATGTCCTCTGCCTGCTCCATCTAACCTCGGGTGAACTAAAGCTGGTGCAACCTGCTGCTGCTGCCTCGGCTGGAACTGCCTCAACAGAGGAACCTGGAGCGGAGCGCCTGGTGCACGATGACTACTCTGAAAGATCGGGCACTCCCGCTGCTAATGACCATGACCACCACAAGAAAAAAAAGCTCTTGATCCTTGGAATAGGCCTGAGAGTTTCTGCCTTCAAAGAAACAAGATGGAAAGGGCTGGGACGTACCCCCAGGTGAACGGAAACACTTCTGCCCTGATAACCGGGATCCTCGGACCACAGCTTTGCTTCGTGAGGAATCATGACGATTCCCCTCTCGTGACGATCTGGTCCTAGGCAAAGTCCTCTCAACAACCTCTGCCCTCGCCAGCACCTCAAGATACGTCTTTAGCATAAATGGGGTGACCTGGCGCTGGATCTCTGGATGCAAGGCCTCATCGAAATGCCTCGCCCTGGCCTCCTCATCTAGTAACAGGTCTGAAGTATATCATAGAAGATTCCTAAAACGGATTCCAAACTCTCGAACACTGGAGCTCCCCTGTCGAATGGTAAGAAGCTCCTGGTGACTGGACGCCTTCACCGTCGAAGAAAGAAACTCGACTCTAAACCTGTCTCGAAACTCCTCCCATGAGATCGTTGACTCCTCATGATCCCCAAGGAACAAGAACCACCACTGCCTCGCTGCTCCACGTAGAATCGTCACAACCAAGGACACCCAGTGTTCCTTCCGAGAACGAATCGAACTGAAGCCTATCTCGACCTCCTCCAACCAGTCTTCTGTGACTGTATCTGAAACGGAGCCCTCGTACTTCTGTAGACTCTGGCGCTGATACTCTCGGAGTGTCTTCTTCCAAGTGACATCGTCGTCAACCTCTACCCAGCGGCGATCTACTGTAACAACCTGCTGGCCATCTTCTGCGCAAACCTGACGAGGACGTTGACCTGGAGCCATACCTATAAAATAAAAACTGTTAGATCTACTAAGCCTGGAATATGGAAGACTCAACATTAATTAATTAATTGTTTTGTTTTATTAAGTTTAGGTTACCTATCCCAAGGTCTACCCATTCAAACACAGGTGCAAAGAATAATGATGCATGATCCTTTCCTAGGTCTCTACCATACAACCAGTATCACTTTGTTTAGTAGCCATCATAAACTTAAAGGTCCGTGAAACAGATCATAGGGGGACCTAAACTCCTATGTCTCTACCGGTCTCCAGTGTTTACCCCACTTGCTAATCATGAATGACACTGTTTCCCTACTATCCCATGCATCCTCACCTGTGCCTAACTCCAAACTCCATCCTATCCCTCAACCAGACCTCTGATACCACTCTGTCACGACCCCCTCCCCACAATGTGTATCCCTCCTAGGCCGGCAATGTGAGAAAAGAGATAATGACCCCAGAGTCCCGCCTCCAGTAGGCCCCAGGTTGGTGACTAGTACCGAGGGTATAATAAACACACAAATGGGAGGCATTACCCTGCAAGAGAACACATGCAGAAGAGAGAGATAGAATAGACTCCAATCAACTCCAACTCAGAACTGAAATATAAAAGAAACCCGAGTATATATATGAAATTTCATGCAGATGTACTACAACTGAATGGGGAAACTAAAAGTACCCAAAAGAAATTAAAACGGCTGGGACCACAAGGCCGAACAGCTCCTCCTCCAACCACAAGCTAGTAGTAACCCGCTTGATCTCCAACCGGCTCCAAGTGACCTGAAAAACAGTTTATATATATATATAGGGTGAGTATAACAGTATACTCTGTAGGATCCTCCCCAATCCTCTCGTGCAAAAGTAATGAAAGCATGCTAAAGCCCAATAAACAACAAGTGAAACTAATTCGTCACATAAACAGGTATACTAAGTTCCCAACCTCACCATGGCTACTATCACCAAGTAACGCATATAAGAATATAGAATATAATAACGAATATCAAGGGTACCACGCTACAACATCCCCACTGGTTTTCCGCTTTGCACCAACGACATACGTCTGGTGCATCTCTCTCCAAGGCTTGCCCACAGACACCTGGGCTGAGATCCACAATCTGCACCTCGTGCACCACAAAGGCTTGCCTGGAGACACCTGGGCAAAGCACCACACCGTCCTCACAACTAACAGAAAACAGGTATGTTCGGGGAGCCACCACAACCCGCATAACGTGTATCATACTTCGGGTATAATACCTCAAGCCATTACAGCCCATACTCAGAGTAAGGATCCTCAAGCCATCATAGCCGATACACGTTACACCTATAGTAGTCTATAAGATACTATATCCAGAATATATGTGTGTGAATAAGCACAAGACATTAAAACCCTCTACACACATATATGGGGTAACTAACCGCTATGCCTCATGGCACAAGTATCTACCAAGAGAAGAGAGCGGGGCCAAAGGTGGTAGTCAGCCATTCGACCTCCCATCAGAATGTTGAGGAAAACACCCCCTAGGGCTTAGAATCCCCATGGTGTCAGTTTCCCTTACCGACAGGGTGGAGTAGTGTATAGAAACACAAAAAGTACATAATATATATGTAACTCACATTCAAACTATGGGCATTACCTAGTCTTAGATACAACTGCAGCTAACGTCTCTCAGACTCCAGGCTGCTACTTCTAAGACTAGGTATCCTATAAGCACAGAAACATTTGAAGAGCTTTTTTAGAGTACTCCGTTCACATTTTATCAGTTCCACTGTACATTAATTAATTCATTAAACATAAATTAAGATTGAACAATTCCACATTAAACAGAATTGGCATCACATTCAGTACCAACTGCCCCTTTTTAAGATTCACATCACCTTTTAAATTCTAGTATCTCCATCCTCGTGGATTTTCACCATTTAATCAAACATTCATTACAAAATTACTTTTCCATATTCACAGGCATTCTAGAAAAGAATCTTATGCTTCTAAACACAAAGGAGGATCAACACGATGAGTAGATATACTACCCGTCGAGTCTTTGCCGCATATAGAAAGAGCATAGACCCATTCTCTCTCGAGAGGCTAAACACGGAAAGCACGTGGCATACCCCGCACGTCTTCGCCTCCTTCAGAAGAAGGGTAGCAAGACTAGCTTCCTTGAAAAGTGGGGAAAAGAAAATCACATTAACATTCCAAGAAAACCATAAGCATCCAGTAACCACATCCATCCCATTCCATCACCCCTGGTGTCCTCCCCGACACCCACATGCATAAACTAATGCATCTCGCCACTCTAGGTTTCATCTGCAGCCACAACCATAAGGCCTCCATGCCTCCACATATCACAACAGCCATCCAGGCTCACATCACAACACAAGCAGCAGAAACAAAAACATCACATCATGGGCTCTTGACCCTTTAACAAACAAGAGGGTAACTCAGAACGCTTTTTAGATATTCCCACATAATTTGTTCTCCAATCCATATTGAATTAGCAGATTTGTTATTCGTAGGTTCTAATTACGGGATACCTAATCAGTAAGCTATCACAAATAAATAACCATGCTTACTTCCCTAATTTGATTATCCTCAAATTAGAATGACTACAACAACTGCAATAACCAGATTAATTTACATGCCTCTTTATCATTAGCCAATTAATTAACAATTAATTCCAGATTTACGTTCATTATCAATTTCTATCATGAACGAACAAAAAATCAAAGAAAACATAGATATCACTCTATCTAGAAAAACATGAAGCAACTGTTATCACGGTATAAAGAAACAACATCCGATCAACCAATTCTCTTAATCCGGTTCAAGTATTTAATTAGGTCAATTTCATTGTGATCTAGAGGACTAAATCATGATAATTCTACAATTGCACATATACAATTAGAGAATCCATGAATCCCCTACCTCGATGATTTCTTGACGTCCTTTATCCACACCACGGGTCACAATCCTCCTCTCGTGACAACTACATCCACCAGAGGATTCCATGGTACGACAGTACCATCCAACCCCAAGAAGAACCCATTAGAATCTTGGAAATTACATGGTATAATATGGAAGTGGGAAACAAGAGAAGATTATCCCCAAAGAAACGATGATAAAACATAACTTATTGTGAAGATTGACCGACACAATTCGGTTGCATCCAAAACAAAGCAGAACCAATCCTAGGAGTAAAGATTGATTGTGTAACTCCTACGGGAAGGATTAAAAGGTTATAGCGTCTCTTAGTTGAGAACAAAGGGAGAATGATATGTCGTCCCTTTTTAAGATTTAATGGGGCGACGGTTTCAGATCCGGTTAATTCTCCATTAAAAACGGATCGCATTAACCCACACGGTTTAACCAAGTAAAACATTCCAAGCCTTAGGAATAATTAATATAGGATTTATGGAATTTGAAATGGACTTAAGAGCCCTTAAAAAATGCTTTAAAATGTATTTTACGTCAAGGGAAACGTCAAAAGGGGCAAAACTGTATGAGTCCGGAAACACTGTTCACCCACCATTACTGTATATGAAACTGATACGTGAAACCAATCTGTCAGACCGATCTGTGAAACCGATCTGTGAAACCGATCTGTGAAACCGATCTGTGAAACCGATCTGTGAAACCGATCTCTAAGACCGATCTGTCAGACCGATCGGTGAGACCGATCTGTCAGTCCGATCTGTCAGACCGATCTGTGATACCGATCGGTGAGACCGATCTGACTGACAGATCTGTCAGACCGATCTCTCAGACCGATCGGTGAGACCGATCCGTCAGACCAATCTGTCAGACCGATCGGTGAGACCGATCCGTCAGATCGATTGGTGAGACCGATCTGTCAGACAGATCTGTGAGACCGATCTGTCAGACCGATCGGAGAGACCGATTTGTCAGACTAATCGGTGAGACCGATCTGTTACTGTTCATAAAACTGGAAACACTGTTCACAGAACCGGAAATTTGGAAAAGTGTTGGGGATAAGTCCCCTTGACCTTCCGGAACACCTCTAACACCAAAATTTCACAAAGTAATGGACCGGAGAGGTCCGAGACATTACATTGAACATCCATAAACATTGATTTTTTTCTTATTTAGTCCGTTATGGATAGAACATATGTTCAAGATGATAATCACAATATGAGAAATCCAGTTAGAAATAACAACATTATATTTAAATCGTTCACCATTTTTTTGGTTTCCCTAAAGATTAATGAGTATATTATCTTTCAAACCCATCAGTGACCTAGTTCTCCTATGTTATAACAAGTACTAAAAAAAATATGGTTAGTGTGAGAATATAAAATAAAATCATAAAAAATATTCTTATTAGATTGCTGAGTACTAAGATAATTTTTATAATTTATTCTTCATTTTCACTATTTTGATTGAGTAAAAATGAGAATAATTATCTATTATATAATTTCTTTTAAAAATATGGAATATTTTAATCTTATGATCAGTAAACATCATATTAGCCCCATTTTTATTCCCATCAGACATCATACTATAATCTAATTATTTCTAAACCCTTTATTTAATAAATAAAATAATAGCTAGGAACCATACACCTAGATCTTGTAAGAAAAACATTGACTTTACATATAGTCTTAATACCATCCCTGAAAACATGTAATATAATCAAATAATATTACATGTTCTATAAAAATTGTTCATATTTTTTATATTTCCATGATATTTTAGAATTTCAGATTCTGAGAATTAGGAAAACGATTGAATACTAAGGTGGAAACATCAAAATTGTGTTAATTTTCTAAAAAACATAAGGTATATAAATTTACTCACCTATTTAATTAGTAAAACATTACAATCATTTAAAATTATTCTACCTAACATAATGAATAAAATTTTTATACCTCCAACACATCCTTAGATACCGTGACTTTTTTTTATATATGTGGTATGAATACAACAATTATTTGTATGGGATATAATATTTAACAAAATAAATTATAGTAGCCCATATTTGTTGGTTCATTTATAACATTGGCATAAGATACAAGGAATCATATCTTAATGGATGAAATAGTTGTATGTCTTCATGAACTATATACACACATGATATTTTCATTACATATTAGAAAAAAATTCAAAAAAATCTTTGATAGGGCCATTATTCTCATTATTGTTTCCATGAATATCAATTATAATAGAATTCCAGGATTCCTTGGGGAAAACATAAGAAATCGGTGATAATAAATTCATAGTAATTTATATGTGAAATGAATGATATCATGCATCCATAGGCATAATCAACATGGAATAGGAAATAAAATAACACTCATAAAATTTAAATAAATTTTACATCATAATAAAATAAGTTATAATTGACATGTCATGGTAAATTTCTCAAAAACAAGACATTGTATCAATAAACTCATAATGGAATGCCTCTAGGGATATAATTATATAAAAAATATCATGGATAATATGACTAACTATATTCTAAAAGATGGAAATGATTAATTTTTTGACATCTTGTCCCCGACACATGATACCTATAACATCAAGAACTTTAACCAGATTGTTTAAAATTACTATGTACAAAATGAGATGTTTTCCCAACTGTACCTCTACAAACTAGTCATTTCCCAAGAATATTTAACATAATGAGGTACAGACCATTCAGTTTTGGCTAACTAATTTGTCTCATTATACCTTTCGATAAATTGATGGGATTTCTATAAATGGTCACCATCCATATCTTAAATATCCAAATATTTTCTCATATATCTAATAATAAATATAATTTATGAAATAATATTTATTATTAAAAATAATCTATATTTAATAATGTATTCAAATCTATCTGAATTTCCCACATAATTAAATTACATTCAAACTAATAATTGTATGTAAAAATGATATATGGTATAGTTAATAATAATATTAATGATTCATGAATATGGATAATTAATATAAATATACTATAATATTAATTAATATAAAAAATAAATCAATGTTGTGGTATATAAATTTAATTTAGGATTATTATATTAAAATATGTTTAATTCATGTGATATTTAGAGAAATTCACTTACTCAATCATACTATTTGTTTTGTGAAAGTTAAACTCATATATTACAGATTAAAGAATGAAATTAAATTATTCTAGATCTATATTGAAATATATTATATAATTATGGATTTTTTATAAAATTTTACATACATTTCCTTTATTAAATTTCATTATTTTCAAGGCTACCGGTGTCAATTGTCCTATTTTCTCATGAATATTTTTTCAGGAATTTTAAGACTTTTTGAATATGATAGAGGTCAATAATATCCATAAGGATATTAATGTTATAGATTTAATTTTAAATAGTAAAATTTATTTTTAAAACCATTTTTGAGTATTGAACATTGAAAATGAATCACATTATTTAGTGGATACGGTCAGGCATACCCATACTGGGGTGATTATATCTTTCCATCAATCGTTAAAACATCAAAAAAATGAATTAATATATTTATCATATATAAATAATATCATTTAATATATAGTATATAAATTTATAATTTCAATCATTTTAACTTTCCAAGTGAACTGGTGATAAAAACAAATTACCCCACTACATGGTAAAGATAAGCCATTCGTACCCAATATAAGTGTTTTCACTCCTCATATGAATGTAAAAAGATGGAATATGGGGTTCCCATAATAATAATAACATATTAAAGTATTATTTTTACTTATATTTTTAATTTAGGAGGGATAAAAAATATTAATATGAATTCAAATAATACTAAATTTTGAAATAGTTTGTAAACATTTATACCTCTTATAAAGAAAAAGTCCATTATAAATTCTCTTAATGAACCACATTTATGCCATTTAGAATGATCATAAACCTCTAAATCATTTATAGTTTTCATTATACGAGGAATCGGTATAGGTTTTCTGATCTAATTGGATTAAAATTAAGTTATGAAGTAATGGAAGAGATTCCATTTTATAATTGAGCTGTGGGGCACTTCAAGAATTTCACAAATTATTAAAATATATTAAAACTACTGTTGATAGTAATGTTTATAAATAAATAATAAATTCAAATTGGTTGAAATTTTAAACGATATATTCTCCCCAATATGAATATAAATTTTTTTATTAAATTAATATAATATTATATTCATGAAATTTATTTTATATTTTATACTATTCATTACATTGACATTAATAAAATCAAGTCAACAAGATAAGAATGAAAATAATATTTTAATATATTAATAATTTATCATAGTAATCTAGAAATTTTTTTTTGAACATTAATTAATAAAAATCATATTACATTTATAATGGTAAATATCATTTATTATATTTTTTCATTAATTAAATAATTACATCACCGTTAATATATAATCATTTAAGGTAAATATTTCTTCAAAAAAAATTGAAAACAAATTTCCATGATTTAGATTAATACACTAAAATTAAAAAAAAAATTAATGTTGTATATATCCTTTAGCTAAGACAATATTAAAAATATTTTGGTTATTAAAAATATTATTCTGGCATCGTTGACATTTCATTAAATAAAATAGTATAATGGTAATAACATCAATAAAATGGAAATAAATAGTCATACAACAAAAACAAGAATTATAATGTATTTAAATTACTCGTCTAATAAAATTTGTTTAATCTTAGGGGTATTTTATAGTCTTTATCATGGTTTTAACTTTACATACCTAATTTACCTTTTTCCATGGTAACAAAAATTTCTAAGTTACTTTTCATAAATACCAAAATTAATAAGGATACATTACTTAAATTTTTACCTCATGAATTCAAATATTCATTTACTATTCTAAAAATTTAGATCACTAAAGAGTCATAATTAAATTTTCAATAAATGAGAAAAAAGAAATGGAAATTTTCTTTTAGAAAAATTTTATTCTAAAGTATAAATTTGTTTCATTCCAAATACAACCATAATGAAAATTATAGGATTGATAAGAATATTTGTGAACAAATTTTCTTTTGGATCAATTGTAAAATAAAAAATTAGTTTCTAAAATCATGAAATAAAATTACAATTTTCAATCAAAAAATAATTTTCACTATTCACTAGAATAAAACCACTCATAAAAATACCAACTATTCATAATAGGCTATTTTAGATATTCAAAAATAGATTTATTTTCATTTTATAAATTAAATTTTCTTTATGATTTAGGAATTAATTATACTTATTTTCTAATAAAAATCTGTAATAATTTATTTTAATGAATACATATATTTTGAAAACAAAACAACTACATAAAATTGTGTGTTTATTAATTAATAATTAATAAATAATTTTTTTGAATATGACCTTCATATTGATTTTTTATGATATTTAATATTATTAAAACCCACAAATTTAATGTCTAGGTTAAAAAGATCATGTTAGAATAGTAATATTTAGTAATATCTCCCAATTCCTTTAAGCACGATGTTTCCTGCACCCGAATATATTTTTTAAATATTATATATTTTGATATTTTGAGATTTTACATTCCACCCACGTTAAAAAAAAAAATCTTCACATTTGAGATTGAAATTTGAAAATCCGGGGTTGATATTTTAGATTTTTAATTTTGGAATCCTGAATCATAAAAAGGTTTATAAAACTCTTCTAGAAAATAGAAAGAGGGATGTACAAAGGTAATAAACGTATATGATTCTTTATTGGAGAGAATATTTCTATTGTCAAACCATGGATTTAGATGGAAAAAATAACTCCCGTGGACTGATTGAGTGTGACAGGGAATATGGTTATTTGAATTATAACCATCACAAAACTAGAAATCATTTCAACAGTTAAAATGACACTGATTTCTCGTTATGAAAAGTAATGGAATAATAATTTTGTATTTTGATTTTAATGATTATATTATTATCTCGATAAAAAAATAATGAAAATAAACATACTTGATACTTTTATTTCAAATTAAAATTCTCATTCCTTATTTCAGCTTTGATCTATTTCCAATTTACATCTAACACTAGGAAATTGATTTCTAAGATATATTTTTCACTCCTCAATAACATTTAATGGGTCAAAAAACCATCATTCATTCCTTTGGCCTCATTGTATTTTGTAAACCCAAAATGGTTAGAATAATTAATTCAATATGATAAATCAATAATAAATAAAATCTAATGTTCAACATACACCATTACATATATAGTTATCCATAAAACTTTTCCAAAATATATATGTACAAATTCAGAGTCTAAATATTATGATGACATGCCATTTTAAATCCAAAATCTTGTTATTATTAAACTCCCCAAACAAATAAAGGATGTTATTAATTTCACATTAAAATATATGAATACATTGATGTCCTTAAAAAAAGTTTCATGTTTGGAAATATATTTGTTAATTGAAAACATAATGTAAACTCTAAAAATGATAACATAAACCATAATATCATAAACCAATTCAATGGTAAACGTATCATTATCATTATTATCTCAACATTGAGAATATATTTAGGATTATCTTCCCCAAATCATGTGTCTTAAAAAATTTCACCTTTCATGAATTACTTTTCTTGGTTATTCTCACTATTAATCACATGATTCCAAATCCTTAAAGAATATGTACTAAAGTAAAATCCATATATATCTCTACAGTAAAATATTGAATCATAACCCCATTTTGATATTAAAATAAACGATAAATTATCATTATTTTTTAGATGATGGGGAACTCTCTCTCAATTACACCCCTTCTATATATGAATGGGAATTAATTAAACAAAAAATGGGCTAGAAGATCATGTATACTTCAACTAAGAAAGATACAAATAATCTACCAACCACGAAAAATGGAAAACAAATATATGAAAAAATAATACAATTAATGTTTACAATTATTATGAGGATAATTTGATAATCATTGAGTTTATACGGCAATTATGTATTGAAATTTGGAAATTGATAATGGATGAAGATGATGGGGATCTCATTGGGTAAAAAGATCTTGTAGGATGTATGATGTCCAATTGTGTTTCACTGGTTATCAAATAAGCCTGAAAAAAATTTATGAGTAATTATAGAAGTAACAATTATTCAAACAATTATGTAATATGATGAATTTCTATCCCTGGGATTATATAATTTTCAAAACCATTATAATTATCATGATTGAGAAGATTAAATATGTTTTATAATAAATTTTTTTTGATGAATTATTTATATCACTAAATCTTTACAAAAAATATATTTTTTATGTTGTAGGTTTCTATAATTGAATCATTATTTTAAGTATAAAAAAGTAGGTAGAGGAATACATTGTTGGATTAATTTATTCAACTTAGAGGATAATTTGACAAGATAATTCCCAATCAATGTTACTAACATAAAACATGATCTCAAACAATGATGCATGATAAAATTGAGCTCACTATTGATGATCATTTATCATAACTGGAGAGAAATAATTGAGGTGAAAATGGATTCATATTTGAATATTTTGGTTATTACCATTATAGGTTCAAAATTATGGGGACATAAAACTATAAAAATGTAGTGGCTACGTATATGAGGAACATTATATTGAAATTTCATGAAAGAAGAACCAAGTGATCACATCATGATCAGCTCCGCATCACTAGAACAAAAAAAATTATTTTTTTCATTCTCTCTATTAACCCTGGAAGACATAAAATTTTTATCCCACATCATCAAAATTTTGATGGGTGATGTTATACCAATGATGTCTTATTACTAGAGATGTATGTAATCCAACAAATAAAGATAAGAAAAATATTTATTATCGTTGCATAAATTGATATAGAACACAATACAAACCATTATATATCCTTATCATTAATTCTCCCTTATCTCTGTTAATTCATGATGATAATGTAAAATGGTTAGAATACATCAACAAAATTTAAAATATAGTGCATAATTTCTTCCAAAAATACTATACATGATTAAATGCAATGATTAAAAGGCCCATGTTTGAGGAAAATAATTTGATATCTGGAATATGTTTTATTTCCCAAATTAATCATTGTAGGAACAATCCTATCCCTGATAAAAATTATCCCAATCCTTTCATGTAAAAAATAAATTTCCATTATAATTCAATGTCCTGTGAAGCTACAAAAACTAAACAAATTTCTCTTCAATCCTTCACATGGGGGAGAAAAAATGATCTCCAGTGTAACATAAAGTAGTAATAGACCATTTTAAATTCCTCAATAAGTTATTACAACCATATAATTGTACATTTTTGGAACATTTATTGAATAATAAACAACCTAATATCATTATTAAAATAATTTAATATTATAAAAGGAATGAGTCACTTGAATGTGTGTGGGACACCATTGCAGCTCATTTGTCCAATTGTGAAGGGCTCTCATAATTCCTGAACGTTATCTTATAATGGATAAATATTAAAGGATGCAAGATCACCTTTCTTATAATATCAAAATATAGTTTTTTAATGTTATTTCATTCTTCCATTATTTTAATAACTCCATAGAGAGAATTCTATGCCATTAGTTGTTGATCTAAGGAGACCCCCTTCCACTATCGAAAAATTAAATAGATAATTGATCATTCAATTAATTTTCTCTATATTATTATTTGAATATGATTTAAAGTAGTAAATTTCATTTTAATAGATGATATCAAATTTTTATTTCTCTCCCTTTAAAATGAACACATGGTCCACATGGAACATCTACTATACCATGATTGTTATAAATGTTTCTAACTATATTGACTAAAGATATCTGATATCTGAGATATGGGATAATCATGCATCTATTATTATTGAAACCTTATTATTATTCTAAATTTACTTATTTTGGGATGTGAAATGTTGTTTTTAATAGCCCAATAAATTAATGTGGAAGATAATGAAAAATGATTTAATAGGTATGTTTGGTGATATCTTTGTTTGGTCAAATTATCCACAAATTCAAAATAAAAACAATTATTCCTTCTCCTAGTTTCCAAAAAAATGATCTCATTAAAAATGATAAAATTACTCATAAAACTATCATATTAAGTGGAAACCCAATGTCCGCTATAAATGCATTAATTTTGGTTAGAAATTGTTTAATTCAGGGAATTATGATTGGATACGCATTAAACATGGCATAATTTCTAGGGAGAGAATAATTTATATTTATTTTCTTATTAAAATGATTTTAAAAATCACTAGAATAAATCAGAATGAAATTATTTTTAATGATATTGTGGGTTTTATAATAATTATCATTATATTGTGTACTATTAAAGCCACTAAAAAATTGAGATAAAATTTGTCACAATTTGATCAAAATATTTCCCCTCCATAGCTTCTTCTTTAACAAGAGTAACGTTAGGGAGTGAAAACATAAAACAAAACTTGTAAAATATAATTTATACACCATCATGAAATGATTATTATATTTTATAATATAGTATTCAAGTAGATATTAATCTATTAACTTCTATGATCCAACTCCTACCAATGTTCCATGGTTTGGAAAGAGAGGTCCCTAAAAAACATAAATGTGAATTTTCTATTGTTTTAAAAAAATTCAAACATAGGGGAGTGTTAGAGAATCTTGTTAATTGGATGATATTAACCGTATCTATTTATATAGATTCTATGAAATGGATCTTAAACATATTGATTGGGATGTCAATACATGGGATGGACTATAGAGTTCCTTCATCCAGATGCACTTCCCAACATCAAGGATAAGTTATGATATAAGTGATAATTATGGGATAAAAAAGTTTTGTTTAGAAACGATTTATAAAATTCTGAATGATTATATTTAAATAAATAATCCTTTCCACATTTCTATTCGACGACATCTAATTTTTGGTTTAATTTTACAAAATTTTGATGGATAATATCTAATTTTTTTACAATTCACCCATGGAAGATAATTTATTAATAAATTTCCTATTAATGTTACTGATATCGTTTATGAGGTCTCCCAAAAATTCTCTACATTTGGTACATGTTGAAAAAATATAAATATTAATTCTAAAAATTCCAACTACCATTAATTAAAAATAAAATTGAAGAACTAAACCTCTATTATATGAAATTTAAGTTTAAATAAGACATGGGAAACAAAACATTCTACACCTACAAGAGTGTATCCACTTATCTACTCTAAAAACATATACGCTAATGGATTACTTCATTTCAGTAGGACTAAAATCTATATTTCCATGTACAAAAGTAATTCCCAATAGAAACCAATAAATAATACAAGGCTACATAAATTATTTTAACAGTCATATTGGAGATGAAATCCAATAATAAACCAGTGATCAATTATTCCATCGATTTAAACTAGCCTTATACGATCCTCCTTTCCAAATTTTTATCTCTAATTCCACTATATATTGATAAAAACTGAAAAAATAAAATTATTATATTGTTGAAAAAACATGAGGATAATAACACAACTCACCAGAATATACTCAACACTCATTTTTCAGTTCATTAAATAGATCAATAATAATATAAATCTATTATCAGTCCCATCAATTTCTTGAAGACACAATCATTATATATGATACATACAAAAAAATTTGTATACATAAGAGAAAATTCACTTCTATTTCAATACATAAAGGAATATGGTTTGAATTAATGATGAATCATAATCTCCATAGAGGGAATGTAGTGGAAATATATTATACCAGATGTATTTTTCCACAAAAATAATGCTGAATAACATTTTGAAACACCCATAAAGAGGAATTATGTTAAATTTTGTTAAAATATATTAGACCCAAACTCCCTTCCCATCCCAAGAAAAAACTACCTAGAGAAAGTTTGACGTAACAATACGACATAAGATCCTAAAAATGTTAACGAAATTTCCAATTAGAATCCTTTTTATAGAATCTATATATCAAATTTAATAATTATTTAAAATTAATCAGAGATGACTTAACTATTTATAGATAGTAATATTGTATGTAAATTGTATGATTAGGTAAAAAGGTTTCATTACTTATAAAACTAAAAATAACCTAAAAATTTCATGATACAGGTACATTAACTATACCTTTAAATATAAGTGTTATGAATATTTAAAATTCATTTTGTGCTCTAGGAGAATCAAATAGTGTAATTTATTAATTTTTTGATTTAACTCATCTTATTATAGAACTAAAACTAACCTGATTGGTAGTTTATACTACCGCATATAACAATCCCTACACATTAGATGTTCTTGAAAATGTTCTCAAATGTATAAAAGGATATCTATTTCTATTCATCTTCAACAATTTAATCATAGAATTTGAAGAAGTTAATGATCACACCAATACCATCATTTATTTTCCTTTATCAAGACATCAATAACAGTTAATAATAACAACAATTGGACACATTTGATTATTTTTGGATAAAAAACTAATGATTTATCATTATTTTGAATGAACTAACTAAATAAAGATAAATTCATTTATAATTTTAAATAATTTTAATTTGGTTGTATCTCTATAGGTAAAATTAAAATTATTTATGGCACAATATGATTAAAAGTTTTTCTAGAAAAAACCTGATATTTATGAAAATATTTTTATTAAAATGATTTATATTTATAAATAGTTTATTTTATAAGAATTTAAGTATAAATTGATGAATTTTAATTTTCTTATCTTACCAAAAAACATCAAGAAATTCTAAATTTAATGTATACTTTTCAAATATAAAGAACACTAAAATGGAAACATAACTTGAAAACCCTCTAGGTTTGTTGTTGGAAATAATTCTACCAAATTTAAAATTTGAATATTTAAATGAAAATGAAAAACATTTTGTTATAATTTAAAATAAAAATATACCCATCAAAAAAATCAACCACTATTATTTATAATTAAAAATGAAAAGTAATTTTTATGGAACTAGGTCAAATTTAGGGATTATTAATTCCACCAACATGTATAGTATTTTCCATTAAAATTACTCAAAATAGCAAGAAAACCTCAATGACGTCACAACATTACACATCTAGAAGTAGTGAAATGTATGTTGATTTACTCGTATGGGAGGGAATAAATTAATCAATTATAAACAACCAAAGGACATGACATATTCAAATTGTTCCAAATAAAAATTCAATAATAATACAATATAGTGAAAAAATGAATTGTTGTATGAAATAATTATGTATTGTTTTATACTTATCGTTTAATACAAAAAATATTTCCATTTATCACAAAAATAACACATCCTCATACCATTGAAAAACAAAATCCTCTAAATTAATTTTGGTAAGGGTCAATATTGTTTCTCTGATGGATTTATTATGTACATCCAAGTTCCCATTTCTCTGGAAAACTAAGAAAAGACCATATACACAAGCTAATTGGTAATTTGTAAAATTGAATGATTCAATTTATTCCATTAATTTACCCAATTACATCTTTAAAATACCTGGTATCTATATTATTATCCACACATTAGTGTTATATAGAGGTATTCCTTTATGAATTTACTACATATGTTACATGCCTTAAATATTGTATAGAGAGTCTTGAAAAATAATGAATGATATTAAATGATAAAAAATTAGTGTTTGGATTTTATGGTTCTATCTCATGGTAGAGAATTAAATTATTTATACCACATAATTTCTATAAATATGATTAATCTGGAAAAGAAAAAACTGATGATTCATATACACTTCCTTCCACACTATTATGAGACACATAAGATGATTTTTTTGTTATACTTTATTTTATATAAGGATTAATAATGAATTTATAAAAACTTCATTTCTCCTAAATAACATTATTAATAGTTTAACAATTTTTTATAATGAATCATGAATGTAATATTTCAAAAAGATAAATGAAATCATTACCACACCCCAAAAATATTCCCACCAAACTGAGAACAACCCATTTAGATACTACGTCATGCTTCATAGAGAGTTTTACCTTCCCATGTAATAGATGGAGACTCAAAAGTTATAGCATTCACTTCATTGATCCTATATGTAGCTCAGATCAATTAGACAATAATATAGAAGGGGTTTCTCCATTTATGATTAATTGGATAAATTTCATTCTTTCCTAATCCGAAGAAAAAAACTATTTTTTATCATATTAAACTCATGTATTCATAACGAAGTCTTATGAAATTAAAATAATAATTATATTGATGTTGTTACTATAATAATATGACATAGTTATCCATGATAACAAAAGATATAAAAATTTTATTTCAAACATCATTAGTGAACTACACAACATTATGGTGGTACTTCCAACATCTAGAAAAACTTGGATTACAAAATTCATTGTTAGAAGATCTATGAAACCACAATAGGTCCCTAGTATACTAAAATTAGTAATTTCAGTTCCACTTCAAAGGATCCACATATTACTTCCAATAATTATGCACATAAATTAAAATATGAATAAAAACATATTTATACTATGATCTACTTTTACAGAATATATTTGTAGAAAAATTAAGTAGTGTATATTACCAAAAATAGTAATTTTAATATTTCATTATATTTTTTATAGATATGAATGTGTATGCTATTTTGGACCAAAAAGAAAATTTTAGATGGGTTTAAAAGATGGTTTATTTTTTCCTTTAATTTTCATAGATTCACATGAGTATTTAAAGATTTCTTCAAATTTTAGTTTACTGGTGGAATTTCCCAAAAATATCTTTTTTCCCAAAACCGATGAATTTATAAGAGATTTTTAATATAATGGGATATAATTTCATTTTACTATTCCTTGTTTAATTTTGGTATTCCTACATTTTTATGTTATATTAATTTTATATGCAGATTTATGTACATGAAATAAGAAAATGGTATTCAAAATATGTTATTGCGTTTCATAAAGAATAAATTTTTTGTAGGTTTTTATTTCAAAATGCAATAATAAGTTACCATGAAATAACCATCTAATATAAAAACATGGAAATCTTAAGGAATAAATATTATTCGGACCACATAAATCCACTAAATACCACAAAATAATCCAAAATTATGGTCATGATGTCCATTAAAGATATTAAAATTACCAGTGATAATTGATTTTATCCCAACAGGAATGATTAGAGTAAGAACATATAGGATGCAATATAGTTATATAGTAATACCTACACAGTTGTTTTTTGTATGTATTATTATAAAAAAATTTATGTAAAATGTGTTCAACTACATGTCGAGTTGTAAAATATATCTTACTAGGTAGTCAAATGAGTTAACCTGTAGTTTGGAAAATCTAGAGTGAAGAGGAAGATGTACATGACCGAACATGAAGAGCTATGAACCGAGGAATAAGATAAATCCATATTGTACGAGGACAAATACAGATATTTTTGTGATAATATCATCTAGAAAGGGTATTTTAATTTTGAATATACTATTTTTTCTCTTTAATAATTTAACTCATGTTGGGTAAAAAAAACATATAAATGGATTGGATGACACAATGTAAGTAATATGTTTTCCATTATTATAGTTGAAATAAAATGAGAATATTCAGAAAATCAATTCATGGTGACTTTATATCATGAAAATAATTCTAATTAATATTTCTTAATATATCTAATAGCGGATTCTGACAACCTACGTACTTTCATTGAATTAAAAAAGTGTGGTTTTCTCTTTCATTCAAACCTGTCTTTATGTGATCTATTTCATATGAAAAAATATATGATGTAAATTTAATGAACATGTCTTTCAACTATGTTTTGTGGATGGATGAAAAATATTTTAATATATAAAATCATTTTTATCATTTTTTAATTGTGTCTAATTGAATAATAAATAGAATTCATGGGAAAAGTCAAAAAAAATTTCTTTGGAATGGTACATATTTACAATATTCATTCAACATTTTTATTTTTACTATATTGTTAATATATGAAATAATTTTTCGAATGTTGACCTACGTAATATATTATTTCATGATTGAATTTTTGGATATAATTCTATATTTAATTGTTATATTTAATTGTATGTTGTGTGAGTATTCACATATTTTATTGAAACGAGATCTCATAACATGGGAAAAGAGTTTGAGTTAAGATATTTTATAATTTTAATTACAACATAAGGTCACTAAATTTTTAAAATTATCTAGGGTAACATGGTCTCCATGAAATTGAGATCCTTATGAATTATGCTCAAGAGGAATTTATATAATTCCCGTTGAAACTATCGGAAAATGGGTAATTTGGATCCTATTCATAATATCTGATCCATTTGTCACCATGTGAATGTGTAATTTGATATATATATATATATATATATATATTCAAAAGGAGCCTTTTCACATTAATATTCACATATATTTCTTATATAAATTCATGAAATTATTAACAATGAAGTTAATTTCCAAAAATTAATTCATTTAGTTGAATGGGACATGGAAACCCTATTATAATTGGGTAAATTTATAGATAAATGTTTCATTTTATTATCATTATTGAGGTGGAAAGTCAATAATGGGTTTAAGAAACATGGGCCAAGGGGATTAACGGAAGTGAAAAAAGTTAAATTTTTATTCTCCTTTAATATGAGTTGACAGACTCCTTTATATAGAATTTCTATTGAAGTTAATTGATATAATAAATATAATTTATTAAAGAGGAATGATGATTCAATAAATAGCGGAACCTATGATTTTTCAATATTAAGAATTATAAATTTTGTTCTTTTAAGGATAACCATTTCTTTTAATAATTGGAATTTTATTTATTTATCAACATATAAATTGTTAATGTGTGGGAGAGGGATGTGATACAAAATATTTGAATGATTTAGTTGAGTTTTATTGATAATTACCAGAAATAATAATTCAACGCAGTGTTAATTAATACATTTCTTGGTTATAATGTGAAATATGAAAACAATGGAATTACATAACTAAAAATTGTGTTTTATTGGTTCTTAGCACTTTTTATCATAATTAATCATTCCATATAAGATTATATTGTTTAGTAACAAAAATTTTTAAATCAATTTTGAATTTAATTTTGAAATTAAATTATTTACTACCTCAAATATGGTTTTTTATTTATTTTATTCAATTTAAATTAATTGAATGCCATAAATTTATTAACAGTTAACCAATATTGTGATTTTGATTAAAAAATTTCATAATAATTATCATATTTAACTATTGATTTTCTTAAATTTTTTAAAAATCTATCAATTTAAAAATTAAAATTTTTTAAATTTTAAAATAATATATAACATTAATTTGGAATTGATTTTTCTTTATTTGGGGATATTAATTAAATTACATTTGTTGTTATAATTATTTTTTATTTTAATTAGATAAATATAACCCATTGAAAAATATTTAAGGATTCAAATGGTTGATGATGAAATTAATAGAATGAAAGAGTCCACGTGATCCAATTTTGAACAAACCACAAGTGTAATATTAGTTTGTAATGTATCAATGTTGTTGAAAGAAAAAAAGGAAGTGGCTATGCCAGTTTAGTAGAAAATTAGTAATTCTAAATTTTCATGCCATGTAAAAATGTTAGGACATTAGTTAATCATAACTACATTATCATACATCTCCATCATCAACAATTGCATCACATCCACATGTATAAAATATAATTTTTAGAACCATATCATCATGTTATAAATCATTCATAAATATACATCAATCACAACCCTTCCTCAATAGATTTGGAGTGAAATAAAAAAAATTGAGATTAAATATGCAAGATATCATATATTGGGAAGAAAAATTGATGAATAGACCATGGAAGTAGATCTCAAATAAATTAATAAGTGAGTTGTCCTACATGGAATTTTTTTGTGTTAAAACTCAAACACTAATTTTAAAGTTTCATGGATTATAAATAGAAAAACATAAAATGGGAATTGATGAAGACGATATCAAAATATTATTGAGAAAAACTACTTAAAGTATAATCTTATTGAGGGATGCATTAGTGGTTTACCATTCTTTGGAAAATCATATTATATTTATCAAGATTATGGTGAGGATCATTCAAATAAAGAAGAATATGGATCCATAACCTGGGGTCAATCTGAGGTTGGAAAACCTTTTCATAAAATTGATTTTGATTTTTGATGTTGTTTCAAACATTGACATAGTAGAAGAATTATATTAAGGAATAAATTAATGACTCAAAGATAATGGTGAGTTTTAGAGAGGTTGAGTCATACCAGTCTTGGAGAAATATGAATTCAAGGTCATGGAAAAAATAAAATAGTGGCTTCACACACCTCATCAGAGCCAAAGATGACAGGAACAATGCTTACCATATATTACTAACGAACAATAGGGTGTCAAATATATATGACTGATAGACATATTATCACTATGGATGATTTTTTTCAATAAATTATTCTTATTAATTATAATGAAGATTAATTGGAATTTGAATTTTTTTGGATGTTCCCAAAATAGGTTTAAGATTTGGGACCTCTATCATTCTAGATGTTGTAGATGTGAATGTAAGAACAATGCAACACAAATTAATGAAATAAAATCCCATGTGATTGTTTCATTCTAAACTCTATATCACTATAAAAATAAAAAATTCATGTTTTAGTGTTACAAATCATCCTAAGAGGACACGTATACTAGATCTATGATCACTGAATTCTTGTATATAGATTTTGTTCCAATGTAGTCTATTCGATTGTTCTTTTTTTCCTCAAATCAATGTGGCCATGATAAAAATATAGAATCATAGTTTTGATACTGATATACCACAATAAAAACATTTAAATCACTGGAATAATCCCTTATCATTATTCAATATCTATGATGAGGAAAAACAACAATAATTCTCATACCATAATTCAATGATAGATCAGACCTATATCCAAAAACATACTGCAAGACAAAATTCTACATGTCAATATCAAGGAAAATAATATGGAATCAATGAATAGATATGTATATAATGTTAAAAAATGGACCATGACTAGAAATACATCAAATAAATCTGGCCATGCCTATGAATTTTCTTTTTATAATTCAATGACATACATTGCTGATATGGAAGAAAAAATAAATTTATAATCAATCCCTCACAGAGGCATATAAATATGGACCATGTGAGAGGCATGAAATTTTTATGGAAGATTACAGGTTCCCATGGAAGATATTATGACACTATATTTTTAAAAATATCAATCATATAATGAAGGATAATTCGCTATTTTGGGGAACTACAATCAGAGAACATTATAATG
Organism: Viscum album; assembly: GCA_963277665.1. Classification (NCBI taxonomy): domain Eukaryota; kingdom Viridiplantae; phylum Streptophyta; class Magnoliopsida; order Santalales; family Viscaceae; genus Viscum; species Viscum album. The sequence goes on from OY728157.1 coordinate 1,303,058,274, forward strand.
ATTCTATGTCACGTGAGGGAGTTAAAAACTGTGTTTCAAAAGTAGTGAATTGTAAAGTGAACTAGGAATATTTAAATATTCTTGAATTATTATATTACTATTCAAAACTATAGGATAAACATATTTATGTTCACTAAATCATAACATATATTTGATATTCCTTCCATCGAATTATTTAGATATAATAATTATGGTGATGGAACACTAACACATTAATGGATGGTGGTAAGAGTGCCCCTTCCATTTTATTGAATTTAATTTATAATTTATAATTCTATTCAATTACACTATGGAACTTTTTAGATATGATTTAATTTATGAAATTTTATTTTACTTTGTACATTCAAATTCTTAATCACCTCCCTCTAATTTGCATACATAGGCATTATATTTTATCTACCATTATTTAATAGTTAGCGGTGCCATGAACCATGATTTATTTGAGATATTTGATTACCATGATAAATTATATTAGATAATTTAGTTGGTATTTCAATCTTACCATTAAATTTAAATCACCAATGGCTGGTAGATAGATGTGGTTTTTTTAACTATTGGGAAAATAATTGGGATAATATGTTGAATAATTATTTAACACCTAAGGAGGGGGATATATAGGGTTTGGATACATGATTCTAATATTTATATAAAAAATAAATCTCATTTGTTGTTTCTATAAAATTTATCCCATTAAATAAAAAAATATAACCATTAAATTATCCACTATGAGATATAACCTGATTACACCATTACATCATTTAATAGAGTTAATAAAAATTTTTGATAAGGACCTCACTACATTCCTCTCATCACACCTATGAAGGAAATTTTATAGTTTAATAGATATAATAATTTACTTTTTATGATTAGAAATATATATATATATATAAACTTCATATGGTCATCAAAATGTAATCCTGGTCAACAACCACCTTAAAAAACACGTAATAATATATTACTTTATAAACATTCATGTTACAGTTTTGAAAGGTGATTATAGATACAACAGATAGATGATAGACATTATGATTCATAATAATGAACATATATATATATATGAAGTGTATAGGGGGTTCCCATCATAATATCACACTTCAATGTCAATTGCATATAAACATGATTTTTCTTAATACTCCACTAGTGATTAATTTCTTCAATAAAATAAAAATTACTATTTTTTTGATGATATATAAGTAGAAATATAAATCCTATGGGGTTCTAAATTTTAATAATAATAACTCCCCATAAAAAATTATTACCAATGGCTGATAACATAATTTTTTAAGTAAATAATAACATCAACTTATGTGGAGGAGGTTCTTGATTAAAAAATTATTTATCAATGAAACAAATTTGGATATAAATTATATTTTCAGAAACTAATATATTGTAATTCTAGTATGGTCAATAAAATTTTCAATAATGTTGTGGAGGGTTTATAATCCATTTTTAAATATTTAATTAAAATGAAACTTTTTTATAATGTATTTTTATCTATTTTCAAATCAATTTGAATTATTATTATTTTCATAAATCGTTCCACATGATTGTCTCTATAAATGATGTTATTTTAAATTACTGACTAATTTATTAAAAATATTTCTTTTAAAATTTCAATTGAATTTTTTTTTAGAATCATGTTATTGTATAATTTAATTAAACATTAATAATTATGTTTTGAAAAATGGGATGCATGTTATTGATATTTACAATATATGTTTATTAAATATACATGATATTTCCAAAAACTATGGTTTTAATGTATGAGTCATTTTTATCATACACATCAAAAAAAATAATAATAGAATTTTTAATTTTTCAACTAAATTGATTTTATATTGACATCTTTTCATTTTAGGTGGGTTAATGGAATTTTATTTCCATACAATCATTTCATATGAGATATATTTTTTATTGATAAAATATTTATATATTATTTCTACATAATCTATGTTATTTTGGAAAATAAAAAACAATAAAATTTAAAAAATATATCAAACTAGAGGTTCATTTTTAAATTGTATAATGATTAATTGAGAGTATTATTAATATTTCCCTTTAAAGGATAACATATTGATTCATTAAAATATTATGGTGAGGACTTAATTTATTTAACCTAAATTGTTTGGATAATGAGTTGGAATAAAAAAATGAAATATATATCATAGACAAAATTTTGAGATTTGGAACTCTAGTTGTATTCTAAATTATATTATTATAATTCCATTAATAAAAATTAAGATGTTAATTTATTATTTAATCCATGGTACAATTAATTTATAGAATAATAATATGACCTCTACAATGTGACATGTTTTTTCCTATATTAGAATAATGAATTGAGTGACCTTATAATATTAAAACCTTTTAGATTGGTAAATATAACCATACATATCACATAATTATCTTTTAGAAATTATTTATTTTTATTTTCTTTAGGGAATAAGTATATGTATGAACATGTGGTCAAATTATCAATATTAATTTCCACAACATTAATAATGTGTAAGGTGTATTTTAAAATCCCTCGGTATATATCATTTGGAAATAATATATAATTAAATTCATTAATGATAATTAATTTAGATTATGTTAATTTAAATTGAATTTATTATTCTATTTATGGTAAAGTTTATTTTGAGATGCATAAAGAAATTTAGTATTTCACAACATATTATTCACATGCTAGAACAAGTTAGTGGAAAAAATGAAAATTGTATTGAGATAAATGATACAATGTTTGTGAAATTATGTTTTTCTGTAATATTTGAAAAATTAAAAATCATTAATGTCCCATTCTATCAATATGTTTCCCCAAAATGTGGCATTTTTATTGAAATAGAAAATTTTTTACATGGAATGAGATATTTGTTACTCTATGTAATTTTGATAATTTATTTTCTAATTAATTTTGTATTTCCAATATTCTGTATTTCATAAAACACTGAATTCAATTTTGTTATATAAAAGATCTAAGCTTGTCTTGCATTATATGTAATAAAAAGTTAAATTTTCACTACAAGATACAGTTTGAATAAATTTTGTTAAACACAACACCTTTTTTGTGTTTATGTTTCAAATAATGTCAAATTCCATTAATATCATGTGTTAAATGAATGCTAGAGATTTACCAAACTATAATATACTATTTATATTGTTTTTAAAATAATAAAATTGTTACCACCTAGTAATTTGGATGTAATTTATGAAAAAGATTAAATTAACTGTGAAAAAGTTATCTTTATTTGTATATAAAACGATTCATTTGGTTATCAATTATTTATAAATTTAACTAAGAACTATTTGAATGTAAAGAATTTCATTTTCTAGGAAAACTATTTCTCTACATACAAAAATAATTCTATCTCAATAAGTTAGATGACCAAATATTGATTAATTAATTTTATAAAATCTATTCATTAAATATTCAATAAATAAATTGGGACACTAATATAATAGATCTCATTTGAATAAGATAAGAATAAATCCAATTATATGAATTAATAGTGTGATTTTTCTAAAATGTAACTTCAACTCAGTTTAATAGAGAACCTATTTTAAAAATAAATATTGAAAAACTAATAATTTTTATTTGAAAAAAACTAATTTTTGAAATCAGAATATTAACAATTACTTTGGTTTATATTTTTATATATTTATGATAAGTTTCAATTTTTAACAAATAGTTTAAAACACAATATTTTAATTGAAAACTTTTTTTGTATAATTTATTGAAATTGATAAATTATATTCTAAATTTTTTATTTATAATTATATCATTTAAATATTTATTAATAAAATTTTGGTTAAAGTAATAAATTTAAAATTGAAATTGGATATAAAAAAATTGAGCTTTTTAATATTTTAAATTTAATAACATTTTGTTTCGTCTCATCTATGGGATTATATTTACATTTATTTATCCCAATTCATCATTCAGAATTTTGAAAAATGGATTCCACATTTATAATAAGATTAATTTATAATTTATAATTTCTAATAATTTAAATAGAGTTTGTCATCATAAATATTATTGAATATAATTAAAATTAAATAAATATATTGACGTTAAAAATGTGTATACATAGTGGTTAAACCTTATCATAAGGAGACAAATACTCTATAAACATTACCAAAATCTATTTTTGAACCAAATTTCGACCATATACTCGCTTTCTTAAAAAATATAAAATTATAGGAGACAAATTATATAAGATAGTCCTCCCAATTGTGTTTACATTTTTTTAATTACAAAAAATGTCACTCTCCTCCACAATGAATGTGCATTCACCCCTCACTTATACACAAAAATAAATCCCATTATCTTGTAAATACCCAACAAAATAAACTAACAAATTCTCTCACATCATTATATATGCCTAAAATTGGGAATATAGGCCTCTAATGGATCTCTTTAGTGAAAATCAAGAGCAATTACCCAATAAAGAGGTAACATCCTTCAATAAGCTCTATGGTTTCAGTTTCATTCTCTTCCACATAAATTATTATTATTCTAGGATTGTATAATATTATTATAATCCTAAATATAATGAGAATTTTTTATTCTATTTATTATTCCCAAACATACACACAATTCCATCATATGGGTAAAGAAATTACCTTTTTGGTGTATAATGGGCTGCCACCTCATGAAAAGATGTCATTCATTTTTTACTTTACCAACTATAATGGTTGGAAATTATGATGATATACTATTTATATAAGATAAAAATGATAAATATTATGTATTTATTATTTTTAAATTATTATGTAAAATATACCAACATGATATCTATTTTGCGTAAACATGATAACTATGTTTGTGGACGTGTGAACTACCGCTTCCTAAAAGTGATGTGATTCATTTAATCATTTAAAAAAATGTATTAATAATGGGATATGTAAATAAATATTATATTTATAAAAATATAATGGTAATATATTAATAATATATATATATATTTCGTTGACATATTTTTTTCAATACAATAAGAAAACAGAAACAACGTTCATTTGTACATATGGCATACTGTGTCCATGAATGGTGTATTCGAATTCATATTTCTATATTTAATATAATATAATTTTTATTTATATAAATAATATAAATATTTTTTTAATATTATAAATTAATTAAAAAATTAAATTATAATATATGTAATAGGATAAATAATAACAAGCCTAGATATGTATGAAAAACAAAGTATATATTTCTTGGAATATAACATCAACACTAATTATAAAAAAAATGGGTCATATAAATTCCTAATAAAATAATATTTGGTATTAAATTTAATAATATGGTCATGTTTTTGATTTATAATAAGCATATATTAATTATACATTAAAATTCATGATTTATGATGAAATTAATGACTTAATGTTAGTGAATTACATCTCACATCTTATTTACATAAGATACCAACCATATTCAGCACTTTCATTTTATTGTTGTTTATATATATCTATATGACTTTTTATGTCATTAATTTCCTTTATTTTATAATATTTAAAGCTTTATTTGTTATTATTTAGTCACGGGGATCATGATTCAAAATATACTTATGTAGTAAGGTTATCATCGTCTCACTATGATTTATATTAGACTTATGCCTTATTAACCAATCATTTATCATTGTGTGGGGTAATTAATTCTGAAGAATTTATTATATAATTATTATCATTAAATTTTTGGCTATTTTTATATCCATTTTATTTTCATTCTACCTTGGGTTTTATGGCTCAAACATTACCAAATTAGTAGAGTAATTATTTGCCTCAAGTTTTATTCTTTGAGATATGTGCCATGTTATGCGCCCATATTTTTCCATGTAGTGTATATAATGACCAGTGAAATGTTTTATCATGAGTATAATTATTTTAAGGATATATTATGCTTCATTTAATTTTATTCACTCATTCATATTACGATTCAATGTTACCAAAGTGGTAACAGTTTATTGTTAAAATCTAATCTTTTATCAGGATTTTTTATGAATATTATTCCATTAATAAATTCATAAGATCCATATCTAATTAATTATAATTTTATTTATTATAATATATTTATTCATGATATAATCATGTAAATATTCAATTTTTACTCTTAGTTTCCTATAATAATCAAGATAACATTTTAATAAAATCCATCATTATTTATATTTTTGGTCATAAATCATTATTCATCCAAAACAATTTTTTTCAATAAATGTATTCTAAATATTTCCACTATTGTAATATTTTTATTAAAAACATTTTTACACATATATGCCCATATTTTTATTTTTTATAAATAATTTTATAAAAAATTAATTTTATTTTTATTTTCTGATCAAGGAAATTAAGTAAACTTTTTACAGAATAGAAGGAATGTTCGACATGTATAGATTTATCTATTGTCCTGAAAGTTATTTCATTAATGATATTTTTAATTTTTTTCATGATCAATTTAAAAGAAATGTTTTTTTTATAAAAAATTATATTTAAAAATTATCCTAAATTATTTTCACTTCATTCATTATATATTCTCAAAATGCTATTTGAAACAAACAAATATTTCAATGATTTCAAAGCTTCTTTCATAACATTTTATTGTTTCTCTAATGAAAATGTTTTTCTGAAATGTTTTATGTTTTAAGAAGATTTTTTTAAATTAAAAAGTTTTTTTTTCCTTAAAATAGTTTTTAATATGTATTTAAATATTACATTACAATATTTTAATGTTTTTTTAAAATTAATATATTTCAAAACAAAATTCTATTTTTTTAATTTTGTATTCAAAGAAAGGTAATTTTTCTTTAAAAAATGAACAATATGATCTTTCAAAATCCTAATCAATCTATGGGGAATCTATTGATATAGTTTATTATTTATTGGGTATATAATCCAAGGACACCTTTTTTATTCCTTTTTTGACTGATTCGGGTTTATGATGATACGTTTCTTATGAAACCCATTCCTCTCCCATGAGTTATTCCATGATAAAACCCTTATGAATGTTACATTATTTCATACGGTATTATATGATTAAATGATTATAAAACCTATTTATTTTCCACAAGATATAATAAGGTGATGTGATTATGATTCCCATTTCATTTAATGGATTATGATATTATGAATGGTTATGACCTTCCCGCATACATATGTGTGATTCCATTATGTAAATGTCTGGACCTATATCTCCCCCTAATACATTGGGAAATGATGAATCAATCATGATTATATATATTATGTTTGAACTTAATTTCATTTCTATAATGTTATGAGTGATCCATATTACATGTTCACAATGTTATGTGTGAACCTGATTACATGTTCATAATATTATGTATGGACCTGATTTCAAGTCCATATGAATATGCATAAACCTGATTAAATGTTCATAAGGTTATGTTTTAACATGATTAAATAATCGCAGTGTTATTCATACACATGGATTCATGAGCATATGATTATGTTTGAATCTGATTACATGTTCACAATGTTATTTTTGAACCTAACTACAAGTTACAATGTTATTCATGGACGTGGTTGCATATCCATTTGTTTATATTTCATCGTGATTACATGTTCTGAATATTATGTGTGAACATGAAAACATGTTCACAATGTAATTTGTGAACTGGATTACATGTTCACAATGTTATACATGGAACTGATTGCATATCCCCAAGTTTATGTGGGGGTCTGATTTTATGTCCTAAACCCAATGAGTAAACCTATTTCTATTAACCCATAAACAAAATAATATAAGATTATGTGTATGTCACATGTCAATATATTATATTAATTTTATTCTCTCATGACTCATGTTCTTTGATTTCCTTGTGGTTCATGTGTTATGAAATGATAATATTTATTCGATTACTCATTTTTATGATCACTGATTTGTAGGGTATGATCTTATAAGTATATGATCATGTTCTAATACCCTTATTCTCATGTTATGCATATATATCTCTCTTGATTACCCTTATTTATCATCTGAGCTCACACCATTTTTATATTTCCTTTTATCAGGTTAAGAAGAATGTTTTTTAGTAGGAGTACTAAAGGGGGAGACCATTAAGATAGATGCTTAAGGTACATCACCAATATATAATATTATGTATCCATGTTACTAAAGGTACTATACTATTACAGTACATGAGCATGTATTTTTTTAATGTGATGAATATTCATGTAAAACAATTATCTATCCATGTATGTTAATACTAGGTCATAATAGTTTGTATCAAATGAATAATTTAGTCAACCTCTGAAAATGAGGATGAGAAAAGTTTTGTGATATCTATATGGATAGTTATAAGGATATGTGTAGGGATACCTCTATGAGTAAGGATAAGGTATCATATATTTAAAATAATGTGACATAGTTTAGACATCCTATAAGGGATATTTCAGGATTATGTAGTTTTCCTCTATGATATGTGATGCTCACACAATTATTTCTTGTTTTATCCAATGGTGTGCACTAGAAAAATCTACGATAACATTGAATGTGAGAGACTGCTTTTGGAAGAGAAGTAAAATGGTATGATCACTAGAGTAATGGATTTTTTGACCATGCCTAATTAGTTTTCATATAAAATTATTCTCAATGATTACCATAACCAAATCGCAGACTCACCAATGAAGATAAAAAAGAGTCCACTAAGAGTTTAGGTAGTAGAGATGATCAAGGAAAAGAGATTTATTTTTCTTTGTTTCAAGAATACAGAATGAATAAAACAATTGAATTTATCATATAAACATGAAAATGTTTTGAATGTGTAAAATAAGGACACAGAGTAAGTAACTACAAAATTAAAATGAGGATTTTGGGTAATTCAATAGATTGGAATATTGGCCTCAATGAGATGTCACCGACAGTTGAATTCATTAAAAGTGTAATGAATGGTAATTATAAAAATAGATGTCCATGGTGGGAATATCATGATGATAATGAATAAGTTGGTGTGGGTAATGGTTATATTTATGAATATTCCAATACTATTTGGGAAATGTTAATGGAAAGTGGTATTATGTAGGAATATGTTGTGTCCTTGGTATTGAGTTAAAAATAATTAATCATAGTGTTTATGTATTTGGATTCTAGAATTATTGATTGCGAAATAAATAATGATTGTTCAGTTTAAGTTTTTTTCTAAAAACATTATATATTATGTTGAATGGTTTTAATGAAATATAAAATTGACTTAACAGAAAGATTCCATTCTAGTAAAAAACACGATTAAGGATAATTTTACTCTTATTATGTTCGTGATGTTGTGATACAGATACCTAGATAACGATATTTTGTACAAGAAGGAGTTAATTATAAGGTAATGATTACCATGAAACAAATTAAGGGATTTTTAAACCAATTGGTCTACTTTATCATTAGTTAATTTTATATCATTTTGTATATAAGGAATATATCCAATAATATTTCGAATAAAAATCATGCATGTTTTCAAAATGGTTTTATGGTAATTTATGTTATTTCCATGTTTCAAGGGAATAAATTATAAATTTATTCACATTTTAAGAATGTGATGACCAAGACTTACGTTATGGTATATGGGGGATCAATGTGATGATGATTTAGTGACATTTATTCTGGAGTTTTCGATCTAAATCTTTTAAAAGGGTTAAATGGTTAACCATTTATGGATTGGTTTATATTAAACATCATATGAGGTTTTAGATATTCAAATACTATCTCTCCAAATAAGGATTGATTTATACTGGATAACATTTGTTAAGATGTTTGTTGGGTTTCTAAATAAATATTGATGCATTTAATTATAATTCAACCTTATGAGCTATTCATACATAAATAATGAAAAATTCACCTTCATTTCATAGAGTAATAGATAAAGGGGAAATTGTTCATGGCACAACAAAGGGGGAGGTTGTCCTAAAATCACGTATATATATCATTACATGAAAATTCATCATCCTTATAAAAAAAGATCATGATATAAAATATTCTCATATTATCATCATTTTTTAGGATGTCAATGTCATTTTTCAATCCTCTTTGGGTTATGTCTTTTTAATATTTAATTTTCTCCTAACCATGTAATCTATCACTCTCTTACAGATCTACATAAGTCTATTTCTCTTCCATGTCCATATTCTCCTATTCCAAAAATTTAATCCTATGTGGAATCCTATTTGGGAGTTAATTTGGGTAACTGTTATGTTTTTAACTGTACATTTCTAAATTATGTTTTATGATTCCATTTTTATGGTCTAGTATTCTATGAAATGAAATACGATTATAAATCCATTAATAAACCAATTTAATTTTGAGGGATAAATATTTTTAAGGGGGTTTTAATGTAACACATGATATTTTGTGAATTCGTTTTCCAAATAATTCAATCTATTGTATATTTTTCATTTCATGCAACATTGAATATAGCTTTCATTATATGAAAGTACTAGATTTGGATTTTATTATATGAAACACCAAGTTAGGCTTGCTAAAAACACAACACATATAATAACTTTGGGATCTTCCAATACAATTATTGGATTTTTTATTACACTATTCCTAGTTCCATCAGATTCATTCATTACACACATGTCCATGTTTTACAAATATACAGTTTACTATTAATATTCTGTAAAAAATATTATAGTTGTTAAGAATTAGGAATTGTAATGGATGTTAAAATTAATATTAAATAATGTGTGAAAATTTTATTTAAATATGTATAAAAAATTATTCCTTTCATTATTAACTATTTTTAAATGAATATAAGAACAATTTGGAAATAAAGAAAATCCCTTTCAAATTAAAATAGTTCTCAATGTATAAATAGCAGTTTATCAGAATGAATTAAAAAAACCACTTGTGATATAGTATTTTAATAAAATTAATATATTATATTTTAATCAATTTTTTTACCGCAACAGAAATATTTGGAAGGCATAAGATAAGAATAAATCCAATTATATAAATAAAAGACGTATTTTTTTTAAAGGTAATTTTATCATAATTTAATAGAGAACCTATTTTATATGAAATTATATATTTTTTTATTCGAAAAATTAATTATTATTATTTAAATAAAAATATCAAAAATCACAAAACATAAATTTTTTGTTTTTTAGAAGATAAATTTTTGATAAATAGAAAAAACACATAATATTAATTGAAAACTATTTTTTCATCTAACATATTCATATAGATAAATTAAATTTTAAATTATTTTAAAAATATATTTATATCAATTATACATTCATAATTGAAATTTAATTCATTTTAATCAATTTCACATTGAAATTGTATATAAAAACAATTCGAACATTGGATCATTTTCACTTTAAAATCCAACTATTTGGTCCCCTCTATAAGGTTATTCTTAAATTAATTTTTACTAAATATGTGAATATAAATTTGAATAATTGATTCCATAGATTTAATAATCATAATGTATAATGATTAAAAAGGTCAGTATTATGTTTGACCAAAACAATTAGTAATTTAATTAAAATTAATTAAAGGGAATAAAGTAAAAATGAGTTTACATTGTGGTTAAACATTAAATCAAGGAGAAAAATACTCTATATGCATAATAAAATTCATTTTATAGTTAATTTTATACAATATCTATAATTTTATCAAAAATGTAAAATTATTAGTGAAAAAAGATACAAGGGAGACCTGTCAAGAGTGTCTACCTTTTTATATTTATAATAATGCCACTCCTCCTCTACTATAATGGGGAACTCACCCATAACTAATTTATAGCCATTAAGACCATTGAATCAGCCAAAAACTAAAAAAATAAGTTCCAAAATTCCATACATTATTTCTATAATCCAAAATTTGGGGTGAAATCCATTAATGTCATTTCTTTTGAGAAAACCATGTAGAGTTATAGAAAATAGAGGTAACATCATTCCACAAGCTCTTTGGTTTTATTTTAATTCTCCCCCCTCCAAATAATTATTATTACATGATTAAATAATAACTGTAGTATGATAAATATTTTGAGATGTTTTTATTATATTTTGATGCCTAAAAATATAAACACTTTCATCAAATGGTTAATGAACATACAGTTCATGAGTACTGTAGAAAACTACCTCACAAATTGATATCATTTGTTTTCACCTTTCCACCTCTCACGGATGGGAATTATGATAAAAATACATATTTAATATAATATATATTTTCATTATGAAGAATCTATGATTTTATAATTTTTATATAAACCATACCTTCCTTAATTCCCTTTTTTAAAATATGATAACTTCATTTGTGGAATTGTGGACTTCCCCTCCTCAATGTGATATGATTCATTCATAAGTTGCATGGAAAATATTAAGGATGAGTTTAGTAAATGTATATGATATGTAAAAAATAATTATTTTAAAATAATATTAACACAAACACACACACAAATATATATATATATATATATTTCATTTAGTTTTACTATTTTATTATGGAAAGAAAACAAAAACAATGTTTATGCGTACATATGGCCTATCGTGTCCATGAACTGTGTATTCTATTGAATATTTTTATATTTTATATTACATTATATATATTAATATACATAATATTTATGGTCTTCATATAATTTTTTATATTAATTAAATAATAAAATCATGATCTATGTATGAGGATCGTGAAAAAAAAGTCAAAACACAAATGAATAACAAAACAAATATTGCCCAGAATGTAACATTAATGTGGAATCATTATTAAATGGGTAATATAGAGTTGTAATAAAATAATATAAGGTATTATATATAGTAATATAGTTCTTTGTTAGGTTTATAAAATAATAATATTTGTTATACCAGAGTATTGATGGTGTATAATGAATGTCAAGTCATAAGGTAAGGAAATTGTATCTAACTTTTTATTTCTAGGAGATACATGCCATTTTCATCACTCGCTTCCTTGGTTTGATCTGTAAAGGAAAATATAAATTTTTATTTCACCAATTAAAATTATTTAGTCATATTAAAATATATATTTTTTGTTACTCTTTCTTATCGATCAGGATTCAGAAGTTACTAATGTAGTAAGGATTTTTTCATCTCACTTTTATTTCAATGAAACGTTTCCTTAGTCACCAATAATTTCATATTTTTCTATATATAATGAAAAAGAATGTATTATATTATTATTATATATAAATTTATGGATTTTGAAATATCCCTTTGATGATATTTCATTCATGGCTCTTTTGGTTCAAAAGTTACCAAAATCGATAAAGTAACTTTTTCCTCAAATTTCCTTCTTTGATATACATGCCATGTTATGAACATAATTTTTTCTATAGGGTCCATATCTACCATTTTACATGTTTCACCATTAGTATCATTATTTGAATGATATTTTAAGCATAATTAAATTTTATCATCTCATGGTTATTATAATGCAAGATTACTAATGCGATAATTGTGTGTAGCTACAATCACATAAAATGTCATGATTTTTTATGATTATGCAATCGTTGATAAAATTTTTGTGGTCCATATATTAATAATTATAATGAAATTGATTCTCCTATGTTAATTAATAATATATTCTTGTTATGTTAACATTATTCAAATATTTTTTTCTTATTATAATTAGAATAACATTTTTATGAAAATACAACGTTATTTCTCTTTCCTTTCATTAATCTGTGTTCTTACAAAACCATGTTTTATAAAAGTGTTGACAATTTTTCAATTTGTTATCATATTTTATTTTAAAAAAAAATTATACCCATGTTTTATCTATTTGAAAAAATTGTTTTTAAAAATGAATCTTCTTGTTGTTTTCAGATCAAAGAACTTTTCAAAACATTTTATGGAACAGAAGTAATGTTCAGTATGTATGGATTTATCTAAAATAATTAACATCATTTCATTGAATCTTTTTATATGTTTTCAAGAAAACATACATCGAAATGGTTTTGAAAAAATATTTATGTTAAAAAATTGTTTTCAATTATTTTCAAAGATTACATTATATGTTTTCAAAAATTTATTTTCAATCTAAAGGACTTCAGTTATTTCCGATATTATTTTATTGGTTTGAAAAAAAATTCAATGAAAATTAAATTAAATTTTTCTTATATTTTCAATATAAAATTTCAAATAGGAAAATATAATTTCATCATTAAATGTTTTAAATGTGTTTTAATGATAAATTTATTGGTTTTAAATATTTTTTTTAATGGAAAGGATTTTAATTTTTTTTAGTTTTTAGAAAAAAAATATTCAAAGAATTGATATTTCAATTAAGAAATTCTCAATGTGATCTTTGAAAATCCATATCTACATATGATTAATTACATTTATAGAGGTTATTATTTATTTTGGTTATTATTCATGTAAAAAATTATTATTTTTTATCTAAATAGTTTATATTTATTATGAAATGTTTCTTAGGAAACCCAATTTTCCCCAATATGTTATACCATGATAAAACTCTTTTTAAATTCACTTCCTCTCATTGGATATTCTATAATTAAAAGAAAAGGAATGATGTCTACTTTTTATTTGTTATAATAAAATTAATTTTTTATTATAACCATTTAATTTATTTTGTTATTATATTGTAAATGTAAATGATCCTTTGCAATACATATATATATGTTCTCGTTATGTGACGGGTCATAACTATATCACCCACTAGTGCATTGGATTACTATGGATGACTTGTGAGCATATTTTTTATGTGTGATTATGATTAAATGTTCAAATTTTTGTGATTGAATCTTATTACACATTCATAATCTTATGTTTGAACCTTATTACATGTTCAAAATTCTATGCGAGGAATTGGTTTCATGTCCAAATGATTTTTCATACTGATTACATGTTCATAATTTCATGCATGAACCTGATTATATATTCGTAATGTTATACATGGACCTGGTGGGACATCTATATATTTATCTGTGAATTTGAATATATTTTCACAATTTAATCATTAAACCTGAATACATGTTCACAATTATATGCATGGACATGGTTTCATGTCCATAAGTTTATACATGAACCTTTTTATGTGTTCCAAAACCGATGCATGAACCTGATTAGATGTTCACAATGTTATAGGTGAACCTAATTAAATGTTCACATTATTATGAATGGGCCATGTTTCAAGTGAATGAGTTAATGGGAGGGCCTTATTTCTTGTCCTATAAAAAATGAGTGAACCTGTTTCAATTTACACATGTTTACAATGTTATTAGTTTATGTGTATGCTTCAAGTATATAACTTATACTAATGTTATTGTCTCAATACTGAAGTTAATTTAATTCCTTTAAATACATGTCTTATTAAATATATACATGTATTCCATGATTCATGGTTATGATATTTTATATATAGGGTATGATGTTATAAGTATATGATCATTTCTCATACCCTTATGCTCAAATTGTGCTTATCTCTATCCCTTTTTTACCATTAGGATGTTTCTGAGCATAACGGTTTCTTATGTTTTCATTCAGTAGGTTAAATAGAATGTTTTAAAGTAGTTTTAGTAAAGGGTATTATCATTATAAGAAATGATTAATATCTTTCACTAGGATAGAATATTTTGTTTCCCAGATTCTGAATACAATAAATATTTACGTTACTCAGACATGTATTTTTTAATGTGCATAATATTTATCTAAAATGATATAATATCCAAATATGTTAATCCTATTTTAGAATTTTATTTATATATTTAACCAAACATAATTAGTTAGTATCCTATTAAAAAGGGGATAATTTATTTTAATACCATATAGAGATCAAAATTAATGAGCCATGGCATATATGATGAATACTATTACTAAAATGTATATACAATATAACATTTTTAAAATAAAAAAATATTAATGATTTTGAATTTCATAAAAAATAAGATAAATAACAGTGTGTGTTTTTAAATGTTTTTTCATCAAAATCATTTTTTGTGTCTATTTTATATTTTCATCGAAAATACGAAATTATAAATTTTGGTATTTGAAATTTTGATAGTGAATTTAATTTTTAAATTTATCATATCAAAATTATCCTAATATGTTTTATTTATAAATTAAATTATTTTTATTTATATATTTAAAACTATAGTTTCGATCAAAATTTTTAATTTTATGAAATTATCCATATATGAGAAAGATAAAGTATGGTATAAAAAATTTAAATTCATTAATTATTTACTAAATTTTTATACCTATTTATTTTTTAAATTTCATTTTTAACATTTAATATCTATGTTCAATATTTTAAATCAAAATTATCATTTAATTATAATTTAAATAATAATTTTCGTTCTTTTTTAATAAGACATTTTAATTGAAATATTATTATTTTTTTGATTTGGAAGACACTTAGGTGAAGACTAAAGGAATATCCTTTGTATAACACCTCTCCTTCGAAAATTACTCTATGGCTGATTTTCTAAAAAAATATAAGATTAAAAATAAAAAAGATATTGATATTTCTATTATGATAAATCAGGATGAATTACAAAAAAGTTCTGATTTTATTATGTTTTTGAATGTTAACCACATCACATACATGTTGGATAAATAGAATTGTTGTAGTACAGATATTAAAGCTAGAATATATTATTACAAGAGTGATAATAATATAGGGTTGGTTCAAAATAGGATTGCATTTATTCAAATTATCCATGAAAACATGGATGTTCTCAACTCTCCCAAAAAAATTGGGAATGCAAATCTAAGGCTAGAAGTTCAATGAATATATAAATGTTACATAAATTCCAATCCAATCATTCATAGGAACTCTAATTCCTATATTTGGGTCATAATACTTAAAAATTATTGGGTATTCTCAAACCCATGTATACTTTATTTTTTTACTTATTATATTATCATACCTATAAAATTAGATCACGGGACCGTGAATGGAGATCTGTTAAAATTTTCTAAAAAAATATTTGATTCAAAACTAGAATAAAATCATCAATATATTATTAATACCATTTTTAATTATCAATAAAGTGATTTTATGGTGGAGTATAAGAACATTACCATTTTTTGGGATGTGTGGATAATTTTAGGACAATCTATTTCAAATTTTTAAATGATTCATAATCAATTCAGGACTAAACCAGATTATAACTAATGGAGAGTGGTCATTTTGAATAATGAATAAAAATATACTATTTTAGAGAATTTATAAAAATTAAAAAGATTATGATATGAAATTGTTAACGGTCCACTCTATAAGTGTTATGTGTTGGATTTTATAGGATTCTCTAATTGATGAAAAAAAGATGAGATAATATACCCATTAAAATTATTATACACATGAAATGATATAATCCATAATGGAAATGGTGGGGAATATAACTCTTATAAGTATAATAGTGATATTTTTATGGATATTATAAATTATAAATATAACAATAAATTTATAGGCTCAATCCTAACTAATGTCTTATAAATTATGGTTAAGAAAATTCTTATACATTATGAAGTTGATATAGTTATAAAGTATGATTTAAATTATGAGCATCTAGATTTGTTTTAGGTTTATTTGAAACATAGTCCATGCATTCCATAAGAAACTCAAAATAACATTCATTGTTGAGATACACATAAATAATGTTATTATACAATCATGTCACTCCCCGTAGGTCTATATATGCTTATTGGCATCTCGATTTCCCCACAATTAAAGACATTATGAAAATTTATGTTTCAAAAAATCTATATCATGATTCTAAATAGACTATACCTACCAAAATAGATTCCTAAAAACAAAACATGTTTCAAGTAAAAGAGACTAACACTCCAGACTATAAATCAAATTAACAAACATATTATGGGACTGAAATGTTGAGGTCAACCCTAAAAAAACAATATATAGTAAGATTTTCATCTAAAAAAATAAACCTCATATTCTGGGGTTATATGATCCTAAAATGGGGTTTTACAACAAAAATTATTCTCTTCAATGTTTGGAATATTAATTAATTCATATAAATAATTTACTCTTACAATTCAAGATTCATGGGGTCATAGAACAGTCATTCCTTGAATTGTCATCCATTTTTTTAAATGAGAAATAATTCAATTATTACTTTATATAGGTAATAATCCAAAAAAAAATCTATTTTTTATTAGTAATAAATAAATAAATATAAATGATTTTTATGTAAGGAAATCACCTCTATAAATAATATGATTATGGTCCATCGATTTTAAATTAATTTTTTTATCCTTATGAAAATCATGGTGACATTAAAAATATATCTTATCCTATGAATTCAAATCCAATATTGAGGGAATAAATATTTTTGAAATAAATAATTTGGGAGAAATGAATATATTATATCAAAGAAACCCTAATAAATTGTAGGCCAATAAACATCCTAGAAGATCTGTTAATTTAGTTTCACGTAACAAACAGTGAACAATTTTTATTACACTATAGTATGATACTATTTTGATAATTAGTCTTTATTAGTGAAATTACTTACCAAAAATTTCATTACAACATTCCCCTACAAATTTAACAACTATTGGGATCTTCATTGTGAGTATAGTAAGATATTTCATGACACAACTCGTTTGGATGAATACAAATACGAGTCATTTACTTGTTTCTTTGTGATAAATTTTCATAAGGTGGTAAAATGAATTGAGTAGGTTTTCTATTTTTCATTAGATAATGATTTTGATTCCTGTTAATCCTATCTACATCAAATTTAATGAGGAAATAGTGGTGGGTATTTCAGTACTGGAAAAGAGCATGAATGCATTACCTAAAATAACATTAATATAAATTTAAATATTAAGGTTATATTTTAAGGATAATCCCTTACATATAGGAGGTAATATGATGGTGATATAAACAAAATTTCTATAATTACCTCATATGGGATATAGGGGTTTATAATAATTCATCTATTCTTATGGGTGGTGAAAATTTTCATGAAAATAGATGGGAATGATCTAATAATGTGGTCAATATATACACGAGTCTATTCAATTTCTCTACCACCAGATCAAATTTATTTTTTGAAATTGTTCCAAGGTTAATTAATAATGATTAGAATTTATGGTTAAAATCAATTCTAATTTAATTTTATGTAATGTATGCTATCATTATCTTAACACTGGAAAATTTCATAGTCTCGATTGCTACACTAACTAATTTTTCAAAAAAATGGGGAAACCATTCAGTATAACATTTTTAGATTTATTC
Source organism: Viscum album (assembly GCA_963277665.1). Taxonomy (NCBI): domain Eukaryota; kingdom Viridiplantae; phylum Streptophyta; class Magnoliopsida; order Santalales; family Viscaceae; genus Viscum; species Viscum album. Next base: position 1,303,077,463 of record OY728157.1, read on the forward strand.
TTAATTTATTTAATGCTTTCCCTCACATATAAGGTATCAATTATAAATTTCATTCCATATTTAAAAATATGGAAAAGGAATTTGAAAAAAATTTGGTCAATCTTGTTTCACTTTTTAACACTATTTATAAAATTATTTTCAAAATTCACATTAACAGACTTTATAGAATCATTAATAAGATTTTATACTCGATTAGGTAATAAATTTTAAATTGGGGATTATCAAATAGTTCCTCATTATCACATATAAGTGTGGAAATGTTTTCATAAAGTGTACTATGAGTGGTATTATTATTTAAAATTTTGATTTTATAAAGGAATTTAAAAATATGTATGGGTTCTTAATCTATAATGTATTAGGTAATTTTGGATTTGATGGTATGTTCTCTAATTCGGTCGAAATTATTTAGGAATCATCACACATTTCATTCCATATTAAAGGATCTCCTGGGGGATACATCACATTCTCAATAGGGTTAAGAAAATGAAACCCTATATCTACCACATTATATTCAATTGTAGAGGATTAGCATTGTATATTAATAACATATATGGTGGAAAGTGGAAAATTAAAGACAATTAGATGTACAAGAAGGTTATCTATTAATTTTCATTTATTCTATTTTTATAAAATTATTTTTTTTAATAAGGGAGTTAATAAAAATGTTATCCATGTCAAAAAAATTTGTAACGCCCTAACCCCAGTTACCCAGAGATGGTGCCCTATTTTAATACATTGGTAGGATTACAAGTAATCAAGTCCTGATGGACCGATCAGTTTAGTAGTCTTGGAAAATAGATTACATACATGAAGTTCAACATTACAACATGAAAATAAAAATTTCATGACCCGTCCCTCGGGGCCCGTATCGTGACTACACCAAGCCCGCCTTCCATATGCCAGGGGCTGTTGACTAGAACCAAATGTGTATTTCCCGAAAACTAGGAAGTCATTAACTTTATAAAATGTGAACACACAACTAGAGTACAAGCAGAAGCAAACACTAATCAAAACTGTATACAGAAGAAGTGATGGAAAGTAAAAGGGGATGGAAATACAAGCCGAAAAGTAATGTACTGGTACAACTGAAAACTAGTAAAGCAGCTACTGGGGCGTCCTCCAGGGTTCGTACATGAAGGGTATGTACATATGGCCTCCACATCACTCCACATACTTTAGACTCCACTGTGTACCGATACATCAAAAGGTACTCCTCTAGGTACCATCAAATCCTAGCACTCTCGGGCTCCTTCAACATTGTCCGTCATCTGCATCCAACAAAAAGAGGTTTGGTTAATCCTCGTGCAGGGGTGAGTATAAAGATACTCAGTAGGAACCATGATACCCTCAAGGTCTCACAAAATCTAACAAGGATAAACCACAAGGTATGATTTCAACAGATAACCATTACATAGGTATATGACCATACATATACCTTATTTATCAAGTAACCCATATAAATCATGAGGAAAACACAAAGGACATTGAATTCTCTCAAACCAGGATTTTCAATAATGAAACCACCACTACTGGAGAACTCCTCCTCTATCGAGTACAGTTGCCCTGACAGGACTCAAATGCACTACTCACTAACCTTAGACTACTGAGGTACTTCTCCTGTCGAGTATTGTGGGGGCACCTATGTCATACATTGATGCTTCCCACCTGGGCTATACTGCATCATACAGTAGAACTTACCCTAATAGCCAATAGGGGAACTCCACCTATCGTGTAACATGGGTCTGCCACCTCACACAGTGGTGCTCCTCCGCCATGGGTCTGTAGCCAAAAATAGTATTACTCCCCACTGGGCTAGTCGAGTCACTCTGAAGCGGATCATTCAAGTAGTTGTTAGGTCTCAGCGAGCAACTAGGTCTCCGTACTCTAGTCACTCGTCTCTGGGAGGTGCAATTTACAAGCCACATGTCAATACTCCAAGTGTCACGAAGTCCCACGAAGAAGTATCTCAATGGCCCGCCACGTCGTAAGGGTCTCAAAGCAACAGACGACACCTCAATCGAATACTCGGTCTGTTAGTTATTAGAATTTTAGTCCCGGGGGCCCGGTTGGATTCGTGTACGAACCAACCTGGTCGTGATTCAACTACACCCCAAACATCAGTGGGGTATAATCAAAGGGATATCTATGCTCCAAGAATACTGGTGTCGTTGACGATTCATCAAATGGAAGTCCGATGACAAAGAAATGGCCCATGAAATTAAGGGAAATAGTAGGGGCCCGGGTCCGGTCTGACCCAGTCGGACCGACATGGCCTAACACAGTTTGGGTCAACCTGGTCTGGGTCGACCCGGACTGACTTGCTGGGTCTTACCCAGCCCGTTGGGCGGTCCAGTCTGCTAAGTTTGGCCCAGTCCACTGGGCCCGGGCCAGCGGACAACGTAGACAATTCAGGCTGAGGTCGCCACATGGGCGACTCGGCCTGAAGGCCAATGGAAGATTCGTCTAGCGCCGTGAGGGGCGCAGCTCGGGTGGCTCAAACCGAGAGGCCAATGACATGCCACGTGGGGAGAAGTCATGCCGCGGGTGTGCCGGAAAGGGCGCTATAAGGAACGGGGGTGCCGGGCAGGGACTTGGGGCGCATGGGTAGGGCGTCGGGGCATGCAGAAAGGGTCGGGACGCGCTAGGTAGGGAGGCATGGTTGCGGGGGCGCCAGTCAGGCGGCCTAGACGCTGGGTAGGGCGCAGGGTATGCTAGTAGCGCGCGAGGCTCACGGGTAGGGGGTTGGTTTTCCAGGAAGGTCGCGGTTTCGGCCTTCGCTTGTTCCAGGCAGCAGGCGGGTAGGCTGGTCAGGCGCCGCTCGACCGGCGGTGCATTTCGCAGAGGTCGCGGGTAGTTTGACCTTTATATTCCATCTTCGTCGTCATCGCCTCATTGCCATGCAGTCATTACATCGTCATCATCTTAAGGTTCCAAAACCATAAAGGTTGTGGAGGGGTTGGGTTGTGTTCGTTCGGTGTGAACCCCCCACGTTAAAATGATAGCAAGCAACTCATGAAGTTGATTTAACATGAGAGGATAAAGATTTAAACAACTTAAAATACACCCCTACCTTTTTAATTGTTGGGCATTCGTTCATCATGGGGGAAGACTATGTTATCGTCGTTCTCTATACGCTTCCACTTCCGAGCTCATGTGTCAGTCCGTTGAGGACAAAGAGGAACGAATAAGGGTCATCGAAGAGATCCCACGTCGAAAGGGGGGTTCCAAGGAAGATGCATAGGAAGAAGTTTCGTCACCGTCTTCTTCGCGTTCTTCGTTGGAGGATTCTATTCTCCCAAGCTCTCCCTTAAAGAGAGAATAAACATGACAAAAAAATAGATTTTAATATATTACGCATGGTGGCATGAATTAATTATGAGGGACCAACTTAATTATGTTCATGACATTGGCACAATTATTCGAAATTTAGAAAGAGTTCAGAGGCTCCACCAAATTAATTGCACGAGAGGTTGGAATATTAAATTTCGGGAGTTTCGAGGGTGTTAGAATCCTAGGTTGTTCCCACCAAATGAAACATGAAGAGGGTCAAGGGGGTTTCCTTCAATTAATTTGTTGTTTTGCGGTGGTTGTATCCTCCTCCATTAAGAGTGGAGTTAGAGACCAAGAGGCTCTCCCTCATTAATGTGGGAGAGTTGATAGGTTTCCTCCCCTCCCATTAAATGGGGGGTTAAGCCCCGTGTGGACCCCATGACTTCACCTCTCGTTGGAGGTTATGGTGCTCAGGTGGTCCCCACCCAAATTATCCTCCCATGGAAGATTAGGGTGTGGGGGTTCCACCACAAACTCCCAAGTGGAGATTTTAACAAAAATTATCACATGGCATGGGTTCAACAAAAATACAAAAAGTTGTCACGTATTTTATTTTATTAATCAACATGAAACCCAAAAACCAACTCTCATACCTGATCATTTGTCGTCGAGGTGAAAGTCTTATTAAGTAAAATCGTCATTGTGAGTTCAACGGTGCCCCTAGATTTCAATTTTGAGAACCCATTCAAAAGTTATAAAATCCCACTCATACGTTTACTGAACGTACCCGAACAAAACATCAGAAATTGATCCTGGGCACACCGGACCTCAGAATCAAGCGCCGTAAAAATTCATGGACTGATAAAATTCCAATGTAATTAAAAAAATAAAAAAAAAATCCAAGGGAATTCCGGGTCTTTAAATTCTCTCCACTTTATGGTTTACATCCTCGTAAGCCACAACTCTCACTAAGGGATAAAAATGGGGTATTGAGCATGCATCTGAGCCTCCTGCTCCCATGTGCACTCTAGGAGGTTCCCGTGCTGCCAGCGAATGCGCACCAGAGGAATCAACCATCCATGCCTGACCTGCTCCTATCGATCCACAATCTCTACTAGAACCTCTATGATAGTCACCCTGTCATCAATGTCCAGCTCCCCATGGTTGATAATGTGGGAAGGGTCATGCACGAATCTCCTCAATTGAGATACATGGAAGACGTTGTTCCCCTGGTGAAACTGAGGTGGATGAGCTAGGTCATAAGCCACCTCGCCTACTCTACTAAGAACCTGGAAAGGTCTGATAAATCTCGAAGATAACTTTCCGCCTCAGCCAAATCTCCATAGGCATCGTCAAGGTGAGACCCGTAAGAAGATGTGGTCGCCATCCTCGAACTCCAAAGGTCTTTGTCTCCTGTCATCATACGACTTATACCTACTCTATGTAGTCTTCATCTGCTCCGGGATGATTTGTACCTTCTCTATGGTAGCCTGGACTATCTCTGGTCCCACTAGTGCTGACTTCCCTGGGTATGTCTAGCACAGTGGTGATCTGCACGGCCATCAATACAAGGCATCTATAGGTTCCGTCGTTATGGTGGAGTGATAGCTGTTGTTGTGGGAAAACTCCACCAAGGGCAGGTGTTCCTCCCAACTGCAAGTGAGGTCGAGGATGCATGCACGGAGCATGTACTTGAGGGTCTGCATTGTCCTCTCTGTCTGCCCATCTGTCTGAGGATGGAAGGCGGTGCTCAAGCGAAGTTGTGTCTCGAATGCTTCCTGCGACCCCTTCCATAGCCGGGATGTAATATTTGTGTCAAGGTAGGAGATAATAGAATATGGTACTCCATGAAAGCATACAATATCCTACACACAGAGGCATCCCAAGATCTCTACTGAGCCCTGCTCTCAAATCTGTATGAAGTGGGATGACTTGGTGAGTCAGTCAATGATCACCCATATCGAGTCGTGACTTCTGGATGTACGTGGAAGACCATTCAAAAAGTCCATGGATATCCCATCCCACTTCTACTCTGCTCTAAAGGTTGATCCAAGACTGCTGGTACCTGGTGCTCCGCCTTCACTTGCTAACAAGTGAGGCACTGAGAGACAAACTCTACTACAACCTTCTTCATTTTTGGCCACTAGTGCTGTCGTCGAAGGTCCTCATACATCATCTCCAATCTTAGATGTACCGCTAGATGGGAAGTGTAAAACTCACTTAACACCTCCTATTGATGTGAAAATGGTACCATGGTACATCCTCTGAAGAGGGTGACGTGCTCCCCACTATCATATAATCCATCAGGTGCTTGCCCCCATTGATATTTGAGCACATCGCATCTCGCAGTCAGAATCCCCAAGCTGCGCCTCCCGGACTTGCTGAAGAAGTGGTGGAGTGACTATAAAAGACAATAGATAGGTTGCTCCATCCCAATCTACATAGGATAACAGTAAGGCTTCCAGATGCTCCGTCGCCTCACCTATCAGTTGAATGCCTGATCTCCAGCTGAGCGCATCTGCTACTACATTCCCCTTCCCAGGATTCTAGATTATCTCGAAGTCATGGTCCTAAAGGAACTCAATCCACAACCGCCATCTTAGGTTCAGGTCCTTCTGAGAGAAGATATACCTGAGACTCTTGTGGTAAGAGTACACGGTAAAACATTTACCCATAAGATAGTGCCACCCCATTTTCAAGGCAAAGACCACTACTGCTAACTCCAGGTCATGGGTAGCGTAGTTCTACTAATGTTGTCTCAACTGCTAAGAACCATACACGATCAAAACCCACTCCTGCATCAGGACACAACCGAGTCTGGTCCCTGATGCGTCACAGTAGACTACGTGCCCTACGCCTTCCTCGGGAAGCCTCAAGATGGAGGCACTAGTCAGCCTTTGCCTTAGCTCCTGAAAGCTCTACTGGAACCTCTCCGACCACACTAAGGGTTGCCCCTTCTTCGTCATTGCAGATAGTGGCGCAGCAACTCAGGTGAAGTCTGGAGCGAATCTCTGGTAGTACCCATCCAAGCATAGAAAACTTTGTACCTCCTTCACACTCCTAGGAGGCTCCCAATCAAGTACTGACTCAATATTCACTGGATCCATTACAACTTCAGCCTCCGAGATGACGTGTCCCAAGAAGTGAACCTCTCAAATTCAAAACTATCACTTTGAGAGCTTACAATAAATCTGGTGCTCTTGGAGTGTGTCAAGTACTACATGAAAATGGTAAGTATGATCCTATGCAGTAGTCAAGTAGTTTGGTATGTCGTCAATGAAAACAACGACAAATCGGTCGAGGTATGGATGGAAGATCTTATTCATGAGACTCATGAACACTGCTGGAGAATTGGTTATGCTGAAGGGCATAACCATGAAATTGAAGTGATCGTACCGACACCTTAAGGCCGTCTTCGACACATCCTCATCTTAAAATCTATTCTAGTGATATCCTAATCTGAGGTCCATCATCGATAACCATCGTGCTCCCCTGAGCTGATCAAAGAGGTCATCAATCCTTGGATGTGGGTACTTGTTCTTCACAGTCACCCGATTCAGGCAACAATTGTTGACATAGAGCCTCAAGATCCAATTTGCCTTCTTGGAAAATAAAATCGGGGCTGTCCAGGGAGAAACACTAGGCTGAATGAATCCCTACTTCTGCAAGTCCTCCAGTTGTACCCGCATCTCACGAAGCTCAGTGGGAGCCATCCAATATGCTGGAGTAGATATCGGTATCATCCCGGGGTACATGTCTATGTAGAATTCAACCTTTATACAAGGAGGTAGTCTTTAAACATCATCAAGAAAAACATCCAGGTATTGTCCAACACTAGAGGAAAAGTTATACTCTCCAATATACTGCCCCGAGAGTAAGGTAAACCAACTAGGGAGTGATCGTCAGTACCCTCCTCCAAGTAAGTCTGTCCTGGGTTGTAAAGACCCCCTTCTCACGGATGAAGTTAAACCTAGTCCCATCCGTGCAGACACACCGCACATTTATCCTAATACAGTCTATCTGAGCATGGACTATTGATAACCAGTTCATACCCAAGTTGATTTCGTAAGGCCTCGACGCCACTATAATGAAATCACAGCAGAAGCTCTTGCCTCCTAGAGTAAGATCTCACTACTGGCACCAGTGCGAGATCATCGAATCTGCTCCGGTTCGAGTCTCTAGCCATAAGGATTGAACTAACAGCTCATTCAGAATCTCTGAGCTTTGAACAATGGAAGTGGCTATGAAAGAGTGACTGGAACCTGTGTCTATAAGAACTGAAGCTAAGGTGCAGTAGACACAGATCATACCTTGATTCATCTATAGAGCATCGTGATCATAGGCCTCAGCTGCATTAAGTTGTGTTATGCCCTATCCACCAGCTCTTTGAGTTCGGGGTGGACCTACTAGTGGTGGTAGTGGAAACACCTCGTAACGCCATCCACCACCATCTGTACGGTCATATCCTCTACCACGTCCAACTCCGCACATCAGACCACCTCGATTGAACCTCTACCTCTTCCTAGGAGGTCCCTCAACTGACTGCTGATCGTCTGTGTGGTGGGTCGGACAGTCATGAGCCATGAGACCCTGGCCGCATCATGATTAAAACTACCAGACAGGTCTGGTTCTGTCTCCACTCTACATGCCTTTCACTACTGATCCTAAGTCACGCGGTAATCCACATGTAATTATGTTCCTCTTGGACCTCTACATCATCTGTCTACTGCCAGATGCAGAAGACTCCGCTACATGTCGACTAGTGGTGGGTCTCGCTGCAGGTGAATGCTCAGCAAGGGAACTCTCCACAAGAAGGGCTCGCTCCAACACCCCAATCTATGTCGGGGTGCTGTGAGAGATAACTGAAGCTCTAGTCTCTCACCTGAGTCCCTGCTCAATGTTATGGGCCTTGAAGAAAGGGTCATGTACCATATATGTGGAGTAGCGCGAGAGTTGATTGAACCTCCCTGAATACTGCACCACTATCATGCTACCCTATTGTAGATGCAGTGGCTCCTGTATCTACACCGCCCGATGGGTGGCTGGGAAAAACTCCGCCCGAAACAGGCTCTTGGAGTTTTCCCAAAGCAGCATCACCTCATCGTGGACCTGAAGCATCAGGCTCCAACATCTGCCTGCTGCTTCTTGAAGGAGGATGGTAGGAAGGATCACTAAGAAGTCTGATGGTGTCCCTACTAGCCTGTAGACTCCCACCACAGCCTCCATCCAATCCTTTGTCACTTGTGGGTCTGTATGTTCCAAAAACCTGGGTGGCCTCTAGTGTTGAAACTCTTGAAATGCACTCATGCAGTGTGCATCACCTGTTGCTGTGGATGGTGGTATCAGGGGCCCATCGCGATGTAGTACCGTTGGTTCCAAACCTAGAAGATGTCTATGTATTGAGGCCTCGTCGCTCGGAGGGCTATCAGTACGTATAGTTCTCAGTGCTCTAGCTGGTCATCGTAGGGAGGAATCCTAGAAGAAACAGATGGGACATGGTAAAAAGACTATACCTGGTGAGCTGACATAGTTAAGATGACTTTAAAGAAAACTTTTGAAAACACACACGTAATAAGTGCTTTCATGCACTGAGTCGGAAATCAAAATTTTGGGTCCTGCTGTATGGATACGTTGGTCGTCCGCACCAACACTGGACTCCCTGAACTGAAAACCACACTTAGTACCCTTAACACTATTGCTTCATAGAATATAAAATATGAGAGTCATAAGTTCTGTAGTAGAACCAACATCACCTTTGACACCAATTTGTCACGACCCGTCCCCTGGGGCCCGTATCGTGACTACCCCAAGCCTGCCATCCATTGGACATGGCTGGTGACTAGCACCAAAGGCGTATTTCCCTAAAACTGGGAAGGCATTGCCTTTATAAAACATGAACATACAACAAGATTACAAGCAGAAACAAACACTAAGAAAAACTATATATAGAATAAGTGTTTGAATGTAAAAGGGGCCAGAAAAACATGCCCACCAGTAAAGTACATGTAAAACTAAAAACTACTAAAGTAGATATTGGGTCATCCTCCGGGGTTCCTACCTGAAGGGTAGGTACAGATGGCTTCCACAACACTCCACATCCATCAGACTCCACCGTGTACCGATAAGTCAAAAGGTCCTCCTCTAGGTATCGTCCAATCCTAGTGCTCTCAGCCTCCGTCAGTGTTGTCCATCGTCTGCATCCAACACAACAGGTTGCAGGCAACGTCAATGTAGGGTTGAGTATATTGATACTCAACAGGCACCCCAAGACCCTCGAGGTCTCACAAAATCCCACAAGGATAAATCACAAGGTATGATTTCAATGGATAAACATTACGTAGGTATATGCCCATACATGTACCTAAGTTATAGAGTTACCCATCTCAATCATGAGGAAAACACAAAGGTCATTGACTCAGCTCAAACCAGGATATTAATTAACGAAACCAAGACTACTGGAGAACTCCTCCTATGTCAAGTACAGTGGCAATAATGTGACTCTGTACCGATACTCACTAAACATAGACTGCTGAGGTAATCCTCCTATCGATTACGGTGGGACAACTACATCACACAGAGATGCTTCTCACCTGGGCTCTACTGACTCACATAGTAGCACTCCCCCCTAATAGCCTATAGAGGTACTCCTACTGTTGTGTATCACGGGTCTGCTGCCTCACAAAGTGTCACTCCTCCACCATGGGTATACCGCCTCACATAGTAGCGGTCCCCACTAGACTAGTTGAGTCACAATGAAACCAATCGGTAAAGCAGTCATAAGGTCTCAGCCAGCTACTAGGTCTCCATACTCTTCTCGCTCTTCTCTTGGAGGGTCCGCTTCTTGAGCTACATGCTGATACTCCAAGTGTCATGAAGTCCCACGACGAAGTATTTAAAAGTTCTTCCATGGAATAAGGGTCTCAAAGAAACATAAGGCGCATTAATCAGATGTCTGGTCTGTTAGTTATTATCATTTTAGTCTCGGGGGCCCTGTTGGATTCATGTACGGACCAACCTGACTGTGACTCAACTATACCCCGAACTCCACTGGGGTATACATAAAGGGAAGACTATGCTCCACGAATACCGGCACCACTGACAGTTCATCAAATGGACGTCTGCTGCCAAAGATATGGCCCATGTATGTAATGGAAATGGTATGGGCCCGGGTCTGGTCCGACCCGGTCAGACCAACTCGGCCCAACCCCGTCTAGCTCAACCTAGTATAGGTCCACCCAGATTGACCAGATGGGTCTGACCCGGCCCGTTGGGTGGATCCGTCTTCTCAGTTTGGCCCAGCGGACTATTTGGACAATTCGGGCGGAAGTCGCCATGTGGGTGACTCGGCTCGAAGGCCAGTGGCAGGTTCTGCCGGCGTTGTGAGGCGTGCGGCTCAGGCAGCTCGGCCCGAAAGTCCAACGACAGGCCGCGCGGGGCACGGGCAGGTCGCGGGTGTGCCGAGAAGGGAGAGGGATGGCGTGTGGGCGCCGTTTAGGTCCCTGGGGAATGCGGGCAGGTCGCTAGGGCACGTGGGCAGGGTGTCGGGACGCGTCGAGCAGGGCGGCCTGGGTACGGGGGCACCGGGGGGGCATCGAAAAGGAGGCCTACACTCCATGGGGCACCGGGTCGGTGGCCTGGGCACCAGCTAGGGAACTAGTGCGGGAGCCAGGTAGGTGTCCTTGGAGCCGGGGGTGCCGAGCAGGCACCCTAGGTGCCGGGTAGGTCATGGGGCCCATCGGCAGTGCACATGGCACAGGGGCAGGGTGCCGGCGAGCCGAGCAGGCCGCGATTTCGGCTGGCGCGCGCGCCGGGCTACGCGTGAGAAGACCGTTGAGTTCCACTAGGCCGGAGGCATGGTTCACAGAGGCCACATTGATCACGACCATTATTTTTCGTCTTCTTCGTCGTCGCCTCATTGCCATGCCGCCATTACATCGTCGTCGTCTCAAGGTTCCGAAACCACAAAGGTTGTGGAGGGGTCGGGCCGTGTTCATTTTTCCCGAACCCTCTACATTATAACGATAGCAAGCGGCTCATGAATTTGATTCAATGGGTGAGGATAAAGCGTTAAACAACTTAAAACACACCCCTACATTTTTAATGGTCTGGGTTTCATTCGTCATGGGGGAAGATGATGTTGTCATTGTTCGTCGTACACTTCCACTTCTTAGCTCGTGCGTTAGTCCGTTAATGATGAAGAGGAAGGAAGAATGGTCTGCTAAGAGATCCCATGTCGGAATGGGGGTTCTGAGGAAGAAGTCGAGAAGAATAGTCGTCATCGGCATCTTCACGTTCTTCGTTGGAGGATTCTATTCTCCATAACTCTCCACTAAATAGAGTATAAATTTTCCAAAAAATAGATTTTAATTTATTATGGCTGTTGGCATGAAATAATTATTTGGGAAACACATAATTATGTTCATGGCATTGGAACAGTTCTTCGAAAATCAAAAATATAGGAGAGAGTCCACAAAATTAATTACACGAGAGGTTTGCATATTAAATTTGGGGAGTTTCGAGGGGGTTAGAGGCCCGAGTCTTTCCTAGCTAATTAAACTTGAAGAGGTTCAAGTGGGTTTCCTTCAATTAATTGGGGGTTTTGTGGAGGTTTGATTCTCCTCAATTAATAGGGGAGTTAGATACCAAGAGGCTCTCTCTCATTATTGAGGGAGAGTTGAGAGGTTTTCGCCCCTCCCATTAAATGGGGGGTTATTCCCCATGTGGACCACATGTCTTAACCTCTCACAGGAGGTTATGTTGTTCGGGTGGTCCCCACCCCAATTATCCTCCCATGGGAGGTTAGGGTGTGGTGATCCCACCTCTAACTCCCAAGTAGAGCTTTTAGACAACTTTACCACATAAAGTGGGTTCAAAAAAATAATATAAGTTGACACATATTTTATTTTATTAATCCACATGAAACCCAAAAACCAACACTCATACCTGATCATCTGCCATTGAGTTGAAAGTCTTATTAAGAAAAAACGGGTGCTGTGAGTTCAACAGTGCCCTCAGATTTCAATTCCGATAACCCATTGAAAAGTTATAAAAACCCACTCATACGTTTATTGAACGTACCTGAACAAAACATAAGAAATAGTCCCAGGCACACCAGGACTCATAATCCAGTGCCGTAATGAATCTCAGACTCGTAAAATTCCCATGTATTTAAAAAAATCCATAGGAATTTCAGGTCTTTAAAAAAACAATAGTAAATTATTCCTTTATAAATGCCCAAGCCTCCTAGATTATGCCTGCAAGTAACTCATAACTAACTTCCTCATTTCCTGGGAAAATAAAATAGTACAAATGGGTGAGCTCAAATGATCAGTCAGGGTAAATAATTTAGCGGAAGCTATAATCATTTAAGGCACGATGTGTAATAAAAACAAGAATCTTTTAAACATAAACTATTACATAATATGGCAAAAATAAATCAAACATTACCATATAAACATGCACCTAGATATTCTACTAGTCGAATAATTACATGTAATAACTAATTTAATAACGAGTGAATGTATAGTTCTGGACATTAATTTCTGTGTCAAGGCCTCGTTCCAGGATCTAGGGGATAACTATAACCAGACCACAACCCGAAGATCCATTGTTACCGGAATCCAACCTGAAGAGCCTCTATAACTAGAATCCAACCCGAAGGGCCTCTGTAACCAAACTCCAACCTGGAGGGTCTTCTATAACCGGTCCCCAACCTGGAGGTCTTACTTTTACCGGTTCCCAACCCGAAACATACTAGTCCGATACATTCATCTTAAGAAAATGTTGAAATAAAACATAAACATTCATATTAAAACTAGCATACATAACTTAAATATTTTTATCCATAAAACATGAATGGAATAAAAATAATTCATCCATAGTCAAACATATCACAAAACCGTAAATACAATATGGAATATTTGTATCATAATAAATCAACCTCGATCATGAATAATATCCTGTAAAGGATGTTGACATAGTGAAAAATGATTAGTAAAAATCATTGAGAGAAATATCCCTTTTTCATGAAATCATTTAAAAGTCACATAATTTATAAAGGAAGTCATTTAAAAGATAGTTTTGATTCAAAGTGTCCCAAAACACTTTGAAACTTTTGAAAGGAAATTAACATTTTAAAACATTAATGTCCATATAAATAAATCCATAAAACCATATTAAAATCATGGACATTAATGAGAATGGTTTAGAAGAATAAATATTTAAAACATTTAAAATGATGCTTTAGTAAAATAGCCCCTTAAAATAGTCACTTTGGATATTCTTTTATGAAACATGGACATTGATAATAAATATGTCCCAGTAAAAACATACACATAAACAATCTTGAATTATAATGAGATTGAAGAATTCACATACACCCCAAGAAATATTTTGTAATGGCCTGGGTTTTTGGGGTCCATTACATTGTGAAAATCTCATTTTGGGATTTCTGGAATGGGAATCACGGTGGTGTAGGCCTACCGGTAGCCTTAGCCTACCGATAGCAGGCCTACCAGTAGCTCGATCTAACGGTTTCCGCAGCCTACCGGTAGCTCGGTCCACCGGCAGGTGCGGCCTACCGGTACCTGCTGCCTACCAGTAGTTGCGGCCTACCGGTAGCGACATCGTACCAGTAGCCGGGCCTACCGGTAGCTTCAGCCTACCGGTGGCACGGCCTACCGGTAGCGGCAGCCTACCGGTAGCGCGGCCTACCGGTAGCCGCGACCTACTGGTAGCTGCGGCCTACTGGTAGCTCAGCTACCGGTAGCTATCACCCACCGGTAGCTCTCAGCTATCGGTGGATCTGGCCTACCCCGCGGGTTATTTCCAGTAGCGCTCCCTTTTGCGCAAATAGGGTTTTAAACCCTATTTTGACTTGTTTGAGAGTTTTTTAAAGACCCGTAACATGTATAAGAGTTTTAATTAAATACTTAATCAATTAATGAGTCTGTTTAAACCACCCGAACCCCTTAATGTTGAGTGGAGCCGCGTGATCAACCCACGACCCCCACGCCTTACGCAGTTTCACATTTTCACCTCAACCGTCTGTGGCTCTTATAAACCAAGGGTTAGCCGTGGTTTCTCCTTTCTTCGATCATGGATTTTCACAAACATCTTCTTGTGCATCGAGTGCACCACATCGTTATCCGTAAAGTTTCATGCCCGGCCTAAGCGTCGATCGTCGATCAAACAAGTAGGGAATTTCTCCTTCACCTCTCTCTTTTGTGTATCATGTGGGGTGGGCGTGCTTATGTCATGTAGAATTAGACAAACCAGAATTAAATGAAGATAATGAACTAGATTCTATAAAGAAATAGGGGGGGGGGGCTGTGATCGTTGATGTTGTTTATGTTATGACCATCTTGTTGAGTTGTGCTGGCTTATGCCTTCTGGAAATCGAGGCCGTTAGTGGTCGTTTTTTGTACACTAATGAAAAACTGATGATGTTTTAAATGGCTTGTTGTGGTTGTAAACTCCTGCTGTGAAAAGTAATTGGTTAATCACGTATATCCGGCCAATTAAATTGTGGCCCCAAGATCTTTCTTCTATGATAACCCCCGGTTAAAACACACGAAAATTGAAATCATGGAGAATGTTAAGTCATTTAAGTCTAAAAATACTGGCATGACCCTGAATTGTGTTGATGGTGGTAGTTGGTTGTTTTCTTTTCTGGCCGATTTCTGGAAATGTGGGAGGGTATGGGATCCCATGTCCTGTACTCTTGGTGGTTGTGTGAATTCGGGGATGGGATCCCCTGTTGGTATGGATTCGGTGGTTGTGAGTTTTATGACCTGGTGGTTACTTGTTTATATCACAAATTGGGGTGGGATCCTCTGTTGTTGAGAACCGGGTGTGGGCCTTATGGTTGATGATTGACTGTTTACTTTCCTGGACTTGTGCCTATGCTTACTAGTTTCCCAGTAGTGCTTGAGCTCAATTGAACATTATCACTGAACTTGAATGAATAATGGGACAAATGGGTTTGGTTGGCGAAAGTCATGACTTGGGACTTGGACGTAGTGGTGTTGTGATCTGTAGGCTGGTTAGAAAAACCTAGTCTTTGGGTGAGTGCTTGTTACCTATATCTATACTTGTAGTTTTGTGTTTCTTATTCGCGCCCCACCCAAGTTGAGCACCTAGTGCCAAACACCCCCATTTCATGGGGGAGGGTATTTTTTCCCACACTATTATTAGTGGCTGGTTATTAGCTCCTTTTTTGATCCCTTTCCCGGATAGCCCATGTATCTTCGGGCAGGCTGTGATGGCCTGAGGTATATTATTATCCCAAGAACCTTCGGGCGGGGAAGTGTGGTGGTTGGCCAGGTGTGTGTGGAAGGTGGTTTCCCAAGTGTCTTCGAGATGAGGCCCAGGTGCCTTCAGGTGTGGCATTGGATTTTATAGCCCAAGTGTCTTCGGGCGTGGTGGTGGTTGCTCTGGCCTAGGTGTTTGTGGGCTAGATTCGGCAGTGGGACTGCGTTTGGAAGTTGTGGCCCTGGTGTGTGCGGGCGGGTGTGTTAGTGGGACAACGGTGATAATGGCGGGATAGGTTCGATGCGTAGGATGTCTTAATAACCCGTGGGAGAGTGGTGCGTGGTACCCAAACATCTATGTGCTCTGATTATATATATTACATGACTTGCATTATTTGGTGAGTGTGCCTTGGTGAGGCCTGGGGCGGATAGTTTACCTTGAAAGGTATTTGGTTTACTCTTTTTTTTCTCACGGGACTTTAGTACGTTCCCCCACTTGTGCACGAGAGTCTTTGGTTTTCCCTACTGAGTGTACTTGTATGCTCACCCTTCGTATATAAAACTACTTGTTGGTTTCCAAGAGGACTTCGGGGATCATGCAGGACCATACTAGCTCAGACAGTGGGGCAGTTGCAGTTGTTGATTTTCTTCTTTGGTACTTACCTTTGTAGTCACCTTTTGTACTTTGTGGCTTTACATTTGGAACATGCATGTGGGAATGGTTTACTTTTGGATTTACTTTTCTTTTACCTAGGTGTTGGTGAGTTTCATCGTCTTATCTCTCAATCTTATAAAACAAAAATGGGGTAATGCCATCCATTTGTGAGAAATTTCTATACCCATGGTGCTAGTCGCCACTCCAGGACCTATTGAAGGCAGGTCTCGGGGGGTCATTATCTCTCCTTCAACTTAAAGAAGGACGGGCCTGGAAATCTGCTGACCTTTCCCACCTTTTGGTGAAGGCGGTTCATGACAGAATGGTATCAGAGGTGATGGTTGAGAGATAGGATGGAGTATGGAGTTAGGCACAGTAAGGATTGCATGGGATGGTAAGGCAATAGTGTTGGGTGACCTTGGCGCGTGAGTTAGGCCAGGGAAGACTGGCTAGGGCACGTGATTTTAGGGCCCCCCGTGATCCGATGCAAGGACTCTGGACCTTCTGAACGACCAAGTGAGACCACACTGATTGCAGGGTAGAGACCATAGGAAAGGTACATGCATCATAAATGACTTGTGTTCTTGTGTTTCTGGGATGTCTTGGGAATTAAGAATAAATTAAAATCTTAAGAAATTATAAGAACGATATTCTGCACTACTTTGGCTTAGGCATTCCTTGTTTACCTTGCAGCTATGGCACCTGGAATGCGACCACTTGTGGTACAGGAAATCGAGGCCCCGGATACTACTTTGGCCAATTGGCATAGATCTGATCGAGAGGAAGAGGACGACCAGTGGCAGAATACTTTTTGGGACTTCCAGTGACAGGCCCTCGAGAAGTATGAGGGAATCACCTCCGACATGAAGACAAAAGGCTGGCTAGAGGAGCTAGTTATAGCTTTCGGCCTGATTCGGGCCCCGGCCGAGTACTGGGTTCCTCTGGCTATCAGCCAGATGTGGGGAACAACACATCAATGGTGGATTCTTTACCTGGGGGAGAGGAGAGAGGATTAGGTGGCTTGGGCGGATTTCGAGAGGGAGTTCCGGGCGGAATTCCTCTCCTCAACGATGAAGGCAGAAAAGAGATAGGAGTTAATCTCCCTCCAGCAGGGGAGTACGTCCATGAGGGAGCTAGGGATCAGGTTCAAGGACCTCCTACGTTTTTCTATGGACCTCTTTCCTAACGAGGTGTCTCGGGCAAGACGTTTAGAGGAGGTGCTCCGACCCTCCCTCCAGTATGCTGTTACCCCCTTTACCCTACCATCGTACTTGGAGGTCCAGAAGAAGGCCGAAGTGGTGGAGAGAATGTACGATCTAGGAGGAGTGTCACGAGAGGGGATCCATCTAGGACCATCGAAGGGGAAGTTCGTCAGCACCAGGCCTCCAGCATCAGGACCCTCCAGGTTCCGACCAGCAAGGAGCAGACCGCAGCAGTTTCAGTTTTGATCCCCCGACCCTCTCCCTTCCCCTTCGGGCACGGGACCCCAGTGCTTCTTCTGTGGGAGCCCCAGACATCTCCGGAGTCAGTGCCCGGACCGGGTGCAGTACGGCAGTGGTGGAAAACCTCACCACCCGTCCCAACAGCAGCTTCCAGCCAGACCTTTCCAGCAGCAGCAGCAAGGACAGTGAGCTCCTGCTCCTCTGAGGGCAGACGTAGGAGGAGGAGGCCAACCTCAGGGCGCACCGCAGGGACCTTGATCGGGGCTTAGTCGGGGAGGTGGGCGGCAACCAACGGGTGGAGGAGCTGGGAGTGTACAGTTGCACACCGTAGAGGCAGCAATTCCAGCAGAGCCAGAGGTTATTCGAGGTACGATCAGTCTGTTTAGCACTCTTGCTTATGCCTTGTTAGATATCGGAGCTTCGCACTCCTTTGTTGCACCCAGTATAGCCCGTGACTTGGGTTTAGATTGAGAGAGACTTCCAGTGCCCCCAGTGTTGAGCACACTAGTTGGAGGTCACACCAACTTGTTGTTTGTTTTTCGGGAATGTAGACTGATGATAGGGCCACATCAGTCGGTTAGGGATCTTATTCTGCTACAGATTCAGCCATACGATGTCATCCAAGGCATCGACTGGCTATTTTTCGTGTGTGCCATCATCGACTGTTTCTGATGAAGGGTTGTGTTCTCATACTTAGACGGTCGGTGTGTTACCTTCACTGGTGAGCAGAGTAGTCAGAAGGGAAAGCGGCGAGAGGAACCCCTCCTATCTTTATTGGCTGAGCTGACAGTGGAATCAGTAGATGCTGAAATGGTGGAAGTGCCAGAGATCGTCCGTGATTTTATGGACGTCTTCCCTGAGGAGGTGACGACTCTACCCCCTCGGCGTGATATCGAGTTTGGGATAGACCTGCAGCCCGACGCTCGACTGATCTCGATGGATCCTTACCGGATGGCACCATCAGAGCTATGGGAGTTGCGGATCCAGATTGAAGATCTGATGAAGAGGGTTTATGTTCGACCAAGTGCGTCACCATGGGGTTCCCCAGTCTTGTTCGTAAATAAGGGAGATGGTGGTCTCAAGTTGTGCATAGACTACAGGAGGCTGAATCAAGGGATGATCAAGAATCGCTACCCTCTTCTAAGGATAGACGAGCTTTTCGACCAACTGAAGGGGGAAGGATGGTTCTTGAAGATCGACCTACGGTCTGGGAACCACCAACTGAGAGTGAAGGAGGGCGACATCCTGAAGACGGAGTTCAGATGCAGGTAAGGACACTTTGAGTTCGTAGTCATGCCCTTCGATGTTACGAACACCCTGGCTGTGTTCATGGGGCTTATGAACTCCATCTTCCGGGAGTACTTGGATCAGTTTGTGGTCGTATTAATCGATGACATCCTGGACTACTCAAGATCAAAGGAGGACCATGCGGAGCACCTGAGGACGGTTTTGGAGGTCCTCCGACATCATCAGCTTTATTGGAAGTTGTCGAAATGCATGTTCTGGACACGAGAAGTGCACTTCCTCGGCCACGAGGTGTCCGAGCAGGGGGTAGTGGTAGACCCATCAAAAGTAGAGGCGGTTGTTTCTTGGGCAGCACAGAGGTCCGTAGATTCCTTGGGATGGAAGGTTACTATCGGAGGTTCATACCCAACTTCTCTCGTGTTGCGGCCCCTTTGACAGCCCTGACCAAGAAAGACCAGGTTTTTGTGTGGAGTGAGTAGTGCGAGTCAGCCTTCAGATATCTAAAAGAGAAGTTGGTTAGTGGCCCAGTGTTGAGATTACAAGAAGAAGGGGTGGTCTATGAGGTGTTCTGTGATGCCTTAGGAAAGGGCCTGGGATGCATGTTGATGCAGTGACAAGGGGTGATCTTTTATGGGTCCAGGAAGCTATGCTCCCATGAGCGTAATTATGCCACCCACGACCTGGAGCATGCAGCCGTCATTTTTGCGCTAATGTTATGGCGGCACTACCTCCTCGGGGAATGCTTTGTGGTCTTCACGGATCACAAAAGCTTGAGGTGTATCTTCTCCTAGTGGGACTTAAACTTGCGACATCGAAGATGGGTGGAGTTCCTCTAGAATTACGACTTTGAGATCTCTTATACCAAGAGAAGGGCAATGTGGTGGCCGATGCCTTGAGCAGGAGGACGCAGAAGGATGCAGTCCGAGAGTCGGCGGACACCTCGAAGGCAATGGAGGAGTTTTTTTCCTTACACCTAGATGTGAAGATGGATAGTGGTAGAGGCTTTCTATATCAGATGATAGTGCAGTAATCATTATTTTGACAAGTGGAGGAGTCTCAGTGGGGAGACCCGGAGTGCGAAGTGATGTGTGACCGAGATGACCAGGGCAATGCTCCGGAAGGATGGTCAGAGGATGGTCAGAACCTGATGCTTTTCCAGAAAAGGGTTTTTGTTCCAGGAGTGATGCACGACAAGGTTCTTAGTGAGTTCCAAAACTCACCCTTGGAGGTACACCCAGGAGTTTCCAAGATGTACGAGGTACTGAAGAGGCAGTTCTGGTAGCCCGGAGTTAAGCGAGTGGTGGCAGAGTTTGTGGCCAAGTGCTTAGGGTGTCAGCAGGTGAAGGCTGAACACCGAGTTCCAGGCGGCCTACTACAACCCCTAGATGTCCCCGAGTGGAAGTGGGATTACATCTCGATGGATTTTTTCATGGGACTACCCAAGGTCCAAGGTGGATATGACGCTATCTAGGTGGTAGTGGACAGGTTGACAAAATCGGCACACTTTCTGGTAATCAGGGAGTCGAGTACTGTGGATGCTTTGGAATGAAAGTACATGGATGAGGCGGTGTGGTTGAATGGAGTTCCAAGGTCTATAGTCTCGGATAGGGATGTACGGTTTACCTCGCGAGTCTGGAGAGGATTGCAGCATGCATTTGGCACCCAGTTATGCCTTAGCACTGCTTTCCATCCCCAGACATATGGACAGAGCGCACCATCCAGACCTTGGAGGATATGCTACGGGCATGTGTTCTGGACTCAGGAATATCATGGGTATGGAACTTGACCCTGGTAGAGTTCGCCTACAATAATAGCTACCACTCTACCATCGGTATGGCCCCATTTGAAGCCTTGTATGGGAGGCCATGTCATTCACCTATGTGTTGGGCCAAAGTAGAAGAGGCAGGCATCCTTGTCCTGGAGGTGGTGCAGAAGACAACAGAGAAGATTTAGCTCATACGAAAAAGGATGAAGGCATCCCTGGACTGACAGAAGTCGTATGCTGATACCAGGAGGAGGAACATGGAGTTTGAGGTTGGGGACCACGAGTTCTTGAAGGTCTCCCCCCGGCGTGGGCAGTGGAGGTTCGGAAAGGGGAGTAAGCTTTCCCCCAGGTTCATCGGAC
This sequence comes from Viscum album, assembly GCA_963277665.1. NCBI lineage: Eukaryota > Viridiplantae > Streptophyta > Magnoliopsida > Santalales > Viscaceae > Viscum > Viscum album. Next base: position 1,303,098,451 of record OY728157.1, read on the forward strand.
CCTTCGAAGTGTTGTGGTGGGTAGGCGAGGTGGCTTATCAGCTAGCATTGCCACCGCCTCTACTAAGGATACATGGTGTCTTCCATGTGACCCAGCTTCGTCGTTATCTGCATGACAATTCACACGTCCTTTATTGGGGTGAGCTGGACATCGAGGACGACATGTCCTTTCTGGAGAGACCAGTGATGATCGAGGATAGAAAGGAGAAGGTGCTTCGTGGGTGGACCATCCCCTTGGTTAATGTGTTGTGGAAACTCTGTGGTCTTGAGGAGAGTACGTGGGAGAGGGAAGCAGAGATGTGTACCCAGTACCCAGAGTTGTTTTGAGTTTGTTCCTTGATGTACATGTTGTGGTAGAACATTTTGTCTTTTGGCTATAAAATGTACTGGTTTTCTTTCCTCTGTTTGTGTGTGAAAAGCCCTGGCTATGGGGAGGAGAGAACCCAACCCCTAATCAAGACGCAGTAAGGTGGATGCGATCAAACCCGTGTGGGAGAGTCAGTGCTGCCCAAAGAAGATAATATCTTGGCATGGGGGAGGAGACTCCCCTAACCACAAGCCCGGGTAGTTTGGCATGGTATGTTGCTTGGTTGCTGGCAGGGAAATGTATTAGTTAGCATGGGTACGCTCCTAAGAGTTATCTTTCGAGGTGGTTGTTCGGACCCTCTCTTCCTTTCTGATTATGATTTGATTCTCGAGGACGATAATCGTTTAAGAGGTATCTGATGTAATGGCCTTGGTTTTTGTGGTCCCATACTTTGTGAAAATCTCATTTTGGGTTTTTGGGAATGGGAATTGTAGTGGTGTAGGCCTACCGATAGCCTTAGCCTACCAGTAGCAGGCCTACTGGTAGCTGCGGCCTACCGGTAGCTGCGGCCTACCGGTAGCTGCGGCCTACCGGTAGCTGCATCCTACCGGAAGCTGGGCCTACTGGTAGCTGCAGCCTACCGGTAGCTCGGCCTACCGGTAGCGGCAGCCTACCGGTAGCGCGCCCTACCAGTAGCGGAAGCCTACCAGTCGCTTGGACTACCGATACCTGCGGCCTACCGGTAGCTGCGGCCTACTGGTAGCTCAGCTACCAGTAGCTGTCACCCACTTGTAGCTCTTAGCTACCGGTGGCTCTGGCCTACCCCGCGGGTTATTTCCAGTAGCGCTCCCTTTCGTGAAAATAGGGTTTTAAACCCTATTTTGACATGTTTGAGCGTGTTTTAAAGACCCGTAACGCACATAAGAGTTTTAATTAAAAACTTAATCAATTAATGATTTGGTTTAAACTACCAGAACCCCTTAATGATGAGTCGAGCCACGTGATCAACCCACGACCCCCGCGCCTTACGCGGTTTCACATTATCACCTCAACCGTCCACGGCTCTTATAAAACAAGGGTTAGTTGTTGTTTCTCCTTTCCTCGATCACAGATTTTCACAAACAGCTTTTGGTGCATCAGGCACGCCGCATCATTATCCGTAATGTTCCGCGCCCGGCCTAAGCGTCGATCGTCCATTAAACAAGTAGGGAATTTCTCCTTCGTCTCTCTCTTTTGTGTATCATGTGGGTTGGGTGTGCTTCTGTTCTGTAGAATTGGACAAACCAGACCTAAATTAAGATAATGAACTGGATTCTATAAAAAGGGGGGGCTGGGATCATTGATGTTGATTTATGTTATGAACATCTTATTGTGTTGTGCTAGCTTATGCCTTCTGGAAATCGAGGCCGTCGGTGGTCGTTGTTTGTGCACTAATGAACCCCTGCTGATGTTTTAAATGGCTTGTTGTGGTTGTAAACTCCTGCTGTGAAAAGTAATTAGTTAATCACGTATATCCGGCCAATTAAATTGTGGCACCAGGATCTTTCCATCTGTGATAACCCCCGGTTAAAACACACAAAAATTGAAATCATGGAGTTTGTTAACTCGTTTAAATCTGAAAATACCGGCATGACCATGACTTTTGTTGATGGTGGTAGTTGGTTGTTTTCTTTAAGGGTCGATTGCTAGAAATGTGGGAGGGGATGGGATCCCCTGTATTGTAATCTTGGTGGTTGTGTGAATTTTGGGATGGGATCCCCTGTTGGTATGGATTCGGTGGTTGTGAGTTTTAAGACCCGGTGGTTACTTATTTATATCACAAATTGGGGTGGGATCCTATGTTGTTGAGAACCGGGTGTGGGCCTTATGGTTGATGCTTGACTGTTTACTTTCCTGGACTTGTGTCTATGCTTACTAGTTTCGCAGTAGTGCTTGAGATCAATTGAACATTATCACTAAACTTGAAACAAGAATGTGAAAAATGGGGTTTTTTGGCGAAAGTCGTGACTTGGGACTTGGATGCAGTGGTGTTGTGATCTGTAGGGTGTTTAGAAAAACCTAGGCTTTGGATGAGTGCATGTTACCTATAACTATACTGGTAGTTTTGTGTTTCTTATTCGCGCCCCACCCAAGTTGAGCACCTAGTACCGAACACCCCCATTTCATGGGGGAGGGTGTTTTTACCAACACTATTCTTAGTGGCTGGTTATTAGCTCATTTTCTGATCCCATTCCCGAATAGCCCAAGTATCTTCGGGTAGGCTGTGATGGCCTGAGGTCCATTATTAGCCCAAGAACCTTCGGGGGGGGGGGGTAATGTGGTGGTTGGCCAGGTGTGTGTGGCAGGTGGTTTCCCAAGTGTCTTCAGGATGAGGCCCAGGTGTCTTCGGGTGTGGTGGTCGTTGCTCTAGCCTAGGTGTTTGCCGGCAGGATTCGGCAGTGGGACTGCATGTGGTAGTGTGGCCCATGTGTGTGTGGGCGGGTGTGGCAGTGGGACTGCGGTGAGAATGGTGGTATTGGTTTGATGCGTAGGATGTCTCAATAACCAGTGGGAGAGTGGCGCGGGGTACCCAAACATCGATGTGCTCTAATTATATATATTACTTGACTTGCATTATTTGGGGAGTGTGACTTGGTGAGGCCTGGGGTGGATAGTTTACCTTGATAGGTATTTGGTTTACTCTTTTTTTTCTCACGGGACTTTAGTATGTTCCCCCACTTGTGCACGAGAGTCTTTGGTTTTCCCTACTAAGTGTACTTGTATGCTCACCCTTCGTATATAAAACTGTTTTTAGGTTTCCAGGAGGACATCGGTGATCACGCAAGACAATACTAGCTCGGACCTTGGGGCAGTTGCAGTTGCTGCTTTTCTTCTTTTTTACTTACCTTTGTAGTCACATTTTGTACTCTGTGGCTTTACTTTTGGAACATGTATGTGGGAATGGTTTACTTTTGGATTTACTTTTCTTTTACCTTGGTGTTGGTGAGTTTCATCATATTATCTCTCGATATTATAAAACAAAAATGGGGTAATGCCGTCCATTTGTGAGAAATTTATATACTAATGGTGCTAGTCGCCACTCCGAGACCTATTGAAGGTGGGTCTCGGGGGTCATTATCTCTCTTTCAACTTAAAGAAGGAAGGGCCTGGCAATCTGCTGACTCTTACCTCCTTTTGGTGAAGGTGGGTCGTGACAGAATTATCATAAAATAAAGATGTAAATACACAAAAATTAATGTTTATTACACAAATAATACAATTTTGGTTAGTAAATACACCACACAAAAGAGAGTAGTGACAATATAGCATGAATCTCATGGGAATAAGAAGTGAGATGAATTCTCCTTACCACATTGTAATCAATCGAGTTGTATGAACAAAAGATAATTACCACAAAATAATTCATATAATACCATGAATATAAAGGGTATCATGATAATATATATCAAATGGAAGTACAAAATACACCACATGCAATAAGGAATTGGCGAACAATGGAAATCTCACTGAATTAAAAGTGAGATAAGAAACCCCTTACCTTGCACATTCCTTTGGTCGAGGGTATGTTTAACCTCCTCTATAATTACCATTTTATGTTATTAGATTATAACATAACCATATAAATATTAATTATGTCATACATGATTAATTTCTGAATTTATACTATAAATTTAATAATGATTTTCATGTTAAATTATCATTTCGGGTAATAATCACTTTCTTTATCATACATATTTTAACTTATTCTTATTGACCATATCATTTAGATCATTATTTAAATACTTCCAATATATATACCTTGATATATATATATTACATATTTAAAATATAAATATATTTAATAGATAGATATATAAAATGGAAAACATAGTTTATGGAGATGGTAGGCTGTACATACACATAAACACCGATTCTGTTTTCATATCGTATTGAACGAAAGTAAGTGAATACGATATATGTTAGTACATAAATACATACATAAAAACATACATATATATATATATCCAGTAACATTATTATATCATATATTACATACTTATTAGTAATATATATTTTTATAATCGTCGATAAATGGTGAATGTTGAAATGAATTTCATCGCATTGGGGAGACCGTAATCTGTATGTACGCACGAGCGACAATATCATTTCCCTGAAGGTGTAAAATTGGATGGTATATTAATATTAAAGATACATTAGCATGTTATTTTCATTATTAATATACATATTACCCATAATGATATCCATCCAAATAACATAGTTTTGAATAACAAATTACACCACAACGTGGAGACGGTAAGTCGTACGTATGCATGCATGGTGACATTATCATTAATAGGATGGATAGAATAATTAATATGGTTGTGCAATATTTATAATAACATCACAATATATACAAGATATTGGATTTATTATTTTTTATGGTAATAACAAAAAAGAGTAAGTGGAAGAAAAAAAGAATTTGAAAGAGGGTGGCGATATCATTACCTCTTCTTTGTGTTCTTCATTTTCATTTGATCAAAAGGGATAATTACGTTGGATTTATGATCACACTAAGGCCTCTAGGATGAAGTTCGGATAGTTGGGAGGATATTTGGGATGGGATTAGAAGATCCAAATGGCTTTGGAGGTGTGAATTTGAGAGAAGGGTAAGTGTTCTTTTATAAGAGGGGTGAGGGGCACTTTAGGAAAAGATTGAAATATAATTTTATAATAAAAATCATTTTCGGTTTCTAATGGCTTTAAAAAGATTTATTTCTAGGATTAGGTGGATATGGGTAAAAATACTCTCAAATAATAAGGTTTAGGCATGTTTAGGTAACGATTTTAACCTTATCATATAAATTTAACTTTTGGTTAAATAGTTTAACTTTTATCATGTCTTCTTTTATTCTTATACTATATGTTTAATAAACATACTATAAACTGCCAAAATAACCTCAAGTGGTTCATTAATGACATATATTAAATTTTTTAATCCCTTCTAACGATCCATAGATTTTTAAGAATATTATATCAACCAATAATATAGTATTTGCTTTAAAAATTAATTTATGTCAATTTTGATACTATTTGGTTTTTGGTTTTTGTGAAAGACATTACAACATGATTTCTTAAAAAAACATACATTTAATCAACCCTATCATGTCATATTCACCTAAAATATTCGTGGATGTCATAAAAATAGTGAAATTATATTTATTTTAATATTTATAACACTATTTATTTTAGTATTTCATTAATAAGGTAATTACTGAATCATAATTGTGTCATAAATAAATTTAATTATTTAAGGTCTAAAAATAATAAATAAAATACCATGTTGTATTAAATATTTTAAAATTTCTAATGAATATTTATAGTCGAATTTATATTTATTGTACCCCTATATTAAAAATTGTTTAGTTATTAATCTTTAATTTTCACTCTTTTCACTCTTCTTTAAATAAAATAACAATAAATGTCTTAATCTAATCCAAGTGGACCTAAAAGATCATATTTTATTTTTACAGTTACATTTGGTCAAAATAAACTTATCCAAAAGAATTATAACATGTGTTAGGGTATGAATAATATCATTTTTACCCTTAATTACCCTATTTACTTTTAACCGTGGTAAATAAAAGTAAAAAGTTACTATTCCAAAAAAATTATTTCTATCGTAATGAACCAAATTTTTTCTTACTGATATCAACCTTGTCTCTCGGATTTTTGAAATTCTACTCACAGAAGCAGTAAAATTATGTTTTATGCGAATTGGTAAATTCACCTAGGATGTGGGTAAAAGAAAGTGAAAAGTTCAATAAAATGTTGTATATCTAATATTATTACAAAATGACTCCAATAGATTATATTGAACCTATATAGGTATTATGTTTCTATTTTTTCCTAAAATAAATTTAAATAAAATAGATAATTATTTAAATGAAAAGTCAGTTTTAACAAATAACGTAGTGTTTTTCACTATTCATCATAAATATAATGTTTTCAAAAACATAAAAAAATTAACCCTAAGCTAATTTGGATATTCACAATTCAAAAATGATGTCTATCTTACAAAATTCAAAATATAGAAATTGATTTTAAGAATTCAAAATTAATTCCTATTTTCAAAACCAAAAAGCATATTTTTAGGAAATAATAACTACCAAAAGATTGGCACTTGTTTATGTCCAATTAAAAAGTGAAATTACATCCAATGACAAAAATTCGAATAAATATTAAAAATATAATCTAATTATGCTTCCAAACCATTCATATGAATAGTTGAACACTATAAATTATTTTTATTAAAAAATTTGTTTTCAGTTAAAAATTAGAATTTTTCACTATTCCCCTAAATATGAAAGTTATCAGAATAACACAAAAAATGTATCAAAACTAAATTTTTATGTTCTAATTCTAATGAAGAAGTTTATTTTTTCAAATTATATATATATAAGATTCAAATATATGATTTAAAAAGGGTTCCTCATTAAAAGGAGGTAAAATTGTATTTTAAAAAAATACTTCTTTTATCTGAAAAAATTAATTTGTTCTTATATTTTGTCTAATAAACTCATAATAGGGATTCTAAAATTATAAGGATTATATAACATTCAAAATTCAGTTGATACTATTCATAACCGCTTTTGAACAGCTAGTTTGGTAAGTCGTTGTACGTTTGAACTCAGTGTTGTGTGTAGTGGAAGTTATTGAATTACATTGAAGAAAAGTCATACTATGAAATCTTGGGTTGTAACATTCTCCACTACTTCAATAAATTTCGTCCTTGCAATTAGACATTGTTCTTCGAAAATAAAATGTTTAATATAGAAAAATACCTTTGTGTAGAACCCACATCGGAAATTGGGTTAATAAAATTTCTACAAAATAAGAGGGAAACAGAAATTAAAAAGGTTACCACTAAATTATGATCTCGATTAAGAGAAAATTGGTAGAAATTAAGGACACATAATTGGAGGGAAAATGTAAATATTTATAGGCAGTGATTGAGGTCATCAGTCACATTATGTCATTAAATATATTGACATAACAAATCCAATTTCAAAACCAATATCAGTACCAAAATACATAAGAGTATATGGTATTTCTTTTCATTAAAAAACATATTTTCTTATTAAGGACGCCAAAGATCAAACAAAACTCACAGCGGTGGAATGTTCATTCTCATCTCTTTTGTAAAAAATTCTTTTTTTGTCGTTTAGTAAAACGCATTGTAGAAATAGATTCCCCTTGAAACGAAAATTCAAATGGTTTTAGACATCGTATAAAATAATGTCGTTTAGAAATAAAAAGATGCTTCATTTAAATGGAGATTGATATGAAGTCACCTAACTAAATTTTAATAATTAATTTAGTCATATAATAAGAGGGAAATATATATATATATATATACTTGACAAGTAGAGTTAACTCTTCTAACTAATTCCTAAGACAATATCATTATTCGATTCAAAAGATTTTTAAAAATAATTATATTTATTGTAATCGTAAAGGGTTCAAAAAATAATGAATTTATAATTAATATATCAGAAAAAAACAACATTATACAATACAGGACAACATGTAGGCCAATGGTAGATGATTCACCCATGTCACCCTTCGGTTGCAGGTTCAAGTCTCACGGCCTTACCTTATGCGACGGGTTATCGCCCGACCTCTAGGTTGTCCTTTTTATGAAAATCCAAAAATAACCTTAACAATTGAATCCAATTTCAAAATTAATCCATTTCAAGCTTTAGACTTTTCCAAAATTCTTATATCCAAACTCACAGTCCAAAATTTATACGAAAGTTAATCAAAATGAAGATTCTTTTTCCACATAATGACATGTAAACACCATCATCATGTATTCTTTGAAAACATGGCAACTCCTTGAATTACCATATAACATTATTGATTACATTCATGTTCCCTTATTCTTTATAGAATACTATATATGTCCCTTATATCCAAAATTTTTGAATTTTCCAACAATTATGAAAAAAACAAACTCTTAATCAGTTCCAAGTGAGTCAATAATATCCAATATAATTTATCAAAATCAACCAACTCTTATTCCAAAATCACTACCTCATTATCAGGACCATATTAATGTTTATAATACCTTAAACCATGTATTTTCCAAAATGTATAGCTTACTATTAATTTACTTTTCTTAGAAACATAAAATCTTAAATACTCAAAAAAATAGTACTGGAGTATAATCCTAATTTATCTCTATAATTCATATAACCAGTATATTTTTAATACCACGCTCAAATGAAATAATTATATAATAAAAATATAAGAATAGTAGTCATTCCTTTTAATTTGAAGTAGTATCATAACTGGATTGTTATCCAGTAGCAACATTTATGGTATACTCGGATGATTGGGACATTGATTCACGTAGTGTCCCAGTGCCTTTTAAATGAAAAATTTTACATTTGAATCCTTTTTCTTACCCTTGTAATCACGTACATGGTGTCATTTTTCTACAAACTTATAAGAAACTCCCATTCCCTTCAATAATTTACCAAGGTGATTCTTTCCACATTTATCACATATGGGAAAATCCATTTTTCCCTCTTCTTTTTGTCCATCTTTCTCTCTACCATCCTTTTCTTCTCTTACTTCCCTCCCATGTCATAAGACTCGGATAATTATTCACTTATCTTATTAACAAATGATATTATTTCTTTATATGTTGAGAATACATATGAGACTATCTCCCTTTTAAATTTTGTCTTAAATCCATGAAAGATATAATTCTTTTTACTCTTTGGATCATACGTATTGTTGGAGTTCTCATTCCTTCTACTAGGCGCAATTTTTAAACAATTGCATACACTAGGTCTGTTTATGAATCACAATGAATAATTCCAAACTTGTAAAATACCTAATTTAAATTGAACATTTTATGGATTTAATCCCTAATAATAAAAAAGTTTTCTTTGAGGATGTATTTTCTCATAAATCCTTCATAATGTCATGTAATTATAATGTGAATTATCCTAAGCATATCCCCTGGTAGTGTCCTAACCATGTGTGCAACAAGGCTCATTGTCATGCACCAGTTCTCGTTCGAGTCTAGCTCTATGCGGTGTTTTTGGGTTTTACCCCTCAGTACATTTGGGCTAGAGTCACCTCAACCTGCTCATATCTAGACAAAGATTTATTGCTTGGATAACTCACCAAATCTCTACAGTAACTAATTTATAGGAAGTTATTATATACTAATTCTCAAAGTCTATCTTTGGATAAGGTGCTCTAAGAAATGTTTATCTAAATCTAGTTTCCAAGGATTGTACTAATCTTATTATGATACCAACTGTAACACCCTAACCCCAATTACCCACAGACAGTGCATTATTTTAATACATTGGCATTATTACAAGGAATCAATCCTCGAAAGACCAATTAGTTTATTAGTCTTGGAAAATAGATTACATACATGAAGTTAAACATTACAACTTGAAAATTACAACAACAGTACTTTATTCCCTTAGAAATGTTCAAGCCTCCTAGATAATTCATTTAAGTCACTCATAACTATCTTCTTCATAACCTGGTAAAATAAAACAAAACAAAGGGGTGAGCTCAGATGATTGGTGAGGGTAAATAATTTAACGGGATCTATAAACTTTTAATGTAAGATTTGTTATAAAAAAATAGGCTTTTAAACATAATCTTGGACATAATATAAAAAAATAAATCAGAAATTACAATATAAACATGGACATAGATATTCTAATAGTAGAATAAACACATGTAATAACTAATTTTATAATGAGTTATTGTATAGTACCGGACATTAATTTCAATGTCAATTCCTCACACCAAGACCTAGGTGCTAATTGTAACCGGACACCAACCCGGAGAACCTCTTTAATCTGACTCCATCCCGGAGAGCCTCTGTAATAGGACTAAAACTCGAATAGCCTTTGTAAGTGGACTCCACCCCGGAGGGTCTATTGTTACCGGACCCCAAACCGAAAGGCTTACTTTTACCGGTCCCCTACCTGAAACATACTAGTCTGATACATTCATCGTATGAAAATGATGTAACATAGCATAAACATTTTTATTAAAACTAGAATAGGAAATGTCAATACATTAACCATAAACCATGAATGGAATAAAATAACTCATCCGCAGTCAAACATACCACAAAACCATAAATACAATATGGAATATTTGTATCATTATAAATCAACCTCTATCAAGAATAATATCCCGTAATGGATATTGACATAGTTGAAAATGATCAGTAAAAATATTTTATAGAAATATCCCTTTTACATGAAATCATTTAAAAGTCACATAATTTATAAAGGAATTCATTTAAAATATAGTTTTGAATCAAATTATCCCATACCACTTTGAAATTATTGAAAAGAATTAAAATTTTAAAACATTCATGTCTATATAAATAAATCCTAAAAAACATTTTAAAATCATGGAAATTAATGAGAAAGGATTGGAATAATAAATCATTAAATCATTTAAAATTATTTTTTTGTAAAATATTCCCTTTAAAATAATCCCTTTGTAATATCTTTTATGAAACATGGACATGGATAAATAATATGTCCCAGTAAAAACTTACACATAAACAATCTAGAATAATAATGAGATTGAGGAATTGAAATACACCCCATGAAATATGTATCATACAATGAAGATGTAAATACACATACATTAAATTTTATTACACAAGGAATACAATTATGGGCATTATATACACCACACAAAATGAAATAGAGGAAATATAGCATGAATCTCACGGGAATAAGGAGTGAGATGAATACCCCTAACCACGTTGTAATCAATCAAGTCATATAACCAAATTTTAATAACCACAATATAATTCAAATAATAGAATTAATATAAATAGAATCATGATAATATATACAAAATGTAAGATCAAAATACAACACATTCTACAAATAAGAGATGAACAATGGAAATCTCACAGAATTAAAAGTGAGAAAATAAACCCCTTACGTTGCACATTCCTTTGGTCGAGGGTACATTTAACCTCTAGTATAATGACCATTATATGTTATTAGAATATACCATAACCATATTAATATTTATTGTATCACACATTATTCATTTATTACTTTATACTACCCATTTAATATTGATTTTCATGTTAAATTAACATTTCAGGTAATAACCGCTTTCTTTAACATAAATATATTATCTTGTTATTCATGATCATATCATTTAGATCATGATTTAAATACATCCTGAATATAATCGTTTATTTATATATCATGTATTTTTAGAATATAATTATTTATAAAAGATAGATATATGAAATGGAAAACACCGTTTCTGGAGACAGTAGGTCGTATGTACGTATAAACGCTGTTTCATTTTTCATATCATATTGAACGGATGTAAGTGAATATGATATATGTAAATAAATAAATATATATATATATCCAGTAGCATTATTATTTCATATATTACATACTTATTAGTAATATATATTTTTATAATTGCTTATGAATGGTGAACGTGGAAATGAATCTCATCGTGTTTTGGAGACTGTAATATGTACATATGCACGAGCGACAATATCATTTCCATAACGCTAGGGAATTGTATGGTATATTAATTTTACAGAAACATTATCATGTTATTTTCATTATTTATATATATATTACTTATCATTATATCCAACCAAAGAACACAGTGTTGAATAACAAATTACACCACAGCGTGGAGACGGTAAGCCGTACGTACACACGCATGGTGACATTATGATTCATAGGATGTATAGAATAATGAATATGGTTGTGCCATATTTATAATAACATCACAGTATATATAAGGTACTGGATTTAATAATTTGTTATGGTAATAACAAAGAAAGAGTAAGTGGAAGAAGAAAAGAACTTGAAATAGATTGGTGAAATCATTACCTCTTCTTCGGGTTCTTCCTTTTGATTTGATCAGAAGGTCACTTTATGATGGATTTATGATCAAAATAAAGCCTCTAGGATGGGGAAAGGATAGTTGGGAGGATATTTGGGTAGGGTTTGGCCGATCCAAATGGCTTTGGAGGTGTGAATTTGAGACAAGGGGAAGTTCCCTTTAATTAGAGGGGTGAGGGGAACCTTAGAAAAATATTGATATATTATTTTATAATAAAATCCTTTTCGGTTTATAATGGCTCTAAAATGATTTATTTAGAGGATAAGGTGGTTATGGGTCAAAACAAGCTAATATAATAGGTTTTAGACAATTTAAGTTAGTTGGTCGAAGTGGATACTCAAGAGGGGGGTGAATTGAGTTCCATTCAAAATTTTTGTTTTAAAAAACTTTGTCTTAAAATCCCCCAATTAAAATACAAAATTAAACTGTAGTGAATTTATACCAAAGTAATGGTTCTGTTAGGTTCTCAAGGGATTGATTATTTCCAAACTAATCAAATCAGAATAGTTGATTAACTTTTGAAACTAACATACTGATTGACAACTAATATAAACACTTGCGAGTTTAATTATCAAAGTGACTTTAAAATAGTTTTGGTTTTAAAGTAATTAGCAGCGGAATAAAAGAATGACTTTGACAGATATGGCACAACAGATATAACCAAGAGGTTCAGTAGCAAGTCGAGACTTATTCCTCTCAAAAGCTTTTATAAAAAGATGATCCACACACTGGATCGGGGATAACAATAGCAACCAGTTGTCTAGGTCCAAGACCTATACCACAATTATTCGTGGGAACAAATACAATAGGAACCAGCTGTTCAGGTCACACGACCTCTTCCACTATCCCAAATGGAAATAAAAGATGAAAAGAGTTTCAGTGAGGATTTACAGATCCTCCAGTTAAAGTACAGGAGACAGTGTGTGTGTAAAATACAGTAGATAACACACATTGTTCGAAATGTAAAAAGTAAATCACAGAGGCAATGATTTAGAGTTTAGAAATGGCTCTAGTGATTTTAGTGCAGCTCTGGACTCCTTTGTTTGATCAGAATTCGCTCTGAGTCCACTTCTGGTTTTTGTCTGGAAAACAGAGTATCATCCGTTTCCTTGACTTCCAGGTGTAAAGATAGTTGAAGAAGCTATTAAGTGATGTTCTTGCTTTTGTTCTCAGCTCTTATCTGGTATGCAGAAGTATACGAGTAATTTTTGTAAGCTCAGTCGTATCTTTGCATGTACACCAGCTCAGTTAATCACTCTGCCTAATCATTCTTGTGTTTTACACTATTTCTGGCAGCACACACGTGCCTCTTTAGCTCGAAAGAAGCTCTTATTTAACGCACGAGCTCAGACAAAAGATATGATTTATTTTTGTAGGTACGAGGTAAGGTTCCCTGACATCCAACAACACAAATTAAATAAATGACCGAGAATTTAAAATATTCCTAATATTAAAGTTGGTTAGATTAAATAAAAATAAAGAAATTCAAACAGCTGTTTATGACTATCAGTGTGTCAAGTGATCGGTAGGACATCAACATCAGCATTGGTGAGACATCTTCGGTGACTCATTTGATCAGCATCGGTGAGACATCTTCGGTGACTGAGATGATCAGCATCGGTGTGTCATGATCGGTGACTCATTTAATCATTATCGGTGAGACATCTTTGGTGACTCATTTGATCAGCATCGGTGAGACATCTTCAGTGACTCATTTGATCAGAATCGGTGAGACATCTTCGGTGACTCCTTTGATCAGCATCGGTGAGACATCTTCGGTGACTCATTTGATCATCATTGGTGAGACATCTTCGGTGACTCATTTGATCAGCATCGGTGAGACATCGTCGGTGACTCATTTGATCAGCATCGGTGAGACCGTTGTCCTTTGATATGGATCGGTGTGACCGATGTCCTTTGATATGGATCGGTGTGACCGTTGTCCTTTGATATGGATCAGTGAGACCATTATCCTTTGATATGGATCGGTGAGACCGCTGTCCTTTGATATGGATCGGTGAGACCGTTGTCCTTTGATATGGATCGGTGAGACCGTTGTCCTTTGATCCAGAGGACATCCAGATTACTTGTAAATCAATAACAAAGAGATAAAACATGATCCAAACAATATACATAGATTCACTAAGAGATTGCGATTATGTATATGAGAAATCCTACCAGAATAAGTAATTGATGATTTGTGATTATTAAAACAGAAATCATAGGAAGAATTCAACAATCTTCCAGAGGGCTCAACAATCTCCCCCTTTTTGATCATCACAAATCTTATCCAATCCCAATGCTTAGCCATTAATAAATATAAGATATCATCAATAATAAGGCATAATAAGAATAAACACATAATGAGATATAAATCTCCCCCTGAAGTTATGCCTTTAAAAACTTATGCATGCATTGCCATAAAAAGATATAAGTTATACCTTAAGAACTTATGCAAGCATTGCCATAAAAAGATACAAATCTCCCCCTTTAGAGATTCATCTCCCCCATATCTCCCATAGATCCATAGATATACAGATTTATCCCCCTTTGGGATAGTCAAAAATAAGGGAAAACAGGTAAAGAAGAGATTAAAAGAAGACATCAGTGAGAATAAAAAGAAAAGAGTGTAAAGTATATAAGACATCACAGTACAATCACAATAGGGTTCACCCTATCAACAACAATGCAAACTATTTCTGGTGGTGTAACGGGGTTGTGCCCTTGTCAGAAGGATCAATGGTGGGTAAGTTGGAAGGCTTGAGGCAGGTTGAACCGAGCGAATTTGAAATGGTGGTAATATGACTCTGGAAGATGGAGGAAAGGATGCCACCAGGATTTGCTGTGGAGCTATAGGAGATGGTTGAGAAGAGTGCTGAGGAACTGGTCGTAGTTGAGAGAGAGCTTGAGCAACAGAGATCTGATTTGGAGCAACATCATAGGCTCCGAGAGGGTCAATAGTAGGAAGCAAAATGGTAGTGGCTTGTGCATTCAGATAAGGCTTCAAAAGATTTATGAAATTATGAATAACTTCTGCACCATACTGCATAGCTTTCTCAAAATCATCCTTATTTTCCATGAACCATTCCAAGGTTGGAGTAAAATCTTGCAACAGTCGAACTTGAGTCTTGAAATCTTGAGTGACTGGAGGTAGTCTCAGATTTTCAGCTAACACTTTGAAATTTGTGGTCACCTCATGCTTGGTATAGATTTTTGAAAATTTGTGATCAACCTTTTCCATGATCACTCTCTGAGCTTTAGTGGCATCTGCTGAATATACAGTTACCATCTTATGAATGTGATAATTTTGTTCCTTCATCTTCCTCAATGAGTCCAAATCAAGAACTTTCCTAATGGTGGCCAATTCATCATGCACAATCTGCCTTAGAGCCTCTAGCTCAAGAGTAGTGATCTTGGTTACTTTGGCTGTACTGGCTTGAGCAACTATCTGAGTTATCTCAGCTTTAAACTTTCTCAGATCAGACTTCTTAAGATGTTCAATCAGATTGCTCAACACTTCCATCATACCAGAGATGGTGGATCTAAATTTGTTGGATAAAGAAACTAATCCAGATTGTAGATCCTTTAGAATCTAATTTAGATAGGCTATGTGCCTGCCAATAAACTCACAAGTATTGGCCAGGTCTGGTTTAATAGCATTTGAAATCTCTTCTCTGACTGTATCTCTCACAGCAGTAAGCAACTCCCTTTTGAACTTGTCAAAATTAGACTGAGAGATAGTAGAACTAGGTAGATGAGCACCTGCAACATCAACAACATGAGTAGACCTTGCATCAACTGGGTGGCTTTCCATCATAACTGCAATAGATTCTGATTCTTCTTCTTCTTATTCAGAATACTATAAACCCAAAACAGCAAAACCAGGGTAATCATCCCAGACAGCAGCACACAGAGTATATTTCGGTTTATCATAACTTGCTTTTCCACTGATTTCAAGATATTCTCTCTTGCCATTGGCATCTGTTTCTGGTACAGTTTGATGTGTTTCTGTTGGAGGTACCGTAACACCATCCACTGATCTAATATCATCATCACCATCATCATCTCCATTTTCATTTCCATTCTTCACAGAAATGTCACTGTCAGATACATCAGTGTCACTAGCTTCTTCAGCATCACGAAGTGGTTCAGATTCAGGTAGGGGTAAAGGTGGACTGGCAGATCCAAAGTCTATCCTTCTTTTAGGGATCACAGTATCAGGATCACTCCTATCATCAGGAGGTGACATAGTTCCTTCTTCTGTTTCAGCTTCTTCTATCCCTTGTTTACCAGACTCTTCAGTGTCTTTATTCCTTTCAACATTTTCTTCTTTTTCATCATCAGAATAAATTGGCTCCTCATATGATTTCAAACCAGGGTACCTCAAACCATTTGGCCTCTTTCCATGATCAGTGGGATTGTATGATTCATACAGATTGTCCTCATCTGTAACCCAACATTTTTTCCATGGGTTCCAATTTATTTTCATCCGTTTACAAATTTCTTTGTTAATACAAAAGCACTATCATATTCAGATACCTCATCAGCTTCATCAACACATTCCAAATTCTTTAACAAAGCAGAGATCATTTTGGAATAGAACATGGCAGTGGCTTTCTTAGAAGGTTTCACCATTCCAGCTTTGTGAACCATTAAATATCTACACAAATTGATCTTCTCATGGGTCTTTAGTAAAAACAATAGAAAAACATCCTGGTATCTTATAGCAGTAAAATCCCCTTTCCTGGGGAAAATTTGGTGCTGAATAAACTTAAAGTGAAGTCTACATTCACCATCCATCTCTGAGGCTATGATTCTCCTTGACTCTCTGTTTCCAGTCAAAAGCTCTAAAGCTAACTCATAAGAGAAATATTCAATGGTTCGAGGAATGATTCCAGCATAATCCTAATACCAACCCTCGTGGGGTATATTCAAACATTCAGCCCATTGTTTAGATGAAAAAGATATTTTCTTTCCTTTCACTACAGAAGAAATTCTGGCAGCCTCGACAATGTCTAATGTAACTTGCAGATTTATATAAAACTCATGCACTAGCTTTGGGTAGTATACACGAGTGTTATCTGAGAACCAGGTTTTCCATCCTTGCGAATCTAAAACTTGTAACAACAGCGACGTACTTGTCAAACGCCAGGCGTAGCTGACTTCCTTTTCTACAGCAACAATACAAGTTTCTAGGTTCCGACTTACTGATCTTTTAGTGGTACTACTCGACTCCCCTCGAGCATGCTTTGAAGGTAAAGGACTTTCAGATCCTTTGCTCAGTCTCTTCTGTTTAGCCATTTGATGATTCTGGTGAATGCAGGAGTTCGAAGGTTCGAACTCGAAGAGAAGAGATGAAATAAGGTTTGGCGGGAAAGAAATGAAAGGTCGACGGTTTGGGGAATAGAAATAGTCACATATCATTTATTTCATCAATTAGGGTTCCCATAATAATGATAAAAGTAGTTAATTAATCACAAAATAAAAAGTAATATAATGAAAGATCGGTTTCACAGATCAGTTTCACAAATCAGTTTCACAGATCTGTTTCAGATCAGTTTCACAGATCAGTTTCACAGATCAGTTTCACAGATCAGTTTCTCAGATCTATCATACACAATTCTTGTTTAATAAAATTCATTTTTTAGAGCATAAAGGCTTTGTAAATATATCAGCTAATTGATGTTTAGAACTAATAACTTCTAGAGAAATATCACCATTATGATAATGATCTCTTAGAAAGTGATGTCTGATATCAATGTGCTTAGTCCAAGAGTGAGACATAGGATTCTAAGATATGTTGATCATACCAGTATTGTCACAGTTAATTGAAACCTGTTTAAAATCAAATCCATAGTCCAATAAAGTGTGTTTCATCCACAAAATCTGTGCACAACAACTACCAGCAGCAATAAATTATGCTTCAGCAGTAGACAATGCAATTGAGTTTTGTGTCTTACTACACCATGATACTAGGGACATTCCATGTAAATGACATGTTCCAGATGTGCTTTTCCTATCTAACATACATCTAGAAAAGTCGTCATCTGAATAACTAGTTAGGTCAAATGATTGTCCTTTTGGATACAACAAACTTAAATTCACAGTATACTTAAGATATATAAAAATCCTTTTAACAGCCAGTAAGTGTGATTCTTTAGGATTAGCTTGAAATCTAGCACACATACGCACACTGAACATAATATCTGGTCGACTAGAAGTAAGATAAAGTAAACTCCCAATCACGCCTCTATAATTAGTTTGATCAACTTGTTTCCAAGATTTATCAACATCCAACTTACAGGTAGTACTCATAGGTATATCACTTTCCTTTATACTATCTAAACAAAAACGTTTTAATAAATCTTTAGTATATTTACTTTGATTTAGAATAATACCATCATTAGTTTGAATGATTTGAAATCCAATAAAATACTTAAGCTCTCCCATTAAGCTCATTTCAAACTCATTTTGCATAACCTTTGAAAATTCAGTACATAAAGAAGTTTTAGAAGATCCAAAAATAATATCATCAACATAGATTTGTACTATTAACACATCTTTTGAAATCATTTTTATAAAAAGAGTGGGATCACCTATTCCTTTTGTAAATCCTTTTGAAATAAGAAAGTTTGAAAGTCCTTCATACCAAGCTGTTGGAGCTTGTTTTAAACCATATAAAGCTTTAGAAAGTTTAAAGACATGATTTTGATAATGAAGATTTGTGAAACCAGGTGGTTGTTCTACAAAAACATCTTCAACAACAAACCCATTTAAAAAAGCACTTTTCACATCCATTTTATATAAATTGAAATTCAGATGTGATGCGTAGGCAAGTAAGATTCTAATAGCCTCTAATCTAGCTATAGGTGCAAAGGTTTCCTCATAGTCAAATCGTTCCACTTGATTGTAACCTTGTGCCACTAGCCTAGCTTTGTTTCTAATGATGTTTCCATATTAATCAAAATTTTTTCTAAACACCCATTTCATGCCTATGGTTATAGTGTCATTATATATTTCTACTAATTTTTAGACATTGTTTCTTTCAAATTGATTTATTTCCTCTTGGATAGCCATTACCCAAGATTCATCATTGATAGCATCATTGATATTTTTAGGTTCTAGCTGTGACAAGAAATCTTGATGTTCAACCTGATTTCTAAGAGAAGCTCTAGTCTGTGTCCCTCTATCAAGATTTCCTACAACAACATCTAAAGGATGAATCATCATAATTCTAGTTGATCTAGAAAAGGTAGGGCTTGAGATTTCAGGTTCATCTACATGTTGAGGTTCAATAGAAGCAGGGTCTGGAAAATCTCCAGAACTGGATGTTTTAACTACAGGTCCACTGTCTTTATCATTAAGGTTCAAACCAGAGAGATCATCTTCAAGATTTTCAAGAGAGTTCTTAGGTTCATGTGGATCAGTTTCATCAAATTTGATGTGAACAGATTCTTCCACACATTTGATTCTTTTATTGAAAAATCTATAGTCTTTACTGGAAGTTGAGTAACCTAGAAAAATTCCTTCAACACTCTTGGATACAAATTTATCAAGATTGTCTTTAGTATTAAGAAAAAGTACTTTGCAGCCAAAAACATTGAATTAGTTAACCTTAGGTTTCCTATGGTTCCACAACTCATAAGGGGTCCTCTTAAGAACATGTCTGATCAAGACTCTATTGATAACATAAAAAGCTGTATTTATAGCTTCAGCCCAAAAATAAACAGGTAGATCATACTCATTAAGCATAGTTCTAGCAATTTCGTGTAGGGTTTTATTCCTCCTTTCTACTACACCGATCTGTTTAGGTGTCCTAGGGGTAGAGAAATTGTGACTATAGCCATTGTGTGAGCAGTAAGATTCAAACTCATGATTTTCAAACTCACGGCCTTGATCACTTCACAGGGTTTTAATCTTAAGTCCACTAAGGTTTTCTACAGACTAGGAGTATTTTATAAAACAAGAACATGCTTCACTTTTGTGAGCTAGAAAATATAACCAAGTATATCTAGAAAAGTCATCTATAAGAACATAGACATAATGCTTCCCATTAAAACTAGAAACTCTAAAAGTTCCAAATAAATCCATGTGAACCAACTCGAGAGGTTGAGAAGTTGACACTTATTTCTTTGATTTAAAAGAATCTTTATGTTGCTTTCCCTTTTGACAGGGATTACAAACTTTGTCTGCTGGAAATTCAAGTTGGGTAGGTCTCTAACTAAGTTCTTCCTAGAAATTTTTCTAAGTGAATGCACATTACAGTGACCTAATCTTCTGTGCCAAAGCCAAGACTCTTTATGAAAAGCATTTAAACAAGTAATATTTTTCTTAGATAAAGAATTTAAATCAACAGCATAAAGATTTTAATTTTTTAAAGCAGAAAATACTGAAGCATTTTTAGAATAAAAAACATTGCAAGAATCATTTTCAAAGTTAACCTAAAAACCATCATCACATCACTGAGAAATAATTAACAAATTGAATTTAAGTCCATCAACAAATAAAACATTAGAAATGAATAATGATTCTGTGTTACCAATCTGGACTAAGCCGATGATTTTTCCTTTTGAGTTATCACCCAAAGTGACAACGCCTCCATCAACTCTGACTAATCTTTTGAAGCATGATAAGTCTCTTGACATATGTCTTGAACATCCACTGTCCAAATACCAATGCTTTCTACAGGAGCTCTTTAAGAAGGTTCCCTAGAAAATAGATTTAGATAGGAAATGATTTTGGTACCCAGATCTTCATGGGTCTAGACATGTTAGAAATCAGAGCTTTTGGTACCCAAATTTGTCTTATGGGTCTCATGAGAGTTGTTGAATCAATAGACATTCAAAGGTAAACCTTATTAGATCCATAACTATGAATATATCTAGTTGAATCATATGAAATTCCAGAGATAGCTACATTCTATCCAGATTTAGGAATGAATCTAGTTTTGGTAATTTTCCTTTGTCCAGGTTGGTATCCTATACCAGTAGTGTATCTATGTGAAATTTTCTTACCTAGCATTTGAGTAAGAGTATCTTTACCATTTGTAAATTTCTCTAAGTCTTTCTTGAGTTGCTCGTTAGACAATATTAGTTCAGTATTCGCTTTAAGCAATAGAGCATTCTTTTGTACTTCAATATCCAGATCAAATTCATATTTAACAGTTAAAGCATACAGTTTCTTTAAACCATTGTATTTGTCTTTCAGCTCATTACAGGTTTCTTCTAACATAACACAATATTCCAACAGTTCATATTTAGACATGTTATCACATTCAGAATCATCTCTGGAATAATATTAATTAGAAGTAGGAGTTTCTGAAGTTACCTCAGAAGTGTTTGTCATAAAACACATGTTTGCCTTATTTCTGTGTTCAGTTTTAGAAACATTAGATTCAGTGGAGCTATCCTCAGAAGCACTCCAAGTAGCCTTCATGGATTTCTTATACTTTTATCCTTTTATTCATACTTCTTCTTGTATTTCAACTTTGTACAGTCTTCTTTTATGTGTTCTTTCCTTTTGCACTCATAACAGACAACTTCATCCGATTTATCAGGATTCTTCCAATCCTTTTTCCAATGTCCTTTGTTGTCATACTTACATTTGCAGTTTGAATTTCTGAAAAACTTCTTCTTCCTATAAAATTTCTTAAACCTTCTAGCATTGTGAGCCATCTCAGCATCACTTTTAGAATCACTCTCACTGTCTTCATAGCTTGAAAATTAATTGATAGCTTGAAGATTTTACTTATCCTTATTCTTTGAGGATGTAGTTTTGAAGGCAACAGACTTCCTTCTAGGTTCATCATCTTCTTCTTTTTTCACTTTTAGTTCTTCTTCATACATCATCAGTTTTCCAATTAGTTCTTTGAATTGCAGTTCTCCAATGTCACATGATTCTCTAATGGATTCTGAGGTTCCTCTCCATCTTTAAGGTAGACATCTCAAAATTATCATGATTTGTTCCTTTTCTGGAACATCCTTTCCCAGAGAAGTAATTGTGTTGACAATTTCATTAAACCTTAGATACATGTCAGAAATGGGTTTATCAGGCTTCATCTTAAAATTATCATACTTAATAGTATAAGTATTCAATATCATCTCCTTAAAATTAGTTATTCCTTCATGAGAAACAGCTAAGGTATCCCAAATTTCAAATGCAGTTTTACAAGAAGATATTCTATTAAATTCTTCATCTCCTAGAGCATAGTACAAAGCATTCATAGCTTTACAATATTTATTGTAGGCTATCTTAGTAGCTTCATTCCAAGTAGATCTAACAGTAGTTGGTATTTTGTATTCAGATTCTATAGCAGTCCAAATATCAAAACCCATGCTCTCTAAATGAATTTTCATCTTGATTTTCCACTGAGCATAGTTAGTGCCATTGAAAAAGGCTGGTCTATTGGTTATAACACCTTCAACACTATTGTCCATGATAACTAAATTAAAGAAATTATTTTAAAGAGATAATAATTTAGAAATAACAGAAATTTTACGAAATTTAAAATACAACTAAAATCACAGTTGAAAAACAGAGTACTTTTAGAAAATATTTAAATATTCCTATTATACCAATTGTTGGTTGGAGTGGATACTCAAGAGGGGGGCGAATTGAGTTCCATTCAAAATTTTTGTTTTAAAAAACTTTGTCTTAAAATCCCCCAATTAAAATACAAATTTAAACTATAGTGAATTTATACCAAAGTAAAGGTTCTGTTAGGTTCTCAAGGGATTGATTATTTCCCAGCTAATCAAATCAGAAGAGTTGATTAACTTTTGAAACTAACTTACTGATTGACAACAAATATAAACACTTGTGAGTTTAATTATCAAGGTGACTTTAAAACAGTTTTGGTTTTAAAGTAATTAGCAGCGGAATAAAAGAATGACTTTGACAGATATAGCACAACAGATATAACCAAGAGGTTCAGTCTCAAGCCGAGACTTAGTCCTCTCAAAAGCATTTATAAAAAGATGATCCACACCCTATATCGGGGATAACAACAGCAACTAGCTGTCCAGATCCAAGACCTCTACAATAGTTATTCGTGGGAACAAATACAACAGCAACTAGCTGTTCAGGTCACACGACCTCTACCACTATCCCAGTAGGAAATAAAAGATGTACAGAGTTTCAGTGAGGAATTATAGATCCTCGAGTTAATGTACAGTAGACAATGTGTGTTTAAAATACAGCAGATAACACACACTGTTTGAAATGTAAAATGTAAATCACATAGGCAATGATTTAGAGTTTAGAAATGGCTCTAGTTATTTTAGTGCAGCTCTATACTCCATTGTTTGGTCAGAATTCATTCTGAGTCCTCTTCTAGTTTTTTTCTGGAAAATAGGGTATCGTCCGTTTCTTTGACTTCCAGGTGTAAAGATAGTTCAAGAAGCAATTAAGTGATGTTCTTTTTTTTTTGTTCTCAGCTCTTCTCTGGTATAAAGAATTGTACGAGTTCTTTTTGTAAGCTCAGTCATATCTTTGCATGTACACCAGCTCGGTTCAGCACTCTGCGTATTCATTCTTGTGTTCAACACTATTTCTTGCAGCACACGTGCGCCTCTTCAGCTCGAAAGAAGCTCTTATTTAACACATGAGCTCCGACAAAAGATATGATTTCTTTTTGCAGGTACGAGGTACTGTTCCCTGACATCCAACAACACACATTAAATAAATGACAGAGCATTTAAAATATTCCTAATATGACCGTGGGTTATATTAAATAAAAATAAATAAATTCAAATAGCTGTTTATGACTATCATTGTGTCAGGTGATCAGTAGGTCATCAACATCAGCATTGGTGAGACATCTTCGGTGACTCATTTGATCAGCATCGGTGAGAAATCGTCGGTGACTGAGATGATCAGCATCGGTGTGTCATGATCAGTGACTCATTTGATCAGCATCAGTGAGACATCTTCGGTGACTCATTTGATCAGCATCGGTGAGACATCTTCGGTGACTCATTTGATCAGCATCGGTGAGATATTTTCGGTGTCTCATTTGATCAGCATCAGTGAGACATCTTCAGTGACTCATTTGATCAACATCGGTGAGACATCTTCGGTGACTCATTTGATCAGCATCGGTGAGACATCTTCGATGACTCATTTGATCAGCATTGGTGAGACATCTTTAGTGACTCATTTGATCAGCATCGTTGAGACCGTTGTCCTTTGATATGGATCAGTGCGACCGATGTCCTTTGATATGGATCGGTGCGACCGTTTTCCTTTGATATGAATCGGTGAGACCGTTGTCAATTGATATGGATTGGTGAGACCGTTGTCCTTTGATATGGATCTGTGAGACCGTTATCCTTTGATATGGATCAGTGAGACCGTTGTACTTTGATCCAGAGGACTTCGAAATTACTTGTAAATCAATAACAAATAGATAAAACCTGATCCAACCAATATACACAGATTCACTAAGAGATTGTGATTATGTATATGAGAAATCCAACCAGATTAAGTAATTGATGATTTGTGATTATTAAAACAACAATCGTAGGAAGAATTCAACAATCTTTAATAGGGCTCAATAATGTTAATGATTTTACCCTTATCATTTAGATTGAACCCTTTGTTAAATAGTTTATCTTTTACTGTGTCTTAACAAATTTTTATACTATATGGAAAATAAAAATACTCTAAACTTCCAAGAGAACGTAAATTAGTTCATTAATGACATATATTATATTATTTTATCCATGTGGCCTGACCTTATATTTTTAGTTATATTATATCAACCAATAATATAGTATTTGTTTGTGAAATTAATTTTTGTCAATTTTGACACTATTTGGTATTTGGTTTTTGGGAAAGTTATCACAACATTATTGCTTACAAAATGATTCAGTTAATAAACCCTAATATATCATATTATCCTATAAAATTCATGGATGTCATAAAAACATTGAATGTCTTTTTATTTTAATATTTATAATACCATTTATTTGATTCTTTTAGTAATAAGGAAATTATTGAATCATCATTTTGTCATAATGAAATTTTATTATATAATGTCTAAAAATTTAAAATAAAATACCATGATGATCGAAATATTTCTATCATTCAAATAAATATTTATAGTCGAATTTATATTGTCTGTAACCCCATATTAAAAATGGTTTAGTTATTGATCTTTGATATCAACTCTTTTAACACTTCTTTAAATAAAATAATAATAAATGTCCTAACCTAATCCAAGTGGACCTAAAGGATCATATTTTATTCCTACAACTATTTCTGGTCGAATTACACTTATCCAATAGAATTAGGACTTGTGATAGGTTATGAATAATATCATTTTAACCCTTAATTATCCTATTTACTTTTAACCATGGTAAATAAAAGTAAAACAATATTCTTCACCAAAAATAATTTTCTTATTATTGAATGACATTTGTTTTACTGATATGAACCATGTTTCTTGGATTTTTGAAATTTCACTCAGAGAGGCTGTAACATTATGTTTTATGCGAATTTGCAAATTCTCATAGGATGTGGGTAAAAGATAGTGAAAACTTCAATAAAATTTTATATACTAATACTATTAAAAAAGGACTCCAATGGATTACATTGAATATATATTGGTATTATGTATCTATTTTGACCTAAATTAAATTTAAATAAACTAAATAATAATTTAAATGAAAATTCTGTTTTAACCAATAACGTAGTGTTTTTTACTATTCATAAAAAATTGAATATTTTTAGAAACATACGAAAAATTCCCCCTAAGATAATTTAGATATTCTGAATTAAAAAACGAAGTCTATTTTACCAAATTCAAAACATAGAAATGTCATTTATTAATTTAATATTAATCCTCATTTTCAAAATCGAAAAGCATATTTTTTAAGAAATAATAACTACCAAAAGATTGACACTTGTTTATGTCCAATTTCAAAGTGAAATTACTTACAATGACCAAAATTGGATTAAATTATTAAAATATAATCCAATTATGCTTCCAAACCATTCATATGTATAATTGAACACTATAAATTATTTTGATTAAAAACGATGTTTTTAGTTAAAATTTATTATTTTTAACTTTTCATCAAAATATAAAAGTTATCAGGAAAACACCAATAATTTATCAAAACTAATTTTTTATGTCCCTATTCTAAGGAAGAAGATTAATTTGACAAATTTAATATATAAAAGTTTCAAATATTGGATTTAAAAAGGGTTATCCATTAAAAGGTGGTAAAACGACATTAAAAAAAATACTTCTTTTATCAGAGAAAAAATTAATTTGTTACTATATTATGTCTAAAAAACTCATAATATGGATTCTAAATTTATAAGGATTATATAAAACTCAATATTCAGTTAATACTATTCATAACTGATTTTGAAAGGCAATTTTGATATGTCGTGGTGCACTTGAAATAAGGGTTGTGTATTGTGCATGTTATTGACTAACATTGAAGAAATAACGTAATATGAAATAATGGGGTGTTAAAAATTTCCCGTTAAAAATTTAAGGGTCTCAGGTTAGAAAATTATTTTGATGAAATTATTCATATATTTTTGGAATAATATTATAGCTATAAGAAAAATTGTTATCCTTAATGTGTTGGGAATTAGAGAAGGGGGTTTCCCCTTTACCAGTATTGGGTTCCCCATGAATTTGGAAAACTTCATACTTATCACTTTAATCATATTTTTTGTCAGAGTCAATAGTATGTGGCAACATGGAAAATAATTTCAATTCTAATAGTTGTAAGGCATTTACTATGAAATCAATTATAGTGCATATTTTTTAAAATTTCTTTATGTATAAGTTTTTATCTCTTGTTTTCAATAACATTAATACACACAAAAATATTTTTTTTCCAATGGTGGAATTATTCCAAGATGCATTATTGCCATGTATCTGATAAAATTATGTAAGCCTATAGTTTATTATGGTTATTAAATTAAGAATATTTACAACATAACAAATATATAAAATAAAATTTTACACATAGGGTTCCCTTTGATATTTCAAGGTCTCTTACCATTCATAGAATTTTTTTTCTATGAATGATGAAATATGAAAATCTAACAACTATGGGACCCTATGTATGGACTCCCATTAAACCACCTTCTATTATATCAAATTATAGTGAATTTCGAGGGAAAATAGAAATTCCACTCCTTAAGTTAGGTTTGATATTTTAAAAGTTATGACAATAAGATACCTCATAAATGTTTCTAATCTAATTAATAACATTAATGTCATGATCAAATAGGAATTAAATTATTATTATAACATATAACATGATTTAGTTATTTTATTAATCATACTGTATAATCTTATTATGAGGATAACCTTATGATCTAAGAACCAGCTATGAATATAATTTTCACTTTTTTATTAATTATCAAAATTTATTTCATAATAATGATCATAGATCTATTATAAGGATGAGTAAAAATTGGATTATTAATTCCACATTTACATTTATATAGAGGGGGATTAATTTGAAACTCATTAATCACTCTAACCTTTACGTTGATGAAGTAATTTTATTCACCAGATTTTTATTATTCCACAAATAAAGGGTGAACATTAGTCATAACATCTTGAGCTATTCCACTACCATGGCCTTACGTAATGTTCTCTTTAACATACACGAGTCACATTATCCTCAGTATTATTATATACTATATATTCTCAGAGCGATATTTGGGATTTATCTTCCACATCAATTATTCAACCTATTATCATTGACCGGTTCAATATCGGTTTATGTAATCTGGAAAATCTAAAACAATGGGATACATGAACAATACACCATCATTTTTCAATATACCATTTTGAAAATTAAAATTGTGAGGAGGAACACTAATAATATTTAATATGGTCACTATGTTAATTATATTCATAATTTTTTTCTCAAATATAAAAACATTATAGGTTATTATTTCATCCTACTGGGACTCTGGATTTCATTTCGACTAGGATATTATAAATAATGATTAAATGAGAATCTTTTAGGGAATTCAATGGTATTGTTGTTCCTTCGAGTTTTGGTTATTTATTTATGGATCACAATGGTAATTTCATAGGGTGTCTTTATAAAACTTATAGAACTTCTTCATCTATTGAGGCCATAATTGCTTTCATGATTAATGATATTGATATTGAAAGATATTTTGGATGTAATAATTTATGTCTAAAATATGAATCGACTACCCTTGTAAATGTGGTCATAATCAATAATATTTGCCTCTCTTGGAAGATAAATTCATGGTGGATAAAATTACTTGATCACCTTTCATCTCAGAGATTTATTATCACACATTTACACTCTGAATCCAATTTCAATTATTATAAACATGAAAAAAAGGTATTTATGATAATCTTATTACATGTAATTTTTTACTAGATGAAGTGATATTTCTAATTTAGGGGGATAATTGTAAAATTCCCTCATTCATACTTTTGTAATAATATTTTTTTTAAAATGGAGAATTTTATAGTATGAAATATTCTCATATACCGAATGAATATACGACAATTAATTATATTTCTGTACTATTAATTATATATTTTATTCCAATTCAATTAAAAATATTAAATATTAGGAATGCATGTGTGTGGACTGCCACCTCTATAAAGGACTTTTTTTTCATTGGTACCAAATTTCTTGTACGATTATTCGAATGGGTTTACTAAATTAATATGTTATTTGTTGCTTGATTTCTATATTTTAAATATAAATTAGGAATTATATTTTTATCATTTTAAATATGTGATCATTGAAAAACTATCCTTAAAAAAAGAATTCCAAGAAAAAAAGATTTAATTATAAGTGAGAACAAATTTTCCATTTACATAAGTCTAGTAACTCTTCCATATTTCCATTCATCCCCTTAAGAAAATAAAAAATTGTCATTATACCATTTTTATAAAGATATTATAATAAAAGGATCTCTTATATATGAATATTAACACATAGTCCATTATATGTTGGTGTTGAATCAGTTAGACTTCTAAGATGAATATTTTATAAATTTACATAAATGATTAAACTAGAAACAAAATATTATATATTATTTGGAAAGTAAGTATTTTTAAAATGGTAATATAAAATGTTGCGTAATTAATTTATGTAACAATATCCATTTGTTATAAATTGCGGAAAAAATCTCATCACCATCTTCGTCATAATGAGAAATCACTAAAAATATATTAGATGATTTTAAAACATTATAAATAATTAAGAACCATAAATAGTAGTATCTATTTTGATCTGGGAAAGATAAAATTATGTTGATGAATCAATGACTATATCATGATTATGAAACTTTTTCAAAATGATTAAGATTACAACTATCAAATATTTAGAATACATAATAACCAACTAATATACGTTAAGTGAATAATTATCAATGAATTATGTAAAAGGTTATTTATATGAAAATGTTATAAAATTATATAGTAATATTTTTATCTCTTTTTTATAATAGATAGACTACATATGACTGATATGGGTAACATGGTAAGGGTTTCAATTTTAATAACTGTTCATTGAGGATTTCTTTGATATTATAAAACAATAATTATTTTTTTGGGTATCTACTACACCCATGGAATTTCATATCGTAAAATATTCTTGAAATTCAAATATTTAGTTATATTCCACATATTCGGTGTTAGGGTAAAGAATCAACATATTTCAAAAAATATAACGGTTTGTTATTTAAATATCTTCTTATGGATTTATAATGTTTATCATTAAGCATCATCTTTAATTTCATATATAATATAACATTTCTATCTGGGAATATCGATTTTAAATAAAATAATAAATATTTTTTGCGTAATAATCCATTGAGAAAATGTAACATTTTGGATAATAATTCTAATCCTCTTTAATGATAGGTTCCCTTGTCTATCCACCTTTTCATTCATTTAAATTTCCTCCATTTTTCTTTTAAATAAAATTTAGTGTTTTCTTATTTGACTAAAATATTTTGATTCTCCAATTCTAGAAATTATTTTTTAGTAAATATTTATGTTGTGAGTTTTCTAAAATAATATTTATAAATGTTCAAAAGTTTTCAAACATTTAACTACTAAATGTTTTCTCATTCACTCCACATTTTTTTTGATAACCTTTATGTCCTTCTAAATATATATTATTGAATAATATTTTTATGAATGAAAAGGGTTTCAATGATTTTTTTAATTCAACTTATTGAAAACATTATGTATATTTCAATTATTCAAATTTGGATGTTCAATTTTAAATAGAAAATAATTTTTACATTTTTTATTTTTACCTACTAATTGTTTTTAAAAAATTTAATCATAACATATACATTAATACTAAATAAAACAAACATTTATGATGATGTTTTTTTATTTCATAAATATTTTATTATTTTGGTATAAAATATTTATTGTATTAAAAACTATTTTTGATTAATCATCCAATAAAAATTACTTTGATGAAATATTTTCGTGCTTTTGTGTTGTCGGTATGGAACATTTTTCTTTTTTAGTTAAATTTTAGAGATACCATCCTGAAATATTTTCTAATCCATTTATCATTAAATGGGTTCTTTTTTATGTGACTAATTATTGTTTTCATTTTGCTTGAATATGTATGTATGATAAATATGTTTTCCTAAATTTACCTATAATGCTACATCTGTGGATTTATGACTATTGAAATAATAATTTTTTTATGTGGGAATAATTATATTTTATCTATGACCTCATAGTTTTATAGGGTAATAAATTTTGTTTTTCTATTTTTCCAAGGTTTTATATGGGTAACAATATGTATAGGTGATTCGAACATGTCTATGTGGTAACATACTTTTTGTTATTCTTTCTTCAAAATAGTATATTTTATTATTCTTATGTTTATGAAACATAATTTTTTATTTTATTATTCCTATATTATACTCTCATAGATGATTATTATTATCTAATTTTTCCAAAATCATTAAATTAATTCATATTTTTATTTCAATCCATATTCCATGACTTCTGATTTATGTTCAATATTTCTGTTTTTGAATTTTTTTAATTTAAAATATTATACCCACATTATCATCATATATCCACTAATAAATTTTAATTTTTTAACTTATATTTTCCTATAGTGAGAATATGATTTCAATACTTTCTTATGTTTCTATCCCCTAGCTATTCCTGATAAACATAATTTATGATATTATTGAAGGGAGAAATTGTTGTTCAATTATTCCAGAATTTTTAGAAGACAATTACTATATGTTTTTATGTAATTGATCCCTCAAGAAAATAGACCTTCAATTCTTGGGATTTTAGGATTATTTTTGAGTTATAATGTTTAGATTACACAAATTATTTAAAATGATAAAATTTTTAGGGTCAGTCCCCTCATTTATTTATATAGAATGGTTTATTTATTTATGGGTATTGTAATTATTGATTTGGATAAGATAAGATAACATTAGTGAAATCCCTAGGTATAATTATAAGAGTTTAGGCTATGAGTATGATAACAACTAATTATTTTTATACTGTAAATTTTAATTTTGTCTCTATGAAAATATATCCATATTTGGATTTATTAATTTCCATGCATATATAATGCAGTTAAACCTACGGTTAATCAACCCAAAGGGATTTTTGATTGCTGAATTGGTCTTTACTCATGTTAATGATGAGTGGTTCTAAGACAGTATACCTATATAGGCAATGTCTAGGGATACACTATCATTATCCACCATCCCTTTAAATAAATTATAAATTATTTATTAGGTTACAACAAAATGTTATGAATAATGAGAAAAGGAAACATAATGAAAGAAAGGTCTAATGATAATGATTCATGTTGAATTGAAAGCTACAAAATTTTTATAGAATGATATTTTGTGAATTATATGTTCATTTAAATATCTTAAAATAATATCTATATTTTGTTAATTTTCCATCATATTAAATTAAACCAATTAGGTTTTAGATATGGTAAGATCTATGGGAACCTAGATTATAAAATATGTCAAGGATAAAGAAATAATTATCCTAATGAGAAAACAAATGTGGTATTATTTTATAATGAAAATCTTTTGTTTATTATCACCAACATATCTTGAGTTATTATATACTACTTGATTCTTTCCAAACATTAAATAAATATGTTATGAATCATGCTACAAAAATAAACAGGTGATGAAGACGATGAAGTAATGGAGGTTCATGTTTATATGTATAACAAATTAGAGAATAAGCACCAAACTAATACACCATCTACACACCAAACAATTATATACTTGTTACTTTACAGTTATGAAAATAAATGCCCTATTCCTTAGTCTATCCTGAATTATATGTATATAATAACTTCTTAAAACATGAGAAAAAAATAATTACTATTTAATGAATACTTCTGAAGTGGATCATGGTTAATAATGTAATATTCTCATGAACACTATGTTGTGAAGTCCTTGAAATGTTTTTCTTTCAATAACCCTATAATATCTATAATTTTTTCACAGATAATTATATTATACACAAGATGTTTAAATTTAAAATAAATTATTGATTAATAATTAATAAATCAAAAAATTATTTTTATAATAATGTTCCGTATACAAATATCAATATTATTAATTTATATTAATTTCATGGGATTTTTGAGCAGTATAAAGTGGCTCCTCATAGACACCATTGTAAAAGAATAAGGAGTTATTCCCACATATAAAAAATTATTTTCAGACCAGTTATGTATAATCCCACATAATTATAGAATAAGACTTCTCCATATTTATTAATATTGATGAATTAGATATCAATTTTACATTAAAATGGATTCTATTTCTAATAGAATACATCCCATGTAACAACGTGTTTATCTACAATCATATGATTGACACATGACTATGTTATCCTAAAAGATAATATATAATTAATTTTATGATTTTTAATGGTAGTTATCACCAAGTTTTTTATTTGAAGGAATTAATAGAACTAAGTATATTATGTTGATACATTTTTTAATAAATTTATTACATTCTTACAATAAATTTTAGAGTATTAAAATGTGAATAAATATAATATTAAACATAAAATGCTCTAATATTTTTAAAATGGATTTTTACTGCTTTTTGATGGGAAACCCTTTTTAAATATAGTTTTTTCCACATTTATATGTAATATTTTACAAAAGAAAATTCTTATTTGGAATATGGACTTCAAAATTTACTTTGGTTGAATATAATCTACTTTTTTTTATAAATTTTTTATTTTAATGAATTTTAAAAAATACTGCA
Organism: Viscum album; assembly: GCA_963277665.1. Classification (NCBI taxonomy): domain Eukaryota; kingdom Viridiplantae; phylum Streptophyta; class Magnoliopsida; order Santalales; family Viscaceae; genus Viscum; species Viscum album. The sequence goes on from OY728157.1 coordinate 1,303,131,970, forward strand.
TTTTTATTCACAACTTTATTTTCTTATAATTTAATTATATCATTAGATTAAAATTTTACATGGTTTAAAAGTATAATTAAATTATTTTTTATAATTTAATCAAATGTATTTCATTGGATTCAGTTTCCAATTAAAATTAAATAGAAAAACTACGTGTGCTTTAGAACATTTTAATTTAAAAACTCTTTTTCATGATCTATAAACGAAATTAGTGAAAAAAATAATATGACCACTTGTGTGAATATTAATTTAAAAAATTTACATACATGGTTGTAGTCAATTTGGAAAAAATTGTTGGTGAATAGTATCATTAGTATTTTATTTATGATTGTTAAAACTAAATAGGGTAATTAAAATTAAAATTAAAATTATAATGTGATAAAATCACCCAAAAATATGTCTTAATATTATTAGATGATTTACTATTGACCATGTACATCCATTGGTAGAAATTGATTCTTTTGGAAGACACATGGTTGTAATTATGAAATTTATAACATTTAATTTAATGTTAATCCAAATATCTCATATATATGTCACTTCTTAATAAAACCTTTTTAATATTGGGTTATGTAACTTATATCATAGAATATAAACTTTTCTTATAAGGATAAAAAAATTACCTACACCATGGAAATTTATTTATAATTTTATTAATTAAATAATTAAATTTAATTATCACACAATGACAATGAAGTAAATGATTTATTAAAGAATGAATAAAATAAATTATATTAATATTAATAAAATATATATAATTTGAAATATTTTATATGAGACATCGATTTTTGTAATTAATATTACATTTTATTTTTTATTTAATTTCTTTTTTGATGTAATCGAGTTTATATGGTATTTTAAAAATGTGATGTAACGAATAGTGTGAAAATTGACATAATTAATATTTTAAAATATATAATATTTAATCAAATGATATAAAACATATATAAATATAATATATGGACAGAATGTTTAGATAACTCTAATGATGTCATTAATTACTCATTCATTGGTTGTTTTAAATTATTTGTTAATTATTTGTCACTATATGTGTAAATTACTTGATAAAATAGTAAGAGTTAAAATGGATTAAAACAAAAGATAATGATTTAAAAATACTAAATACATTTCTATTTTACATTTTTTTATTATATTTAGGCCCATAATCATGCAATAATATAAATAAATTTCTTTGGACCCATTTTGAATCGAATTTAAATTTTTATTAATTTAATACATTAAATAATTACAAGAGTGCCCCTCCCCTCTCTAATAAATGGAAAAAATTCTTCTCTATTACTCACAGAACCTAAACCATTTGTTTTGTAAAATATCAGGCTATTGCCATTTTCTATAATCTCTTACCATATTTTTTAATCCTTATTTTAGGAATAACACATTCTTTAGAGGTGTTAAGGTGTCACGAAAGGTGCTCATCCAAAATAATGGTAATTTTTTTATTTATGTATCTTTTATATATTTCATCTTCAACATCCTTCAAAAATTATTCTTCTAAAATGAAATAATAACTCAATAATACTCAATATATAAAGATTTTAAAATGATAATATCATATCCCAAATTTATCTCCACTTCCATTAAATGGGAAAGTAATTAATCGTTCTTGCATACGGGTGAACTATCACCTCCAAAAACCAATATAATTTGATTTTCAAAAGCATATCTCATGACTGGTAATAATAATGGAATTAATTTTTGTATGCGATATTAAATAACTATTAATCATTTTAAGATAAATATATATCAGTTATGTTGTTACTTTCTATGTGCATAGAAGTGACAATGTCGTTCTTGCGTATGTGTAAACTATCACCTCCAAGAAGCGATATGAGACATAGTTATTCATTATATCACATATATGATATATATATATATATAATTATATTTAAATTATTAATATGATATTAATGATTTAATTATCATTATTCAAAGATAAAATAATACTTAAATATCTTCCATAATTATCAACGAAAAATGGAAATAGTTACTCATGCATAAGTACGACATACCATCTCCTTGATAATAATGTTGTTAATTTTTAATAACCAAATTTCATGGTATGATTTAAAATTATAATTTATTAATAAAAATGATAATTATTTCATGAATATTAGTTTAGATATGAACTACGTATAAGCACATGTACAAGTTACCTAATACCATGTTCATTTTTGACTCATGTACCGAATATTGAAAAAATATCCGACATGAAATAAAATAATTAACTAATTATTATGACATGTTAACTAATGATATAAGAAGAATAATACAAATTAAAAGGATATGAAGAAATAATTAATTATTATAATTTTAATATTTATAATGAATAAGAAACATATGTGATGAATTAAACTCATGTAAGGGGGCTTCATCTCAATCTCCAATCATTGAGGCATGTTTTGATGTTATACACCACCATACTTTATATGGTGTATAATCATCCTATTTAACATTTAATATATTACAAGGTATTCAAAAAGATTATTTTTCTAACAAACTTTTCAATTTTGTAAAAAAAAGAAAAATGAAATGATTTTTTAATGTATGCGGTTACAACAACCTCTCTTCCATCATAAATATATTTGATATTTGGTTTCCTATATAAACATTAATTTTATAAATGAAAAATAAATCTCTTATTCCCTTTTTGGTGTTCTTGTATTAAAAATGAATTTTAAATTGGATTTACTATTTTAATATCTTGAAATTATTTTTTGGTGATTGCAAATAAAATTTTATGTGTGAAATATTGATGATTACAATATTTTATGTGTTATGATTATATAATGGTACTTGGACATTTGATGGGTGGCTACATGATAAACTTAAGGTGAGTTGTAACATTATAAACCAAATAATTATATTATTCTGATAAACCACGTATGGTTGGATATGTTATAAAATCTAATTCATTGGGTATAAAATTCGGTCATATGGCTATTTCATTTGTAAAAGTGATATGTGTGGAAGTCGAGCGTCTGGTTATTCATTTTTTGTATTATTATTTATGTAATTAAGTGTATATGTTAAGTGTTATTTCAACGGTTTTTATAGTAAAATTTTTATTAAAAAATGGTATAAAACGAAATTACATTCAATGATGATTATTTAATACTTCTTAAAGGTGAAGAGTATTAAATTATGATTAAGTATTAATGCTTTACATGTTTTTCCAATGCTAATAATATTCATTTTTTATGTATCATTTACTTGTAATTTTGTGTTCATCCCACATTTTTGAAATATTTTTCACAGAATTGAAAGGAGAATGGAGTTATGGATGGGATCAATGAAAATATATTATGTTTAAATATGAACTAAAACAATTTCCCTTTTTAAAATAATGTATATTATTATAAAATAGAATATGAATAGAAGTGTCTAATTGTAATATTTAAGATGTTATGTATGAGTAATGGCCTAATTTTATAAATATCTAAACCTGAAAATAACCATGATTTAAATTAATGTAAAATTATTGACTTAAATTAATGTTATGTAATTTTCAAGGTCATGTAATTATATATGGAATCAAAAGTTATTTTATATATCATTAGGAGTTGGAATATTGTCATTATAATTTCCATAAATTATTTTTACTTTATGGTCAAATTGGAATGACATATAATTTTAATATTACCATTTTGATATGTCTGCGATATGTCTATTTACAATGGTTTTCCATATAGAGAACATGGATATTGTACTAGGAAGGAATAAATAGGAAAACAGCCTTCCAAATATGCATCCTAATATATTTAGAATGATAATTGAACATTTTTTTTAGTGATATCTCAGTTTACTCAGGTAAAAAATTTTAGTGGTGTCTGTGCATGAGATCAACCAGATCAACCGTATATAAATATGGTAGTTGTGGATCATTTCATGAGGGACCAACCACGATCATCTAGAGAATCATCTTAACATATGATAATAGAAGGGTAGATTAAAGAACTATAAAATATTGTTTATGCAATGGGGTGCTCCGAAAATCAAAAGGTTAGACTTTTGGTTTATCACCTTGAATATGAAGATGATCAGTGGTGGTCAATGCTTAAAAATATCAAAGGAAGTGGAGAAATTGATACCATGGAATTGGATGAATTTTTGAATATCTTCCTTGATAAATATTTCGCCAAGGCTGTTCGACATTGGATGTAAAATAAATTCTCTACATTGAGGCAAATAGAGGAATATATTGTGGTTTCATATGAAAAAAATTTCACACATTGGTCAGTGTACATCACAAATTTTATACAGGATATTGATAGTAAGATAAGTAGGTTTTACTCAGAAATGAAATATAAATATCAAGGGGAATTAGTTTCTCATGAGATCAAAACATTTGAGAAAAAATTTTGATGTGTTGAGAAGGTATAAATGGAGTTCTCTGATGATCATGTATTTCACAAGAGAAAGAAAAAGAATACACATAGTTGGTAGGCAATGGAAATGGAATAATCAAATAATTTTGTATGTAAGAAAAATAAATTACCATATTGTGATAAGTGTGGTAAAAATCATCTTGGTGAATGTCACTATAAATATGGGAAGTAATTTTTTTGTGGTAACACTTTTCATATTGTTAATGACAACAAGGGAGATGATCAAGAATTAAATAAAATCTGGTGGTAAGATATTTTTGTTGCAATTTGTCACTGAATTAACCAATATGTGTCCATGTTTTATTTCCCATGGTAGAAACCTACATGGTCCAAAGTAAAAGGGAATGTAAAAATAATTTTCTTCAACTATGGTTGATGTGGGACCATTAAATGAAGTGGTGATATGTATGTTATCGGTTATTTCAAAATATTCCAATACTTTTTTAACATTAGATGTTCGACTTCTTTTATTTCTGATATCTTTGTAAGTAAACAGGAAATATCACCTCATGAATGTGATATATACATTTTGGTAAAAACTCCATGTGGAAGTATTAATGAAACCATGAATTTTCGGAATATTCCTATTATCATTTGTGGGATGGTTTTTTCAGAAAATATTGTTGAACATCATATAGTGTAATTTGATATCATTTTGGGTAGAGATTAGATTTTAGTTGATCCTATTAAAATAAATTTCAAATCCTATATTGTTTTATTAAATGACATCAGACCATTGATAACACAATAAGAAGATGATGGATTAATTAAATATGGTAATGAATGTTATCTAACTCATTTTTTTAAAATAAAGAAACAATTTTTATTTGTGACATTTCAGTAGTGAAATAATTTAAATATGTTTTTTTGATAAATTGAATGGTATTATTCCTTATCATGAGCTTCAATTTATTTTTTATTTAATTCATGATGTTAATACAATTTTTAAACCCCCTTATCAAATTTTTCATGTAGAATTAGTGTAATTGAAAAAATTGTTTCATTAATTTCTTGATAAATGTTTCATTTGACCTATCACTTTACTATGGGGAGCTCCTATTCTACTTTTACAAAATAAATAGGGTTCTATGATGAATTATAGAGATTAAAAATCCTTCAATATAATCACTATTTTGAACAAGTATTTGATTCCTCAATTAGATTATTTGTTTAAATAGTCATAGGAAGCTTGGTATTTTTTGAATAATTTTTTGATGTTTTGGAACCATTAGTTGAAGGAGATGGATGATGACATTCCAAACAGAACTTCTGAATGAGATATATGCATTATAAGTTTGTATTTATTCCCATTCAGTTATGTAATTTGACTGTAATATTTATTAATCTCATGAATGGAGTCTTTAGTCTATTTTTGTGTTAGTTTGTGGTCATGTTTATTGATGACATTTTGGTGTATTCTAAAATTCACGAGTATCTTGAATGTCATTTATGGATTTTTAAGAAAACAATAAAATAAAAGAAACTATATGAAATTTTTAGTAATATAGAATTTTGGTTGAAAACAATTTCATTCCTTGGTCATATTATTTTATAAGATGGCATAACTATTGACCCTTCTAAAACAAATTTTTTTGAACATTGTTCATGACCTACCAACATCACATAGATTCATAGTTTTCATGTATTAGAGGGTTATTTAGTTAGGTTTGTTGGAAATTTTTTCATTTATCTAGACTCTTAAGTTAACATGTATGGGATTTGTATTCATCTTTAAAAAACAATGTAATGATTGTTTAAATGAAATGAAATGTTGATTATTGAATGCTCTAGTTTTGGCATTTCCTTCCAATAATTGTGATTTTGTTATCTACAATGTTGCATAAATGAGAGAACTTGGTTATGTCCAAATGTATAATGATCATAAAATTGATTATGCTTCACATAAATTGAATCACGATGATCTAAATAACCCTTTAGATTATTTGAAATTAGATGCTGATGTTTTTCATTAAAAAATTGGAGTTCTCAATTGTATATAATAAAGTATGAAATATATACTACTCAAAAAATATTGATGTATATATTCACCCAAAAAAATTGAACCTACGACTGAGGAGATAGCTGTTAGGAATCTAGTATTATGGTTGCATGATTAATTACCATTCATGAAATGAAAATAAATTTTTTGATGTGTTGAGTTGAAAATGTAATGGTGCATTAACAATGATATGTTTGGAATGAGATAACTTGGTTAATAAATTGACGAATTTTTTCCTTTGATGTTGTTGGTTTAGAAAATTACCTTGTTTTGTTTCAGGTGTCAGATAAATAATTTCTATCAAATAGAATTGAGAAAGAAAATAAGGGAGATAGTGAGTTGCTGAAAATGGTATAATTGGTTCATAATGGTATGTTAACTGAATTTAAATGTAATAAATATTTTTTTTGAGGTTTGGTATGTTGTTTTGTGTTACTTAGGATTTCTAGTTGAAGAATTATTTATTATGTAAAGTTCATTGTTCTCTATCTTCAGTTTATCCGGGTACCACTATGATATACAAAGATCATTGGGAGTTTTACTGGGTGGATGGAATGGAAATAGATATTTCTGAATTTTCCCTGATATGTTTGATTTTTCAATATGTTAAAGTATAGTGAAAATTACAGAAAGCGATTTTCAGCCATTTCTAGAGCTAGAGTATAAATTGGACAATATATCCATAGATTTCCTAGTGATATTACCAAATACTTCACGATGTAAAAATGTAATCTAGGTTTTTATTGATTGATTGACTAAATATTTTCATTTTCTTCATATTATATATACAATATCTCAAGATTTTCATTCTCAATTTTATATTAAATAGATAATTATGTACCATGGTTTTACCCTCTCCATTGTATCTGATTGTGTTCCTAGGTTCACTTATAAATTCTGGAAAGGCCTTAAAATGTCGTTGCATATGGAATTAAATTTCAGTACAACATTTAATCCTCAATCATATGGGTAGTTAGAATTATAAATTCATATATTAGAGGATATTCTATGTCCATGTTCTGTAGATTTCAATGGATGTTGGGATAAAAAACAACCTTGGGTTGACTTTTCTAATAAAAATAGTTTACATTCTAGAATACAAATTACACAATTTGAGGAATTATGTAGAAATCAAGGCTGAACTCATGTATTTTGGGATCAAGTGGCTGAAAGGAAGTCGATGAGGCCAGAATTAGTAATGAAAATGGCCAAGAAATTTCGATTTATTCCGAGACATATAAGGACAAAACAAATCAATTTGAAATGTTATATAGATAATTGAAGTATGGATATTTCGTTCGAGATAGGTGGTCATGTTTTTCTAAATGATTCACCGGGGAAAAGTGTGATTAATTTTGCTAAGATTGGGAAGTTGAGTTTTCAATTCATTGGAATCTATGAAATCTATGAGAAAGTTTGATCAGTTTCCTACCATTGGATTTACCTCTGATTTTATCCCAGGTACACAATGTTTTTCAAGGTTAAATGTTAAGAAAGTATATACCATATCCTTCTCACATTTTTAGTCCAGATTTATTTCAGTTGGAAGAGACTATTTCGTGTGAGGTATATCCTGTCTATATTCTTCACAATAGAGAGAAAATGTTGCAGAATAAGATCATTCTTCAACTTATGGTATTTGGATAACCCATTAGGTTAAAGATGAAACATTTTAATTCGAAATTTATATGAGGGAAAAATACCCCCACTTATTTGATAAGTAAATAAAATTGTCTGAAAGTAATTTTCAAAAGAGGGGATGATTTAACATATCAAGTAATTATTGTAATACCTTTTCATATTTATTAAGATTTATATATATTTCATATTAATTTTACATTAATTATTATTCTATGTATTAAAGCAAACTCAACATGCAATAATGGGTTTCTCCAAGATCATAAATTACACACAAGATTGATTTATATCTAAAAATAATATATTATTAATATTATTATTTTAGATGGTAGTTATCACCTAGATATTATATTTGAGGGAGTGAATATAAATAACTATATGTTATATATATATGTGTGTGTTTTTTAAAATATTTATACTTTCTTCCAATAAATATTTGAGGCTTCAAATTGGAATAAATCTATTTTTAAGAATAAAATATTCTACAAATTTTTTAAAGGTTGTTTTATAGAATTTGATGGAGAAATCCTTTGAAATGTTGTTTTTGTCACATTTAAATATTCTATTATACAAATTAATGTTTGTCTTCAGAAGATGGAAATCAAAATTTACATTGGCTAAACTTTTGGAAGTTTTCTCATAAAATTTATATTTTATTGAAGAGTGAAAAGTATTGTATTTTAATTTAGATGTTCATTTTATAGTAACAAATTTATATTGATAGATTTTACTTTTATATGGTCTTAAGATATAATTATATATAGTTTTTATCAGATAAACCAATGTAGTTCTGTGTATTCAATTTCAACATAAAATTAAATTTACAATCTATGTGATCTTTCAAATGTTTTACTTAAAAAATCATTTTCTTGATCCATCAATGGGATTAGTGTTCAAACAAATTTAAAATATTTTGGGAATTGAATTTTCCCAAAGTGATATACAAGGTTTTACTTGGTATAAAAAATTTGGTTAAATATGATAATAATACATTTCTGGAGAATAGTAACTTCAAAATTTTATTTACAACTATTAAAAGTGAATTGGAAAATTAATTGTAAAATGTATATTATTATATTATAAAATTACACTAACTATTCTCATAATATTATTTAATGAGTTATTTGTTATCATGACTATCCTTTGGCCAAAATTGTGACCTTGGGAAGCCACTTCTGTGGGATTATGTCATTTATAACATTTAATATTATTTGAAAAAAAATATCATAAATATCTCGCAACGTACTAAAAATATTTTAATACTGGGTTATATAAGTGATATGTTAAACTACAAATATTCTATATAAATATGAAAATATTATCTACAACATGTTAATTTATTTATAATTTTTAAAAATTAGAAAATTTAATTTAATTAAGACATAGTGGTGATGCAATAATAGATTTATCAATGAAACAATTAGATAAATGGTAATAATAATATCAGAATAAGTATTTTTTTAATTATTTTATGTCATCCATGAATATTATGGATGACTATGGAAAGTTAGGATTGTGATAATGTATATTTTTCAAAGTAATCATGTTGTTATGATATTTTTTAAAATTTATGTATTGAGTAGTGTCAAATTTGATACAATTAATATTTTAAAAAATTATATATTTAATTAAATGATATAAATTTTCTAAACATATAATATCTAGAAAAAAAGTTTATAAAACACTAAAAAGGTTATTAATTACCAAATTATTGGTGATTTGGAAATGTTTGGAAATATTTTAGCCATATAAGTGTAATTTATGTAATATAGTGGAAATTGTTAAAAGGGATTAAAACAAAATATAAGGATTGAAAAACAATAAATCTTGAATAATTTTTCTTCATGATAGTATTTAGACCCATAATAATCCTATATTCTAAATAAATTATTTTGGACCCAGTTGAAATAGAAATTGAATTTATATTAATTTAATACGTTTAATAATTAAAAGGGTTCCCCTCCCCTCTATTATAAAATGGAACTAATTCATCTCTATTACTCATACATCCTAATGATTTTTCTTCATCCAATATTAACAAAAACCCCATTCTAGAATCCTTCCTAACATTATTGAAGCCTTTTTAGGGATAACACCTTCTAAAGGGGTGTTAAAGTGTTAGGAAAGATTCTTATTCGATGGAAAGGTAATGTTTTTACTTATGTATTTATATTTTTTTCTTCTTCCACTTATTAAAATATTATTATTCAAAGACGGAATAAAAAATATAGTATCATCATTATAATTATATGGTATTATGATAATATCATAACCAAAATAGATTTACACATCCATTAATTGGGAATAGATTTAATCGTTTGGGCATACATGTGAACTATCATCTCCACAAGTTGATCTAATTTGTTTTTTCATATCCATCTCTCATGAATGGTTATAATAGTAGAGTAAATGTTCATATGTGATATTAACAAAATTTTAATAATTCTAATATAATAATATATAAATTATTTTATTGCTTTCCATGCACATAAAAATTATAACGGTGTTCATCTGTATGTGGGAACTATCACCATCATGAAGCAATATGACTATATTTTATTCATTATATCACTTGTATGATATATATATATATATATATATTTAAATAAATAATATGATATTAATGATTTTTTGGGTAATTATTTAATTGTAAAATAATACTTAACTACTTTTCATAATGATCGATGAATAATGTAAAATGTTTATAATGTGTATATATGACTTACCATCCCCATGATTACAACATATATCATTTTTCATAACCACACATCCTAGTCTGATTTAATGGTTTAATATTTTATATAAATGTTAATGATTTCTTATATATTATTCTATGGATTAAAGACATATGGCCACATGGACAAGTGTCATCAAACCTTGTTCATTTTCGACTTAAGTACCGACTATCGAAAAATGTCTAACATGAACTCCCGAAATATACTAATTATTATAACATAATAATTAATGATATAGAAGGAATAATTAACATTAAATTTTTATTTATATATTAAGAATTAACAATTTTTAATTCTCACTTATGAAAAAGGGACATAAATGATGAATCAAACTCAATGTAAGGGAGTTCATCTCAATCTCCATTCATTATAGAATATTTTGATGTTATACACCACATTATTTTATAAGGTATATAATAAACCCATTTGACTTTTAATTCATTAAAAAAAATTAAAAGGAAAAATTTCATGAGAAATATTTCACATTAATTATAAAAAAACAAAATTAATGTATTTTTACAAATTTTTTGACAACAACATCTCTTCCTTTATAACTATTACTTGTTATTTGGATTCCTCTATAAGCAATAATGTTTATAAAAGGAAAAAATACCTTATTATAATTTTTTGTTGTTCTAGATTTTCAATTGATTTTGAAAGTTGATTTCATATTTCGATATCTTGAAATGGTTTCATGTGATTGCAATGAAATTTTATGACTGAAATGTTGACAATTTCAATTCAATATGTTCTATGGTTATATAATGGTAATAGTATGTGGAGAGTGATTACATGATAAATGAAATATGGGTGGTTAAATGATAAACCAAGGATATGTGGTTCTATGATAAACCAATGATTGATTGTTATGTTACAACCACTAGTGCATTGGGTATGGATGCTGGTCGTATGGTTATTCTATTATTAAGAGTGACATACTTGGATGTCGAATCTATGGTTATTACATTTAATTATGATCATGTTTGAAGTTACCATTATATGTTTTATGTTCTTTATATGGGTTTTATAGTAATATTTGAATATAAAATGGGTATGCAACGCGTTTATATTCTATGATGAGTATTTAATACTTCTTGAAGGTGAAAAGTATTACTCTATGATAAATTATTAATGGATAACCTGTTTTATCAAGTATAATATATTTCCATATATTTGTATCCCTTATAGAGGTTTCTGTTCTCATCCCATATTTTTGAAATGTTTTTTATGGGATTTAAAGAAGAAAAGTTTCAAGGATGGGATTAAGGAAAAGTTGTGATGTCTGTACATGAAGTGAAACCATGTTTCATTTTAAAAGTTTTTGTTTTATAAAAATTTGGATAGTGAGTAGAAGTGTCTATTTTCTAAAATTTATGTTTTTAGGTATGAGTTAAAGCCAAATTATCTAATGAACTAAACATGAATAGATCCTTGGTGTGAATTAAATTAGAATTCATAACTTTACTCAAGATTGTTTAATTTTTATGGTTAGGGACTAAAAAATTATTACTAGGAGGATACTGATAAAATATATATGAAAAATATATTCCCTTATATTGTCATTGAATCCAATCATGCTAGTAATTTAACTTAAATTATTGGGATGACACCCATCATTGTGACCTGTATGCTTTAAAGGGATAAATGTGTTCCCAAATTTTACCCAATTTACTACAGACAATTACTCAATAGAAATGAAATATTGAGTTATCTCAATCATAACGAAATATGTAACTATTGCATTATTAGGTGATAAAAAAATTATGAGGATAATGGTGGGGGATAATGTTACACCATGAAAATTTTAGAATATTATTTCCATTAAGTAGACATGGTATCAATTATTATTTTCCCATGTAACAACAAATAAAAATTTCCATGATATATTATATGGATATTATTAAAAAAAATTATGAATAATAAATCGCATATTAAATAAAAAATTGAAATTAGTTTGAAATTTACATAAAATTGAATAATAAACAAGAAATGTTTTAAACCACAAAATTTTTATCATATTTTTTAAATTTTATAAAGATAAATTTATAAAAATTGAAAAATTTTAATTTAAAAATCAAAATTAATATTTTTATTTTTGAATTGAAAAATTATCCTCGGATGAATTCATTGGAATTTTTATAAAATAATTTATTTTTATATGAATATTAAAAATTACTGTAACTAAAAAAATTATAGATTTTCTAACATTATCAATATATTAGAAAGACCAATCAGTTTATAAAATATATAAATTTATTAAAAGAATTAATTAATATATTATTGTAATTTATAATGTTAGATTAAAAAAATATTCAATATTACAGAACATAAGTAGCATTTTATAATAATTTAAGAACTATTAAATCTTTTTTCAAAATAAACATTTCAATAGAAATATTATATTTGGGATTTATTTGTAATATGTATGAAAATTATTTGTTTGAAAAAAATTAATAACATAATTTTCAAAGGGATTGATAAATTTATATTACAAAAAATTATATTATAAATAAATAATTTTCAAACATTGTTTTTATGGGTTTTTATTTATGATATTAAAATTATTTTTTCCAATCATATGAAATAGAATTTCATAAAAGAATTTTCATATTTTATATTTCTATTTTAATATATTTAATAAGTTAAATTTTATTATTTTGAATAATATTTATTTTAATAATATAAATATTAATTTCAGTGTTAAAACATTTACTTTTAATATAATTTTAATTTTCTATTTATTATGTATTATTATGAAATTAAATGAAACTATTTTTATTAAGGCCCCAATAAAATTTTTGCACATGTAAAAAATAAATTAATTATCCCTTATTATGTAATTATTGATAACTACAATTATGAGAACTTAACAATGAAATGAAATTTTAATATAAAACTAGATTTTTAAAATATTATATGTTCTATTTTGAAATTTAATTTTCTCAAATTTATATGTTATATTATGATAAATTAATTAAATGAAGTTATTGTGATAATTTTATTTTATAATAAAAAATAATGTTATATTTGGAGTGATAAAATTATTATCATGGATAAGATTTAAGAAAGATTAATATGTCAAAACATATGTAACCAAATGTGGATCGAATGTTGCAAAATAAATTTTACACAAAAAACATATTAGTTAAATATTTAGAATGAAAAGTCTTACCTAATGTAATCATAAAAATTTACCCACCATACCCATGCAATTATCTTTCAATTTCATTCTTACCACATGTATAACATTATTTTCTAAATATCGTCCATAACTTTCCTCAAATAAAAGGTGGTCACATCCACCTATTTTAAGACACACACTAGTTTGAAATTCCAGTGAAACATTACCTAAATCTTTTCTTCTATGTTCTCTCTATATTTTTCTAAACCTATCCTTAATAATGATAATTTATTCCTTTATTCCAAAGGAATAGATGAATAAAAGATTGACATTCTTAGCATTTGTTTTACTATGTTGTTTAATTTATTCTTTTTTCTATATAATCCACCCTAATACATTCCATTAAACCCATATATATTTAATAATGTCATTATTAGTAATATATATAAATATTAATACATTAATTTTTTAACAACAATCTATTCCCCACTCATTAATAAAATGAAAATATTAATTATATGTGTGTGCAGAATAATAGCTCCATGAATGAGATAAATTGATTTATCATCACCATCATTCAATGATGGTTCTAACAATTGGTTTAATGAATAATTTTTTTAATTATATCACAACTTGTTTTATATAAATTTAAATTTGGTATTCTATAACTAAAATTTCAAATAAGTGATCATCGTAAGACTAACCTTCCAAAATGAACATTCAAATATGAAATGTTATTTATTAATAATTGAAAAAATATTTTTTTTCATTTATCATATTCATTAAAATATTATAAATTATTATTCATAACCCTAAAAACATAATAAAATTGTCATTATAACTTTTTTATAATAGTATTTTAATAAAAATATCTCTTCCATATTAATATTTACACGTATGTTGTTTCATATTCATATTATGTGTTTCTAACCACAAAATCAATTATACAAATTTATACTGAGAATGGATAAGCAAACATAAAATCATATTTTTATATTAAATTATGTGGATTTTGTAATTTTTAAATATGAATTTAATTCATTAACTAAAAAAAATAGTATGTTCGTTATAAATTACTGAAGGAAGCTCATAATCAACCTCATCATCATGAGAAATCCGAAAAATAATAATGAAATAATCTTTTGGCACTATATATTATTAAAAATAAACAATTAAATTAACATTTATAATAATTGAATTATGAAAGTTGAGATAATATTTAAGAAAAATGATGTTTTATGAAACACTATCTAGTTGATCATGATTACTCCAAACTAATACTTTTAAAAAATATTAACTCAGTAATGTACATGGAGAGAATATATATAATAGATGTATATAAAAGGATATGTAAAATTATAGGGTTTTGAAATTTAGGATAATGAATCTTTTCATTATTATATAACATTTTACATGATATTTGACATATTAGAGGAATATTTTAAATTTTTCATTCTCAATCATCCTTTATTGAGGAATGGTTTGAAAATATGAAAAAAAATCATATGGACAATGTAACTACTAACAACTTGTCATATTTTATCATAAATTATTGATGAAAACTATAACACCAATTCTATTCAGGATCTTCATTTTTATAGGATTTTTTTAATATCTATCAGAAAATGTAATGGAATTTATATACTCAGTTTTCATCTATAGTGTAATTTTTCTCCTTGACCATAATCTTATATTTCATATGGTATACCATAGTTCAATAACTAGATATCTATTCCAATTAAAATATTTTTTATTGATGAAGTATCTTCCTTATCGAAAATTCAACTATGTTAGGAATAAATGAAATTATCAGTAATAATAGTTTACCGTCCTTGACCATATTTTTATTTCCCTTCACTATTGTCCATTTAAAATATAAATAATACTTGGTGAGTTTTTTTTGACATTTTTATTCATGTTCTCATCTTTTAAATGTATGTATTTGTTAAAATTTCTAATTAGGGGTTTTCAAAAATGGTTTTATAGAATGTAGATTTTTTATTTCATAATTTGAAAATACAATGTTTTTTCTTCCTCTCAATATTTCATATTGAAAACATTTTTTTAGTTTCAACGTTCTATTTAAAAAAAATTCTATAAATTTAATGATTCAATGTTCAATAAAATTAATTTTTTCTTATATTAAGATTTTTTTCAAGGGATCACTACTTGAAGTTTATTTTTAAAAAGTAAATATTTTATGAAAATATTTTACATCACCTTTTAAAAATTATATATTATTATTTTAATAAATTCTTCTTTTATTACAAATCTAAAATTGTTTTCTAAATACACTATTCTTGTTTCACCCCCTATTTTTCTATTTATCTAATAAGTAATTATTTATTTTGATATCATTTTGTAGGAATCAGCTACAAATTTTTTTTGAGATAATATTTTTTTATTATTTTTTTGAGTATTTATCATTTACATTATTATGGTCAAATTTTTGATAGCATCCTAAAATATTATGAAACCAATTTAACACATGGGTTCTTTTTTATGAGATTAATGATTATTTTAATGTGGCACACATGTTTTTGAATTATGATGGGTTGGGTCCTATATCTTTCACTAATTTATTGGTTATGGTTTTATATCTAACAACATAAATATTTTTTGTGTTAGTAGAATTTTTGGTTTATTTATTATCAAACAATTGTTCATTGGTATAGTTTCCCTTTATTTATGCTAATATATTTTTTGGTGTTTATATTTATGTTTATTTATTATAAAATGTTTTTTCATGGGAATAAATATAGTTTATCAAATATCAAATAGTTTTCATGGGCACAATTAGAATTATTTTATGGTCACATGGTTAAGAAATTGTATAATTATGGTTAAACTACACTCAAAATTCTATGAATTAACATAATTGTTGTTAATCTATGATCAAAATGATATATATTATATGTATGATATAGAATTTTATGTATTTTATGGTAACTATTTTATTCTCTTTTGGCTAATTTATACTGACTAATATTCTCGCTCATTCGATTCATTCATTATATAATAGAAAGCCTTATTTCATGTCTCCAAATTCAGATTTCATGTTCTTAGGTATGACTTTATTATATATCATCATTATACCAATGTTATCATTTTATACACTCTTATAAGAATTTAGTTTAATGACTTATGCTTAACCTTATTAAGCATCAGATCACACCTTGTTTTGAATGTCTTTATCACAATGCTTATAAAGATTTGTTGAACATATGAGAAGTGTATAATGGATATATTGTGTTTCAATTAAAGTGATCTTTTTTACAGTATTTCTTATATATTATTCCTACGTAACTGGACCTAAAATAAAATAAATTCTTCATTTGTGATGAAATGTGTTTTTATGACATTTAATGTAAAAAAACACAAATGATTTAAAATAAGTATATACTTAGATTGGTTTTCTTCAAAAATTATTTACATTTCAATTCTAGATTACACTATCATCATAAGGATAGTATAAATTTAGAAGAAAAAACGATATCACTTTATCCACTACTAATGTTAATGATAATTATTTTCTATTAATTTCAAAGTAGATATATAGAATTATTGGGATTTTAATAATAATTTTTTCTTTGTATATTTCTACAGTTTTGTGTTTCTTTCGATATATATACTTCATTAGAAAATTAATTTTATTGAATAAATATATATAGTTACTCATATGAAATTATTGTGGTATATTGAGAATGAAACATTCTATAATTTTTATATAGACCCATTAGAGTTCTTGCAAATAGTTCACGAGGTATGATATCAGCTGGATTTTAGTCCAATTTTAATTTTAGTGAAAAATGTTTTTCATGTGTCTTAGTTAATGATGTACCTTCCAGATCCTAACCATGTGATTTTATTGGATCATATTGACCTATATCTCAATGAAATGTTGATTCATGTGCTGATATAGATTTTAGATTGGAAAGAAAATGTAATGAATTAGAAAAGTATGTGTATTGTATAGTTATTCTTGAAACATGGTAGAATTTAGGAGAAATTGTTGTGTCGTGAAAAGGGAATGATGGAGGAAATGATTATGTCTTCTAGGAAAACATTTATTTTCTATATTATGGGAATATAAATAAAAATTAAGAGGATTTTATAGAACACCTTTTTCTATGATCATGAACTATAATTTATGTAAATTTAATATATATAACGATTGTTTTTTGTTTCATAATTTATTGAGGTATTTTTAGCATAGTTTGGAGTCTTTTATAGAGGGTCATGGTTTGGTGATGGTTAGAAAAAACATTGAACCCCACCCAAAAAATCATGTGGATTATGGTCAGAGGGAAAGTGTTCTCATGTTTTTGGAAGATTATTTTGTAAACATGTGGGGATTTTCATGGGAAACAGTTTACCTTGACTTAGAGGGAATATCATGGTCAGCATGTGGGTTATCTAATTATGTGATCCAACTGTTAGTGGGGTTGGTTTTTCAAAGTAACCACCACATAGTTGATGTATTTTATTCCATAATATAATATCCTAAACTACTCATAAATTTATCTTAAATATTTTTATGTGAATATTCATTATATTGAAAAAACCCATGACTAAGAACTATTATTGTTTAGTGCCATTAGAAACCCAAAACATAATCTTCCAGTCTGGTGATCGATCTTTATTGTGTCCCATAATGATCCACCCAATTATTACATTTCAGAGATACACCTGACAAAAACCCTCTCTTCATAACCTTGGGAAAGGAAACCTAATAATGGGATTGTCTAGATTAATAATATGGGTAATAAAGGGAAATATATTAACGTAATATTTGAATTAGGGTATGAGGATGTAATAAAAATAGATGAAACCATACACTGCCTATAAAAGATTCAAATATTGATTCATGAAATAAATAATGAATGTTCATTATACATTAATAATAAAGAAATAAATTAACAAGGTTTGTGGGAGAATAATATTGTATCAATATATAGAATTTTGGAATACACAAAGGCAAAAACAATCTTTTGTCAAGACCACCCACCATCATATTCATAACATTTTAGGCACGGGAAAACAACCTATGTACTTATATTGGGAATGGGATGACCTCATTTATACCCTATTTCAGGGTTGGGATAACAACACATGCACCCCAAATTCTGATATAACATTTATTAGTACCTAATTCATTAGGGGGAGATATGGTTCCCAATAGCCACATTTTCGAAATCGTACACATGTGTTCTAGAAGAGCATAAAACATTCATCATATAATATACCATGAAAATTAATGGGATTTATAGGAATTTAATAATTTAATAACCTATGTAATTCATATTTAATTAATAATCATTATATCCTTTCTTTATAGAATAACCCATTGAAAGAGTAGTGGGATCCATAATCGTTTTCTCATGGTATAACTCGTGGATGAAAAACATGTTTTATAAATATATATTCATTATATAAAATCCACTAAGATTTATAATTTAATTAAAACATATCGTGATTAAATTATCTTCTCCAAATTGATTACAACTCATAAAAATCCAAAAAATTGGAAACATTTTTCAAAATTATTGATTCTCAAAGAAAAAAGTTTTTTGATGAAAATATTATATTTATTAAAAAAATCTTTTCTAAAATCATAAATACATAAATATATATATTTAATGGGAAATATAATATTATAATGAAATAAAAAAGCATAATAAAATTTATTTTTTTCTTGAGATATGGATAATAATATTCATTAATTGGAAATATAATCACAAATAATCCCATAAAATGATTTGATTTTAACCAAATATTATAACAACATTGGTAACATTAAAAACATTGCCCCATGAAATATAGATCTTAAAATAAGAATATAAATACAAAAATATTAGTGATAATAATATTTGTGGGAACTATATATACCATATAAATAAAATTTCTCATGAATATTGCATGAGTCTCCTAAATATAAAATGTAAGACAAAAACCCCTTAACGTTTTAGTAATATTTTGAATTTTAATCCCAAATTAAAAATAACATCAAGTGGAAAATAAAATATAACTAAAATATTGATATTCATGTTTTACAAAGTTAATGAGGAAGTACAAACACAATATAGAGGATACAAATGGTGAATTTTCATATGTCTCCATGAAAAAGAGAGACTATAAATCTCTTAATGTAAATTTTGACATCATAAGGACACATTAGAACCTATTACATTATAAATATACCATTATTATACAAATATTAATTTTCATTAATTTTTAAATTATTTTTTATTATAATTTTTAAATCTTGTTTGAAATCATGTATTTCTAAAAAATATTACAATGAAAATGTTTCTCTATTATAAATCATTTAAATAATATTTAATTTTTAATTTTTTATGTGAAAATATAATTTTATATATAATTAAATATTAATTAAAATTCATAAAATGAATAATATTCTTCATATAGTCAATATACAATCACTTGTTGTAGAGAAAATACACATCTTAAAATCCTTACTTGTCACATCGTTGGTGGGTTTTATATCAAATTAAAATTTCCCAATTTTGTGATTCAAATTTACAAAAATTGATTAAATATTCATAATCATAATTATTTAGAATTTATTATAATTGAATTTTTTTTTCCAAAATAAATTGTGAAAAGTGGAAAATATATTTTGAGGTTGTGGTAAAAATTGGCTTACTAGGGGTTAAACTAAAAATATAATGGTAAGAATGACTTATAAACTTATATAAAAATATTTTTTGAGCATATTTATATATTTAAATCTATAAGGTTTTATAGTGGTCCGTTTCTTATCCTTGTTTATTATAAAAAATTTGATAATAATGAATAATAATCAAAAATGTAATGTGTATCATCTCCCCCAATTATGAAAGACCATCGATATCATATCATTGGAACACCATTAAACCTCATTGGATCAACAAAAAACTACTTTCACCACATCCTAAATTACCCTCCCCATCATATATTCCATATATTGTGTATAAACACATCCTAGGAATGCATGAGGTGCATACCTAAGCTAGATACCAAAAGAAGAGGTAATGGTCATTGATGATCATTTTTATTTAATTTATTACATCACAAACATAGATTATAAATAACCCATGATAATATAATAAAATATTTATATATAAAATACATCTATTGTTATGTTAATTTCAAAACCTAATTCTTTCACCTGTTCAATCAAATGCATTATGAAATCATTATTCGTGTGTGGGCCAGACTATTGCCTCATAAAATGATGACATTAATTTTTTTGATTATCTATTATAATGGTTGGGCATGATGATGGATATAATGTTTACATATGATATATATAACATAATTATACGTCTTGATTCATTATATCATATATATGTTTTTATGTTCTAGTTCATTGTGGATATAGTAACATCTCTTACGTGGACGGAGGACTACCACCTCGTGAAGTGATCTTATTCTTTACTCAATTATGCAATACATGGAAGGTAATATGGTAAAATTTAATGAATATATGTCATATAATATACATATTTATGATATATTGTTAACTTTTGAAATATAATATATCATTTTGATTCTTAACATTTCATTCACTGAAATAAATGATAACATCATTCATGGATGTCCCGACTACCACCTCCTAAAAGTGATGAGATTAATTTTTCATCACTAAATAAAATAATGACACACACAGATACACACATATATATATAATTACAAAATATGGTATTTTATATATTATGATCATTCTTGGATGATAAATGTTATTTAACATCATTATATAATGATTATAGAAAAATGGAAACATTACATATGTGTAAATATGGCCTGCCATCTCCAGGATCATAAGATATTTAATTTATAAAAAAATTATTAGTGTTATTAATTGTACATTTTATCTAAAAATATTATAGTTATATCAATATTACTATTTTAGAGGGTAATAAATAGTGTCTTTTTTGACCGTTGTCAACCTACCAATGTTATTTGGACACATAAGATAAATATAGTCAAAACATCAATATTAAAATTATTTGATTAAGTAATTTCATATATATTGGAAAAATAATAAATAAAATTAAAAATAATCATAAATAAGTTTCTCTAGAAGGTAAACATTTTACATAACGTTATTATTTGGAAGATAGAGACACATTTGACAAGTAAGAACCAATGCAAGGTACTTTATCTCAATTTTGTTTCATTGAGCCATATATGGATTCTATGAACATATATTATTTTTTTATCTATATACACACCCACTTTTATTAATCATTATTTTATCTATTCTCATGGTATGTCATTTTTTATATTATTATTCTTTTATGGGTATTATGATTTGTATATTTTTATACAATAAGAGACATTTATTATGAATAAATCGTTATTTAATGTTTCCCTTCACACTCTACTTACCTTATCTTTCCATGTTTTTAAAATTATTTCTGAAAAAAAAATTTATAGGAATATAAAAATTATAAATTTCACTTTACTTTATTTTAACAATTCCCAAATGGAAGTTGTTTATACATTTTAATTGGAATGTTTTAAAAATGGAAAAATGGAATGATCTATATTAAAGTATATGGAGACAATGACTTATCATATAATAATGATAGTTATTTTCATTCTATTTTACATTATAATCTTATATTTTTTTCTTTAATAAAAAAAATCATATTTCTCTATTTTTAGTTATTTTGGTATTTAAAATGATTTTAATTCAAAAGAATAGTTATTATTTACTAAAAACAGATGTTGAATGAAAATTGTATTTTAATATCTTATTTTGATGTTCATAATAGTTTAAGAGTGTTATTAAAATTATAAAATATTATATTAATGTTTTTTTTGGATATTATATTTTATGGGTATTCCTAGAGAATTCAAAATGAGCTTGTTATAGCTTAAACAATGTGTTCACCTTGTTAGTACTGTTATGCATTGGGAAAATATTGTGTTCTCTAGATAATATATTGGATGTTGGATGCGATGTTATGGAAATTTTTATGGGTTATACAAGGGTTCTATTTGTTAGTTTCTCATGATACCTACTTGATTTTCATTATTCCATCAAATGATTATTTATATAAATCACTTTTTAAAAAAATGTAAAATAAATTATGTGTTCAAGGGAATGATAATTCCATTTCATGGTAAAAATATATGTTTTTAATAAAATATATTTCATGGGTTTTCATAATTTTCAATGGACAGATAGATTTCTTATTTTTTATCTCTCATAGTGAGTTTTTTGTGTTTTACCTAGTTTTCAAAAAATCATGGATTTACATATGGGAATGGGATAAGAATAATTCAAAAATAAATTCTCAAATATTTATAATTAAATGAAATAAAAATATATTTTAAATGTTTTATATAGAAAAAATATAGATACTAATTAAAAGAATCTTCATAGTATTATATGGTTTTTTTATGTATGAGTTATAATCTAATTCTAAAAAACACTAAACCTGAAAATATTCTATAAGATAATGATAGTAAAAATTTTGACTTAAACTCAATATTATGAAATGATTAAGGGATCTTCCTTATAGTTGGTATTGAAGGTCCGTTTAGAATCATTGTAGGGTTGGATAATGATAATAGATTTCCTTTGAAATATGATAGATTATATTAAAGATAAAATTATAAATATTTTGATGATTTCCATGTCTATTTGTCTAAACAATGTCTAATATAGTGGAAAATATGAGGTTGTGGTTGTTGGAAGGTAATGAGTGGAAAATATATTTCCAAATCAATATCCTGAGATGGTTGGAATAAAAATAGTGTAGTTTGTTATCATCATAGGATAGATGAAACAAGATACAATTGGTGGTGTTATCTATCCTACATAGTAACATAATCAAGCATGAAGGATCATTTATATGTTGGGGAATTTCATATGGAAAGATCCCTCATAATGTAGTGGATAGACATGCTCTGTGGTATCCAAAGGATGGATCAATGAATTGGATAAGTTATTTTGAATTTATGGGATATTCATAAAATCAGAATGTAACTATTAGAGTTTATCATTTTGAAGATTATATTGATCAATGGTGGTATTTAGATATTAATAAAAGATATAAATATGATCCACATTCAATGAAATTAGAAAATTTTAAGAATCATTTTCTTGATAGTTATTTCCCTTATGATGTTAGATTCTATAAAAAATCATGTAATTGATGAAAAATGATAATGATTTTGTGGATTCATATGAATGAATATTCTAAAAATTATGTAGTTATGTTATAGATGTTATTAGAGACAGTGATATTATAATTAATATGTTTTATGATGAATTAAAACAATGTGTACAATGTAATTTGGCAGCATAAGAATTTAAAATTATTGAGATAGATTTTTGTTTCCCTAATATGATTGAGGTGTTGTTTTCTGGTATATTATGTTCCTCTAGATAATGAAATTATGAAGCGGTCCAGATGTTAGGATATTGGGAAACATACAAAAAATATATATGGAGGTAAAAAAAATATAGATCTGAACTTGTGGAATGTGTTGTAAAAATAACCCTGGGGAATATCAAATAAATTTAGTGAAGTGTTACTAATGTGGAAGATTTATCCATATAGCACAGGATTGCTGGGAAAATATTCCTTAAGAATCATTTGATGGTATAACTGATAGCTATTCAATATTAAAATGTTTTAGTTTCAACATGTAAATTTACTATGATAATGTATTCCTATATTAGTAACTCAGGATGGATGTCATTAAGATTAGAAAAAAGGGGTGCTGAAAACTCTTTTTCTTCAACCTTAGTTGATATTGGCCCATAAAATGATGTGTTGGAAGTTATATTACTCAAATATTAAAAAAAGTTAAATAATATTTTTTATATAGATATTTATATTCTTTTATTTTTTAGAAATGTGCATGTATATTGAGAATACAACCCAATAGAATTATCAAAAAAAATTTGGAGAAAAATCTTGGATGATGTAATAATGAAATAATGAATTATAGAAACTTTCATGATATTATTAGTGGTATAGACTTTCCTTCAAGCCTTACTGAACTAGACCTTGTATTTATTAATATCAACATTAATATACATTGGAATTCATTTTATCAATTTGGGATAGAGTTTAGAGAAATTAATGTTATGTTTAATTATTTTTTCCTATGAAAACGTACCAAGAAATTGATAAATTTATTTGGGATGGAAGTGCAAGTCACTGATAATATATTGTTGAAAAGGAAGAAACTGTTCAAATTAGTGTTAAGAAATTAATTAATGAATACATGATTATTTTTCTTGAGATTTGTTATGCTATTTTTCCTAATCCGGATGTGGTGTCCATTATTGAATTATTATATGATTATATTCTTACTTCTTTACCCCCTGTTCAAATAAATCAAGTGGAAGTTTTAAAATTTGAAACACATTTCTAGAGTTATTTAAAAAAGGATTCAACTAAACTATCAAATCTCTATGAGGTTTTTCAGTATTTTTTTTAGGAAGAAATATTATCCAGTGATAATTTTCATTGATTATATAGCATAAAATAACACCACAGTTATAAAAAGTACCATATTCATCATATATATCATTTTTATGATCAGCTCTATGGATCACAATATTTTGTTGAAGTTTGATAAGAGTTATGAGTACCATTAGTTGAACGTGAAGGATGATTACATTTAAATATGGAATTTCATACTAGATATGGGCACTGTGAGTTTTTGGTTATTTCATTACAGTTTCCTAATAAAAATTAAATATTTATGTAATTTTGAATATCAATTTTCATGAGATCTTTGATGTGTTTCTCAATTTTTTTATTGATGATAATTCAGTATATTCTAAAATTGAGGAGAAATATGAATAGAACCTAAGGTTTGTTTTTAAGCATTAAATGAAATGAAACTATATGGGAAATTTAGAATGTGTGAATTTTTGTTGAAAAAAATTTCATTCCAGGTATATGGGATTTTAATGATGTACAATTAGTTGACATATAAAAAATAGATGATTTTAATGAATGGAAAAGTCCTAAAAATATCATTTAATTTAAAAATTTCATGGATTATTATTTTACTAATGGAATTCTTTTTGAAAAAAAAATCATGATTTTCTATACAAATAAATATGTTAACTCAAATAGAAGATGAAATAAAATGGAAAACATATTATAAGGATATATTTTAGTAACCAAAAATAAAATTGTGGAATTCTATAATGTTGGCTAGTCCTTACAGAAGGGTTAATTTTTCATCTATAATGATGCTTCATTGAAAGGAATTGGTTATGTCTTAATTTAGAATGATCATGTAATTTCTTATGCTTCACCTAAGTTGAAAAGACATGAGTTAAATTACCCTACAAAATATTTTGAATTAGCTTCTAAATATTTTAAAATAAATATTTAGAGGAATCATTTTAATGGAGAAATATGTAAAATACATGCAAATCACAAATGTTCAAAGTATATATTCACTATGAATTAATTGGACACGAGATGGATATGTTGGATAGAACTAATCAATGATTATGATTTCAAGATTCATAACCACCATAGAAAAACAAATTTGGGTCCAATCTGTGTGGTCAAAAAATTACTTCTACATTAACCATGTTTAAATTGGGAAATTACCACTTTGGTAAGGATTTGAAAAAATTAATCATAGATGTTGTCGATGTAGGTATATCCTTTGTTTTATTTCAGGTTTCTGTTAAGTTGAAATTTTTAGATATAATTATGTAATCATAGAAGGTGGGTATATCAATTTAAAAATAAGGTATATTTTTTTATGAATAGAATATATCTTAATATTAATATATATGAAGAATTGTTTTTATGATTTGGAATAATAATATCTATTCCATGTTATTACATGTTGAATAATGATTTATATTGTGAAGCCCGTTGTTTTTTGTTCTTGATCGTCCTTGTAGAAAAAATATGTAAATAGACCATTGGGAGTATTACATTTGGGATGGAATGAACATAAATATTTTTTAAATCATGATGATGTAATTTAATTTTCATTATATTACTGTAGTATACCACTTAATGAAGGGAATGATTCATCATTTTCCACTGGTGGATATGAAATGATAATATATATCTATGGATTTAGTGGTAGGGTTTCCAAATAATTACTGATATAATCTTGAGATCTGGGTTATTTTTTTATAAATTTAATAAATCTTCACATTTCTAAACCATTGAAGGTATAATCCCTTCAGATCACCATTAACAATTGCATCTAATAGAGATATTCTAATTGTATGGAGTTCCTCTCTCCATTATACCAAACCATGATCTGATATTGTCATATAAATTTATTATAGGACCTAAGAAGTAATTGGGTAATGAATTAAATTTTACTAAATTGTTTCATAATCAATATTTTGGATAGTTTAAGAATAAAATTCAGAAAATTAAGGCCATTATTTTTTATTAATCAATGGATTTTAAAGGATGATGGGATCAATATATATCTTTTTTTGAGTTTTTTATATGGACTGTTTCCATTATAGTATACAGAGGAAAATATTTGAGGAATTATATGGAAAACAGTTTAAGACACTAGTATTTTGGGCTAATGTTAGTTAAATTATGATTATGAGACCAGAGATGGTAGAGGAAACAATATCAATGGTTTTTATGTCATAACATATGAGTAAATCTCAGTTTATAAAGAAAAGTAATGCTTCTAACTGGATGAAATACCTTTCTTCGAGGTAGGTAACCTTGTATTTCATAGGGTTCATCCATGGAAAATTTTAATTCATTTTTGTAAGAAGGGGCTGGTGTTTCTATGGTTGATTGGAACCTATGATATAATAGATAATATGTTATTAGTATCCAAATATGTGGTGTTACCTCTATGTTTATCCTAGGTACACAATGTAATTTATGTCTCAATGTGAAGGAAATATGTGGCTGATTTATCTCACATTTTGTTCCCTAAAGCTGTTCATTTGGAAAAAAATATTTTTTACGATGAATATCCAGTTCATATACATTACCATACAGATAAATTGATTCTAAATAAGGTGATTCACCAATATGTGGTTCCCATGAAAAATCCTATTGTTGAAGAGGCATCAAAGGAACCTAAAGGTGTTCTAAGGGAAATATATCCCCACTTGTTTAATATGTGAATTATATTTGGGTTATGTAATTTTTAAAAGGGGTAAGGAAATTAAAACCCATTTAATGATAGAATAAATCAATTTTATATTTATTAATATTAATTATATAGTCATTTTCATTATAAAAAAACTAAATTGTTTTTATCAAAAAGGAAATAGTTTCAGTCAATCACATTTCATATATGGTTTCATTTAAAAGATTAATTTAAACTTTTTATATTTTTAATTAAATAAGATGAATATAGTTTTTGAAATAATAATATCCAAATTTATATTGGGTTAAATGTTGGGATTTTTCCAAAAAAAAATGTTTTTTCAATCAATAGTAAAAATAATAAATTTTTTAAAAAATAAGTTTTTTTAAAGAAAAATAATTACTATAAACATCCCCATATGTATTTAATATGTTTTAATGTAATATATGTATTATTTAGTTATATTTATTACATTCATTTAATTTTTAATCAACATTAAATTCTTTATTATTAAAATATTGTTTTTGGGATTACAATCAAGTTTTTCTTATAACTATTTAAAATTTCATAATGTTTCTCCATTTATTTTATTTAAAATAATACACGACGTTGAAATTTGTAATTGAAAATTTTATATTGTATATTTTTAAATATTATTTTAAATTAATAAAAATATTAATATTATTTATACAGTTAATATAGAACCATTTTCTAATTTAGAATTTTTCATCATAAAAACATTCGTTATCCACACATTTACAAGATTAATATTAATTTAAAATTCTATAATTCTAGTAATTGAAATTGTAAGAAAGTAAAACAAAATTCGAATTATCATAATTTATTTTTTATATTAATTTTAACATAATATTGTACAAAAATTAATAGTGGAAGTATAGAAATTAATTATTGTAGTTAAGGTAAAAATATTTTTACTAGGGGTTAATAAAAACATATTACAATAAAAATGGACTATATTGTTTTAAAAAAAACCTATATTTTGGACATATAAAGATCATTACTCATATAAGGTTAAATAATTGAGAAGTAAATTCATTTCAACTATACCATATTCTCTTCTCCCCCACTTAAAAAAGGGAACCCCCTTTCCTTTCTATTTAACGATGTAAAAACTATTTGGTTTGGACAATATTTAGTAAAATAACATCCCAAAACTCTTCTATGATTCGTTTTTTTAGATAAATCCAACCTAGGATAGATTTTTTTTAAATCCAAATGTCGATTCTTGGATAACATTTAACGTTTATTAAGGTGTGTTTTTGATTTATTTGTTACACAACCCTTATTATAATTATTATTATAAATCCTAGTTTATATAATTAACTATGTATATTTCTTATAACGAAATTTTTTAATGTTAAAGGAATTACATGTATTATTTCCATCTACCATCAAATGGGTTATAAAATCATCATTTGAGTGTATGGAAGACTACCATTACACGAAAAAATGTAATTCTATTTTTCTTTACCACCTCTTAATATTGTGTATTGTGATGGATATAATATTAATATATTATATTTATCACATAATTATACCTATTTATTCATTTCATCATGTATTCATTTCTTATGTTTTATTTGATAGGTGATGTGATAACATTTCTCAAGGGTACAACATACTATATCCCCAGGATGTTATGTAATACATTTTTCACTGACATGGTATATTGATTGTAATGAGGTTAAATATAAAGAATATATGTGATATACACGAAATAATTATGAAATAAATTCTATATTTATAATTTTTTAAATATTATATGTCATTTTCATTTATACCATTTCTCTAAAAGAAAAAAAAATGATAATTTCATTCCTGGATATTTGGACTATCCCGTCCCCAAACCAATGTGATTATGTTTTTCAACACCACATAAAAATAATGATACATTTATATATAATTAAATAATACGTTATTTATGATATTATAATCAATCATGGAAGATTATTTTTTTTACATTCTTTCTATAATGATAATCGAAAAAATTTAATGTTACTCATTAGTACATATTTCATACTATTTACATGAATACAACGTACTACATTTCTCAAAAACAGCATCCATGATTAGTCATAAACTTGTAATTCAAGTATATATATGATATTTATTACATGAATATTATCCTAGATAGGTTTGGATAATGTCCACTTTTAAGATAGTCAACATACCAATCTCATTTTGACATATATGTTGAATGTGGTCAAAACAACAAACATAAAAGTATCCATTTTATTAATGACATTTTTAAAGGAAATGTGTGAACCAAAGACTAGCCCAATTGGTACAAAAAATAAAATGAAATTGTCCAAGATAACTCCATTAAGGAAAATTCAAAAATTAACTGAAATCAAAATGTAGCCACATGTCTCAGAAAATTCAAAATTCAAAACCACTTAATGTCCAATGCACAAAGCCAACAAACCATGAGCCGCACTCTATCTGATACACTAACAATAGAGGAAAACACTTCACCATCATCCTCTCATCTCCAGCCAAGATCAGTTAACCTCTACACATCAACAAATCTAAACAGTCTTCAACCTCCACACCACAAGCTGTAGGCCACTCGGAACCAAACACCTTTGACGTCAAAATATGAGGCATCGGCGATGAACACCATGAATCCGGCCGCTCGAAATCACATCCCACTGGACTGTAGAGACCACTGCGTTGCTTCACCTCAGAGAGATTGGAGGTTACCTGGAACAATATCAAATTACGAGAAGACAGAACTAGGATGAAACACTGAAGAAACCACATCTCGGCACCATTGCTTCACATTCCCATCATCACATCCATCCGAGCATCACCAACATGTATATTAAATCAACATCCATAACAAACCATCTATAAAAACAATAGAATAAACTCCAATCAACCCACGCAACCATCATCAGGGCCACAATCCTAGAATCACATACCAAATACTAGCGCAAAAAAACCACCAATGGAAATAGTAACTTCCACTGAGAAAGAAGATCCGAGAGGGGGTACACAAACCATGTAAAACCCCGATGATGGTTGGGAATGAACACCTGAATAAGAGAGAGGAACAAGAAATGGGAATGAATACCAAAGTACAATTGGGAGATGAAACCCTACAAGAATAAGAAAATTGACTCCGAGAAAACCTACAACTTCCAAAAAACAATCACAAAGTTTCTTTGTGCCGATCACTCTAGATATGACCTAGAGACGAGTGGTGGAAGATGAGGCCACAACATAGTGAGGCGTTCGGAGAAAAGAATCATAGAGATGGTGGAGGCAGAGCTTGGATATAGTACTGAGAATGAGCAAGAGATAGGAGGGAGAGAACCTAGTAAAAGAGAACCCAATCAAGATGAGTAGAGGGAAGAAGATCCATCGATACCAGAAAGATAGGATACCCTAGCAGAGAAAGATGTCGAGCAGGGAGCTCGAGAGCTCCCCTACGGAGTGAGGCACCATCCATCAAACATAAAATTAATGGATTTCATAATTTTATATAATATTAAATAATTTAAATAAATTTAAAAATATATTATGAATGTTTAAAATAATTTAAATAATTATTAAATGTTTTTCCATGAATACAATGACACACATGATAGGACAGACTCATTGTAATGGACTTCATCTAAATTCCTTTTCATTGAAGAGTATTATGTTGTTGTGCACCTAGATTATTTTATGTGGGGTATATAAATCCCAATTTTACATGTTATTTAATTAACTCTTATACTATCATTTTATTTATTTTTTTGTTTAATTTTATATATTTATAGGGATTGTTATTCAAATATTTTCATTATTTAATGGAATTTTCATCTAATTAAACCAACTTTTTAAAAAATTTCATCAAAATATATTTATCTTATGTATCCATGTTTTCAAAAAATTGAATAATTTATATAGTCATAACAGATTTATTCATCTCATTTTACTTTATATCAATGGTTTCCAAGAGTAAACTTATTATATGTTTTAAATGGAATTTCTTGACAAATGAAAAATGGAATGTCTGATTTTTAAAGTATACAATGAAATTAGTATTTCCTATTGATGATATTGTTATATGATATCAATATTCATTTTAAACAATACATTATTTTGTAAATAAAAAATTATAATTTTCTTCTATGTGTATTTTGGTATTGATAATTAGGTTTTTTAAAATAAATGTTTAATTTTTATTGAAAATGGGAATTTTAATCAAAATGGTATTTTAATATATTAAAGTGATTTGATTATGAGTATGAAATATTATTTCAAATGAAAAAATAATTTATTAATTTTTTTGTGCACAATACATATGATGGGTGGACCTATATTGTTCTGGGTTGACTCAGACATTATTGGGTTGATCGAGACAGTTTTGTGAGATTACATTATAGCACAAATCACGGGTGTTCCAAAATAGTTCTCTAATCCATTTGGTAAAGAATATGATCTGGGATTAATAATATTTTATGTTAACCAAAATTGTTTCTAATATGTAATGGTTCTTTAAGGTTCTACATGATGTAGTCCCAAGGGATCAACATGACTTTTAGATGATGGCTAATGTGTATTCTGGGAAATATTTCTTTTCAAATGGTAAAATAATAAATCCTTAAAAGTATATATAATTCAATTAATTTGGAAAATATCATATTTTTATTAAAAAAATTATTTATTTTTCATTATTATCCCTGGAGTAATCATATTATTTTTTTCACAAACTAATACATTTGTTCTCATTTAATGTTTTTTGACAAGGCATAAAGATGGGTAAGTGGAAGGAATATATCATATTGAAATTCAATGATATATTTCAAAAAAATAAATCATGTTTTGTTTAAATAGTTTTATATTTTGGGGAGAAAGTATAATGGTCACAAGTGTCCTCTTTTTACTATATTGCTTTGTTTTTTTGGAGTTATGTCCTAATTATCAAAAAACCGTAGATCTAAAAAGATCCTCGTAATGAATAAAAGTCAAATTCAAATGTTAAAGTCATGAATCTATAATGTTTATGTTTGGGTTCTTATATTGATGTTTTGAAGAGCAGGGGAGAAGGGTAATCCTTTTAGATGTGTGGTGAGTGGAAAAATTGTAATTGTTTGAATGAAATAATCCAACAAACATTATTTTCATACCATAAGGAAAAATTAATGGATCATTATAAATCATATAAGGTATATGTTCAACATATGGAAAGATAATGGGTGTTGGAAAAGTTATTTTATAATTTGAACACTTATATTTTTAGTTTCACTGATATTAAACACATTTTTGACATTAAATAAGGAAAATAATATTTAATATTTTTTCTATTAATTTTTGAAAAAACTTATGTTGAAATTATTGGATAATATAAATTATTCTAATTTAAAATATGAAACTCTTTGTGAAATTATTCATTAATTTAAGTGTAAATTTTTAATTTGAAATTAATACCTAGAAAGCGATGATAATAACTGTTTTTGAAGATAAAATGTTCCAATGATTACAAGGTTTTTATCTCAAAATTAAATATGAAATTGATTATAATGAAATAAATTTAATTAAATTACTTTTAATTGAACTGATTTTATTTTAAAAGTAATTTAATTTATATTTTATATTGTTTAATATATTAAATGTAAAGGTAGTTTTTTATTTATATTCAATATTTCTTATAATCTATCAAATAAAAATTTTATTTTAGAAAATTCAAAAAAAAAATCATCCTAATTTTTTTTAATTAATATTTAAAAATTAATGTAAATTTTTTTAAAACATCATATAGAATAGGAAATAACAAAATTTAAAATATAACATGCAGATAAGTTGAAAATGAGCGTTTTTAAGAAGTGTATTTTTTATGAGGCACATGTAGATTAATATTTAATAAATATCTACTAATAATAAAATTGTTATAAATAAATTATTGTTTCTATAAAATATATACATTTCATTATAAAAAATTATTTTTGATTATTATAATTAATTAAAATGGATATATATTACACAATTTATGTAGGTTTTCATAAAAACCCACTTTTTAAAAAAATACAATTTTACTAAAATACTATTTTTTGTTGATTAAAAGTTTATTAATTGGAGTAAATATTAATAAATTGTTATTATGTAACTTTATAAATTAGTTTCAAATTTTTATAACATTATTTACATAAAATAAGTTGTCATTTTCCAAAAAAAATAGTTTTTTCACTACTCCCTCAAAATCAATGTTTTCTAAAAAAAATACCAAAATCCCACAGTAAGATAATTTTGATATGATGTTTTAAAAATTGAATCTAACATTATCATATAAATTTAATAAAATATCAATACATTATTTATTATATTTTTTCATCTTCAATAGGTATTTTTTTGAAGAAAAAATATTTTTGATAAATAAAATTACATTTCTAAAATCAATTGATTATCTAATAAAAATTTATAAATTAATTTATATTCAATAGTAAATTTATATGAATACTTTATAAGTTAGTTAATATAATTTTTACCGTTCTTTTTAATTTCTGTGAAATAATTTTTATATATAATGTAATAATATTTTTTTTCTTTGCTGAAATTTATGTCACATGACATCCAAGCATTCAAATAAACTAATTATTGGGTGTAATGTAAGAAAAAATTGATGTTTCATATAATGAAATATATAGTTAGTTTTTTTCAGAAGACAAAATATCAAAAATATTCAATTCCTTTTTAAACAATTATCACAAAATCTCAGGGTGATACATTCTACACCCCTTAAAATTAACTTCTCCCTAAAAATTCATATTGGTCAACAGAGTTTGAACAGTTGAAAATTATTTAATAATAACCAGAATCATGAAAAGGTTTAATAAAACATCTTCTTTAAAAATAAGAACGGATGTGTGAATGTTACGTAGAATAAAATCTAGTATATTTGATAATTGGAGATCATATTAGACAATGGAATACATGGAAATATAAGCAATCATTCACTAAACTACTAACCAGGAATGATAGTGAACATTGATTACAAGATTTTGGGTGATCTAGATAGGTTTAAAGACCACAAATATATAAATTAAACAGGTATGAAGCGTGTCATTGATATCATCAAAGACTATAATAACATCACATCATCTAATTTCAATATCTTTTTTTGAATATTTTTTATTCACCTTATAGTCTTGGTTGAGAACAAAATAAAATGTACATACTTGATATCCTTTTATTTCATAGGAACAATTTCATCCTTTGGATGTTCTTTGATTAATTTCATCTTCATCTATTACTCAAAGAGAGGATTTTTTATATCATTTAAGTACTAAGTAAAATAAATAGTACAATTATATTCTAAAACATGAATATATATTTTAAAAATATTAAAATTCATTATCTAATATAGATAAATTTTCATTTAATGATGCAATTTGTTAATCTCTAAAACAATATACAATGTTCAACTTAAACAATTCCATTAATTGTTACCTTTATAACCCTTAAAATATGAAAAGGATATAATTAGGGTCACTAATTTAATTAAAATCAACATAACATTAATCCACCATATATAATAAAATACACCTCCATTGTCACAAACCTAAAAAGTGAAAACCTTTATAATGTATTCTATTTAAACATTGTAATATCATAAATTATGAAAACACCTCAGTGAAATGAATCAGGATTCCCTATTTCATGAATAAATCCACAATTTATTCAATAAATTTCATAGATCCAATAATTTTGTCAACTCCATGAATGACAACATACAAAAATTTTCCAAAAATCATCACTATGTTCCAATTTCATCAGAACTGTCAAATTTGATTTTTCCAAATCAATCATCCCTTTATTCGAAAATCATTATCTCAAAACCCAGAATATATGATTTATTCTATCTTTCACATAATCATTTTTTATGAATAATTTAACCATTCCATAAAATTACTTCTATGCGATATTATTGTATTTCTACATATTCTTTAAAATCCCTAATGAAAAACAAATACTCAATAATCCATGTGTATTTCAAAATTCATATAATAGAATTCTTGAATCAAATTAAATTAATAGAAAAATCCATCCACATTAATTATTGAAATATAATAGGTTCCTCCATTTCCTAGAATAAATTATTGTGTCATGGTATTATGCTAGTTATTTCCGACAATACCCACAAACAAGACATTTAACTCCTCGATAATTTTTCACTATTTGACTTTATTTTACCCATAGATTAAATATTCTCTTCCATTTGAGATATTAATATAGGATTATCTTCCCAGAAAACATGATATATAGGATGGAAAATCATCATTCTCATATTTTCATTACACCATGAAATTTCATAAATTCATAATATGTTCTTATTATATGTTTTATGGATATAACTACAGTTAACATTATTTGTACAATATCACAACTAATAATTAGGTAAAATGAAAATATCAATCTATGTAGTCTTCTAAAAAATTGGTTTCTCATGATATTTGAATTTTACATCAGACTAAAGGTAATCATATTTCTATTAGTTCTAACCATTGACTATAAACAATAATCATAGTGTAAGAAACAATAATCATGATGGGTAACCACCACATTATCATGAAAAATAACTTACAGGATTTCTAAATTAGGAAATTTTATTTATTTTATATTACATTATATTTATCCATGGTATTTCCTAGTAACCTTGTATTTAAATAATTCTTATGGATTTGAAAAGTGTATGTAAATTTTAGAATTATATACATTCAGAGTGTAAAACTAGGGGTATATAATTGGCTATTTTTTTTGAATAAGGTGATGATTTATTCTATCTCAATGTTCCCTTTATAGAGTTATTACCCATATGTACCTCTATTCAAGAGCCACATTCACTTGTAGTATCTTGGATAGGATGTAATTTCATGGAAACCACTCACACAATATTTTCCCAATATTCTTTGATATTTTACAATACCTTAACTAATCCTTAGAATTATCATTCATCATATCCTTAGACACATCCTTTGATATAACCTGTTTTATATCCCTAGGGATTTAGCTAATGTTTACTTCTTCTAGTTGACAAAGGTTAACTCAATAATTCTTATGATACCAAGTATAACAACCCATGCTTTTCAAACAAGGATATTACATCATTTTAGATGAATATTCATTAGAATAAAAAATATAGGTTTGAGAACATTTATATTATAGTGCCTTTTAAAACATTGAACATAATATTATAATCAGGTGAAGGATCATCAATGTTTACTGCAAAAATATTTCTAGTTTTTACTCTCAATACAAATAAAATATATAAATCTATTCATTGTAACATGTGGAACGGACACATAAGAAAGGGTGAGATCAGATTATCTTTATAAGAAAACAATGGTAACACATACACATTATATGAGAATAAAATTATTATAATGTGATAATAACATATGAAAACCACACCCTATATATTGATGAAAAACATGAGTTATTCAATAAAAAAGGATGCTCATAAGACAAGAATAATAAGGAAATCAAAGAGCATGAGTTATGATAGAATAAAATTACCATAATATATATAATTTTGGGATAAAAAAGCATATACAAACTTATTTCAAGGATACCCACTAAGATAGTGATAAAATTTTAGGCTTTGGCTAACCACAGTAGTTCATGGTTTAGTCTTGGGATAACCCCATGTGTACCCTCTTACGGGCTTGGGCTGACCACCTATGTACCATATTCTTATCGAATGGGATAAGAATCATTTAAAATCTATTATTATAGAATATTTATCATTACCCAATTCATTATATTAATATATTTATCCCTCGCGAATCATAATTAAAATAATAAAAATGTGTTCCACAAGATCATAAAATATTCATCATATCATAGAATATAAAAAGAAATTGGTCACAAAAACATTTCATCATATCATAAAATCTGTAAATGATACAGGTTTCCTAATCATTTACTCTTTTCATGATAGCATGCTATGTGGAAAAATAAATGGTTTTAATTTTATTTATATTATGGTAAATTTGTGAATGAGAAAGAGGTTTCATAATCATATTTTCTACAAAAGAATAAAACATTCATAGAATGAAAATGAATTCTATCCTTTAATCAAAAGCATATTAATTCATAACATAAATGAAATTTTTCTATTAGTACATGGAAAATTATATTCACAAAAACCATAAAAATTTTCATTGAGTAAAAAACATTTTTTTAAATAACATTTCAAATAAGAATTATCAAATGATTTTATTTGAAACATAATATTAAAAAATAATAAGGTATATGTAAAAAAATTAAAATATTTATAAATAAAAATTTCCTTTCACTATTGAAAATAAATTTTAAATCATAAAACATTTTAAAAACATTGTTTTTAGAAATTATTGATTCCGAAAAAAATGATTTTTGACCAAAACGATACTTTTTATAAAAAACACAGTTCTTTTGACTCTTGAGAAAAAAAATAAGAAAATGATGGAAAAAATACATTCAAATTAAATAAACATAGGATTCTAAAATTCATGATTTTATTGAGATATGTTGCATAAGATTTTATCATCATATACATAATCATATAATATTAGGATAAAAATTTGATTTTAACATATAGACTTTACCACTTTGTTAAAATTGAAATATAAGCCCCATAAAAGAGTTATAATAAAATTGATTTGTCAATACCCATATTTTTATTAGTAAAAATCATAAAATAGATTTATGTGAATTATATACCCCTAAAATAATTAGTTGGTGAATATTGAATATGTCTCCTATTAGTGAAATGGGAGACTGAAAACCCAAACCACTGAAGTACCCATTCGAATCGTAAGACATATTAAAGAATAAGAAAAAGTTAAACAATAATTATCCAGAAATTAATTATATTACTTATAGACCACGATAATGGGGATATATATACACCAAAGAAAATGAAATGAGTGGTGAATTTTTCTATGTCTATCGGAATAAAGAGAGACTATAAATACTATACCATATTGTGTGACATCCATTTCACTTGATATAACCCTCTATTTAAGGAATTAAATTTTATTATACATATATTATATAAAAAATCCATTATATATCATAAACTATATGTTTTACTTATGTCAATTTAATATCCATTTATAAAAAAGTCCATATTAATGCGATGTTTCAGGTAATGACAATAATGTTTTTCGTATATTTCTCCAT
Source organism: Viscum album (assembly GCA_963277665.1). Taxonomy (NCBI): domain Eukaryota; kingdom Viridiplantae; phylum Streptophyta; class Magnoliopsida; order Santalales; family Viscaceae; genus Viscum; species Viscum album. Next base: position 1,303,171,132 of record OY728157.1, read on the forward strand.
ATGTTATTTTAGTTCATCATATATTGATAATAGTGATATCATATATATATATATATATTTAACCATGATATAAATATTATATATATATATATATTGATTATTCATTTGTAATACTCTATAAAGGATAGAGATATGAAACAAAATACACCGTTCCTGGGGACGGTATGCCATACGTATCAAATAATGTGGTTTCCATTCTATTACAGTATCAAACCAAATAAAGTAAAATGATATATTATAGTTGTAGTATCATATTTTTTAATACATGTCTTGTATTTTCAATAACAACCTCCCTATTACCATCCATGTATAGAGTGAATGAAACACATCACTTCATAGGGTAGTAGTCCACCATACAAATGATGGATGTTATCATATTCCCAAGGAAGGAAAGGCTTGAAGGTATATGTGATATAATAATTAGAAAATATTTATAATTGCATAAATATCGTATATAAATGGTAAATAATCGTAATATGGTAACGGAAAAAAGAAATGACATTAGTTGACAAGGTGATAGTCCGCTGTACACACATATGATGATTTCATAACCCCTTTTATCGAAGTGGATATGGTTTCGATAATTTAAATAAAAAAAAATATTTTTGTACTTAATATATTTTGTTTATTATAACATTATGGTAAAATAGTAAAAGATGGAGTTGGATGAATAAATAAAATAATTATTCTCATTGATGAACGTTACCTCTTCTACAGGAATCCTCCTTACGTATCCCCCATAATCCATCTTATGTTGGAATAATATAATACAATTGGCTCATATTAGGAGAGGAGTTAAGGTTATAAGTAATATGGGTACCAAATGGTGGCACAATATGGTTTTTAATAGGATAAGAGATGTAGTATCCTTTTGAAAGTGGGGTGAGTGGAACACAAGTAATGATTTGGAATAAAAGGATAACAACCACTTTTTTCATGTCAAAAGGAACCAATAATGAGATATTTTTTGGGATACCTTAATCTCTTATCGTTCATGTTTACCACCACGTTAAACCAATTTTTACCATAACAAACGACAAATATTTTTTTCTATTTTTTAATTTTTTTTTAAAAACTATGTTGATGGTATTAAATAATATTAATTTTCTACATTCATAATATTGGAATAATTTTTCTAGATTCAATTAAAAAATGTGTAAATATATAATTTAAAATTAATCCCAATTATGTGATGAGAACCTGGGTTTTTAAATAAAAAATGTTCAATAGTTTACCATGATTTTATTTATAAATTCAATATTAAATTTATTAGAATGGAATAAATTGTATTTTATGATGTATATTATAACTAACATTACATTTAATCAAATTTAAAATATAATTTAATGTTATAAATAAATTAAATAATATATAGTTTCTAATTATACCTCAACTTTTATCACTATCTATCGTAAAAATAAATCTTTTCAAAAAATTATGAAAAACTCATTCTAATATAATAATAAAATAATAATTTATAACATTACGATCAATTTTCAAAAAAATTATATAATTTAAAAAAATTTACTCTAAAAAAATCTCCAAACATGATGAAAATGATTGTTTTCGAAAAGTGTACTTTTTTCAGGAACAAGAAAATTTATATTAACTATATGTATATTTATAAAAATTGTATAAAACACAATTGAATTTAATTGATTTCTAATCACTAAATTTAATTATAAAAATTTATCATTATTGATTAATTTTAATAATTAAAATAGTGAAAAATTATTTACAATAAAATACTTTTCTAAATGAATTTCTTTTTAATCCAAAAAATGAATTTATACTAAAATAAAATATAATGTTTACTAAAATTAAATTATGTTGATTTTATATTGACAAATAATATATCTTCTTCTTCAAGAAATTATTTGGAATTTAAATTACTTAATTTATTGAAATGAAATGATAGTTTTAGAAACCCTATATTTTTTATTATTCACTAAAATGAAATGTTTCAAAAAACATCCAAAAATGTAACAATAAGTTAATTTAGATATGATATTTTTAAAAATAAAGTTCATATTATTTAATAAATTTTCATATTCTCTATACATTAATTATAATAATTTTTTATAAAAATAAATAAAAAATTGTTTGAAGAAATGGAATTTTTTATGAATAATATTCAATCAACAAAAACTGATTAATTATTTACATAGAATTTATAAATAAACTTATTACTAATACAATATTTCAATTTATATTTAATAATGTCTACCATACTATTTATACTCAACTATTTAATGTCTCTATTATGATTATTATGTTGATAGTAGTATTATTTCTCAGTCATTGAATCTCGGTGTTGCATGTCATGAACTCTTTCTAAGAAACTCATTATTGTGTTTAACACTTGATAAACTTTGGGTTATGTATAATGAAACATGTAATTCATTTTGGGTGTAACATAGAATATCAAAAAAATTAAATTCAATTGAATAATTATATATTTCATAATATACTAGTGTGTTACAAAAATCCTCAATCCTATCCATTTGACATATAACGGGAAATTTAAAATTAGTTGGTCAAATTTGATTTAATTCAATTAGAGATCCATATTCACTGATAAGTCTCTCTCCATGTATGTTCTTCTAGATCTATTATGATTCACCTTCCCCAAACAATAAGACTAATCTTATAGGAATATATCCCAATTCCTTGAGGTGAATTGTGTTGTTTTTTGGTTGGATCTAGGTAAGGAAAGGTGGTTAGTGATCGGATCCATATAATCATTATTTTGTAATACATTTTCATTAATGACTGAGAGTAAGGTGGATTCCCATTTAACTCCACCTGATTGAATCTTTAGGGATTAGTTTTAAATATATGTTTTTCTTCAAATAATTTTGTAATCCTTCTTCAATACAAGTTTGTAACCTCCTTAGTGATGTTTTTTGAAGTTTTTAAAATTTCATGTTTTGGTGGAAAATATTATTTTCTAAAAATTTTAATATTATTGTTTAAAAGTTATATTTTTTATGTGATACTTAGAAAAAGGTTAATGAATTTTTTTAATGAAATAATGGTTTTTTGGTGAAATGGATTTGAATTTCTTTTCAAATATATAGTTTTTGTGGGATAATTTCATTATAATTTACTCTATGGAAGGTGGTGAGCCATTTGGGTACCTAGTAATGGTTACTTAAAACCACATGGTTGATTCATAAGAGACTGCTCGTGAGTATGGATCTATCACATGAGTATTAATGAGTGGATGCATGGATATGTTGATTCATGGAATGTGTTTTTTATTTTTTTTGAAATGTATAGAGGCTTGTTTTAATTTATTTTCAAAAATTACTATTTTGGATTTTATAACAACTATTTTGAACTATTTAAAATAATTTATATAAATGGGATAACAATTTTTATTTGGTTGAGTGATTGGAGAATTCATTGGTGAAATACTATTGAGTTTAGAATCACCCATACATGGGTAATATAGTGTGTTTACAGATGTCATATATCATGACACAGATAAATGAAATTAATCTTTGTTCTATAGTGATTCTTCTTTATAACATGGGAACTTCATGTTAATATTGAGCGTAGATCTTTTTGGTATTTTCTATTTTTACGTTATTTATTTATTTGGGTTTTTTTCTTTGGGATTTCATTAGATATGTCACTTGGTTTCCACTTGTACTCTAATATGGTTGTTGTCATTTGGTTTCATTGAATTTAATTTTATTACTCACGAATAATATAAAGGATTAATTTTTTGGATGTTTTATATTTAAAGGTAAAATCATCCCCTAATTTTTTTAGGGCCTCATAAACCATTACGATCACTTTGTTTAATATATATTTTATATAAGGGTAGTAACACCCATTTTCTCTTCTGAAGCCAATGTGTGAGGGGTTATATGTTATGTTAGTTTTGGTTATATATATTATAAAACTAATGGATTTACTTTTACCCCATACTGACGTTGTTAACAAAAAATTGAACTATATTAATATCCATATTAGTTATTTGATAATCCATAAACCTATCATTATATAATATAATTCCTTGATAAAAATGATGAAATAATTATGAAAGTATTTGGAATATTATAATCCTATTGTGAAAAACATTATAAATATTTTTATCATTGTAAAATATATTCTAAAATTAATCACAATCATTAAACTTATGATCAAATTCTTATAAAATATTTTTTTCAGACTCAATTATAAGGATCATAATATATTTTATGATATTAAAGGTGGTTCCCATATGAAAATGAGACCATCCATGATAATTATTATAAATATTAACATGAAATCAAACATGGATCAGTTTATCTAGATATATAGTAGACCTATTAAAATTATAAATGACATGTAAAAATGTTTGATGACGAATAGTCGACAACATATTTTATGATATTTATTCACATGTCAAAATAATTAAAGTTCAAAATATAATTCTCAACATTCATCAAAACAATTTTCACAAATTATTATAAAAACAACATTATACAGTTAAAGGACCTAAATTAAGAGGTTTTATAAGGAGTTGTACCAATATTTTTTTAATTTGGTTTAGAAAAAAAAATCATTTATAAAAACAATTCCTAAATCTTGTAATATTAGGTAGTACTATGGGAGATTAGTACTAGAATGTAAGGATAAATTTTACTAGTATTAATTAATTTTCAATGTATCATTCATGAATTATTATTTTTGAATATTTTTAAAATATAATATGGAAGGTAATTTGAATGTGTTTATAAATAATAGGAGAGGAGTTATATATAGAAATCACATTTCAGAAAATTATATAATTATTGATGTTTTAAAATAAATTAACTACTCATATTATGAAATTTTAAACTATACATATCTATCACCTTAAAAGGGTATGATTCTAACTATACTGAAGATTCATGACCACCTTAACTGTATTACGAGAGATTAAATTGGTGACATCTTTTACAATTATAAAATATGGAGTCCATTAATAACGTATTCAGAAATTTTAATTATGCTAATATAAACTACAGTATATCAAAAAAATAACAAAAGAGAAATATTTTAAAAAATACTAACAGATTATTTATTGAAAATAAAGAAAAAATTCATTGAGTGTGATCTGATAGGAAACACAAAATTCCATTCCTGATAGTCAAGTTTAATGACTCTCTCCTATATTTCACAGCATATTTTAAATACTAATCATCAAATAAATCCTTGATCATTTAATATTAATTTCAAATTTTAAATTCCAAAACAAATTTGGCATGATGGATGGTTATTTTTTCATGCCAGTTATAAGGTAATCACAATCCATGATTTCCCCAAATCTCATTCTATTTAAAGATGGTATTTCCCCATGCCACATACCATCCAAAATTTTGAAAAATGAAGATATGAAGATTCCCAAAACTATCATTGAGAAAGAATATTAAAAAATAATATTAATACAAAAAAAGTAAAAAACATTCTACAAAACTATAAAAAATTAGTAAAAATACATTTACAACCCAAGTAAACCATAACTACAACCCATTGTGAATGTACCATATCACTCATTAATATTTAATGGATTTAGAAATAATAATTTATGACTAAATAGTTTTTTAAATATTAAAAAATCATGAAATCATTAAAAGAAAACTAGTTTTTCTTCCCATAATACCTAGAAATCCACATCGATCTTAATTGAATTTCGTACAACCCAATAAAAACTCAAAATTCATCATATAAGATATCATGAGAAAATAATTTCTCTTAATTTATATATTCAAAATTCAATAAAAGATACCATACATGACCAAATAAATAAATTGGGTGTATTTGAAAATTTAAAATTATATATCAAAATGGAAGTGTTGAGTTATCAAATATCTCATATTATAGTAAACCCAAGACTATGGGAAAATATTTATTTTTGTGACCCTTAATAGGGTTGTTGTAATTAAGAGGCAATGATGAATACACCATATCCATAACCATCAGGATACACAATAATTCTATTCATCTATTTAAATATAAATATATAAAAATTGAATAAGAGGAACCCTTCTAATATAATATATAAGTCTCTAGATAATCACCCTTAGCAAATTATTAGTGTACCCTTCCAATAAAAAGAAAAATAATATAGGAATCCCAATGAAACAAATCATGAAAAAGAAAACCATTAATAATTTAATTTTTATTATATTATATTTCAATAACCTATGTATTTTAAAAAAACCCAAGGTAAATTACTAATTTAATATATCATATTATAGATAATTTTTCCAGTAATATACTTGATTACTATACCATAATGAATAAATAACTTAAATTTTTTTCTCTATTTTTCATCTTGGTGAGAAAATAAATATTAGTATATTCATTCAATATGAGACATATTACACCACACTTGTCATTGTATATTATTGACTTTTTATTGGAATTTAAGATTTATTTTGTTAAACATATTTAAGGGTGGACTTTCTTAAATAGTACGGGAATAGATAATTTATTTATATAGTGAAACATTATTTGTACTGTTTGATAATGATATTTTAATCTTTAGAATCATTCATGAGATTAAATACCCTAATGAAGAATAGTCCACAATTTTAATTAATATAATAGTTGTATGGACCCATCCAATATACACTTCTCATCTTTCTTATGATTCTAATTTATATTTTTTATCTTTAATTGACATACAAGGTAGTGGGATATGTGATATGGTTATATTATTTTATAAAACATTAATTCATGTTTATTGAGGAAAAAAATATTAAACAATAGAAAGCATATAATTATTAATTTATCTATAATTATTTAATTAAAAATTTAGACATTTAATTATTTGACCATTATGTTCATTGATGTAATAATTGACCTACTTATTTTAAAATCTATCCCAATTAAATAAAAATATATTAAATTAGAACTAAAATAACCATTATAAAATGTAAAAAAATTGTATGATAATTTGAAATTTATTCCCCCCCCCACCCGTTATTTTTATTTATTTACTTTTAGATCGGGATTCGAGATTTCTTATTAATTTATGGAATTGAAAATATTTATTAGGATAATTAGTTACAAGATTTATTAGTATTATACCTTTAAATAAAACGATTCATATTTTTTTTAATAATTTGTAAAATTTGATATGTTATTAAAAAACATGAATTGTCCTAAACCTCAAAAAAATTTCTAAAAATGATGACACTAATTTAATGGTTTTTAGAAACTTTTACAAATCGTCATAAATTTAATGCATTATCCATATTTAGAATGATATAAATAAAATGGGGGTGAATAAAATTCAATATTTAATAAGTTATTTAAAAGAGCTTAGGGTTATAAAATTTTTATTGATAGTAAATACATTTTTTGTTAATTAAACATACTTGGAATGACTATTTCATATTACTATACATTGACCAAATACTATAATGGTGTGTATGGATATCTAAAACTATATCATTTCTTTGTATTTTTGATATTTTTATATCAATAATACTTGTGTGAACCATGAAAATTCTATGGTATCTACTACCATTGAATCATTTCCCTATAGAGTGAAATTATTATATCAGTTTAAAAATATATTTACAATGAAAAAATTCATATTATATTTTATTTAGTTATTTAGATAATGTTATGGAATAATATATGGATTATTTTACCATTTTTTGGTGATCATTTGAATAATAATTGAGTATAATAGGAATAATCTACAATGAAGTCAATTCGTTAGGTTATTTGTTAAATAATGTTTTTTTGAATTGATTTATTTGGTATTTTTATAAATGATCGAAACTTTATAGAATAAAACTATTATTTTTTTAAATGGAGGATGGATGCAGTGCATCTATACAGTTTTGAGAACCATTAACTACCCCTAGTATTATTCAATATTCTATTATAGTCTAATGTACTAAAAGATTCTCATACCATTTCCATTATGTTTCTACTATACATTCACCATTTACATTATATATAGCAACTAAAAAATATTAATTAGTCCACTATTCTATAAAGAGTCTTAAAATTTCATTATAATTTAGAATTTTTTATTTTTTTAAAGATCATATATTAATATATTAGTTTAATTACTACGTTGAATATTGTAATGGGGGATTATTTTCCTATAATTTCACTTGCTAATTTATAGTGTTGTCAAATATAGTATAATGATAACTTTCTAATATATATATAGTAGTGGGATTCTTCTGATCTGTCCATGGTTATATACCACATGACCATTTTATTTTACTAAATTTTGGAACATATCATTGTAGATTCAGTTTTCATATATTTTTAATGGGATTAAATGATTTATTTAATTACTATAGTTTTTTTAATATAATTATGGATACTTTATAATGAAATATAAGGAAGTGAGGTTTATTATAATATGTATTTTTTCTGTGATTTTTTATATTCACATGTATATAGATTGTCAATATTAATGTGGGTACAAAAACGAGGGACCATTATTGAACCAACCCAATATATCCGTCCATCAGATATTTGAGACAACCCATGATAAGTCCCAAAGGGAGTTACAGAGTCCTTCAATATAGAATAAGTTCCCAGACATCAAGGAAGCACAATTTAGTAATGAATTTCCCAAAAAACAATTAAATAAGGCATGCAAATTATGATTAAAATTTATATTGACCGTTTTATAATTCATAAGTACATTCTAGAATCCGATCAACATAAATAAAAAAATACATAAACAAAAAAAGTAAACACAATATGAAAATATACATGCATCTCACCCCCAATATCCCCCCTAATAGATAAATACATCAAAACATCCACCACTAGATTCCTTTTCTTGGCCCACTAAAAATTAAATCCACCCATATTTTTTAGAAAGAAATAATACTACCATCATTTTTATGGTAAAAAGTATATATATATATATATATATATTAATATAACTAACATCATTGAACCTAAAAACACTAGGGAGAAAATGTCAGATTCCATTAATACTAAAATATCAATCACACCATGAGAAATTAACAAATTTTCAGGAAATAAAAAACATATATGGAGGCATTGGAATAAAAATGACCAGTTCTAAATCAATATCATTTCAACATAGTTACCATTTAATTAAATAATACTAATCATTAGAGTTTGGAAATTTACTAGTTTAAAATAATTTATAGGCTATTTTACAAAAAAATTTAAAAAATCACATTTAACATTAATTAATAAATTTCTTTAAAAATTGTTTAATATATCAAATGTGTAGAGAGATAGTGGTTACTAATAGATTATAAATGGTATAATGGTTGATATAAAATGGTTAGAAAAAAAATCATACATCTGAAAAGGGTTCATAGTATGGAACTACATGCGAGATGAACATCACATTAGAATGTTATAAGAATAAGTATTATATTATAATAAATATAAAATATTAAACTAAATAAAGTCACATATAAATATAACACCAATTAAAAAGGATTTAATAAAATTAATTACAATGGTAAAAACTATAAAACTAGGCTAATATAAGACCTAGGATCACCATACCTTTTTCAACTGAACAATATATATTTCCATACACTTTCACAAGCCAAAAATGTCATAAAAATTGTTTTCAGTTGGTTGTTTTCATTATCCAACTAGTTAGGATAGTATAATATCATGATACCATATCTAGGATATTTCTCTTGGTCTTCTAGCCTACATAACTAGGTCTCCCCTATTTTATTCCCACAACTAGAATATATAGGTCTTAGATAGTAGATATACAAAAAATTATTTACCTAAAAATGATTTGACAAACTAAAACATTGCATCACCTCCTTGAACTGCCAATGTGATGTTCCCTTTGTTATATAAATACCAACATGCCAATCATATATAAATAAGATTCCAAAAAAAAGATATAATTATTGGCATCCTTTTTAGTTCATCACGCATTTTGAAAAGATACAAAATGTTCAAACCCGTCTTATACAATTTATTTTTAAACAAATATAAAAATTTGTTTCAAATCACTTTTCAACCAATATTAAATGAATAATTTTCAATTTAATATGACCATATACGATTACACACTCTCAAAACATATATATATTCCTCTAATATCTCTAAATCAAATGTTCCCATATCAATTTATATAATTATATATATGTGTTGGTGTTTACGCATGTATATATTCGTAACGATAATATTATTGAAAAGGAAAATGAAGAACTTCATATTAATTTAATTTAAACCACATTATAATCATGTGTGTAAATATTATTAAATCCATTAATAACCTATAAAAAATTAAAAATTATTCATGAGGTATTAAAATACCGAATATCATTTTATGATCCATCAAAATTATTTTCCAGTGAAAAGAGGAATGAATTTCTAAATGGTAGAAGGAACCAAAGGAGAAAACCTTGAAAAATTTATATTACTAAATTATTAAATTCTTATAAATTTTATAATTACCAATATTAAAATTAATATATAATATCTATAAAAATGAGAATGATAAATTGTCAAATTACTAAAATTAAAGGATGAAAATTGAGAAACCCTATCTTTATCAATTTTAAAAGAAAGAAACCCATTATTTAGGAATTATAAATTCCCATGAAACCCATCACACACATTGACATCAGGAACTACAATAAATTTTGAACTGATACTCAACACTAGGGTTCCGTTAAGGAGATTCACAAAGAATGAGGGAAAAAGAATGAATGTATAGATTAGATGAGGTGAGGATGACCTATCTTGAGATAATATCTCAAAAAATATGAGGACAATTACTTAAATAAATGGAAAGAAGGTGGGAGGTTTGGAATACAAGAAGAGGGGTGTTTCTATGGGGATTAATACGACCTAGGGAGAGGGGGAGAGGTGTGTGGCATGAGGGTGGGTATTTTTTTTATAATATGTTATCATTATTGTTACTACTAATAATAATACTATTATTATTAGAATAATTATTTACAAAAATTATAAATGGAAGTTATAAATGGGTTGAAATTTCATTTAGGGCAATTAAATAAAATTTTAAAAATTTTAAAGCATTACAGACTTATAAGGTTTTGGTGTATTGGTTTTCAAACATTTCACTAACTATGATCCTAACACTGGTCCCATATGGAACCTTCATGTGTTGGATATATATTTTGATAAACCATAGGCCAATGATGTGGAATTCCCCTTAAAATTTTATAGAATTGTCAGCATTGTCGACACATCATTTTTCCAATAGTTCATCCATACCGTGTCTCACACATGAAAACATGTTTTTAAAAAATAAATTATTAAGTATTCATACCTCCATAAAAAAGTTTATTAATAAAAAAATAAAATAATAAAAAAATAATATTATGTGATAGAAAATTATCCCCACCATGAGCCTTTCTATAAATATAATTCCACTAAAGTCATGAAAGAAGACACACCAATGTGACATACACTAGAAACAGAGACCACTAAAACAACTCTATACCACTAGAACTCCTAAGAAGACATAGAAATATAATACACTTTCCAAATTTTTGTGTCACACATGACTTCATTTATCAAATGAATAAAATTCTCGGTTACCCATAGTGGATATTCTAACTATCTAAGGATTATAATAAACAAGTGGTTCAAAAGGGAAATGAAAATCTATTTTGGTATCTTCAAATCACAACCCAAATTTATAATAGAAGGAAACCATGAAGAACTAAAATCCAAATGCATAAACCCCAATAAAATATACTATATAATAATATTAGTTTTGATGAAAAGAATGAATTAATAAAATACCTCAAAATATTTATATAACATTTTATATTGAATAACACAACCTAAATATCACCCTGAAGATTTCCTAATAAAAAGTCGACTGACACACTCATCACCACACATCTATATAGGGATTAAGGGTAGAATATATCAAAAACATGACTTTTTAAAAATGAAATAGGAACCACTCCAATTATTAACTCTTTTGGAGGATGACCATAATCCAAAAATACAAATTTATTGTCAATGAAATTTCAAAAATAGTCTAACAAAAACTAGATCGAGAGTTATCCTAACAAGTTGGTATTACATTATAGACTCTTGAGATTCACACCAAGGGTATACTTTATTTAGTTAATCAGACTGAATAATACCTCACTATAACAATCAGAAATCACATTCCCAATAACGAACCAAGAATAAAGAAAAAAATACAATCCAAACATGAGAACAATAATTGATAGGCCAAAAAAATGAAATTACATCCTTAAGAAAAAATTTGATTGAGAATCTCTATTAGGAAATCACTATGGTTTGACAACACTCAGAAAAAATATATCCCCACATTCAAATAAAAGATAATACAAATCATTAAATAATAACAAACTTATCAAAATAAATAATACAATTCACTCTTTATAAATTAAAAAATAATCTATAAAATATTTTACTTTTAATAAAAACAAATCTTATTTTGTTAAATATTTATTCTCACACCCCTTCACATAAACAAAACCCATTATTAAATATCACATCCATAATAATTGGAATTTAAAAAAATTAATAAATAAAAAATCCTAATCACATTAAAAATGATTCAAAAACCAAGCACTAATATTAATTTATTCATTAAAATAATTTTAAAAACCAACATTTAAATTTCGAAACCATGAAGTATTTAAAAATCTAATTTATCCATAATTTCTAATTTTTAAATCATTTATTTCCATTAAAAATGTATAAAAAAATATTCCCATTAAAAAAACTAATTTTCCAATTAAAAATCATTTTAAAAAATTAAAAATTTATTTTAAATGACATGAGGGGTCATTAAAATGGAAACTGATTAATTTATTTTTAAATAAAACTCTCATAGATAATTTCAAAACTCACTTTTACCATTTAAAGGCCAATTTAAATTTATAAAAGAATTGGAAATGAAACTAAATATATGAATGGGTTAGTAAATTAATTTTTATAGCCGAAGGAACTCCAAAGAATGTTTTGGGAAAAAGTGTCCATATATGGTTCCACCACATCATTCGGAATATAATTTTAAAATCATAAAACAACCACAAATAGTTACTTATTACCATCCCCATAGTTTCTATATTTTTTGTTATTCTGTAAGAGATATATATTCTAACTTTTCCACTACCTTTTCCCCCTAAATATTAATAATAACATGGAAATAACTTCATACAACCATATAAATTGTGGTGGCATCGATTGAATATTTCAATCCACCAAAAAGTCAAAGAAAAATCAACATCAAAATTAAAATCAAGAAAATTATTGTATAATAGGAAACAATGAGATTGATCATGATAAGGTACCCACCCATGACCTACTCTTTCAGTATTGAAATTCATATCTCTCATCTATAGAACATCCAAAATAATAGGGTCTATGTTTAGAACCTAGGTAGAGAAATGAACCAAGTGGGTTTGATAAGAGTTTCCAAAAACCAAGAAAAAGCATTACATAATTTGACACCCCCATAGAGATCACAATAATTACTTATGGTTGTTCCTAATCCGCATAGTGTTGAAAAAAATATTGAGGATCAAGGAATAACACTATGGGAAAAAATTTAATCATTAAACATTATTTAATTAGCAGTAGATATTCTCATGGTGGTATGTACTTACCTATACATTTATTAGATTTCCATTGTATAAATAGATAATAATATAAAAAATATAGAATCAAAATAATTTATCACAATGAGAAAAAAAACATATCTCACTACCAATCTTCAATCACTACAAGGAAAAAATGATACAGAAGCTACCAGTAGATGCCTTTTCTATTTCCAAAAGTAGTTATTTCAAACCTTCTTTTATTAAAATAATTATTATTCCTTACATTTAGAATGTTAGAAAGAATCTAAAAATAAAAAAATACAAAAAACCCGACTGACTAACTATCATAAACCAATGTCACTCTCAATCCACACTATATTATCAAACACTCTAAGGATGATTAAGATCTGAACGAAAGACTATATATATAAATTAGAATAAAAATTCCCAATGAGACACAACACATCATTCCACATGATTAAAAATTATTTTAAAATCTATTATCATTCTAGTTTTAAATTAAATTAATATAAAATAAGTGTTTTTCTATATTATTAACCATTATAAAATATTCTGTACCAATAGTTTATATAACCATTGATACTTTTTTTAATGTACCAATGTGTAGAGAACTAGTTTATACCAATAAAATATGACTGGAATAATATAAGTTTAAAAATAAATGTAACAAAAATAAATAATCATAATAGAGTTAATATAAAGGAATTTATTGCGAGAGAAACATAAAATAATAATTTATAGAGAACATGATTTTTTATAATTTCAAAATGTTGAAGGAATCAAGATAAAGGATAATATAAATACAAAACAATATAAATTTATGTAAATTGAAAATTTTATAATGAGAAACACTATATTGATGTGGTAATTAATAAATTACAGTCATTATACCAGTATTGTTCTAACCGAAAATATATCCATCCCTATGCATGATCAATAACCATCACATCATAATTTGATTAGTCACATTTGTAGTACAATCCTACATGGGATGATAGTATAAATCCATTCTTCGTTATCTTAGGAACATATCAATGTATTACCCCAATGTTACACAAGTTTCCTATGTTACATGTCCATGAATTAATTACTAATGAATTTGTATTAAAAAACAAAATCGCATAGTAAGAAAAGGGAAAAACATCCCCTAACCACCCTATATGAAAAATATGATGTCCTATTTCTTAGGGTCATACAAATCATCAAATTATATAATATTCATCTCCAATAACTAAAATAATTTTATAGGATTCAATTATTATACTCCGCACTTTTCAAAATTTTATATAACTTTCCATCCTATCAGATACCTATTAAATTGAAATTCACTTAAAAACATGTATGAAATTGAGTTTGAAAAAAATAAAATTATAAGGATTACACTTACTATTATTATATACAATTAATAATATGTGTATGTGTGTGTGTGTGTGTTTGCGTGTGTTTTATATAAATTTCTAGTTGTACAGATTCAAATGGTACTATTTTTAATTAATCAGCAATGTACATATGTTTATGTATGTCAGTGTATTTACTCAAAACTATCAGATACCTATAAAGGAATATACAGAACCACATATTTTTTGTTGGAAAAAAATTGGAATAGAGAATGTTAATTCAATTAAATCCCATAAATTACATATATTAAAATTATAAATAACTCATTATGTAATCAAATTCCAATTATCATTTTTTGAATTTTAACAGTTATTATTATAGGAAAAAATAGAATATATTTTTCAAATAACAATGAACCAAAGGGGAAAACCATTGAAAATTTTAGTTGATTCATGAATTATTCTATAATTTTTTTTAATATAATATGTATTCTTTTATTAGATATCATGTATTAAAATTTAATATCCATGAAGTAAATTTCAGTAAAAATTAATGGGGTGTTCAAGGGGAAACATGAATTTAATAAAATGTGATGATGTTGAAACCCTCAATTTTTTTATGATAAATGGGCCAAAAAAACAATCACACTCTATTGAATCAATAATCATTACCAATTTATAACTAAGTTCCTACCCTATGATTTAACCAAGCTGGTCTATAGAGAAAAAGGGGAGAAGAAAGTAAAAAGGGGGAGAGGAAGAGAGTATTCCATAACATAAGTGATTCAAAATAAAAATTGGATGATTATACCATGAAGTAGATAGAAGGAAAAGAGTGGTGTGGTGAATTTGAGGATGTGGTTGGACATGGGTTTCATAGTGACCAAGGATATAGGGGATATGAGTGAGTCTTATTCTTGGGGGATTTAGTTTATGTTTTATTATTACTAATACCACTATTACTACTATTACCACTAATATTTCTACAAGTATTACTGCTACTAGTACTATTATTTCATCTCATTTATTATGTGTAAATATGAGATGGGTAAAAATATCATATTTTGGAATTTCTTAATAATAATTTTTTAAAATCTTAAGACACTCAAATTGTATAGTCACATGGTTCTCAATATTATATTTCATCCTTCCAACCTACACTCGGTACATATGTCACCCACATCGGTCAGTCACAAGGTTTTATAAATCATCCACCAACTATGTGAAACTTATTTATAATATATATAGAAACACCAAAATGGTTCCCCCATTGAATGGATAATATTACTGCCAAACATTACCGTAGATCAAAAAATTGATTTTTTTAAATATTTTCTTTCTAATATAATTCAAAACTCCATAAAATATATAACAAAATAATCATTTAATGATAGTCTATTAATAACCATCCATTTTTTATGATGTTAATATGTTATGTGGTATATCTCATATAATATAAGATCCTTTTCAACAAGGGTATGAATTAATATGATTAGAATGATAATGTATTCTCCCATGGGTTAATATATTTATATAATATACAATAAATAACATTAACATCAGGATTAAAAAAAAACAGATAAATAATAAGTCACAGTGATGTGTCTCCTAAGACTATATGATGGTGAGTGATTTCTAGGATATAGTGATAAATATATGGTATGTTATTATATTATATATAATTGTATTCAAAATATTACTGATTTGAATATTATTAAATACTACGAATGGAACATTTCCATTACATATGTGGGTTCTAGTACCTATAAAGAATATTTATTTGAATGTTGTGGAATGTGGATAATGGGGATGTGACCATCAAATTAAATGTCATGATATATAGAATAAACAGAAATGGAATTTTTACCAGCATTCTAGAAATATATTACAAGGGATTATATAAGTATTTCCTAGGTCGGTAGACCACGGGTTATCACATGTCAGCTAGGTGATTAGATAATTTTTATATTAGGGTTCATTATTCAGAGATAATGGGGTAATATTGTGCCAAATGAAGTGCCAGTCCAGGAGTACTTCTGTGTAATGGAATGAAATATTATTGGTTAATGGATGGTAGTTCATAATAATCAATCATGTAATGTATATTAGTTTTTTGTTTTAAAATATTCCCTAAACATAAAAGGTAACTAAAACATATAACTTTAGTTATGGTGGTTTAGCAAGAACAATATTATCTGACCTCTCTATTTACATTGTTCATTGGTTATAATTTCATAACACATTAATTCTTTTAATATTTAGGGATATACTAATGTTGTATCACTGATATACTTCATTTACTTTTTACTCAATCCATGTATAATTAATTCATGTTTATATTTACATATTATAGTGTTTGATATAGAATAGGTCAAATGGATGATTAAAAAATAATGATACAGAACCCCATTATGATTTGGATTGATAATATGTAAGGCCTCAAGCAGTTGGTTATTTTATTTTTTTCTTTTATTTGGTTATAAATACTATATATTAAATTATGTGAATGTATTTTACAAGATTTTCATAATTATATTCTTCTACTATAATTTATAACATTAGTTTTGATTCTATCAGTAGCTAATATCATTTATATTGTTGTTTTATAATTCCTCTAATGTTATATTAATTTACTTATTATTATTTTTCAATCAAAAATGGCAATGATATTAGGGAACTATTAGTATTTTGTTTATTAATTATATTTACCTTTTTATATTTTAGAGGAATTTATAATATTATAATAGGATTGGTTGGGACTAATATAAAATAGTTAGTTGTGGTTATGAAATATTTATATAATATCATTTTTAGTCATATATGTGGTATATGATTTTTATTTGAATTATATAATTTCATGATACTATATGCACTATATATTGTCATCACACTCTAATATGCAACTATTTTTCATTGGCCTAACATTATGATCCAGATTCCTTTAAGTCCTTTTAGTTTGTACTATTCAAATGGTATTTTGAACACTATTTTCAAAATGATCCTCTAACGTATGCCTTCTATAATGGTTTCCTTTATCTCCTCTTCCTCTCATTAACCCCAAAAGTTTGAACTTGACTGGGAACACTTTATAAGTTTATTTTTATGCATTTTCACAGTCTCATGTTGAAGTACCATCTTATGTCACCAAGTTTTGTCTTTATAGATGTTTATAAACTCTTGTTAGAGATAATATTAATTGTGACATTATTAAATTTTACGTTTATATATCAATTGTATGTAAAAAATAATTTTTTATGGAGAATTGTTCTATATTTAAGTGCATGCAATGTCTATATACCACTAGGAACCTCATTAAAGATCCCCTATGGATTAATAGTTGGAGGAATTAACTATAATAATTTTAAATTTGGAAATTTATTCTCTGATAGATGAATGAAAGATAAAAAAAAACATTTTCCTTCTTCAACTATGTGAAATGATTTTCCCTATAATATGGAATTTATGACTTCTCAGAAGAAATTTTTTAAAGATTATATTGTGGATAGTTTTTAAATCCAGCCTAATATGCCCATGGGTGTTCATGAGTGGGATTTGTTTAGAACATTTTCCTTTATACTAGAAACTTATTCATTGAGTGATAATAAATATATGGACTTATATTTTAATGTTGAATCTAAAACTGTTTATAAAACTGGTGATAACTAACGTGCAAGTGGGGTGTTGTTATTTACCCCATGGATAATCAAAATGAAAATTTATAAAAACTGAGATCACAAAATTGCAATTAATTTAAAGAATATAACAGTAGTATGAGATTATTCCCATATAGATAATGAATTTACATGATTGGGTTTCAAAAAATATTGATTTTGATAAATTTATGGATGATGTGAGAAATGATTGGTTTGATTAATTTGAAGACATTTGAATAAAGGTGAAGCAGATTGTTTAATTGGATTGAATAAATATCTGAAAATCACTCTAGGGGTTTTCAATATTAGGGTTTTGGTAAAATATTAATTTATAAAATAGTTTTTTAAAATGATTGTTGTCAAATTCCCCATGTGGGATATCCAATGTTTATCACATCGCCTCCTTGATGTGAAAATCCCCTATATTTTTATTCCTATTATATAATTTTTCTCTGAATCATGTTTTTATTGAAACTATATTTTAACTAAAATCCCCTAAATTTGAAAATGTCCATACATCCTTTAGTGTTTCTAGTTTCTCACTTTTATGGTACTGTTAGGATTCAAATACCCATCGTTATAGTAAAAATGTCGAATAAAGGGATTGAAATTTATTGAAAAATCATAGAAATCCATGTACAATTATAAAGTAGATGAAATTAATCCAACAAAACCCTCCCCCATATATTACATAACCCTATAAAATGGTTTTTTTACCCCCTAGTCCATGAGATGAGAGGATAATAGGTAATACGATAAGAAAAATAATAGATAATGGAAGCAACTATGAGGTAGGAGATAATATTACCCAATAAATCTTCTCACACTATGGATTGGTCTCTGTGATCCCCCAATAGAAGTAGGCTGGATGATAATTTATCGGCACTAGTTGGGCTCTGGTAATAATGGATTGAATAATTGATTGGACCAAAAGTTGTGATGAGTGGGTCGTAGGTCTTAAATTGAGTCTTAAAATAGAGATACATAAAATAAAATTCATTAAATCTCATCCTATATTTTTACAGGATGTGTGACTCTTTCACCACTTGTACCAATTTCATGACATGTAGTCTTATGGGTCGTTACCACTTCTCTCATGGTTTTACATAGATGATTGATTCGATGAAACTTATGTCCTTCACATCATGTTGATTTCCTCTACTTCACTCTCATATTACATTCACAAATTATAAATATTATTCAGTCAAATACTAAAATTAATGTATAAAATATCATAAAATACATGCATCAAATAAAGATATAAAATACCCCCACACATTAATTCAAACATATCCTCATGGATGGAATACCAACATACAACAAACGATCCTCACAACACCATAGTTTAAATTCAATTTAATCCAAAGTTGTTGATCAAATAGAAGATTATTTTTTCGAGCATAACAAGTTGAAAATCTATCAACCACTCATTTTTAAATGAATACAAATCAACCATGTTTTTTAATATTCCTATGTTGAAATAAACATTTCTTTTTATTTATCTTTTTTATTCATAATTAATGTAATGCTCATTGATTTTACTGTAGGTTTATTCTTAAATATGTTCAACTTATTTGATTGTTTACATTAAACAAACAAACCATTTTATACTATTAAATATTAACATAACATTTGGAATAGTAATGTAACCATAATGAATTGTAATGTGGACAATATAAAAATAACCTAAACTATTAAATTATAAATAAAATTGAGTTATATCATAAAATAAATTATCATATGTTTAAATCATATAATAAGTAAATAAATGTTTCAAAATGATAAAATATTTCTTTGTAATTTTTTAAAATGTGAATGTCTGTTTACAATTTTATACTTTACATAAAAATATAAAAGAAATTTTAATTTAATAAAATATATTCATAAATTATTATTTTGTTTCAATATTTATATAATCTAATTTTATTATTTGATAATTAATTTTTCATTGTGTTATAAAATTAGTTATAATATTAAATTCAGTATTTTTCAAATAATTAATGATTTTTTATAAAAAAAATTATATTTATCATATTTAGTATGTTATATTCATAAAATGGATTCCATTTTTTAAAATATATATGTCAAAAAATAGTTAGAGATAATTTTTTGGTTTTTTTTCAAAAATAGTTGAATTCTTTGTGAATACTGAAATACAATAATTTATGTTATTTAACATTATAAGTATATAAATTATTTTTTTAGAACATTCTGAGTCATGGATGTTGTAAGTGGACATTATGTAAAACTCACATGCTCCCATTTATTTTATTTAGTCATAAGAATAAATACTTTTGATTTTTTTATCTAAAATAATACACTAATGGATAAAATAATAAATATAAACTCCACTCTTCCATTCTAAATAGAACCCATTCTCCACACACATTCTATGATTTGGATCATGCTTATAATAGAACAAAATCCTCTTCCCCACATTCTGGTCTCTCTAGTTTCATATAAATACAGTTTCTACATGCCATAAGCATGTTCTCAAGGAGACGATACTCAAGACGTAAAACCCTCCCACTTTCTCGTTTAATTAATTTTCATTTCTGACCCATTACCCACATACCCTATCCAATGTTTCTGGGTAACTAAATTATAAAAACATTATTTTAATGTTATTATGTTAAAATAATATCTGTCATCATGTCTCTTCCATTCTTCTTTTACTCTAAAAATGAAAACATTGTCTTGAGGTGTCAATTCACCACCTTTATAGATGATGAGTTTTTGATGTTCATTTCCGCATTCAAGGATGGATATAAAATAATTTTTCTGTTAAATCCATATTATAATATGTTTATTACAGCTTTTTTAATATTGTAAAAATAGTATATAAACATAATATTAAATAAATCAATACTAGTTTGTGATTGTTGTAAAAAGAGAAAATCATAAACTAATCATTATTCATTAATGTTTTATCTACTGAATCATATTCATTACATATATCCAAATGATATAAGAGAAAAAATTTAAATCCTATAATTAAAATAATATCATTCCATTTAATTTTTAATATTTTTCTATTATTTATGAAGAACTATAATATTTATACTCAAAGGAACTGAGAATAAAACCATCACATCGGGAAAAAGTGGTATTAGCGACGGGTTATTTGCGACGGGAATATGTCCCGTCGCAAATAACACCCGCAGTCGGGGTATTTGCGACGGCGCATAATCCCTGTCGCAAATTAAGACTTATTTGTGACGGGATATTCTCACCCGTCTCAAATGGTTTGGCGTGAATGCGCGCCAAATCGCGCGAAAGATATTTGCGACGGGATCCCATTCCCGTTGCAAATAACCGGCGGCGGTAACAGGTTATTAGCGACGGGAAGGGGTTCCCGTCGCTAATAACCTGGCGGCAGGGGTTATCTGCGACGGGCCCCATTGCAAAAAATCCCATTTATTGCCACCCATAATAAATGCGGCCGGGGTTATTTACGATGGGTCCATCGCAAATAATCTAACCTATAAATACATCCAGCCTTGACAATTTTTCTGAATCTGAACTACTTTTTACTAGTTTATATGTGCTGAGTGTGTTTTGTTTTCCAAGTCAATTTCAAGGAGGTTGCGGGGATCATCCTACAACTACAACAAATCAAAAGCTCGAAAAATAGTTTAAGGTTTTTTTCTGAATTTTAATTTAATAGTTATTTAATGTTATTGTTTTACATTTTAAATTAGTTTTTATTAATTCTTATTAGATATAATTATGTTGTATTAAGGTATTCAATTTGATTTGTTAGATTTCATTATTAGTAATTAACAATATTTAATAATTAATTGACAGTAATTAGTAATTATTAACTTTAATTTTAATTAAATATAATAATTAGTAATTAACGAATGTAATTAGTAGTTAATGAATGTAATTTGTAGATAATGAATGTAATTAGTAATTAATTAATATAATTTGTAATAATTAGAATCATTCAAAAAAATAGTAATAATTAGAAAAAATTAACAATAATTAGTAATAAGTAACATTAATTAGTAATAATTAATTATAACTAATAATAATTACCAATAATTACCAATAACTAGTAATAATTAAAAATAATTACCAATAATTAGTAATAATTAGTAATAAGTATCAATAATTACCAATATTTACCAATAATTGCCAATAATTGTCAATATTTTCCAATAATTACCAATAATTAGGAATAATTACCAATAATTAGGAATAATTACCAATAATTAGGAATAATTACCAATAATTAGGAATAATTACCAATAATTAGTAATAATTACCAATAATTAGGAATACTTACGAATAATTAGCTAATAATTAGTAATAATTAGCTAATTGGAAAAAAATATCGTGATAATTATCTTTCTCATTTTTCTTTTCATCTTTGTATTGGTTTTAAGAAAACTTCTGTCTACACATGTAATATTTTCATTCTTTTTCAAAATTATCAACCTACTCAACAATAGAGAGGTGAAAGTGAATGCAAATATTACATGTGGAGACAGAATGTTAAACACATAGATTAAATGAGAAGGGGATCCCATCGCAAATACCAATAATTAGGAATAATTACCTATAATTAGGAATAATTACCAATAATTAGGAATAATTACCAATAATTAGGAATAATTACCAATAATTAGGAATAATTACAAATAATTAATATTAATTACCAATAATTACCAATAATTAGCAATAATTACCTATAATTAGGAATAATTAGTAATAATTACCAATAATTACCAATAATTAACAATAATCACCAATAATTAGTAATAATTACCAATATTTACCAATATTTACCAATATTTACTAATAATTACCAATAAATGTCAATATTTAGTAATAATTACCAATAATTTCCAAAAATTAAATATAATTAACAATAATTAACAATAATTAGTAATAATTACCAATAATTACCCATATTTGCCAATAATTACCAATAATTGACAATATTTACCAACAATTAGGATTAATTACCCAAAATTAGGAATAATTACCAATAATTAGGAATAAATACCAATAATAAGCATAATTACTAAAAATTATAAATAATTACCAATAATTAGGAATAATTACCAATTATTAGGAATAATTACCAATAATTAGGAATAATTATCTATAATTAGGAATAATTAGGAATAATTAAAAATAATTACCAATATTTACCAATATTTAGGAATAATTATGAATAATTAAAAATAATTACCAATAATTACCAATAATTAGGAATAATTAGAAATAATTAATAATAATTACCATTAATTACCAATAATTAGTAATAATTAACAATAATTACCAATAATTAGGAATAATTAACAATAATTACCTATAAATTTAAATAATTAGTAATAATTACCAATAATTACCAATAATTAGTAATAATTAACAATAATTACCAATATTTAGTAATAATTAACAATAATTACCAATAATTTGTAATAATTAACAATAATTACCAATAATTACCAATATTTACCAATAATTAGTAATAATTGTCAATATTTACCAATAATTAGGAATAATTACAAATAATTAGGACTAATTAGTAATAATTAGGAATAATTACTAATAATTAGGAATAATTACCAATAATTAGGAATAATAATCAATAATTAGGAATAATTAGAAATAATTACGAATAATTACCAATAATTAGGAATAATTGCCAATAATTAAGAATAATTACCAATAATTAGTAATAATTACCAATAATTAGTAATAATTACCAATAATTAGTAATAATTACCACTAATTACCAATAGTTACCACTAATTACCAATAGTTACCACTAATTACCAATAGTTCGTAAAAATTAACAATAACTAGTAATAATTAACAATAATTAGTAATAATTAACAATAATTAGTAACAATTAGTAATAATTACCAATATTTGCCAATATTTACCAATAATTGCCAATAGTTGCCAATATTTACCAATAATTGCCAATAATTGTCAATAATTGCCAATAATTAGGAATAATTACCAATAATAAGGAATAATTACCAATAATTAGGAATAATTACCAATAATTAGGAAGAATTACCAATAATTATAAATAATTACCAATAATTACGAATGATTACCAATAATTAGGAATAATTACCAATAATTAGGAATAATTACAAATAATTAGGAATAATTACAAATAATTAGTAATAATTACCAATAATTAGGAATAATTGCCAATAATTAGTAATAATTACCAATAATTTAGAATAATTACCAATAATTAAGAATAATTATTAATAATTAGCTAATTGGAAAAAACTAGCGTGATCATTATCTTTCTCAATTATCTTTTCATCTTTGTATTGGTTTTAAGAAAAATTTTGTCTCCACATGTAATATTCGTATTCCATTTCAAAATTATCAACCTACTCACCAATAGAGAGGCGAAAGTGAATGCAAATATTACATGTGGAGACAGAATGTTAAACACACAGATGAAATGATAATTGTAACATAATATAAAAAATTATATTATTTTAATATTAATAATAAAAAATACTAATAAGGAAATAATTTTATTATTATATAATTAATATTTATGAAAAAATAATAATATTATTATTTAAATAATTAAAAATTTATAAAATATTAAAATTATCAATATTTGTAAAAGGTTTTGCTTTATTCATAACATGTTCAATTCTTAAAGGGTCAATTTTTTGGTCTATCTCAAAAAAAATAGTTGTGTTAGTTTTGTCTGATATTAACACTATAATTATCCTTAATTGAGTGTTTTTTCTAAAAAATTATTCAAAACTAGTAATGCTTTTATATTTTATAGAAAAATATGGAACAACGAGGACGTCAACAGTCATTATTAGATGACTGCATATGTATAAATCAACATAGAAATCCAAATGGTTCTGGTTTAAATCTACTATATATAGAGGGTGTGGAGACTTTTTTAGCATTTGTGGAATCAAATCCAGAATTTGTTTCAGAAGGAACAATAAAATGTCCTTGTAAAAAATGCACACTGAGAACATTTGACAAGTTTGACAATATTGGGGGACATCTCTTGCGTTTTTGGTTTTCAACTGGATTATGTGTTTTGGTATCAACATGGTGAATGCAGTTCTACAGAAGGTGATGCTAACTTAATTCTGGATCCATCCCGGTTTCAAAATTAAATACATGATGTTGCCGGTCCATCTATTCAACATACAGAAGCTCAAGATGATATTGATTCAAATCCTGAGTTGGCACACTCGGAATTTTATGAGTTGTTGAGGTATGCTGGGGATGCGTTATATCCGGGTTGCAAGATAAGAACATTATAAGCAGTTTCAAAATTTATGGCTATCAAATCAGATAATGGAATGTCAAACACATGTTTTGATCAAATATTTTCTTTGGTTAAAACACTGTTACTCGAAGGAAATATTTTTCCTGCAAATTACTATGAGAGTAAGAGGCTGGTTCACAATTTAGGACTTAGTTGTCAGAAGATTCATGCATGTTCAAATGATTTCATTTTATATTCTGGGGGAAATGAGTTGATGGATAGTTGTCCCACTTGTGGGCAATCGAGGTATAAAGATGCTCAACATGGAAAGTATGGCTTGATTCCTGTAAAATAGTTGAGATATTTTCCTCTTACATTCATACATCAGCGTTTATTCATGTCTAAGAATACAATGATAATGATGTCATGTCACAAAAAGAATATTTTAACCGGTAAAATCTTGAATCATCCGGCCGATGGTGATTCATGGAAACATTTTGATAGAGTGCATCCATCCTTTGCTTTAGAAGCCTGAAAACTGTGACTGGGTCTTTCCACTGATGGTTTCTATCCATTTGGATCTTAAGGTAGTCAATATTCATGTTGGCCTGTCTTTTTAACTCCGTACAATATACCTCCATGGATGTTGATGAAGGAACCCTATATTTTATTGACATTTCTAATCCCAAGACATCCGAAGAAGAATATTGATGTTTATTTGAAACCATTGATTGATTAATTAAATATACTATGGAGTACCAGTGTCAGTACTTATGATGTTTCTGTGAAATAGAATTTCATACTAAGAGCAGCATTGATGTGGACAATCAGTGGATTCCCGGCTTATGGCATGTTATCTGGCTGCAGTACACATGGGTTGAAATCATGTCCTTACTGTATGGGAGAGAACAATGCATTTATGCTCGTCCATGGAAAAAAACCTTTCTATTTTTACTTTCATCGTAGATTTCTTCCAGCTGGTCTTCCTTTTCACAGAAACAGATCTCATTTTAGAAAAGGCACAGTTGAAAGGGATGGACCTCCAAAAATGCTATCAGGTATAGAGTTAAAATCAGTTTTATATTCATTACCTCCCTTCTCATTTGGACCCACAATAAACCAACAGAAATATTTCTAGTTTTGGGAAAGAACACAATTGGCTAAAACGTAGCATATTTTTGGATTTTCCATATTGGTCTGATTTGCTGGACCACAACATGCTGAATGTCATGCATATTGAGAAGAAATGTTTTGATAATTTGTTTCATATAGTTTTGGATACACTAGGAAAAACCAAAGATAATGTAAATGGACGATTAGATCTTTCTCAAATTTGCAGGCGTCCAGAACTCGAGCTGTTTGAGAATGTCATAACAGAAATGTTAATGAAACCAAAATCAGCTTATACATTTTCCAAAGAAATATGCTTATTATTTTGTCAATGGATTGCAGATTTGAGACTTCCAGATGGATGTGCTTCCAATTTGGGTTCGATGTGTAAATAATGTTCATATTACCGGATTAAAAAGTCATGATTGTCATGTTATAATGGAACGACTTCTACCCATTGGATTAAGAGGTCTGTTGAATTCAGTGATATTGGATTCCATAATAGACCTATCATATTTTTTTCGGGACTTTTGTGTGGTGACAACAGATTACAATGCTCTATTCAAACTTTAAGAAGATGTTATTGTAAATATATGTAAACAATATAAAATATTCCCGCCATATTTCTTCAACTCAATGGAACATTTGATATTACATTTTCCATATGAAGAAAAATGTGGAGGTCCGATACAGTTTCGATGGATGTAACCATTCGAACGATGCATGAAAAAATTGAAAAAAAAGTACGTAACAAAGCATCTGGTGAAGGATCTATTGCTGAAGCTTATTTACATGAGGATATATCTTTTTTCTGCTACCACTATTTTGAATCTGAGTATGCTTCAAAACAAAACCGCATGGGATGGATCGAGGGGAATATTGATGAAATTGACAATGAATAAGCTGTTTTTAACCAGTCAGAGCTTCGTTTTAGTGGAGTTCATGAAAGATGGCTTTCAGATGATGAACATCACAGATCTCATACGTATGTTCTACTCAACTGTGAAGAGATGACATCATTTGTACTGTAAGTGTTTCTATTACTTATTCTAATATTTATTTTACAATAAATAACTTTGTTTTGTTATAGATTGTATGTTAATCATCTTAAGAAAAAACTTCCTCAAATTACAGCAGCTGCTCTCGAAGAACGCAGACAAAAAAAAATTTCTCAGTGGTTTCAAATACTGGTAACATAATTTTTTCATACTTTATCATCTCCTTCAATTTATAGTTTACTATATTGATAGTTATTTCACAAATTTTCAGGTGTCTCCACATGCTGATAAAATTGACAAATGACTTTGTATATTGAGTAACCCACCATCCAGAATGGTGAAATCTTATAATGCATATGTGGTGAATGGTTTTTTATTTCAAACAAATGCATATGGGGAATCAAAAAAAAAACAATGAACAGTGGAGTTTTCATGAGAGGATCTCATCATAAAGAAAATGAAGTTGACTTTTGTGGCATACTTGATGAAATCATTGAACTCTGTTATCTAGGAAACCATTACATAACAATGTTCAAATGTCGGTGGTTGGATACTGAGAGAGGCATGCGTGTTCATCCGACTCATGGAATCATTAATATTAAATGTAAAAGTTTTCTTGTAGTAAATGAACCATTCTTACTGGCTCAACAGGCACATCAAGTTTATTATGAAAATTACTATGCTACGTCAAGAGACTTGACTGATTGGTGGAGCATAATAAAAATGAAAATTCGAGACAATCAGTTTAGTTAAAGTTAATGTGCTTTAACTAAAGTGCAAGGAATTGAATTTTTTCAAGAGAGTACTCAAAATCAATCTTTGTTACATAGAGACATGATTATCGATGACGAAACCCCTCAATTAAGTGTCAGTGATGATAATGATGATGATAATGACATTACAAATGAATTTAAAATGTTAAGAGATGAAGCAACTGGAACTCAAATGGATATCAATGATATTGAGAAGGAATATGAAGATGACATTGACAGATATGAAGATGATGATGAAGCTGAACATTGATACAATTCAATAGTAGTTATATATAATCATAACTAATATACATGTATATATAAACATTATTATCAATTATTTGCTTACATTCGTTTTCTGCTTCAGATGGACGAGGACACATTTCGTGAGTTGGCGGATTCTGACCTATCTTTCGATATTGACGAGTTGCTGGCACCTGACCCTCAGCCTGAAGGCGCTTCAGGGAGTGCGCGGAGGGGGCACGGTCTTGCACGACTGATGATTCATGACCCCATCCCCGAGTGATGTCCACATCTTGGGTTCGATCCACGCACCTAGAGATGTGATAACCTGTGCATTTTACTAAGATTTCTTTAATCTATTTACATAATAAATGTTTGATTATTATTTTTATAGTTTTCCACATATAGCAGTCAGACAGGGCAATGCAATTTTGCGCAACATTGTTTCTCCGCCATGGACGACATGGGAGCATATTCCTGTTGATGTGCAACAGGCCATGTTCGGTCATTGGTTGGTACGTATGTAAATAAATAATTTCTATTTTGAAATTTATTTCATTTATAACTTGATATTTTGAATTATTTGTACGGTTTATGGTATCCAATAGAGGATACCATGCGTGACGCCATCCATGAGGCATGGGATGTGGCCATGCGTGATCGCTTTCGTCAGTTTTTGCACAATTTAAGAAGAGTTGCCATGATGAATGCATGAGTGTCAGATTTTAATGAGTCATGTAGAGCACACTGACCATAGTACATTTCATCCCATATATGGGATGGATTATGTGCCCACTAGTTGAGTGGTGGCTTTCAGTGGAGATCATTGGTGGGGAGGTAGAATCGGGGGAGATAGGAGGTAACTCCTCGAGCTGGGAGTCGTACTTTCAGTACTCATAGACAGCATTTGGTACAGACATTTTTTGTAAATATTTTATATAACTTTAAATATTAACAATTTATTTTATATTTTTATAGGTTGTCGAGCACCCCGTTATTATGGAGTACGAGGTATATCAGAGGATATATAGTGATCCAGCTACTAGAGAGCTCAGAGGTGATCACCAGCGTCACATCGTGGTTAATATTATTTGTTTTCAAGTATAAAAAATAAATGCATATAATATATTCACAATTTTAATTTTAAATTGCAACTACATGAGTCATATTAGACCACAACATCATAGACCTGACCAGAGGGTCAGGCCGAGGCATCAGATCAGACCAGTGGCCATCAGGTTAATGAGGCGGCATGGATACAGGCAACCTAATATGCCTTCGAGAAGGGCCGGGTAGTTGGTATCAGCTCTCGACTGACTCCCAGAGATTATTATGGCAGTGCTGCGATGTCAGCATCCAGCTCCAAAGGAGCTCATGCATCTTCTTCCGCTACACAGTATGAGGATCGGTTGCGATCTCAGACTGAGTTGATAGAGAGTCTCTAAAAGGAGAAGGTGGAGATGCGTCCGCAGCAGCAGCATCCGGAGGAGGAGTGCCGATGACAGCAGCATGTGTACGAGGAGCAGATGAGTCGGTGGCAGCAGCAGCAGTAGGAGCAGATGGAGTACATGTGCCAACTCACTCATGCCTTAGGGATGGAGTTTCCTCCACCAGTAGATACCCCTCCCCCTCCTCCTTCAGATTAGTTATTTTTTGATGTTATAATGTTTTTTAATTTAAAATATGACATTTTTTCTATTCAGAGTTTATGTCTCTCTTATACTGGTGTCAATATTGTATTATTTAATTT
This sequence comes from Viscum album, assembly GCA_963277665.1. Taxonomy (NCBI): domain Eukaryota; kingdom Viridiplantae; phylum Streptophyta; class Magnoliopsida; order Santalales; family Viscaceae; genus Viscum; species Viscum album. The sequence goes on from OY728157.1 coordinate 1,303,201,762, forward strand.
CTATTTATGTTTAATACTTTATTATTTATTATTGGTATTTATTTTAATGTTTGTTTTTTTATTAATAATAATATTACTCTTAGTATTTTATTATTTGTTTATATTTCGTTTTGCAAATTTTGATAATTTTCATATTTTTATTTTCTAATTATTTTAATAATGTTATATTCAGTATTTTTAATACATAAAAAGTTTCAAAACATTTAATTAAAATTACAATTTTTTAATTATTTATAATAATATGAATTCGGTATATTATTATTTTTATATAATATTATATAATTTATATTACAATATTAATATGATTAATAATATTATTCATATTTAATAATATTAATTTTTTATATATATTTAAATTTCTTAATATTTTAATTTAATTATAATTTTTTAAATATTTGAATGATTTTTTGTTATAATATTTGAATGAATTATAATTGTATTTGTACTATTATAATATTAATTAAAAAAATTTATTATTAATTTAATTTTTTTATTTTTTTTATACATATTTGCGATGGGATAATCATCCCATCGCAATAAGTAATTGAGAAGGGACGGAATCCCGTCACAATTAAATTTTTTTAAATTTTTTTTAAATTGCCTATTGTGACGGGCCCGTCGTAATTACTTATTTCTTTTTTTTTGGAAAAAATTAACACTTTGGTGACAGTATTTGTGGCCCGTCGAAAAAGTGTTATTTAAAGTTTATAATATATCTATCGATTAGTATTTGCGACATGACATATTACCATCGCAAATAATATATTTATCGACGGACCCGTCACAAATAGTGTTAGTTGTAACGCCATTTACCACAATGGGTCATTTGCGACGGACCCCCATCACAAATAGCCTTTTGCGACGGGATCCCGTTAGAACTGACCCCTCGTAAATGGGCTTATTTCTAGTACTGCATAAAATAAATTCTCCATGAACAACGATAATAAACAGTATAAACGATAAATATTTCTATAAATAAATATAAAAAGATTATAATAAATTAAATATATTTTTCAGTGTTTCTCAATAATTTAATTAATTATTCTTATTTGATTATCTAGTACATTAAGTACAAGTGGATAACAGTTTCGAACATAGGGTAAGGGTTTCTCATTTCAAATTTATTTCTATGGGATACACCATATTCACTAATTTTTCTTTGTATGTATAAAAACCATTGATATATAATATCATGAATATCTTTATCTTCATAGTATTAAATGTTTCATTTTATGATCACTAATATTACGAGGCATATAGTTTGACCATTTCTATAGAGGTAATGAAACTCATAACCTAATTTCCTTTCTTTGGGTAAATGATCTACTCCGATAATTATTTCATACTATGATTATATATCAAATTAATTTTGACTATCTAAATTTTCATTTACAATTTTTTTATATTGATTTATTGATAATATATATAATTTTTTTATTTCATTAACACTCACACTTTGATTTAAGAATAATCTTTTAGATGTTTCTTATTTCAAAAAATTTAATGAAATGTTTTTAAACATATACACTATGATCATATTTCCTCAATTTTATGATTCCATAACGTTTTCAGAAATCTAGTACATGTTTAAAAAAATTCAGAATAATATTTTATATATATATTATTATGTGTTTATTCTTAATAAAATTATTCTAATATCAACAAAGGATATCACTATCATGAACTGTTCAATGATTTTGTTTGAGTATTTTCATCTATGACAACACCAAATGTTTATTTTTATGATTAATTGATATTTATATCTTATGATACCATATACCTTTTTTACTAAATGGGTTTTTATTATTTTTATTAGGGATGTACTATATAGATACCTTTTTATATATTACTCTTGATTGCTTATGATTATATTGACTAATTATGGAAGTTATTTACATTTCATGTGATCGTTTAAATATGAATATATATATATAATTATTATGTTTCACCCCTATCATATTTGTAATTCATTGATGTTTTTATGTCTCGAGAGGGGCCCATTGTAACCCCTTGATGCATTAATAGGTCTCATGAGACAAACTATACTATGTTTTTGCCGATGCCTTACACCTTTTTATAGACTTCTTAGTTGAGGCCTTGATGGTTTGTTTATAATGTCAGGTATTATGAATCACCTCGTTATGTGATTATTTATTGATGATCCTTATGATTAATTGACTTGTATAATAATCATGGGTATATATCATTTTATTTTTATTATTTATACAGTGTTTATTATCATATTTTATTCCCTCCATATTATTGTCATGATTATTTTATAATGGCATGTGTTGTTAGTTATTCATCTTTATTTATTGGTTATCATTAATTTTGATAGATTTGACTGTATTATTACCATTTATGAGAATCAAAGGTCACCCATTTAGTATGTATTTTTTTTCCTCAGGATTCCAAGAGATATATTATGATAGATATATAGGTATAATCAAGGACAATAGGGGAGTCTTTATTGGAGTTAATATATTTTATTTCATCTTGTTTTATAATGTACATCATATATTTGTATCTAGTTTTGTAAAGATAATAAACTATTCAATGATTCAGGATATGATTTATTTATTTATTATGCCAATGTAATAAAGTATTCCACAAACTCTAGACTACTAGGGTCGGGATCCTTATAGTTGGTATCAGAGGAATTTTTTTTGAAACTATGTATGCTATAAGTTGAAAAAAAAATTGGGGAATATTTTCAAAAAATTGACATTTAGAATATTCCCAAGGTAACCAATCATATCATGTTTATTTTATTTATAATTTAAGTATTTCTATAGTTTTAATATTTCATAATCAAATATTTTGTATTCCATTATTCCAAAATGGTTTCCTGTAGAATGAACAGAAACTATATCAATGAATGTATTATATATATATATATATATTTACCTAAATTACAAGATAATGATGTTGGGGATAGAGCTATAACTGTAGGTAAAAAACATATAACTATACTAGGTCAACTAATCTAGGTTATAAGAAATAACCATACTTTCATTGAGGATTATGTTCCACATTGTGACGAAACAATGATAAACATCTACTTGGGACAAAAACCTTCATCATTCAATGGGACTACAAACCCATTTATAGCTGAGTTATGGATATGTTCCTTATAGTTGATATGTAGTCTATAAAATTTGTTTCATTGTTTTGGAATCATATAATATTATAAGGACATCATGGTAGTTTATAATCCCTCAAGAGATTCAGAACAATGGTAGCCTTTAATTAAAAACATAAAGGAAGATGTAGACATAGAAAATACGAAATGGATGGGATTTATGGAAATCTCCATGAAAAAAATATTTCCCACAAGAATAAATAGTGCATATAGATATTAAATTATATATTTTAATATAGAAATAGAATGAAAATGATTCAAATTTTGATGCCAACATGACAACGCTAAAAGGCATGACATAGAGTGTATATATATAATAATAGAATAAGGATTAGATATTTATTTGATATTCTTTAAAAATTACATGAATGTAAATAGAATACCAAAAATTCTCAACATACGAGGATATAATATCATGTGGTATAATGATGGATAAATAATTTTCCAATCCATATAGTTTTGAATTGAATAAATCTAATAATTGAGATGTTGAGTGATCTAGAAAATGATTAAAGGTAGAAGGAAATAAGGTAATATTTATATTTACAACATCAAATAAATTTGGAAATAATCACCATGGAACATTCCTATTGGGAATGATAGTTTTTTATATGTGTGTTTAAAATGGGAAGGAGGCCTGTGATTGCAAGGTCAAGAATTAAGTTAGATATGTGAAATTTTTTAGCTACAAGGAGATGGTTCACTAATAAAAAGAATGTCCTCTATGTTAAGGGAACTTCCCCAAAATGTCCAAGGTAAAATGTCCCTGAATATGTTGTTTAAGAGGATGTAGTAGATTTCCCAACCGATATAGGGGAATGTACTTTAATTATCAACTCAAATTTATCTAATGATGCATTTGATTTTGGATCATCAAATTATTGTATATCTTCTTTTTTTTATAATAATTAGATATTTCAAATTCACCTTAACAAGGGTTTTGTCAGTAAAAACTTCATAGTGTAAATCTTATTAAAATAATGATTTCCTGAGAAGTTCCTATTTTAAAACATAAACATTTTATAATTGTGGATTTCAGTATCATACCTATGGTTGAATATGATATAATCCATGTTATGAACATTAATTCAAAATACAATTCAAAAATATTATTATAAAGTTAAGGAAATTATGATTTGTGGTGAATATCTGTAACTTATTACCTTTAGAGGGGAGACTTCATCATATGAGTCACATTTTTATCCATGTAAAGTTGCACTTCTAAATAATATTCTTGGAGAAGAATAGAAGATAAAAGAAACTAATAAAAAACATTTACCTTATAATCGAGTATGTGCCTATTTTTGAAGAATACATTTATGTATTTCCAAATAAAATACCTAGACTGTTACACCCCAATATTTCATTGTATGTACTTCTTCAAAACAATTCAATAACTTGCACTACACGTAACACCAAGTTCGAGCACACCATGACTTATCAAACAAGACGTTCAAAAGAAGTTATGAATAGTATGAACTATATTTTGAACCTCGTATAATCCTTATAAATTTAGAATCCATTATATGAGTTTCTTAGACATAATTTAAGAACAAATTCCTTTTTTTCATATAAAAGAATTATTTTTTCAAAAATTCACTTTTACCAACTTTAATAGTAAATCATTTTTAAATCCAAAATTTTAAAATATTATATATTCAATTTGACTAAATAAATTTATTCTTTCTATTGGGGACAAAAAAAAATTTACAATTTAACACCAAAATCTTCCTAGGTAAGCTTCTCTTTGAATAATACAGTTGCGTGTGTTGTACCCAAATTCGAGTTCTAACACACAATACAACCAATCAAACTAGCCATAATGAATAGTAATACCTAATTTTTAAAATTTTATAAATTTTATCTCTCAAAATTGACTTTATTTTAAGATTCGTAATATCCAATTTATTCTAGGGTGAAATTTTGGTACTTTTCGGATAACTTTTATATTTTTATGAATAGTGAAAATTACTAAATTTTAATTAAACACTACTTTTTTAATAAAAATAATTGGTAGTGATAAATTACGAATTTGAGTGGTTTTAAAGTATATTTAGAATATATTTTTACCATTTAAAACAATTTTGTTCGTTGGAAAAAATTTTACAATTAAACCGGACATAAACAATTGTCAATCTTTTGATAGTTATTATCTCTTAAAAACACGGTTTTTGTTTTCACAACAGGAATTAATTTTAAATTTATTTCTGCCACTTATGTGTACTGAATTTGGAAGAATTTATTCTATATTTGGAATCAGTATGTTAAAATTGTTTAAATATGTAACTTTTATTTTTAGACATTTTGAATAATTACTTCGGTAATTATTTTATTTACCATGGTGAAAGGGTAAATCCCGTAAATAAGGGTTAAAAAATAATATTATAATAACAAAAAATTACCCTAAAATGTGTCCTAAACTTTTTGGTTGATACCTGTCCGACCATGGGAATCTTTGGGTTGATTTTGGGACCCCATGGAGCCACTTGTATGTGATGGGGACACTTTATTTTAATTAAGTTAAAATTAATAGAAAAATTACACAAGCATATATCTTTTAGAAAAACAATTTTTACATAGGGTTATATATGATTTATTTTCAACTATAAATATTAATTATAAATCTAAAAATATTTCCTACATAGTGGTACTTTATTTATAATTTTTAGATGTTAAATAATTTAATTTATTGATGACACAATGGTGATGCAGTAATTACCATAATAGTGAAAAATTAGAATAATTGATATTATAAATAGCTAAATAAATTTAATTTGAGACGTTTTATAAATACCAATAATTTTCTAGGTTTATATGGAATGTTAGGATTGATTTATATAACTTTTTTATAAATAATAATTCTGTTATGAGTTTTACAAAAATCAATTATTGAATAGTGTCAAAATTGACATAAAAGAGTTTTTTAAAACAAATATTATATTATTAATTGATATTAAATTCCTAAAAATATAAGGATCATCAAAGAGACTTATATCATAAGAGTTTTATCATTAATGGACCACTTTGGGGTCTCTTGGATGTATATAGTATGATTATTAACAATATAATATAATAATACAAAAAGACATTGTAAAACTGAAACTAATTAACTAAGAGTTAATACTTAATGATATGGTTAATATAGTGACCCAAACCTGTCTAAATTCTATTGGTTGAGTGATTTTCCACCCATACCCACCCTAACATTTAAATAATCCACTTTGGATAAATTAGAAACCGAATATGAATTTATTATAAAATAATATTTCTAGCTTTTCCAAAGGTGCCTCTCACCCCTCTTATAAAAGGGAACTCCCCCTTCTCACTAAATAACACATTAAAAGCCTTTTGGATCATCCAACCCCTGTCCAAATACTCTCTAAACATCCCTAAATTCATCATAAATTCCATACTATATTTATAAATCTAACCTAAGGAAACCTTTTGATCAAATCAAAAGGAAGAACCCGAAGAACAAGTAATGATTTCACCACCCTTTTTCAAGTTCCTTTCATCTTGTACTTCTTCTTTAATTGTTATTACCATTATAAAATAATAACTCCAGTTTATTATATATACTTTTATGTTATTATAAACATGTTATGACCATATTTCAGTATTCTATTCATCCTTTGAATGACATGTCACCATACGTGCGTACGTACAGCTTACCGTCTCCATGTCGTGGTGTAATTGTTATTCAAAACATTATTATTTGGATGGGTATAATAATGATGTGTAATTCATGTAAATAAAAAATATAACATGATAATTATTCTGAATATATGATATAACATCCAATTATATATTATTTTAATATCAAAATAATGATATTGTCGCTCGTGCGTACGTACGGACAACCGTCTCCACGAACGCGATGAGATTCATTATCCATCGTATCCATTCAATTATAATTATCATTTGATGATTTAAAAATAATGTTTAAGTACTTGATATAATTCTGGATTTGAATAAGATACAACCTATCCCTGACAACCACGGCTTACGTAACAAAACATATAAAAGAATACGAGTAAGTTAACACCCGAAACGACGATAATACTAAGATATTATTAACAAAGCAATGTTAAAAGATCATATATGATATCATATTAATGTATATGATACTTGTATAATTTAATAAATATTATTTCACCATTATAAAGAATATTAACCTACCCCCAACTAGGGAAAAGTACAAGGTAATGGTTATTTCACAATCTATTCATTATCCGAGGTTGTTTATACGTAATTATCTATTGGGACCTCTTTAACAGCCACATCCATGTTTCTAAAAAGTGTATTTAAAAAAATTATTACTATTTTACAGAATATAGGTTAAAGTCATTTATAATCTGTTTTGACTTTTTATAAGATTTTTATAAAGGAATCTTTTTGTCGTTTTCCAAACAAGGTCCTTTTTAACCTTTTCGACAGAATTATGGTAAGAATGTTTTTTAACTTATATGGCGGGTGCAGCTATTTTCCACCATTATAAAATTTTTGAAGCATCCCTTAAAATATTATAAGGGTATTTCCAATATAAATGCTTTATATAATAATTATGTGACTTTTAAATGATTTCAAAATGAATATTTTAGAATTTCTGAAAGGCACGCTTTATCAAAATCAGCATTTTAAATGTTTTAATGATTTATCATTATAAATCTTTTTAATTAATGTCCATGTTTTCAAAATTATTTTAAGGATTTATTTATATTTTTAAATAAATTTTTTGAAATGATATTTCTTTTAAAAAGTTTCCATGTGGTATGAGACACTTTGATTCAAAAATCTCTTTTAAATTACTTCCTTTATAAATGTGTGACTTTTCAATGATTTCGAGAAAAGAGATATTTCTCTCAAATAGTTTTGATTTCATATATGTCAACATCCTTTGATGTATTTTACGATTATTTGAAGTTGATTTATTATGATACAAAACTTTTTTATTGTATTGAAGGTTTTGTGATATGTTTTACTGTGGATGTGTTATTTTTATACCATTCATGGTTTATGGAGAATGTATTGACATTTCATATGCTAGTTTTAGTACAAATGTTTATATTATTTTTAAACCTTTTCATATGAGAATTCATTGGACTTAGTAATTGACAGGTGGAGCCCACTATAGCTCCTCGATGCATCAGTATGTCTCATGAGACAAACTAGTGTCTTTGAACAAGGCCTTGACAAAATCTTATTTGTAGTATTAGCATGAGGACTTGGCTATACGGTTATGATAGTCTATAATTATGCATTCCATCATTATGAAAGTGGTTATTGATATTTCATGTGATTAATCTATTAATAGAATATCCATGTGAATATGTAAATGGCATTATTTCATTTTATTTTTTCCACACTATGTTGAAGTTTTAGTTTAAAATGATTTTGTTTTAGTTATACATTGCCATAAATGTTTACACTTTTATATGAATGTTTCTGCTGTATTGCTTACCCTTACAGAGCGTTTGAGCTTACACCTTTCTATGTTTAATTTTTCCCCAGATTCCAAGAAGTATATTGTGATTGATATGCAGGGTTAATATAAGGGAATAATGTAATTCATAAAGGATTATTTATGATGTTTTGTATGTTATGAAGTGTAATGTAACATTCATGTATGTAATCTATTTTCCAAGTCTGCTAAACTAACCGGTCCTTTGGGACATGATTCCTTGTAATCATGCCAATTTATTAAAATAATACACCGTCTCTGGGTAACTGGGGTGGGGGTGTTACATTTGGTATCAGAGGAAGTTTAGCAATAACATTGGAAACTAGATTTAGATAAACTCTGATTAGAGCACATAGCCCTAAGATAGACTTTTAGGATTAGAATAAAATAACTTCTTAGAATTTGGGTTTTGTAGAAATTTTGTGAGTTTTCTGAGCAATACATCCATGTCTGGATACGAGCAGGTATAGGTGGCTCTGGCACAGATGTACCTAGAGGTAAAACCCAAAAACATCGCTTTGAGCTAGACTCGAATGGGAACTGTTGCACCACAATGGGCCTTGCTGCCCTCTTGGTTACGAACCTCCCGGGGGATGTGCTTAGGATAATTCTCATTTTAATTACAAACCATTATGAAGGGCTCATGAGTATATACAAACTCAAATAAAAAATTTTATGATTATGGATTATATCCACAAACTGTTCAATTTGCGTTAGGTATTTTACATGTTTGCAATTATCCATTTCAATTCCTAAACTAACCTAGTTTATGCTATTGTATAGAAATGGCGCCCAATAGAAAGAATGTGAACTCCAGTAAAATGTATGATCCAAAGAGTAAGAAGGATCATATCTTTCATGGTATCAATCCATTATTTAGAAGTGAAATACTCTCCCATGTATTATCGTCATATGATGAAATAATATCTTATGTGGATAATATATCTAAAGAGTTTACTGAGTCCTATGGATTTTAAGGGAATAAAAAGAAGAAAAGGATGGAAGATAGAAAGATAGATAAAGGGAAGAGGTAAAAGAATAATATCCCCATATGTGATAACTATGGGAAGAAACACCATGGAAATTTCCAAAAAGGAATGGGAGTTTGTTATGAGTGTGTAGGAAAAAGGGCACCAAGTACGTGACTACAAGGGTAAGAAAATGGTTTCAAATGTACAATGCTTCATTTTCAAGGAGTTTGGACACTACGCGAACATATCATTAGACTATACCGCAAATGATGCTATTGGATAAGAATCAAGTTATGATACTACCACAGATGAAGTGGAATGATTAGTGTTCTTATGTTGATTATGTCATTTGAGTGTTGTATCAACAATGTACGTGTTATAATAATTATGGACAATATAAGGATTATACAACAGTACTATTTCATTGAGGATATGAGATTTTATGGTACTATGAAAAGTGACTCTACAGAAAGTTAAATTTTTTTGAAATTATATGGTTGTAGGAAAGATAAACCTTAATATGGTCCTAATATTGAGGTACTTATTTTGGGATAAAATATGATTGATTTGGGTAAATTATATTGGATATTCTTGACTGCCATGAAACCGATTAAAGATTTGTATATTCCATAATTTTTGGAGTTTAAAACATTTTTGGATGGATGAATTATATCCAACATTCTATATGGAATAAGGGAGCATTAATGTAATCAATACAGATTATGGTAATGCAGGATGTTTTAGTGTTTTAAAAGAATACATGATGAATGTATTCATATGCTATTACGGGGTAAAAAGGATCTACATTATGTTTACCTTCGTTATAAATGTTGGACTGTGATTTTGGACAGAAGTATTTTGGATAATTCTAGCTTGAGATTAATTTTCGATTGGCATAAAAGGACAACCTGGAAATCGGGCGGCAACCCATAGCAACCGGTAAGGCCGCGGGACATGATCCTGCAACCGAAGGGCGACAAGGGTGTATCACCTACCACTGGCCCAGGAGATGTCCTGGATAAAATAATGTAGTTTATTTTAAGAAGGTCTAGTAGATGAATTATAAATTCATTTTTTTTACCCCAAACGATTAGGATAAATAGAATATTTTTTAAAGTTCTATTATCTTTTAATATGAAATATAAGTTTGTGGTAGAAATTAGTTAAACGATTTAACTCTATTTTTAGGGTATATATTTTTCTTCTCCTATTATTCTTGGAAGAAATTAATTCTTATACTTTATTGAAGGGATCTTAAAACCAAAAATGTGTTATCCTAATACCTTATGGTTTGTTGAACCTATGGAATTTTAAATCATCGTAGATTACTGAATTTAAGGACCTCAATTTTAAACATGATTAAGATGGATGACCTCAATCACCACCTATAAATATTTAAGTTTTTCCTCCAATTATATGTCTCTAATTTCCACCGATGTTCTCTTAATCGAGATCATCATTTGGTGGTGACCCTTTCATATCTCTTTTCCTCTGATTAAGACTAAATTTTATTAACCAAATTTCTGATGTGGGTTTTCCCACAAAGATATTTTCTATTTTCAACCTTTATTTTCGAAGAAGAATATCAAATTGTGAGGAAGAAATTTTTTTAAGGAGGGAAGAATGTAACACCCCAAGATTTCATATTATGTACTTCTTCAAAACAATTCAATAACTTGCACTACACATAACACCAAGTTCAAGCGCACCATGACTTACCGAACAAGCCTTTAAAAAGGGGTTATGAATATTATTAACTAAATTTTGAACTTTATATAATATTTATATTTTTAGAATCCATATTATGAGTTTCTTAGACATAATGTAAGAACAAATTCCTTTTTTTCAGATAAAAGAAGTATTTTTCAAAATTTCACTTTTACAAATATTAATAATGAACCCTTTTTAAATCCAATATTTTAGAATTTTATATATTAAATTTGACTAAATAAATTTATTCTTTAGAATGGGTAAATAAATAAATTTACAATGTAACACCACAAGATTCCACGGTACACTTCTCTTAAAATAATATAGTATCGTGTGTTGTACGCAACTTCGAGTTCTAACACACACTACAACCAATCAAAATAGCCATAATGAATAGTATTACCTACTTTTTAAAATTTTATAAATTTTATCTCTCAAAATGGACTTCATTTTTTGATTCGGAATATCGAATTTATCCTAGGGTGAAATTTTGGTACTTTTCGGATAACTTTTATATTTTGATGAACAGTGAACATTACTAAATTTTAATTAAAAACAACTTTTTTATTCAAAATAATTGGTAGTGATAAATTATGAATTTGAGTGGTTTTAAAGTATATTTAGAATATATTTTTACCATTTAAAACAATGTTGGTCATTGGACAAAATTTCACAATTAAACCGGACATAAACTAGTGTCAATCTTTTGATAGTTATTATCTCTTAAATACACGCTTTTTGTTTTAACAATGGGAATTATTTTTAAATTAATTTTTGCCTCTTCTGTGTATTGAATTTGGAAAAATTTATTACATATTTGGAACCAGGATTTTTATATTGTGTAAATTGGTATCTTTTATTTTTAGACATTTTGAATAATTACTTCGGTAAATATTTTATTTACCATGGTTAAAGGTTAAAACCGGAAAATAAGGGTTAAAAAATAATATTATAATAATAACAAATTACCCTAAAACGTGTCCTAACCTTATTGGTTGATACATTTCCAACCATGGGAATCTTTGAATTGATTTTGGTACCCCATGGAGCCACTTTTAAGTGATAGGGACACTTTATTTTAATTAAGTCAACATGAATACAAAAATGACACAAGCATATATCTTTTAGGAAAACAATTTTTACATAGGGTCATATATGTTGGATTTTTGACTATAAATATGAATTAGAAAGATAAAAATATTTCCTACATAATTTTATTTTATTTATAATTTTTAGACATTAAATAATTTAAATTATTTATGACACAATGGTGATGCAATAATTACCATAATAGTGAAAAATTAGAATAATTGATATTATAAATAGCCAAATAAATTTAATTTGTGATTTTTAATAAATAAAAATAATTTAATATGATAATAAGGAATGTTAGGATTTATTTAATTAATTTCTTTCGAATTAATCATTCTGTTATGAGTTTTAAAAAATTCAATTATTTAATAGTGTAAAAATTGACATAAAAGAGTTTTTTTAAAACAAATATTATATTATTAATTGATATTAAATTCCTAAAAATATAAGGTTCGGCCAAGAGACTTATATCATGATAGTTGTATAATTAATAGACCACATTGGGGTCTCTTGGATGTATATAGTAAGATTATTAACCATATAATATAAAAATACAAAGAGACATTGTAAAAGTGAAACTAATTAACTAAGAGTTAATACTTAATGATAAGGTTAATATAGGGACTCAAACCTGTCTAAATTATATTTGTTGAGTGGTTTTAGACCCATCCACTCCTTAAAAATTAAATAATCCACTATTAATCCATTAGAACCCGAATATGAATTTATTATAAAATAATATTTCTAGCTTTTCCAAAGGTGCCCTTCACCCCTCTTATAAAAGGGCACTCACCCTTCTCCCTAATTCACACATTAAAAGCCTTTTGGTTCGGCCAAACCCTGCCAAAATACTCTCTCAACTTCCCTAAATTTATCCTAGAGGCCTTACTATAGTCAGAAATCCACCCTATGGATCCCTTTTGATCAAATAAAAAAAATAACCAGAAGAAGAGTTAATGATTTCACCACACTTTTTCAAGTTCGTTTCTTCTTATACATCTTTTTTCTTTTTTATTACCATTCTAAAATAATGACTCCAGTATATTATATATAATTTGATGTTATTGTAAACATGTTACTACCATATTTCAGTATTCTATCCATCCTTTGAATGACATGTCACCATACATGCATACGTACAACTTACCGTCTCCACGTCGTTGTGTAATTGTTATTCAAAACATTATTATTTAGATTGGGATAATAATGATGTGTAATTCTTGTAAATAATAAATATAACAAGATAATTATTCTCTCTATATGTTATAACATCCAATTATATAATATTTTAATATCAAAAGAATGATATTGTCGCTCATGTGTACGTACGGACTACCGTCTCCACGAACGCGATGAGATTCATTCTCTATTGTATCCATTCAAGTATAATTATCATTTGATGATTTAAAAATAATTTTTAAGTACTTGATAAAATTCTGGATATGAATAAGATACAACCTATCCATCACAACCCCAGCTTACTTAACATATCATATAAAAGAAAATGAGTAAGTTAACACTTCAAACGACGATAATACTAAGATATTATTAACAAAGAAATGTTAAAAGATCATATATGATATCATATTAATGTATATAATTCTTGTATAATTTAATAACAATTATTTCACCATACTACAGGAGGTTAACCTACCCCCAACCAAGGAAAAGTACAAGGTAATGGTTATTTCACAATCTCTTCATTATCTGAGGTTGTTTATACATAATTATATACTAGGACCTCTTTATCATCCACATCCATGTTTCTTGAAAGTGTATTTCAAAACATTCTTACTATTTTACAGAATATGAGTTAAATTCATTTATACCCTTTTTTGTATTTTTATAAGATGTTTATAATGGAATCTTTTTGTCGTTTTCCAAAAAAGGTCCTTTTTAACCATTTCGACAGAATTAAGGTAAGAATTTTATTTTAACTTATACGGCGGGTGCGGCTATTTTAAGCCATTATAAAATTTTCAAAGATTCCGTTACTAGCTTATAAGGATATGTTAATAGTAAATGCTTTATTTTATAATTATGTGACTTTTAATTGATTTAAAAATGTATATTTTAGGAATTTATGAAAGGTACACTTTATCAAAATCAGAATTTTGAATGTTTTAAAGATTTATCATTCTAAATAATTTTAATTAATGTCCATGTTTTCAAAATGATTTTAAGAATTTATTTATGTGGACATGAATGTTTTGAAATGATATTTCTTTTCAAAAGTTTCAATGTGGTATGGGACACTTTGATTCAAAAATATCTTTCAAATTACTTCCATTATAAATGTGTGACTTTTCATTGATTTAGAGAAAAGAGATATTTCTCTCAAATAGTTTTGATTTCATCTATGTCAACATACTTTGATGGATTTTATGCTTATTTGAAGTTGATTTATTATGATACAAAAATTTTGTATTGTATTGAAGGTTTTGTGATATGTTTACTATGGATGTGTTATTTTCATACCATTCATGGTTTATGGAGAAAGTATTGACATTTCATATGCTAGTTTTAATACGAATGTTTATGTTATGTTTAAACCTTTTCATATGTGAATGCATTGGAATTAGTAAGTGACGGGTGGAGCCTGCTATAGCTCCTCCAGGCATCAGTAGGTCTCATGAGAAAAACTAGTGTCTTGGCACAAGGCCATGAAAAAATCTTATTTTTAGTCTTGGAACGAGGCGTTGGCTATGTAGTTATGATAGTCTGGCATTATAAATTCCATTATTACGAAAGTGGTTATTAATATTTCATGTGATTATTCGACTAGTAGAATATCCATGTGAATATGTAAATGGAATTATTTCATTTTATTTTTTCCATACTATGTTAATGTTTAAGTTTAAAAGGATTTTGTTTTAGTTATACATTGCCTTAAATGTTTACGCTTATTTATGAAAGTTTCTGATGTATTGCATACCCCTATGAAGCATTTGATCTCACCCCTTTCTATGTTTTATATTTCCCAGGATTTCAAGAAGTATATTGTGATTGATATACAGGGTTAAGACAAGGGAATAATGGCATTCATAAATGATTATTTATGTTGTTTTGTATTTTATGAAGTGTAATGTAACATTCTTGTATCTAATCTATCTTCCATGACTGCTAAACTAATCAGTCCATTGGGACTTGATTCCTTGTAATCATGAAAATGTGTTAAAATAATGCACCGACTCCGGGTAACTTGGGTCGGGGTGTTACATAGACATCAGCCATAGTGGAAATTTGTGATTTACATTTATTTAATTTCTAATGTAGGACTTATAAAAATTACTCCATATAGAATGGTCGTGATGTAGTTAATTGTATTAGAGAAACATCGGGGGGATTTTAGTAATAAGAGGTTTATACTACCTAGTTCTTCACCATAGGGAGCTCATTTTGATTTTCTAAAGAACAAATATAGATCTATGAGGCTGTGAATTGACTATAGTGAGATGACTACATTTATGATACTGAATAGGTATATGCTAGCTCATATAGATGACTTATTTGACTAAATTCATGAATCTTGATATTTCTATAATATTGAACTTCATTCTAGATATCATAAATTTCATATAAAGAAGGAATATATTTTAATATAATAGTTTCGAACAAGTAGTAGACATTACATGTTTGTAGTAATGACTCTTGTAATGACTAATGCACCTTTTGTTTTTATAAATCTAATGAACATTTTATTCAATGAATATTATGATAATTTTGATGTCGTATTTATGGATGATATTTTGTTGTACTAAAAAATCTATGAATATTATGAGAACCACTTGCGGGTTGTTCTGGAAACACTAAGAAAAAAGTGTAATAGGGGGGTTTAGAAAGCATTATTTCTATATTCAAATAGTTTCATTTTTTGGCTATTTGCCTCCACGGATGGAATCCCAATTGATACTGCAATGAAAAAGTCAGTCTAGGAATTTCGTATACCAACAAATATAAGTAAGGTATGTTTTAAGACCCAAGAATTCTAATATAAAAACAATATATTTAATAGTGTGTATGATACACAACACGAATCCTTTAATGGAATACAATATCTTAAAATTTTAGATATATTTAATATTTAAAATAAATCTATTTGATAAAATGTAATGAATGTAACACTAATTCAGCATGAAATACATGAAATAATGATTTTATTTAGAAGTATACATTAGATGCAATAATATGATCATCTTTCTCTAATAAAACACTAAGGTCATCTTGATATACAAGCAAGACTGAGTTTTCCAAAACTACCATATACTATTAATATTATTATTTAATATGATTTTTATCAACTATATCTTGTAATAAAATTTATGAAAATGATTAACTAATTTTAAAAAATATTACATACCTAAATTTCTATAAATCTTTGGTGTTATATATGAATATAGAACCAAATTTAATATAAAAGGTGTGTCTACACGAAAATTTATTTTAGGATCCGAATGGTGTTTATCCTCATAAATAATAATAATTACTATTAGTAAAATATCATAACAAAATATTTATGTTATATATATTCAGTAAAATATTTTTTATATTTAACCAATATATTTGATAAGCATAAGATAAGAATAAATATAGTTTTATGGTTAACAGTTTTAATTTTATAAGACGACAATTTTTCCACCTTCTAATGGGGAACCTATTTAAAATTCAATTTTTGGAACTTTTTTAAATTTTAAATTTAAAAATGAAAATAATATTTTAAATCAGAACAAAAAATTATCTTTGGGTGATACTTTTCTATGAACAATTTTTTTGTACGAAAAGGGAAAAATATAAAATTTTATTTCAAAAATTATTTTTCGTTTTACTTAATTATAAAAAAAATTATTTTTTATTTTTATTAATGTTAAATTAGATAAATTACATATCTTAAAATCCAATTGATTTCATTGTAATTAATTTCACATTAGAATTGTATAAAAAACATCTCAAACTTTTGAACATATTTACTGTAAAAACCACTTTGTCATCTCATCAGAAAAATTAAATTTAAATTAATTTCTACCACTTCTATTATTGGGGTTTGTAAAAATGTATTCTATATCATGAATCATGATAATTTATACTTTCTAATATGTCAACGTTAATTTTTTCCCAAAAATATTATTGAAATTAATAAAAATTAATTAAAATAATTAACAAATAAATTATCATAACATTGGACTAAACCTTAAAACTAAATACCAAAATAAAAAAACTAGTCCAAAATCCACTTTCTATACATATTAAAACCATATAATCGATTTATTTGAATTTTTTCCATTATCGGATCCACATGACAATGAAAAAACATGGGTAATTCCCATTTCAAAAAGTTATAGAAATGACACCCCTCCCCCACTATAAAAAGGAATTCCCTCGATCATATTCAAACCTCTAAAGCCCTTTATATTTTACAAACCTGATCTAAGAATCTCCCCACATCCCTCCTTTTATCCTAGAAACCTCACCATGGGATTAAAGATAACCATGTAAGGCCTTCATTGCAAACTAAATGGAGATACTTGAAAAATTAGTAGCGTCCTTCATCAAGATCATTTCTTTTATTTTCATTATCCACTCCTCAAAAACTATTATTTATTGATTATATAATATTCAAATTTTCATAAATACGATTATATTTTTATTCTAATGTTTATACCAACTCTTACACAAACTTCCATCTAATTGTCAATGATTTTATCGTTCATGTATGGAAATCTACCGCCTCGCGAAACAATGATTGATTATTTTTTCCATTAACACCTATTAGGGATGGTCATTATGATTGAAAAACTAATTTTATATGATATATATTATATTAATAATGTATTTAAAATTATATAATTTTTATATATAACATGTCATTATGCTTTTCCTTTTTTGGGAATATAGATAACATTGTTTGTGGAAGTGTAGACTCTCTCCACCTCAAAGATATGTGATTAGTTAACATGATACATGGAATATATAAATGAATGAATAAATAAATCTAATTTGACATAAATGAAATATATATTATATTCATGAATTAATTACCTTTCTATAAACATAGCATATCATTTCCATTTTTACCCTTTTCACATAGTAAAAAGTTATAACAACGGTCGAGGATGTGTATACTACCACCTCTTTGACTTTATGTGATTCATTTTACATCACAATAAATATATATATAAGTTTAAATATGATTAAATAATATGGTACTTATGACATAATTACCAATCTAAACATATATAATTTTACTTAATATCTTTTTATAATGATTATTGAAAAATGGTAATGTTACCCATGCGTGTGTATGGCCTACTATCTTAATGATTGTTACGTTACCTAATTTTTCATAACCATATTATATTATTTGTTTTAAATATTAACTAATTTATAAATATGATACTTATGTAATTATTTTTCTATTTTATATTTTCATTTAGTGAAACCTTTTACCATATTAAATCTACAAAATTAATTTTTAATATTGGAACTGAAATTGGTCAAAATCCCCAACGTAAATTTTTTTGATTAAGTAGTTGTATTAAAATTTATTATATGTGGTATAAAAGTATTAATAATCTTGAAAAATGTTCTAGTAATAATAAATAATTTACATATGTTTATGATTTAGTATTCTAAAGGCACACCTGACATGTTGGAATGAAGGTAATAAATTTCATCTCAATTTAAATTCCATTGATACTTTTTTGGTGTTATGATCAAAATAACTTTTATTTTGTGTATATAGTACAATTTGATATGTTATATCATAAATATAATTATTCTCATGATATTATACTTTTTATTTAATGGTATTCCTTCCGTGGTATTATTATTCCAATGTTTCAATGTGGTGTGGGACACTTTGTAATGATTAATGATTATTTTCCTCAAGAATGATTTAGTGATATTTTAATTGTATTTCCTATCATCAATTTCAAAAAAACTAATTGTTAATTATCCTCCATAGGGGAATTATTGATAAATCATTATCCTTTATACAATAATGATATTTGATATGTCTCATTTCTTGTTAATTTAATCGATTATTCAATATGAGTAATTCTTTGGATATGTACGACACTGGTGGGTCTGAGTTATAGATTTCCCCCTGATGTATTGATAGTGTCTTAATATGAATTTGATTGTCAAATTAGATGGTTTATACCCTACATGGTAAACCATCTTATGAATGGTCTTGAAGGTAAAGGTACATTGTAAATGGGAAACATGGCATCCAATAATTAAAAATTTCTTTCATTTAGACTAAGTTATTATTTATACCTGAGATTTTTTTTGATGTATATATTGAAAAATTATATTCATATTTTATTGATTAAAAGGAATGTGTTTCTGTTTTATTCCATTCCATATTGATTATTCATTATCAAGTTATTTTAATGGAATATTTTATTAGTAATTTACCATTCCATGTTTATTATTCTCATCAATTTATTATTTATTCTAATTTACATAACCATATATAAAATTTTATCTCACCCTTATTATATTTCCATTCATGAGAATATGAAGAATAAATCATTGAATAAGCTTTCAATGAGGTAGTTCATTCATTTTATTATGTGTCATGTTTTATTTCCCCATTTCCCAATGTAAAATGGGTGTTATGTATATATAATGGTTTACTGGAACTGCTTAACTTATTTTTTTCCATCAAGATTTGATTCCTTGTAATCAAGAAAAGGCAATAATATAATAAAAAAGATTTTTGATCATGGGGATGGGGCACTACAGTTTTCCTCATACGACATTTAGAATAATCTTTAAAAGGTATATTTAAAAATATTAGATTAGTTAAAATAAAACTACAATTGATTTTGAGTATAGGTGTATAATAATATACTTGAATTTTGGATACGTAAATATAATGTTTGTATTCCTAGTAATACATTTATATATGGATACTGAATGTGTATGTGGTTTATTAACATATGTGGCTATGGGAAATAACTCAAACAATGTGTGTTGGGATTGAATCGAGCATAACGTAGTACCCAACAATGGGAATTACAGTGCACCTAATTTGACACACCCCGGGGATACACTTTTGATAATTCTCATTTTCATTACAAAACATTATGATATATTAAAAGGTCTGGATGTCCCAAAAAACAAAGCATTATGATTCTATGATTTATAATTCATAACATTATTTTATATTTTATAAATGATTTATAATTATACAATATTCATAATTTTATGAGCTAATATAGTATATTCCATTATTTAGAAATGGTACCTAAAGGAAAATGGTATCAATACTCATAGAAAATGTAGAGGATTTTAAAGAGTAAAATATGATACATATAGTATTATAAGTAGGAATGTAATGGATATATTAGGAAATAAAAATTAGGTTATGACACATAACATTTCCTAGATTGAAAATTAATTTTCACAATGAGATTATCTTATGTTAGATCTCTTTATGAGATAGGGGTCCCCATCAGTTAGTGGGACTACTGAACCAATGTTAGTTGAGAAATTTATTAGGTATTTGGAAAATATATTCATGGTAGTGGGATGTGGAAAAATGGAAATGGTTCCACTTTTGATGTATTGTATCAACAGTGATATAGATCAATGGTGGTCTGTGATCTAGAATAATCAGGAAGAAAAAGAAATAGAAGTTATGGAATTGAGAACATTTATTGAGACATTTAACAGAAGACATTTCCCTTGTGAGTAATATATTATGATGAATAAATAGATTTTTATCTTATAGAAAATGGAAAATGAGATTTTTAAAATTTACAAAGCTACATATAGATGGATAGCTTGGTAATATACATATTAGGTTTGCAACACATAGTACAAGATTGACCACTTCTTTGATGGTATTAATCAAAATCACTTAAGGGTGTTGGTTTATTAAAAAATTTCATAATATAAAGATATAGTTTTATGTGCCATAAAAAATAAGAATTAATTTTTTATTATCAATATAATTATGTGAAATCAAGAAAAGAAGAGGTGATTTGAACAAAAACTGAATGATAATTTATCAAAGATGATGGTAAAGAAATTTCCCTCCTCTGAGAATTGTGTAAATAATCAACCTAGGAAATTCTTGAATAGAACAGTATTTATCTGTAAATCTATTGAATTGGGTAACTAAGGAAAATAATGAATATGGAAGAATAAAAATGATATTATTCAATGTTTCAACTAAAAGGTGATCAGGAACTACCCAAACAAATTCCCTTATCATCCAGGAAATAAAAATTCAAAGAATCTAAGGGATTAAAGATAGTATTACGTTATTGATAAAAAAGAGGAATTATTAATGGGATTGTAATTGGATTAGAAAATATCTTATCTCCATATTTTTTCAACGATGTACAAGTTATAAGAGTTAATAAATATATAAGGATTGTACTTCAGTACTTTTTCATTAATGAATTGCAAAAATATATTGAATTTTTCTATGTAAATTGATTCAGTAGAAAGTTAAACACTATAAAAAATTCCCAATTTAGGGATAGATAATACTCAACGTCTTCCTAATTTTGGATCAATTTTTATTGTATAAATAAATGATTTATTAGGATATGTGTTGAGTACCATGGAACTGATTAATGATTTGTCGAGAAATTGGTTTATGAAATACATGATGGAGTTTAAAATAGTTTTGGATTAATGAAATATATACAATAACATGTGTTTTATTTTAGTAATAATAAAGAGGTCATAATTCCAAAAATATGTTATAAAAATTCATGTTATCTCTATATTTCAAGATAATACAATATTATGGTGTTCACATTTTCAGTATATGATGATTATATATCTATTTTATAATGATTGTTGTCTGATTATAACTTATTATTTGAAATCTAGTGACCTTCCTTCTATAATGATAGATCATAATATTTTGGAAATGATAGCCATTTATGAAATTTGTTTTGTTAAAACATTGATTTAGCTTTAGATATTGATTTATTATTTTACTATATGACACATTGTGTGATATGAGATGATGTAGAAATAGGACAAGGCATTATCAATTATAATGATTAGGATTATTAAAGTATATATTTACATGTATTTATATTGGATAAAATAATTCTCTAAATATATAAAATGGTTATTGATATAAAAAAATTGTATCCTATAACATTCATATCTGATGAATCAAATTGTCCTTTAGATTATCACAGATTTATGGTTTTGAGGCCATTGACATTCCATTGATCACATACATTATTTTGAACAATTACTATCATTATTTATTAATTTATATTAATACCATGTTTTTATTTTCCACATACGTTATCCTACTTGGGATCCTGGTTATGTGACATGCATTTATACATATATCTCTTAAATATAAATTTTTTCACTGACCCTATTTACGATGTTGACTTTTCAAAAATAGAACTTTCAAATAAAAAATTACCAAGAGCATGTATAAATTAAGAGGATGCAATTTAATAATGTTGGGGATAATGTAATTACACAAAATTCTAATGTAACAAATTGAATTTAAAAACATTTATGAAATGAAACACCAAGAGTATAAAAGAATACAACATCCAAATTAATTAAGATATATTTAATATTTTAACTAATTATATTATATAACATTTAACACATGAAATAGTGTGTCAGATTTTGTAACATTCAATAATAGATTTTATTTCAATAGTTTATTGTACAAGAAACAATATTTTTAGATCGCTCTACACGGAACGTAGTGGTAATATTTTGGTACTTGAATGACCATGTTTTACAAAAACATAATTTATTATTAATGTAACACCCAATGTTTTCATGGTATGTTTCTTTTTAAATTTAATTTCATCAATATCATGGGTTTTACAAAACACCAATAATAAATAGAGAATGATATACAATTAAATATCATTATTTTTAAAATGGTTGTTATAACCTAGGTGCTAAAATATTAAGACTGAAAATTATTAACCAAATTATGAAATTTATATTTCAATAAATGTTTTTACATTCATTTAAATGATTTTATAAGCATAATATAATGATGAATAAAATTTTCCACATTAAAAGGATATATTTTTTTAAATATAGTTTGACCACCTATTAATGGAGAATTTTTTTGAAATATAAATTTTGACACTTTTATAAATTAAATTTGAAAAAATATAAATTATTTTTGAAAACATAAAATCAATATTTACCTTGGATAAATGTTTGGTATTTTTCTGATATGTTTCATTTTTTATGAATAGTAATGTTATATTTGGATAAATAAGGTGTCCATTTGGATTAATTGTATGAAAAATAAAATATTAACTGCACCTATTGAAGTATAATGAAAATTTAGGCATCTAAAAAAATTATAATATGATACAATTTTATCATAGAGTAAGTAAAAAACTTTTGCAGAAATTATTAATTAAGTGTTCATTTTTTTATAAAACATAAATGAATATTTTAAAAATTTTAATTAATATATTTATTTAAAAGAAAATTTATTTTTATAAAATGAACTCAAAAATTAAATTTGTTTTCTTTATTATTATATGACAATTTTATTAGAACTTAACTAATTTTTCAATATGTCATTAAATAATTTACAATTATTAAAACAGTATTTTTAAAAAATTTGATAATTTTATTTCAAAATTAAAATTTTAATATTTTGAAAATTATTTTCATAAAATGGAGTTCATATTTTATTTTTACACATCAAAAAATGGTTAAGGTGATTTTATTTGGATTTTTCTAAAATACTATAATTTTTTGTTGACTTGTAATATACCGTTTTTTATCGTATTTATACATTATAAGTTAAACAAACAATTCCTTGTGTCATGAATGATGTAATCATAATAATATATAGTTTTCCTTGAATATTTTAATATATCTAATCATAATTCTCAAAATACACTTATTCTTGAGTCAAAATAAAAATCAAATGCATAAACTATTCAAAAAACCCCATTCTCCTCTTCTGTTAATTAACACCCCCCCATATCTTCACACAGCCACAGACTTGAAGTTTTCCCAATGTATTGCCATTAACTCTCACAATACTCTATCCCACTTTATATTATTTTGGGTAACAACAAAATTCCATTTAAATTTTCCTTAAGGTTCTCAATGAGAAGAAGTTCTATAGGTAAAACCCTCCTCCATTTTGTTTTATTTTATTTTAATTTTTTATTATCTTATTATTGTGTCGTCATATACCAAACAAAGTAACATTAAAACTCTACTATATTTTGTATAAATTAATTTTATCATGTTTAGGGAATAATAAATCATCAATTCTCTTCTTCTATTCCTTTTATTCTAAATATGAAAACATCATCCTTGACGGTTTTAATTTTCCACCTTCATATATGATGTGTTTTCATTATTTAAGTCCTCTACAAAGCATGGTCAATATAATATTTTTATAGTTAAAAAATATTATAAAATCATTTCTAAAACCATTTTAAATGTATGGAACAACTATTTATACATGATATTAATTAATTAAAAAAACTTCTTTGTGTTGGTAAAGAATCACAAAAAAATCCAAACAATTATCAATATGGTTTTGTCTAATGATTTGTACTTTACAAAAATTATCGTGTCTTGGAATTTCCATATATTTGTTTTAATTATATGGATTTATTTCAGGACCACATGATTCAAAGACACATTATTTTGTGGACCAGTGTGCCCATGATGGAATTTTGATCTTATTTAAGTTACGTTCAGTAAACGTGTGAGTGGGTTTTCCTATCATTTGAACTAGTGATTTGATCGAAAATCTGAGAGCACTGTTGAATTCATAATGCTGGGATTTGGTGATAAATGAAATAATATTGGCAGGAAAGGGCTGAATGGAAAATTAAATATTCTGACTTTTTGAGAAAATAATAAAATAACATAAATAGTTTTATTTATTTATTTTCCCACTGATAAGCGATGACATGGCGATGAAGTGGTACAGTGATGAGGTAGTGACAAGACACATTAATGGATCTATGTAATTGCTCATTAACACACATAATAACGATGCTTCAATGACATGTAACAAAAACATTGTTTCATAAATGAAACAACTTGATAGCGCAACATCATAATGTTACAGAAACGATGCAATAGGTTTTCTTTTTAATAGTTTGATGCGTTGGTGGAATGTAGAGTAAACTGCAATTATTCTCCATCAAACCTAAAAAAACATTTCCTCCCCATATATGAATGATGAATGCTGGCGGACATCATCAACTTCGATGTACTTCAAAGAATGATGAATGCCACTGACCTATTGGAATCTCAAGGATGAAGCGCTAAGACAGTAAAGGTCAATGAGGTAGGGCTTGGATTTTTAATTTTTGATTTCACTGTTATTTTTCTAAATGAAGAATGTGGATAAAACAATGATCATGTTAATCTGCAGATCATCTATTCTTGAGGAAGGGTGTTATAATTGGGTTTTCTATTCATGAATAATTTTATTGTTGAAAGAATGGTAATACCCGGACCTTCCCCTGTTGTGATCCTCTAACGTGGAGTGCGCCAGATGACACGAACAAGGAAGACGTCCCTTCACTCAAGTGTTCTTCATGGAAAAAATCTTAAATAGGTGGAAGGATGAATATGGGGCCAATGCAGGTATGGTTGAGACATAAGAAGCATGTAGCCAAAGGCGGATCGAGAAACGGACCATCGGAGAAATTCTGATGGCCCACAGAAGGAAACACTAATGGCGATGGCCAGCGGTGGCCCACGAAAACTATCGACGGTGGTTCGTGGTTGTGGACGGGGGTAGAGGGAGGAGGTGCACTCATCGGTGCGATGCGGCGGCACAGAGGAGCTGCCCACATCAAGACCGGCCAGTGGACCTGGTCATCTATGGTCGCTCAACCGCAGTGGAGGGGAGGTCGTGGATCGTTGACTGCAACAGGCACTGGAGGTGGTGCTAGGATGGTGTCATATGGTAGTATCATCCAGTTCCATAAGGGCCGCATTCAGATAAAAAGGAGATGTTGTTGCATCTTTTGCGGCCCTAGCGCGAACCACTTCTCCACCCCTAGGGGACCAGTCTCCAGTTGGTGTTCCATGCCCCCAGCCAGTGGGTCGAGCCACACTTGTGCCCAGCAGATGGGGCAGAACTCGAGCCAAGAAAGTCAAGCCAGACTCATGGCCAGCATTCCTAACTCACTACAGATGACAAGGCCCTCACCCTCCAGGCTGGGATAGACAAGGCCAGGTCGTCGGGTGACCCGGTGGGCTTAACCCCTGGCCAAACTAAGTTAGGCCCAGTAAGGCATATTGGGCTTGACCCACGGTTCAGGCCAGACCTGAACTACCCAAACCTGAACCAGGTCAGGTTGGGCTAGTCAAGACAAACGATTATATATTGGAACATCGGGTCGGATATATCAGGTCGTTGCGACTGAGTCGGATTAGGGGCAGATGCAATCAACCCCTGATTACTAAAATGTTAATAACTTGCAAACCGAGTGTCTGTTCGATGTGTTGTCTATTTCATTGGAACCCTTATGAAGAGATGTTTCTTTGGGTTATTATATGTGGGAATTAATGATAGTTTTGGTATGAATAGTGGCTCATGCAGCATCCGTGTGGATCCTAGTCTCTTGAGAGACGAGCATGAGCCTTTTCGACCCTCAGTGGCCCGATAGACGGTCAATAGCCTTGTGGATCATTAGTGGTCTGACCGATGAGTAACATCTATGTGGATCCATAGTGGCCCAGCAGAGGAGCATCGGTTGTGTGGATCTATAGGGGCCTGACAGATGAAAAATAATAGTGTGTATCATTAGTGTGTTGGTAGACGAGCAGCGATTCATTGTGGATGAGTCCCTCAATAGTACGAAACATTAATCACAATAGTTGATGAACACTCTTCCTATTCGTTAAATATACATGGTGTGAGCTATATTTTCATTGTGGATTCGCATTGTTGTTTCTTTTTGGTGTTTCTCAATAGTGTACTCAGTTCCCCTACTAAGAACTATGTTACTCACACCTTCATGGGATTCTCCCACACCTATTGTTTCTTGTGAAGATGATATAAGTTTAGCAAGAGGACATGGTGTCCTAGGCGCTGGAAAACCACAGTAGGATCAGGCATACATGACATACTACTTTGGATAATAGTAGATACATTACTCATACCATCATGTGGGGTTTTCAGTGGATGGATACCCAAGTACCTTTGTATATTTATTTTTCACCTCATTTTTTGGTGTTTATATTTTGGCCCACTTATTTTCAGTTGTACTTTTAATCACCACTTGACTTATTATACATGTTTTCTCTTTTCAATTTGTGGGATGTGGTTTGGAATGTGTGGGTGTACGGGTACTCAAGAAAATGCCTCCCACTAGCAGGTCGACACCCTCACCACTAGTCGCCAACCCCTGGCCTCCGGGAGGCGGGCTTGGGGTATGTGACGGTATCAGACCCGAGGTACGAGTCTTGAAAAACTGGTATCAAAGGTGGTGGGTTCTACCTAAAATACTAGGAGTCTATTATTCCTTTTTGGGAAATAGTGTTGAGTGTCTCAGGTTTGAATTTCAGTTATAGGGTGTCCAGTGTTGGTGCGGTGACCGACGTATCCATGGCCCATGATCCAAAATTTGGAATTTCGGCTATAAACCTAAAATTTTTGGTTTATAATGCATCTATTAATGTTATTTTGTATAATATTAAGACCCCCATGTTTATTCTATTAACCATGGTCCACATTGATCAATTTCTTGATGCCTCCAAACTGACAACCAGCTCGGTTCCCAATACGTGGTTGTGAGGATAGTGCACCTAGTGATGAGGCGTCTGTTCAGGGACAAGTGCTAGGGATGGTCCACCAGGTGGTATACCGGTGTTACCACCACCCATTGATATTCTACAAGGGCCACCTCTAGTATTTCATGTGGATTTAGCTTTCTAAACCGTGCCGTGGATGAATCTTTTGGTACTTTCTGTTGAGGAACAAGTTTCAAATGTGTGTCACGGGCATTCGATGAAATGATCACTCGAGATGCATGTTCACAAAGACGTACATATTTTAGGATCACAATTTAAGTCGTCGAACTAAAGGGTTCATAGGTGGGAACATGCTAGTTTATAGATGGGTAGTCTTTTTTATTCTTGTAATGGAAATAGACATCTCATGTGAGATTGTACAACCATTCATACTATAGGGAAGGAGAGGAGATAGTTTCAGACTATGGAGGATTATGACCCCCATACTCCTGGGATGAATCAAGTTATGATTCCTTTCTTTATAATTTATCTATAGTATTTATAGACACTTGTAGTAGTGATTTCCATTTCCTCCAACTTCTTCTTGTTTGATATCTAGATGTTATGAATAAGACTATAGACATGACCCTCACTTTTAGAGACTCCAAGTGTTGGGGACCCAATGGCCACACACTAGTGCTGACAGTGTGACCAGACTTCTGGAGGTGAGAGTACTGGTTGGTATCTCATGGTATTAGCGTCAAGGCCTTACAACGTCATTCTCGGTATGGGCTAGTACCTTTCATTCCATGATTGACAATATTAGGAAAATTATATGGTTCATCCATGTAGATGGAAACTGATTTCCCTTTATCGGTAGATGGGAAATCCTTTCCACTCTTGATGGACCCAAGAAGAGGAGGGTGTAGCCAATTCCAATTTCGGTGCCTAGTTCGACCATATGTTTAGTGAATGTAATCATTCCTTAACTTACTTAGTGATAGTATAGTATAAAGATATCTCCAATGAAGATGTTCCATGTTTACATCTCTATTAAGATCTAAATTTCTTCTTTGGTCCATACCATGGGATGACAATGAGATCCACACCAGCATATCTGATGGCTCCCACCAAGCTACATGAATTGAGGGTACATCTGGAGGACTTGTTGTAGAAGGGCTTTATCAGGCCTAGTGTTTCACTAAGGGAAGACCTAGTATTTGTTTTCCATGATGGCAGATATATGTTTGAGGTTATGCATAGAACAACAACGGTTAAACCAGGTGACCGTGAAGATCATGTATCCACTACTGAGGATTGAAGGCCTCTTCGATCAACAAAAGGGATCAAGGTGGTACTCCAAGATAGAACTCAAATCAGGCTATCATTAGCTTCGGGTACGTGATGCGGATATACTCAAGATGGCCTATTGGTGTAAGTATGTACACTATGATTTCCTGGTGATGCCATTGGGAATGAACAACACCCCATCTGTGTTCATGAGACTCATGAAACAAGATCCCTAATCATTAAATTGATCGTTTCATGGTGGTATTTATTGATGACATCTTGGTGTAATCAGTGTCTGGGGAGGTGCACACTACACAAAAATGGAGAGTCTAGGATACACTCATAGAGCACCTGCTTTGTGCTAAACTCTCAATGATCCAATTATAAATACAGGAGGTCCACTTTTTGGGTCATGTCACCTCAAACACTGGAGTTTCAGTTGACCGAGTGAAGATAGAGGCAGTGCAAGCTCAGGAGCCACTGAGCAACATGATTAGGGTGTGGAGTTTCTTAGGTTTGGAAGGGTACCACCAGAGTTTCTTAAACAAATTTTCAAGAGTATTATCACCCTTTTCATCTTTGACCTGGAAGGTTAAGTCCTTTGTGTGGACGGAGAGATTCCAACAGAGTTTCAAAGAGCTGAGGTGGATACTGACAGGTGCCCCCATCTTGAGACTACCTGAGGATGGAATTTGGTATATAGATTTATACGACACATCAGAGAACATAATGGGGTTTGTACTGATGTATGTGTGAGTAGTGATCCCTTACGGCTTGCTAAATTTGAGGCAACATGAGAAGAACTATGGAACCCATGACCTAGAGTTAGCAGTAGTGTTCTTTTCATCGAAGATGTGGCGGTACTACTTGATGGGTGAGGGGTTGATAGTCTAATATGATCACAAAAATCTTAGGTATATCTTCTACCATAAAAACATAAACATGAGACATAGGTGAATGATATAGTTCCTCCATGACAATAGATTTATGATTTCCTATACTACTAGGAAGGGGAACATGGTAGCAGATGCGCTTAGCAGAGGACAGATTTGTAGCTGCTGGCTGAGGTGATATAGCTTCTAGCTGCGATAAAGATATCTTATATGAATTATAATAGAGCCACTTACCTTTTTTCAATGAATTCTACTCCCCCACTCTAATAGTGATTCTAGAAGGCACACTTGGTGAATGTTTAATGTGAGCACTAGTGAGCTCGGTTATCCTCAGGACATGCCCTTAATAGATTTCTGATTGGTGGGGAGCACATCATCCATTTAAATACAAGCACCATAGTACCTGTGGAGTGGGAGAAGGATTTGTTGAGGGAGTTCTATAAATCCCCATTGGTGGTAAATCCTCATGTAGAAATGATATACCAGGACCTCTGATGTCATTACTGGTGGCCATGAATCAAGAAATCAGTGGCTGAGTTCATCTCATGAATCCTCACTTATCAACAATTGAAGGTTGTGCATCAGGTTCAAGCAGGTGTGGCTCAGTCAAATGAGTTACCAGAGAGGGAATGGGACAGTATCTCGATGGACATCGTGATGGGGTAAACATGTACATCCATAGGCCATGATTAAATTGGGGTAATTATTGACCGACTTACCAAGTCATATCACTTCCTACCCATCTAGGTGTAAGGAACGATAGAGGGTTTGGGATGCCTCTATATCAAGTATATAGTGCAGCTTCATTGGGGTTCCTTTGATGATCATCTCAGTCTTCGATGCACACATTTCATCGAGATTGTGGAATGTATTACAAGAGGCATTCTGGACTTAACTGTGCATGAGATCAACTTTTCATCCCAAGACAGTTGGTTAGACAGAGCGGGCCATACAAATCTTGTCGTGCATACTTCGTGCTTACGTCCGTGATTTTGGTCATAGTTGGGAGGACCACCTACCACTAGTGATGTTTTTATACTACAATAGTTATCACTCTCCCATTGGCATGGAACCATTAACGGACTTGTACGAGTGGCCCTGTATATAAATTCATTGGTGGAAAGACCCATGAGAGTCAAAACTCATCGGTCTAGAGTTGTTATGGGCTACCACTATGAAGGGTCAGGTCATCGAGGAGCTGATTAGGACTGTACGGAGTAGTCATATGACTTATGCTGACAAGAAGACAGAGACCCTTGGAGTTCAAGGAAGGAGTCCACGTGTTCCTTCAGGTCTCACCAAGATTAGAATTATAGAGATTTGGTCCTGGTGGAAAGATATCTACAAGGTTCATCGGACCTTTTCAGATCCTGAGTAATGTTGGGGTGGTGTTGTACCACCTTGCACATCCCCCATAGATTCAATGTGTGCACAATGTTGTCCACATGTTGCAGATGAGGAGATATGTTCTTGATCCATGGCATGTCCTTGACTGGGTGAGCTAGACATTGATGTTCGGGCGATGTTTTTGGGAGTTCCTGGTAGAGATAGAGGATCAACAAGATCGGGTCTAGCCTTGGTAGTTGATTCCTCCCACGCGCATTTGGTGGAAACATAGGAACCTGTTGGAGAGAACATGGGAGTGGTAGGAATAGATTCATTCTCTATACCCCCATTTGTTTGATTAGACCTTGTTTTGACTTTTGGGGACATAAATCCCTAAGGTGGGGAAAATTTAGTCTCCCAAAATTTCCATGTATTGTTTTCAATTATATGGAATTATTTTGAGACTACAAGCTCTAACGGAACGTGATTTCGAAGTCTGGTGAGCCTAGGTTAGAATTTTGAACTTTTTTAAGGTACATTCGGTAAAGGTGCAAGTGGGTTTTTCTATATTCTGAACCATAGCATGGATCAATAATCTGTGGGTATTTTTGAACTCAAAATTCTAGGATTCTCTTAGAATGAACATAACCAATGCAATCAAAAGCCGAACATAAATGTTAATTTTTTTCCTTTTCGAGAAAATTAATAAAATAACATAAAAATTTATTTCATTTATTTTCTAACAAACAAGTGACGAGGAAGTGAAGATACACACTAACGGAGATCATTATTGGATTATTAACACACTGAATAATGATACTTTAATGATGCATAACAGCAAAGATGTTTCCTAAATGAAACATTGTAAGGATTCGATGCCGCAACATAACAAAATCGATGTGGCGTGATTTCATTTAAACTGATTGACGTGTTTGTGGAATAAGGATTAAACTAAGAGGATTCTCAAATGAACATACATAGAATTTCCTCCCCAACAATGATTAATGAACACCAGTATATTTCATCGACTTCAACATACCTCGAAGAATGACAAATGTCATCAACCATTGGACACTCTAGGATGAAGTGTTTTGGCATCGAATGTCAATGAGGTAGGGGTATGATTTTGGTTTTATGATTTTTCCTTTTTTTCTAAATGAAGAAAATTGATTAACCCATGAAAATGATAATCTATAGATCATGTGTTCTTGAGGGAGCATGAAATTCATGGGTTTTCAATTCGGGATTAATTTTACTGTTGATAGAATGGTATTCCCCTAACCTTACCCTATTTTAAACCACTAACACAGAGGGATTGAGATGACACAAACAAGTCCTGGGTCCCTCTGCATGTGAATTCCTTATGTTTCTATATCTAAATTAGTAACAAGATGAATTTGGTTCCACGTTAGGGATGGTGGTGTCCCGAGAGGCCTGTAGGCATAGCCGGAACAAGAAATGGACCACAGGAGCAACTCTGGTGCTCTGCAGAAGGAACCACTCCCAGCGGAGACGACGACAGACTTGGGATGAGGGAGGAGGTATGCCACATCTGAATGAGGCACGACTACATGGAGGATTGGTGCCGACTAGCACTGTATGGAGATGGATACCTACGTCCGGGCAGCTTGAGCGACCTAATGAGTCACTTTTGCTCGACCATGGCCGAGGGAAGAGGACTTGGTGGAAGTTTCCAGTTTCTAGGCAAAACCCACAGTTCTACCCATGGATACCTGGCCTCCAACTGGTTGGTCACACCCCTAGACAATAGGATTGGTTGGACACGCGCTAACTGGCCTGGCCCTCACCGGTGGGCCAGACCCGCACCTAGCAGGCCAGACCTGCACCGACAGACTGGATCTTCACCCTTCAGGCTGGACCAGATGGGACCGGGTCATCGAACGACCCGAGTAGCTCGCCCCCGGCCAAATTGGGATGGGAAAATTAAGTCCCATTGTGCCTGGACCACTGAACAGGTTGGACCAGACTTACACTGACCTGAACTAGCTCAGGTTAGGCCCGTCGAATTAAAATGGGGTATCTTAGAACCCTGAGCAGGATTTGTTGGGTTGCTCATACTGGTTCAGATCGGTGCCAAATGCAACCATCCCCAGATTACTAAAACTCTAATCACATGAAAATTTGGTGTCTGTTAGAAGCTCTGTATAATTCTTTGGAACCCTTACGATGAGATGGTTAGTTGGGTTTTTCTATGTGGGAAATCATGGTGGTTTAGGAATGATAGATGGCTCGATCAACATCCATGTGGATCTTTTTTGGTCCAA
Source organism: Viscum album (assembly GCA_963277665.1). Taxonomy (NCBI): domain Eukaryota; kingdom Viridiplantae; phylum Streptophyta; class Magnoliopsida; order Santalales; family Viscaceae; genus Viscum; species Viscum album. The sequence continues at coordinate 1,303,235,628 of OY728157.1, forward strand.
GAGAGGATCATCAACAATGTTGAACTTTAGTGGCCAAACAGATGAGAAGAATCCATGTGGAAACATAGTGTCCTGAAAGATGAGTTGCACTCATGCATATCCTTAGTGGTTCGGTAGACGAGTTGTCTCTGTGAGGATCCTTAGTGGCTTAGAAGATGAGTAGCTACCGTTTGGTTCCAAAGTGGCCCAGCAAGCGAGCAGCAGTGATGCGGATCCTTAGTGGCCACGCAGATGACCAGTAGCCATGTGGATGCTTAGTGTCCGTGTATATGAGCAACAATTTATCAAGGATTAGTCCCTCTACAGTATGAAATGCTCATCACTATAGTTGATAATCCTTTTTCATATACATTAATAAAACCTAGTGTGAGTTTTCCTTGAATTGTGGCCTTGTTTTTTGGTTTCTTTGTGGTGTTTCTACTTAGTGGAATGGGGTCCCCTATTGAGTAATGTGTTACCCACCACTAAATTGGCTTCTCTGCACATGTTGTGTCTTGTACAGATGACAGAAGTTTCTACAGAGTACTTGGTGGCCTAGGAGTAGGAGTGGTCTAGTAGGATTATGCGGACCAGATATACAATGTTGGATTCTAGGAGCTACACTTCTATTAACATCAGTCATGGTTTTTTGTGGATGGATAACCAAGTCCCTTTTTACCTCTCTTTTTTAGTTCTTTTGGTTGGTTTATTATTCTGGACCACTTGTTTTCAGTTTTACTTGTACTCAACATTTGTTTTCATGTACATGTTTTCCCCTTTCAGTGTGTGGGTGTGTGGGTGTGTACTGATACTTAGGAAATTTCCTCCCACATTTAGGTTGACGCCTTCGATGCTAGTCACAAACCCCTGTCCTTTGGTAGGCTGTATTGGGTATGTCACTACACGGGCCCCAGGAGATGGGTTTTGACAAAGTGGTATCAAAAGTGGTCGATTTCATATCAATGACTAGGAGTCAGTTGTTTTGTTTTTGGGAAATAGTGTTGTGTGTCTAAAGTTCGACTTTCGGATCATGGGAGTTCATTGATGGTGAGGATGCTGACATATCTAGGCACCATAAACCTGAATTTTGTTTTTCATCAGTAATCATGAAAAAATAGGTATCATAAGAATCTCTTTATGTTATTCTGTATCAGAGTTAGCTCACTAGGTATAATTTATTAACATTGGTCCATGTTGATTTATTTTAGGATGCCTCCATGCAAATAGCCAACTCAGTTCTGGATATGTTGTCATGAGAAGAGTCTACCTAGCGACGAGTTGTCCGTTCAGGTTCAAGTGCTAGGGATGGCCACACAAAGTGGTATACCGGTGTTACCATCACCATTTGATCAGCTAGAATTCCCACCTCCAGAGGTTCAGGTTCATGCATCTTTCCAGACCGAGTCATGGATGACTCTTTTGGCACATAAAAACGAGTAATAAGGTTCAAATGTGTGTCATGGGAATCTGAGGCAAAGATAACCCAAGATGAAATATCAACAGGCCCTACGGATTGCAGGTGCACAATGTAACCCGTAGAAGCATATGGTTCATAAGTTGGAATTTGTGAGTTTGGAGAAAGGTGGTTTTTTCAATTATTTTTGTGAAAATGGACATCTCGTGTGATATTGTCTTTCCATTCATGTTGTAGGGTAGGAGAGGAGTCAGTTGCTAACTATCAAAGATTAAGACTGTAGGACTATAGGGATGAATCAAGGTATGATTTCTATCTTTATACTATAGTTTTAGTATTGATAGAAACTTGTACTAGTGATTTCTATTTCCCTTTAACTTATTCTTGATAGATACATATATGTTCTAATTAATAGAGTTTACATGACCCTGATGTTTAGAGAGTCCTACTGGATGAGACCTAATGACCACACACTAGTTCTAACAGTGTGACATGACTCCTGTAGGTGAGAGTATTGGTTGGGATCTCTTGGTAGTAGTGTCAAGGCATTACGACATCATTCCTAGTATGGCTAGTACCATTCCTGGCAGGATTGAAAATATTAGGAGAAGGATGTGGTTTAACTACATAGGTGGAACAAGGTTTCCCTTTGTCTAGAGAATGGAAATCCTTATACCTCTAGATGGACTCTGGAAGAGGATGGTGTAGCCAATTCATATTTTTTTGGCCAGTTCAATCCTCAGTATAGTGAATGTAATGAGTTCTCAAGTTTCATTGCGACATTAGAGTAAAATGATGTTTCCCTTCAAGAAATTCAATGTTTACCTCTCCATTGAGAGTTAAACCTCTTCTTGATTTTTAGCTTTGGATGACACTGATATCCACACTAGCATATCAGATGGCTCCCACAATGATTTGTGAATTGAGGGTACAACTTGAGGACTTGCTGGAGAAGGGAATTGTAAGGCCCAGTGTTTCACCATGGGAGGCCCCTTATACTATTTTCCAAGAAGGAAGATGGGAGTTTGAGGTTATTCATGTGCCATCGGTCCCTGAACTAGGTGGTCATCATGATCAGGTATCTACTTCTAAGGATGGATGTCCTCTTCAATAAGCTAAGCAGAGTAAGGTGCTTCTCTAAGATAGATCTCAAACCAAGCCGTCATCTGCTTTGGGTATGGGTTGAGGATGTACTGAAGATGGACTTTAGGTGTTCGTATAGCCACTATGAGTTCCTGGTGATGACTTTCAGCATGAAAAATTCCCTATCCATGTTCAGGGGACACATGAACAAGATATTTGAGCCTTACCTTGATTGTTGTGTGGTATTCATTATTGATGAAATCTTTGTGTACTCAGCGTTTGAGGAGGAGCATGCAACACACCTACGGATAGTCCATGATACACTCAGAGAATACTAGAATTATGGTAAACTCTCAAAGTGAACAAATCTGGTTATGGGAGGACCACATTCTAGGACACGTCATCTCAGAGGCTAGAGTTTCAGTGGACTCGGTGAAGATAGATGCAGTGCTATCTTGGGAGCCACCCATGAATGTGACTGGGGTGTGGAGTTTTCTGGGGTTGGCAACATATTTCCAAATGTTCAGGCCATACTTTTCAGGATTAGATGCACCCTTGTCTAATTTGACAAGGAAGGGGCAGTCCTTCATGTAGATGAAGTGATTCCAGTATAGTTTCCAAGACCTGATGTATAGACTAATGAGTGCCCCAATCATGAGACTATCCAATGAGGAAATTGGGTATGTAGTTTTTTATGACACATCACAGACCGAACTGAGTTGTGTCCTGATGGAGGAGAGAGTAGTGATTTTCTATATCTCATGACAGTTGAGGAAGCATTAGTAGAACTATGCAACCCCTGACCCGGAGTTAGAAACAGCGGTATTTTATTTGAAGATGTGGTGGAACTACATGATGGGTGAGTGGTTTAGAGTCTAATCCAATCACAATTGTTTAAGGTATATCTTCTCCTAGAAGACCTAAACATGAGAGAGCATTCATGGATAGAGGTCCTATAGGACTATGACTTTATGATAGTATGTACTCCTAAGAAGGGGATCTTGATAGAGGAGTGCTTTGTAGGATGACCAGTTTTCAGTTGCTAATTGATTCAACAGAGATGCCATCTGCGATCAACAAATCCATCATGGATGATGATTGGGCAGATTAACTTCAGTCAATAACTGTTACTCTACCACTATTATAGTGAGTCAGGGAGGCCCAGCTAGAAAATGTTGACTGTGAGGCCGAACATACTTATTTATCATTAGGAAGTGATTTTAATGTATCGTTTGATAGGTGCGGATCATGTCTTCATTTTCATAGGGAGCACCATAGTACTAGTGGCATTGTGTGGGGAGGTGCTGAGGGAGTTCCATACACCCCATTTGGTGGTACATTCTTGAGTGGAAAAGATGTATGGGGACCTCCGATATTAGTACTGGCTAATAGGAATGAAGAATGTGGTGGTCTAGTTCATCACACAACGCCTCACTTGTCAGCTAGTGAAGGTTGGGAATCAAGTTCCAGTAGGATTGACTCATCTTCTTGATGTACTAGATTTGTAATGGGACGGTATCTCAATGGACATCGTAATTGGGTTACCACATTCATCAAGAGGCCTTGATTCTATCTGGGTGATTATTGACTAACTTACCAAGTCGGCTCAATTTCTACCCATTGGGGGGAAGGGGCCTGTAGGGGGACTTGGATGTTGTTACATCCAAGAGATAGTGTGGCTTCAGAAGGAGCCTTCTACAATCGTCTATGAACATGATAAACACTTTACACCCCCATTTGTGGAAGGGATTATAGGAGGTGTTTGAGACTCATATATGATTGAGCACATCATTTCATCCCCAGACAGATAGTCAGACTAAGCCGACCATGAAAATCACGGAATACATGCTTCGTGCTAGCGTCATGGATTTTGGTCAAAGATAAGAGGACCAAATTCCACTGGTGGAGTTTGAATAAAACAACTGCTATCATTCCACCATTGGCATGGAACTATTCAAGACCTTGTATGAGTGGCCTTTTAGATCACCTCTTTATAGGAAATACTGAGGGTAGTCAATATTCATGGGTCCTAAGTTAGTATAGGATCCCACTGATATGGTGCATGTCATCTAGAATCGGATGAGGACAACTCACATTAGAAAAAATTCTTATACTGACAAGAAAAATATAACATTGGAATTCATGGAGGGAGACCATGTGTTCCTACGGGTCTCACCCGGATGGGGATTGTAGATATTTGGCCAGGGCGACAAATCATCTGTGAGATTCATCAAGCCCTTTCAGATCCTAAGAAAAGATAGCAATGTTCCATACCTACTAAGAGAGCACATTGGGGCAGGAGGTTCAAAATCATGCTCATTACCACTATTTGTTTGATTATACTTTATTTTGTATTTTGGGGATATAAACCCCTATGTTGAGGTGAATTTAGTGTCCAGGAATTTCTATATAATATTTTAATCTATATGTAATTATTTTGATACCACATGCTCTGGAGAACAAAGATTTCGAGGCCTGGTTTGGCCATGATTGATTTTTTTATTAAGTTATGTTTAGTAAACATGCGAGCGGGTTATTCTAACTTTGGAACATTTGCATGATTCAAAAATTTGAGGGCACCATTGAACTAAAAACGTTGTGATTCATCTATAATGGAATTAAATTCTACCAGTAATTTCTAAATGGAAATGATAATTTATTGACTTCTTGAGAAAAATACTAAAATAACATAAAATGTTATTTTATTTCTCTTATATCTGATGAGAGATGACATAGAAATGGTTCAGTGTTGGGACGAGGCAGTAATAAGATGAATTAATGGAGCGTATTATTGGCTCGTTAATAAGAAGTGTAACGATGCTTTAATGACGCATAACATCGATAGTGTTTCACAAATGAAATAGTGTAATGATGTGACGTTGCAGCATAAAAAAATCATTTTGACATGTTTTCATTTTAATTTCATGATGTGTTAGTGGAATGAGGATTAGAATGCAAGGATTATCTTACAAACCTACGATGAATTTCCTCCTCAACAAAGAATGATAAATGCCAATGAACATCATCGAATTCGATGTACCTCAAAGAACAAAGAACGACATCACCCTCATGAACCCTAGAGGACCAAGAGATATGGAAACGAACATCAACGATGTATGGGTTTTATTTTAGTTTTATGATTTCCCTATTATTTTTTTAAATGACAAGCACAGATTAACCCACAAACAGGTTAATCCATAGATTCTGCATTCCAGAGGGAGGGGGTAGTTCTTGGGTTTTGTAATCATCATTAATTTTATTATTGATATTACAGTAATCCCAAGACCTTACCCTATTTTAAACCTCTAACACAGTGGTTGCGGGCCAACATGAACAAAGTCAGGGTCCCTCCGCAAGTGCGTTCTTCATGGTTGTATCCTCAAATTGGTTGAATGATGAATCTGGGGCCATGGATGGGATGGAGGCAACCCAAGAGGCCCATAGGCATTGGAATATCGAGAAATGGACTACTAGAGGAACTCCATTGGCCTGCAGAAGTAACCATATCTGTCGACTGGTGGTGGACCGTGGAGGCAGCTAGGGGAAGAGGGAGGCGGCGCACCCATCGGTGTGCACAGACGACAAAAGGCCATGGAGGCATGGAGGAGCAATACCGATAGACACCACATGAATGTGGCGGCCCACGTTCGAGACGCTTGGGAAACCTGACGAGCCACTGTCACTCGACCACAGTAGAGTGCAGGTCACGGCACATCGGCCATAGTAGGTACTTGATGTAGTTCTAAGAGGGTGCTGCATGGGTGGAGTTGCCTCCTCCTTGCAGGTCGTGTTCAGACTAAGAGGGGATGAATCGGTGGCTGCCGCATCCTGGGCACGCACCATCGAGATGCCCCTGGCGGACCGAGCTCCAGTTGGTGGGCTACACCCCTAACCAGTGGGTCGGGATAGACCCGCTTTAGTGGTCTGTACACATGGCTAGCGGGCAGGACCCATGCCACTAGAACAGACTCACGACCTTCGGACCGGGCCAGATGAGATTGTGTCATCAGGCATCCTGGAATGCTGGACCCCCCGTCCAAACTGGGTCGGGCCCAGTGAATCCCATTGGGAATGGCACATTGGACCGTCCATACTGAACCTACCATGACCCAAAATCGGTCTGGTCGCACTAGTCAAATTAATCCAGGGTATGTGGGACCACTTGGGTGGTTTGATCGGGTCAGTCTGACTGCTTGGACTGGGCCCAGGCGCAACCGACCCCTGATTACATAAATGAAAATTACATAAAAAATAGGCATCTGTTCGATGCACTGTCTATTGCATTTGAATTGTTACAATGATACAATCCTTTTATTCATTGTATTTGGGAATTCGTGGTGGTTGAGGTATGACTAATGGCTCGAGCAGTAGCCATGAGGATCATTAGTGAACCAGAAGATGATCATAAGTCATGTGGATCCTTAGTGTCCTGACAAACAAGCTGAAGCCATGTTGATATTTTTTGGCTAGTCAGGTGACCAGTATTAGTGTGGATAATTATAGGCCAAAAAGACTAGCAGCATCCATGTGGATCCTTAGTGGTCCAACAAACGACGAGGAGTCGTTTGGATCAGTGATGGCTAGTCAGACGAGCAGAAAATGTGTGGATACTTAGTGGACCGATATACGACCAGTGATTCATCAGGGATAAGTCCCTCAACAGTACTAAACATTCATCACTTTAGTCGATAAACCTTCATCCTTTTCGTTAAATATACCCGGGGTGAGTTTCCATGCATTTTGGAATTTGTTTTTGGTTTCTTTGTGGTGTTTCTCATTACTATATTGGGGTCCCCTACTATGTATTGTGTTACTCACCCCTGCATGGTCTTCGACCTCAAGTGTTGTGTCTTTTGCAGACGACATACGTTTTGATAGAGGGAATGGTAGCATAGGATCAAGTGGGGCCCAATAAGACTAGGGAGATAAGATGTACTACTTCGGCTTCTAGTAGCTACAGTACACTTACCATGAGGTGGGGTTTTCAGTGGATAGCTACCTGTGTCCCATTATACATAGTTTTTTTCAGTTATTTTTGTTCGGTTTGTATAATGGACCACTTGTTTTAAGTTGTACTTGTACACAACACTTGTTCTAGTATACTTGTTGTTCCCCCTTCAGTTTGTGGGATTTGGTTGGGCATGTGTGTGTGTGTGTAGGTACTCAGGGAAATGACACCCAATTCTAGGTTGATGCCTTCAGTACTAGTTGCCAACCCCTAGCCTTCGTGAGGCAGGCTTGGGGTATTTCACGGCACAGGCCTTAGGGGACGAGTCACGAAAAAAATAACCAAATGACTTATATAATCATTTAATCATCTGTATTTTCATAAATGGTATATATATAAAATTCTAGATATTTTTTCTCATTTCACATTATCTATTTTACATGTATACAAGTGAACCAATCCTGAAAACCAAGGAAACAAACACTTTTGAATGATGAAATTGAATCTTATAACTAATAAAAAAGATAATAAATGAACATAACAAAATTATAATGAATCAAATAAATATTAAATTTGTTATTAACAAATTTTTTATTCCATCCAATATCATTATCCTAGTTGTTATGATCGGGTGATGAACTACTTCTGTCATAAGGTAAGGGTTATATCATCTAACATTTATTTTGATGATATATTCCTTATAAAACCTTTAAAATTTGTGTTTTTTTTTGTATAATTCTATTCAATATATCCTATAATGAGTAAATTATTTTTAGGGTTTTAAATGATTCACTTTATTATAATTAATTTTATTGTGGAAACAATTTGATTGATAAAAAAGTGGTAAGGATTTCATCCCAAACATCTATATTCATTTGGGTTATTCTTTCTCCCTCTATACACCAATGTAATTATTCATTATTTTTATATAATATTTATAAATTCTTTTTATATGTTCCAAAATCATGTATCTAGATCATTTCATCCCTCTTTTTTGATACATACATGTTTCACATTGTTCTCTGCTCAATTTTTCCTAATATGCAAGCCAGATTAAAGGAAATGTATCAATTTCATATATATTATCAAGTACCTTACATTATATTTTTTAAGACACCATTAATTTTCAAAAATTTAAAATTTTGAAATGAAAAACAATATTTTCTTATTTCTGGTTTTATACCAAAAATTATAACAAAAAAATTGTTTTTTCCAAAAGAACTGTTCTTTGAAATGTAAAATGGGTATTTCTCTAAATAATTCCTTGATGATTTTCAATAACCACATTAAATTTTATGATTTATTGACATTGATATCATATTATTATCATATAATATATTTTAATAAATGGTTTTTGGATGATTTGACTATGGATTTTGTAACACCCTGATATTTTATGAGAAGTATATTTTTTTATGTCTTATGTTATATGAATCTTTCACGGCACACAACACTAGCTTGGCTTGCATTACATGCAATCGCGACCTTCCTCGATAGCGTGTGTAGTACGCCATACCAAGTTCCACTAAACAATGATATATTACCATAATATTATAAACTAGCCGTTATGAATAGTATTAACTGAATTTTAAATCTTATGACATTATTATTCATCTTAAATATTTTCTAGAACATGTTATGTGAACAAAATAATTTTTTCAAGTAAAATAAGTATTTTTCAAAAAATGCAGTTTTGCCGGCTTTTGATGGGCACCCGTGTTAAATCTAGTTTTTTACAAGTTAATGAGGTCAATTTGACAAAATATCATTCTTATTTAGAATCAGGATATAAAAATTTACTTTGGACATATTTTTCATATTATTCTGAAAACATTCATATCTTAATGAATAGTAAAGACATGCTATATTTTAATTAAAAACAACTTTTTTCATCACAATGATTTTTATGGTTAAATTATAATATTGAATGGTTTTAAAGTATAAATAGAATAAATTTTCACCATTTAATATAATTTATGTCATTATCATTAATATTACATTGAATTCATAGGTAAAAACATTTCAATCTTTGGCAATGTTTTAACTTTTAAAAACATGTTTTCTTAACAACGTGATTAATTTTAAAATTTAATAATGACACTTCTATTTTGAAAAACGGTCATCCTTTTTGAATTCAGAATATCAATTATAGATTAGGCTGAATTTTTGGTATTTTTCAGAAAAACATCAATTTTTGATGAATAGTGAAACCACTTAATGGAAGTTAAAAAAACTAGATCTTTCTTTTAAATGAAAATTTACCACATCTGTGAATTGAATTTGAAAAATCCGACACACATGGTTGTTATCAAGAAGTAAAATTTTATTCAATAAGATGAAAATAATTTTTGTTGAATAGTAACTTTTGACTTTTATTTACTACGGTTAAAGGTAAATAGGGTAATTCAAGGTTAAATGAATATTATAATAATTCAAAATTACCTTAAAACTTGTCCAAACCATATTAGATGAGTAATGGAAGACCATGGGAATACTTGACTCGATTTTGGGACCCCATGGAGCCACTCAAGAAAGACAATGACACATTAGATTAATTAATTTAATGTAAAGACAAAATTGGCATTAACAAAAAGCTTTTAGTAATTAATTTTTATAAGGATTTATATAAATTATATTTTTGACTATAAATATTCATTGGAAAGATAAAATTATTTCCTACATGATGATATTTTTTTTTAATTTTTAGACATCAACTGAAATAAATTATTTATGACACAATAATGGTGTAGTATTTACCTCATTAATAAATAATTTGAATAAATAAGATTATAATGATTAAATAATTTCCAAAACATGTCCAATTATGATTGAATGATTTTATTTCGACCATGAGTCATCTTATATTCATCTTTAATGATTTTTGGACCTTCTTAAACTGAATATACGTTTGTAATAAAATAATATTTTTACACATTCCAAAGGTGCCCCTCTCTTCCCTTATAAAAAGGCACTTCCTCCCTCTCCTCCAAACACCACAATGAGCCTTTAATCTCAGCCAATCACTACCAATTTCTCTTCTTCAAATCCATAAAAACATTATATAGGTCATGGTTCTCTTCAAATACCAACCCTAGTGCCCTAAGAGGAGGTTAAGAAGATGCACATCAAAGAAGAGGTAATATCAATTACCGATCCTTTCCAATTTCATTATTCTTCAACTTCTTCTTATATTGTTGTTTCATTATGAAGTAATAACATCAGTATTACTTATATACTGATATTTTATTATAAATATGAAACAACCCCATTGCACCTACTATCCATCCTATGGAAAATGATATCTCTGTGCGTGCATACGTACAGAATACCGTCTCCACACCGTGGAGTAATCAATTTTTCCACCACCACCATACTTGGAAGGGTATGATGGTGTAAAGAATAACTATATATGATTATTTTAAATTTATATTGATTCTTAAATAGTATACATACATTTCAATACAATTCCACGATCATGGGAACGATATCATCGCTCGTCCGTACGTACGCACTACCGTCTCCACGATGTGATGTGACTCGTTCTACATGATCTTCATTGAATAATGTTTATTTATATGAATTGAATGACTAAATATGATATATATATTATACTAATAACATTATGGAAATTAGTTATCTATAACCTAAAAATAATAATAAGAATTTATTCGGCAAAACACGCACAAGAACATAAAGCAATAAACACCTGAATAACAAGTAGCATTGAAATATTAATAATAAGAAACTAATAATATGACCATATATGATATCATAACAATGAGTAAGATTATGAAATAAGTCAATAACATTATTTAAATCATTATACAGGAGTTTCGGACACGTACAATTCAAATCAGACCTAAGGTAAGGGAAAATCTCACAATCTCATTTTTATCCGAGATTGTTTATATTTTGGTATTTACTGGGGTGGATTTATTGTCCACATCCATGTTTCATCAATATGTAATGATATTTATATCCTCCTACAATTTTTTAAAACCAATTTTACCCTTCGGTGGGTTTTTAGTAAATGATATGAAATGAATCTTTTATCATTTTTTGTACGAAGTACTTTTTGACTTTTTCTGCCAAAGTACAAGAAGAATGTTTTTTTAACTTATACGAAATGAATGGATTTCTATGATTTCATATAAAATTATTTCCATGAAGAATAATTTACAAGTTTTCTAGTTTATTTTTAATCAACATCTTTTAGTTTAAAATTGAATGGCATGTTATGAAAGGAAAAATGTTTTTGAAGTAGAAAGGATATTTTCCTCAATAATGGAGTTCAGGTGTTTTATCAAAACTATTTTCCATCTAAGATAATGAGGGGTTCTGTTTCTATCCATATTTTTACATTTATTTTATTCTGTTATGATGGAATTATTTTTATGAGGTCCTTTAATCATATATGGATTATGTTATGATGGAATGACGTTTAAAAATCCCATTTTTATTACATGGGTTATGCTATGATGTATGAATTATGATTTTGTGGAACACATAAGAATGGTTTCATTATGAGATTGGTGGGACCTATATCTCCCTAAAATGCATTGGGTAAAGATTTATATCTCATGAGATAGACATGGATGGAATGACAAGTTAAACCGGTTAAGTGATACAAGATTGGAACGAGGACTAAACTCGGTTCTGTAATGGACTTTGTCCTATATGATAGTCTTGGCTATGAGACTTGAGTAATATTAAATGATTTTCTATGATTATGTGTGTATGCCACAAAGTATCATGTTTTATGTTATGAATATTTGTGATTACATTTCACCACTATGATTTATCCCATGTTATGATATTATGATCTCTTCTGTAGGTTAATATATTCAAAATGTTATTTTCTTATGAATATGATATGATTGATATTTTTTTGTTTACCCTTACTAAGCATTTTAGCTCACCCTTTTGTATGTTTTATTTTCCCCTGGTCTGGATGAATGGAATTATGTAGAATATGCCAAAAGGGACTCTAGATATGATGAAATAAATGGGAGACAACATAGATGATTTATGAACAAATTGTTTATGTTTCCCAGTTTCTAAAGACACTATACCAACATGGTCCTTTCAGGGTTTTTTTATATGTTGTAATAAGTGTTCCTCAATTATGAAGAAATAACAATGTATGTAAATTATGGGTCGTTATAGATTTACTATCTAGATACCATTCCCAATACTACTCACAATGGTTACAGATTATAATTACAGATTGCGGAAAGTTATTTAAATTTCATATGTATTTATAGTTTATGTTTAAGAAAATTTATATGAAGAATTAATTTTACTTGGTTAAAATGGGTAGGTCCCGCTATAGATCCATGATGCATCAATAAGTCTCATGAGATGAAATCAGTTGGTGACAAACCCTTGGTTTTTGTTTCCAATCTATTTTAAATTGTTATGAGGATAGAGGTTGACAAAAACCACATGTGTATCTACCCATAGACATGAACATTCGTGAGAATAAATATTAATAGTAACAATCATGAAGAATGATCTTGATATTGCAAATGTACAACATTATTGTTCCTTCATAATGATAGTTTTCTATGTGATTATTCGAAAAATAGAATATACATGTTTAAATTTTATATTCATGTGATTATTTTTTTGTAAGTATTTAATCATCCTTTCTTCTAGACAAATTATGATCAAGAATAAATTGTAATTGAAATATTCTTTAGTTATTCACTATGCCTTATTTTTTATGTTTATTTATGATATCTTCCACTATATTATTATACATTTTTGAGCATCTCATCACACCACTTTCTTATTTTTTATTTTCCCCTAGGATGTGAAAAGGTATGTTATGTATGACATGAAGGGAGAATATAGAATTTTATGGGTGTTTCTAAAATATTTTTATGATATATTTATTTCATGTTATAATGTAATACATATGTTTGTATCAGCTTTTCCAAAGCTAAAAAACTAATGAGTTTGTTGGGTTTTTAGTCTTGTATCCATTCCAATGTAATAATGTAAGGAATTCGATGTAGGATACTTAGGTAAGATTAATTGTAGTTGGTATCAGTGAAATTTTAGTATAAACCATATAAAATATCTTTAGATAACATATATTTGGTAACATAACACAAATAGAGACATTTAGGGTATGAATAGCATAAAATCAAAGAATTTTAGTAAGCTTGAGATTATGTTTGTCTTCTTATAAATAGATCTATATCTAGATACTATTGGTGGATTTTGTTCTTCAACATATGTACCTAGGGTTAAGAAATCATAAATACATCCTAGCCCAACTCTGAGTAATCTGGAACACAAAAATGATCCTTACTGCACACCTGGTTTGACACTCCTTGGGGGTATGTTTAGGATAATTCGAATTTTTTACAAAAAAATATGATGGATTAAAAATTAAATATGTCCCCAAAGAATCCATGACTACGATTATAAAAGTATCCATACATAAAATATCAATTTATGTTAAGTGTTTTATTATTTAAAAATTATGTATTATGATTCATAGCCTAATTTAATGTTTTCCATTAATTAGAAAGGGTGCATAGTGTAAGGAATGGAATCATACTCAATGTGTGAATCCCATGTAGATATTTACATCCTATGAAAGATAATAATGTTGGTATAGAAGTTGAAATTTGTTTTGAGAAACTTATAACTATACTAGGACAACTGACTTAGTTTTTGAACAATAACCATACCCGTATGGAGAATCCTTATCACAATATGGAGGTTAAATGGTAGAACACTTTATGTGAGAACATCCTTCATCATTCAATGGGACTAAAAATCCATTTATAGTTTAGTAGTGTATTATATCCTTAGAAAATATATTTATCTCTATAATAAGTAAGGGAATAGAGAATGTTGACTTGGTAGTTTATCATCTTTCAGAAGATTTAGGTTAATGATGGTCATTGATTCAAAACACTAATGTGGTGGAATAAATAGAAAATAATGAATGGAAGGATTTTAAGGAACATTCCTAGGAAATATATTTCCCTCATGGATAATGAGAAGATATGGAAATACAATTCCTAAATCTATAGAAAATGTGGAATGATAATGTCGCTAAATATAAAGTCTACCTAAAAAGTTATTCAATAAATTCTTCAGACTATATATGTAACCCAAGGAGTAATATTGATCATTTATTTGATGGGTAAAATGTTTTCTTCAATAAGGAATTATACTCTCTAACAATCTTATTATATGAAGATATTATCTTATGTTCTATTAAGACAGAAAAACAATTCTGAATATTTTACCACTTCTAAAGGATGAAAGTGAAAAAGAGAAAGATATAGAAAATGAATGATAAAGGGAAGAAGGGAATGAACTATTTTCCCAGATGTGATAATTTTTGAAATAAGCACCTTGGTATGTTCTTGAATGGATTGTCTGTTTTTATATGTTCGAGGAAAAGGGTCACTTCGAAAAATATAGCAAAAGGAAGAATGAAAAGACTAATATTAAGTGTTTCAGCTTTATTGAAATAGGTCCCTATGAAAGTAAATGATCTCAGATTCATATAAATATAACATAGAATATGAAATCAGGTCATGGTCACACTTATGCTATTAATGAAGATCTAATGTAATAATTAATAAATTAGTGTTCTTAGCCTCAATATTTATGTTGTATAAGTATTTTATCAATGACACCCTAGATGTAAGGATCTTGATATATATAAGTATTGTAATATTTTAGTCCATCCTTACATGTTTGGAAGCATAGATGTTTTTATTATGGTTTTATTATGATAATGATATTCATATATTTGGTATGACGAATAAAGAGATAAATTATTGGGAGAATTTTATATTAAATTGATTTTCTAAATTTAGTGATCTTCATTCTAAATTTTGGGTCTTTTAATTTGGAAGAACATATTCTTTATGATTCATAAGTTTAAATACTTATGGAAGGGACTTAAAATATTATTTATTAAGATTAAATTATTATTTATAATATTAGAAAACTTATGCCAACTATATTGGTTTCAGTTTACATTTAATGGTCTAAAAAATGCCTCAAAGACCATATAAATTATTGAAAGTGCTTCAAGTGTGAAAAAATAAAAAAATAATTTCAAACATTCATTTACATGTGTGAGGCATAATGTGAAAATAGATTTATGTACATCCAAAGGGTGAGAGAATGTAAATTACAATGAATGTAATCAAGTATGTTCATTTTTAGAAGTGCTTATATGAATATAAAATGAATACCTTGAATCTAGGAAAAATATTTTAGATGAAAAACATTATCTATTTCAATTTAATTCTATGAAATCAATGGTTATTTAATTGATCACAAGCTTATGGATTTGTGATGGTTAACACTCAAATGACCAAGTTATTTATCACTCTCCGTTATAAAATATTGGTTAGATTATTCTTGCATGTACTTATTTTCACTTCTAACTAATGTTATTCTATATGAATACCTACATTTCTGGTAACAACTGAATTACCCTTTCCCAATTTTTAAGAGGATATTTTATTTACCACGATTCTTATATAGGTTTCCTATAATGGAATTTTATAATATCAACCATTGATAATCGAAGTAAAATTTCAAATTATGTGGAAAATTTTTATTTAATGAGGGGAGAATATTACACCCCAGGATTTCATGGTATGTATCTTTTAAAATTTAATTTCATTGAAAACATAGGTTTCACATAACACCAATAATGAACAAACAATGATATACAATTAAATATCATGATTTATAAAATGAATATTTTAACCAAGATTTTAAATTAATGAGAATGAATATTATTAACCAAATTAAGAAATTTATATTTTAATAAAATGTTTTTACATTCAGTCAAATGAATTTATAGGCATAACAAAAGATTGAATCCAAATGTACAAATTAAAATGATATCTTTTTTGTAAAAAATTTTTACTGCCTTTTAATGGTGGCCTTATTTTAAATCTAAATTTATAAATTTTTATAAATAATATTTGTCAAAATTAACGCTATTTTAAAAAAATAATGTCAATATTTACTTTTGTTAAATTTTTAATAATTTTTTGTGTAATTTTTACATTTGATTATTAGTAATGTGACAGTTCAAATAGTAAGGTAACCCTTAAGAATAGTAACATGCCCAATAGAATAGTAAGCACACCTATAGAAGTATAAATAAAATTTAATCATGTAATAAAATAAAATATGATATAATTATTTCTTTTTGTAAGTAAATACAATTTAAAAAAATTTTAATTAAGTGTTGATATTTCTATAAAAATTGATTTCTTATTTCCAATTTTTTAATATAATTATTTAAAATATATATATTTTCATAAATTGAATTCATAAATGAATTTTTTTCTTAATATAATTTATGATACTATAACTATTTTTCAGTGTGTTATATGATGACTTCTAATTTTAAAAATTTTATTTCTTTTAATGAATAGATATTTTCTTTAAAAAAGAAATTTATCATATATCTGAATGTATTTTCCGAAAATTTTGTTCAGTTTTTAATTATACTAATCAAAATATAGTTATTATGAATTTTTTATATTTTATAAAATACATAAATTTTGTTGTGATTTGTAAAATAAGTTATTTTACTATATATATATACATTATAAGATTAGTGAATTATTTCTTGAGTCCTAAATAATGTAATATTCATAATCTCAAACATAACTTAATTAATTTAAAATATTTTATGATAATTTTCAAAATATTCATATTCCTGAGTCAAAATAATAATCAAATGAATAAAATATTTAAAAAACACCCCTCCCATCTACTATATATACTACCCCTCACCCCCTTCACCTCAAACCTCCAAATCCTTGATGCTTTCCCAATTTTGGTCTAATTCTTCTTCCAACCCAACCCCACTTTTTGGTCTTCTCGTGTCACTGATATACAATATCAATGTTCCTTAAATAGGTTCTCATGTGGAATAAGTTCAATAGGTAAAACTCTCTTTTTTTTCTTTTCATTTCATTTCATGATCTATTATATTATAATATTCTCCGCACCTCCCTATTAAAATGTTAAAATATCACTCCTTTGTATTTATATGTTGAAATTTTATTTTTTATGGAAAAATCCATCCTCAATTCTCTTATCCTTTTCATTTTATTCTAAATATGAAAACATCGTCCATGAAAGTGAGGATTTATTTCCTTTAGGGTCAATGTGGTTTCCCAATTATTCATTTATGTATGGTCATGACACAATTTTTTATGGATAAAATGGATTATAATATATGTTATAAAGAATAATTAATTGTTTGTAATCATTATTTCTAAATGATATTATTTAATGAAATAAAACTAGATTCTTTTGGTCAAAAATCACCAACATAATCTAACATATTATTACTAAAATCTTCTCTTAGTAATATTATGCACCATAAATAAACAAATGAAATATATAATAATTCAATCATATATTTTTCATTAAAAAAATATAACTTAAATTATGGATATCTATTCCAATTTCACATTATCTTTCATACATGTATACAAGTGAACATCTAATAAAAAACTAGGAAACTGACAATTACAAACAACATATTTGAATTATATAACTCATCATAATGATAATAAATTATCATTATAAAATTATCATAAATAAAATACATATTAAGGGGGTTCGAAAGTAATTTATTAATGAAATTTTTTTCATTATCTTGGATTTTAATATTATGTTTTTAACACTTTCCATCTTATGGGAAGTGTTCTCTCATCTCATTTTTATTTGTTGAGATTGGAATTAATCCGCCCTAATAAATTTTGTGTGGTGTATGCATAATTCTATTTTATGTATCATATCAGGAATTATTTTATCTCGGTCTTATGAAATGTTTCTTTTTATGATTACTATTTTAATGCAAAATGTTATTCTATTTATTACAAAGTGGTATGTGTTTGTTCCTAAACATCCATTTTTATTCGAGTTATTGATTCTCTATCTATAAACTAATGTAATTCTTCATTCACCTATTATAAAACATATAAATTCATTTTATATGTACCAAAATCATTTATTCAGTTCGATTCAACTTTTTTATGGGAATTACATGTTTTATATGGTTCAATTTTTAATTCATCCTGGTAAGAATGCCCGATTAAAGGGAATGACACAATTTCTTATAGATTGTCATGTTCCATCCATAATCTTTTTTATAACACCATTATTTTTATAAAATCAAAAATTTTCACATAAAAAATATATTTTTTACTTTTTTGGTTTTATATAAAAAAATTTTGTAACTAAGTTTATCCTTTGCAGGAAATGGAGTATTGTTTTTGTTTGTTGTCAATCCTCACATGTAAGATTATGCAGTTTATTAGGAACAATATTTTATATTTCTAGATGAAAACACTATTAAAATGGGAATTGTTTCCTAGATTTTTTTATATGTTTGGGGTCCAAATTTGTAGGATGTCTTTCTTCACGAAAAATTGATTTTCTATAAATACATATGTAAAATTTTCAAATCCATGAGTTTTTGGAAGGTTGGCTTCCCAAATTATGTTTCATAATGGATCAAATATTGTTAATGGTGATCTACGTGATATTGATGAGCATCATGGATGATAAAGTTTTGGATCATCAAGAATGGTGAATATGATCTCTGTGATTATGATAAATGTAGAATTGTGGCTTGTGATGGTTAGCCAGAAAGATTCAAGGTTAAGATAGGCATCACAAACAGGAAATTTCCTTTTGGATGCAATAATGGAGGATCAATGAAAATATGTTTTTGAATGATCTAGGAATTTCATTATATGGTGGTGGAGCATCATGAATAGCTGATCCTATAAATATGAGTCTACCCCAATTCTCTTAAACATAGTTTTTAAGGAAAATATGGAAACCTTCTAATTTGATGTAGAAAATAGAGATTAAAAAATATGGTTTTCAATGAAAGATTTAGCATCAGAAAAATACTATAACTCTTAACCAATTACAATTACTTAGATTAAAGGATTGTTCACAATAATGGGGTATTCTGCATTGATTCAGAGAGATTCACGAAGGATTTTTCCCTACGAAGAAAGGTTTGGTTCATGAAGGTAGTTTCTTTTTCAAAAGAACAAGTTCCTCTTCATGGAATTTTATCCTGTGAAGGCAGGGAGCTTCAATATGGTAGTGAGATTCATGATAGAGCTTCACAAAAGGCAATATTGAACATCTGATTTAAGAGTAAAATTCTTTCATAGGGCATAAAATCAAGTATATAGTGCACGTATAATCTCGTGATATGTCTGGGGACAAAGCATTTAATGAAAAAATATTGAAGAATACTTCATGTTGAAAAGATATGTTATAATTCTCTCATTGTAATGATCTAGGGGGAGTCAATGTAAGTGATCTATGGGATGCGATGTTCTATCCCAAAAATCATGTAAAGTCAGTGTGCATGGAACAATGTGATTGTGTCTAAAATTATAAATTACACATCTAGTGAAGATTAATAGATTTAGGAATGACCAACACATTGTTGGTGTATGTTATTTGGACTAGGACTTAGTGTTGAACCATGTAATAATTTTGTGTTATCTTTTTTACATCTGAATGTTTGATTAATGATCGAATTAATCATATAGGTTTAACTAGATGCTACCAACATGTTAAAAATATATATCACATTAAATGAAATATTTTACACCATGATTCACCTCTACCCTCATAGGGTGTTCTAGGGTCATTCATGCTATATGAGAGTGTAAATGATTCAGGTGTTAAATGTGTCCCTATTTTATTTTAGGAAGAATTCAGTTAATGTTAGGGTTTATCCCTTTATTTTAATGAACACAATTTCAAACATGGAGGAACCCGATGCGATCTCATCAAAGATATATTCTAATGGAAGTACTCTTTTTCACTATATTAGGAATAAAGTTCACTGATCTGATATGTCTATCTATGACTGGTAAATATAGAAAAATTCATGATGTCGATTCCAGAGCATAGAATACACTCACAACAGCTCTTTTGGGACAAATTATTATAATGGTCATGATTTACATTTCTACAAATTCTATGTGGTAAAAACTGGAGAATATATATGAATGAAAAAAAATTGTGAAGGTGGAAAAATTACAACTCCTTCAAAAATAATTTTGATTATATGATGATGCATCATGAAGATAATGCAACTACATTTTCCAATTAAACTAATGGATTTTTAGGAGAGATTCTTGGTCATCTTGAAGAAATCAATGATAATAACATTGTGAATGAAATTTTGAGAAGGCATCCACCTCTCTATAATCCAAAAGTTTCATCCTTGAGGAAGGGTATCTTTATAAAATTTTCTTTAATGATATACTGAGCATTATAATAAAATATTAAATGAGAGTAAAATATGAAGGTGCAATGACTCTTGAAATAAAGGAAATATATTTTAAATACATGTAAAAACATGATGTGTCTGTACATAGGATTTATGAAGATAATGTGAATGATGAAGTTATTTCTCTTATTGAAATGACATTAATGATGGTAAAATGGATATTTTATAGAAATATTCCCTTGGTATGTTCTCATTGTGGTAGAGTTTGGTACATTACTTATTAGTTCTCAATAAGCTCGATGATGTATTATCTGAAGTAGGAAACTTGCAAAATCCTCAAAAAAAGTTTTTATCAAAAGGGAGAATTCAAATCTTGAAAGAAGTTATAGAAGAAGAGTTTTTTTGAAAATAAAAAGTTGATGACAAAGAATTATTTAATAAAGAACAACCATTGTTTTAATCTGGAACCCACACATCTATGATTTCTATAGTTAAAAAGTCAAAATGGTCAAATGATGAAGCCAAAGATAATCAGTTGATTTCTGATAATGATCTCATGTTGAAACATATGGATTCTCTTGGGAAGATTGAGAATTAAATTAAAATATGAAAATAGTTTATAGAAGTTGTTGAAGAATCATTAGAATATGTTGATGAACTTGAATATGAAATTAAACAATTGGAAAAAGTAACGAATGAACAATAAACAACCTTTGAATATAAAGAAGAAGTAGTGGAATTAAATATTAGAATTGATGAATGTGGAAATGATATCAATGACCATTCAACCATAATGAAGGTTAAGTCCAAGACTACAAAAGGACTTGAAGAAGAAGTTTTTACTCATTCGAGTGAGCTTTAAAGTGAATCAAAATCAATAAAAATAAACGAAAATATACAGTTTAGAATATTTTCAAATAATGAGCTGTAAGAAATAGCTATGAATGGTTCCAAAGGAGTATATAAGGCTTTGGATGATCAAATATCTACATGATTTGGAAAAGTGGAATTGGTTGTGATGCTGAAACATTGCTGGTAGGAAACAAGATGAAAACAACAAATTGAAGCTGAAATATGGACATATCACCATGGATCTTGACGTCTTAACAAAGAAATCCCTAAATCAAATTGAGTAAAGAACATGATACTATCCACATTTTTTAAAAAAAATATCAGCAGTCATTCTCTTTTCCTACGTAAGGATACATGGGAAGAAATTGAAGTGAGAATACATTTCATCTTATGAAATTACAATTTCGTGGCTAAATGGGCTACACCATGTCATATTGTTAAGAGGAAATGATCTATTTGAATAAATAAGATATAGGAAGTCAAAAAAATAGAAAGAATTCATATCCAACTTCTTATAAAATAAATAATTTCTTTGGATTTTTTTTTTCATTATTCTAACTTTGGAAATAAAGCTATTTATTGCAGGCTGGGAAAATTAATGAAAAATTCATACAGAAATTAAAGACAAGCCGATGCTTTTCAACTAGATGGTGATTATCTTACAATGGTTTTTCTCCTATATAATATATTTATGATTATGATGTGTAACACCCCAAGCTTCCACAGCACGTTTCCCTTCGAATAATGCAATGGCGTGCATTGTACGCAACTTCGAGATTCTAACACACCACAACCAATCAAACTAGCCGTTATGAATAGTAATACCTACATTTTGAAACCTTATAAATTATATCTCTCAAAATGGAATTCATTTTTGGATTCGGAATATTGAATTTCTCTTAGGGTCAAATTTTGGAACTTTTCGGATAACACTTATATTTTGATGAATAGTGAAAATTACTAAATTTTAATTAAAAACAACTTTTTAAATAAAAATAATTTATAGTGATAAATTATATTATTGAGTGGTTTTAAAGTATAATTATAATATATATTTACCATTTTATCCAATGGTGTTCATTAGAATTAATTTCACTTTGAAATTGGACCTAAACAATTCTCAATCTTTTGATATATAATGTTTCTTAAAAACACGCTATTTTTTCTGATAGCAGGAATTAATTATAAAATTAATTAATGAAACATATATGTTTATAATTTAGTAAAATAGACATCATTTTTTAATTCGGAATATCAATTATAGCTTAGTGTGAAATTTTGGCATTGTTTTGAAAAACTTCAATTTTTGATGAATAGTGAAACTACTAAGTGGTAGTTAAAAAACTGAATTTTTCATAAAACTTAATTTTACCGCTTCTGTGAATGGAATTTCGAATATCTAAGAGACACGGTCAATAACAAGAAGTAAAATGTGGTTCAATGAGATGAAAACATTTTTTGGTGAATAGTAACTTTTTTCTTTTATTTACCACGGTTAAAAGTAAATAGGGAATTATGGGTAAAAATGATATTAATATAACCCAAACACAGGTCCTAATTCTATTGTAAAGGTGTATCTTGACCAAAAACAACATTAGGAATAAAATATTATCATTTAGGTCTACTTGAATTAGATTAGGACATTTATTATTATTTAATTCAAAGAAGAGTTAAAAGAGTTAAAATAAAAGTTCATTAACTAACAAAAATTTAATATAGGGTTATACATAAGATAAATTCCATTTTAAATATTAATTAGAAAGCTAATACGATTATATACATAATTATATTTTATTTATAATTTTTAGAAATTATATAATTTAATATATTTATGACACAATGATGATGCAGTAATTACCATAATAGTGAAAAATTAAATTAATTGATATTATAAATACCCAAATATATATAATATAAGACTTTTAATGAATTAAAATAATTTTATAAGATAATATAACATATTAGGATGGATTTAATTGACTTTTTTAGAAGTAATAATTCTGTTATGAGTTTCAAAAAAATCAACTGTTGAATAGTGTCAAAATTGACATAAAAGAGTTTTTAAAAGAAATATTATATTATTAATTGATATTAAATTCCTAAAAATCTAAGGATCGACCAAGAGACTTATATCATGATATTTATATCATTAATGGACCACTTGGGGGTCTCTAGGATGTATATAGTAAGTTTATTAACTATATAATATAAAAATACAAAGTGACATGGTAAATGTCAAACTAATTAACTAAGAGATAAAACTAAAAGATAATGTTAATATAGTAACCCAAACCTGTATAAATTCCATTGGATGAATGTTTTGCAACCTAACACCACCTTATCCTTTGAATAATTAACTTTGGAGCCATTATAAACCGAATATGAATTTATTATATATTAATATTTTTAGCTTTCCCAAAGGTGCCCCTCACCCCTCTTATAAAAGGACACTCCTCCTTATCATTTCATCACATCTGTAAAGCCTTTTGGTTGGGCCAACACCTGCCCAAATACTCTCTCAACTTCCCTCACTACAACCTAGGGGCCTTAGTTTGATCAGAAAACCAACCTAAAGAGTGGTTTTGATCAAATCAAAAGAAAGAACCTGAAGAAGAGGTAATGTTTTCACCTCCCCTTTTCAAGTTCCTTTCTTCTTCCACTTCTTCTTTCTTTGTTATTACCATTCTAAAATAAAAACTCCAGTATCTTATATATACTTTGATGTTATTTTAAATATGGTACAACAAAATTCAGTATTCTATCCACCCTTTGAATAACATGTCACCATACGTGCGTACGTACGACTTACCGTCTCCACGTCGTGGTGTAATTGGTATTCAATATATTATTATTTGGGTGGGTATAATAATGACGTGTAACTCATGAAAATAATAAATATAACATGATAATTATTCTTTATATATGATATAACATCCAATTATATATTATTTTACTATCAAAAGAATGATATTGTCGCTTGTGCGTACGTACGGACTACCGTCTCCACGAACGCGATGAGATTCGTTCTCTATCATATCCATTCAAGTATAATTATCATTTGATGATTTAAAAATAATGTTTAAGGACTTGATATCATTCTGTATATGAATAAGATACAACCTATCCATGACAAACACGGCTTACGTAACAAAACATATAAAAGAAAACGAGTAAGTTAACACCTAAAACGACGATATTTCTAAGATATTATTAACAAAGCAATGTTAAAAGATCATATATGACATCATATTAATGTATATGATTCATGAATAATTTAATAACAATTATTTCAACATTATATAGGAGGTTAACCTACCCCCAACCAAGGAAAAGTACAAGGTAAGGGGTTTCTTGACTCACTCTTAATTTCGTGAGATTTCCATTGTTCACCACTTAATTATTGCATGTGGTGTATGTGTACTGCCCATGATTGTATTCATTATGTAATATACATTAATTTATGAGTATTTACATCATCATTGTATGATCCTTCTTTCATGGGTGTATGTTTCGTATGTTACCTAATCGATAAGGGAATTCGAAATTTCAATTTCCATTTATTCGGCTTTACGCAAACTTCATTGATTATTTTACTCCGAGATTATGTGTGGAATAACTATTCATTTGCATATGTCAAAATTTCCACTCCCATTTTCTGTGGATATACTTTTGATACACATAATCACTCCATTGATAATTTCTCAAGTAATCGATATGAATTTGATTAGAGTAATTTTAACTCATTCTCCATTTGTTGAGTTAAACATCCAATTCATTGGTGTTGTTTTTACAAGATTATGTGTGAATATCCTTTGATTGTTTTACACTGAATATCCAATCATATTTAGTGTATTTATATTTTTCACACATAACTATGTCGTTGATTTATCCTTAACCTAAGGATACAGCCTTTATGAGATATTTCATCTCAATTTACATTACATTGAGACTTCTTTGTTGTTATACACCAAATAACTTTTTTGTGGTGTATATAATGTACTTTGACATAGTATATCATGAATTCCATTATTTTCATGATATTACAATGTTTTTATTACCTCAATTATTTGTATTCAAGTGTCTCTCTTTTTGTTAGAAGCTCTAACTAAAATACCATTTTTAAATGTTTTAAAGACTTATTCTTCTAAATCGTGCTCAGTATTGTCCATGTTTTAAAAATGGTTTTAAGGATTTATTTATATGGACATTAAAGTTTGAAAATTAAAACTCCTTTTAAAATTTTCAAAGTGGTATGGGACACTTTGATTCAAAAATCTTTTTTTAAATGGATTCTTGACAAATAGTGTGACTTTTAAATGATTTCATGAAAAAAGGGATATTTCTCTAAAATAGTTTTGATTATTATTTTCATCTATGTCAATATCCTTAGCTATTCTAGATTTAGTTTAATATGAAACAATACAATCTTCTATATTGTATTGAATGAGTTATGTTTGACTGTGGATGTTCTATTTTTATAACATTCATGGTTTGTGTATAAAGTATTGACATTTCGTATGCTAGTTTTAATACGAATGTTTATGTTATATTTAAACATGTTCATATGTGGAATGCATTGGACTTAATAAGTGACGGGTGGAGCCCGCTATAGCTCCTCGATGCATCGGTAGGTCTCATGAGACAAACTAGTATCTTGGCACAAGGCCTTGGAAAAATCTTATTTATAGTTTTGGCACGAGGCCTTGGCTATGTGGTTATGATAGTCTGGCATTATGCATTCCATCATTATGAAAGTGTTTATTGATATTTCATGTGATCATTCGACTATTAGAATATCAATGTGAATATGTAAATGGAATTATTTCATTTTATCTTTTCCATTTTATGCTGAAGTTCATGTTTAAAAGGTTTTTGTTTTAGTTATAAATTTCCTTAAGTGTTTATGCTTATCTATGAGTGCTTCTGCTATAATGTTATCCTTACTGAGCATCTGAGCTCACCCCTTTCAATTATTTTATTTTTCCCAAGATTATGAAGAATTAATTTATGAATGACATGCAGGGATAGTATGAGGGGATATGAAGACAAGTTGTTTTTTATGTAATGTCAAACATTATGAATGTATCTAGTGTTTCCAAGTCTACTAAACTAATCAGTCTTTCGAGACATGATCATTCATGTTATCATGGAAATGTTATATAATAATGCACCGACTCTGGGTAACTACGGTCGGGGTATTGTAGTTGGTATCAGAGGAAGTTTAGTGCAAACCTTGGAAGCTAGATTTAGATAATGTTTGATTAGAGCACATATACCTAAGATGAACTTTGAGGATTAGTATAGAAAAACTTCCTAGAATTTTGGCATTGTAGAGATTTTCTGAGTTTTCTGAAAAATACATCCTTGTCTGGATACGAGCAGGTAGAGGTGGCTCTGGCACAGATGTACCTAGGGGTAAAACCAGAAAACACCACTTTGAGCTAGACTCGAACGGGAACTGGTGCACGACAACGGGCCTTGCTGCACTCTTGGTTACAACACTCCCGAGGGATATGCTTATGATAATTTACATTTTATTTAAAAACCGATTTAATGTATTATATATATAAGATGAGAGTAAATGACCTTAGTTAATCCTAATCTGTTTCAAATTGAGAATATGGTGACATGTTAATCTATAAATGATTGTATGACTACTATTAATCACACAATGATTTTTGGTTTTAGTCAATGGCTGGATTCCAAGGAAGTCATAGTGACTTTGAGAATGATGTAAAAGGTAGGAACGGTGGTGGAAATGAGCAACAAAATGGAATGTTGATAGGTGTAAAAGATATCGTCTTTATGCCAAATCAATTTTCCAAAAATATGATCAACAATATATATATTAACCAATTACCGGACTCAACAAAGAAGGGAAAGGTAATAAATGATAAGAGCTCCAGTAGTGGAGACCATGGAGAAAGAAATCCTCAATTTCCATCATGCAGGAAATGAGGAAGGAGACACCCAGGAAAGTGTCTCAATGGGACAAAGAAATGCTTTACATGCGGGAAGGAAGGACATAAAGTGAAGAATTGCCGAAAAAAATGAAGAGTAATATGGAAGAAGATAAAAATAGTCCCAATAGTCCATTTACAGTCATTTTCCTTAAATGTAGGGGACCTGGACATTACCTGAGTGAATTCCCTATTCTATAGGATATTTTCATGGTCAAAGAAGAAGCTATGTGGAAATAAATGGTTAGAGAAATGTTTAAAAAGTATTAGTGCTCCATGTTGATGGGTTTATTTTGGAATAATATTCTCTTTTATTTGTAACCCCACAGTTTCCATGTGAGAATGATATTTGAGGAAGAATTATCTCTTCTCTTGTGGATATAGTTATAAATAATCATTTGGTTTTATATGATCGTTGGGTTTGAGGAAATTATAAGTTATCATAATTTGGGATGAAAATGCAAGGTATGAGATAAGATTTGTGGTTAAACTATGTTATGGTTATTTTGAGGAATTTATTTCATTTTGGTAATATTATAAAATATAGTTTTTGAAATAGGACAACACACAGACCGTATGACAACCCGTCACGTCAGAAAAAGCTGTGGTAATCGAACCCACAACCAAAGTGTGATTGGGATTTATCGCCTACCACTGGACTACGTGAAGTCCCTGGTTAGTGTGACTATTATTTTTAGTTAAATGATTTTATTGATCAATAATAATTTGCTTTGGGAACTTATGTCTTATCAAATGAATACCCTTAGTATAGGAAAATGATTTGGTGATTAAGTGATAAATGTTATTTTGGAAGTTGTTCGCTTTGGTATGAACACTATATGCCCAAGGAAAATAGAATATAATGGGATTTCATTTTAAGAGTAATGGTGGATTTTTTATCTATGTTTTTATTAGAGATTTATAATGATTTGGTTTATTTATGAAAATGATTAGGTTAATTACTTTTAAGTATGTGACTTTAAGAGTAATTAATGTCATTTGGAGATACAATTTAACGTGGAAGACTACATTCTTAATAAGTTTTTGTTTTCAATATTAGTTTTGATTATATTGAAGGATTTTAAGGACAATTGATTATTTAATGGTATTTATTTAACTTTGGGGTATTGTTGGTTTAATTTTGGAAATTATGATTAGTGTTTATTTCTCTCAAGGAATATCCTTTTTGGGGGGGCATTAGATCTTGTACTAACCATTTTTGTTTTGATTAATCTCTAAAGACAATGTAAATATATAGTTCATCCTGCATGGATCATGTGATTCTATAGAAGTTTATTCTAGCTCTTCTAGTGTGACCAAGTCTTCTTGAATACGCATCGGTTAAAAAAATGAGTTAGTGGTGGAGATTTATTAATGAATGAAACTCTACCTAAAATGTAAGTATATATCTTTATATTCTTAGTCAATATCATAAATGAATTCCTCATCCTTATGTAATGTAACCTAAAACGAAAAATGGTGTCCCTTTACTTTCCTACTAGGAGACTAATGGCCGTTTGCCCCAACACAAGTTTGTGGTTTTCTTATTGTTAACTTTCTCCTGATCATGATTTCTATCCCTCTCTATCAGAACATTCCATTTAGTTTAACATCCATATCCATGTTTTCCTAAATGGAATCCGAGTATGGGTTATCTTGGTTGACCTTTATACATCTCCTTCCTTCCTTTAAATTGATAGTTTTATTGACTCTTTTTCTGATGTGGGACTTTCCATTTTATTCCCAAGCACAATTTTAAAAATTGAAAGTAAGCAATTTATTGAAGGATGGAAGAATGTAACACCCCAAGCTTCCATGGTACGTTTCCCTTCGAATAATGCAATAGCGTGCATTGTACACAACTTCGAGATTCTAACACACCACAACTAATCAACCTAGCAGTTATGAATAGTAATACCTACTTTTTGAAATTTTATAAATTTTATCTCTCAAAATGGAATTCATTATTGGATTTTGAATATCGAATTTATCCTAGGGTGAAATTTTGGAACTTTTTGGATAACACTTATATTTTGATAAATAGTGAAAATTACTAAATTTTAATTAAAAACAACTTTTTAAATCAAAATAATTTGTAGTGATAAATTATATTATTGAGTGGTTTAAAAGTATAATTAGAATATATTTTTACCATTTTATCCACTTGTGTTTATTAGAATTAATTTCACTTTGAAATTGGACATAAATAATTGTCAATCTTTTGATATATATTGTTTCTTAAAAACACGCTATTTGTTGTGAGAGCGGGAATTAATTAAAAAATTAAATAATGCAACTTATATGTTTATAATTTTGTAAAATAGACATCATTTTTGAAATCGGAATATCAATTATAGCTTAGGGTGAAATTTTGGCATTGTTCTGAAAAACATCAATTTTTGATGAACAGTGATACTACTAAGTGGTAGTTAAAAAAATCTGAATTTTTCATAAAACATAATTTTACCACTTCTGTGAATGGAATTTCAAAAATCCTAGAGACACGGTCAATATCAATAAGTAAAATGTGGTTCAATAAGATGAAAATAATTTTTGGTGTATAGTAACTTTTTTCTTTTATTTACCACGATTAAAAGTAAATAGGGTAATTAAGGGTAAAAATGATATTAATATTACCCAAACACATGTCCTTATTCTATTGGAAATGTTTATCTCAACCAAAAACAACATTAGGAATAAAATATTATCATTTAGGTCCACTTGGATTAGATTATGACATTTATTATTATTTAATTCAAAGAAGAGTTAAAAGAGTTAAAATATAAGTTCATTAACTGAAACATTTTTAATATAGGGTTATACATAAGATAAATTCGATTGTAAATATAAATTAGAAAGATAATAATATTATATACATAATTATATTTTATTTATAATTTTTAGACATTATATAATTTAATATATATATGACACAATGATGAAGCGGTAATTACAATAATAGTGAAAAATTGAATTAATTGATATTATAAATACACAAATAAATATAATATAAGACTTTTAATGAATTAAAATAATTTTATAGGATAATATGACATATTAGGATTGATTTAATTGACTTTTTTCTAAGTAATAATTCTGTTATGAGTTCACAAAAATCAACTGTTGAATAGTGTCAAAATTGACATAAAAGAGTTTTTAGAACAAGTATTATATTATTAATTGATATTAAAATCCTAAAAATCTATGGTTCGGCCCAGAGACTTATATCATGATAGGTATATCACTAATAGACCACTTGGTGGTCTCTAGGATGTATATAGTAAGATTATTAACTATAAAATGTAAAAATACAAAGTGACATGGTAAATGTCAAACAAATTAACTAAGAGTTAAAACTAAAAGATAATGTTAATATAGTGACACAAACCGGCCTAAATTCTATTTGTTGAATGGTTAACGACCTATCCTAACCTTATCCTTTGAATAATCAACTTTGGAGCCATTAGAAACTGAATATTAATTTATTATAAATTAATATTTATAGCTTTTCCAAAGGTGCCCCTCACCCCTCTTATAAAAGGGAACTCCTCCTTCTCATTTCTTCACGCCTTTAAAGCCTTTTGGTTGGGCCTACCCCGGCCCAAATACTCTCTCAACTTCCCTCACTACAACCTAGAGGCATTATTTTGATTAGAAAACCAACCTAAGGAGCCCTTTTGATCAAATCAAAAGGAAGAACCTGAAGAAAAGGTAATGTTTTCACCACCGATTTTCAAGTTCCATTCTTCTTCCACTTCTTCTTTCTTTGTTATTACCATTCTAAAATAAAAAATCCAGTATCTTATATATACTGTGATGTTATTTTAAATATGGTACAACCAAATTCAGTATTCTATCCACCCTTTGAATAACATGTCACCATACGTGCGTACATACGGCTTACCGTCTCCACGTCGTGGTGTAATTGTTATTCAATATATTATTATTTGGGTGGGTATAATGATGATGTGTAACTCATTAAAATAATAAATATAACATGATAATGATTCTTTAAATATGATATACCATCCAATTATATATTATTTTACTATCAAAAGAATGATATTGTCGCTCGTGCGTACGTACGGACTACCGACTCCACGAATGCGATGAGATTCATTCTCTATCATATCCATTAAAGTCTAATTATCATTTGATGATTTAAAAATAATTTTGAAGGACTTGATATCATTCTGGATATTAATAAGATACAACCTATCAATGACAAACATGGCTTACGTAACAAAACATATAAAAGAAAACGAGTAAGTTAACACCTGAAACGACGATATTTCTAAGATATTATTAACAAAGCAATGCTAAAAGATCATATATGATATCATATTAATGTATATGATTCATGAATAATTTAATCACAATTATTTCAACATTATAAAGGAGGTTAACCTACCCTCAACCAAGTAAAAGTACAAGGTAAGGTGTTTCTTGACTCACTCTTAATTTCGTGAGAATTCCATTGTTCACCACTTAATTGTTGCATGTGGTGTATGCGTACTGCTCATGATTGTATTCATTGTGTAATATACTTTAATTTATGGGTATTTACATCATCATTTTATGATCCTTCTTTCACGGGTGTATGTTTCTTATGTTACCTAATCGATAAGGGAATTCGAAATTTTAATTTCCATTTATTCGGCTTTATGCAAACTTCATTGATTATTTTACTCCGAGATTATGTGTTGAATAACTATTCATTTCCTTATGTCATAATATCCACTCCCCTTTTCTGTGGATATACTTTTGATACACATAATCACTCCATTTATAATTTCTCAAGTCTTCGATATGAATTTGATAAGAGTAATTTTAACTCATTCTCCATTTGTTGAGTTAAACATCCAATTCATTGGTGTTGTTTTTACAAGATTATGTGTGAATATCCTTGGAGTGTTTTACACTGAATATCCAATCATATTTAGTGTATTTATATTTTTCACACATAACTATGTCATTGATTTATCCTTAACCTAAGGTTACGTCCTTTATGAGATATTTCATCTCAATTTACATTCCATTGAGACTTCTTTGTTGTTATACACCAAATCACTTTTTTGTGGTGTATATAATGTACATTGACATAGAATATCATGAATTCCTTTATTCTCATGACATTACAATGTTTTGATTACCTCAATTATTTGTATTCAAGTGTCTCTCTTTTGGTTATAATCTCTAACTAAAATACCATTTTTAAATGTTTTAAAGACTTATTCTTCTAAATCTTGCTCAGTAATGTCCATGTTTTAAAAATGGTTTTAAGGATTTATTTATATGGACATTAAAGTTTTAAAATTAAAACTCCTTTTAAAATTTTCAAAGTTGTATGGGACACCTTGATTCAAAAATATATTTTTAAATGGCTTCTTGACAAATAGTGTGACTTTTAAATGATTTCATGAAAAAGGGGGATATATCTCTCAAATAGTTTTGATTATTATTTTCATCTATGTCAATATCCTTCACTATTCTTGATTGAGGTTGATATGATACAATACAATCTTCCATATTGTATCGAATGAGTTATGTTTGACTGTGGATGTGCTATTTTTATACCATTCATGGTTTGTGGATAAATTATTGACATTTCGTATGCTAGTTTTAATATGAATGTTTATGTTATGTTTAAACCTTTTCATATGAGGAATGTTTTGGACTTAATAAGTGATGGGTGGAGCCCGCTATAGCTCCTCGATGTATCGGTAGGTCTCATGAGACAAACTACTGTCTTGGCACAAGGCCTTGGAAAAATCTTATTTATAGTCTTGGCACGAGGCCTTGGCTATGTGGTTATGATAGTCTGACATTATGCATTCCATTATTATGTAAGTGGTTATTGATATTGCATGTGACCATTCGACTAGTAGAATATCCATGTGAATATGTAAACGGAATTATTTCATTTTTTCTTTGCCTTTTTATGCTGAAGTTCAAGTTTAAAAGGCTTTTGTTTTAGTTATAAATTTCCTTAAGTGTTTATGCTTATCTATGAATGTTTCTGCTATAATGTTATCCCTACTGTGCATCTGAGCTCAACCCTTTCAATTTTTTTATTTTTCCCAGGAGTATGAAAAAGTAATTTATGAATGACCTGCAGGGATAGTATGAGGGGATATGAAGACAAGATGTTTTTTATGTAATGTAAAACTTTATGAATGTATCTAGTTTTTCCAAGGATACTAAACTAATCGGTCTTTCGAAACTTGATCTTTCTTGTGATCATGCCAATGTTATGTAATAATGCACCGACTCTGGGTAAATGGGGTCGGGGCGTTACATGATGAACCTGTGAACATGGAATATATATTTGAATGTCCATCTCCATACATCACTCAATCTAATATTTCATCAATGGAAAAGAAGAAGATCGTGAAATCCAATCTTGCTAAAGTCGCTCTCAATGATATAAAGAATAGTAGCACCATGATTCTTGTTAGTGGATGCTCATCCAATATGATGAGAAATATAAATTTATTACAGAATGTAATGAAAAGGGTTGGTGGAATAGTTATTTTTGGTAAAGATGGTGCATTGAAGATCAACGGTAGTGGGAGTGTTGAACTTGCATGTGAGGAGCTTAAGAAACCCTAAGTTCTATATGTGGACATTTGCATCATAATATCCTGATTATGATGCAACTATGTGAATAATGACTTGTTGTAACATTGAACCAAAATGGGTTCACTAGTAAAGGAAGGACATATAATTATCTCATGAAAGGATGTAAATATATAGAAACTTATATCAGGTTGATATTAAAGTTAACAATTTTTACATGACAATTGAAGAAGAGAACATCTTATGGCACCAAATGATAGGTCACATTAATAAAAAAGACATGGAAATGATATTGAAACTAAATAATGTCATGGATATAGCTTATTTAATGTCTGAATGGGAGAAGTCTTGTAATAATTTCAAATGAGTAAGGTTAGTATATACATAATATAACCTAAGGAAGAAAATGGGATCGATTCTCCTGGATCTTATCCAAAGAGATTTATGTGGACCAATAATTGATGGTGGAACATATAGAGATATGTAATTTTTTTATGATTTTATTATAATGGAATGTTTGATGGTTATACACAGTAAACAAAAAGTTCTTGATTGAATGAAAACATATATCTGAATAACAAAAAATTATACTAAACGTACAATCAATGATCTTTAGTTTGGAAATGGAGGGGAATATCCATCCTATGAATTTGAAAATTACCTAGATGAATTTGAAATACAATATGAGGTGGATTCTATGATAACACTATAGAATAATAGAGATTATGAGCATATGAATCTATAGGTGAAAAATATGGCCATAACTATGTTGATTGAGAGTTTTATCCCACTAAATTACATGAATGATGTTATTCAAGCTGGAGTGTATACACAGAATTGAATAGGTCTACATATGGGAGAAATGAAGACCCCATATGAGTATTGGAAAAGAAGGAACACCTCTATGAAGAATTTTCATATTTTCTAAAGTAAATGTTTCATACAAAAAAATGAAGGAAATCAAGGGATGTGTGGTGGTGCTGTAGATTTCAGAATATTCCTGGTATATTCAATGAAGAGAAAAGCCTATATATATTTCAATAATCATATTTGTTTTTTGAATGTGGTTATTTGATGATCAGTGAAGATAAGAACAGAAATTACTCAAGGAATTCATATGCTGATATGATAGAATATGAGGAAGAATATAGACATGGAACAGATCCAAATACATAATTATAGGTAGGTTTTCAAAAAATTTAGGGGTCACAAAATAATTTTGATTTTGATGAAGAATAAGAAGAGGAAACCGTGGCTGAAGCATATTTTTCTAAACCACAGAAGTGGAATCGGAGATTATAGACTGATCAATCTAAAATCATTGGGTATTGGACAACACATATATTGACATGGATAATGATGAATAATGCACATTTTTCCTTCCAATCTATTTTGGAACCATCCTAATTTGAAGAATCTACAAAGGATGAATCATCGGTTAATTTCTTGAATGAAGAGTTAATCATATTGATAAGTACCACACGTGGGATCTTGTTATGTGACCCAAAGATCACAATGTTATTTATACAAAGTGGGACATTAATAATAAATTATACAGTCAAGATAATGTGATCATAAATAAGGAAATATTGTCATGTAAAGGATATTAAATGATCGAAGGTTTAAATATTGAAAAAACATTTTCCCCATTCATGGTAATAGTGATGATCAAGATTTTCCTTACCATGGAAATTCCATAAGGATTCAAATCGTTTGAATGAAATGTAAAAAATAGAATTCTTGTATGGAATTCATCAAGATGAAGTCTATATTGAACATCTACTAGGTTATATTCTTAGAAATGATGAAATAAGGATTTGTAGATTAAATAATTCCATATATGATCTGAAGGAGGCACCATGAGCAAGGTACTCAAGGTTGGATTCTCATCTAAAGAATTTCAAATTTAAAAGAGGATTAGATCACAATCTCCATGTGAATAATTCATAGAAAGATCATTTCATTACCCTGTTGTATGTAGATGATATTATTTTTTGTGGAAGTATACAGGGATCAATGGATAAATTTTACAATAATGTGAAATCAATATTTGAAATGTCTATTATTTTTGAACTCAAATACATTTTTGGGATAGATGTGATTTAGAAGAAAAAATATTCCATTATTTATCATGAAAAGTATGCAGGATAATTAGTAATGATATTCAATATACATGAATCGAAACCAACGTTGACTTTGAATATTGTTGGAACTAAAATTTAAAAGCATCTGGATTTGATTTCTGTAGATCCCACCATGTATCATAGAATCATCATAATCTTCTATACAAAATTAAAACTCGGTCAAATATTTTCATTGAAACGTTCTTAGTATCCCACATTCAAATAAATACAAGGTAATAACATATTGTAGTAGTGAAATGAATTATGATGTACACTCAAGTTACTCATAATAATGGATTATAAATTGATGTAGGAAGATATAATGTACTATAATATTTTTCAGATACTAATTGTGCTAGAGATGTAGTAGTTATAATGTCCACTAGTTGCGGGGAATTTTTTATTGGAAACAAATTTGTGGGATGGTTGAGTCAAAAGAAGGAATGTAATTTTCTTAATTCTATTAAAGCTGAGCATATCTCTACATCAATGGATTACACTCAACTACTTTGGATGACATAACAACTAAGTGATATTGGTGATGAGTTGATACAACTAATGGTTATTCATTGTGATAAAGATGGATAAATTGAAACTTTGAAGAATCATATTCATAATTATTACATGAAACACATTTATATCAAATATCACCTCATAAAGGAAAACATTGACCAAGGAATTATCAAAAAGGATCATGTCGGAACTAATGACCAAGTGGTTGACATACTAACCAAGCCATTTTTAGAGCATGTGTTCAAGAAGAATCAGTTGAACCTTACTGTTAAACCACCAACCAATGCAAGAAAAGGTTATGATGTTTCTCCTATCCCCAACTGTGTTAACCATTTTAAAATCTTCGTTGATATAATGATGGTTTATGGGATTCATATGATGTACGGGGTGGGATTTTTGAGCTCTGCACATTCTCATATAGTTTTGGCGGTTTATTAATAATGCTGGAAGACGGATGAATTCAATTCTATGATGTTGAAGTAGAATGGAGAATTGGTGAAATAAAATATTACTATGGTGGAAAATAAGTTTCCATATATGAGAATGAGAATGGAGAAAAAATCAGTGTTATAAGGAAATAGTTACATATTTATGCATTTTAAAACATGAGAACCCATTTCATGAGCTGCCTATTATCTTTGACATTGATCTTTAATCACCTAGAATTAGATTTTTGGTTATTTTGTTTCTCACCTATCAGTTTTCTATTGCGGCAAGTGAATCATTGATATTATCTTTAAATTTCCTACAAATCCAAAGGTGGATATTTTTAGAACAATGGTTTTCCTTTTCTAGAAATGGAGTATGGTTTGTGCTTTATATCAATCCTCACATGGAAGATCAAGAAGATTTTAAATAAGGTTATAATATAGTTAAATATAAAAACCATATTGAAGGTAGCGTTGTTTCTCAGGGTTTGCCATATTTTTTGTGTCAAAATTTAGAGGATGGATTTATTAATGAAAAGTTTATTTTTTTAGTCCTTTTGAAAATATAGGAGAAAAGATGAATATTATGAATATTGGATGCTCTAATTTTGTTTCATTAAAGATCAAAGATAGTTGATGGTTATCTACATGACAACGATTAGAATTGAAAATGATGAAGAATTGGAGCATTGCGAATGGTGATGGTGATCTCTATGATTATGATAATCGGAGTGTGATGACAAGTTATGGTTTGATGGAAAGCTCTGTGGTTACGATGGGAATCAAAAATTGAAAATTTTAATTGATATTCACAATTGGAGGAGCACCAAGAAGATGTATATTAATTATATGGAATGTCCACTATGAGGTGGTGGACTATCACGAATAACCATGACTATAAATTTGTGGCTAACCCACATCACATAAAATTAATGTTCATGAAAAATACATAAATGATTTCTGTTTTTGAAGATAATGGAGTATCATGAATCTGTATTTGTATGTGAGTATAAACATTCAGATAATACTACAAGTCTTGATTGACTCCCTAGATTTTGATTAAAGGGTTCTTCGTAATGATGG
This sequence comes from Viscum album, assembly GCA_963277665.1. Classification (NCBI taxonomy): domain Eukaryota; kingdom Viridiplantae; phylum Streptophyta; class Magnoliopsida; order Santalales; family Viscaceae; genus Viscum; species Viscum album. Next base: position 1,303,273,878 of record OY728157.1, read on the forward strand.
GGTATTCTGTGTTGACTCAGTGAGATTAATGAAGGTGATTAGATTGAAAATGCAGGGGTTCTTCATGAAGGTAGTTTCTTCTTTTATAGAAGTGGTGCTTCACAAAGGCAATTTATTCTGATAAGGGAGGGAGATTCACAAAGGTAGTGAGCTATGTTAAAGAGCATCATGAAAGGTAGTATTGATCATCGGGTTTAAGAGGACTGAAATTTTAGAGTGAATAAACATAGTTCTTTGTTGAAATAAGAGTTTCATGATATGTTAGGGATAAGGACTTTAATTTCAAACCATTGAAGTGACCATCAAGTCAATAAACTGAGTTAGATATCTCTCAAAGTAGTGAGATAGGGGAGTCGACAGAAGTGATCTGGGGGATGCAGTGTGTTATCCCTAAAATCTTCTAAAGGTAGTGCAACTAGAACAAAGGGATTTGTTTAAACATCTCTATTTATAATATAGTAATGAATTGTTGATTTAGGTTTGACTGACACACTGTCTATTTAGGCTCCTTGGACAATCCCTTAGTGGTGATCCAAGTAAAATTGTTGTGTTTTCTTTCAACGTGTAAATGTTTGATTACTAATAGAATCCATTATAAATGTTTAATGATTTTTAACCAATGTGGGAAAAATAAATATCACATTAAAAGAAAATATTACACCATGATTCACCCCTTCCCTCTCAGGGTGTTCATAGTTCCTTCACAATTATTAAAAATAGAAATTCTTTTCAAAAATAAGTCTTCTTTTCATCATAAAATAGTATTTATCTCAATAATTCCAAATTGATATTCAGATACTATATTGAATTGTATGAATTATTGGAATTAATATCAAAGAATTACCATCTACCATATTTTATTAAATATTATAAAAATTGTTTGACTGTTAATGTTTAATTTTGATACCATTCACAACGCTACATAGAATGGTTAATAATTATGCTTATAGATTAGGGAAAGTTATTTACATTTAATATGTATATGTTGTTTATGTTTAACCCCATTTATATGAGTAATTAATTGGAATTAGTAAGTGATGGGTGGGGACTTCTATATCCTCTCGATGCATTATTTGGTCTCATTAGATGAAATTAGTTGGCGACAAACCCTTTGTGTTTATTACCAGGTTGTTTTAAATTATCAGGGGGATAGATATGAATCCAAATCAGAGAGGAATCTACTGACATGCTAAATATTTCACGAGGATAGATATTGATAGTAAATATTTCTAACATTATTCATTCCCTTATTATTATATTACTAATCTAAATTCATTGTGGTTATTGGACTACTAGAATATAAATTGTCATGTTTTATTCCCATGTGATTATTTATATGGCATTATTAAATCGACCATTATTCTTTCTATATTATAATAATGAATATTTTTAAATGGAATGTGTATTTATTTATTCAAGTTGCCTTATTTATTTATATTTTTTTATGATCTATTCTGTTTTATTTTTTACCATTACGGAGTATCTGATTCCACCCCTTTCATATTTATTATTTTCCCCTCTGTGTGAAAATTTATATTATGAATGACATGTAGAGATAATATATGAGTTTTTTGTGTTTCTAATAGAGTTTATATTTATTTCATTTCATGTAATAATTTAATACCTATGTTTTTATATGGTTTTCCAAATCTAATAAACTAATTTCTCTGTTGGGATTTGAGGCGTGCATCTATTCCAATATAATAAAGTAAGGTGCCAGATCCAGGATACTAGGGTCAGGAGATTTGAAAATAATATTATTATTTAATATGTTGTTTATCAACTATTGGTTGTAATGATATATATAGAAATGATTAAATCAATTTGGAAAATATTATTTACAGCTTTTTACATAATCATTTGGTGTTAGAAATGAATATATTACTCGATTGAATATAAAGGATGTTTTTTCATGAATACATATTTTATGCTTACAATGGTGTTTTATCCTATTATAATAAATTAATTACTATTTTGAAATATATTTATAAAATTTCTATTTTTTATATATTCAATAAGATATTTTTTATATTAATTTAATATATTTGACAAGCATAAGACAATAATTAATCCATTTTTATGCTCTTAAATTTTAATTTTTTGAAATGGTAATTTATTGTCTTGTAATGGTGAAATAAATTGAAATTAAATTTTTGGAACAATATTTTAGTTTTTTTTCATGAAATAAATATTTTTTTTATCCTAAACATTCTCTTAGGGTGAATTTTTTGGTGTTTTCCAATAAACATTCAATTTTTGTATTAAATAGTGAGTATACTCAATTTAAAATAAAAAAATCTTTTTTGTCTAATTTTATTATAAGGATAAGTTATAATTTTTGTTGATTTAAAAGTTAAATTAGATAAAAAACACATTGATTAACCCAATTTAGATCATTATAATCAATTTGACATTGAAGTTATGTATAAACAAATCTCAATCATTTGATCATTTTTACATTAAAAAACTGCATTTTCGTCCTGTATGGGGTGTTAAATTTAAATTAATATCTAGAAATTATCTGATTGGAAATTTGAGGAATGGATTTAATATTTTTAATAATAATAATTTATAATTTATAATAAGTTCAACGTAGTTGTTAACCAATAATATAGATAAATGTACATAAAATTAATTACAATGATTAAGAGTAAAATTATATTAATAAGGGACTAAACCTAAATCATAAACTAAAAAATGACTTATAAAAACTTTCATAATCCATTATATATTAATACTTCAACCCTATCCCCAATGTTTTATATTTTTTTCTATTATTGGTGCCACATGGCATGGGAAATTTGTGGGTTGAATTCCTTTTTCCAAAATTTAGAAGAATGCCACTCATATTACATTGTAAATAATCATCATCTCTCCCACTATTCAGAGCAACAAATCTATTTAAGTCTCCCAAAATATTCTAAAATATTCTTTCAACGTCATTCCTCTCATCTACAATTCCTCGGCGTGGGACGAATCCAATCCAAGGAACCCCTTTGGGGAAAACCAAAAGGAGTTACCCGAAAAAAAGGTAAAATCCTTCCTCAATGACTTCTACCCATTCAAATATTCTTATTTGATTCTTCTATAACAAAAATTGTATCCTAAATATACTAATATGTTTCTATTATAAATTTGTTACATACACATAAACACAATTCAATCTTATGGGTAACAAACATAAAATCCATGTAAAGTGATCTACCACCTTGCGAAATGATGATTGTATGTTTTTTCATTACTACCTATCATAGATTTGAATTATGATGGGAACACTATTTATAAATGATATATATGATGAATTTATTATACACAAAATTTTACATATAACATAAATGTATTCTTTGCATTTTTTGGGAATAATGATGACATTTTTTTTGAAATGTGGACTATTGCCTCCTCAATGTTATGTGATTCGTTCACGCGATACATGGAATGTTTAATAGATTGATTTGATTAAAAATATATGAAAAAATGAAATCAATATTAAATTCCTAACATAATTACCTTTCTATAAATACAATATATCATTTAATTTATTACCCTTTTCTTACAGTAAATGTGATAATATCGATCATGGATATGTCACTACAACCTGCTCAACACGACGTTATTCCTTTTACATCAAAAATAATTATATTTATAAGAATATATGACTAAATAACATGGAATTTTTTATATAATTATCATTAGGAAAATTTATAATTTTATTATCCTTCTCTCTATAATGATGTTTTAAAAAGGGGAACATTACTCATGCATACATATGGCCAACCATTTCTATAATTCTAACATCGACTCATTTTTCACATTCAATTATCTATATTGGATTTGATAATATAATTTATTTATAATTATGATAATTATTTCATGACTGTTATCCGATACATGTTTATGAAATGACCCCTTTGACCATAATTGACCAACCAAATTTGTTTTTAACACAGAACCTGAATTTGTTCAAGACACCCGATGTAAACTTAATTCTCTAAGTAGTAGTATAAAAAATTATCATAATTGATGTAAAAGTAATAGTAAACATGAATTTTTTTAAAATAATGTAAATAATGTAAATATGTTTATTATTAAAAAATATAATGATCGACTTGACAAGTTAGAAACATGGTATGGAATTTCATCTAAATTTTCATTTCTGTGAGACTTATTTGTTGTTATGCACAAATTAACTATCATATATTGTATATACTTCTGTTTGGTTTTTTATATCATGAATATTATTATTTTCATGATATTATATGTTTATTTTAATATTATTCTTTCATTTGGATTATGATTCTAATGTATCAGGGTGGTATAGGACACCTGGAATGTTTAAATATTATTTTCCTCGTGAAATTTTTAGTGATATTTCCATGGTATTCAAAATATTCATTGTCATCAATAATTGTTGTTAATTATACAACACTAGGGAATTATTGATAAAATTATATCCTTTATTATATATGTATATTTGTTAAGGAATAATAGTTATTAATGGAATTGATTCTTTAATATGAGAAAAGTTATGGACAAGTATGACACGGGTGGGACCGATTATATAAATCCAAAAGATGCATCGTTAGACTCATCAAATAAATTTTTTTGTGTAAATTAGATGTGTTTTTACCTGATATGTGAAACCTTCTTATGATCGATCTTGATAGTAAAGGTACCATGTACCTAGTAAACATGGTTTCCAATAATTAAGTATTTCAATCATTTAGATCCGTTTTTTTTATTCATGATATTTTTTCTTTGAAATATATATGGATGAATTCAATTAACACTTTTTTTAAATAATCTTATGTGGTTCATTTTCTCACCTATACATATTCATTATGTCATATCTAGTTATTTTAATTCCAATGGCTGTCAATTATATACCTTTCTATGATGATTATTCTCATCAATTTATTATTCTGTCAAATTTATTTACCTTTACTAAGTATTTGAGATCACCATTATTATATTTTATTTCCCTAGGTTATGAAGAATAAATATTTGAATAAGATTTCATGGATGCTATTGATTTTATTTTATTGTGTATCATGTTTAAATTTTCATTTCCCAATATAAAATTGGTATCCCATGTGTATCATGGTTTTCCAAAACTATAAAATTGATCGATCATTTGGGATTTCATTCCATGTAAGCATTCTAATGTAATAATTTAATGTACTCTATTTAGGATTCTAGGTTTAGGTTATTTCATACATAGATTCCTTTGGTAATTTGTTTATTATTGTCATGTTAATGAGAATTTTTCTTAATTATCTAACATGATAATTGGGCTTACTTCTAATGGGGTTAGGTTTATTTGAAAAAATATATATGAAGAATAATTTAATGAATTTAATATGAGATTACTGAATGTTTAATATTGACTCATGTATTGAAAAATAGTTGAATTTTTATTTATAGGGATGCATCAAAGATATATACTTGGTTGTGAAATTATTCAGAAGGATAGAGATATTGCCTATGCATTAAATATGTTAAGAACTCATGAATAGAACTATCCAACTCATTATCTCGATTTTGCAGAAGTAATTTTTACTTTGAATAAATTAAGACACTATCTATTTGGTGAGAGATTTGATATATATACGGATCAAAATAGGTTGAAATATATCTTCTCATAGAAATAACTCAACATGAGGAAAAGGAGACAACATAATCTAGTCAAGGATTGTTATTTTCAATACGAAACTAACTAGGGATTTAAAATAAGGTAAAAGATCCATTGAGTAAGAAAGAACATGGAGTTATGAATAAAATTAGGCTTCATAGGGATCTAATGGACTTGGATCTAGGGTATATGGATATGGTAATTATCATATAAGCATATGTATCACTACTTTTTAATATAGTTTCTATTCCATTTTTATAGAAAAGGATAAAAAGATCATAGTATGATGATGAGAATTTTTAAAATAATTTTAAAGTTACAAATGATGGGAATTGGTCAGCATCATATATGATAATCATATTTTGAAATTTGAGAAGAGGATTTGTGTTCCCTCTATACTCGTGCTCAAATGGGAAATATCAGATGATGATCATATCTTGAATATCTCAATGAACCCTAGAAGCACTAAGATGTATTTATATTTTATGGAAAATGTTTTTTCAGATAATCTGATGCATGAAATTTGTAATAATGATTCCACGTGTTTAGTTTATCAACTAGTGTTGGCTAGAAGACAACATCATATAGGATTCAGGAATCCTCTACCTATTGCTATATGAAAGTGGGATGACATCACTATATACACTTTCATCCATTAAAAAATACTCTTATAATGGATGGTTGAAAACGTATAATTATTTATTGACATAAAAAATATGTACATTTAATTGATATAAGTGAGAATTTTCAAAATGAGTGCCTTTTAGGACTATATTTTAAAGAAGTTGTAAGACCTCGTAGTTATCCTCGAGTGATTTTTTCTGATCGATGTCCCCATTTTACATTAAAATTATGGAAAAGTATTTATAAGGATTTGGATATCGAGTTTCACTTGAGTAAAACCCATCACCATAAAACTGATAGACAGTTTGAAATTACTATTCAAATAATATGAGGCATATAGAGATCATCCCCAAGTGAATTTCATGTAGATATCATGCCCGTGTTGGATTTATATTTACCTTTGGTTGAATTTTCCTATAAAAATAGTTTGTATCCATGTATTCAAATAAAAATTTATAAAGAATTTTATGGATAGAGATGTCATACACCAAATATTTGAGATGAATTTGGTGAATGGAATCAAGTAGGCCCAAAACATGATGAAGATCCAATGATAAATGTAAATACTATTCAGGCACGGATCAAAGTGTACCAGAGTAGAAAAATAGTTATCCCAAAATTCCAAATAATTATTTGAAGTTTCCAATGGGTGTTCCTGTCATATTAAATATAACTCCATTGAAGGGTGTTATAAGATATTGAAATAAAGGGAAAATAATCCCTAGTTATACTAGAGATTTTTGAATTCTAGAAATATTTGGATTTGTAGCTTAATGATTAGAAATTACCCCATATATCTCTAAAGATAATGATGTATTAAACATCTCATTGATGAGGATTTACTTGCCATATCTAATGCATGTTCTCTATTCTAAAGAAAAATAATTGGATGATTATTTGTCTTACTGTGAAGAGACTATCCAAATTCTGGACACTAGAGAATAGTTTTTAATGATTTTGATGACTCTGTCATTAAAGGTACTTAAGAGAAATCATATAATTGAAGAGAAGATGTGGGATATAGTGTAAATAAATTCGATAGTTGATGTTTCAAAAAAGAACTGTGTTATACAATTAAATATTTACATGGCTATTGGAATAGAATGTTAACCATTAAAAATTTTAACGTTTCCATTAGTATAATAACCTCACCTATAACATCAATAAAAATTAGGTATCTCATTATGTTTGAATACAACACGTTTGGAACGGTAGGGGGAGCGGTGACGACGGCGAAACCCTGGCGTTTCTGGGCGAGCGGTGACGACGGCGACGATGCCGGCCTTCCCCCCGCTGGGGGGGGGAAGGGAGATTCGCCGACCGATGCGAGACCAGGTGTTTTTAGACCTTTTTCGAATCCAGACTTTCTACCTCCTTTCCCAAAAATCTCTTTGAGCCCTAAGGCATCAGATCTGTTCGATGGGCGACCTAACCTTCATCTCTCAACTTCAGAGTTCTCAGAATCCTCTGCGCTCCTGAATCTTACCTTGATTGCACGCTTTAGAAATGGACGACCTTCTGTTGATGCCTTCGACAGATTTATCTTCGGTTCATGGGAGCTACAGGAAAGGGCTATTGTCGGTCTGCTTGACAGAAACCACATGATGATTCAGTTCGAATCAGAGGAAGATCTCATTGCTTCTTGGTCGAGAGCTCCTCGCAGATTCAACGGGTATCGCTTCCTTCTATTACTCTGGTCTTTCGACTTTCACATGAAGCGCGATTCACCGTCGACAGCGGTTTGGGTAAGTTTCCCAAATTTTCCGCTTCCCTTCAAAAACCCCGCTATTATTCAAATGCTTGGCAACCTAGTAGAAAGGTTTTTGTGCTCTGATAGTCGCACTTCTGCTGTGTGCCATCCGGTTAATCCCCGGGTTTGTGTGGAGATGGATGCCTCTCGACGGCCGTTTGATCATGTGTGGATTACCATTGGGGAAGAGTACAGGTGTAGACAGCTGGTGGTTTACGAGAACTGGACGAGTTTCTGTTCATCTTGTCACCGCCTGGGACATGAAGCGGAATTTTGCCGTAGGAATGGAGCTTTGAAGGATCGGCCTCATATCACCAGTCGAAGGGATGGAGAGGCTAGGAGAAGACCAACGGACTTGGCTCTGAGGGTGGGAAACTCTTCCAAGGCGGCTGTTGAAGTGGAGGTCTCCCAATCTGTAGGAGTGGACAGTCTGCTAGGTGAGGCCAACAAGGCGGCCATTGAGGAGAATCTTGCCCCTGTTGTTGAGAAGATGAATACAGAAGGGGTTGACTTGGATTCCCAGGCACCGGAGGTGAATGGGCCAGTGGTTGAAGTCAGTAGGGTGCTAGAGGAGGTCGACCAAGGTGCTAAAGATTCGGTGGAATGGATGCTTGCTGGACGCGGAGCTGATTTGGTTCAGACATTGGGGGATGCGAGTACCAATCATGTTTTGCAGGTTCCCTACACAGAAGGTGCTAGAGGTTTAGATCCAATGGCCAAGCCTTTTGTTGCTTTATCCAACAGTTTTGAATGCCTTCGTAACGGTGATGTTGATCCGGCTCCAAATAGTGTCTCCAGAGGTGGGGAGGAGGGTATGGAATCAACATGAAATGAGACTTATATCCGGAATTGGGACCAAGTGGAGGCTGCCAAGGAGTTATGCTTGGATGGAAGTAACACCTCGCCCAAGAGAAGGAGGGGCAAGAGTAGGAGCAATGATAATAAAGGGAATGCGGCCTTGTCCAGTGCTGTGGGAAAAGCTCCGAATGAAGATGGACGTCTCCCTTTAGTGGAAATCAGCAATACAGTTCAGAGGCTGGATAATCTCGAACGCCCAGTTTCTTCTCGGAGGGAGCAACATAGTGGAGAAGAAGAGAACTCTGGGGGAGGAACAGGGACTATGAGTGAGATGGCTGGGAATTCCTTCAGTGATATTGTCAAGAGAGGGACCCAGGTAATAGATACAAGCGGCGAACCTATGCCTACTCAAACAAGAAGAAGGGTGCGGAAGGATTACTCGCATCTTCACCCGCCGTTGAGGACCAGATCATCTTCTAAGCAGAGTGGGGGGGTAGTGATTGCTCTGAAAACGGGAAGAGTGGACGTCGATGCCTCTCCTGAATGGCCTGTTCTGGAACAGCTTAGAAGTAGGGTTCAAAGTGCCAACTATTGGAGGGACCCAGAGTGGGAGTCGACTACGGGTGCGGAGGAATCCTGCTTGGGTTTTGGAGACGATTATGGATATTATGATATGTAAGGTTGTGTTGTTCTGGTTTGTTTAAGTTTCGTCTAAGTATGCTTGTTGTACGTTGGGGTCCGGTTCCCTTTAACCCGGCTTTAGAAAATGAAAAAAAATGAATTGCAAGTATATCATATATTATGTAAATATATTTTTTTAAAATGATAAAATGAGTGTTTGTATTTTTCTGAAACATGAAAGTTCATTTACAATTTAATAATTTATATAATAATATAAATGATAATTTATTCCCTTAAAATTTATTCATTATTTAATATTTTGTTTCATTAAAATAATAAGTTATTTTTATGGGGCCATAATTGATTTTTTAATGTGTCATAAATTTGGATATAACATTAAAATTGTTATTTTCATAATAAATGATTACTATATTTAAAAATAAAATTTAGAAAATTTAGAAAACAATTCTCATAAAAGGAATCCATTTTTTAAAAACTAAAATTCAAAAAATGGTTATGATTATTTTTTTTGTTTTTTCAAAAATAAATTATTTTTTAATGAATACTGAAATATGGTTATTTATGGTATTTTAAATTATTAGTAAATAAATAAATTTTACATTCATTGGTGAGTTATGGATTATGTATGTGGCCATAATCTCAAACTCGAATTCTCTATTTAAAATATTTATTCATAAAAATCAATACTATTAACAGTTTTGAGGAAAAATAATAAACTAAGGATAAAAACACCCCTCTCCTACATTATAAATACCAACCCAATTTCAAAAATTATAATATTTTTAATTTCCTATATTCTTTCCAATTCCTCTCCCAAACCACTTCCCCATGTTCAAGTCATTCTGTCCTCACCAAAATACTATTTCTAGGCTCTTTAATGATGTTGTCAAGGAGACGACACACAAGAGTTAAAACCATCCCTCTATCATTTAATTTTTTATCTTTTCTTACCCTTACATCACATATCCTATACAAAGTGTAATGTTAAATCCATTATAAAATATATAAAGTAATTTTATTGTGTTTATGGGATATCCATCATCAAGTATCTTCTCTTATCCTTTTATTCTAAACAAGAAATCATCATTTGTGAGGTGTTTATAAACTGCATTCATGGATGATGAGTCTTAATATTTCATTAACTACATAAAATATACTCATAATACCATTTTTTGTTAAAAAAGATTATTATTTTTGTATAAAACTTACATAGTGTTCTGGAAGTACTATATAAACATAATATTAAATTAAATTATACATGTTCATGATTGTGGTAAAAACCACCAAAAATAAACTAAAAATTTATCATTTACATTTTATGTAATGAAAAATACTCACACCATATAAAAAATGGAATATGATGACTATTTAAAATAATGGATTTATATAAATATCATTACATTCCTCTTCTTGAGTTTTCTTCAATTTTACAAGAAATCCCCCATTCAAACTCAAGGGAACCAACTATAAAACCATGAAACAAACATTCTCAGATCAATGATATTTATCATTGTAACCCATCAAGAATACCATAAATAAACTTAATAAACTATATCAAATCAAATATATGTTGAGTACTTATGGAATTAATTAATTAATTAATCTAATTCTATTATCTAGGAATGTAATTATATGTTTAGAATGTATTTATATAGAAGATATGGGTTTCATATATCACTTTAATTTCTATTGGATTTGCATTATTCACAAATTATTTATTTTGTGTTGTGAATGTATACATACCTTCGATATATAATATCATGAAACTCTATATATTTAAAATATTACATTTTTTATTTTATGATCATGAGTTTTATGGGGTATATGGTTCAACCATTTTCACCGTGGTAAGGGAATTATTAACACAATTTCAATTAATTGGGTTGAATATCTATTCCCATGATTAGTTGATGATATGAGTATGTTTACAATGAATATTAATTATATTATAATTTAAATAAAAAAATTTATGTTCATTTTATTATAATACAGACATTTGATTCATTTTGTAAACTCTCATAGTCTCTTATAAAAATAAATTTGTAAATGTTTCTTTTTTCAAAATATAAAAGAATTGTTTCCTTATATAAAATGGAATGATACAATTTTACCATTTCAATAATTCCTTAATGTTTTCAGAAATAATTTAATATTTTACATGTTTATTTCCAAATAAAAATTTTTCCTATATATTTGTGTCATTTTACTAAATAAATTATTCAATATTAAAAATGTTATTTCTCTTAGGCAATTTTTTGTTGATTTTGTTAGTGTATTTTTATATATGTTAACACACTCTAGTTAATATTATTATTATTTTAGATAGATATCTTATGATACAATATTACATATTATATTCAATGGTTTAGGATAATTTTGATTAAGGGTGTACTATATTGATATTGTTCACCATATTACTATAGATATATTATTAGTATGTTTATTGATTGGGGGATTTATTTAAATTTCATATTCTAGTTTCAATTTGAATTTAGATATTGAATATGTCCACCCCTTTCATATGAGTAATTCATTAGTCACAGTAAGTGTCTTGTGGGATCATCTATATCCCCTTGAAGCATCAATATGTCTCATTAGACAAACGAGACCAGGATTGGATAAGGCCATACACATTTATATACACATCATAGATGGGGCATTATTTTTATGGAGTCCTAGATTATTAGTTCACTCACTAATAGAACAATTATTAGTAATCCAAGTGATTACATGACTAGTACAACATCCATAGGTATGTATTATTATCATGTGATTATTTATATGGAGTAATTTTATTAGATTTTATTTTGTCCATATTATGCTTATGATTACGTTTTAATGATATATATTTTAATTATTCACCTTTCCTAATTGTTTATGAATATTTATGTCAGATTCCACTAAATTATTCCCCTTTATATGAATCTGAGCTCACCAATTGCATATATTTTATTTTCCCCTAGATTCAAGATAATTATTTTTATTGAAATGGAAATATAATCTTGGATAATTGGTGTTTTTCAATGGATTTACTGTGTTATATTTCATTCCAACATGTAATGTAATGACTTTGTTTGCATCATGATTTACATAGATACAAAAATATTCAATTCTCCAAGATGTGATTTTCATAGTTCACATTCCAATGTAATATTGTAAGGCACTGACATTGGGATAATGGGGTTGGGGTCCTTACAATTAAAATGAATACCATTTGAAATTTACCGCCCATGAATTTATCTACTCATCATAAAGGTACAAATGAATATAGTTATTTTCATACCTCTTGAACATTTCAATTATAATAGGATTTTAAATAATCTAATATATTGTCCATGTATAGAAAATATAAAAAATTCTCATCTGGGATTCACCACTAATGATCAAATTTTTCTGAGTAATAGGTTTAGAAGATAAATTATGTCAATTAAATAAGTCTCAAAAAGAGGATTTTATCTAATTTACCTTTATAGATAATCAAAAATGGATAAATTAAAGTATCCTAATCCAATAGTATCTCATTAAAGGATCATAAAGAGATTAAATGAAACAAATGAAAATCCCATTTTAATTATTTTTTCTTCTTTGAAATTTTGTGCTTAGGAAAAATTATCACAACCACAACCCAACCCCAAAGTATCTCTTCATGACACTCTTTTTAATTGTAATGACTATATCACATATCAAGCAATGATAGTTTTTGATATTCCCAAGAGATGTCCAATTTTTTAATTGTTTTTTTCTTTTTAAGTGGTATTTCAGTAAATACAATGAATATCCCTTCTATAAATATCTTGAATTTTCCCACCCACATTTTATTTTTGAAAATCATGAAAAAATATTTAAAAACAAGGTAGATATGATATGATGGGATTTTAACATGAATATTCTTTAGAAAGGTTATTCATGTCATCTATATTATTTAAAATGGATTAATGTAAGGTGGGTCTTTGAATAAGGGATAACAAAAGAATGAATAAATAATTTTTAATGTGATTATATTTATTCTTAGCTTATTTGAGATGCAATGAATTATCTATAATAAATCATACTTGAGTTTCTTAAGAAATACATGAATAGAAGAATAGAAAATATTGGCTCAGTGGATTTCTTTAAAATTAGAATAATGGTTGGGACATTCACTCAAGACAATGTATGTGAATTATTAAATCAATTAATAAGAAAATAAGAAATTCAAAGCATGGCCAAATTATAGAAAAATTATTTAAAATTATTATCTCCCTCCATAAATTAGGATTTTAGAAATCCAAATCCACAGGCTTATTCATACTAATTATTTAGCCCATTATTCAATAAAATACAAAGTAGGGTAAATTTTAATTCTTTTAATTGTATTTATTTTAGTAGTTTATGAATCCTATTTATACTGATTAATCCATGAATCAAATATGAGAAATATAATTGGAAAATAATGATCTAGAAAATATAAATATAGGAAATTAAATAAAAAAATTATTTATTGAAACACTTAATATTATTTTGAATGTTTTTTTATATTGGCAACATAGGTTCTACATACTCTTAATTCAAGACGTTTATTGGTCATGAATCTTCTTCTTGTGCTTACTATTGAATTTTTACATCAATGGACTTATTAAACCTAAATATTAATAATAAATAGGTTAAATAACAAGTCATTATCAATGACTTTTGAAATATATTAAATAAAGTCATTCTCAAGTAGAAACAAAAATAAAAAAATAAAAACAAGAAATTCAGGTTGTCTCCAAGATGTGATTTTCTTTGTTGTCATTAGCTCAACCTTACATACGTTAGGTTTATATCATATGATATATGTTTGACAATTGTTTCCTAGTATGGGTCTATGAATAGACTTATTTTTATCCAATCCACTTATGAGGGCCCCTTGTCTTACACTATGAATATATTAATTTTTCCTGATGGTAGTATATGGTCTATATCCATCGAACAGATCCCACATTTCTTTCTCAATCCCGATGAACTAAATTGAAGGACATTCGCCATACATAAATATTTTCAATTCTCAAATATAACTGATTTTATCTATCGTCTAGCATCAGTGGTATTGTTACTGATCTTATGTTTTTCTTCAATTGTGGATCCTCTTTCACAATAGCTGCTAACTCATACACCTCTTCAATTCCTGCATTATAATGACCCAATGTTTTATCAATGGAATTACCTTCTTGTAAATATGAATTAAAAAATCATCCCATTAATAATTACAAAAATATATTATAATACTAAATACCATGTGATCATTAAACATAATTTTGACACTTCTGGGTTTAGAATTTCGAAAATAAAACCTACACGGTTGTATTCAAGTTGATTTTTTGAGTCTAATAAAAAAACATAACTTTTGGTGAATAGTAACATAACATCATGAATTGTAACCTACCTTTATGAATAGTAATAAATCTGTTATGAATAGAAAATCTCCCAAAATAATATTAACCCTATCAATGAATAATTAAATAAAATTTAGGCATCTTATAAGAGGCAATTTGACCATAGTAAAAACAACGGTATTATAGTAAGTCATAAATAAATAATTATCAATAATTATTTAATTTAAAAGAAAATTTATTTTATTAAAAGTGATCCTAAATTAAAAAATCTATGTCTTGAAGATTTTAAATAATTTAATAGGACATCATGTAATTTTATTATAGCATAATAAAATCAGTTTTAATTTAAAAAACCATATTTTTCAAGTAAATTGTAATTTTAATTAAATATTAAATTAATCATATATATGAAATTATTTCTGAAAAATTGAATTAATTTTTCGATTCTACATGTCAAAAAATGTTTGCTGTTAATTTTTGGGAATTTTCTGAAATACATCAATTTTCTGATGAATAGTAAAAATACAGTTTTTCACATAACCAGTGTATCATAAATTGCATCATTCATGATGTAAGGATGAAATAAAAATTCTAGAACATTATATTAGGAAAATTTATATTTAATTTCATAAATAGTTAATTAAAATACAATAAAATCAATTTCCAAACCTAAAAAGAACTTTCTGAAGCCTGATGTCATAAGGTGATTCCTTAAAGTATCTTTTTCTCTTTCTTTAACATCCCTTTTAATAAATTAATGAATTCAAATTATAAACATTATTTAAAGCCTAAAAAGAATTATATTATATTAATATTTGAATTATTATGAAAAAAACAATTATTAAATGTCTAACATTTGATATATTATTTTATTTAATTTGTTATTCTAAAAACACCTCCCGCCTCATTTATTAATAACCCATCTCCCTCCCCTTGACAAACCACACATATAAAGCATAAATCCTTGCATAAAATCTTCCCCAACATCTTCTATATCCCCCCCCCATGTCCAAGTTCTTCTGGTCTAATCAAATGTCAAATCCTAGGTTCTATAATGAGGATCTCAAGAGGAGGATTCAAGAGGAAATTCCTCTATCTATTTTTTTCCTTTAAATCACATTCAATTTCATGTTCATTTAATAATATCTCCACAAAAATATTCATAAAAATGGAATGTTAACTCTAGTAACATAAATATACTAGAATAGTTTTATACTAAATGGATATTATATCATCTAACCCCCTTCTCCTATTACTTTAATGTTATAAAAAAATATTGTTCGTGAGGTGTTAATCTATCACCTTCCAGAATAACATGTTTTTTTCCATTAATACCCTCATTTCGGGTCATAAAACTATATTTATGGTTGAACCAGAATATTTTATATGTATTATTTCTTTTTTTATGTTTTTGAACTAACTTATTTACATATTACTAAATGATTTATCCAAACAAGTTCGTCGTGGTCGAAAAACTGCCCAAATTAACCCAAACAATCATCATTTAATTATTCTATAATGATACATCTACATGGAATAAAATACAATTCATTATAAGATCATTTAAACTTCTTGAAAATAATTAATAACATGAAATATCATTTCTGTATTTTTATTCATGTTCTAATTGAACTTTCATTTAAGAATACAAGTGAACCACTCCAAAAACCATAAAAATGAACATTCTTGAACAATGTTTCAAAACACTATAACTCATAAAAAGGCCCATAAAATAACATAATGGAACAAAAATGAAACCTTTTCATGTATAAAATGTTCTGGAATTTCTTATTAATGAATATAATGTCATTATACAGAACATTAAATAAATGGAAGGGTTTTGATACAAGGTAAGGGAAAATTATCGAACCCAATTTCATACTTCGTGTTATCCCTCTTTCACTCCATTTTTTTATGGTTACTACATAAATATAATTTTTTCATATTTTTAATTTTTATTCTGGGATATACATTTTTACCGCTACTAATTATTTCAAACATAATGTTTTCTAAAAGAACTCTTCTTTTAAGAACTCACCATTTATATCCCACTCAATATTGATAGTTCATTTAACATATATGATATTCAATCATTATTATGTGAATAAAAGGTTTATGAATGTTTTCATATGAGTTTTAATACATTATATTCTGTGGTTATTATTTATATATGTTATACGTGGAAAGAATTCTAATTAAAATATAATTAAGTGTTGGGTGTGCCAAGAATTATATAGCATATTATGAATGTTTCAATATGATGGGTGCGCCAGGAATTATACAGTGATCCAATGCTTTGGTTTAAGTGGTGAACCTCATTAGTTAAAATTATGTAATGGGTGAAAAATAATATAACATTTTTCATAACTATTTGTTGTATTTGACCACATATACATGAAGATTCATTTTTTATGCATTGAAACATTTCATGCCTTTTATTACTGATTTCTATCATGTTCATGATACATTGCCTATGTTTTAATAATGCTCAACCTGTGCTACACTGTTCTTATCTATCCTCTTACTAGGATTTTATCTCACCACTTTTAATTCATATCTTCATGTGACTACATATACTACGGATAAGTCATGTTCCAATAAGAAGCTAGAGTAAAAGGTATTAAATAAATGTTTGTGCTTGATGTTGTAATTGTTATGAATGGTCCTAGTTTTCTCAAGACACTAAACTTTTGGATCCCATATGTATAATACTATAACATTGTTTATCTTTAAAATGATTTAATAGTAAACAATGAAAAGGCGGTGTAACTATAGTTGTTATCAGATGTAATGTTTACTTAATATGGGAATTCAGATTAGTGAACCCTACAGGAAACCTCTAGCATGAGACTAATTACAAATATGAACACAAGAATATTTATAGAGGGATCCCATAAGTTATTATTTAAGTTATTTATGAATTTTTTACTTATGTTTTCTTCTAACCTTTTCTATTTTTAGAAAAGGGTGGGAACCAGGATAAACTAATCCAACAACTCGTGCGAAGGCGAATGCAACAATTTCCAAAATGACGACCCCAATGATTTTAGAGGTGGAGTTCAAAACATCATGGAGATTTTTACCCAAATCTCTTTGGTTATGAACTATAACCATAATAATGGGGAATGTCCCCTTCCACCCAAGAGGGAGAAACTTGCTATTGGGTGTTTTACGAGGCAATGACCATTGACGTTTATTGTATTATTTGATACACTAGTTTGGGAGTAGTGGGTAAACTGCATGGTGAAGATCATTTCTGTGCTTCGTTGTTCTAAGATGGAGAGGGTGACACTATCCATTTCTCATCTAGATGGAGGGGTCCATCAATGGAGTTATTTTATTAATAACTCCCAGCCAAGGGAGGAAATTGAAGAGATGGAATGGGAAGACATTAAGATAATGTTTCTTAACAAGTATTTACCATGATCTCTTTGTATGAAGTTGGAGTGAGAATTCATAGAGATTAAGAAAAAATAAGTGTAATTTGTCACCACTTACGAAAATAATTTCACAAGTCTGGTAAGGAACGTTTCAGGTTTTTTTATCAATAGTGATATCAAAATTTATAGATTCATTAGTTGGTTAGAACCACACCTTCTAATGGCTCTTGCGATTCGAGATATTGAGAGTTACAAAGAAGTTTTTTTATGTGCTCTCAAAGTGGAGAAGGAGTTTGGAGAATGGTTCCATGGCTATAGTGATAATAAATTAAATATAGAGTTTCAATCTGGTGGATATTATGAAAAAGGTGGGAATAAAACCCAACAACCCACATATCAAAAATGTGGGATGTTACACCATGGGAACTGCCTCAAAGGGTTGGGGAAGTGCTTCAAGTGGGGGAAGCAAATACACCATGCTCAAGAGTTTTTAAAAGACATGAAAAGGAATGAGAATGTGGGGGAAGAATGGAAAGAACCACCCACGGTTCCATGCTACAACTGTAGGGAGATAGGGCACTATACAACCCAGTGCACTAAACCTTGAGTTCTAGTGGGTAATCAGCATCTGCAGCCGTCAAAGAAAAAAAAATAGGGAAGGGTTATGCCATCACTAATGCGGAATTTGAGCAAGATAATGAAGTCATACAAGGTACGCTTCTTATTAACTCAAGAAGGAAAAATTCTTATTTGATTATTGTTCTATTCCTTCCTTCATATCTTGAATGTTTTCTATAACTATATAATTAAAGCCCCAAAAACTTGAAGTAGGGAGATCTGTAAAAACAGATAGTGGTGAAATCCTTTCAAACTAAGTGTTTGACTCTTCTCATGTTGGCATATGTTAGATGATTCATCCATAGAATCTCATAATACTTCCCTTGGTGGAATTTTATGTTATAATGCGAATGGATTGGATCTCATTATATAGGGCACATATCAACTATCGATAAAATGAAAATATCTTTTCATATTCTGAATCATCCCGTGCTCCAATACTAATGCAATAAAGATCATGAATTTACTTTGATAAATCCTCC
Organism: Viscum album; assembly: GCA_963277665.1. Classification (NCBI taxonomy): domain Eukaryota; kingdom Viridiplantae; phylum Streptophyta; class Magnoliopsida; order Santalales; family Viscaceae; genus Viscum; species Viscum album. Next base: position 1,303,293,155 of record OY728157.1, read on the forward strand.
AATGGTGTGGGTGTTGATTCCTACTGAATAAGCATACCTCACCTAAATGACTGAGTCAATGTAATGTGCCAACCATGCAGAAATGCACATCATGAGGCAATACATTGATTTATTTCCAAAATATTTACATATAATTCCCCTGGATCGTGATGTAGAGTTCCGAATAGAAATCATACCTAAAGCTACTCTTATCTCAAAGTGTCACAATACGATGTCTCTTATCGAACAAGACGAGTACAATAAGTAGCTGCAAGAGAATTTTGACAAAGGGTTTATATGCCCTATTGTATCACCTTGGGGTGCACCAGTTATCTTTGTGAAGAAGAAGGATGTAACTATGTGGCTGCATATTGATTACCAGGAATTTAACAATATCACTTTAAAGAACAAGTGTCCTCTTCCAAGGATTGACAACATGTTGGATCAATTAAGCGGAGCTGAATACTTCTCCATTGTGTATCATCATTCTGGATAACATCACCTAAATGTGAATAAGGAAGACATTCACTAGACTTCCTTCCCTACATGGTATGGGAACTATGAGTTACTGATAATGCCATTCAGACATACTAATGAACCTGAAATCTTCATGGATTTGATTAATAGAGTCTTTATAAATAACCATAACAAATATTTGGTAGTGTTTATTGATGATATTCCCATCTACTCAAAGAGAAAGGAGGAACACGAATAATATCTAAGACATCTGTTAGAGACATTGAGAAAGGAGAAGTTGTACTCCATGTTCAACAAGTGTGACATTTGGATGAAACAAGTCACATTCTAGGGACATGTGATCACAAGTGATGGAATTTTTGTGGACCCTTCAAAAACAAACAAAATTGAGTAATGTACTAGGACCGCTAGTGTCAAAGAAATCCATATTTTTTATGAATTAATTGGGTACTACTGATATTTTGTGAGAAACTTGTCATGATTGTCAAGCCCTAACTATGTCAACAAGGAAAGGGGTAAAGTCTGTCTGGAAAGAAGAATGTGAGAGAAGCATAATAGAGCTAAAGACAGGGAATATCACTGCAACTATACTAACATTACCGAAAAGTGGAGATTTTTTTGAGATATACAGTGATGCTTCAATGAAAGGCTTAGGTTGTGTACATATGAAAAATGATAATATGATAGCAAACTCCTCACAACAGTTGAAGTTCCATGAGAAGAACTACCCGATGCATGATCTTGAGATAGAAGACTTGATTTTTTCTTTGAAAATATAGTGGCACTACCTTTATGGTGGAAGGTGTTACATATACACTAATGACAAGGGATTAATGTATAAATTCACACAAAAGGTTCTTAACATGCATCAAAGGAGATTGTTAGATATAATAAAGGATTATGATTGCTTTATTCACTACCATCCTAGAAAGGTGAACACTATAGCAGATGCTCCTTGGAGAAAAGAACCAGCTACTCAATGCATGATATAGATTGGGAAATACCCCATATTATGGAATATGCAAAGAATAGATTTAGAAATAATAAGGGCTAGTGATATATCCTACCATGCCCAAATGATTGTGTGACCATCCATATAATAGAAGATTAAGGAAGAACATATGGATGATGTGGAGATACCAAAGAGGGTGAATGAAGTAAAATAAGGGATGCTACAAGAGTTCCATATCGATGATGATGGTGTGATTCAGTTAGGAATTCAACTTTGTGTGCCTTCATCACCCGAGATAAAGAATGATCTATTGGACAATGCACATAGGACAACATTCTCTATCCATCCTTGGAGTACCAATATGTACCGTGATCTCTATGTACACTTCTGGTGGGATATAATGAAGAGGGTGATTGTGGAATATACCTCAAGGTTTGATGTATGTCAGCAAGTTACGGCAGAGCAACAAAATTTCAATAAGATTATGCAGCCATTGCATATACCCATGTGGAAATGGGAAAATGTCATAATGGACTTTGTAACGGGTATCCCAAAGAATTTGAAGGGAAATAATGTGAAATGGGTTGTGGTTTACCGAATCACCAACACTGCCCATTTTATCGCTATTCGAGAAGACATCTCACATGAACAACTTGCAAAGATATATGTGGAGGATGTGGTGTGACTGCATGGAGTTCCACTCTCGATTGTCTCTGATCATGATCCAATTTTCACATCTAAATTCTAGAGGAGTCTTCAATATGCATTGAGTACTGAATTAAATTTTACCACGATCTATCACCCTCAAACTAATGGCCAGTCTGAAATGACTATTCAGCTGCTTAAAGGTATGCTAAGAGAATGATCTCTAGAATTCAAAGGTGGATGGGATTTGCATATCCCATTGGATTAGCTCTCATAAAATAATAGCTTCCACTCGAGTATTCAGATGGCTCATTATGAAGATCTATATGGAATGAAATGGTGAAGTCCCACCTGTTTGGATGAATTTAGAGAAAGAAAGCTACTTGGAACTGATCATTTGAAAGAGATGGCAGAGAAGTTTGAAGTCATCCAAAAACACATCTAAAATGCTTTGAGATGAAAAAAGTGTTATGCTGAAAACCGTCGATGGGACTTAAAGTTTGATGTTGGAGTTAAAGTGTTCCTTCTAATATCACCATGGATTAGAGTCATGCGATTTGGGAAGAAAGGGAAGTTAACCTAATGATACATGGCCCCCTTTGAGAACCTTGACCGCATAGGTGCCATGGCTTATCGGCATGCAATTCCACCGAATATGGATCATGTCATGATGTGTTTCATGTATCACTCATGAGGAAGTAAATCTCAAACCCCTCACATGTACTAAACTCAGAGGTGGTACAACATGAAGATGATCTCTCTTATGGGGAGAAGCCATTAAAGATTATATATGGGGGAGATAAGGTTCTACGAATCAAGAAAACACACCTTTTCAAGTGTTATGGTGGAACCATAACTTTTAAGAAGCTACTTGGGAACCAGAAGAGGCGATGAATGGAAAGTACTAATTCCCTCTTATGTAAAACAAAATTTCGAGGGAAAAATTTCATAAGGTGGGAAGAATGTAACGACCCAAAGTTTTATCGAAGGAATTTATTTCTTATAAATATACTTACAGCATAATCCCATTAGGACGTAGAATGACATATTATGATACAAAATACTATGTGATCATTAAACATAAGTTTTCCACTTATGTGTTTGGATTTTTGAAAATCTGACACACACGATTGTGTTCAAGATGATTTTTTGGAGTCTAATAAAACAATTAAAATTTTTAGTGAATATTACCCTACCCTAATGAATAGTAACCTACCCTTATCAATCGTAATATGACCCTTATTAATAGTAAATCCCCCAAAATAATAGTCACCTTACCAATGAAAAATTAATTAAAATTTATGCATCTTATAAGTGACAATTTGACCATGTTAAAAGAAATGGCATTTATGTAAGTCATAATTAAATAATTATAAATAATTATTTAATTTAAGAAAAATTATTTTCATAAAAGTGGTCATAAATTAAAAAATATTTTTCTTCTAGATTTATGATAATTTTATAATACCTCGACTAATTTTTGAAAGCATTATAAAATCAATTTTAATTTTAAAAACCGTATTTTTAAAGTAAATTATGATTTTAACTAAATATTAAATACATCATTTTTATAATATTTTTTGTAAAATGGACTTAATTTTTGGATTCTACGTGGAAAAAAATTGTGTGGGTAAATTTTTTGTATTTTTTTAAAAAAAAATCAATTTTCAGGTGAATAGTAAAAATACGGGTTTTCACCTAATCAAAGTACCTTAAATTACATCATTCATGATTTAATGATGATATAAACATTCTAGAACTTTATATTAAGCCATGTTATTTTTAGTTTCATAAATGGATCCTTAAAATATAGTAAACTCAATTTCCAAACCTTAAATAAACTTTGAAAAGCCTAGAGCCATTAAGTGATTCTTTAAAGTATATTGTTCTCTTTCTTTTACTTCCCTTTAAATAAATTAATGAATTGGAATTATAAATATGAATTAAAGTCTATAAAAATTATCTTATATTAGAATATTATTTAGGATGACAAAAAACAACTATTATAAGTCTAACAGTTGATAGATTATTTTATTTAATATGTTATTCTAAAAACACCTCCCACCTCCTATATAAATATCCCCTCTCTCTCCCCTAGAAAAACCATACCCCTAAAGATTCATTCCTTTCCTAAAATCGGCCCAAGAATCTTCCCTAGACCCTACCCCACATCTAAGAGCTTCTAGTCTCATCAAAAGACCAATCCTAGGTTCCTTGAGGACGATCTCAAGGGGAGTATTCAAGAGGTAATTCCTCTCTATATCTTTTTCCTTCAAATTCATTTGAATTTCAAGATCTTTTCATAATCTTTTCCCACCTATCATCATAAAAATGGTATGGTAAATCTATTAATATACATATAATGGTAACTTATGATATTAATGGGATATTATATCATCCAACCCCCATCTCCTTTTCCTTTTATGTTATAAAAGAAAACATTGTTCGTGATGTGTTAATCCATCACCTTCAAAAACGACATGTTTTATTTTTCCTTTTCTACATTAATATATGGTCATGAAACTGTTATTATTGTTGAAACAGAATATTTTATATCTCTTATTTCCTATTTAATGTTTGGAAACTATCTTATGTACATATTTCTAAATTATTTATCAAAAAAAGTACGTTGTTGTCGAAAACCCCCCAAATTAACCCAAATTAACCCAAACAATCAACATTTGATTTTTATCTAATGATTCATCCACATGAAATATAATATATTTCATTATAAGATAATTTAATCTTCTGGAATATCATTAATAACATAAAATATCATATATTTATTTTTTTATGTTCTACAAGAACTTTCATTAATGAATACAAGTGGACCACTCAAGAAAACCAAAAAAACAAACATTCCTAAACAATGTTTTTAAACACAATAACTCATAAAATGGACATTAAAATAACATGTTTAAACCAAAATTAAACCTATTCATTTATTAAATGTTCTATATTTTTTAATTAATGAATATATTGTCATTATATAGTACATTAAAGATAACGAAGTGTTCAGATACACGTTTAGGTGAAATTCTTAAACCCAATTTCATACTTCAAGTTATGCCTCTTTCACTCCACTTTTGAAATGGTTACTGCTTAAAAATCATTTTTATCTTGTTTTCCATTCCTTTTTTAGATATACAGGTTTATTACTAGTGTTTATTTTAGAAAAAATGTATTCTAAAAGAACTCTTCTATTAAGAACTCACCTTTTACTTCTCAGTCATGGTTGACAGTTCATGTAACATGTATGTTATTCCCCCTTTCTTTTGGGAATAAAATGTTTATAAATGTTTTATTTGGAGTTTTAACCCATTATTTTCCTTGGTTATGATTGATATATGTTCTATGTGCCAATAATGATAATGATAATTTTATGATGTGATTGTTGAACCTGGAATTATATAGTTCAATATGAATGTTTCAATGTGATGGGTGAGCCCGAAATTATACTACACTCCAATGCGTTGGATAAAGTGATGAACCACATGAGTTAAAGTGAACTTATGGGTGAATATGATGCTATATTTTTTCACAAATATTTTTGGTATTTAACCTCTAAGACAAGACATTTCATTTTTTATGCATTTCTACATTTCATGTCTTCTATTAATGATTTCTATCAGGTTCATAATACTTTGCCTGTGTTATGATTATGCTCACCCCGTGCTATATTGTTATTATATAACCTCTTACTGGGATTTTATCTCACCACATTTTATGAATATCCTCAGGTGACTACAGTTACTAAAGAGAGGACAAGTGGTAATAAGAATCTTGAGAAGAAATAATTAAATAAATGTATGTGCTTGATATTGTAATTATTAGGTGTGGTCCTAGTTTTCCCAAGTCATTAATCCTTTGGATCCTCTATGTGTAATACTATTATGTGGTTTATCTTAAAAATGATGTAATAGTAATGTAAGAAGAGGATGGGTCAATCTTAGAATCATCCTCATCATCTTGGGTATTTTCTTCTCTAAACTCATTATCCTCTCACATGATACATTTCATCCATACTTGGTAGATGTTAAAACTAACCTGATCACAACCAACTCATAGACATAGTTCAGGACTATAGAACTCAATATGTGCACATACATTGGCTAAAAGTGAACTTCCAATAATGAGTGGAGTTCACTCCCCTTCCATATCATCCTATAAGAAGTCAAAGAGGAAGTATAATTTCTCAACATTGATCAAGATATCATCAATGACTCCGCTGAGAGTCATAACTATTGATTCTAATAAATGAATTGAGAATATTTTGGGATTTATAAAATCTAGTACCAAACACTATAATTAATTTCTAGACATGATATGTAAACACACACCTAATTTATACAAATATTATTGACATCTATTACCTCTGATATATATGGGAATTGAAAAAGTTACCTAGATATCTTTTATTCATAGGGTTTTCTTTAGATACCATAGTCGCACACTCATATGTGATTAGAATGGTTCCAATATCTTTTAGATTATTCTTGTTATTAAGCATGTCTTTCATGATTTCACATATGAAGGCATATTTTTGAGAGCCTTTGAAAAATGTGTATTAATATGAAATTTCATAAAATGGTAGAGAAATTTTCTTTTTTCTAATGTAATCTTCACATGATCTATTTTCTCTAGAAATGGAAATATAGTATATTACTGAGGTGGTTCATCATTAAATTATTTATATACATATTCCTTATAATTTTCAACTACATTTTTACTTATTTTCTCCATGAAATTCTATAACACATCCTTTTTTGTTTAAAATTATATATTATTCATATTTCATATCATCTTTTTGCGGTACTTCTAGCCATATAACAAATTTTTCTCTAGGTATCTCTCTTTGCTGAATTTTAAATTGGACAACATGATGATTTATATTCTCAAATTTGATATTTTATCTCCATGATTATTATTTTATTCCCTTCGGTACAACCATGGTTGTGGCCATGAATGTGTCTATAAACTCTTCTATTTTATAGACATAGATTGTATGTGAGGGCCATCGGGGTTATTATTGAAGTTGCCCTTCTGAACATTATTGATATCCTTTTCTTTCTTATTATTGAGACTTCCAACCCTAAGATTGATTACCTCAATTGTAATCAGAATAATTATAAACTTTTATACATATAAAATTGGGGTTTATCTATTACTCCATCAGAATGTCTATATTTTTGGTGAATTAATCTTGTTTTGATTCTATCCAGTCATTATTGATTACTATATGAGCACTTTTTGATGTTTCACTTCACCCACCCACTTGAAACTATTTTCATTCCATTTAATCTAACAATTTGTAACTCTCTATAAGATACATATTCATATGTGATCCTCTTTCTATAGAATAAATAATTGACTTATTTCTATTCAAAAAATCTTTATAGAATGTTTGTATTAGCATACATATATCGATACCATGATGGGGGAAATTTTTTGTCATGTATTTTTATCATAGATAGGTTTGTAATAGATATTCTTCTTCAAATTGAAAATTGTTCTGAATACTTACCTATACGTTCATTGACGTATAAGTTGGAAGGAAGATTGTGAGTATAGTCCCCATTAGGTCATACCATGTAATTATTGAATATTCATGTTGTCTGTGGATCCAATCTAGAGAGCATGGACATAATGAAAATTATAAAAGACGAAGTTTTATAGCATTGTTCAACATATTTTGAAATTGGAATGTGTCACAAAGCTATAGAATGTATCCAACATTGTTGTTCTATCCTTTATATAGTAGTACAGTGAATAAAAATTGTATTTTATCACTAAAATAATTTCATGCTTATGGTTGATGATATTTTCTACAATGTAGAGTGAAATGATGATCTTTATAAATCCATTGTATTATGGACACCAATAGTCTATGAGAATATGAACCCCTTTATCACTTTTAAGAACGCCATCCATTTGGTTTTTCATCATGGCCTCCATGGTTGTAGCAGTAACATTTTTTATGTTTAGTTTATAATGGTGGTGGAATCGATGATTTAATTTCTCTTTTATATAGTGTTATAGTTGTGAAATAGTGATTTCAATCAATGAAATGAATCCCGAAATTCCCAACATAAAAAATGAATTGAAAAAATGATACCAAATTAAAATAAAAATTTAAACCCAATAAACTAACTTCTTACTGACCCTAGAAACATCCCTTATTTTCACACACCTTTGGTGTATCGTTATTTCCCTCAGTTCTAGTAAAAAACTTACAAAACTCGGGACAATGATACTTAATTAATTATAATTAATATTATAGTTTTTTATGATTAATCCTATAGATTCCACAAATTATTTTTATTATATTTTCAAAATAATTTATTTTAATTTTTTAATGAAATATGTGATAATATTTAATTTTATTAATTTCATAAAATTATGGTAAAGAAGGAATATATTGATTCATTGGTTTGAAAAAATATTTGTAAACTATGATATGGTTTTGAAATATTAGGGTTCACGTGAAATTTCATTTTATAACATATGTTTATTAAACAATGATTGCTATCGAAGTTGAGATGACGGTGATCGAATGGTTATGGTATCCCTTCCTTCATACAACAATTCATTATCTCCCTTTGAACAGTAATTTAGGGTATCACTAAATCAATTCTATCACAACAAAATTTTTCAACATTACTTTCATAAATTAGAAAATGTTTATGGTTTTTTAGGGTTTCCATTTGAGCAATTATAAGGTTCATTTATAATTCAAATACCAATGTTAATTATAAAATTAAAAGAATGTAATTGGAAATTAATCAACAAAATCAATAAAAACCAAATAGATGAATAAAATTAATTAAATCACTCCAAAGAAACATTCCACCTATTATTATATATTCCTAGCATATGGAGAGTTTATCCCCTCATCTAAGAGGATATAGGATATGAGGAAAGAAGAGATGAAAAATAATTTCATAAAGATGGCATAGATGATAATAGTGAGAGCCCTTCACATCATAAGGGATCCTTAAATAGTAGTAGGCATCCCATGAATTAATAGGAAGTATTTTAGCTGGGATAATAGTGAATAAAATTAGGGATTCTACCAAAATTTGTCATAGGTGGGTCGTAATACTGAAAATCTGTCAAAAATTGAAGATAGTTAAAATTGAATTGTTCATATACAATCCTAAAATTTGGAATGATGTGTAAATATATCACCACATGTACCAAAATCAGGACATATAGTCTTCTCGTTCATCATCATTTGTTTCACGGAATAACATTCATGTTTTAGGCTATGACACATTTTTCCATCGGTTTATGATAGTTTCACCCACATCATGCCAAGTGTTACATTCACGACAAGAGTGGGTACACAATGTGAAATTATTACATGATGTGTATTTTTATTTTTATATTATATAAGTCTCATTTTCCTTTGTTTGTAATTAATGTTCCTTCAATTTACCTTACGATCATCTAGAAAAATCTAGTGTCATGATGACAATGGAGCTCATGGTGTGATGTTTCATTTTTATCCATTTACAAGAAAATATTGTATATTACCATAAAAACATAAAACAAGTAAAACCATTCAAAAATGGGAATGATTAATCATTTAAGTACATAAGTTAATTGGTTAAAATACCATAAAATACAAGGATGAAATACAAATATCAATGAAACCTTTTTTATGGGAATGTAATGTGGAAATAATATGGGTCCTAAAGGGAAACCATTTGATTTGTATCCATCACTTATAATATTACATTGGACTCAATTTTATTGTTTTGAAGATTATTTAACTACATGTAATTAAGGATGGAAGGACATGGTTCTAAAAATGAAATAGAGTTTTTTATTGTTAATATATTAGAGGAAATGACTGATGAATACATTTCTAACATGGGAATGGTTGTTCTAATTGATGGGACGAATTGATATATTTTTTATATACATGAATATTATAAAATCCAGTAGGATAGTCTAACTAAATGAGATTTTTATTCATGTATCATTAATGGGAATAAAAAATGTTACATTTTTTGAAAATTACTTATGAATTTGTGATAGCTTAAGGGCCATACTGAGATCCCTATAACCATGAAAACTATATCATTATATAAGGTAATGGGAAATAAGAACCATTCTCAAAGGAAAACAACATACAGAGGATAGAAAATAGAGTATAAAAATGAGATGACTTGAATGTTCTTGAAGAAATCAATTTCCCTAATGTCATGCTAGGTATAATGGTAGATGGTATAAAATCTTATGAATAGGATTGAATTTTTGAGGTTAGGATACTTGGAGTCTGATATATACATACACCCAATATACATAAAGAAAAATTAAAAAAATGTATAGTATGATTATTTTATACATTTTTAGTCTATGTTGTTTTCTATGAAGAAGACCACAAAAAACCTATAGAGCATGGATGTTTCATGTTTAAGAAACCAATGTTAGTGATGGTTTTAAATAGTTCTTTTCCTTGAGGAGATAGAATGATATACCCAAAGTGATATGGTGGATAAGAAACCTTCTTTGAGAATAACAGTATTGTATATGGATACTAATGAAAATATTCAATGAGAGGATTCATAAATGATCACCAATAACAAATTTCAACCTAAATTTTGATGGTGGGTGTGAAAGATGGAAGGAGGATTTAATGAACCATCACTCTCAATTACTATCAAAATTCTTAAAAAGGTGATTATGGAGTAGTATAAATTTAAAATTAAAGGAATCATTTATGAGGATTATAAACTGATGAATTATAGAACCATAGTTGTTTCTAAAATAACAAATAATGATAATTGATTGATTCTCTTGAGTCCATATTATTTCATCATATAAAGTATAGGTAAAATGGATTTTTTCTCATTATCCCATTATTCATTAGGGATTTAATGAAATAATAATCAATATAGTTATGTATAAAAAGACTAAGCATTCTCTTGATTTTCTATTTTAGGATATCATCCATAATTACAAATAACTGAGTAGACTTCTGATTTTAGTGATTCTTCAAATGAAAAGTGAATCCAAAAATTTAACGATGTAATGTAATGTTTTCAATTTTCACATTGATTTATATGTTTTTTATACCATTCAACCTGTATATATAGTTTTTAAAATTATTAATTAATTAATTAGACCAAATAAGGCGCTTTAGAGGGGGAATATTAATATATTAATAATAATTACTATATAGGATCAATATATTTCTATGTTATTTTAAATTATTATTTATTTGAAATGTAAATTTTTGTGAAAAAAGATTAATAAATTATGAATTGTAAATTATTGATAATTGAAATAAATAATTTTAGGTGTTAAGATTTAACTCATTTAATATGGAAGGATTTGTTTTCACCAATAATTTTCCTCTATGAAATTTTACATTGGAAGTGCGAAACCATTTAAAATACAATTAAAATATTGAATAGATGACTCATAATGACGTGTGGAAGTCTATTTGATGAAGTGTAAATTCTAGGACATGGGATCCATTTTATATGAGATCATTTTATTTCCTTAATTTCTCTCATTTTAATTTGATTTAATGCTAATTATTTGTGAGATTTCCATTAGTTAAAGCCATTATCTTGTCAAGAGGGCTAGCTGGATAGCTCAACAAATGGTTCATGTTGGTGTCACCTAAGAAATTATTGGGTTACATCTTATCCATACAGCTAGGATGCAATGTTTGGGAGTGAATATCTATTGATAGGAGAACATATAGCATTTAGACGTTCATAGGTAGGCCGCATAATGGTGTTGCAAGTCTGGTGATGGAATAGATACAGATGTGATTGAGTTCTAAACCTATTATCATGGCTTGATTGGTGGATGAAACAAGCATCCTTCTTATGAAAAACTCGTCTAATCATAAAACCATTGTTGTAATAGTTTTTTTGAACAAGATATGTTCACCTATTAAAAAATATGTATATAATATATTTTATCTGATCAAGTTGGTATGATCCATCTGATAATTTTCTAGTTTTCCTTCCCCATCTTCTAACCTTTTGCAGATGATGACACCCCATGTTCAATTCCATGTAATAATCATGATAGAATCATGAATCTTGTGCTCGATAAAACTAATCACGTTATCTTTTACTTCCCAACCATCTATAATTTCTATGATTGTATGAGAAAATAAGTGTTAACACTCTAGTGATTGATGTCCTCTATTTGTATTGTATGAAATATATTGCATGAAGTTCACCAATAACATTTATTATCCATAATCATTTTATCATTTCTCTATCAAGATACCATGAATGAATTTTATGTCTTTGATGAACATGTTTATTTAAATGATAAATGTATCATAAGAAAAATAAATTGTTTTTTATGTTGATTGGATCATGATATCATTTGGTGTCATATGAAGATTGTGATTAAGAAAATACATGTCGACTATCATCAGATATATTGCATGAACACAATGCTCCATTGCATGAGTCCCTCAAATATGGCACTATGGATCAAGAAAATCATGAAACCTCAATCATGACCACCATGACATTGTATATTCAAAAGATCCATGGAAGTCAACAATAGTTATAATATGTTTTTTTCCAAAGATATTGTAGATATTGTTTGACCATATATGAGATTTTATACTAATAAGCGATGAGCATCAAATAATTTTTTGACATTTTTTGGATCACTCAATTAACCTAAGGAAATCATGAGTGTTTCTAAATATCATGTGACAAAATTGTTATGTTCATGAAAATCACTTCAAAATCAAATGGTTCATGTGAAAAATAGATTATATCCTTTCATAGGATAGTATCATGATTTATATCATCTCATATCATAAAATTCATTTTTTTTGTCCAGAATTCTTCAACTGACATCTTCCAAGAACACATGAAGTAATCAAGTCATATCAATATTTTTTCATGAAGGAATAAAATGAATTAATGAGGATCAATTAGAGTTCATTGGTAGATTCTGATTTCAAAGGAATTTTCCCAAGAAGATGATCAAAAAATCTTTCTAATTCATCATGAGGTGTGTACATGATCACATAATCGAGTGATAATGATCAAACGGGTCATATTGACAACATGTGGTGTCTTGGGAAAGAAAAATTAACTTCACATCAGAAGAGATTTATGTTATTTAATGATTTATATAGTATTTCAAAATAATTCTAAATCTAATCATGCTAATCCATCAAGCATCAATATATCTAGAAATTGATGCCCCAATTATGTATCTTCTTTAACGTTTAATTATCCTAAAGATTGCCATGATCTTTTGTGTCTCCAAGATACACTTCCAAACTTATCATTTCAGGGTAGGAAACATCTTCCCCATAAAATGAAATGATATTTCTGGAATTCCCTACCTAACTAAGCCACTCAACTCTACATTAATAAATTCACATGTGATATGGAAAGGATTAGTGGAAGAGAGGATATTCACATCAAAAACACACATGAAGTGGTGGAGGAGTGATAATTTTCCTTCAGGGGAATTATCCAAATAATCATGAGAACAAATCATGATAACCCATCATGAGACCTCGTCATGAGAAAATATCATGTGACCCCCTTCTGATCATGTGATCACATGAAAATATTAACACCATGAAAAAACTCTCATTATGATATGTATACATAGAGATTGGGAATGTGACTCATAATCTTATTGCACTGATGTGGAATACCCTCATAATGACATGATCATGAAATGAAACCATCTGCAGATATGTGACACCCTCATGGGATCACCCATCGACAAGTTTCTTTTATATGAATTTCATCTATTGAACATTCCCTCTTCTTCCATTCAAACCCTGCGAGGGTTGGACTTGACATAAAACCTCATCCATAAACCATTAATGTTGTATAAACCATTTTTCATGTGGCCGTAGAATGATACCATTAACATGTAAATTAAACTATTGGATATGTGTACCTTCTTCATGCCTATGATCACGGAACTGCATGAAGGACCCCACCTCGTGACACTCTTATGATCATGTAATCTCATGAATCATTAATTTTATCTTGTTTCCCTCTTTTTTCCCTAGACATGCCTTCTTTGATCATGAAAATCACCATGGATAAGTCAGATTTGGAATGTAAACAACCATATAAATATGTCTTCTTTAATCAAGAAAATTCCTAAAGAAATGTTTGCATCAATCATGAAAACCTCCATAGACATGTCTTATTTGATCACCTGAATCCCCATATACATGTAAAACTAGAATATGTGAATAAAACTATATATTTCTACTTTGATAATGTGAATTACTCTAGACATTTTAGAATTGATCATACGAGACAACATAGATATATTAGGCTTGATCATGTGAATACCCTCAAACATGTCAGGCTTTTCCAGGATACACCATTAGAACTATCAGGTAGACATCCTTTAAAAGGTCATGTATACACCCTTTGACATTACAGTTATAAACCCTTGTATATGATACCCTTTTCTGGAAGGTACCCTATGACATGTCAACCTTGTTATGAAGGAACACTTACACAGATACTTTGTGAACCTACAACCATGGGACTTAATCCCAAAACCCTATTCATCAGTGGACTATCATTAATTGAATTGGGTCATGAATTCATGAATCCCTATTAATTATATTCCATAGACGAGACCTCCATGTGATATAAAAATATTTGATAGGCCTTTTTCGGTCATCAACTCTCTTGATCTATTCAAGGATAAAGAATCAATATGTGACATGACAATCCCCCTTAGTGTAAGTCCCTCCATACTCCAAAATTATATATTATTGACCAAAAATAACATTATAGGTCTATGTTACATTATCATCTATCAGTGGACGATAATATGGTCAAAAAAAATAACCCAATGAAGAATACTCCAACACTATTCTATCAAACACCATAAACCCATTAGTAGGGAGGGATGAACAGAACTATTAATACACATATTTCAGTTATAATCATTATATGTAGGATTTCATCCTAATTCCCAATATCCATATCAAATTTTCAACCAGAATAGTAGTAAAATGTCATGTAATCCATAATTTTTGGGACATCTGTAATTTTCTATCATGAAATGTGTTGAATCTCTAGTTTCTATTGTTTTTCATACTAACCGTGACTTCTGTAAGAATATGGATTGGTGATGATTGAATCATTATAATGATGTCTAACCCCTCACCCCTTAAATTATGGATATATCTTTTATTTATTAATGAATATACATCATCCTCACTGAATGGTCTATACTTCCAATGAGGTATTTTTGAGTTTCTTTAATGAAAATTCATGATTAACTCTTTTGGTGTGTCACCATTTATGGTGCAGATTCCTATAATAAGAATAGCATCGTCTATGATTCCTATCATTTAAGGGTATGTAGGATGATTCTTGATAGGTAAATTGTATAATAAACCTCCAAATTCACCCATTTATATTCTTTACACAAGAAACTAATGGTCCCAGTGTAGTCCTATCTTATGAACAAAAAATATGTCAAATGAACTACATGAGTCTTTATGGATTTTTTATTAAGAAACATAGAATTACACCTGAAGGGAAATTAAAATCTCCAATATAGAAACACCATATATATATGAATATAAACACATTAAATCAGAATCATTGATATAAACTACATATTATTGAATGAAAAAAATATAAAAATATAGATCTTATGACACATATTGTTCTTCTCTACAACACATTGGGTCGATCAAGTCATTCGAACAAGGTTAAATATTTCCATATCAGGGAACTTGAAGGATTCAAGAACATATCATAAATATAAAAATGAGTTATAGTGTAGAATAAAATCCCCCCAACGGGTTTTTAAAGAATGAACTCACATTATCTCTTCTAATGTGTTCTCCTAATCATTATTGGCTTTGAAACATTAATTTTCAGCCTACATTTGGATGAAAGGCTCATTCCTCAATATAGATGTGGGTCTTTTTGTAATATTCTATTATAGATAATAAATTTTGAACCCAATGAAAATTATTTTTAAGCCACACCTAGTCACCCACGTTGAACATCAAGCGTTATAGAAATTAGTTTTGTTGGGAAACCAATATGTCAAAATTGAACTCGAAGAATGTGATAATATAATAATTGATTTACCATTATCATTAAGAAATGTTTTCTAAAAACGTTGAAACAGAACCAAAATATGGTGGATTAAAATTGGTAAAACAATTTGAATATTTTTACTATGTCTTCCAATTCAGGGTATAAAATGTAAATATTGTGTAGTTCAGGAACAAAAATTTTGTTCCCTATTTTTTGAAAGAAAAAAATTGATACCAACATGAATTTTTAAACTATATATAACCTTTAATAATGAAAAAAATCACAAATTATCAGCATGATAATTTTTAATGTAATTGATTGGCCATCTACTCTTATATATGAAGTTTCACAAATAAGGTGTTTGGCTTCCTCTCTATAAATTTTTGTGACCCCCAATGATCCAAATGACATCATCAACTATGATGACAAAGTCTGATATTAACGTACCAGTTGGAAATACCATTTGACAACCTCATGTGTTTGTGAGAAAATACATCAAAACAATATCATATAATGACAACCCATTCCTTTTTCAAATATTATGACATTATTCCTAAACACACACACACACACACACATATAATAATTACAACATAATGATCATAAAGGCTTAGCATCAATAGAAACTAGGATCTTTATACATAAAACATGGAATACTCCTATTATTTTCCATAGTGATCTCTTAAAATCCAATCTCGCTCATAAATATGGATTTGATAACCATGGGAATACATAAATAAATAGGTGAGATAAAACTCCCACTAAAGTAAAAACATGTAAATAAATTCTAACCTGTGATTAAATGGCATGACATCATGTCATAAATGAGAATACACATGATTAATCATGTGTTATCATAATGTATGTTACATTGTATCAAAATATCATAAAATCATATGAAATGTGGAAGCAGAAAAAAACATGACACAAATATGAGCCAAGCCTAAATTCCAAGAAAATTTCATGTGGTGTAAAGAGTCCCATAACTGATTAGGATGACTCCCTAATACCATACAATATGTCTCATGAGACTATAACATTACCCAATGTATTGGAGCAGTATCTATGTGCAACCTTCATTACATGTTTTTGATCAATGTGCTTCACATAAATAATGTTAATCGTGTGGTGTAAAATATGAATTTCCCATGGAAATAATAAGGACATCATAATCCTTTAGAAATTCATAATAAATTGGATGTTCATATTGAAGGCATTTTATAAATTAAAAGAATGAATTAATGACCACTTGAAGGAAGGTAGAATGAATTAGGTATATATGTGATAGATATATATACATAATATATAAGAAATTTATATCATAAAAGTTATTTTTCCATTGATGAAAATACATTTAAATAGATTAAAAAAATATTTTGTAAAATAACCTTTCACTTTAGGTAAAATATAAAGAGATCATCATAGATGAAAAATGATTTTGAAAGATCAAATTGAACATTTCTTAAGGAAAATATCTTTTCCATTATGTGAATGCAAATTTAGAATTAAAAATGTATCTCAAAAATTAATATACACATTTTTTTTGAAAAAACCAAAGAAAAAAATGGGATCCATTAAAATACATAGTGGTCAGGTTAGTAGAGGAGTTAAATTCATATTGAATACATTAAAAACATTCAGAGATACCTTTCACATTTTTTTAATAAAAGAAAAAATGTACCATGTTAGGAAAACAATAATAATATTCATTTTAATTTTTTTTGTAAAAATATTTTTTATGATAAAATGATTTTATGAAATCATAGTATATCATTTTTGGAAAAAAATAAGACTACATTGATTCATAAAAAAGAAGTATTTTTTACCGAATGGAAAAATGATATCAGATTTCCTTAAAAAAATTCCCAATCATTTTAAGCCACAAAAAGAACAAAATCGTACTATTACCTGAATGAATCAAGAAATACTAGAAGAGATTTAAATTAATTGTATTTATTTGAAAATGAAGAAATTATTTCCTTCAATGAATATTAAAGAATATATAATCCCGATTGAAATTATTTTAAAACATAAACCCTTACAACTTTAGTAACATTTGAATAATAACATTCCATGATTAAAGTAAAATAATTATAAATTAAAATATCTTTATGTAGTAATTATTTATGATATTGTATGTAAAGGTATAATATACATAAATTTAAAATGAAATTAGTTTTATAAAGAAACATGTATTTGATGAAAGAAGTTTGAGACAAAACACATACAAACTTCGTATCAGTAATGAGAATGTTAATCAAGTGTTTGATTATGTGTCACACAATTATATCCAAAAAATTCATGTTAAAATACAATAAAAATCAGACATAATTCATTTTTCCAAAAAATGGAGTAATGATGTTATCTTAAAACCAAATTAATGAAATTTAGCTAAATTACCCTTTACCTAATGCTTCCCGTTAGTTAATATCTATTTAACATCATGGATAGTGGTTTCAAACATGTTATTAACATATACCGATATAATATTTTTATTTATAATATCATATATTATCATAATATTAAATATTATTACATATTAATTAATAAAAATATATTATCACTATTGGGTAGGGTCTTAATTTACATGTTTTCTCATGCATGTTTCGTTGTAATGGTTATGAATAATGAATATAAGTTATGGATGAACCAACTAAAAAATTAATTTAATGTTATAAATACTATTTTTTCATTTGATACATCCTTTGAATCATTATTTAATATCCAAAAATGAGAATGTATAATATCTCTTTTAGGATATGGTAGGTCGAATAAATGCATTTGCGACATTATAATTTTCTTAACTAGTGAAAGGGTAAGGAATTTAAATATTTATTAATTTTAACGAATAAATATTATTTAATATATATCAAATATATTCATTAAATTTATATATTTTTTCGAATCTATTTAATGTGTTATTGAAAAATGAATCAAATGACTTTGGGTGGTTGTAGTCCTCCGTAAAGAAATGATATTATCAAATTATACACATAATATAATTTAAGAATGTATATATGATATTTTAATTACATATTTATAATTATTTCCTAAATATTATATATAAATATTATGCACTTTGTATACATTAAAAAGGTCCATAGTATGGTTTTCATTTAAACATGCAGATGTGTGAAAAAATGGGGTTTTAAAGAAATTTATTTTTTAAGAAAGAGATGGAATCATATTGACTATATGGAAAATAATCCTCATTATAGGAATTTAAATCATTATTTATAGATTTATAATCAATAAACTTTTTTAAATTATTCCCCAATAGGGGTTATTTTAATTATTTAATTTTCCTAAACATTAGACACATTATAAGGGCTTTCAAAGAAAGGTTTTTAATGTATAAAAATAGAGATACACTAAATCTATATTAAATAAGTTTTAAATAAAATTAATTGGTTTTAATATTGATAAAAAAATATTTATGTTAATTTTAAACGAAATTTGAATAAATACAAGAATTAAGTTATTAATATGAATAGAAACTTATATAAAAATCAATATTTTCAATATTCACTGAAAAATTAATATTTTTTGAAAAATAATAAAATTTCACAAAATGTTAATAATGATATTTGGATATTAAATAATAATTTCAATATATTAAAATTGTAAAATATTACTTTTAAATTATGTGTCCAATGTTTGACTAAACAGACTTTTAGAAAAATAATTTTTATAGAAAATAATTCATGTTCATTTAAATTGATCTTATTTTATTTATAATAAGTATATAACATTTGAATTTAGAATATATTTTTCATGTTTTAAATATTTATATTCCTATCCACCAACTTAATGGCTATGTTATAATTTTTATGATTATGTAATGATAATTTTATTTATTATATTTTTTTTAAACATATTATTGCATGCATCACATGCTATTGTAGATAATAAATTCATTTAAAAGTAATTATATCATAAACTATTAGTCTTTAACCATATCTTATTTTCTTATTGCATTTTTTTAAACCCGTTATTTCACACATCACATGATATTGTAGAGAATAAAATCATTTAAAAGTAATTATATCATAAACTATTAATCTTCCACCATCTCTTATTTTATTTGAATGCAGCTTCATATATTCTATCCAGCATGATGTTTTCTTTTAAAATCTCATGGTGTTATATTCAACCCCCTAAATAAATTTTTTCCATCGAAATAAAATCATGATCTTGTTAATCAAGGGAATTAATTTTAGATTTCCATTATTTTAAACCGAAATAATAATAATTATTAATTTAATATCCTATTGATATGAGATAAAGGGATATATGGAGGTAATTCTGAATAATATATTATTTCGTTTCTTTGTAGAAGAATATTGGTGGGAAATAACCTCATGAAAAATGAATAGAATACGAACAACCAATGATTAATAATAATTTAAAGAGATAATTGATCCAATGAAAGTGAATTACTAAAATAAAAATAAGCACATAAAAACCTAAAAGCAGTGACGAGTTAAAGAACAATTTGATTCAACAGAAATGATGGTACTATTATTACATTTTTTCATGATCCTTTCCCTAGAGATGAGGGATCCATTTAAACTCCAGCTTAATAACATGAAGAAAGATAATTAATTGGAATGTATAATTTCAAACAATAGTAATTTCACCATAATATAATATGTTGTCCAATTGATGGGAATTAATGATGTATTTTTCATTCTTGAAGAAATAAATTAATCCTCCATCATATCACATAATCTAACAAAATAATCATAATCATTTGTTCCAATATTTTATAATACCATAATTATGAACATATGTATTCCAATATAATTTATCAATCTATAATAACTATATAGTTACTCATATAGTTCACCATAGTCCATTCCATGTGTTTCTATCCTTAAAACCCTTAATAATACATATCAAATAACATAATATTATTCTTCCCACATATTCCATTACATTAAAAAAAGTTATATGTGAATCAACCTAATAAAAAACTAAAAGTCAATAGTCACCTAAATATACAATTTTAAAAAACCTTATATGGGGTGGATATTACATTAAAAAAATGAACAACCTTAAACTCATAAACTCATAACAGTATTAGTAACTACTATGTTAATATAATATGAATACATATATTCATCCAAAATTAACATAGTCCATAAATTATTAAATATTTTTTAAAAGAAATTTTTTAAAAATTATTCTTCTATACAATTATTTAATCCATATATATAAATACTTAAACACATTTACATATATTACATAGTATACTATAGGTCCTTTCTTGGACTAGGTTATAACCCTATGTTTTGGGAATAACAAACCTAATTCTCTTGTTTCTCACATATAATATATGGAATTCCTTGGAATTAATTTCCATATGAACTTTATTTCCAAATTAAAAACCACTTTCCAACAGTTTAAATTATTCACCAAGGTGACTCTTGCCACCCTCGTTACATGTTGGAAGATAAATTATCATTCATATATATACACTTCCCCAATAACATTAATAAGATACCATCCTCTAATTATTTGACTTGATAGGAATCTCACATAAATTCATGTTGTTAATCAGAAATCGTGATAGATGATTAGGTGTAAGCAAATCATATTTTTCTCCAGTCATCACACATTTTGGTTTCTTGGAATCGTTGAATTTCATATCACATTTCGGTGTAATATGATTCCCCTTATTTATATCCATCCACTAAAATCATTAATCATAGTAAGAAAAATAATTATCATAGTGGGAGACCACATACTCATGAAAATTCATATATAAGATAACTAAATGATTAGAAATTCATTTCAAAATATGACACCATATGAATATCCAAGGTAAATCGTGATACTCAAATATTTAAGTCATTCATTATGGATTCTAATGAGTTCATTAATTTCAATTGAAACTCCCATAGCTGTTTCAAATCACGTTCATAGTACGACTCATTTACATATACTAGGTAATGATCAATTTATGCCCAATATGACGATTTTTTGAGTTATTTCTATAAGTTACATCTATGTTAGAACTGTATCCAATTGTAGTATCTGAGTAGGGATATAATTTCCCTAAAACCTCTTAATCTAAACATAACCAAAATTACAATATATTTTCAAATTCATATACTTTTCCTTATAATTATCCTTATATATATCAATAGACATATCCCTAGGGTCCTCACTATGGTTTTCTCATCCTTGCATCTGATGGTAAACTCAAATGTTCAACAAATACCAACTATGTTGACCAATTAATTTTTCAAATATTATCACATGATTCTTAAAAATAAACATCCAATAATTTCAACACAATTATCATAATTTCCAATTATCTTTTGATGGATATGTTCTCAATACATAAATAACTAGAAAAAAATGATATTAGAAGGGTTTATTCGTTAGATTATTAGGGGTTATAACCCCCTTTAATGAATTAGAGGTGGTTGTCAAAAATTTCTGATAATGGGCCCACAACATGTTGTTAGAGTAGGTTGTAATAAACCTTTGGTAAGGAATGTGAAATATTGGAGGAGATTATTATAGAAGGGGTTTAATCCCCCATTAATTATTCAAAAAAATCTAGAAATAGATCGATTATAGGTGGTTAAAACCACATCTATTTTTCCCTAGTTTAGAGTTGGTATAAACCATTATAATTTTAATTAAAAAATCTAGAAAAATATAGTTAGACATAGTTGGAAACCACCACTAATTTTCTGCAATTTGATTTTTTTCAGAAACCCCTCCATCCCATAAGATCCAACCAGTCCCAAACCCTCTATATCTGCCTACCCTCTGGTTCCCATTAAACCCCCCCTTCGCAAATCCCTCCACCCACTCCTGTCCCACAATCCTTCAATCCCTCCCCTACTAACAACTTTCCCCTATAGTCCCACAATCCCTCCTGTACTAACATGTTCCTAAAATGTCCCCCACCCACCCCTTATTAAATTTCAATCAGAGAGAATAAAACCCCCGAAAAATCAACACCCATGGTTGGCCACATGGCCACCTATTACCTATATTCCAAATTTGTTTTCAAGTTATAATAAACCGATGAATATATTAATATATATCATTTTTTTATTCACATTAATTTTATTTTTATAGTATATTTGAATACATTTAAAAATATAATATATATATGCATTTATAATAATTAATGCATTCATGATTTTATTATTTATTCATATTAGAATATATATAAATCTCATGGGTCAATTTATATATCAGTCCATATTTTTTAATGAAATGTATATATATATTCACACAAATAAATATATGTGTATATAACTCAAAAATTTAATATAGAAATTATATATATATATATATATATATATAATATTGATATTCAGTGTAAACTATATTTATATGTATATAGAGTTATATATTTTCCATATTATATATCTATATAGTACCCTAATAAATTCTATTTATATATATATATATATATATATATATTTTACATACATATTTTAAATAATATATATATTAGTTATTCATAATAATAATAATATATATTTTATATTTTGTAAATATATTTATATGTACAATATATATATATTATATTTATATATATAATGTAATATATTTTTATTAAATTATATTTAATATACATACAATTAATATAATAGGTTAATAAATTTAATATATACAATATATTATTATATATATTCATATAATATAATATAACATTCTACATCGATGAAAAATTATATTTGTATTTGTATTAATATATTTTACAAATTAAATATATTTATATTTATATGTAGCTGCTTTAGGTATTTAAATTTAAATTTAACATATTAATTTAAACACATCTATATCTGTTAATTAAAAATTATTTATTTGTAAATATTTATTTATTTTATTTTTTTATAATTTTTTACCATTATTTATATAGTGTATTTATATTTTTTATTTTATATATATGAATGTATGAAATATATTACCATTTATATATATATTTTTAATGAATTTATATTATATATTTTTCATAAAAATATATATATCATAAAAAGATAATTAAATACATTACTTATATAATACATACATGTTTGTTTATATTCATCTGTGTGTAAGTATCTGTATAATCCATTATTATTATTATTTTATAAATAATACAAATAGAAATGTTTTGATATGAATTTTTTAAAAAATCAATAAATTTTAATAATAAATTTACCAAAAATATTTATTCATTCATATTATAACTAATATCATTTAACATACCATTTTATAAAGATAAATATATATATTAATTTAAATATTATAAAATTAAATTGACATATTAATATAAATACGGTTAAATACAATCACAAATATTATTTATATTAATATATTTATATAATATGTTTATATAATGTTTTTATATATATTTAAATATTATATATATATATATCAAAGAATTTGTTTCATATGAAAATAGTGGGGGTTGACAAACCCCTCATTTTTCATAAATTATAACATCTTTCAAACCCAGTCTAATCGAATTTATTTGTGGAGATTCTTAAACCCCCACTAATATAAGGGATTTGTGGTGTTTCAAGAACCCCCACTAATTTAAGAAAATACGGGGGGTGGTGAACACCTACTCTTTCATTTAGAAAATCCCATTTTGTACATATCCAATGGAATAACAATGAATATTATATATTTATATATTCCCTCTTAAATCCAAATAATATATATATAACCTATAATATACAACCTAACATAGTGTGACTCTAATTATTAAAATAGATATAGTTTTGACATAATTGCCTCTAAAATGGAATGAAATATTAAAAAATAATAATCAAATTTTTATAGGGGGTTTGAACCCCCATAAAATTTGATTATTAGTGGGGGTTGTTTATCGCCCATAGCTAATTTATACAAAAAATTAATATGGAGGGGTTTATGCATAACCCCCTTTAATAACCATTTATTTTTTGTGAAACATTGTATCCTTATTTTTTTTTTCATAGTGAGGACCAAAAATCCATTCTACCTCCTAAATGTACAAGATATGACATGGGGAATTCATATAGAAGGGTGTGCTAAAAATCACAATTAAGGAATAAACATGATAACAGTACATAAAATGAATGTCAAATGAATAAACTGATATTATAAAAGGGACAGTGAATGAGTAATCACGTTTATGCATTACAAAAAGATCATGGTATCATAAGACCATGGTATCATTGGAAATGTGTATGTAACCAAAAACCATACATAAACATGATTAATTGTTAACTACCTATACAATATCACATGGTGTAAAAAGTTCAAAAATGGATTATGTTTACTCTTTAATCATATAGATGTTGTTCCACAAGACTATTGCATTACCAAATCAATTGATACACTATCTAGGATCACGAATCATAATATGTTCATTATCTATGTGTGTATCATAATGAAAATATATCATAAGAAATAAGATAATAATTAACAATCTAAATAAAATGTGATAAATAATCATGTTTCAATTCACAATCAAAGTAAATTTCATAATGAATGAATTCGAGATATTATGGTAAGGAAATTATTACAGAATATCAGAAGGTAGAGTGAACCAGTTATATACTTGATAGAGATAAATATATTATTTAGAATAAATTTCAAACATAAAAGGCTATTTTCATTACTGATAAAATCACCAAAATTATTAAAATGATTCTTTAAAAAAATAACCACTTCGCATTGAGTAACATAAAATGATTTTATTATAGATGGAAAATGGTTTTGAAATAAGAATAAAAATATTTACTGAGAAAAATAACAATTATATTTTGAAAAAATAACTTATTTAAAATATAATAAAATATCAAATATTAATGAATTTTTTAAATTGAGATTTCCCATTGAAGCATAAAAATTATTCGTTAATATATTGGGAGGTCATGTTGGTAGAAAATTTCTATTCATACTGAATACATTAAAAATATCAATTATTCATTTCACACTTCTCTTATAAAAGAAAAAATTTACCTATTTTAGAAAAACATTGTATGTTTCTTTTATTAAAATTTTCTAAAAACAATTATGTGTAAAAATGAATTTAAATAACCATAATAAAGCATTTATTTTAAAAAAATATAAAACATATAATTGATTGATGAATTATTTTTAAAAGAAAATAGAAATATTGAAAAAAATTAAAAAAATTAGTCAATAATTTTCATTAACATATAGAGAGAAAATATCCAATTACATTAAAGTATAATGAAAAATAATAGGATAATATAATAATAGTATTTATAAGAAAATGATCAAAGAAATTCCCCTCACTATAAATTCAAGCATAAGAAATACTGATTAAAGTGGGATTGAATTGTAAACTCGTAATTATTTTCTATCATTTGATTAGTAAATCAAAATTAATAATGTAGATTAATTGGGACATAAAATATCATGGTGTCGGAAGGATTCATTATATAGTATGCAATGTGATAGTATATATACAATCCAAATTAAATTAGGTACATAAAAGAACTAGTGTCTACCAAACAGTGCTTATATTATTTCTAATCAGTATATATCCATTTAATTTACCATAAAAGTTTCATAATATAGTAATTCATATTCATTAATTCAAACATAATTAGGAGGTTATAATTTTATTGTTTAAATATTTACAATTTAATAGAGTGTTTTTTGTACCTTAGGTTCTGTGCATCACAAGAAATTAAAGATATTGAATTTATTTTAAAAGCAATATATGATAATGTTTTGGGGTTTTAACATCCCTTATAATATTAGTGGTGTATTTCATATACACTATAAACATGATTTTACATCATTTAAATATCATGGTGTTGCATGTATGCCTCTTTCTCCATAGAATCATTAGACCTGAGGCCCTGACACACATTGTCTCCAACTAACCACTTTAAGAACAAGTTGGTGAATATCCTGGTCTATGACATCCAACTCAATATATCCATCAAAAAATTTGTGTTATCTAATGAAATCAACTAAATTTTCAGGACTCGAAAAAATCCATTCTTATGGTAGTCAAGAGAAGAGGTCATTTCCCATTTTCCACAATCAACTACATTATGATCAAATCCAATGAACATAACAAAATGTACCATCCATGCCCAAGTGATCTAGTTAAGTACAATAAATATTTGATCTAAATCACTCATGATATTTCTATTATGGATACTAATCTCTTTGGTCATTATCATTGACATGTGACTCCAGTTCCACAAGGATCAGTTGAGAATGTTTTTTCTTCCATAACCATCCTTGTGGGGGGATCCAACATGAATGTCATCCTAGTGTTTCCAAATAGTGAAAATACAGAGTAGGAACAATTCATTTATACTTCCAATGTATTTCATTCCCATTGATATACCCAAATAAAGTCTCAAAACCAAACCCAAATCAAAACTAGCATAGAGCCTTAGATAGCATCCTATTTGGCCTTAATGACTATAGAATCCCTGGTGGAACCTCATTATATTGTGTTCGGGGATATATATAATTTGAAACAATAGGATCATCTAAAAAAGGATCTTTAACATGAAAAATGGAACAAAAGGTACTAACACACCAATCATTAAAATGGTTACCATCCCACCAAATTTCACATTGGTTACCAACCAATCAAACGATATAATCTGTTGAATAGGAGCACCAAAACACATGTGTCTTCATCAATATGATATTACCTAAATTTACAAACTCCTCATTAAATAAATAAGATAAAAAAACTAGTGAATATAATTGTAACCATCATATTTCATCAATGCCACCATATTTTTGTCCACCTTCTTCCCCCAACACTAGAAAATGGAGCATGGTGGTATCCTTCATGCATCATTAAAAGGAATTAGAAACCCTATTATAGCCTCAATGTGTGGTATCAATGAAGAATATTCCCACTCAAAAAGAAATATTTTTTTCCCATGTTCCACTTTGGACTACAATTATCATCCCCCACCATTCCATTAATAAATGAAAGGGTGTTGTTATGACTTCTACCAGTCATCAACTAATGCCGATGAAATTTATGTAGAAGATTAGATTTATCAAATAAAATGATAGAATTATGATCTACAAGATATAATTGAGGGAATTATATTAGGATACATTCACTAAATTAAGATATCCATACCTTCCTATAATATTCCTTCTTACAGTGAAGTCCCCCATCTTATAGTGAGAAGGGATTTTTTTACTATTCACCCCTTTATAAGTAGAAATATTGAAATTGTTCCACCTCACACCTTCCCATAGGGTTGGGTGCATTTTCTTATGTTAAA
The DNA here is from genome assembly GCA_963277665.1 of Viscum album. Classification (NCBI taxonomy): domain Eukaryota; kingdom Viridiplantae; phylum Streptophyta; class Magnoliopsida; order Santalales; family Viscaceae; genus Viscum; species Viscum album. The sequence goes on from OY728157.1 coordinate 1,303,321,507, forward strand.
TTAACCCAGACCATAGGTCTATGGGAATTTAGATTTTCCACCCTCTCATTGTATGTAATCTAGACAACATCAAAACATTGAAATAACACAAAAATCAGGGGACTATACGGTCCCCCAATATTTGCAAACCATCTACATCATCCATGGGCCCAAATGCCTCAGAACCTATCTATGAAGAGATAAATACTAGGGATATGCGTCCTGATATCAAAAACGCATCTGTGATCCCATTCCAAAAGAAGTATAGGTAACACATGGGGGAAGTAGTGTGGTCCCTTATCTCTTGATGAATGAAAGGGAAAGGTATATTCATTATTACTAAAGAATATCCATAGTTATTTTGACTATTCCTTGGAGAATTATTTGATATAACATTGAATAATGTGAAAAATGAGTGAGAATGACTTGATGGGCCATGTTAATCAATTACCCTACAATCATTGTCATTAGATTATTGTATTGAATTTTTGTTAATTTATGGACTTCATTATGAATCAGATTGATGATGGAATTATGGAACCAATAACGCCTAAATCACCTCTTCTGTTCTTTGATCACTCTCAACTGAATGCCAATGTTGTACAATATTATATGGGTAACCTCTCACCTAGTGATATATGAGAGTTACTTGGTGATGTATGATTCAAGGGTTAAACCATTAAGACTATGAATAAAGGTTCATGACTCAGGTTTTCATAATAACAATACCTTCTCATTATACATTTTTTCTAAGAGACCCTTGGATGGAGAGTTGAATTACCTCCCCAATAATTTTCATTACTATCATATATCTGGGTTTATTATTCAATAATACTTTGTCTTTAATAATTCATTACATAACTATGTAAATGAATTCATGAAAAATATAGTGGATCTTGATACTTATTCGATATTAATAAGTTTTATATGGGGTCATTTAGAAAATATACCCTCCAGAAATGTTAGGGAATGACCACGTCTTATTCATATGGAGTTAAAATTCCCTAAAATTTTTCTAATTGTAGGGAATTATAATGCATAACAAAATTTTATGTGAATGACATTAAACTACATTAGCAATTATCTATTACATGGAATTAATCAACATGACCAATTCTTATTCATATGATGTTAAACTATACTAAAAAAATCCTAATACCTTGATATTGAACTACACGATGGTGTCCTAGATGTATAACATTGAAATGGAAAAAAAATACATCTAACTCAAATGATTATACACTATGATAGGTCTCAATTTGTGGGAGATATTGTATACGTCAGGTAGATCTGAAACCAACGAATCCCCTAAGTCACCTACTGAGGTTATCCCCCAAAATATTTTCTACTAATACACATAGAATTGGGAACTAAGGAGATATTATAATGTGGGGAATGATGCAAACAAAAAGGAGAAGGCTAATATCCCAAAATACACCAATAAAACCTCCGAGTTTAATTAATAATTTTCAATAGAGGGGTTATATTTCCCTATTCAATGAAACCAATACTGTTATTATGTACTAGCAGTAAGCATGGGGAATATACATATACATTCCCCATTGCGTAATTTAAATAGGAAAGATTTGATGAAATGCTAAGGATAAGAGAGGTATATATCCCTGATCCATTCTAATTCATTAAGAATCATTTCATGGAAACTAAGACATGTCATCTTATATCAATTTACATACCCGGATAAAGTGAAAACACCTTCTAACAATGATAGAGGTGCTTCCCCAATATAATTTGTGTTGATATAGGTATATGCACCCATAATTATCCAAATATTCATAGAATCATATAAACATGGTCAAAAGGATTGATATATACTCATAGATAATGACATATTTCAGCTCCTATAAGGGAATTTTATTGGAATAATTGGAGAATGGATGAAGAATTAAACCTGTCTCACACTCATGTTAAAACTAGGGTGTATTAAACTAGTTTACAAATCATCTAATGATAGGTTCATATTCAAACAAAAATAAATATAGTATATTTTTAAAAATATGAAATAGGAATGGGATCATACCCCCATCCTTATCAAGACCCATCTGCATAGTTTGGAAATCACCATAGGATAGGCACAAATTAATGTCCAAAGAATCCGGTGACATACTCAATGTTTGAAACATGACTGAGCTCGCATCTCAAAATCTGCAAACAAAATATAGCATCGTGATTATTTAAATGAAATATAAGTGGTGTAAAAATACCCTTCTTCAATTATTGTTATCCATGGACATATATCGATGCTGGATGAAGATTTGATCTGTGATGATATCTTCTATTCAGCATACATTAACCAAAATCCCCTTTAACTACCTAAAGGTATGATTATATTACCAATTGAAATACAGAATCTCACTGGAACACTCCAGTAGCTTCTCATTATTTAGAAAATTTATCTATGGTAGAAGCCTATTCTCAGTATAATTTGGAGACCACCATGCAGTATGCTCACATTTGTGCACAATCCTATATTTTTTTTCATAATATACCATCTATGGTTCTAGGTGAGGTGAAAATTCATAATATGGTAAATTCTATATTCCTTTGGGTTATAAAATGCATATCAGTTACACCTCAAGGGTATATCAACTCTTTAACCAAAGAAAAATGTGAAAAACACCATGGTAGTAGTCATAAATGTAGTGTAGAGAGAGATTATGATATACTTATTCCATACAACCTTCTAGGACCACATCCCACTAATAATGTATCTCCCATTAAAGGAACTTATCCCCTTTTGAAGACCATATTATATTGATAGGTGATCATAAAAACATGGTTATCCATATATAGTTCCCCATCCACCTCCAGCAACACCCCACCACTTTCCTCCTGAGACCCAGAGAATTGTGGTATCAAAATATAGAGGAGTGTATTGAATAATTTCATGGTCACATGATCTTAAATTTTCCAAAAATGGCTCTATTTATAAGCCAATAAACATCCCAACATTCTTTTACTTTTTAGATCATACCTCATATCTATTGATTGATCTAGATAAGTATACAAAGATTCATTGTTTAGGGGTTTACCAGATCATTTTTAGTTTCTTCCTATAACCCCATATAAGATATGGAATTCTCACCTTGATCATAGAACTAAAACAACATATACAATAGGTTTCTATTATATTCATCCATGAAAATCACTTTAATAAACATATATTATTCATGAACTATATCAGTGGAGCCTAAAAAATGAATTACTACCATTCTTATGTGCTTGTCAGAATGACATAAGTGGTCACACAAAATATCTACATGTTCCTTGATTAATATTACCAACAGATATTTTGTGATCTCATAACTTTATATCCTATACAGTCACAATATGATTAAAATTTTCTCCTCCTCGCATATGAACTGATGATGTATAGGAAATTATCATTCTATGAAAAATGTGTTATTTAATTCATGTTACCAAGGGATAAGTAGTGATTTATTGTCTTTATAATATTACCACAAGCATAATATGATAACTGTTCCTTGTCCCCACAAAATATTTGATGAAATATATAGAATTATTAATATAAGAATTTCATGTGTCTTCATTCCTATTACGAGAGGATGCATAGTGATTCTCGAGTCTCCGATCTTTGTCCCATTTTTCACTCTGAGATAAAATTACCATTCCATGAATACGAGTTTGATAAATTTGGGGATCCGATATAAGAACACCATGTGGATCGATTCCTTCTATAACAAGATACATTATGATTCCTAGATCTAAATCACTTATCCAATACACTATATATGTATATATGTATATATTTCTCTTCCTTTGAGTATGTTTCATACCTATGTATGGGAATCCTTTTCTAAATTATTTATTGTTTCATTCACATTATCACAAGATATGTAGTCCTCCCTGTATCACCCATTTTAGGCCCAGTCATGATTTTTCATCACCTCCAGGTATTTACCCTGGTGATAACCATATTGATGTAATAATTTACACACTTATCTAAATAGTCCCTACCTGTTACCCTAAATTAGTTCAATTAATTCCTAGTTATCCCATGTTTCTCATATTGGGAATGAGTTATCTGCGATTATAGAATCTAGAGTGATTCTATGACCAGAGAGATTATGGTATATTCTATTCAAATAAAGGGAATGATATCCTAGTTTCATGACATTAAACTACCTAAAAACGTCCAACTCTAATGTTGTAACACTATACTAAATGAGGTCTTCATGAAAAACAGATCATCAACATGATGACTATATACTAATTAATTCCATGTTATGTCCCACCACCATCAAAAGGGGTTCAATATATATTGGCATAGAAATTTGGATGCCCAAACCCTTTTTGAAGGTAAAAATAAGTTATTTTTTCTAAGAAATAGTTTTATGAACCCAACATATTTTTATAATAATAAAGTATATTAATCACTATATATGACTAATTTAAATTAAATTAATATATTATATAATGAATAAATTCTTTTATCATTGATTTAATAGTTTTTAATGGGCATAGAATTAATATAAATGTTGTTTAAGATTAAAAATTAATTATTCAAGAAAGATGATTTCATTTCATTTTATTTGAAAATTTTAAAACTATATTCCTATATCTATAGGTAATGAATTTGGTATAAGGGATTCAATATTTTTAATCATATTTTAAAAAATTTATTGAAAATTCATTTTTTATCAAAATAAATAATAAAAATTACAATATTTTTTTCCGTAGTTAAGGTTAAAAATATCGTACCTATTAGGGGTGTTAAGCTACGTGGCAAGGGTAATATTTCTACATAAAAAATTATAATTCTAATTATATAGAGAAATTTTTACACTTTATTATCCTTCTATTGAATCCATGTCAATTTGGAGTAAATAATCATTTTTAATACACTAATATGATTTAATCTTTAGAAAAATTTCAATTATGTCCTCTCCCTCCTTTATAAAATAACACTACCTCAACTATCTTATACATACATCTAGAGCCTCAATAATCAAGAACATACCAGCCAAAATATTTACATAACATCAATAAACATTCCCTAGAGTCCCTGTATTGACCATAATAACATCATTTCCTGAATTAATGGGTAAGAAAAAGGTTGTTTCAAAAACAAAGAGGAATACCTCTTAATAAAATACATTCAAATTTATTTCTTATTTTATCTTATATAGAACAAAATAAAATATATTAACATTATTGAAATAGAATACTATATATATTAAGATGTTATTATGATGATTGTACATCCATTTTACACTTTCTTTATATATAATGGGGAATAAATGTGTTGCTCATGTATATGTGTGGATTGTCACCTCCACATTGTGATTTCATTCATTTTCAATTTTCCAATGTGTTGGAAAGAATTTCCTCTTTTAATATTTATTGTATGAATAGATTTCCCCAATATCGTGGCCATTATTTTATATGAATATTATTTTAATAAATTTTTCTTTGTTTATATTAATTAAAATTAAATTCTAAATGTTCTAGTAATTTTTATTTTACATTTTGCTAAATTAAAATGATATTTTTCTCATGTTTTGAATGAAATATTTGAATATGTTTTTAATTGAATTTTTTCACAATGATAATATCCTTTAATTATTTTTATGATTCAAAGGTGATATAATCAAAATATGTAATAAAAATTACTTCTATTGATGAATTATATTTTTTATGATTTATGTATGATTATATGAATCCATTTTCTTTCCCATGGTTTAATTATTTTATAATGAAGCCTTTATGAATCTCATTTACTTTCTATGGGTTATGATATGTTGAAATGTTGAAATTATTTTGAAATCCATTTCTATTCCATGGTTCATGATATAATGATATAATTATATGATGATATGATGATATTATTATTCGATGATATAAAGATATGATGATATAATGATATGATGAATGTTTTAAAATCTACTAGAAAAAAACATTATTTTAATTCTTGGATGAGTGTCCCCAGAGTAATATAGCTCTCCAATGCATTTAGTGATTATGGATATCACATGATAAAATAAGGACTACAAAAGATAATGAACCCATCTCAGTAAAAATATTATTTTCATTTCTTATGTGTATTCCAAAAATAGATGTCTTATTATAATAATTGGTTATTATAGACCATTATGGATTTTTTTATTATCCACACTTTGTGCCTATAACTTCTATTATGGAAAATATATATGAAATTATTTATGGATAATTATGAATAACATATATCTTATGATTATCAAAATTTATTTTCATGTTCTTATACAATTATGACGGACTAATAGTCACTTATGATGGTTGATTGATATCTATTACATTTTACCTTATTGGGCATCAGATATCACTTGTTCTTATGATTCCAATCCCAATGATATATTTAGATTTTTTTCTATAAGTTTTGTTTTGAAATTATACTGTGCGAGAAGATATTATTGGTATATTTTAAAGATATTATAATGATGATTATTTATATAGTATAAAATGTAATTAATCCATTATATTTTTTATGTGCATATTATTATAGGATATATTATGTTTTTTCTAGAATGATATAATCTATATTTATACAATTATATGGTTTCATCAATTGTAAATAGATTAGCGCATAGTTTTTTTAATATTAGTATTTGGGATCATTTTTAAAAACTAGGGGTATAAGACTAAATATATGATAACATTGTAATGTTTTAGAACAAAAGATATTATGTTATTTTATAGTAAATATATCCCTTTCTTGAAATTGAAATGTGGATGATACTATGGAAATGTTGTTCGTAGAGGTAAACACTCTAAAAGGGTTGTATTATGTATTAACTCAATCATCATCAGTTCATGATGAGTGGATCTAATACTACACATATGGATAAACACTACTAGAGGATATGATTTTGTAAAATCATGTTTTCTTTATGATCCATTATGATGGAATTGAATATATAATGACCATTTAAGACCTATTCTAAATGAAAGGAGTTTTATATTGAAAATCCTATGTCATCACTTATAAATTATAATAAATATTTTTCAATATTTTATGATTTCTTGGTATGATTATTGTTGATAACACTATTATTTATGGTTTTATCCAATGTTTTGAACCTTGAGGGATCATATTCGGGATTAATCTGAGGGAAAATGAAATTATTTTTATTTTAAGAAACATAATGCAATAGGGTGTGGAATAAAAAATTCTTTTTTTGTTCTTATGTAACATTATCAAGATATTAATCATGATGGGATTCCAAATGCTAAATAGAGGGAATAATGTACTCTTCATCCTTTACTAAGATAACATCCACCTTTATTTAGTGGGTTTGATAATCCACTAAAAACGAACAAAAGGATCAGTACCACTGACATTATATTCTCCATTATCTTCTATTCATTGCCTGAAAATGTTTTTTCTTATGATTATCATTGGGATGGAAAAGTGGATCAGTGGTGAAATATTTTTATGAATACAATTAATGGGTAAGATTTTAACTTCAAGACATGGGAAGTGTTAAATATGTTATTTTTCAATTATTACATATCCTAAGCATATCAACATAACACTAAAATGGAATTCCAAGAACTGAAATAAATAATGATGAATCCATTAATAAATATGAGGAAAGTTAACAAGACATTCAAGGTATGCTTAAGGTTTTATCATCGCCCCTGAAAAAAATTTAATCAATTTTTAGTTTCTTAAGATAGTATATCTGAAAATAATTTTCTATAAGAGACTCCCATTTCATTGATAAAAATGTTTGATGAGCTCTCAATACAAGAATAAAGCCTATAGACCCTCAATATTCTCATTGATTTATGGATTATAAAAGGAAGTTGAAATTTAGTGTAAATTTTAATAATAAAACCAGTGGATGAAATAAAATTAATCTTTATTCATTATATATTTCTGTAAGGAATCCAAATGGAAATTTTGATCAATGATTGGATAAATTTAAAGTGTATAAAATAAGGTAATCAAGTACAATAATATCAAAGTAATGCGATAAGGACAATAAACCAAAGGAATTGTGATAAATATCAATTATATGTTCCATTGACACTCCTATGTTATAATTATATGGAATGTAGACATAATGATAAATATTTTATGAATCTATGGATTAATTATTACAATAAGCATTATAATCAGCAGAATCCAGGAGACAACGAGAATGGTATTGTGCTCAAAACATTCCAAGTGGGTCATGATAATAAGGTGGTGAAAGGTAAACTTATAAAAACTGTATCTTAAAAAGGTCGTGTTTGATTCTGAATCATATACCACTATTATATATCTATAAAATTATATGGGTGTCACATCACAATCTCAATTATTTTATATTGATTTAGTGGTATGAACACATAATGGTGTTATTATTTCAACTCATTTTAATAGCTCCACTCCAACAGAAGTTTATGATAACGTGCTTCCTAAAAATCGTATGATTCAACATCATTTTGTATTTGTTGTGATTTTTGAATACATTATATATATATATATAATTCACATATCAATTTATGAAGATAAAAATTTACCTTTTATATTCTAGATCATAATATGATCATCTTTTAATACTAGGATGATTATAAACAACTACTAGATGTTACTTCCATTGTATATGTCCTAATACCTATTCCCAAGGGATATTTACATTAATTAGTTAGATTTAAACACAAAATTTAATATATGTATATTGAATGGGAATATGATGATGTACTTCCTGAATACTTTCTAAGTCCTCTAATTAATTGTGAAGTTCATTTTAAAATAATTAACACCCATATCAACATCAATTTTAAATACTCCATATATAAGGGTCTCGGTTGTGTTTTTGAAAATTAAGATGAAACCCGAAGAGAATCCTCATAAGTAATTAATATTCACCTATTATTTTTGTTAACAAAAATTATGGGTCAAAAAATGTTTTTATTTATTATAATAAATTTAATAGGATCTATATCAAGGAATAGTATCATCTACCATATACTTATGATTATTTTTATAAAAGGAATAAAGGTCAATAATTTTTCAAGAATTGCATTCATTCTGTATATCATTAATTTATGGTCAAGAAGGTGTACATTCTAGACACATCATACATTCGTGTTTTGTTAAATATTAATTTATAGTGATTATATTCTGATTTAGCAATGTCCCATATGTATACATCAATTTAATAAATAGAGTCATTAGAGGAACCCTAGATTAGGTTTTGGTACTCTTTATGGATTATATTATTATATAATTAGGGAGAAATGAGGTAAATTATGGTCATTTGAACATTGTGTTCAATACCCTTAGTAAATATAATTTTTATTCCAAAACTAACAAGTGTGAATTCTAGTTTAAAAAAGGTTCATTGATTGGTAATATAAATTCATATGAGGGTATATCGATATACCCTTCAATGGAAAATGTTTGTCTGAAATGAGCATGACTAACTATTGTAAATGATATCTATAGTATTTATACAAATTATAGATAATACTGACACAATTTGAGAGAGTTATTGTAGCTATATAATCTAATAATGAACATGAATTTTATGGTTGGAATGATAATAACGATATATGAATATGAGGAAATATCAATGGAGATAAAAAGAATATTGGATAGATGACATGTGCATGAACTATGTTTTAGTGGATATTTTTTAAAATTTTATTATATCATTGAAGATGGTTATGGGATGAATACTCAATAAAAATAATATAGTGATATATAATTCCTCTTTCTAATTGAAAAATCTAGGAAATTATACGTATATAATGGTTTAAAGTTGGATAAAATATTTTTCTATTGGAAGAAATATACCCTTTTAATTGGGGTTAAAGATATCACATATATATATAGATCATAAAATAATGAAATATTAATTAACAAATATGGAGTTGGATATACATAAAATTATATGGTTGGAACATATTAATGATCATGGTTGGTCAATAATTCACCATCAAATGAAGGGGAACAAGGTGGTGGATTCTCTATGTAAGAAAGACCTTCCAATTTTTCCACCGAAGTGGATTGAAATCAAATTTATATTTATGGATTTATATTAAAGATATCTTGAAATCATGTGGTTAGGGGATATATCATATCATTATCTGTTGAATGGTCAACCACCCATCCAAGTTAAATTTATGGAGTCGTTGAAGGAAGATGTGGAACTACAAAACAACTTGAAAAATTGACTTAATATCAAAAAATATTTTTAAATAATGATAATGGTTTTTAACCATGTATGTATCTTATCAATAATAGGCAATAAGATGGATCTCTTGGATGATGATCATAACTCATTACTCATTATTCATCCGAGAAGTATGGCAATGAATGAATATCTGAAAGAGTATTTCTAGTGTGAATTTTAGAAAATAGATATTACTGGTTTGGTATTTTGATTCCTTATATGGTTGAAAGTTATTATTATGAGATTGTTGTCCAGGGGACTTTATAATAATTTCCCATAAAAGAAAAGAAATAGGAAACAAGTTCAATATATTTCATCTTAGGGATTCATAAGAGATATAAAGGGAATCATTCATTCCGAGTTATATTCTATCCCATTATGAAGCTATCACATTTCCTTTCTATCAAATAATATTTCTCTCATGATAAATATTATAAAATGAACATTAAGTTAGTGGTCCAGATTCATGGAGTACCAAATTTTTTTAAATATAATCATGATTTGAGGTTAAAAACAATGTCTTGGAAATGTTTTAATCAAGTATTGAATATATTATTGAACTTAATCATTTTATATCCTCCTATGATAAATAGTTAGTATTTTAAGACTATTATAACCTTAGAAAATATACTGAGATCCTAATATATATATTTTGAAGTTGGTAATGATCAAACACATCCTCTTGCTAAATTATGTTATTATAATATTTTTCACATGTGCATTCAAATGGGTCCATAGGAATTCCCCTATGAAAATAATTTAAGAACTCAAACATGATTGGATGAGGTTTGGGAATGAAAACTATTAGGCCCTATAATAGCTTGGGAAAAGTAAGAGATCGTTAGTTCCATTCAGCAACACATCAAGGAAGCTCTGAGTAAATATAAGAAATATATTGGAAATAATAAATGAGATATAGAATTTGAAGTTGGTGAGAAGGTATTCCTATGAATTCCCCATTTTGGATTGTTATTATATTTGAAAAGAAGAAAATTTTGATTCCTATATGTATCGACCCCTATTATATTCATGATCATATCAGTATGGTTGCATATCGATTAATGATCCCACAGAATCTCTCTCTTGTTCAGGATGTGTTCAATGAATATATCTTATGGTAGTAAATAATTGATCATACACAATTATAGAAATCAATAGTCATACCATTTTAGAATAATATTTTATTTAATGAACATTCGGTGGAAATTCATGATCTATGATTGAACGTATTTTCAAACAAGACCACTCACAAGTAAAATATTTTATGGTGCAATAACATAATTTAGGAATATATGTGAGAACATGAAGAAGTTATATGGATAATATATCATCAAATTTTTATATGCGTAATGAAATTTAAATGGTGAAATTACATAGGTTTGTAGAATTTAATATAATGATATTTTATGATATATTTATCATTAATAAATAATAATTTTGTGAGATATTTATTTACATAAAAGACTAAGTTTAAATGAACTACGATACATTATTTAATTATTATTACTATTATAATTTATGATATGTATTCCCAAGATGATGGACTAAAGTTTATCAAACGGGCTAACTAAATTATAATAAATTATTATTCATGTATTTATAAAACGAGTTCACTGGTTTTCAATTGTCTAGAAATTAAATTGAAATAATTTTAATGTTAAAAAAGTGATATTTTTCAAGAAAAGTGTTTTTATAAATTCGATGTTTTTTATTTTAATAATGAAAATTAATAGCTATTGATGAATTATTTTAATTAAATTTATTGATTATATAATAATTAATAAATTTTAACCATTATTTGACATTTTTTCTTGGTAAGGAATGAATGTAAACTTAGTTTTATTTTTATGAAGTTGTATTTATAAAAAAATATTTTCAATAGGTTTTTTGGCTCATTTTAAAATTAATCTCATACTATTTTAGAATTTTAATTTCATTTAATATATTTCATATTTGGAATCAACATGATGATACAGATCCCCTGGATGGATTGACAATTTTGAGGGAGGTGAATCAATTGTTATCTTTTAATGAATTGGTTATTTTTAATTAAAAAATAAGAAGTAGTTCAGGTTCATGATTCAATTAAGGATATCTAATAATATCACATCATTTGCTAAAATTATAAGAGATTCCATGGAACCTAATACTTACATGTTGTGGTAAATATAGTCACTCATTTACAAATTGGTTAGATACCAAAACATGGTAATTATCTACTATAATATAGCTATAATTTAGAATGGTTTTGGAAGTTACTGGTTACACACCCCAATATTCAACCCTCCAGTTGATCAAATCTATTCCACATTATAATAAAACTCTTCTATCTTAATATATTAGACCCCATCCATATTATCCACCTCTAAAGTCCCACTAGAGACTTTAAATTCATCCTTATAGACTAAATAACTTCCCATACATCAAACATGAACTGAAGGAATTATCCTACTTCTAGAAATAAGTGAAATATTTCTAAACATATATAGAGTTAATCACCATGTTAAAATTATCTTCAACCATCCAATGAAATTATTACCCCATATCCCTATTGAATCATTTTTCACTTCTATAATTCAAGTACCATTAGCAACTACTAATCATGTATATTCACATTGATGAAAAATTACAATAACTAATGTTTGATTAGACTCCTTAACAAAACAATGGTCAAAAAATTATTCCTTATAGTAATGGATTTATATCCCAACAAGGATGTGTGTAGGTAATGAATGTAAATTATTAAATATTTTTTAATAATAATAATATTTACAAATATCAATTATTTTTTTATTGAATCATAAAAATAAATTCCACACATACACATCATGCTAAAATCATAGTATATGTTTCATGGTGAAACCCTAGAACATATAATATCAACATTTGTAACCTTATGTTCAATATCATGTATTTTTCTCATGTTTATGTTTTTTTCACAAGATTCATTCCTGAAAAAAAACCATTGAACATATTTTCTGTCAATTTTCTTCCTATTATAGTAAGCATGTAAATATCTCTATCATCTTTTGAGAAAACAACCATCGTATTAGGTAAGTGGTGTATCAATTCACATCCAGTAATGTTATCACACATCCTTTTTGAATGATTACAATAATGAAACTTCTATTGCATAAGGGTATGATACTTCATGTAAGAGTAACCACCTTAACATAAGGGCTTCATAAAAACCCATATGTCTTCACATAACTCTGATTCCCAAAGTTATTTGAGTGTATTTAACAATAGATTATAGTATATGATATCTCTATTTCATAGAGGTCAAAGGGGATCATGGAAACCTCCACTATTTGGTGAATAAAGAACATGGGAGGCATTTTGTACTGAATTAAATTGAAGTAAAAAAGATAATTTGATTCTCTCTACAAAATGATAGTAATCTAAAATTTGAAACAAAATTTATAGTCCATTTTCCCTACATATTTATCAGTATGTTCTCCAATACCTCCCAATAGTGTTTTAGTACACATTGAGTCTTTATAATAATATCATTGAACAATTTTTAAATCAAATATATTGAACTTATATGACATAGAGAAACATAGTGCCCCTTATTGCATAACAAATCATTCATTAGTGAAATTAGAAACCCATGCATGTTATTATCACATGGTCCTCGTACACTGATATTTTTGTTTATTTATCATAATTATATAACTTAATTAAATTGTGTGATTCTATTCATAATATTATATGAATATGAATCATAACATGAATGTATGTAATTTTTATTTTTTGAGCACTTTTGGATCAATAAAAATTGTTTACATATTCTGTCAAAGATGGACAAATCATGGTGATGTCACGCCTGTAAATACCCTACACACAAATTTTTTTAGCACATATATTATTCATGGAGATAATATAACACATGATAATGAATATATGGCCTTAATTAATTAGAACATATGATGGGGTTATACCCATAAAATTTTAATGATGGGTGAATGGTCCCCCAAATACACCATCTCGCATTAGATTATTCCACAGTTTATTTTTTCATTATAAATCATTTTGTTCCTTCAATAGCCTGATATGAGTATCCTGTGGTATTATCCTAAAACCACACTACACAAAAAAGCCTCATGGACAATGTCTCCCTATATAGGACCACATTCCCATCTATATGAGAAATAAAACATGTGATTATCCTATACATCACTAAGTTGACCAATCCCATATACATTCCTCCATGTATGCTAATTTGGATAACTCTCCCTTATGTCTTTTCTTTCTCCCAAAATAAATTAAACCGATATATCCCTTTTAGATTGAATTGTTGGCCCATTTATTAAAAATAACTACCATCAATAATTATTTACAATTATTATATATGGTGAATATAGTATGAATCCAATCTGAAATATCTCTACCTCTCCAAAAATCATAATATAATATAATATATTAAATCAAATTCATTGAATCATCCTTTTAAATTCCATAACATTTTATGAACAATGTGCTAACACCAGACCCCTTTAACACATTTTTTGTACATTATATATAGAACACCAGTCATTAAAATAAATATGTATAATAGTTATTCATCAAGATTCTACACCAACACCTACATTTATCTTCCCATAATCTTCAACACACGTTATACCTTTATTGAAAACAAATACAATATATTTTTATTAGTTCTAAAAATATCCCCCATTTAATTTATTGTGAATCTCACATCACAGTGTAATAGTTATTATGTGATTTTACTTCTTTTACCCAATATGTTAACAAACAAATGAAAATGATATTTGGGTATTCACATCTCATCCATTTTCGCAAAACATCTTCTCCTCTATTATATGATTGATTTGTAAATTTTTATGACATTGAGATGATATCACAGGGTTCTTTAAGAAAAGAGACCTTTGGTATTCATATCTAAGTATATATGGGATACCCCATTTTAAAAACATATTGATATAAAAAAGTTCATATAAGTTGTCCAAAAATTACAATAAATTTGAAATCAAGCTTTAAACACCAAATTTTCTTTTACGTTTTGATAATTATCAAATTTTTAAATGAAATCCTAATTCAATCACATGATTCAATAAACATAGTACAATGTTTTTTGGAAAAGGATATATATCCACATTTATGGCTCAATACCCACTTCCCTTGATATTAATTATCAATTAATTCATATTATATATAATATAATTATTGTAATACATAGTATTAACATTTTATAAAGAAATTCAAAAGTTAAACATTCATTGTGTATTGGAGATTTAGTATATTTTACTCACCAATGCTCCACCTCATGTAACACATACAACCTTTTCTATTTCATAGTAGTTAGAAGTATCTATAAAGGAAAATATCTTTATGTTATTGAGAATTGATAGTCTAGATTTTCACCATTAAATCTCTATATATGAGATCTAAACACATATATTAATAGGGAATAATGAGGGTAAACTTGATTTTTAGAAAGAACTCGACGACTGAGAGATTCCTCCCATCCTTGGCCACTCATTACTTATAAACATTACATTACATTTATATGAAATATCACTTTACATAATATTCATTTGAGAACATAATGAAATAGGTTCCTTTATTTTATTTTTAAATAGCTACAAATATTTATCATGTTATTCCATTCATTGTATGAATAAAGTTACGAACATATTTCACCTATCACATAAGGCACAATCCACCATAAAATATACATTAACTGGTATATTTTATTCTTTATTTTATTCTTTAGAGTAGTTGAGTCCAAATTATTTTTTTACTACTTAAGGAACTCTTATCGGCATATGTTTTTAATTTTATCCCTTTTTGGTCATCTTTTTACATTATATATTGATATGTGTATAAATGGTACAGACCAGTACTCATCGTAATGTTAAACCAATCTGTTTTATCAATAATATAAATTATCAAATAATTCTAGTATGTTCTATAGAGACTAATTGATTATATATATTTTTTTGTGTCTTTTTTTTGGTCATTTATTTTTTAATATTTTCTCCCCCTTAATATTTGACTTATTTTATAATCATTATTTTTCATGTTATGGAAGCATTGCAATCCATGTTTCCCAAGCATCCATTAACACAAATAAAAACATATGAAACTCATTATCTATATTTTTTGTAGTCATTGAAAATTTTAATTATTGTGAAACATCATATTTTACAAAAGGAATCACCACTCATTTGGACACTGAATTGTGAAAATGTCTTTATATATCCTTTTGCATCCTTCTGTGTGGTTTTGAAATTAACATTATTTTTCTCTATCCTACATTCCCATAGTTTTTATACCTATAATAGTAATTTTAACATCATTAGTACATAATAAATATTTTGTGTTAGGTGATATATTTGTATTGGAAGATCATACCATTTTATTAGAGGGTGATCTCATCGTCATCCATGATTTGTGAAAATTAATGAAAACTTATGTAGAAGAATCTATTTTCTAATAAATATGAAATTTTCTATCATGTGGTGATATCTAAATATTATATAACACATCCAGATATAAAAACACCATGTTGAGAGAGTTCATCTCATCCTTAACTTATCCATGATTATTTTCCAGACACTCATTTAAATTCTATATTTGTTTTAATTTACATTTTATAATTATTGTAAAGAATTATCAATCTTATTTACCTAGATTGATTTATCCTCTGATTGAGAATATTTGATAACCATAGAAACTATGTGGAATTTTTTATGTCCATGGAATAATTATATAAAAACAATTTAAAGGATATCATTATCACAAATATGTCTAAAAAATTATGAAATAAATTCATCATCATTTTGTTAAATTGATAGATAATTCCATAATTTTCTTTGAATAATTTTGGACGTGTTTCCTACACTAAACTATTTATCCAATGCATCTTATTTTTCACCATATTACTCTTCACTTATATTATTTCATCCTAAATTCCATTAAAACCTCGATAAATATGATAAAAACATCATCAAGAATTTTCTTTATGTATTTTTTGAATTAACAATTAATATCAATATGTGATGCATCATAATAATTTATTTATATGGATTTATTTGAATAATCACAATCAAAATAATTATTTGAACATATACACTATTGATTACCTTCTTCCTATAAGGCCCTGGCCTTAGAAATTATATAATCTTGAGTTTTGTCTTGAAATTTTCTTTTTTCCACATTGAAGATCTTTTCAGGATTATAGTTTTATAGAATTAGTCCATAAATATTACATGACAACTCAAATATTATAAAGTAAACTATTTAACTTAGTATAAATTTGTTCTATAACAAAAAATAATTTATAAAAGACAAGAATTATTTATCATTCTAAAAATATTCATAACACTTTTTTTCACTTCTTCTTTTATCATACGCATACATATACCCTATGAAAAAAAATTAAAATATGATATAAGCAAAAAAATATTAGTATAGTACATAAAAAAATATATATAAATAAACTATTAGTCCGTGAATAGTTATAAACCCATGAAAACAATTTAAAATTGTTATACTTTTTACCGATAAATCACAAGCTCTTTATATTAACTCACAAAATCATAATATTCTGATTGAACTCCATAGAAAAACTAAATCATAAATGTAACTTTTGGAATCAATTCTATTTCACTCATTTAGTATATGTCATGACTATATAGGGAGTAACATTCATGGTTACATTTGGAATATCCACTATCGTATATTCCCTTACATTTAAAATCAATGGATCATCTATCCTCAGTTTAACATGGAACCATCCGTACTCATAAACAATTACCACAACCCAAAATACAATCATAATAGAGAAATCATATATTAAGGTAAAATATCCTTTTAACTTTGAATCACATTTTATTTTTTCAAAACAACAAACTCATAAATGGAAAAAAGTTATTTAAAAATAAAAAAGTAAACTTGTAATAGAGGTTTCAAAACAATAATGAAAAAAGAAAGTGGTAAATTCCATTTATTATTTTTATGTAAAAAACAATTCATTTGTCTATTTTAAAAATAGATGTAAGAGTAACCTTAAATGCAGTTTTTAAAAGAATGTCTCTTACCTTGAGTTTGACTCTTTATGTAGAAAATATATATACCAAAATAATAAACTTCTGTTAATTATTCACTTTTTAGAATATTTTTAATGTTTATTATTCCTTTTTAATTACTTATTATCATGTTATTATAATTACTTAATTGTTTATGTTCATGTCAGACGTTTTGTCGATATTCAGTACACGAGACCAAAATAAATTTGGTATAATTTAAACAGTCACAATGGTCATAATTACATAAAATAAAAGATAATATTCATGAAATAATATTCATATTTATATATCAACTATAATTTTAAATTAAATATGTATGTTTGGTTATGAAAAATGAAGAATGTTACAATCATTGAGATAGTAGGTCATTCATAGGCATTTGTAAGATCTCCATTTGTCCAACATCATTATGGAAAGTAGGTGATTAATATTTATCTGAAAAAATGTTACTAATATCATTATTATCCAATTAATAATTAAATATTCTTATATATATCATATAGGTGATGTGGTGATAAAAAAATCACATCACTTCATGGAGGTGATAGTTCACTCGTACGTGTGAACCACATTATAATTATTTTATGAATTAAAAGGAAAGACCATATTTGATGTATTTTTATTTGATAATTATAAATATTTAATTAATATCATATATAAACATTAATTAAATCATTATAACTAGTTTTGATATTTGGTGATGGAAAATGAATTATATCAATTTATGATGTGGTAGTCCATCGTACACACGAACAACTAATTGTTTTACATTTGATGGATACGAGGATGTATTTAAGTGATGATGTTTACATAATATAATAAAGTAAATTTATGAAAATTTATAATTATTTAATCATATTTTATGAATATCTGAAATATGTGAAAGTGGAAATAAAACAGAAACACTTCATAAAAAATGATACCTCTTCTTCAGATAGTCTCCATTGATTAAAAACATCAAATCTATATTGAGGGTTTTATACCTATAATAATTCCCATGTAATGTGGATATGGATTCATTGATGGTATTTGTAAATATATTGTCCAACCAAATTTTTTTTAACTTGTGATGGAATGTGTGTAATAGGACCGCTTTTATGGGAGAGGAGAGGGGCACTCATTGAATTCCACAAAATATTGAATAGAAAAAAAATTAATTTTCAATTATAAATGGGTAAAGGTAATTTATTTAGAATATAGATTTATTATGAGTCTAAATCCAATAATCCAATGAAAATTAGAAAATTTATTAATATTTTTTTACCCTTACCTATTTATTTTAACCCTTATTTAACCATTTTAACTCTTACTATGATATCATGTAATATACATTTTGAGGGTAAATATAATTAAAATTAAATTCCAAAAAACCAATAAATGCGTTACTTTTTATATTTATATACATATCCCAATATTTTGTTTGAAATTGATATTTTTATAATTTATATCATTTAATAGAATATTATTTATTCAGACATATTATTTATGTTAATTTTGACACTATTCATTATAGGAATTCTAAAATATATCATAACAACAATATAAATTAGAACCAATATGTCTAAAATATCATTAACATGTCAAATAAATCCAAAAAAATCATGGATGACACTAATCATCTCAAATTATTTTTATTTTAGTACTTTTAATATCATTTATTTTATATTTACTCCAATTAAACAATTATTGCATCATTATTGTGAAAGTATTTAATTAAATTATTTAATATCAAAAAATTAAAAATAAATTATGATATTAAATCTAAACACCTTAGGTTACAAAAATAATATATAGTGTAATATATCCCATATATTACCCCATATAAAAAATATTTCACTTGTAAATAAATTGTGACAAAATTTCCTTTTATTTTTAATATAAAATCATAAATATCCTACAATTATCTAGGTAGGTTAAAAATTATTAATGTTCATAAAATAGATTATTTGGGTCAAAATATAATCATCCAATTGTATTAGGACATGTTTTAGTTTAATTTTTTAGTATTTATAATATTATTTTTACCCTTAATTAATTGATTTACCATTAATATTTTTAAAACAAATTTACATAAATTATTGTTGATATGTCAAAAAATAAAAGGTAAATATTTACATAAATGTTACCTTTTGATGAAAAATATGCAATTCATTATTATAAATTTAATAACTAGAAATTTCAATAATTAATTAAAAATTATTCATGTTAACGAAATGAGAAAGTAGAGTTTAGATGTAAAAACCTCAAAAATATTGAAAATTGTTTATATCCAAATTAAATGTAAAATTGATTCCAATGACCTATATTGGATTAAATTTAAAAAAAATCTAATTATTCTTTAAAATCACAAAAATAAATAATTTAAAACTGTAAAAAATTTGTTGAATAATTAGTTTTCAATTAATATGTAGTATTATCTCAAAATTCATCAAAAATGAAACTTATAAAAATATAAAAAATTAAACAAAATAAAATTTTTATATAAAAATTTCAATTTAGAATTTTATTTTTTGAAATATAATTTTTAAATTTTCAAATACTGTATTGAATATAACTACACCCTAAAAATAGAAAAACTCCCTTTTCATATAAATAATCATTTTTTTCTAAAATTGGATTTTTTTTATTATATCATGTATATAAAATAAATAAGATAAATATTTTATATAATATTTAACGTATTATATATATTTTTAGTAAATATCATCCAACAATACTGATTTTTTATTACACATGTGAAAATTTAAATAGTTTCTCATAAACACGTTTCCTTCTCTATTCAAAACGGGTTTCTCTTTGTTTATAAATAATTAATCAATTGAGAATTAATTATATAATCATGTCTAAACCATATTTTCAAAATTTCATTTATCGTCTTCATACCCACCATTCTAATAGCTATGTTATTACTTATATGTTAAATAGTAATATTTAGTAGTTCGTTTATGCATGATGTCGCATATTTTCTATGCTATCAAACATATAATTTATTTTAATTATTAAATAATTCATAAATATTAATAAATATGATAAAAAATATTGTATCATTACTTAGGATATTACATTCATCCCCCCTTTTAGAAAATGTTTCCTCTCAATTTTATTAACTTATTAAATAAGTGGGGATATCATTCCTTCATAACATTTTCAGATTCTAATGATGTTTCTTAGAGCATATAGATTTTCCACAAATCCTTATCAGGTTGAATCACCTTATTCCAAAACAACTACTCTTTATGATTAATAACATGAACTTCTTGTAACTCTTATGGAGGGTTCTCTACCAAATGAATTACTTTAGGCCTAAAACATGATATGGATATTGTTCATATTACCTTAATATTGAAACATGAAATATGTTCTATTCCTGGGATAAACATGAATGAAACCCCACTAGGTTGGAAGATGACCCATATTTCTCCATGATTACATAGTTTGAAAAGAACTATTGACTCAAGAACCCTTTTGTACCAAATTGCATCACACTTTTGCATAGAGAATTTTTTAGACATAAAAGATTTCCTACCTTGAAAGGAAGATCTTTCCCTCGGTTAAATGCATAATGTAACATCCAATTATGAGTGTCCATCATGTTTCCTTGAATAAATTTAACATTCTATGACATTTCATCAACCAATTATGGTCTCATCGATATCCTTTCACCTACACTATCCCAAAATGCTGGCGTACGCCACCAATTTTCACATACGGAATCAAATGGTTCCATCTATATATTGTAATGAAATATGTTATTATAAGAAAACTAATAAAAATTAATATGTTCATCCTAAATTACATGTTAATAAATTGAATGGGAACATATAATATCCTTCATGATCTTAATTATTGATTCATACATCCTATATAATTGAAATAATATATCCACTGAATTTTAATTCAGTTCCCAATGACTTATTATAGATTTCCCATAAGATATAAGTATACCTTGGATCTCTAATATATATAATAAATATAGGAACTCCACGTAACATGAATATATCCTTATGATATTTACAATAAATATTATCTAGATATATATTATTTGTAATGGGAGAAAACGTGCATATTTAGTCAATCAATCAACAATAACTCGTATTGCATTGTTATCTTGAGAAATATTGGGTAATACCACTACAAAATCCATGGAAATGTATTCCCATTTCCAATATAGAACAATAAAAAACATAAGCATCATCTTGTAAAATATCTCAACTACATTTACATGTTTATAATTAAAACACCTCATGGTAAAATCATAAATATATCTTTTCAATCCATCCCACTAGTAATACTATTAATGTTATATGTGCATCTTCATACTTCCAGGATGAATTTAAAAAAGAGAACTATGAGTAACATAGAATAATTATTTCTTCAAATGTGAATCACAAGGAAAACATAATCTCATCCCCAGTCTCAAAAAATATTAATCAATGATAAATTCCGAAAATATACCCTTTTAACCAATTCTACCATTTTTTATAACTCATGACCTTCCTTCTAAGCTTGCTTACATCTTTTGGATAAAGATCATTGCATTAACATCTGAAAGAAGGAGACTTTTATAACACCAACAACATCGAAGAAAATATTCATCAAATCATTAACCAGGGTGTCATGATCCGAATGTGACATGTTTAAGTTAGTGTTATTTTTCAGGCTCATTGCGTCATACACTTATTTTCTTCTAAAGGATGGTAATGAATCGTGAAATCGCAATCCCTCATTAGTTAAAACCATGTTCTCTATCTCATGTTCTATTCTTTATGAGTGGATATATTCTTTAAACTATTATGATTAGTATATATTTCAGAAATTACTCTATAAAAATAATTCTTATGAATTTTTAATGAAAACACAGAATAAATTACTTTCAAATAATTTGTAGGGTAATTTAAATCATTAGTTTCTACTGACATGAAGAATACAAAATTACCTGATCATTCTGCATCACGACATTACCAAGATTGTTCAAAAAAGCATCACTGTATATGATAAACTCACCATTTCTAGAAGGAAATTCTAGAACTGCATCATTCATCAGTTTTATTTTCAATTCCTTAGAAAAATAATCACATTCTTTAGTTCATGTGAACATAATACCATTATGAGTTAACATAGTTAGTAGGATAGATAAATGTGAAATGTTTCCAACTAACCCCTTGTAATATCCTTAAAAATAATTAAAACTGAAAATATCAATTATAATTGTGGGTCTTGTCCATTATTCAAAAACATTAAGTTTATAAGGATAAAAAGTAATTCTATATTTAGAAAAAATGTGTGAAAAGAAATACAATTGCAACCAAAATTCCCACTTGGTGAATTTCCCATAGATTTTATTCTCTTATAAGTTTTCCAAAACACCCCTTAGATGACTTTGGTTCTCCTATTTACATTTAAAATAGACGAAAATGTAATCAACAAAAAGAACCACAAACTTATCCAGGAACACATCAAATACTTTATTCATAAGATCTATGAATAGAGTTGGTGAAATACTTAATCCAAACAACATAACTACGAATTCATAATTGCAATCTTTAGTATGAAATGTAGAATTAATAATATTTTCTTCCTTTACATTCAACTAATGGTACCCCCAAACATTGATATACCTTAAATAAATTTATTTATTACAATAGATGATAAAAAAATCCTCGATATGAGGAAAATGATTCTGATTATTAGTAGTGATTTTATTCAAGGCTCTATAATTAATGTAAAGTCTCATTGAATCATATTTATTTTTAACAAACATGACTATAGAACCCCATAGTGATGTGCTGGGTTGGATGAATCCTATATCCAATAACTCATGTAATTGATTCTTCAACATTAAAAGTAATATTTTAGACATTCAGAATGGTGGTTTTAAAATTTGATTAAAATTAGGAACTACCTCAATAGTAAATCCATCTTCCTGACCTGGTATAATACTAATTAACTCATCAGAAAAAACATCTAGATACTTTTTTCCAATGGCACACCATTAGTCTCAAAAGTTCCATTATTTTCAAATATTTGTGCAAGATAAAATTCTTTTCAATTACTTTTATAGTTTTTCAACGTCGTAATATGTTATTAATGGTATGGTATCATTATTGTAAAGAAATAGAAACACGTTTTAAAAAAACTTCATTATCTATACAATATATATTATCATGGTGAACATAAATTGAATTTATACCTAGAATAACATCAAGCCCTACTATAAGAAAAATAACTAGGTTTTTAGGTAAATATATTCCACATACAAAGATAGGGAAATTCATATCTTTTGTTTTTTTAATATTTCTCCAAATATTTTTCATCATCCATTATGGATTCATTTCCTGATATGATGTTTCCAATTTACATGAAATTTTCCCATAACTAAAATAATTTCTAGACCTTTAATCAAAAAACACATTTTTATAATATGAATAAATAAATAATATACATGATACCACTTTATTTTCTAACACCACATCTTTTGATGTTGTTGCAAATGATCTCACCCCATAATTCTTTTCAAATTTTAGATTCTTTATATCATCTAAGTTCTGTTTTAGCCACTCATTTAGTTAATGAACCATCTCATTGACTTTAGAATATTTTACTTACTATATATCTGATTTTTTTACCACTTATGTGATATTTTTTAGTGAAATTATAAACCTTATGCCTAGGTTTAATATTTTGGAAACACTTACCAAAATTCAAAGGTCATTCCCATGTGTGTTTTTTATCACAATTCTCACATATTATAAACATAATTTTCTTACCATAAGACTTATTTAAGGAATTATTCCCTTTCTCCATTAATTTGAATCTATTTTTTCTAGTTTTTAAAAACCACAAGATCATAAAAAAAATCCATTTCCACCTTATCTGCACAAGAAACAAGTTTTTTGTAACACTTGAATTCATTAGAATGCAATGTAGTTTTATATTTTGGCTTTCATACTAATTAATAATGATTAATTTTAATATCAATATCATGTATTAAATTTAAAGCATATTATTCAAGTTGAGGGAATTTTTATCTATATAAAACCATTAAATCCTCCCCTAGCCTCAATTCATTGAATTATTTTTCCATACTAAGTCAAATAGTCTTAGGAAAATATTTATTAATTGTTTTTTGAAGTTGTACCACTTCAAACATAAATATTCTCACATTCCATGATATTCAAAACCATCGGCCACCCCTAATTGGATTCACCTACAAAATGGTTCATATATTTTAAAGGTTTTTGACTATTTTTACACACCATGACAACAAAATATTTTCTCGGTCTTTAATCCAACCTATATTTAGCACTAGGTCAAAAGTTTTCCAAATATATGGAGGATTTTTCCTCGTAAAATTATCCATAATAGATATATTTTCATATAGTTGATCGAGATGATCTCATGCATGGATGCCACCTCCATTTATATCATGTGTTAACTAATATATCATGGAAAAGAATTGTTTAGTTTCAATACAAACCATTTAAAGAAACCTATTTGGAAGAACATTTTTCCCCTGATGCCTTCCCACCACAACTAACATGTTTCCTCCTCAGAAAACCATATTGAAAGGTCATATCATAGAAGAATAAACAATGTAATCATTAAATTTTATATCATTTAAACATAACCATAAAGTAAAAATAATATATATATATTCTATCAAAAATTTTCTAACCCCTAAAATTATCTAAATTGACCTATGATACCATCTATATGGCCTTGACTTTAAACATTTCATGATCTTCAGTTATGTTAAATAAATTAATATCTTTTACATTAAGGATCTTTTCATGTATAGATTTGGATGGAATTAGTCCATAATTATTACATAACATTCCACTTTCATACAATGTCTATATATCAAAAAGAATATCCATTTCATTCCTAATATAAAACTTTTAAAATAAATCATTATGTCTTCTTCTTGAAAAATAATCATTACATTCAACCTGACTTCATTTATTCTGTTACCCATTCATATACCTTGTAAAAATAGTTAAATCCTAGGAAGAGGATATATTCTCATTAAGGGACATACAATTATATATAGAAACAATTATTCTAAGAATAATTTAATATGATGAAAACATTTACACAAAGTTAAAATTTCAACATAGAAAACATATGCTGGTAATCTTATATCAAGATATCATAAGATTCTTGTAAAATTCATTATTAAATATAAATAAAGAAGGTATGTTTTTGAATAAATTCCATTTCAATATTATAGTAGATTTCATGTATACATAGGTAATAACCATATTGTTTACATTTGGAATACCCACTACAGTATATTCCCTTAATCCCTTAGGACAAACCCTGCTGATTAATTCAATTTCATTACCTAATGCATTGTAAATCCATCAAGGTCTCACCCACATATGGGTTATCATGGAACCACCGGTAATCCTAAATATTTACCATGAGTAAAAACATAATCATAACTCACAAATAATGCATAAAAGAAAATAAAATTTCCACTTTGAATCATATTTAATTTTATGAAAGGTCTGAAGTAATAAATGAAAACACGTTCTTTAAAAATAAAAATTTTAACATGTAATGTAATTTCCTTAAAACTAAATAGACATGAAATTATAAAATTTTATTGATGTATTATTTGTTAAAAAATATTCCTCTTGTATTTTTAATAAAATATTTTAAAGAGTATCATTAAATGTTTTTTTAAAAGAGAGTCATTTACCTTGAGTCTGACACATCACGAACAATATTTATCATCCTATGTAATAAAATTTGGATAAATATTAAATTTCTTGAATTTTTTTTATGATTATTATTTATTTTATATTAATTGTTTTAATATTATAACAATTTCATAATTATTGAAGTTTATTCGATATGTTTTGTCGACATTATGTACGTGCGTCCAAAATGAATTTGGAATGATGTAAAAAGTAAAAATGATCATAATTAAATCATCTATATAATATTATTTATAACATAACAATTAATTTTAATCATAAATTGTAATATTAAAAGAAACCCTTTATATATGGAAATAAAAAATGGACAACGTTATAACCATAGAGATGGTAGGTCATACGGTATAAATGAGTAACATTTCCATTTTTTTGTGGTCCTTAAGGAAAGAATTTCATTATTATGTTATCATTAAATAATTATAATAATAAAATATATATAATAAAAATAATTTAAATATACATATATTTTCCATCCATGATGTGTGTTGATGAAAAATGAGTCACATCGCTTCATGGAGGTGATATTTTACATGTACGCACAATTGACGTTATCATTTTTATGTGCATGGAAAGGTAAGAAATTATATGATATATTTTTATTTTATAATGGTAAAAAAGTCATGAATATAATATATAAACATTAATTTCCTATATATACCCAGTCTTGAGAGATGCTTATGAAAAACAAATTTTATTAGTTTTTGAGGTGGTAGTCCGGTGTACGCAAGAAAAGTTAATTCTTTTCCGTTTGGTGGATAAGGAGATTGATTTATGTGATTATATTTACAAAATAACCTATAAGTATATTTACTATATTGTATTTATTATATATTAAGGGTTGACAAATATTTTATGGATGTGAAAAAGGAAAAATAGAAACATTAATAAAAAATGATACTTGTTCTTTGAATGACCTCCATTGATTAACAACTTAACACCTATAGAGAGGGTTTTCTAACAAAGATAGGGCCATTATAATATTGGTTTGGATACATATATAGTAATTTAAAAGATCATGGGCTATCAAAAATGGTTTTGATGTATGAATAAAAATGAATAATGGGTGACCTATTTTTTATGAAGACTAGGGAACTTAAGAAATTATTCAAAATATTAAATTAACATAAATTAATTTTTTTTATTAGAAATGGGCCTTTAGTGATTTATTTTTAATCCTTTACAAATATGGGTATTAATCCAATAATACCTAGAAATTTATAAATGTTTTTAATATTTTTCTAGTCCATATATTTTTGTATTAACCCTTATTTATCCTTTTTAACTACTATTGGGATATGCGGTAATTTACAATATGTGGGTTTATATAATAATAATAATATAACAAAAGTTCAATAAATGAACCATTAAGGATATTTTTATACTTATCCCAATATCTTTTATGAAATTGAAATTTTTAAAAAATATTATACCATTTAATTAAATATTGTTTATTTTAAAATATAATTACTTTCAATTCTGATACTTTTCATTACATGACATTTTTTAAGTATAAATAAATATAAAATACTTCTAAAAATAAATATCATGTAAAAATCATGAAAAAAACTGTATGGAATTATTAATCTCAATTTATATTTATTTTATTTTTTTGTACAATTTATTTGGTATTTCCTCTAATTAAACAATTACAACAACATCATTGTGAAAGCCTTTAATTAAATTATTTATTCAGTAAAAATTAAAAATAAATTATCAAGATAAAGATAAACATTTTATCTTAAAATAATATTCATTTTTGATGATATGCCCTGTAAAACCTCATATTAATATTTTATTTATTTTTAAATAACAAAATATTATCAAAATGACATTAATTTTGAATATAATATTATAAAAGTCATACTGTCATCCAAGTGTCTTAAATTGTCACAATTGCTTCCCAAAGATGAATATGGTAATAAAAACTCATACAATGAATTTATCAGATGTGTTGGAGTATTTTTTGAATATTTATAGTATTATATTTACACATAATTTCTCAAATTACCATTAACCATCTTAATAAAAAAATTAAGAAAATACAATTCATAAATCCAAAATGTGTCACGACCCGTCCTCGGGGCCCATGCCGTGACTACCCCAAGCCCACCTTCCATAGGCCAGGGGCTGGCGACTAGCACCAAAGGCATAAATCCCGATAACTGGGAAGGAATTTCCTTTATAAAAGTAAACAAAACACCACAAAGTACAAGCGGAAGTAAAACACTAGGAACAAAGAGAAGTGATGAAAGGTAAATGGGCCAGAATACAAACCCAAATGAAAGTACAACTATAACTGAACAATGTACAACAGAAAAAGACAACAGCTGGAAGGACAGAAGCAGCTCCTAGGTCATCCTCCTCGGATCCTACCTGAAGGGTAGGTACAGATAGCGCAACTCCTCGATCGTCCACCACAGATCCTACATGAAGGGTAGGTACAGATAGCCTCCACAACAATCTCGCCCGTCAACCTCCTTTGAGTGTCGTCTCGCCGTGAAGTCCACCTCCGGATACCGACTCGTCGTGTAGTCCACCTCTGGGAACCGTCCAGTCCTCGAACACTCGGACTCCGTCAGCACTGCCCGTCGTCTGCAACCAACACAACGAGGTGCGGGCATAGCCCATGCAGGGGTGAGTATAACGATACTCTGTAGGGACCCCGAGACCCACAAGGTCTCACTAAAACCAAAAAGGATAACCTCAAATAAGATCTCAACAGATAACCTCTTCTTAGTTATATACCCATATATATACCTAAGTTATCAAGTAACCCTTCTCAATCATGAGGAAACACAAGGAATATGAAATCAATGGATAACCACTACCCTGGTATGTGCCCATACATATACCTAAGTTATCAAGTAACCCATCTCAATCATGAGGAAACACAAAGGTCATAGACTCAGCTCAAACCAGGATTTTCATTATCGAAACCGTAACTGCTGAAGAGCCCTGTCTCTGGAGTGTACAATGGTCATGTCACGACTCCGAGGTACTGCTCACTAACCAAAGACTGCTGAGGTACTCCTCCTGTCGAGTACCGCAGGTCTGACGCCAACTACCAGGCACTCCATCCGTTGTGGGTCTGTCGCCAAATACTGGGCGCTCCCCCTAATAGCCTACAGAGGTACTCCTCCTGTCGAGTACAGCGGGTCTTCGGCCAACTACCTGGCACTCCGTCCATCGTGGGTCAGTCGCCAAATACCGGGCGCTCCGTCCACTGGGCTAGTCGACACACTCCAAGTCGAGTCGGTCAAGCAGTCGCCAGGTCTCAATCGGCTACACGGTCTCTGTACTCCGTACGCTCATCTCTGGGAGGGTCCGCTCCACGAGCTATAGGTCGATACTCCAAGTATCTCAAATTCTCACGAAGATTTATCTCAAAGGACCGCCTCATCATAGGGGTCTCAACGCAACAAATGGCGTGTCAATCACACGCCCGGTCTGTGAGTTATTAGCATTCTCATACTAGGGGCCCGGTTGGATTCGTGAGCGAACCAACCCTGCCGTATCTCAACTATACCTAGAACACTCATAGGTTATAATCATAGGGACCGTTTCTCAACGTGATCACCAACGCCGCTGACGGTTCGTCAAACAGACGTCTGTTCTGAAAGATATCAGCTTTTCTGTTCCAAGGGCTCGGTTGGATTTCGGGTACAATCCAACCCGAACACTATCCAACAGCAACCAAAACTCAGGCGAAGTATTCCAAAAGTTCTGTCTCATCAAGAGGAATTCAATGTGACAGACGGCGTGTCAATTGGATGCCCGGTCTGTGAGTTATTGGCTTTTTCGTTCCAAGGGCCCGGTTGGTTTCGTGAGCGAACCAACCCGACCTCACTCCGACGGCAACCAAACCTCGAGCAGAGTAATCCAAAAGATCCGTCTGACTTAGAGGAATCCATCAAAGTTGACGGCACGTTAGTCAGACATCTGGAGCTCACGATATGAGCATTTTCGCTCGGAGGGCCCGGTTGGTTTCGTATCTGAACCAACCCGACCGAGCCCATAGTATTCCGAAACCTTGAGTATAATATTGCGAAATGGCCGGCTCTTTCAAAGGATCGCTACGCAACTGACGGTGTGTCGATCGGAGGTCTGTATCCCATGATATGGGAAAAAGACCAAAGAGAGTCTGAAAATGGGGGGGGTCTGGGACAGGACCGACCCGGCCCGACCCCCCCCGGGTCGGCCCGAACCGGGTCGACCCGGGTCCGACCCGACTAGGCCCGGCCCGGCCCAGCCGGTTCGGTCCGGGACAACCGGCCCACTGCGGCTCGGCCAGCGCGGCCGCGCGGAAGCCGCGGAGTGGGGTGCGCGGTTCCCCCCCCCCCCCCATGCCGCTGATTGAAGCCGGCGGCGAACCGCCGCGCCGGTGTGGCGCGCCGCCACCGCCTTCCTCGGACCACCAGACGCGCTCTGGTGGTCCGATTCTCTTGCTGTCTTCTCCAACAGTCCTCCCGGCACCCGACCTTCACTACGAAGGGATTCAAACGCCATAATGGCCTACTTCGTCGTCATCTGTTGATCCGCATATCAATAAACAAGCTGCGGAGGGTTGTCGGGTCGTGTTTTTTCAGCCAGCGTCCTCCGCGTTACGTGTTATCAATTGTCAAATAATAAACACATGGTTTTAATCATGATGAGGGTATAATTTATCCAAAATAAATTATACGAACACCTTGCAATAAAATACCCACGCACATGAGTTTAAAAATTTGATTGCGCGACGTGACGACGTCGCACATTCTTGCCTCTCGATCCCCCGTGGTGTGACAATGTCGCGCATGCTTGCCGATCGATCCCGCGCAGCGTGACGATGTCGCGCATCCCTGCCGCTTAATCCCGCGTGGTGCGACAGCACCACATCAATTTCATTCGATCCGCAACAACAAGAAAAATAATAAGAGAGGGGAACATCTGTTTTTGTGCGGGTCGGCCTCCTCCCGTTATCTGATATCATGCAGTCCAAATAGACGCTGATAAAAGACATATGAGAATAACATATAGAAAACACATAAACCCCCTACCTCTAGAGTGGCTTGAATGAGGTTTTCCTCGCGGAGAAATTCATCGCAGAGAAACCGTCACGAGAAGAGATGTCGCGGAAAGAGGATTCGAAGACGTTGACGGAGATTGTCCGAGATAGAACGTCATCTCCCTTCCTTTGACGTGGGAAAAAGAATGAAGGGTGGTGCATCGCGGGTATGGCGTCGCGGTAAACGGTCTCCGAGGGCTCAGCGTTCTTCGTTGGGAATCGTTCGTTCTTCATGTTCTTCGTCGAAGAAGAAGAAGATGATCTCTAAGCTCCTTGCCTTCTTTTTCCCCCAAGTCCTCTCAAGCAACAATGGAACTAACCCAAAATAAATTAAGCCACACTTAATTTATTAACTCAACATGGCTTTTGAAATTCAAGTGTTTGAATTTCAAAAACTCACATTAAACTCACTACATTAATGTCATAAGTTATTAACTTAAGTTAGCAATATTAATGGAGAGTTGAGGGGGTTATAGGATATGAAGGGGTGGGGTTCGTGTGGTCCCTACCATCCTCATAACCTCCCAAGGGAGGTTGGGTAGTTACCCAACTTCCTTCCAAAGTATTAAACACATAGAGTAAAATTAAATTGTTGTTAAATTTTTATTTTTAACTTCCACAGTTTTTATCAACATCTCTCAAGTAAACGCAACTCCAGAATAGGCACCGGCACTGAGGTTCCATCGGTGCCCTCAGAATTTGATTCCGAGAACCAGTTCAAAATTTAGAAATTCCTACTCATTCGTTCACTGAACGTACCCGAGCTAAACATCAGAAGTTGATTACGGTCACACCGGGCCTCGGAATCAGGTTCCGTCAGAAACTGTGTTCTTATATAATCTGAAAAAAAATTAAGAAAAAAATTTCCTTCAATTTGACAGGTCTTTACATTACTCTCACCTTAGGGATTTACGTCCTCGTAAAGCTATAACACAAACTAGGGAGACAAAAGTGATACTGAACACGCATCTGAGCCTTCTGCTCTCATGTGCTCACCTGGAGGTTTCTGAGCTGTCTACGAAAACGCACAAGAGGAATCAACCATCCTTGTAGGACCCACTCTCATCAAACCTCAATCTCCACTAGAACCTCCGAAAAAGTCACCCCATCATCAAAGACCAGCTCCCCATGGCCAATGAGTTGTGTCGGGACGTGCACGTATCTCCTCAGCTGAGATACGTGGAAGACATCGTGCACACGGTGCAACTGAGGTGGATGGGTGAAGCGGTAAACTACCTCGCCTACCGTGCTGGGGACCTAGAAAGGTCCATTGAATCTCAGAGATATCTCACCGCCTCAGCTACATCTCTGTAAACCTCGTTGAGGTGAGACCCATATAAGAACGTGGTCTCCATCCTCGAACTCTAGAGGTCTCCCTTTTAAGATTAGAACTGGAATTCAAAACTCCTACTGCCACGAGGGTAATGTTGGCCGACCCAAGAATGATCGGCTACACCCTCCCATGCACGAGTTTAACTTGTGCTACCCAGGGTTTCCTTTTCGCCGACCAAGGAAAACCCATCCCGACTTTTTCATAATACCGTCAATTTGAGTATGAACTGTGATTGCCAAATCCATAATCAAACTGACGTCGTAAGGCCTCGAAGCAGCCACCAAGAGGTCCCAACCGAGACTCTTTCCTCAAGGGTTAGATCACACCGTCATCATAAGTGTGACTATCGAATCTCCTCCCAAAGGTATCTCCAGACGTGAGGGTCAAGTCAACGGCTTAACTGGAAACACTAGGTCTGGGACTAGATTCATGGAAGGAAGGGATGATTCGTTTCGATGTCTGTGGCTACGGTAGCTAGTAGAAGACAATGTCCGCACTTCGAATCATACTTAGAGCCCTTTTTGGTTTCACTCCATGACCTCATGAAGCTACTCTCTTCCCCTTCTCTCCAACTCCATGAGACTAACGGGGACTACAAAGGCGGTTAATGGTAACATGTTGAAATGTACACCACCACAAGCTGCTCTCCTAGCTCTGCCTCCATGTCCGCTGCTCTGCAGATTCATATGTCCTTAACATTTCCTCTTTTTGAAACATTTTACATGTCCATGTCTCTGTGACTGAGGTCAATTCGCATCTTTCCACTGCTAACATACACTGGTTATATTCATTCAGCCAAAGAACATTCAACCTCAAGGTTCTCTCTAGCACCCTAACGTGAGTAGGATTGCATAGAACAAAAATGTGTTGGCTCGAATGTCCTTAAACACACCACGCTCCGAGGTCTGAGCACTATAGCACTGACCTAATCGTATTCATCGAGTACCCGGAATGTTCGGTACGCCTCGATGAATTCTCAGTTACCGACACGTCATCCTGTCGAAGTTGTATAAGCTCTAGAAAACTATTTGCTATCTCCTCAAGCCAGTCCTCAACTGCCTGTGAGTCAGGTTCGCCTCGGAACTTGAGGGTACTTGATGTTGGAACACGTATAAGGAAGTAAGCCTACATATGTCACCTACCAGTACCGCCGGTTGTAACTGCTGACCAACAGGTAGTGATGTATAGCTGACAGACTACCTGAAGGCACTATCTTAGGCATCAGTCCACGTACCGAAGCCTCATCACTAAGCGGGCCATCCTCATGGTAAATCACTAGAAAAAATACTATTAGCCAAGTCCACCATCCACTCTACTGATGTCTCAACTAGGCGAAAAACACTGGCAATCGTCTCCACCCAGTGCTCTGCTGTCTGGGAATCTGTCTCGCCTCGTAACCTTGGAGGCCGCTGCTGCTGGAACTCATGCAACATGCTCTGCTAGCGTTCACAGTTTTCTAGAATAGATGTTGGTATATACTTCCCAACAGGTGGTGGTGCTGCTGGTACACCACCCGAGGGTGCCAACATAGTAAAAAGGGCCCTGCACCAGAGCCTCGTCGCTCGGTGAGCCGTCATCGAGTACTCTCTCAGAACTCCAACTGACTACCTACGTGGATACATCCTGAACAGATGAGACACAGTCAACGTTTATACCTGGTGAGCTGACCTAGTTTGAGCTGACTTTAATACTTTTGAAAGACACACAAAATCCTTGTTTTCATGTACAATGTCCGAAATCAGTAGTCAGGGTCCTGGTGTACGGATACGTCAGCCGCCGCACCAACACTGGACTCCCTGAACTGAAGAACACACTCGGTACCCTTAACATTATTGCTTCACATAGAAAAAGATCAGAGTCCTGAGTTCCACGGTAGAACTGAACTCCTCTGATACCATTTTGTCACGCCTGTCCTCGGGGCCCGTGAAGTGACTACCCCAAGCCTGCCTTCCATAGGCCAGGGGCTGGCGACTATCACCAAAGGCATAAATCCCGATAACTGGGAAGGGATTTCCTTTATAAAAGTAAAAAAATAATACAGAGTACAAGCGGAAGTAAAACACTAAGTACAAAAAGAAGTGCTGAAAGGTAAATGGGCCAGAATACAAACCCAAATGACAGTACAACTACAACTGAACAAAGTAAAACCGAAAAAGACAACAACTGGAAGGATGGAAGCGGATCCTGGGTCGTCCTCCTCGGATCCTACCTGAAGGGTAGGTACAGATGGCACAGCTCCTGGATCGTCCACCACGGATCCTACCTGAAGGGTAGGTACAGATAGCCTCCACAACGCTCTCGACTGTCAACCTCCTCCGAGTTTCATCTCGCCGTGAATTCCACCTCCGGATACTGACTCGTTGTGTAGTCCACCTCTGGGTACCATCTATTCCTCGAACACTCAGCTTCCATCAGCACTGCCCGTCGTCTGAAACCCACACAACGAGGTACAGTCATAGCCCGTGCAGGCGTGAGTATAACGATACTCAGTAGGGATCCCGAGACCCACAAGGTATCACTAAAACCAACAAGGATATCCACAAAGAATATCTCAACAGATAAACTATACTTAGGTATATGCCCATACATATACCTTAGTTATCAAGTAACCCATCTCAATCATGAGGAAACACAAGGATTATGAAATCAAAGGATAACCACTACCCAGGTATATGCCCATACATATACCTAAGTTATCAAGTAAACCATCTAAATCATTAGGAAACACAAAGGTCACAGACTCAACTCAAACTAGGATTTTCATTATCGAAACCATAACTGCTGAAAAGCCCCATCTCTGGAGTGTACAGTGGTCATGCCACTACTCCAAGGTACTGCTCACTAACCATAGATTGCTGAGGTACTACTCCTGTCGAGTACCGCGGGTCTACGGCCAACTATCGGGCGCTCCGTCCGCTGAGGGTCTGTCGCCAAACACCGGGTGCTCCCCATAACAGCCTACAGAGGTACTCCTCTTGTCGAGTACCGTGGGTCTGCGGCCAACTACTAGGAACTCCGTCCATCGTGGGTCAGTCTCCAAATATCGGGCGCTCCGTCCACTAGGCTAGTCGACTCACTTCAAGTCGACTTGGTCAAACAGTCGTCAGGTCTTAGTCGGCTACACGGTCTTCGTACTCCGTACGCTCATCTTCGGGAGGGTCCTCTCCATGAACTATAGGTTGATACTCCAAGTATCTAAAAGTCCCATGAAAAATTATCTCAAAGGACCGCCTCGTCATAGGGGTCTCAACGCAATAGACGACGCGTCAATCGGACTCCCGGTCTGTGAGTTATTAGCCTTTTCGTCCCAGGGGACCGGTTGGTTTTGTGAGAGAATCAACCTGGCCATATCTCAACTATACCCCGAACTCTCATAGGGTATAATCATAGGGACCGTTTCTCAACCAGATCACCAACGTCGCTGACGGTTCGTCAAACGGACGTCCAGTCTGAAAGATATCAGCTTTTCCGTTCCAAGGGCCCGGTTGGATTTCGGGTACAATCCGACCCGGCCACAATCCAACAGCAACCAAAACTCAGGTGAATTATGCCAAATTTTCCTTCTCATCAAGAGGAATTCAACGAGACAGACGGCGTGTCAATCAGGTGCCCGGTCTGTGAGTTATTGGCTTTTTCGTTCCAAGGGCCTGGATGGTTTCGTGAGAAAACCAACCCGACCTCACTCCGACGACATCCAAACCTCGATCGAAGTAATCCAAAAGATCTTTATCACTTAGAGGAATCCATCAAAGTCGACGGCACGTCAATCAGACGTCCGAGGCTCAAGATATGAGCGTTTCCGCTCCAAGGGCCCGGTTAGTTTCCTATCTGAACCAACCCAGCCGAACCCAAAGTATTCCGAAACCTTGAGTATAATATACCGAAACGACCATCTCATTTCAAGGATCGCTACGCAACTGACGGTGCGTCGATCGGAGGTCCGTAGACCATGGTATGAGCAAAAGACCAAAGAGGGTCTGAAAATGGGGGGTCTGGGCCCGGACCGACCCAGCTCGGCCCCCCTGGGTCGGCCTGAACCAGGTCGACCCGACCCGGGTCCGACCCGGCCCAGCCCGACCGGCTGGCCGTGGCTCGGACAGTGTGGCTGCGCGGAAGCCGCGGAGCGGGGTGCGCCCCCCCCCCCCCCCCCCCCCCCCCTTCGCTAATTGAAGCCGGCGGCGAACCGCCGCAGCCAGCCTTCCGGCGGCGCGCCGCCGTGCCGGCGTGGCGCGCTGCCACCGACTTCCGCGGACCACCGAATGCGCTCCGGTGGTCCTTTTCTCCTGCCATCTTCAACAATGGTCCTCCCAGGACCCGACCTTCACTGTGAAGAGATTCAAACGCAATAGCAGCCTGCTTCGTCGTCGTCCGTTGATCCGCACATCGATAAACAAGCTGCAGAGGGTTGTCGGGCCGTGTTTGTTCGGCCCGTGTCCTCCGTGTTAGGTGTTATCAATTGGAAAATAATAAAAACATGGTTTTAATCATGACGAGGGTATAATTTATCCAAAATAAATTATACGAACACCTTGAAATCAAATACCCACGCACGAGAGTTTAAAAATTTGATTGCACGACGTGACGACGTCGCACATTCTTGTCGCTCGATCCTACGTGGTGTGACGATGTCACGCATGCTTGCCGATCGATCCCACGCAGCATGATGATGTCGCGCATCCTTTCCGCTCCATACCGTGTGGTGAGACGGCACCGCGTCAATTTCATTCAATCCGCAACAACAAGAAAAATATTAAGGGATGGGAATGGCCATGTTTGTGCAGTCCGGCCTCCTCCCGTTAACTGATATCATGCGGTCCAAATAGATTCGGATAAAAGACGGAAGAGAATCACGTATAGAAAACATGTAAACCCCCTACCTCGAGCATGGCTTGAATAAGGTTTTTGTCGCAGAGAAATTCGTCGCAAAGAAACCGTCGCGGGAAGAGACGTCGCCGAAAGAGGATTCGAAGACGTTGACAGAGATTTTCTGAGATGGAATGTCGTCTCCCTTCCTTTGATGTGGGAATAATAACTAAGGGTGGCGCGTCGCGGGTATGGCGTCGCGGAAAACGGTCTCCGAGGGCTCAACGTTCTTTATTGGGAATCATTCGGTCTTCGCATTCTTCGTCGAAGATGAAGAAGATGATCTCTAACCTCCTTCCCTTCTTTTTCCCCCAAGTCCTCTCAAGCAACAAAGGAACTAACCCAAAATAAATTAAGCCACACTTAATTTTTAACTCAACATGGCTTTTAAAATTCAAGTGTTTGAATTTCAAAAACTCACATTAAACTCACTACATTAATGTCATAAGTTATTAACATAAGTTAACAATATTAATGGTGAGTTGAGGGGGTTAGAGGATATGAAGGGGTGGGGTTCATGTGGGCCCCACCACCCTCATAACCTCCCATGGGAGGTTGGGTAGTTACCCAACTTCCTTCAAAAGGATTAAACAATTAGAGTAAAATAAAAATTGTTGTTAAATTTTTATTTTTAACTTCCACAATTTTTATCAACTTCTCTCGAGTAAACGCAACTCCGGAATAGGCATTCATAAGCATATACCGGCGCTGTGGTTCCATCGGTGCCCTCATAATTTGATTCCGAGCACCGGTTCAAAAGTTAGAAATTCATGCTCGTTTGTTCACTGAACATACCCGAGCTAGACTTCGGAAATTGATTCCGGGCACACCGGTCCTCAGAATCAGGTGCCGTCAGAAACTGCGTTCTTGTAAAATCCCAAATAAAATTATGAAAAACATTTCCTTGAATTTTACGGGACTTTACCAAAGGGGATTTATTTGAATAATTTGTAACGTAGGATAAAAAATATGAAACAAATTTTTCTAAATTGATAAAAATATAATCTGAGGAAATAAAATAAAAATTATTCTTATTGATGGAAAGAGAAGGCATGTTTTAAAAGTAAAAAACATTCAAAAGATTGAAATGTTTTATGATCAAAATTCATATTACAATTGATTAATATTTCTTAAATTGGATTAAATAATAAAAATCTATCAAATTTAACTTTAAAATGACTCAAATATTGTATTTAACTCGGTATATAAATTTTATGAAGCTAATGTTTTCAATTAAAATGTTGTATTTTTTTCAATAATTGTCAAAAAATAGAACTTATCCTAAAAATATCAAAAATTAAACCTGGATAAATTTTGATATTAAGTATTAAATGAGGATTTTTATTTTATAATATAAAATTTACAACTATTTCAGAAAATATTTTTAAAACAAGTGCACCATCAAAAAATGAAAAACTGCCTTTTTGAAAAATAATTATTTTATGTTGAAAATGAGATTAATTCTTATATAATATCTAGAAAAAATTGAAGACGAATGTTAAATATTAAATTTAATATTGAATATATAATTCACTAATATCCCAAAATAATAGATTTTTTTATTATAATTGTTCACATTTAAATAGATGTTCATAAAACAATTTCCTTTTATTTTAAAAAGGCTTTTATCATTATTGAAAAACAATTAATCATAAAATGATTAATTAAATAAAAATGTGTAAATTATAGTTTCATAATAATGTTAATATTTTTCATACCCATCATTCTAATGGCTATATGATAACAGCTATATTAAATAATAATATTTACTTTTTTTCTTATCCTCGATGGGGCGTATTATTAATGTTATCAAACACATTATCTCTTTTAATTATTATGAAATTCATAAATATTAATAAATATGAATAATAGTTATGCAATCATTACATCCGTTCTTAAAAAACCACTGAAAAAATAAAAATGTAAAGGAATAATGAAATTTTAATAAGAAATAGGCCTCCACGTTTTAAAAACATGATACCTATAAATTATAATTTTATTAATCAATATTGATGGTGAATAATACCATACAAAGAAATATTTAAGAATATTATATCCAACATTTATTATACTAATATTATAGGAATTATTTTAATAGTTGGGTAACATAATATGTTTTTAAAACTTATTATAAAATTTGAATCCATGTGGAGAAATTATGTTCTTTAGGAATATTTTTCGATGAATATAATTATGAAGCGGTAGTTTGTGTTAAAAATTGAATTCATTTTGATGGAATACTAAAATTAAAATTTTAAAAATAATAATATTAAATTAGAGGACATATGAATTAAGAGATAATGAAGAGGATATATTAGTGTTGGTTCATATAAAAATAGGGATGATTTCATATTCTTCTATTTTCATTATTGATTTTATCTTGATCAAGATTAAATAAATATCTCTATTGTAATTTAAATGGAATATATGAATTAAATTTTTTAGTGGAATGATGAATATATTTAGTTTTAATTTTCACTTTATTTCTCAATTATTTTATTTATGGTCACAAACCAATGTTCTTTTGGGGTTAATGATTATATAACAGTTGAATTCATATGAACCACAAGAGGGGTCATTTAACTAACCAAATCGATGTGGATTGACACATCACATAAACTACATAGTAATACACCCCTGAATGGAATCCTATTTCCATTAGGCTAGAAATTAGTTCCGGGGTCACAAGAAATAGACCAATGGGAATGGTTTCTCCATCATAAAATTACATAAACTCGCATTAGGCACTACAATAAATAATCATGACATCTTCAGGCATAGGAAATAAATAGAAATGTCATAGTAAAAAATTCAAAAAATGGAAAATCAAATAAACAACTAAATAAAATATTCAAGGAGGATAATAAATCATAATAAAATTATAATAACAATCCTAGTCACTTTCAACTCCTAGCCAGTGACCCTATACAGTTTATATCCATGGACTGACCTGAATACTCTTAAACAGAATAGATCCATCCACATAAAATTGAAACATAAAATCAATATATGCATCACATCCATCATTGAATATTTATGTTGTGTTCTAATCATGTATAGTTGGATCTTAGTAAGGATTATATGGGATTCCTTTTATAATATATTCCATAAAATTATAGTTTAATTTAAAAGAAATAAATTGTTTTTCTTAAAGTTATTGTTATGAAAATCCAATTATAGTTCACTTGGAAAATTCTAATATTTAAACCCTATTTTATAAAATGATGATTTAAAATAATTTTAATTAAGATTTTTAAATAACTGAAATAAAAAATTAGAAATCTAAAAAAATTAAATACATTGTTTATTCTTATTTCGAAAAATTTCATGAAACCCATATTTTCATGAAATAAATAAATGATTTTTATAAACTCATTTAAAAAATATCTATACTATTTCCTTTTAAATAGAATATTCCAAATATATCTAAATAATTAATTTTAAAATTCCAAAAAAACACTGACCAATGGATCTATAAACATAATCATGCAACATGGTATTATTAAAACATACCAATGGAAACCTATTAATAAAATGGTGCCAATTACTCAAGAAAACACGAGGAATACAATTTATACATGAAATTTAATTCTATAAAATGTCCTAAGAAGGACCTAAAACATCATGGGAATCATCCTAAGAATATGTTAGTAATGAAACAACCTAGTGATGAGGATAGTATATTTTAACTAAGGATAATTTTTATGTCCCTAGTAGTCACACCATCCTATCTGGGAATAAAAAATCATGGAATCAAAATATTACCACATTCCACACAATATTCCACTACCCATTTTTTCATTCCAACACAATTTAGATGGGAAATATCCCCTAGTTATACCACAATAATTATTAGAGATTTGAATCTCATTTTTCACCAACCATATTTATTGGACCCCACGGACATGAAAAAAATAGAGGTGAGAAAACATTAGAATAATTTATCACCAAATTTATATTTTTAAATAATTATATATTAAACAACATATCACCTGATACAACCTCTCATGAAAGCATCCATTTCATATTCATTTATAATTATCATAATAAGAAATAAAAATATCAATCCTCACAGAAGTTATTATAAGATACCACAAGCCTAAAAATTAGATGATGGATAAATTAAGGGCCTTATTTTTTTCAAATCAATATTTTAATGGTTCTAACTAGACTTTAGAAATATATTTTTTGATTATTATCTATTATTTTCCCTTTTAAAACCCATATTTGAAGCATTTAAAATAACAATTTATCACATCACAGTTTAAATATTATTTAAGAACCCATATTTTTACCATAACTCCCAATCATTATTTTAAATCCCATTCTATTCAATGTTTAATTAGTGAAAAAAACTCATTCAAGAAACTTCAATTACTTTTTAGGAAATCCTAAAAAATCATCGAGACCCAACATTCACCAATGGTTCAAATTTAGTCAAACCCCATAATTAAACTATAAAACATCATTAAAATTCTTAAATAGACATTATTAAAATTAATATGGGATAAAAAACGAAATTAATAAAATAAAATTATTTTATAAAATCAACTCATTAATTTTATTAACAATTGAAATGTGAAATAAGTCAAGAAAAAATGTTTAAATTATTTTATCAAAAATTAAAACTGTAAAATAGTAATTAAAATTCATATAATTCCATATTATTTATTTCTAAAACACATAATAAATTTATAATAATTATTAAAAAGTAATTATATGGATGTAATTTCCTCGATCTAGAATAATCATAGATGAAACATGACTCTTTTAGTGGGGAAAAAATAATCAAGCTAAGTGAAATCCTCCTTATTTGAAAAAAAACCCAAATCCCAATTGTTAGAGCCATATGGAACTCTATTCAGAACCCATATAGTAGGGATTTTTTATGGATATGAGGAAAAAATAGAAGAATGAACGAAAAGTTATGGGGAGATGAAAAGGGAATATAGAATGGAATACCCTCTTGAAATATGTAGGAAATTATTGGAAATACAAAATATGAATTAAGGGATTGAGATCCCCCCTGTGAACCTTGTTTCAATTGATAAAGATTAAAGAATTTTATGAAATCATTAAATACAATGGGGTGAGAGGATGAAAATTTCAATTTAAATGACCTCATGCCTGAGCTACAATCTCATAGTGAAGAAAATAAAATCAAAATGACCCCATCTAATGAATAATCTCAAACTTTTTGATAGAAATCAAAGAAACCAATATCACCAAACCATGGTAATATTGTTCCCAATTCAATAAACCAAAACCTATTTATGGTCCTCAATATCAAGACATATCTAACAAAAACATATATACAATGAACAATAAAGTGGGTTTCATGACCAATCCAATGAAAACCCTGCTTACCCGGGTAAACAAATATAACAAAAAATAAATACCCCATGAAAACCCCCATGAAGACACAAAAACTACTCATCATGAATCATTAATCCTTTAAATAAACCACCATCCATAATCCAATTGTGATCTGTCAACTTATGTTCACCGAACAAGTTACCTTAGTATCAAAAATCCTATATTATTGAAAAACATTGTCAGATAACACACTATAAAAGAAATAAAAGGGTATAATAATTCTTTCAATCTTATTTGGATCCTATGAATGAGATAAAGAGAAGAATACAAATACCCAAAGATATAATCATACACATTCTATAAATAGCATTTTGGGACTATTACCTTATATAAAATGATCATGATGACAACCCGATCATGTTTTTAAATAGAATATAATTAATTGTAAAAGAATAAAATGGCATAAAATTAAACATATAAAAATAAAAGTGAGATACAT
This sequence comes from Viscum album, assembly GCA_963277665.1. Classification (NCBI taxonomy): domain Eukaryota; kingdom Viridiplantae; phylum Streptophyta; class Magnoliopsida; order Santalales; family Viscaceae; genus Viscum; species Viscum album. The sequence continues at coordinate 1,303,365,505 of OY728157.1, forward strand.
ATTCCAAAAATATTGTGTTTTTAGAAAGTGTGTTTCTTTAGAATCAGACCCCATTATCAAAAAATTTTATGATTCTTTTAAAATGACCCTATGATTAGAAAAAATTATTATAATTATTAATTTCAACTTCATTAATGGAATTCTAATATTTTATACTCATCTTTTAAAAAAACCATTACCATTGGAAATAAGAAACTCACTCAAGCTTCTCAATAACATCCTCTAAAAAATTCCAAAAAAATATTTATCAAATTGAAAAATAATTAAATTAATTTTCCATTTGATTTAAACTACATATAAAAATATCTATTTCCAAAACACAACCAATGTGATTTAAAATCCATTTAACATAAACCCTCAACAATTGTTTTTCAAAAAATTCATCTAAAAATAATTAATATTTTGAAAAAATAATTCCCAAAACTGTTAATGAAAAAAACTCATACATTATACACATGATGAATGGATCTATTTCAGCAACAAAATTTGATATAATATCCAAATATATTGATCATGATTGACAAATTTCATTATATTAGAGAAAAAATCACATCCCCAAAAATATTACAATTACATGAAAAATCCCACATTTGAATTCAATCTAAAATATATATACACACCACGAATCCAATATAAATCCAATAAATATCCTCATATATTCCAAAACTCCATTATATTCATCAAATGGCTCGGTATCCCATAAAATTTATAAAATATTATAGAAAAATGAGATAAAGAACCATTCATGGATCAAACTTATATATTCTTGGACCAGGAACTAATAATTAGAATAGTACCCTTCAATGTATATATGAAGATGAATTTGTTAACTGTGTGGTTTATCATGTTTGGAAAATCACCATTATGCCACTGATACCATTTATATTTTTATCCCAGAATCCATCTTGGCCACATTGTATATTAACACATTTATAATAGTGATGAATACATCATAATAGATAATCAAATAAAAATGACACATACCAAATACAAACCACGCAACTCATATAATCACGAGTATCATTATGTCATGTTATTATTATAAACTCCCACATGACTAACTTCTTGAGTCCCAATGATAGCCCTAACTCAATTTTACCATAGCACCGAAAATTAGGAAATGGTGTTACATGAACATATATCCCTATAAAGAAACATAATCATTGATAAAATTTTAATTAACCAAGCATGGATAACCTAACATATAACCCATCCTAGAATTCCATAGTGCATTAAGTTCATTACAAAAACTACTAAGGCCAGATACTAGTTCAATTTTCACACAAAATTCATCTTATGAATTATTGTACACTTGTATAATGAAATAAACAAAAATAGGATACAACCAATAATATTGAATGACCTATATAGGTATCTTGAATGCATTTATATCAAATAAGAAGATATAAGTTAATTAAACATACAAGCATTGATATAAAATAATAATTCATTAAAAATTTACAATGAAAACAAATAAATTTTGAATGAAAAAATATAATCATATTAGGATGAATTTGCTGATACATCAACCTAAAGAATGGAAAATGTAATATGTTTTCAAAAAGCGTAGACATCACCACTAGTGACCCCTGGTCACATGCCACATCCATTGTTCATCCATGGACTAAAGTAAAAACTTATAAACATTACAACATTTGACAAATAGAATTGTAATATAAATTATTCATACACACCCTCGAAATTGGTGAATATATATTGTGTGTGGAAATCAACCCCAGAAGGATCTCAACAAGGAATATTTTTAAATTTACATTATAATACACAACGTAATATTTTAGTTCAAACACAAGGTATAAAATATGTCTTTTATATTCATTATATATAAAATACATTGATATGTAACATACAGAAATCAAAAATACACTCTATAAAATATGTATATACTGATATTCTAATTATATATTTCAAGCAGTGGAAAGTGGACCTTTAAAACTATAGAAATAAATAAAAATACCCATTTATACTTCTTTTATATTATTTCATACCATAAATTTAATACCATAAAAAAATATGAAATACCAATAATAAACTTTTATTAAGATATATACATAATGTGACACCATTGAATCAAAGAACATAGAAAAAGTAAAATACAACCAATAATTCATGAATATTGGTCAATAAATATAAGGGAATAAAAATGAGTGATAAAATTGAATCACATAAAACATTATAAGAAGGACCTAGAAATAAGGGTAATAATCCTAATAATATTTTAATATACACCTGAGCAAGCAATGAGGAATCTATAGGATAAACAATGTAACGACCCAAAATTTTGAATAAATTTTCATTCCTAACATTGTGTGTTATTTTATTTTATACTCAAAAAAATATTTCATTTAATAAAATGAATATAATTAAAATAATATTGTTGGGTTTCGAATATTATAAAATCGTTGGTCAATATGGCCATTGGAAACTAAATTTTGTGATTATTTTCTATAAATACAAGTGATCTTGATTAATTAATATAGAAAGAAGATTTAATGGCCCCATCCAGTAGTCTCAGGCAGATCAAAGCCCATCTGATGGAGCTCAGAAAGGAGGTAGCACCTTTGGGATTTTCTCTGTACCAAACCAAAGCCAAACTTCACCGTGTGAGGCTGGAACATAATCTCCTTCACGAGAAGTTAAAACTGTTATAAATCACTACTCAAGAAATGTTGGCCGAGCATCCTCAAGATTCTATCACACTTGATCACCTTACTAATATGTATTATGCTGGTTTTATAAGGGGTTGTGTAACGAGAATGTAACTTATTTCTGTAATCCTTGGATTTAAATAAAAATTGTGATTTCTTCTTATGGTGAAGTTTGGGAATTTTCAAATTTATGAATAAATATAGTATGTATATTATTGATGAATTTTAGAAAAAAAATATTCTAAAAATATTAATGTAAAAATTTAATAATTAATAATGTGTAATGATTTTCAAAAAAATTTCTTCTTCAATTATGTTCAATAATAAATTTAGAGTCTAATAAAATCAACTTAATTTCTTATGAATAATTAATTATGAATAGTGATTTTATGCTTATGATTAGTAATGTGACCAAATATAATAAGTAACTTCACTAAATAATGTATAAATATAATTTATGCACCTTGATTATGTAATGTGATTCAATAAAATAGGTAAATAACTGTTTCAGAAATTATTAGTTAAGTATTAGTTTTTTCGGGTGAATAGTGTTTTTATATAGAAATTAAATTAAAAATATTTTTAAATTTTTTTTCATAAAATTGATTTTATTTTTTGATTCCAGATCATTTATATTTTGTTAAGGTGAATTTTTGGGATTTTTCTTAAAAATTAGAATTTTCGATGAATTGTGAATTTTCATTTTAGAGTTTCGAGTGTTTAATGACATTATTAAGGATGTAGTAATTATGAAATAATTCTGGTAGACTTATGAATAGAAAGATAATGTATGAGGTGTCCCAGGTGACCAATACCATGGAAAAAGACCATTTGCAAGCCCATGGTTTTTCCAATACAACCAATGATGTGTTCCTTGGCCATTAATGCCTTGTCCCATCATTTTATCTATAAATACCAAGACATTATCTCATTTTTTCCTTTCTAAAATTTTCATCAACGAATTTATGGTTTCCTTACCTCCCAAGGAGTCCTCCAAAGCTTCCCTACATCCTCCCAAGGTCCCAAAAATAAATATTTCGATGTTACTTTTCAAGGTAAGGGATTCTTTCACTCTTCCCATTTTCAAAGTTCTACTTTCATATCAAGTATTTCAAGTTCCTTTTTTCCATGTTGGAGTATGAACTATATATTAATCATATAGTACATTTATGTTTACATTATTAGAGACCCTATTTAATCTCATCAATTCATTTTTTTGATGTTTTAAATGACGTCGTTAGGCTTCAGAAATCATCATAAGAGAAATCTTATTCTTGTCATCCTGTCATGTTTTTCTTTTCATATGGTATTTCCTTAAAATTTCATTACCATATTCTTATATCCTTTATATTTATTCCCATATACTATTTTATGGATCATCTATTAGTGGGTGACCCATGTCCCTTCTCTATTAAATGTTTTCTAAAACCCTGCAACAAAGCTGTTATGCTACTGAATTTTCATCTAAAAATGTCTCTCTATTTTTCTGAAATTATTTAATTTTATTATGTGAATACTCAAAAAAAATTATTATATAGGGGTATTCACATATATATATCAAATTATTCTATTTTAAATTCTGGTTTTTACATACATAAAACCCGCTTTTCTTTTTTCGTGGGTTTAAAGTGATATAAAGATCATGTCTTTAAAGGTGTTTTTCAAACATTGTGATTATGAAATGAAACCCACTTATTTTATTCTAAATAGGATATTTAGTAAATTTTGATGATGATATATGTGGAAAACATGATAATAAATAAAAATTAAGGGTGCTCCCTGATAGTGCTCTAATGCATTGGTTAAAGAATTAATCTCCAGAGATGACCATTTTAAAGATTCCTTGGTGAATAAACATGGTAATTTTTTTATGACACCATGGGGATGGGCCTTGGAGATACGGAAATGATTGTATAAGTTAATTTTTTAGCCACATATTCATGTTATTAAACATGTTATTTTTATTATGATATGCCTCATGATCTCTTTGTCGTGCCTTAAAGTTATTTATCATGACTTTATTGATTATCTCATGTTCACGTGTAAAATTTTTCTCTAGTTTCCCTTATTGGTCCTTCTGGTCACCCTTTCCTTTGATGTATGCTCCTATGTTATGATATGTTGTGATGAACTTAGTATGAACAACGAAGAATCCCTTCATGTGTTTAAGGATAATGTTTTATTTTGTCATGTATTAAGTTCCTGGATTCCAAGACACTAAACATTAAAGATCCTTGGTTTTGTAAAATGAATTGAAAAGTTATGTTATAAAAAGGGGGGATGCAATAATTGGTATCAAAGGATGGTTTAGTTATTTGTGGAAATTAGGATTTGAAAACATTACAATGTATCTTAATGAAAATATTAAATATAGGAAAACATCATGGTATTTTGGTAAAGTATTTAGTAAGTTGTTTATAAACAAATAAATCCATTCTGGATACGATCAAGTAGAAGTGGCTCTGGCATAGATATACCTAGGAGTGAAAACTCTGACAAGGTGTTTCGGGCCTGACCCAGGGTAACCTAGTGCACAACAACGGGCCCTGCTATAGTCTTTGTTTGACACTCTCGGGGGATATGCTTTGGTAAATTCATAAGCTTTGTATGAACCATTATTAAAGGAACAAAGATAATATAAAATAAATATAAACATAAGAATATATGATCATGGATAACCAAGATTTGTACCTATGGTATCACAAGTTAGGATATACTTTTCTTCTATAGTTTTATCCTTTTATGCTTAATGTTTCCTTTCCATGATTATTAGCAATGTATTTAAGCCCCCAAATTATACATTCTTTTCTTAGTTAATGGCGGGAAATAGAAGAACATGTCCAAACAACCCAGGTGATAGGAAATGTGACGATTGTTGGATTAATATGACTGAGATGATGAGAGATCAAGTTGAACATATTTTGATTATGCCAAACCAGCTATCAAAAATCCCAAATAATAATTGGTACCTAGTTGAAGTCCCAAATTAATTTAGGAAGGGGAATATGAATTCTCACAAATGTTCATATGATAAAGGTGATAAGGTAAAGAAGACACAATTTCATTTGTGGAAAAAGTGTTGAAAGAGGCACCAAGGAAAATGTCATAAAGGAACCAAGAGATGTTTTAAGTGTGGGATGATAGGGCATAAAGTATCCAACTTCTTTAAAATAGGATAATGTGATGAATGGATATAAGTTTCAATCTAATGTACCTTATACTATTCAATGTCATAAATGTGGAGAAGATGTACATTATCCATGGAAATTCTCTCTTTGAAGGGATGGGAAGCAAGATGAGCATCAACAATCTTCAACGACAAGGGAACAATGTACGTCCTATACTGAGATGGATCATGATGAGTGAAGTATATTTCAATTGTTTTCAATAATTTCCTATGTCATTTTGTATTTTAGTTCGTGATCTATGAGCATATCATTAATTTTTTCTATAACATCGAGTCACTACCTAAGATGTTTTTATAACATTAATGAAAACATCTATTGTTATGTATCACATATTGATTTTCTGAAGCTGTTCTTCTTGAAAAAAAAAATGATTAGGGGATTCAAATATGAATATTATTTATGAATACATTCACTAATTTGGGATCCCTATATGGTCATAATAAATATATTACTACAATATTTTCTTTTAGAAGTAAAGGTTGACTTATATTTTGAAGAATCGATGAATTTAAGGTGAACCTGGGGTAACATAGGTTACTTATGGAAATAATTAACCTATCTTGGGGAAAATGTGATTAGGTTAGTTACTTTTGTTATAAGATGTTAAGAGTGGTTGATGTTGTTTGGAGATTAACGATAAAGTTTATCTTGGAAGGAAATGTTATCAAATCCTTCTTATATTTGGGTTTCAATCTTTGTTTGGTTTTTTTTGAGGAATTTTAAGGATAGTTATTTATGGAATGGTCTATGATGAACTTTGGGTAGTACTGTGGAATTTTGTTGATTAATAGTAGTTTCCCTTCTTATGGGGTTCTTTCTTTTTGAAAAGTTATTTTATCTTACCCTTTATATTTTTGGGATAATGATTAATGATAGATGAAATAGATAGTTATTCCTTTGTGGATTATGTGTTTCTCTATAAGTTGTCTAGAAGTTGATTCTAGTGCTTTAGGTACAAAAAAAATTCATCTTGAACACTCATCATTTGGAGGAAAAGATGAGTTTATAGTGAAATTTATGTAAGATGGAAACTCTACATGTTATGTATGTAATAATGTTTCATTATGTTTTTAGTCTATAATGTAACTTTTTTAACTATAGGGAATGGATCTTGAGAAAATAGTCATAATAATAATAATAAGTACTATCCTAGTACTTTATTCGGATAAATAAAATGGTCCCTTGGATCATCGCATATTTATAGCTTTATGGTTTTAAATTTTCCCCAAATAATGTTTTCTATCACTCTCTATCATAATTTGACCCTTTTTTTTATCTTTCATATCGATGTTTTCCAATAAGGAATCCTAGTATGGATTACCTCGGGTGAACTTTTCACTTCCCTTTCTTTCTTTTAAAGTAATAGTAATACTAACTATTTTTTAGATGTGGGACTTTCAACGAAATTTCCAAGCCAAATTTTAAAATTACAAGGATGTAATTTCTTTAGGGGGGAAGATTTTAACGACCTGAAATTTTGAATAAATTTTGTTGCGTAACATTGTGTGTTATTTTATTTTAAACTTAATAAAAATATTTCATTTAATAAAATGAATATAATTAAAATATGACCGTTGGGTTTCGACTGTTATATGACCATTGGTCAATATGACCATTGGAAACTACCTGTCGTGATTATTGTCTATAAATAGAAGTGATCCAGATTAGTTAATATAGAAAGAAGATTTGATAGCCCCATCCAGTAGTCTCGGGCCAATCGAGGCCCATAAGAGGGATCTTGAGAAGGAGGTAGCACCTTTGGGCTTTGCTCTGGACAAAAGCCAAGCTGAACTTCATCGTGTGAAGCTGGCATGGAATTGCCTTCGCAAGAAGTTCAAACTTATATAAATCACTACTCAGGCAATGTTGGATGAGCCACCCCAAGATTATATCACCCTACCACACCTTACTCTTAGGTCTTAAGCTGTTGTTATAAGAGGCTATGTAACGTGACTATATCTTCCTTGTGTAATCCTTTGATTCAAATTAAAATTGTGATTTCATCCTATGGTTATGTTTGTGAATTTTCAAATGTCTGGATAAATTTAGTATACATATTATTGATGAATTTTAGAAAAAATATATTTTAAAAATATTTATATAAACCTAAAATAATTAATAATTTGTAATGATTTTCTAAAAATCATCTTCTACAGTTATGTTCAGTAAGAAATTTAGTCTCTAATAAGATCAAAAAAAAATTTTATGAATAGTAAATTATTAATAGTGATTTTATGATTACGATTAGTAATGTGACAAAATGGGTTAAGTAACTTAACTTAAGAAAGTATTAATATAATTTAGGCACCTTGATTAAGTAATGTGATCCAATAAAATAGGTAAATAACTATTTCAGAAATTATTAGTTAAGTATTAGTTTTTTCATGTTAATAGTTTTTTTTATTTAGAAATTAAATTAAAAATATTTAATTTGATTTATAAAAGGGAGTTCATTTTCTAATTTATATCATTGATATTATTTCAAGGTGAATTTTTTAGATTTTTCTGAAAAAGTGGATTTTTCAGTGATTAGTGAATGTTCAGTTTAGAGTTTCGTGTGTTTAATGACATCATTAAGGATCTAATAATTATGTAATAATTCTGTTCGACTTATGAATAGTAATATAAGGTATGAGGTGTCTCATGTGGCCAATACCATGGACAAATATTATGGGAAAGCCCATGGTTTTTCCAATACCACCAATGTGGTGTCCCTTGGCCATTAATGTCGTGTCCCCTCACTTCCCCTATAAATACCAAGCCATTATCTCATCCTTTCCATTAAAAAATCCTCATAAACTATGTTTGGGTTTCTTTTACTACCGAGGAGTCCTCCAAAGGTTCCCTCAAGTCTCCCAAGGTCCCAAACATCAAGATTATGAAGTTACTCTTCAAGGTAAGGGATTCTTTCACTCTTCCCATTATAAATGTTCTACTTTCATGTCCAGTATTTCTAGTTCCTTTTTTCATGTTTGGGTATGATATCTATATTCATCATACCATCCTTTTATGTTCACATGACGAGAGACCCTATTTAATCTCATCAATTCATTTTTTTGACGTTTTAAGTGATGACGTTAGGCTGCCAAATTCATCATAAGAGAAATCTTATTCTTGTCATCCTTTGAAGATTATAATTTCATATGGTATTTCCTTAAAATTTCATTTACATGTTCTTATTTACATTATATTATATCCCTATAATATTTAGTGGGTCTTTTATGAGTGGGTTACCCATGCCTCTTCTCTTTTCAATGTTTTCTAAAACCCTACAACATAGTCGTTATGTTGCCGAATTTTCATCTCAAAATGTCTCTCAGTTTTTCTCAAATTGTCTTAATTTTTTAGGTGAATACAAAAAAACCTTTATTATACCTAGATATTCACATATATATCAAAATTTTATATTTTAAATTCTTTTGTTTACATACATTACAACCTCTTCACTTTTTCTGTGTGTTTAAAGGGATATAATGATCATGTCATTAAAGCCGTTTTTAAAATGCTATGATTATGAAATGAAAGTAATTTATTTTATGCTATATGGGTTATTTATGAAATGATAATGATGTATATGTTTCTCACATGAAAACAAATAATAATTAAGGGTGCGCTCAGATAGCACTCCAATGCATTTTGTAAATACTTAATCTCTAGAGATTTCCATTTTAACGAAACCTTGATGAATAACCTTGGTAATTATTTTATGACACCTTGGGGATGGACCTTGGTGATACAAAAATTATTGTCTAAGTTAAATGTTGTAGACACATATCCATGTTATGAAACACATTATTTTTATTATGATATGCCTCATGATCTCTTTCTCAATCCTTAATGTTATTTATCCTGATTTTATTGATGTATCTTAAGTTTACATGTAAAATGTTTCTCTTCTTTCCCTTACTGGACATTATTCTCAGCATTTACTTTGATTCTTTCTCCCAGGTTATGAGATAATATACTAAACATATGATGAAATATGAATAATACTTTCAATTGTTTAATAATAATGTTGTATGTTGTCATGTACTAAGTTTCTGGATTCGAAGACACTAAAAATTAAAATCCTCAGGTTGGTAAAATGTAATCAAAAGTTATTTTATAAAAAGGAAGGATGAAATAAATAATAATCCAATCAACATATCCAGTAGTCAGGTAAAACTATCTAATAATAAACCCTCATTGGAGAATACCATTACCATATTCCACACTCAGTCATTCCACACCCTTTAGTCCAACATAGTCGATTTAACTATAAAAAATTACTTAGAAGGGGAAATTTATAATCTAAGGATTTGACTACCAAATTCCATATAAAATTATACAAGGACCACTATGACAAGTCAAAAAATATATATTTTAAATAATTGAAATAATATATCATGGAATAAAAAAATTTGAGTGGACTAGTTTGGGATTTACCTAACATTGAGAGGGGGGTGAATCCATGTGGGGGAATTTTTAAACTAATTCAATCTTTTTATCCCAATAACAACTAACATGTTTGGATCGTTATTAACATATTCTCTTTTCCAGATTGCTTTAAATAATACAAAATATAAACAATATTCACATGATATGTTCACAAGGTGAAACACTCAATAAGAGAAGCTACGTCATTTCCAAGTATGAGAATGACCAGTGCATGGATTCATCACTATAATGTGGTAACTGTTATAATGGAATGGATAGGAAAACAATCCACTATATAGTGTGAGTAACGAAACATTGGAGGGGGTGGGGAACAATCCTCTTCCCTGAACAAGTGATAACCTCATCCAACTTGCAATTCTAGAAGGTTCTTTATACTGCCTGTGAAGACCATCTTCTTCCATACTCAAAATGTAGGTTCTGCTCTTGGACTTCTTTAGTTCTCTTCACTTAATTACTTATAATGCAATAGTCAAGAAATACATATCTTCTTCTTGAGTGAAAACCCAACAACAATACCACTTTTTCAGTGCAATAACGAACTGCACTATTCTTCATCTATCTTCTTCTAATGTGAAAAATCTAATTGAACTACAATATCTTCTTTAAGGCCTCAGGATTCTTTAAACAATGAACGTATGTGCAGGAAAAACGCACTTCCCCATCATTCTTCACAAATACTCAAACAACTCCAAAAAATGGGCTGAATGTGAAAACACAATGTTCCTCACCCTGGGAAGGCTGTGAGATTCACAGTTCTTCTTTATGCACATGCATCATAGATCTACATCTTCCTAAAGAACACTAAGAGACTAAGAATAAACCACTAGCTCTGGATGATGTGGAATTCAAGAATAAAATCAAGGATAATACAAAACATATCGCATGTTTAGGTGCCAATTATTTATTAATCTATTTTAAGGAATGTAGCATTGGTCAAATGCTTGCAGGAACTATTCTTAGCAGAGAAGAAATCTCGCAGGGCTCCTAGTTTATATTCATGAAATAGTGCATAGGGTGATGCTCAGTTTTTTGAAACAGGAGCTCTCAAATATGTAGTAGGAACAACATTGTTCATCTTGGGATCCACATTTAACAAGTGATGGAAAATCCACCTCTCTGTTTGAGATCCATGTAAACATCCATGGAGATTGTGGCTTTTAATGGTCAAGACTTTTGGGTTATTGAAACTTTTAAAACTCACAGGTGACGATATGATTGGATCCTTGAGGTGTTTATTTTTTGAACATGGGCTTCTCTATGATCATGTGCATGCATTTGATATTTTCATGTATCCCATTTTTAAATTATGCATGAATCCATGTGGCCTTGGCAACATTGTTTTCCCCGTCCGAACCTTCTTTCTTGAGATATCGCATGCATGCATGACATATATTGCATGAATGATATTAGTTCGAATATATGATTCAAATGGTGTAAAATTAATAATTTATGGTTTTTCATACATGAGCATCCATTTTCTTCGTTGAGATGTAGTAGCGTCGAAGATCACAACAGTTTGAAAATGTTGACATGGTTCTTCAATTACCGTGGGAGGATCGGGTGGTCCTTATTTATAAAATTGCGAAACAAGATGGATGAGTTGCAGATAGTTTATCATGGGGTGTGAATGGGAAGGACTGTGAGCATCACTCCCATGTTTTTAAGTGATGAACAGTACCAATGATTTTTTTTCCCACATTGAAATGGAGACGCGTGTTTCCTGTGGTTTATCAATCAACTCCCACTGACACCCGCTCAGAATTATCTTCCTCCCTCCACGGTATCTCCCCATACCGTGTTACCCATGGGTGCACTCTTAGTGTCCACTCATCCTCCTAGGGTGTGTACCTAGTGCCCACTATGCACACCATGGGGGCTTATACACGGCCCCCATGCACCTCTTGTAGGCTTGCATTGCCTTGGCTTCCGCATGGGCAGGGTTTGCCATTATGGTCCCAAATGTTCATCTGGATAAGGTTGGGTAGTAAACTCATGGTTTGGATCCTTTTATTATGTAATGCACTGAAATATTCATGGTAGAAGACTAAGTGTTCAAAAAAATGCATAGCCATCATTAGACACAAACCAACCTCATTCATGGCCACCATAATGTCCAAGACACTACTTCAACCAACTTCCTCCTCCTTTCATTTTTGGATTATCAAATAAAAATTACTCCAATCATACATAAATGGATACTACATCAATGTTTTAAACAATATATCACACATGATTCAAGTTCTATGATCTTTGAAGATCAGTGCATCAATCGTCTAAATTGAAACAACATTGAGAATATCCTAAGCATGGAATCCAATTTTACGAATCCAAAACAATTTTCTAGTAATAATTACATTTACTAATATCCATCCACTTTGGAGTTTCTTCTTCATTTAGACAACTAATTAAACTTATTGAAAACAAATACAACTTATACACAATGTGGTCCCAACAACCTCCCCCTTTGTATTTGGTTGTAAATAACTTAATAATTCTCCCGAAATGATTATGTCAATGTAAAAATGAAAATATTCTCTCTCCCATTACTTACTTATTTCCGCTAGACATTAATTTAAATTCTCTCCCCCTTATTGCTAAGAAATAAAAAGTTCATGGTAGATAGGGTATAATTTCATACCTAAGAAATGCGCCATCAATAATTTCACTCTAAATCTACATGAGCAATACTCCATGTAGAAAACAAGAGGATATGATTTAGACAACAAAACTATCCATTTCCCACTGAATATGACACCTCATGAGATGAGAACTCATGTACTTGTCATCAAGATCTTTCCACATTAATTACAAGAATAGAATAATAAGTTTTATATAAAATAATCAACAAGAAACTCATGTACTCTCCCCAACATAAAGATCAAAAACATTCCCTTACAAAAGGTAGGAGAAGTGGCCTTGGGAAAATCTAACTCTTGTTATGTCACGGATTAACTTTGATACTCCCCCTTTATAGAATGATATTTTTATTTTGTGTAACCAAAGATAATTGATTTAGAAATGACATACCTTTTCCACTTACATGATCTTCCAACAATCTTCAGAGTAATTGTGTTTTATACAAACTGATGTTGATACTGATTGAGATAATGACTCATGCGTCTTTTTTATGTGCCTCCCCCCTCTAGAGAACACTTCTCATCACTAAATCTCAGGTTCTCCCCCATGATATGTTTATGTGAAATTCACTGATTAATCCAGAAAGAATCTCAAATCATCAAAAGTGAATAAAATCAATTTAGAGAATCCAACAGAGGTGATCCTATCCTTATAATACCAATTGAGAGGACCAGTTTGGGATATAACTAACACATAGAGGGGGGAGAATTACTGTTGGGGAATTCTTATTGAAATTTCAACTTTTTATCTATGTACCTCTTGACATGGTAGGATCTTTATTCTCTTATTCTCTTTTCTTTATCGCATGAAATAATAGAAAACAATAATAAATATGTACATTATATTTTTACAAGGTTCACCACACAATAAGATCGGTTATGTCCTTTCAATGCATTGGAATGACTAGTGCGTGCATTCTCCACTATAATGTGATAACTATTAAAGTAGAGTGGCTATGAAAACAATCTTCTAGCTAGTGTGAGTGCCTAAACCATAGAGGGGTAGGAAACAATCCTCTTCCCTGGACTAGTGATTTCCACATCCAACTTGAATCCTCTAGCTAGTTCTTCATATTGCCTATGGAGACAGTCTTCTTCCTTATTTAAAAGTTATGTTCTGTTCTTGGTCTTCTTAAATAATCTTCACATGATTACTTGAATAGTAGTAGGCAATAAATTCTTCTCTTCTTATCTCTCTTCTTCTTGAGTGAAAAATCGGCTTTACTTCCTCTCTTTCCGTGTAATAACCAACTTTACTATTCTTCTTTATCTCTTCTTCTATTGTGAAGCATCCATATTCAAAATATGTTCATCTTCAAGGACTTCGGGTTCATCAAACAGTGCACATAGGTTGATGAAAAACGTACTACCCTATCCTTCTTCACAAAAACTTGAACCCCTGCAAAAAATGGGATGCATAGGCAAACATGGTGTTTCAGGCCTTTGGGAAGGTCATGAGATTCACAGTTCTTCTTCGTGCATAAAAAGAATGTATCTACATCTTTATAAGGAATAGTTCGAGACTAAGTCTCAACCATTGGCTCAGGATGGGGTTTTCTTTACCAAGAATAGAAAGGGTTTTACAAAATCTATCACGTGTTTGGGATCTAATTCTTTGAAAATATATTTGAGGGTGCGTAGCACCTATCGAAGGCTTACATGAACTCTTCTTCACAAAGTAGAAAGAGGGAGGGACTCATGGTTTCTCTTCATGAAATGGTTCATATGAAGATGCTTGTTTTTCAAAATAGGAGCACTCAATATGTCTGAGCATCATCATTCTTTATCTGAGGAACCTCCTTTTATAGGCGAGGGAATCTCTTTTTCCCCATTCGTGATCCATGTAAAAATCAATGGAGATCGATTCGTTGAATTCTCTTGAATTAGGGGGTTTTGAAACTCTTCAAACCCCTTGGTGAATTTATGACGAGGTCCTCGTGGCATTTCCATTTCAAATGTAGGCCTCTCCCTGATCACGTGAATGAATTTGAGATTTTCATGTATCTTGTTTTTAAATCATGCACAAATCCACATGGCCTAAAAATCATTTTTTTTCTCAGCTGAACCATCTTCCTCGATATATCACATGCATGAATGATGCAGATTTCATCAATTGTCTCAGTTCAATCTGACAATCCTTATAATGTCAAATTAATAAGGCATGGTGGTTCAGATGTGATCATACATTTGCTCCAGTGAGATGCAGTAGCACTGGAGATCGTAGGAGGTTGAAGAATATGGATCGATTATTCAAATATTGTGGGAGGATTTGACGGTCCTCCATCAGACATGTGCGATGCGAGATGGATGACTGGCACCAATTAGATCGTGGGGAACGAATGTGATGGACTACAAGAATCACTCCCATGTTTTTATGTGATAAAATGTACCTATGTGTTCTAGTCTTACATCAAAACAGAGATGTGGGTTTCCCATGGTTTATCAATCAACTCCCATGAAAACTACAGAGAATTATCTTCCTCCCTCCATGGTACCTCCCCATACCATATTCATCATAGGCCCACTCTTAGCGCCCACTCAACCTCCTTGGTTGCACACCTAGTGCACACTATACACACCATGGAGGATTATTCACAGCCACCATGCACCTCTTTTAGGATGGATTTTCTTTGGCTTCCCCATGGGCTTAGTCAAACCATGTGGTCTTGCATGTGACTTGGGTTGAAGGTGGGTATTTATCTTGTGTTTTGACCCCATTTTTATGCAATACACTTAAAAATAGTTGGTTGAAAACTGAGTATGCGCAAAAATGAATGACCATCATTAAACACAAACCAAACTCTTGTATGGCCTCTTTAAAGTCCATGCCTCTACATCAAACTACTTCTTCCTCCTTTACTTTTTGGATTATCAAATCCAAAGTACATAAATCATCCTTAAAAGGATGCTACTTCAATGGTGTAAACGTTTTATCACACATGATACAAGTTATTTTTATTTTGAATATTAGTGCATTAATTGTATGATTTGTAACAATATAGATAATTTCCCACGAAAAGAATCAGATGCTTTGAATCCATAACTATTCTATATGCAGCTTCACATTAACCAATCTCAATTCATTTTGGAGTTTCTTCTTCCTTTGGACAACTATGGACACTTTTTGACAGATAATACAACTTATAGACAAAGTCGTCCCAAAATGATTTAAAGAATTAAAAATTAAACCCCATATAACATATTAAAACAAAACATTAAATAAACCCTTAAACATTCAGGAATAATTCATATAATATTTAATAAAATTATAAAACAACCCCTAAAGATATCAAAATCTCCCTTGCTAAAAAAACTATGAATGGTGTCAATTGAGTATCTCAAATGTTTTCAAAATAAAATATTTATAAGTTTTACCGATCCATTAGAGAAGTATCTCAAGAATAAAATACATTTTCAATACATTATATACACCTCCATTTTTATATAATTAAAAGTTTTTATGAAATCACACTTGAAAAAATATTTCCCAATGAATCCATTTAACAGAACTCTATTTCTATATAATAAACCCATTTTTCATTTATAATCAATCACTTCCCAACACACTTTCAGAAAACGTCATTTTATTTTTGTTAATATCTTACCAAATTCAACACCACTGAGTCAAAAAATAAAAAAATGAATTCCATAGTGAAAAATTCATGAAGTTCCACAATAAAACATTTAGTATTCACTTTTTTTAAAAATAAATTAACATGAAAAATTCATTGAAAATTATTAGATTATTGTAGTTATTATACTCTTGTATTTTCATAAAACCCATGGTTTGTGACATTTGTCTATGTAAATAGTTTTAGAAACATCATTTCTATTTTAAACCACACAAGATTACTGAAATGTATATCAGTCCATAAGAATGAATATTAAAACACCCAAAACAGTATGAAAATTATTTAACATGAATATTAAATAAATACCTTTTCCATTCAAGATCATTAAATAATGAGTCATTTTTCTCTTTATAGATAATTCCAAACTACGTCAAGAGAAAAACCCCTTACCCTTAAGTTACCAGAAACCCCATCATTTGAACCATCCATAATCATAATCCAAATATGAACTGTAGTCATGTTTGGAGACTATAAGAGAACAAATATGGTGAACATGGAAATAATCATGGAGGATAAAATATAAAAAAATATGGCATTAACCTCTTGGAATCCAGTTGAATGAGATTGATAATAAGGGGAATATAAAGAGATCACTATATGAATCACATATCAGATAATATGTTTTATAGGAATATTTAAATAAAAAATTAAAACCTGATTGTTTATGAAATTAATTTCAACATTAAATGATATTTCTAGATTCCAAATTTATTGTACCATGTGTTTCAAAAAATGTGTGATGACTGTGTAGATGGAACTAACAAAAAATAGCATTGTTCTGTTTTTACATAGTATTTACAAACCATGAAAAATTGATGAAATAGACACTTTCAAGAACTAGTTACTTTTAATTTAGTTTCCTTATGGTTTCCTTTACCCAAGACAAATTCATGAATTGGTTCCCTTACCCACAAAACATCATTCAAAGCATCTCCAAGATATAACTGGAATTGAGACAAACTATGAGATTCCATGATAAATTAATGTTGAATGGAAAAATTTATGTGAGTGGACTTCATTTGAATAGATCCATTATAGATTCTATAAAAACATATGTTAAACTGTTCATTGTTGGAAAAATAATAGAATACTAAAAATTTAACCATGAAATATCTAAATTTTAAAAATTAACTTGAATAATATAAATTAATATAAAATATAAAATAATAGTGAAATGAGATTACACATTTGATGCTGATAATTTTTTTTATGATAGTTCTTGAAACTGTATGGGTCACAATGAAATTATTGAATAAAATAAATAATCAATACACCTGACACTTACCAACCATCATAAAATAACTCATATACAAGTTATTATTTACCTAATTGGCTTTATATAGAAATTTATAGAATGTTATTGGCAATAAGTACAAGTCTTAAATGAAATTAATATATTGTATGGAATCTATTATAATAAATAAGAAACAAAAATATTCTTCAATATTTTTTTAAAGATATATATTATTGCATCATAGTACTAATATTTTATTATTGAAAATTGATAAAATAAAACATAAATTTCACTACATTATGCAAAAATTCTAAATTTTATTTTAATTCAATTTTTACTTGAGTGAATCAATATAAATATCATGATACATAAATATAGAAATGAGTTATATGTAACAAAGTAATATTCTATAGAAACTATATCTTCTCTCAATGTATTGAAAGTAATTATATATATGACACATATGATCCTAATAATTCTATTATAAGCAGTTGAAAATCATGGTTCTCAGTGATGGGAATCCCAACAACATATATTATACAATGAAAAGGTATATTAAATTTTAGAATATATTTTTTCAATTTTCTTTGGATTTCAATATATTAATTTTCAAAAAATGATAATTTTTTGATAGAAATATATCTATCCAACCATATTAGCCTGTATTCTGTTTATATTTTTTAAAATTGGCAGAAGATATAAGAAATCATATATCTAAGGACTGAAGTGTTTAGTATTCTTAGTAATATAGATATATACATGAAATTTTTATTACATTTCAAATCATAGTATAAAAAAATCATTGATAATTCCATTATTCCTTCAATAATATCCCTATATAACAATCACAAATCTCTTCCTCACATCTTGGAAAAAAATCATAGAATGGGGTTAGATTAGATGATCATTATGTGTTAGAGCACAACAAAAGCTGCCAATAAATATGGAATAATTGATATGTCATGTTAAATAAATGAAACAAATTCCATTTAATAAATTAATTTATTATAAAATTCTATTAAAAAATCATTATAAAATAATTCTATTTAAACAATCTCATGATCCTAAAACTTTTCATTGGATATTCTAACTAATTAAATAATCACATGGAATATCAATAACAAAATTCATAATGCTGGAATAAAAAATGTGAGATATCCAAAACATATTGTTGACCCTTATTGTAATAAATATAATACCATTTAGTCTTGCTCCATGATATATAATAACATCGAGTCTTGTTCCAAGATATATATAGATATTGTTATGGCTTCGGCAAAAACAATATATAGTTTGCCTAATGATAGTCACAAATGCATAAAGGGGCTATAATGGGCCATTCAAATCACAATAAATGTGATTTTTTTTCATATGAATGGGGTGAAACATAATCAAGAAAAAATTATAGGAAAAATAATATATGAAATGTTAATAGAACCCCTAATCATTAAACATATTCATAAACCTTTCCATGTAAAATTATAATAGGTTATAAAATTTTACATCATTAACTAAACTATTTATAAATTATCCAAATAGAAAATGAAGGATGATATCAATACAACATCTCCCCAATAAATCATAATTTCATTAAATGGTTGATTTTATTAACGAATTTAAATACCATAAAAATATCCTTTATAACATTCTTGTGGAAAATATCATTTTTATATTAAAAATAACATTTTAAAACAAAAAGATGATAACAAATTATGAAACCAAATTTAACTGAAAAATAATTTGAAACTTATAAATTAGTATTCAAAACATTTATTGGTTATGATGAAATTAATGTCCCTAAATGTCTAGAATGTCAAAAATATTATTCCTTTTACATTTTGGGTAAAAGAAAAAAATGTTTTTTTAAATGAAATCAATATATACAGAAAAAAATATGAAAATATTTGATAATGGGTTAAAATATCATTATTAATTAATTATTAAATCATTAAAAACATTTTTTAAAAAATTATAAAATATTGGTTTTGATGGAAATAAATTTCAGGCCAAATTGTGATATAATGTCAGGTTTTAATGAAAATGTTTTTTCAGAAAACGTCAACTACCAAAGAGGGGAAAATGGAACTATTACAAAAAAAATATCATGAATAACCATAGATAAATAGGTTTATTGATTTTATGATAGGAATATAAAATAATTATCTAAGGTATACATAAATAGAAATAATATTTAATAGTTATGATATTATTAAATTTACCCTTACTAGATTGGTACCTTTTGTATCATAAGCCTGAAGCAGGAAATTAAATTAAATGAAAATTCTAATACCATAAAAATAACTTAATTCATGCTATAAGATACAAAATAGAAATTATATACACCATATAATAGTAATAAATGAATAATATGGTGTATGTATTATAAGAGTAAAAGAGTGACAAGAAACACATACCTCTTATTTAAGTTTTGTTGAATATGGTACAACCTCTTGTATAGTTTTTTTAAAAATGTTTTCAACTATTAAAATAAAAATATTAATATCTATAATAAGATATATTACCAATTTAACATATCTTATCTCACATTCATAAAAAAATCATTATTTTCATTATTTTAGTTGTTAATTGCATTTTTTATCATTCATTATATATAGTTAATGTAATGGTTAATATGAATTTTATATATTTCAATAATATACATAATAATAATTAAGAATTAATTATAATATTTTTCGTGAATTTAAAATTTAAAACAAATCAATATTTACAGTTATGAAAAATGATATATGTTACGTTCATAGAGACGGTATGTCATACTTGTGCAATAATAAAACTTTCATTATCCACCAATCATATGGGAAAATGATAAGTAAAATTTAATGTTTTCAAAATAATATTTATAATATAAATTCCATATTAATTAATTAATTATACTTATATATCACTCATGTTGTGTGGTTATGAAATGGGAGTCACATCTCTTCAAAAGGAATTATTCCACTGGTACATGAACATTGTTATCCACATTCAATATAAGAAAAAAGATATATTATATTTTTAGAAAGATAAATATATCATTAGTATAATAATTATTTAATTTATATCACATATATTCATTAAATATAACCTTATCACCTACGAAGTAAAGAGTTAGTGAAAGATGAATTGCATCGCTTCGAAAGGTGGTAGTCTGTCATACACACAAGTGACATTATTGTATCCACTACAGTTTGAAAAGTAAAGAAGATATATATATATACATATGATATATTGACTCCATAGGTATAATTATGTTATAAATATCATATATATATATATATTTTAAATACAACATTACACTCCACTGTGATTGGTGGTAATGGAAAAAACAAATGACATCTGTTTGTGAGCTGGTAGTCCAATATACACATGAATGATTATTTTATATCCCATTTTATGTATGTGGTGATGGTTTTAGTTAATTATATTCTTATAGAAACATATAATTACCTATATTATACTGATTATATTTTATCATAACGTTTTAATAAGGATTTATTGAAGAGGGGGAATAAATAAAACAAAACCACTCATTGAAGAACGTTACCCAGTCATTGGGTATCCTTATTTTATTCACAAAATCCTTCATGGGTATGATTTAGGCAAAAAATAAGGCATCTTGGATGTCTTATGGGATTTTGGTAAGTGATTATTTTTTGGGAATGGTCAAACCATAAGGGTTTGATGGAGTAGATATGAAAGGATATAGGGTGACCTTTTTAAAAGATTGGTGAGAGTCACATATTAATATTTTTGATATAAAAAGGTGTTCCAACATTTATTTTGAATGTAAAAGGGTCATATATGGAGTAAAATCTATCCATATACATGATATGGTATATATATGTCAATCAAATTTATTTTATAATCTTTTCTAGTTATGTAATGAATTTTATTCTTAGTTTAACTGCATTAATTAAAATTCAATATTTTCATTATTCATCAAGTAAACATAGTTTAACCCCCTATAAATCCATTTTTATCATAACCGTGGTAAATAATTATTACTATTTGAAGAAAACCTTTTTTAAAAAATTGGTTCTTATATGAAAATATAAAATTTTAAGATTCTATGTAATCAATCTTTTTTATAAATTTAATTTACAAAAATTTAAAATTTTAGTTTAAAACTAATCCTTGAAATCACAATAAAAAAAGAGTTCAATGGGAAAATGTTCAAATGTTTTCCATGTTTTTATATCAAAAATAAAATTAAAATGATTAGATAAATCAACATGGATTACATGATATATAATTTTACTAATTTGACATGAAAACTAATTAAAAATATTATTTATCATTATTAATAATTTAAATGAAATTTTAGTTTTCATTTAAAATTAATTTTTTCACTATTAATCAAAAAATAAATCATTTCATAAAAAATAAAAAACATCACCCAAAGATAAATTTAATATTATGATTTAAAAATTGTTGATAATTTTATGACATATTTTTTATAAGATTGGTAACAATAAATGATAAAATATGTGTTCAAAAAGTAACTAAAATACCTTTTAGAAAAATAATGTTTTTAATAGAACATTTGTCTTTCATTTAAACGATTCTTATATTATATCTAATAAATAGATAACCAAACCATGATAATTTTTTGTTACTACTTTACCACCAACTCATTGCATTTTTTATAATGTTATATAATATTATGATTTTTTTAAACTCATGGTTTCCTATTATTTAAGCAATCAAAGAGATTAAATTTAATGGATTGCATTTTTTGGGTTTCATAAGATCTATGTTCCATGTCAAATACTCAATAGAATAAAATTTAATAGTTTTATAATTTTATAATTTTAAGTTCTCAACATATTAAATTAATTTTATCCTCATAATGTAAGCATGATCTCGATAATCAATGTTTTGATATTGGGAATTTATTTTATTGAAACCCACAATAGAAAAAGACATAATACAATATATTCTTAATATGTCTTTTGGTGAATTAAATATGTCATTTGGAATAAAACAATATTGTGATTCAAATTAGAGTAATCTTTGAGGGTTATGAAGATATTGACATGGAATAAAATTGTAAATAATTATAGAGAGGGACTGATATCAATAATATAAATCAAGGGAATATTCAATTGAATGTTAAGGGTATAAAATACAAAAATGTGTTATGAATAAGTAGAAAACATGATTCATTGAATATGAATTTAATTGGATGACATTTCTGATTCCTGAAACTATTCTAAAAATTGATGAATTATTTTATTATATTATAAAATTACATGACATAATAACCTGATTTGATTATATTTAATAAAAAAAACATCATCCTTTAGTTGTACGTTGAAAATTTTATAATTCATCACATACTCCATGAATTAAGAGTCAAAAAAAGAACATTTGTTTTGTTTGAAGAACTAAAATTAATATTTAAGGCACAAAATGGTCTACAAAATTATGAAAATTGTTTTACTCGTTCCCTAACTATATTACAAAACCAATATGTTTTACCCATTTTATCCAATATTCCTAAATCATATTATGGTGATGTAATACACATATATATAAAATAACATCCACATTTAAACATAAACAATTTCAAAAGGGTTTATCTTTATAAACCTTCTAGTCAATTAAGATCCATAACTTTATAAATAAGGTAACTAAATTTCCAAAATGATCTTATCAGTAATCTTCTTGATAATATAAAGTATCTCTTAATCATAATATACCATACATTTGAATAAGTTCTTAATTTATTATATTGAATCATTATAATAAGTTAAATTAGAATAATACCTTATTCAAAACATACATAATTACTTATTACATATACTAAACATAGATTATTGGATATGTTACTTTAATTAAAAACTATTCAAAACTCCATTAATGTTATCATAAACCAATTTTTTAAAAAATCATTAATCATATTTTAGTTATTCAGTACTATACAATTTAATTTTTCTATATAAATCATATAACTATCCAAAAAAATTATCTCAACCTCAAGAACATATTAAGGGTTATCATTAACTCAATAATGTGTTTCCTATGAAGTTCACATTTCAATTGAATTATTTTTATTTTTTATCAAAACTATTTTACATAAACATTAAAATAATTAATGAAAAAGTATTATTGTATAATCCTTATAAATATCATAATTCTAATAATAAAGATATCATTGAAAAAATACTCAAGTTATATAATTCATGAATTTAGGTATAATAACATTAGTCATTCCCCTTCATCTACATTAATATAATATTCTATAAAATGATCCATTATCTTATTTTAAGGTATATTCTATTGACTCTAGAGATATTTATTTGCATAGTGCCCTAACTCCATATAGTTAAATAACATTATATTAATATCCTTTTCCATTCCCATTCCATCGCTGGTTTAGTTAACATTATCCAACCACTTGTAGAAGACTCTTATTTTCTTCATGAATGTACCTGGGTGTTCTCCTATAATTTTTATATACCGGAAAACCCATTTTCCCCTTATACATTTTTTTCTCTTCCATCAAATTATTCCCTATCTTCCCTTCAAATCTCTAATTCTTAGATAATTTTTAAATGAACTTTTAGCACATATTATTAATTTCTCATATGATGAAAAATTTAGGGAGCCTAGTTCTATATGAAATATGGTTTTAAAATCATCAAATAAATGGCCATTATTATTATTTTGGTTATTCACATTAATGTGAATCCCATTACATCTATAAGATTCCATTTATAAATAATAAAATATACTAAATTTTATTATATAATTATGTAAAATAATGTGTAATCACAAAAATAATGAACTATAGAATGCAAATTGAAAATTATTTGAAAAAATATTCTCATAATATTAAACATGGTTTTTTGGGGGTATTTTTTAACACCTTCATGATGGTTTATAAATAAAATATGATTCTTCTTATGAATATACCCAATCAGTGTTAGATAGTTCTGAAGTAAACCACTTTTTCATGAACTAATTGATGATTTGATATTGACCAGTTCCCCCTTTTTGATCTTATTACCCTGAGGTACTTTTGTGAAAAAACGACTTCAACTAGTAATATCTAGGAATAGGTGAATTTTTTAGGAAAAGGAAAATAATATCTTCCCTACCAAAACATTCTGATGATATTCAATACTTATCATCAAGATCAATTATAGGGTAATGTTCCCTAGTTGTTTTTCTAATATCAATTAACCAGTGGTTATTCAAACCTTAATCTAATACCATCCATAGCATCCAAACCCCATTATCATAGAGTATGTGTCTACACTGTTATATTAGAATAATATAAAAAGAATTACTTCACAATTAACCAAATAGATTAATAGTATTGAAAAACAAGATAGTCATATAAAATAGTAATTACATTTTAATGTATAAAGTGCACAAACAATTTTTCATTGATAATTCTATTATTCCTCTTATTAAATCCATGCATTTCAATCACAAACCTTTTCCTCGTATCATAGAGACAATAAAAAATATGAAATCGGTGACTATAGACACTCATTAAGGGTTAGAATATCGTGAAATATATGAATAAATAAGGCACATTAAATATGGAATGGTTAATAACTAAAAAACGCAACATTTAAACAATTACATTAACATAGTACAAAAGGAATAAACGATGATCAAATAGTTCCATATTAATAAATTCATGTGAATGCCATGAATATTTCAGTTAATTGAATAACCATATGGAATATCAATAACTGAATTCTTACTAATGGAATATGTAATACAACACATGTAAAACATATCTGTGAGGCTTTTTCCAAGACATATATACAATTCAATATTATGTTGTGAAATATATAAAAATGGGTAAGGCCTCAATGAAAACAATATCTTGTTTTTATCATGATATCCACCGATGCATCGATGGACTATAGCAGGCCCATCCCATCACATAAAATTTCCAATAAATTCCCCATATGAATGTCTTGTAACTTAATTAACATAAATATTCATATTGAAACACTAAAAATGAAATGTTAATACCTACCCAATCAACAAACAAAATAAAAAACCATTTATAGTAATTTGGGGAATGGTAATAAAAATATACATCAAAAATTAATGTTATTATATAAAATCCATAAAAAAATTAATGTATATATAAGTGGAAAAAAATCCTTATTGGATTGTATTTAAATTATAGGGTTTATGTATTTGATAAATATAAATACCATAAAATGACATTAAAGCATTCTGAATGAATATATATTTTTTGTTTTGAGAATAGAAATTTAAATATAAAATATCATAGAACATATTAAAGACACATTTCATTGAAAAAAACATGAATCATATTATGTAATATTTAAAACAATAAGTGGTCTTGGTGGTTAGAAATTATAGACATGCAAATTACATTAAAAAAATTTATTTCCGATTTTCTGTAAAATCCAAAAGAGCATTGTTTTAAATATTACATAAATGTTACACTCAAAAAATTATAAAATAAAAAAGTTTAAAATTACATTTATAAATTATTTTCACAAGGATAAATAAAATTGAATCACTTTTTTTAAATAACATAGGTTTTAATGAAATCATATTTCAGAAATAAGGGATAAATATAGTCAAATGTTCTGAATGACATTTTCTTAAAAAACATTATGTGATGAAGAGTTTTAAAATTATATTTTAATAGAAAATATTCATAAATAACCATATGATATTAAAATATATTGTTTTTTGGATATATAAATATCAAATAATTACAAAAATGGAGACTTAAAGAAAGAAATCAAATAATGATGATACTGTTATGTATACTCTTACCACTTTGGTATCTTTTTTATCATAATCCAAATGAATGAAATAGAAAAATATGAAACATTAAATACCATAAAGATAAAATAATTCCGGATATAACATAAAAAATGTGATTTATGTACCCCATACATGAGTAATAGTTGGTGAATGTGGTGTGTGTATCGGGCAGGTAAATGTGAGATGAGAAACTCTTACATCATGATTTTCTCAAGATTAATGTGTTTTAACCTCTATATATAGTAGTTATTAACATCTTATTAACATATAATTGAACCATGCTAAAGTTAAAAACATCAAATATGACCCTTTTATAACATCTTTTCACCAATTTGTTAATAATCATTCATTGTATTCACTATTTCAAGTGTTAATTGCATTGTTTTCTCATTCATGCAATGTTATGAATGTTATGTTCCTCTAAAAAAAATATAGTACCATAATATGAAGAATAATAATCATCACATAATTATTATATTTTTACATAAATTTTTCTTTTAAAACCAATCATCAAATATTTTTTGACAAATTTTGCATGTTATGATCCTAGAGATGGTAGGTCGTATGTATAAATGACTAAATTTTCCATTATTCAATGATATTTATTGAAAAAAGTATATAATATTTCCTCATAATATAATGGTTATAATATAATATATAATATATTATATTATTTAGATATACTCTTATATATCATACATGTTTTGTGGTGATGAAAAGAGAGCGCATAACTTCGTGAAGGTCGTAGTCCACATGTACATGAACGCTGTTATAATCATTCGGTATAGGAAAGAAAATATTATTTTAAATTTTAAGAATGATAACTATGACATGAATATAATTATTATTTAATTTCTATCACATATATTCATTAAATTTATCTTTATCACCTTCTATTTAAAGGGTTATATAATTATTAATCACATCTCTTCACGAGAGGGTAAGCCTCCGTACATATGAGGGACATTATCATATCACCTACAAAAATATAATTTCTAATATATATATGTTTGTGTGTGTTAGTGAGTTTGTGTGTGTGATATAATTAATATATAGGTATAATAATATTATAATTATCTTATATAATCATTATATACCTCTTCATAAACAAACGTGATGGTTGGTAACGGAAAATGATTACATCAGTGCGTGAGGTTGTAATATACCGTACCCACAAATCATGATCTCTTCACCCATTTGATTTAAGTAAGGATGGTTTTAGTTCATTAAATTATTATAAAATAATATATTTAAATTTAATATAATTTTATTATCACATCATAATGGTTTTATCCTAATTGAATGAGGTGGAGGAAGAAATAAAATAAAAATTCTCATTAAATAACATTACCAATTCTGAGGGTATCCACTTTAGGGTAGCATGAATTCCATCCTAGAATTTTTTTTAAATGTTTCTAGAATAAGGAAAGAGATGTTGATATGTGATTTGAAATGGTTTGGTCTTATCTAAATTTGATTTATGGTGTGAATAATATAAGAGAGTTCGTATCACTTATTAAGAGATGTGAGTGGAATACCTATAATGTTTTGAAAGAAAATGATGAAACCATATTTCACAATGGAAAAGGGATAAAAATTGAGTGTTATAAATCTTTAGAAATTAAATGATATAAATATTGATATAAAAATATTTTTTAAAAAAATTTATGCCTTTTAACCCTTTTCATATTTGTTTAAAACTCTATAAATCCATTTATACCCTAATTATGGTAAATAAATTTTACTATTTTTACTATAAACTCTTTTTAAAAATTAATATAAACATAATAAATCACCAAATTATATCCAATACAAATATAAAATCCAATTTTCAAATTCCATTCATAGGAGTTGGAAAATTTATTTTTAAAAAAATGATGTAGATCTAATTATAAAGATGATTTTCGAAGGGAAAATTCTCAAAAGATTACATTGTTTTTATAAATATATTTAAAATGGAAATCAATAAAAAACATAAATAGGATTAATTTATATATAATATAAATATTTTTTCTTTAAAACCAATTAAAAATATAATATTACATTCTAAAAAATTTAAACAAAAAGTAAGTTTTCAATTAAAATTCATATTTTATCTTGATTCATCAAAAAAAGATACATTTTGAAAAAATCCCTCAAAATCAATATAAGATAAATTCAATATTTTTATTGAATAAAATAATTTATTTTTCTCAAATTAATTTTCATATATTGGTATGTAAATTAAAATTTAAATTATGCACCCAAAACACAACTAAACATTCATTAATAAAATAATGTTTTTAGAAAACCATTCATTTTTAAGGATCATATTTATTATTTTTAATAAATAGGTAACTTTGATGTCAATAAATTATTTATTATTATTTTAAACCACTAACTTAACCATCATTTTATAATTATATACAATATTATGGTTCATTTATACAGTAGTTTTCATGTTCATCAAGCTATCAAAACGATTAATTTTAAATTAATGTATTTGTTTGATTGCTTAAAATCATTGTTTTGCATCACATATGCTTTCAAATAAAATTTTATTCTACTATTTTTTTGTTTACCTGAAACATGTATTTTTGGTCTTATAAAAATGATAATATATATATATATATGTGTGTGTGTGTTCACTATTAGGTACCCACTTGGAGCTCAATAAATTACTGGTGTGTCTAAAAGAAGAATGAGAACCCCTACATAAAAAATTATGTTGTTGGTTGGAATTCACAAAATAGTCGATGGAAACTTGGAATCATAAGGATTTCCCCTAAGAACTCATTTTTTCATATATTTATATTGACTGTATTGTAAATAATTTATATTGAAATATTTTAAAAATAAAATATTTCATTTTTTGTTAATACATAGATAGGTGGGTACCTTTATTTCTCCTATTTATTTATTATAGAGATAATTCCATACATCATTTATATAGATGAATTTTTATATCTAACTATGATATTATATTCTTGTATATTAGACAATAAAATTCAAAATATTCATGTGTATTTCTTCTATAGATTTGAAATAGAACTCTATACATTGTTTTTAGAATCGTTTAGAAGGATTTATTAGGGTTTTATTACTAGATTGGGGTTGGTTGGTTTGAACCAAAGAAGATCATCAATCATTGATTAATTACATATCCTATAAAATATGTATTGTTTTACTGAATTAACTATGTGAATATTAATTTATTTATATTGGAATCTAAAATAGTGGGACACAAATGATATGTTCAAATAATCAGAAATTAATTTCTTTTGTATTTACCCTTGATGAGGGAGTGATGATACATCTATTGGAAGGGTATACATTTACTATTTAATGAATTATTTTTCTTTAATGGAAATATAATTTTGGAAATATTAATTTTTAGTCTTGGAAAAATTGATTTCTATTGAATTGGGACTCAAAATATGATTCTATGAGTTGTAACATAATGGGGTGTGGGGTTTGATGTAATTAGATGCTAAAAATATGACTCTAGTTACTAAGTAATCATTAGTTTGGGAACAGTGTTGACCATTCCATGATACAATATTGCATATAGATTTCCATAATGTTATATGATATTTGAAGGTTATGGTGAAGCTGATTGTTGAATAACACAATATATTAGTGGGGACCTATAGTGTGAGGGAAGTACGTCATACCTCATAAATTGTATTTCACTACATGGTGTGGTGTTATGGGGGATCTCACTCACAGAAATATTGGATTCATGATTTAGTTGATTTTGGGTGATTTTGGGTGATTTTCAGTCTAGAACAACTCTTTTATATTATTTCACACCATTGATAGAGGCTTCATCATGTAAATACAGTAAAATATTTGATTTATATTAGAGGAAATAAATTATGTTTGGTATCAATCTATAGTCAAGGGATGTTCGTTTGATGAGTTCTGTTTCATAATATAATATTAAACCATACCTATTTGTTGAGGACCCATAATATTTCCACTTCTGAATGCCCAGTATGGAATAATAGTTACATTTTAACCAATAGTGTCATTCTATGATGGGGATAAAATTGAAGTACTTTTCATTAGGATAATGTAGGAATTTGAATGGAGACAGAACAATATAAAATGAATAATTTAAAACTTATAAGTTTGTTATTCATAGAATTGTAGAGTCATTTTATGGGAACATGGAACATTCCACAACAATGAATCCA
The DNA here is from genome assembly GCA_963277665.1 of Viscum album. Lineage (NCBI taxonomy): Eukaryota > Viridiplantae > Streptophyta > Magnoliopsida > Santalales > Viscaceae > Viscum > Viscum album. The sequence continues at coordinate 1,303,396,254 of OY728157.1, forward strand.
AATGATCTTCGGCCCATTGATTGGGGAAAGAAACATCATGACCCATATGTACATTTCAAGTATGGTGGCCTCTCGGTTAGGTTCTTATAACTAGGTGGTGTAATATTATATCATGATACACATGACATATTCCATGATGGGGCCTTAGAACATAGTCATAATGATGTAACCATCATGATAACACTTTCACCGGAATGGTTTAATTTATTTAAAATAAGTTTTTTCCATATTGGATGTATCAATATATAAATCTAAACCAGGATTTCTACATTTTTCGGGGAAAATTTTAGTAGAGGATGAAATATAATTTTCATATTAATCACCCTCACCCGTTTTTACATTAGTATGTGAAATGAAACTCTGAAGACAATATTTCAAAAGGGGGATGATGGTAAAGGACCAAACTTTTATCCAATGAATTTTCCTTATTATAATCATTTTATAAAACACTTTCATCACACGGAGTTCACAATAAAACCATTACTTTCATAAATGTGGAATTTAATACGGAACCTATATCGATTGAATAATAACATATCCATGGTAATAATAATATGAACATTCAGATTATTAATCCAGCTATTTGAATAGTATCATCACTTATGAAAGTAAAAAATAAAATTTATAAATCTTATAAATGTAAATATTATACAATTACTTCATAGTATAAGTAAATAAATGTTTAAAATCTACAAATTAAGTGTTGGAATTATTTTCAAACAGAAATTGTTATTTATAGATTAATAATTTATATAATTATTTAAATTTTAATTTACCTTCAAAAATAAAATTATAAAATTATTATTTTCTGTATTTTAATTTTAAGTTAATATTTGGTAACATTAATTAATTTTTCAAATTGTCATAAAATTCTATATAATAATAAAATCAGTATTTGTTGAATTAATTATTATTTTAATTAATAGAAAAATTCATATATATAAATTTTTTCCACATAAATGACTACATTTATAAATCTAAATATAAGAAAATGATGGGATGAATATTTGTAATTTTTCTAAAATAGTTAAGAAAATTTGAATGGTAAAATATAGTACATTATGATATAAGCTAAATACACAAATATTTGAGACATGGTTGATGTATGTCTGATATAGGAACCATAATCAAGAAAATTAGTTCATTATATAATATTTTTATTGATAAGGATCAACACTATTTATTGTCTTGAGCCAAAATAATAAACAAATGAATTTAATATTAAATACGCCCCTCTCCTACCCCAATAAATACTACCCTCACCACTTCTTCTCCTAACCCCACTAATTCTTTATCGATTTCCTAAATTATACCCAATTACCATCCAAATAATATTACCAACATCTAAGATCTGTTGGTCTTAACAAAATACTTCACCCATGTTCCATTACAAGGTTCTGAAGGAAAATATATTTAGGATGTAAAATCCCCATTCATTCTATTTTAATATTTTATCATTTATAATTCTCTACTAAAATAACCAAATCCAAGAGGCATAATAACTCCGGTATCATTAATATACTTTAATGATATTGTGTAAATATAATCTTCATCATATCTTCTCTTTCATTTTAATAATTAAAACACCATCCATAATGTATATATTCACCGCCATTGTGGATTCAAAGTTTTCATTTTCCATTAACACATTCAAGGGGTTTAATCAAACAAATATTATGGGTAAAATGGATTTTAATATTTATAATATTACTTTTTCAATGTTATGTAAATAATTTATAAACATATTATTCAATCAAATCAAATTATTTTGTAAAGGATTGAAAACCCTTCTAAATAAACTAAAATTTTATCCTTAATGTTTTATCTAACGAATTCTCCTAACATAAAAAATTATATTTAAGATCATTAAAAGATATATAATTTAATTAATAACATATAATTTCAATTATTAAAAATTATTCCAATTTTACAAGAACTTGAAAACATGTATACGAGTAAACTAATCATGAAAACTATGAAAATTAACACTTCTATAATGACGAAATTGTACTCTATTACTCATAAGAATATCAACAAATGAAATTAATAAAATTATAATAAATAAAATAAATTTAGAATATGTTATTTATTTTATAACTAGTGAATCTAATACTATTATCCAATACAATATGTGAATGTGAAGAAAGTATTCTGACAAATGTATGAGGATTATCGAACCCAATTCTCTTTCATTGTGTTATTTCACATTCATTCCAATTTTTTGTATGGATTCTATTTTGATATTCATAAAATAAAATTCAATGACTCCTCTATATTTTTTGGGATATAAATTTTCCCAATCTAATTTTACGACTCATATAATTATTTTCCAAAAGGACTCTTCTTTTCAAAACAAATCTTGAATCCTTTTGAGTTATTTCTTCTTCACTCAAAAACATTGATTATTGAACTGAATATTTTCAATTCCCATTTCCATTTAGGAACACCATGTTTATAAATGAAATTATTATTTTTTAAATCATACTTAGAAACGTTTCTTTAAATTGGTTACTTCATGAATCTGATTGATATATGTTCCATGTGGAATTTAAGATTTTCTAAATGTAATGATGTGATTATGGTCCGGAAATTATATATCTCTCCAATGAATTGGTCAATGTGATATGTATCCAGAGCTAATTTAAAATATTCATGAGCATGATCCTATATTTTTTATAGAGACTATTTTATGGTTATTCATATATGTTTTGATTGAACAAAATGGTAGCTTTGTTCACTATTATCTGTGAAATATTTTCCTCTAAGAAAAGAGGATTCATTTTTATGAATTTTCACTTTCTGTGAATTTATATTATGTTTAATATATTGATAATGATATTGATCTTATGATTATGTTATGATGATGTTGATTATAATCACTCGTGTTATATTTATCCATGTCCTTTTTATCTGTTTACTGGGCTTTTAGCTCACCCCTTTCATTGATGTATCTCCTTAGGTGACTATATATACCAAGAATAACATGAGAATTAGAAGGACTAGAAATATGTTTATAATTAAATATTAATTTCTTATTATGGAAATGTTATTTATTGATCTAATTATCCCCTGACACAAATTCTTTGGATTGTGGGATTGTAACACTAATATGTTTTTTATCTTGAAAATGATGTAATATTTGTGTAATAAAATGTAGAGTCACCATAGTTGTTTTCCAAGAATCGATATATTAATTTTGTAATTATTGATTAGAGAATTCTAGTGAAAACCATTTTGATAAGACTTAGTATGTCTAAAAATCAAAGATGATTTGTTTTCAAAAATATACAAAAAGTAAGGATCACATAATATATTCCTTTAGAATTAATTTCGTAAAAGAATGCATAATTTATTCAAGAAAAATATCTTATCTTTTTTATAAATCATTGATATTTTTAAAAATGAAGGGAACTAGAGGATGCGTTGATGGAGAAGTACCCTCACCAGTTTCACCATAGTACATATAATAAAAATTTGAAGAATGATATTCCAAAAGGGGACGAATATAATGAGACAAACTTTTATCAATGACATTTTAATTCTTATTATTATGTTATAAAACACATTAATCACATATGGAAACAAATAAAAACATTATTCACATAAATGATGAATATAACAAAGAATATATACCGATGGAATAGTAACATGATAGTTAGAATAATAATATAACCAATAAAAATACTAATTTGGAAATATGAATAGTATCCTCACCTTTTCAATTATTAATAAAATTTAGGGATCTTATAAATGAAAATATAATATGTATAATTCATTGTATAAGTAGGTAAATGTTTAAAAAATCATAAATTAAGTGTTTTTTGTTTTATGAAATATAAATGTTTATTTATTAATTTATAATTAATATAATTATTTAACATAAAATTTATTATCAGAGAATATATTTATAAATTTTTATTTTTTATCACTATATTTATATGATAATTTTGTGATAACATAATTAATTTTAAAAAGAGTAATAAAATATGTTATTAAATTTAAATATGTATTTTTTAAATGAATTATGATTTTTATTAAAATAAAACATAAAATATATAGGAAATTATTTTCATATAATGGTGTTCATTTTGTAGATATTCACATCCAATAATGGTTAGGGTGAATTTTTGGGGTTTTTCTAAAATAGTTAAATGTTCGGTCAATAGTGAAATACAGTATTTTATGGTATAAGCTAAATACATGAATATTTATGTCATAGTCGATTTATGTCTGATTTAAGTACTATGATAAAATAATTTCTTTAATTATTTAATTTATTTAGTTATAATGATCATCAATTTTGATATTCTTGTGGGAAAAATAATTAACTAATGATTATAATTATCCAAAATACCCATCTTCTCCCTATATAAATACCACCCCACCACCTCTTCTCATAACATCATCCAATACCTATATCTAGTCTAAATTCCTCCCAATTACCATAAAAATCATCTTCCTCACATCCATGAGATTTGGGTCTCAAAAAAGACCTAAACTGTGTCCCCTACGGAGGATCTTACAGAGAATAAATTCAAGATGTAAAACCCTCCTTTGTTCTCTTTTAATGTCATTTCTTTTCATATTCTCTACCCAAATACCCATTACAAAGAGCCATTATAACTATATTATAATATATATTTTTTAATTTTATTATAATAGTGTAATATCCATTATATCTACTTCTTTAATTCCAAAAATTAATATATAACCCATGATGTGTCGATTCACCATCTTTGTAGACAACATGTTTAAATTTTACATTACCATCTTCAAGGATGGTCATACAGACCTTATTATAGTTAAAATAAATTCTAATATTCATATTATATATTTTTAAATTCCATGTAACTAATTTATAGATATTATATTTAATAAGAACAAAATATTTTGTGGTCAACAGAATAACCATCAAAATTATCTGAACATTTATCATTAACATTTTTTCTAAGGTATCATCCTCATATCATAAAAAATATGATATATAAGACAAATTTATACTTAAGTGATTTCAATAATAACATATAATTATAATTCTGTATATCTATTCTCATTTTACATTATCATCCATACTTTTATATGAGTGAACAAATCATGAAAACCAAGAAAAGAAAACTCCAGGAATGAAAAAATTGAACTATATAACACATCAAAATGGAATTAAACAAACAAAATAAAGTTACAATAAACCATATAGATGTATAAGTGGTTATTTATCTAGTAGATCATTAATGAAATTTTATTATTCTAGATATTTTGTGTATGTGAATAATGAACATGGACACAAGGTAATGGGTTTCCTGAACCCCAGTCCATTTCCATGGGGTATTTCTCTTTCATTCCAATTTTGAGTATTGATTTTATCATAATATTATTCATATGTAATTTCATTGTTCTTTAATTTTATTTTCATCTATATATATGTTTCTAATATGATTTTATGACAAATTATAATATTTTCCAAAAGAAATATTCATTTAAAAACAAATCTTGACTCCTCTTTAGTTATTTATTATTGTCTAAAAAATGATTATTCTTATACCAAATATGTTAATTTTCATTTTCCATATATGAACAATAATATTATTCATGAAATTATGATTTTTCAAATACTAATGAGACTCGTGCCTATTCATGGGTCACTTCATTACATTGATTGATATACGTTCTATGTAGCATTCATGATTGTGTAAATGTTATGATATGATAGGTGGGCCTATAATTATACGGCCCACTAATGAATTGGTTAATGTGAAGTATCTCATTAAATAATGTGAAATATCAATTAATATAATGCTATATTTTTTCAATCATGATGTTAATGTTATGAACATATGGTATGTGTGAACATGATTCATTCTTTATTTACAACGTTGTGTGGTATTTTTATGACTAACATGTGATGTTTCATTTGTATTGATTTCAACTTCGGATGCCTTTATCTAATTTTTCTTCTCATAATTTTGATAATTATCATATGACTATGTTGTGATAATGATGTTTATTTTCACTCGTGTTATATTGATTCATGTCATTATTCTTCCTTTTATTGTCCTGTGAGCTCACCCCTCTTTCTTATATATTACCAAGTGACTATATGTACAAAGGAGAAGAATATAATTAGAAGGATAAATAATAATTTATTAAATAAATGTTTATTTATTATTATGTTAATGTTGTTTATGGTTCTAATTTTACATATAAACTAAACAGTTGGATTCTGTTACTGTATCATGATTACATTGTTTATTTGAAAAGAGACATAATAGTTTTGTAATAAAATGTAGGGTATCTATAGAATATGAATTACTAAATAGATACAATAGGAGATCCTAAATAGATAATTCTTTTGAGTTATAGATTCAGGTCCCATATTATTTACCAATGTTTATAGTTTAACTTCTTAAAAGATGTATTTTATAGTTTTCTTTTCAGAACCATACACCCTTAGATGGATCATCAAACAGAATATATGCATAGAACATAAGGGTACTAAAATTAATTCAAAGGTCAGTGTACTAAGAAATAATATGTTGAATTTTACCTAGAAAAAGTGATTCCTAAAATATTTATGTATTTTTATCATGTCATGAAATTTTTTATAATATATTAATTAGAAATATACTAGTGGTAAGGAAGTTTCATTTATATCATGCTTCCATTTTTTGGTTTTTAACCTGATATGTTTAATTATTTCTCTAATTTGGAATTTATTGATTATTTCATAGTAATAATATGTTACAGACCTAGTAAAAAATACCCTTAGTTTTAATAGGATTCCAAGTTAGTATTTTTAACCTATAAAGTTATATGTATCTTTACATTTTTGTTTTAAGGTCACAGAAGTTTGAAAAGTGAATCAAATTTTTATATTGAAAAAACAGTGATTAATAATGAAGTATTAAAACTGGAGAAAAGGGGGAGGTAAACCCAATATATATTTTGGTCATTTTATAAGAATATAATATCATAATAATTCTATGAATGTTGTTATGATTCAATAATGTGTCACATCAATTTAATTTAAATCCACATGAATAATAGGGTTATAGAAAGAGTGATTCATGTTATAGTCAATGGAAAACTTAAAATGGTTGGAATTGGTCAACCATTTGTAGTGGATGGTGCACTATCACATTGTTTATAGATAGTTTACCATGGTATGGTAAATAGTTACTCTATGATGAAAAAATTATCCACGGGGATAAACATTGGATAAATAAAAATTTTAATGTTGATTATTTTAAGGGGGGTTTATTATGATTAGTAAAATAATATCGTAAATTTTTTCATCAAATGGGAATCCATATGGATTCACTATAGGTTATGTGTCCCTAGGAAGAGTGTATTAACTCCAAAAATCTAGTTCATGTGGATTTATGTGTTATTTGTATGAGTTTGGTTCTAGGGGAAAATTGATTTCAAAAAAGGTTTGACCTTTCAAATGCTAGAACCACCGTGTATTGAAGACATTCTTATGGTAAAGGGTTATAAAATAAAATTTATTGAGCATTAAATCATAAGAAAGGTTCTGAATTATAAATTGGATGAACTGGACTGGTTTGGAATGAAAAATATATATTTGGAACAACCTAAGACCACTTGAATAAAGAATAAAATATTTTATCCTTATTTTTACTAGATTGGTTGGATGAAGAGAATATATTTTATTTTCTGATGAGAATATTTCAATTTGGAGATTCATTTTTATATTTAATATTGTGATCTATATTTTTTCCAAACAATTGGTTAACATATAATGAATTCAACTTTTATTCATAAACCCATTATGTGGTTTTTATCATTGTTTTTTGTGTCTTTTTTATTTATTTTTAGGATATTAATTTTTTCTAGTCTATGAATGAAAATTGAATATAGATAAAAGACATTAATTTTTCTATGGATTACTAATATGTAATATCAGTATGAAAAAAATTGTTTTAAATAAATATTAAATTTAATGTTCACATAATGTAGATAGAAATTAGGGGATTGGGGTTTCAGGTTAAATAGATTTGGCCAACAGTGGAACATTTGTAGGGTTATAAAATTCTCACAAAACATTGATGTAATCTATTAAGGAATAATGAAAACACACACACGATATAAAATAGATGGAAAATACTGATATATATATATCATCAATAATATTTCTATGTAGATTATGGTTATTGGGACTAAAAATAATTTATGGTTATTCCCGGGATAAAAGAGTTGGTAGTCACTTTATACATGGTTGAAAAAAAACACACATAGTCCTTGTAGAAAATATTACATCCTCATATAGAGCTTGATATAGAAATACTCAATGTGAAAGAGGAGATAATATATTTATAGTTAACAGACATTGACAGAATTTTTGGGTAGGTGTACCATATGTAAATCAAGAGTCACTATATATCCCACTATGTTGTAATCAAGAAGCACCTAATTCTTATAGAAAATAGTATTTATGATGATATAGATCATATATTGGAGATGAAAATTTTATATTATCATATTATTATGGATAGAAACCTTATTCTAGGAAGCCTTTAAATGAATTTAGGTCATATATTATAGAATTATCAATAAAGCTATCAGTCTAACCATGTGGATTGTATTGTGTATAGTCCAACATCTTGAAATAAGAACATATATTTTAGGTTGATTATGATAATATGATGTGGACAAATTTGATGCATTTCAAATTCATAAAGTGTGTAAATAATTGTTCATCGGTTTATTGTATTATTATAAGACCTTTTTATATGTGGTTTTCATAAATCATCCTCTTTTGAAAAATTTAAATGATCAGTTCTTACTGCTTCACTAATTTAATGAATTTGATGTTTATTTAGATGTTCCAAAAATGATTATAATTTTTTTTTGTGATTGGGGTTATTGGTTAGGCCTAAGATAAGTGATCTAAACATCACTACATATAATATGATAATAGAAATCTAGACACAAGTTGTTCTTAGACAGAAAATATATCTCTCCCATATTTGGTTTTCATTCAAAATGGGAAGAAAAAAACATGGATTTTCTAGTGGGTTCTATAGATAATATCACATAGTGAATTATGTAAGGACATAAAAACAACGAAAACAATGGATTCTAAAATTCAGTATGAATTAATCTATATATTGTTTTATAAAGTTAAATTATTCCTTCATGGAGCCTAAAATGGAAAATTTTATTCTAATGACATGTCTCTACACTATGAATGGGAATTTATTTACAGTTACTATTATGACTCTATTCATGATATGTAATCCAAACATCACAATTTATCTCATGAAAATATGAATAAATTCACAAATTTTTATATAATATTGCATTCATTGATAGCCGAATATTCAATATAAGGATGATGATAGATGCTTTCTAATATATGGAAATTGGGAAAGAATATTTTAATAGATGTCCCACAAAATATTATTCACAAAGGGTTAGGATTATTCAGATTTACAGCTAGGCCTATGAATGGGGAACATGGATTCACTATAAAATTTTTAACAATAGGAATAATGTTACACATCATTTTTATTTGTGAGAAATTTTCCTTAACAAATAATGATAAATTGAGAAAAAAAAAATTAAAATTGTTATACGAATCAAGATCTTCAGTAAGGAAAATATTCCTCGCAATAAAAACATCTAAAATAGTTGTATAGGTCATGTATATAGGGGGAAAATTTTCATGAAGATTAAAATAATGAGATTACGACTCAAATTTTTTTAATATTATCGTATAATTATAAGTAAAATTATCATATGAGACATATATTTATGAATTTATGAAATTATGGCATAGTGTTTAATGTCTTATATTATGGAATATTTTGGTAGATTTTATTCATGTAGATTTGACTTTATGTCTTATAGTTTAACATCATGAGACATGGAATAATGTTATTTAGTTTAATGTAATACACACATGACCTCAGTCCATTGACATCTTATGTCATGATTGATTCTATTATATGGTAGTAGGGATGAATCATGTACAATTTTTTTATGTATTTCTATTTTTTCTATTTAATCAATAATTTTATATATTATTTTGGACGGAAATTAAATAAAAATTATCTTTTAATCATATATCTCAAGAGTTTTTCACGTAAAAAATGAATTGGTTGGTATTTAATAAAACCTTCTGTAGATATTTAGATATTTCATTTCTCATGAAAGTAATTCGCTAATAACGTAGAGTAGTGTGTAACCTCATTATGAATTAAAATAAAGATGCATATTTTATTTGAATTATCATAAGGATTATTCTTATTCATTCATTAAACTTTAGTGTTTTACCCATTGATGTTATATTTATGAAGTGGTGATTTTGGAGTTACTATCCATTCATTCAGGAAAAAATATTCACAAATACCTAACATCTAACGTTTAAGAATCTATGTATTATATTTTTGAATAGAATAATGTGTCTAGTATGACTAGTATCCTCTACTAAGAAGGGGGAGAATTATTGAATATAAATTTTAAAATTTATTTTAAATGGAAATGAACATTTGTGACTTTTTAGTGTATAATAAACTAAAAAGGAAAAAATAACCTCATAGGATATTGAATAAAATGAAATTTCCATGATAACATAGTTTTTACAAGGTTTGTATCTTATATGGAATCCCACTTCATATAATGGATTATTTTTCTACCAAAAATAGATTATTTTCACTGCATGAGCAAGTTGTATCCTCTTATTTGAATCCATACAACATCTCACCACACATTTTTGGACTCAAAAAAACATCACCACTTTACATTACAAAAAAAATGATGTTTAAAAAATTAATATTATCAATAAATGAAAATGTTTTCTTTGAAAACGACGGATGAAAATCCACAACATTATTCTATAAAATATGGAAGAAAAAATAAATACATTATATATATTTATTAAAAAAGATAAAATATTCGTACACTAAAATTAGATCTCTTGAAGACGTGGGTTTCATAAAATATACACCATTGGAATGGAATCATAGGTTAAGATTCATCATAATCTTCTATTTCTCATATATGAGGTTTATTGTAGTTTATTAGAATAATTTCACTCTACATTATTTTATATATTATACATCTCATACTATCCCATTAATTTATGTTATGATGAATAGGATTATTATTTGTTTCCCTCCATAATCTTTTCTCTCTCATTTACATTACATCATAGAGAACACTTCCCATTATCTCCACTCTATCATCTCTATTATGCCACAGTGGACACATATACAATATAACCCATGATGTTCATATTTTGATTAAATTAAATTATCTTCAAGAAAAACATAATTATATTACAAAATAGAAAATATTTGAGGAATAAAAATAAAATTCCTTAATTTTTTTAACATTATTTAACTATTCAAGAATGGTTTAAATTTTTTCTTCTCACAATAATAAAATTCTAGAATCCTGTGGAAAACCAATCTATATATTATAAAAATTTTAATTCAACTACATGATGAAAAAAATTAAAACGTATAAATCTACTACAAAATTCTTAATGGAGATTATAATTGTTGAATATTCACCTATGTATGATGAAATGTTAATATATCATCAATATACTATTTTATTCTTAGAATTTGGCTACATGATTGAATCCTTCTATACAAAATTCAAATCAGCAACTTTTATCATTTCGATATGTGATGCATTGAACTACTTAGTCAAACCAATTAAATTTTATTTTGAAATTTTAGAAATGTATTTGTGAATATTCCCTTTTCAACATTGGATACATGAAACTGTTATTTAATCAAACATAGACAAAACATCTTCAGTCAACCATCACACCTTATCAAATACATGTTATAGCATTATGAAAAATTATTACAAGATATATAAAGATATTAAAACTAGATTAATAATCCTTGTACAAAATTATTACATCAAGAATCATTTTCATGAAATAAAATGACCCATAAATCAACTATAACCATGGGATATTCATTCTTTCATAGGCTATGCAACAAATACATAGTTTATTAAATCTTAGTTTTATGCCACATGAAAACAATATAAAGTACTATAACATAACATTACAAAAAACATTCATAATAAAATCATATATATTCTCGAATATATGTTTCATGGAAACAAAAAACAATATAATTTTGTATTTTTTAGAGATTTATATCACTTGTTGAAATATATAATAATGACAATGTATTATAATGACTCCATTTATCAAAATCATTATCCTCTTTTTACAGGTGCACTCCCCATGCATCATAGAATTCTATCACATTTAGGAAATAGAATCCCAAGGATCATAAACAGGATAGGAAATATAAATAAATATTTTCAGGAATGGATAAACATTATATTTGAACCTCAACTCTAGAAACCACTCACATGGAATAAATTTTTAAAAGTTATATTAATATTACTCTATAGTGGAAATAAAAAAATATTTTTTTCACCTATAATTATAATCTATTTTATGATATTATTTTAAATTTATATGTGTTCCCAGTTGTATTATTTACCACATTTTTTTAGAAGGATCATCATTGATTATTCTACTGGTGAGGACTTCTATGAATCATAACTTAAGAAATCTCCCACTATCATTTCATTTCTTTTTAATAGTCATAATCACTGGAGGATTCTCCCCTTGTTGTTCATCCTTTCCATAAACATAGATTACCATATGTCATTTAATATATGTACACCCCTGGTGTGAATCAATGTTTTTTCATGTTCCTTGGATCTTTTATGTTATAGAAGTTCGACATATATGGTTTTCTGTTAAATGGGAGAATGCTACATGGAATCCCATCTTTGTGATAGGTGATGTTATGGCTTAACATGTAGAAGTTATGTGGTATATTTTAATTGAATCAATTGGTGACCTATTTTGTCATGCATCATTATGAAGTGGTATTATACCTTCCTCTAAATTTTATATGATCACTAGGGAAGATTTTTTGGTGAGTTCGAAGGCGAGTATAGAGGGTTAGAGTATATGGATGAGTGTGGGATAGTGATGGGTTTTTTTATTTCCCACATGGTTCAGTTAGACCAATTCAGATTTTGGGATTGTTTTCTGTGGGATATATTTTTTTGGGATTTGGATTTGGTTTCATGTCATTTGGTTATAGGTACATCTTATTATAGTTTTTGTTATGTGGATTCCCACAAAATAGGGATGTGTATGTTGGAACCTGTCAATCATTCATCCATCCATTATTCTCAATTCAAGGATCGGAAAACTAAATCAACTTTTCATTATGATTTTTGTATTTTTTAGAATTTAATAATGCATATATTTCAGTGGGTTCATCTCAAAAAATTTTGAGTGGGAATGTTGAAAGAGATATAGGTGTCTCATAACATATCATCTGATCCTTCTACCACATGTCAGTGTGAGTGGGAGGTGTACTCTACCACATTGTGTTGCAAAATCCAAGAACAAATTCTTTATAGGCGATTCAACATCGACTATTCTCAATGATTCATTTTCTAGCACTTAGCGATGAAACATTTTTTGATATATTATATTCATGTATTTATCCCATTAGAAAATCATGAACATCTTGAATCCTCGAGTAATGGTTTCATAAATTCTTTTATTTACATTGTGATTGCAATGGCTTTTCAATTTTTACAATTTTATATGGATGTCATATTTATTTTTATTCTATAAATCGTTCTTAACCCTATCCTATTAAAAATATAACTTTTGTTTTTAAAAATTATCTTCAATGGTATTTGAACATTAACCGAAAAATATATAAAAAATATCCTATATACTGATAAAGCATGTGTAGTTACATTAGTATCATCCACATAATTCTATTATATTCTACTCAGGGTAAAAAACACTTATTCATTATATACCAATTAACATGACTATCACCAAAAAAGAAATGTCCACCAAAATTTGATCTATAGTATGTACAATAAAATGGTATATTTTCAACCTTTGGATCATCCATTCCACCTTGTTCATCTTTTTAAATCATTTTTAATACTTATATAGGTGTAGACACCTCGTTAGAGTCTTCCATTCCTAGTATTTAAGACATTTATTTGGAATTATTTTCTTGTGACACAAAGACATAATTATTGTTCTTCTTAATTTATATTCCATTAAAATATTTCAATTCTCTAGGTGTGGCCATCTCAAAATAATTATACACCATTTTTTATAATTCCTCACAAAAAAAATATTATTAATAAAACTCATTAATTCCTCCATATAAAATTTTCCCATCAATGTGTTTGAGGATTCATACTTCTATTATATTATTCTATCATCATTTCAATTGACATATCCCATTTTTTAAATAGTCATCATGATTCGTATATCATGATATTTTAGTTTGTATTAAGATATAAGTCACTTTCGTTAATATATAGACCATTATTCCATCATTTTCAATAGTGATTACTTTTGTTTAAAAAAACTACTTTTAAAATGTTACTATTTGAAAATGAATATTTTAAATTCATTTCCAAGACTATGTAATTCTTATGAGCAACTAATACTATGCACATTATTATTTCCATTTTATAGAAACTCGAGAAAATGCCTCATCAAATTCTATGAATTCTATTTGAGAATGAATTTTAGAAACATGTCTAGTATTATTCTATGTATATTCACCTTTATCATTCATTTTTTTTCCTAAAAACCCATTTTAAACCAAAAACATTATTTGATTTTGGTCTAGGAAAAATTTATCATGTGAAATGTATTACCATTTTGATTGAGTAATTTATTCATATATCTCCATAATTCATAATGTTCTATGGGAATAGATATATTTAAAAGTTACATCTTTGAAGAATTATTTGTTTGGTATTATAATCATATACTCCTTCTATTCTAAACTATAGTATTATGATTTCCAATTATATTATTAGTGTATATAAGTTTATTTAATCCTTGAAACTGATTTAAGCCACAGCAAGAACCTTATTCTATATCATAGGATAAATTATAATTAACATTAACTATTTTCGTTCTGATTTCTGAATATTTTTCAACATTTTCATTTGAAATATACTCATTTTTTAGTGTGATACATATAATCTAATTGATTCCATTGTCATTTTATTCCATTATATACATTAATTTTTACATGTCAATACTCAAAAACAATATTCAATATCTTATTCCATCATCTATATCTATTCCCATTATATTAATATCTCATAAAGGCTACATCTAGGGCCTTCTTTTCAAACATTCATAGCCTTCTTATTTCAATTATAATATAACAAGGACTTCAAAAGAAATTGAAATATTTCACTACAGGGTTCTTTGGGTAATAATTCTCATAGGGTGTCACATGTGTCTTAGGCTTGAAATTTTTCTATATTGAACATGAAACATAGTAAATGTCTCTTCCCTTTAAAATAATTTTGGAAAAACACTCTCTTTCAGCATTTATAAATATATTTCAACAATTGTCTATTTCATCCTCTATATGACACAATTTTACTATGGAGTATAAGTTGTGTTACAATGATATTTGATTCCTTGTTTTCGATAAAATGTTTCAAATTAATCACTCGTGTATTCATTTCTATTTTTATATCTCTGTTTTTTCGATACACAAACCAATATTCTTTTCATTTTTTCTTTTTTATAGTTTAACCCTTATAATAGTATCATACATATACATAATTAAAATTACAATATTAATTAAAGATAATTCGTTTATAATAGTAATGAAACAAAGATCACCTCATGTATTATTTTTTATCATTGGAGTATAATGTTCAGTATGAACTAATTTCAATGGTATTATAAATGTAACATCCACCCTGTTGTGAGTCTTCTATGTTATTTTTCCCATATGATATATTCCATAGATTCCATAATGATCTATTCTCAACATGGTTAAATCTCTAAATAAATAATCTTTTAAAATTTTACATAAGATCCTTTAACAAACATTCCCAAACCTTCTATAACACAACATATTATTATATTTCTGAGCTTGTTAACATGAATTAAAAGGGTCACCAATCAAGATGAAATTTCTATTACTTTTACCCCCTTAAGATATAGAATTTATATTACTCATGCCTTTAATTATTCATTTGTTTTCTATTTAATTTTACCTCATTCCCATCATCACATATTTGGATATCACTCAATTGTTCTTGCATTATCCCTTAAATATAAATTTGATCATTTGATTTGATATTAACATCCTCGATTTGAGTACTGACAATACCATTGATTTTCATGGAAATTTATGACCAAATGTTATGGTACCTCATTCATGTTTCTCAATATACCTAAAAATATTAGAATCACCAATACAATGAGAGGAACGCCCAATATCATGTATCCATGCCTTTATCTTCATTATTTCATTAAAAGAGACATCTTCCAAGAATGAGTTTTCTTCCTTGAATACATGAATAGATTAACCAATATCATTCAGATGAAATTGAACAGAAAATATTTTCATTCCTTTATTTCTAGCATGTCCCATTTTATCTCAACATCCACACAGATATTCAAGACAATCAGCCCATTTTTATATCTTATAACATGTTCCAATATCAACTAAGATTCATAAAAATATTTCATTCATCTACTACGAACATCTTCCATTTTCTTCTTTCAACCTCCTTATTATAGAAATGTTACACCAATATGTATATGAATTATTTCCATGAAATATATAGAACATGTTATCACATTGGAATATAAATTTTATTAATAAACTAGAGTTTTACCCATAATAATCTATTTAAAATTTGACATAAAATGAACTATTTGTGTATTATGTTTTCCTAATTAAGAAAAGAATATCCATTCATTTTACTTATTTCATTATTTGAATGTTTTTAAAATTTCTCCCCTTGTTTCATGATCAATATTTGACCCAAAATGATATTTAAGTATTCATTATTTGTTTTGAGAGTCTTATAAATATATTTTTTAGATTAAAACATTAACATAACATTTCCGGCATCATTGGATGATTCTCCATTAACATTAATAGAGATTTAGTAGTCCTACTTTAAAATTTTATGATCTTTATCATCATAAAGAAATTTTATTACGTAATTGATAAATCTTATATGTTCATATAAATTTATTCTATTAATTTTTTTATGGTCATATATAATTTCCATAGCTTTTAATCCTTGATTTTTTATTTATTATATATGGAATTCCTATATTTTGTCTTACTTACCTTTTTCATAAACTAGTATCTTATTACCTCTTACCTAAATTCGTTTATATTTCATATACATAGTTTTTTACTCAAGGAAAACCTCATGTTAATTATTTATCTTGTATTCATACTCTATTGGTCCCAATTCATCTTAATTGTTGTTATATGAATCAAATTTGATTTAAACACTTTTCATATTTTTTGAAAAAAGTTGTTGTGTCGGTTTAATTGAATGTTAGAATAAGATAAGATCAATTTCATATTTTATTCACATGAGGTATGTTATTTTATTTAAGTTATATCAAATTATTCTTCAGACATCCCATCCTGATACTTTATAATTCTTTTACTTCTTCATTCATTGAGTATTTCAATAATTTTTTGATTCTTAATAAACAATTTTCCTATATGATGGACTATTAATTTTATATTATCCAATAGAATTTCATTTATAACGTTAGCATGAGAATATATATTTTTATATATTCTTACCATTCTGAAATATTTTATAAATTATTGAAATAACTATTTAATATTATTCCTCATCCACATCATCACATTTGTATGTAGCATCTTAGTCATTGAAAATTTTCATATTCCCCATGGAATCAAAATCATTCTATTTATTCACCTTATATTTGATTATGGGTAATTTTTATATTTTTTATGTATTTAGAATATTATTTTCCTCAACAAGGGAGACATATTAACTATCTTCACATTCTAAAATTTTAGGATCAAATATATTCATAAAACATCTCATCAATATCCTAATAATTATTGAATCATTATATTTCTCACCAAATCCTCAAATGTAAAAAAAAAAATTACTCAAGAAATGAAATCATATACACATTCATCCTTGTCTTTTTTAATGTCTATTATGTTTCTTCTCCATATCTATAAATATGATATTTTTACTTCCATATTCATTTTCCTTCTTATCACACATTTATTGTGTACGTTGTTGACCCATAAAATTAGTTTAATCATATTCTGATAATTAAATGGTTATATAATTTTTCTCATTCTCATCTACTAATATATTCTTATTATCATAAAATTCCATCTTACCAATATTTCTCAATGGTGGGAACCCCACAATCATTCTATCCTTTTCTGCCAGACCAAGTGATAAAATATATAGATGCATTTGATACTTCTATCTATGATAATCTTTACCATAAAATGTTTTAAAAAACATTAAGTTAATGATGTTGATATTATCTATGGATCAAAGAATAAATGGTTGAATCATAGAGAAGAAACCTCATTTGATACTAATTGAAGTACCTAAAAGGGTTAGTTTCCTTTACTAATAAGGGGAAGGGTTTGAATCGGTGGAGGGTAGTTTACAATTTCCTAACAAAAAATGATATTATGTGAGAAATTAGATAATAATGCACTCAAAACAAGTAAATCCAACCTCATAATATATTGAAGAAAAGTAAATATTAATAAAAAAATTCATTACTTGGTATGGATATAATGTTGAATTTGACTTATTTCAATGGCTGATAATTTCTCCTACCCATAGATTATTTTTACTATATTCCCAAGTGATACCCTCTTACAATAATTCATTCTCGGTATCACCTCATACTTAATGAGTCACAAACAACATCACACCTTCAAGTTGTATAAAAATATTTTATTAGATAATGGTTTATATCACTAAATGAACTATGATATATCAAAAAAGAAGAAGAAGATCATATTCCATGAGCCTCCAATATATAAATAGAATAATTTCCCACATTATAGACTTTATTTTTCTATTAAAATATTCTTAGACACAAATATGATATCATAAAGAGATGAGCCTCATCATATATTTCTTATTATTGGACCAACCTCAGTTTCAATGTCCTCTTCATCACTTTTCTGACACAAAAAAATCATTCTAGTAAACCAATGATGATTCTATATCCTTTTTCATATATAATACAATTCATTCTCTATATTATTTTATCAATTATTAGTTGGAAAAAATTTGGTTTCAAACCATTATATCCACCATTTCATTTTAGTTACAACATAGAGAACATTTATTGAAATATCCACACAATATCTATTATTTTTACACCATAATGGACACAAATACAAAACACCCTACAATCATCATTTAATTATTCTTTAGAACCACTACATATTCCTTCAAAAAATACAACACTCAACATTTAAAAATATAATACCATGGTTATGGAATTATTAGAATCAGTTTAACTATATTCCAAATTACTTCTCCTCAAATAATCAAATTCTAAAAAATTGGTCAAAACCAATAAATATGATTTGAATTTCCCAAACTGGATAGACAAATAATAAACAACTATAAAAAAATCATCTTTATGTTTTTCCTTATAAATAACATGTGATTGATATTCACCTATATGAGTCAAACTATTATTTATCCTTAATCATATACATTATTCTCAAAATTGAGCTAAATGACTAGAAAGAGCTATGTGAAATCCAAAATAAAATATGTTAATCATTTTGTTATGTCACACATTTTTTACATTACAAAATAGACTTTGTGATTTTCTTATATAACACAAATGTCCTTATAAATATTCCCTTTTCCAAATCAGCTATGTGAATTGCGTTTTTTTTTAACCCAAACTAAACATCTTAAGCTATACTTCATCCCTTCTCAAAACACATACAAGAAATATGATTCATTTTTCAATTATATATAAATCCATAATAACCATATCTTTCACTCTCAATGTAGTATTGTACCTTAATACTAGTTTCCCATTAATATATCAAGCAAGACACACCAATAACTATGGTATTATCAATATATCATAAATCATTCTACTACTGAATTGGTTATTAAAAATCATTATTATAATATGTAATTGGTACAGTACATGAAATATTAATCCCTAGGTCTCATACCCTTGATCTTTGGGAGCTCACAAAAATATTCTACCTGGAAATGTTAAATTATCCTGAAATTTATCCATTCAGAATGAATATACCCTTATTTTTTATCACTTTTATACGAATGAAAACATAATTTCACCCAAGTTTTAAATATTGTCTGACCAATATGGTAATATGGAATTCTTTTAGATATAATAATAAATTCCTGAATCCTTATTAAATTAGGGGATTGTTTTGAGTCAATTAATGACTAGGATATTGATGGTTTCACTTATAGACTCGATAACTTTCGAAATATGGGGAGCTAAATAGTGAGTATTGTAGTCAAACAATGTGTGGAATAGACATTATTATTGCAGAAAATATATTAAAATTACATTAACCTTGTCATAATGGGTACTTCGTAAGAGTATTTCTTCCATCATCGATGAATAAAGAATAAATATGTGGAAAACAACCTGAACTAAACATGATAATTATCATTCACAGATTTTCATTTTCCACAAACTGAATTTTTATTTGATCATTTGTCGAGATAAATCATTCTTCTTAATGGGGATAATATTAGGATACAACAAAAAAATTCCTATCCAAATTTATATATGTGTGTAAATTTGTTTGACTCTGATCATAGTGACAATATATATTATACGCATCAGGAACATGTATTATCAACATTATAATATATAGCAATAATAGGTATGAAGTAACCATTTTTGGGAGATTTGGAGTATAAAAAAAATATTTTTAACAATTGATTTGATAGAAAGATATGAAAACCAATTTAGACTCATTTTTATTTATAATAATTCAATCTTATCTATCATGAGATTAGTAATCCTAACTAGATGAAAATTAATAGGACACATATGATACAATAGTTTTGACAATAGTAAGACATTTAATAACACTTTTATTTATTAATGTGTTTTCACATATCTCGAATATCATTGATTGAGGAGAAAAAATATCCCTCATCATAATAGTATCTTGATTTGTTGTATAATTATAATTAGATCACATAGTGGGAAGGTTTTTTTCTCCATGTAGTGGGGAAATAGAGCTAATAAGAGTTTGTTATTATTCTTGAATATTGGGGGAATCCTCTTTCTCTCTTACCCACATGTTTTTTTGTTCGATATTTGTATTTGGGTTATCAAAAAGTGAAAATGTAAGAGATATAAAGGGATTTAGGGTTAGTAATTATTCATTTAAGAATTCCCTATTGATTTAATTAACATGATCAAATGAATTTTGGATAACACAACCATTAAATATATCAAGTATATAATTCATCCAAATTAATGATACTTGAGATGACTGTGGGGGTAAAAATTTTGAAGACATGTTGGAGGGGTTTCCCATCAGTTGATATGACCACATCTTTAACATTCTATTAATATGAGACTTATATTCTTTAGAGTGATCTATGTTGTGGTGTACTAGTAGGAGGACCAAATTATTAGTCAATTTCCTTCCATATTGATGAGGGGTTATATGAATTTTTCTACATGGATATATTAAAATATATGAGATGCTTCTAAGATAAAGTGTTGTGGTATTTCCCCTATGAAACTATTGGGATATGTTTTTGTACCTCATGTTTATAGGAATAAATTGGGACATGGACCCGACTATAAGGGGAAATAGTTGGCTTCTAATGTCAAAATCTCTTCCTAGGTTCCCTGGTGTAAATGATAATGATAGGAAATAATTCATTTACATCTTTTTACAATATTTATTTTCTCGCATTGGTGATAATGAAAATAGGAAATAACACACCATTATATCTCTTATTTGTTTTTCGTGATTTTTTAATTCCCTCTTCTACATTTGATAAGTATACAAGGTTGGTATTTTCATGGCTCTATAAGTAATGAATTAATGAAGTCATATGTGAAAAAATTATCCACCAGCTTCATCATGGTCTATTTTTAGTAGGATAAACATTGTGGAATCAATATAAAGTAGCTTTAAATGGATACTAACCTATTAAAGATAAATAAATTTTGATGTTGTTATAAATCAAATTATATTGTTAGTTGGTATTGTTGGAGATAATTTAGTAAAAATATCAAACAAATTTATGAGTCCAAAAACTTATTTAATAAAAAGTTATATGTCTTAGTAGGGAATCATATATTGGATTATTCTTGTTTTAATATCCTTATTTTATATAACATGAACACTAATATTTTTCATAAAGGTTTTAATTGATTAATAACATAAAATAATAAAATTCCTGTATAGAATCTATTGAAAAAAGATCGTAAATTGATCACCTTTAGGGGAAAATGATTCACATAACATTCATCATTATATATTTCATGTTTAATTCATGATAGATATTTAATGCCTAATTATTATATAGTATATCATTATATCTGGAAGGATTTGGATTTCAATTCAGGTTCACAATTCTGTTTCTGATGCATCCTCATGTATACAATGTTTCAGGTCTAATTAGAATTTACATAAAAAAATAATGGTTCTCACATAGTGTTCATGAGTTAGAATTTAGTTTTTTATTGTTAAAGTGGAGGGTAGTGAGCTTTCATATTTTAGGGATGGTGAATCCCTTATTATAACAGTATTACTAATTTTCCAAATTATAAATGTGATTGATTCAAACCATGTGTTGAGATGAACTTATTTATACATCATAGGTTCTCCATATTGATTATATAGTGTTGTAAATTGAAAAATCTATGATCTCATGAATTTTTTAGAATCCAATTAGGTTTTAGTTTTTGTGATGTTTGGATCAAGACCATGAAATTAGATTCTTTTATATCCATATGATATTATTTAGAACATATATAATTTAGTGTGACCTATAGGAAACAATGGACATGTTATCGAAATATGAAAAATATAAATGTGGTTAATTTTAATATAATTTATACATGACCAAGATAATTTATATTTAGGGTATGTCATATATGATTAATGTTTCATTGGGATTGGACCTTAGAGAGTTGTTCTAGATAACATGGATAAAATGAATCTTGACCCATAAATTTATAATGCAAATTTTATGTTGATATGAAAGGAAATTTATATTTAGATTAAATAATTTTATAATGTTATTATCTTATATACATTAAAATTTTTATTTAATTACACTCAAAGAAATATTCTATATAATTATTTGTGATGGATTGATGAAAGGGAGGTCATTTCTGGGATAACATTTCTATTTTAACTATATAAAAGATGGTATGATTTTCCCTTAAACCTCATAATAGGCTCATATTGTCCTTCCCATATTAAATCATAATGTAATAATATGTTTTTTATGACGTGAAAGGTGGGACGGGTCATCATATTCACATCACATATGGAATAATGTGTTATACTATTATCATTACATATGAAATATTAGTATTGTCGTATAAGGTAGTTGGTTTCCAGCACTCATTATATGAAATGGATAGTAATTGTTTTGACATATCTCATCCCATGTGGTAAATATAATTGTATTGTTTGTCAATGCGATGGTTATGGAATCGTCCTATGAATCTTGTTAAAAAAATAGAAAAAACAAACAAACTTAGATTACCAATTTAATGTAGTGTGAATGGTTTCTTATATATAGTATAATATCATTGATTAAGGATTTCTATGTCATAAAAGAAGTGACGTATGTATACTGGCCATGTCTTATCCATGGATGTACTTTTTTGTGTGGTCTTACCATTGGTAAAAAGATAGAAGAATATATTATTTTTTCTTAATATTGGTAAAAATCACATATAACCTTATACACACAAAAGACTCAAGTGAAGTAATGTTTTAGGGAATACCCCTCAACATTGGCCATAATGATATGGGATCTAAGGTTTAATGACATAGTGAACTGGTTCCTAGGTAGGAGTCCTGTTAAAAGTGTCACCCAAATATTTAATCCATGATGAATGATATCTCAATTAAAAAAAATATGGTGAGTCGACAAACTTATAAGAGATAAGGTTAGATGGTCACTATAGTATGTGACTGGGGTGAATAGTCAACCAAGTAAAAGAAATTTGTGGATGGTCTCCTTATTATATTATTAGTGAAGATGGGTACCTATTATATAAATAGGGAATATTCTTTAATATTCTATGTAATCCATGTGTTTAGTTCCATAGTGGATTTCACCATAGAGGTTCAATCCCTAGTTGCTGGTGCTCATGTTTTTGAATAAGGCATGTATATTGAATTCCATATCCCTCTCTTTAATTTCTGATTAAATATCATGATCTAGATGATGGGATATTTGGAATGCATATTATTTTCTCATTTATATAAATTTGTCTTTAATTCATGTTTAGGATTTATTTATAATTGAACCCCTATATTGGGATTCAAGTTTTTGAGATTACTACTTCAAGCTCCAAGTCCTGTACCAAGGAATGAAATGTTATGTTAGGGAACACATTGCAGGTTCTTCAAAGAATCTGGTAATATGAAACATAAATCATTGGGTTTGAGGTTAGTAATGTGGAGATAATTATGTTTCGCTGTGGAATATGATGTATGGATCTAGTGGTTGGGAATGTGAGTCAAACTACAAAAAAGGGAAGGGTGTGTGTGGAGTAGAGTTCACACAAAGAGTTTTACTAGGATTAAATTTCCCAACAATTTGAAAAAACTCCTTCTAACATCAAACAACCACCAAAATAGATCTTTAAGTACATTTTAGCTGCATGAGTAATAAAAATAAAATATAGTGAAACAATCTGCTCCCTTAGTGAATTGTTTTCACAATATAAAGGGTTTTATGGTTTTGATATTATTTTTCAAAGAATTCATAAACTCAAACTCATATACCATATTCTAAGATCAATATATGTTAATTTCATTACAAAATAATTCACATTATTAAAAATATACTATATACAGATCATATAGGTTGAATGGTTTTTTTAATTAGTAAAAATAATCCAAAATTATTACCTAATAGAAATATGTATTAATTTTCTAAAATAATCGTTTGAAAAACAAGGATCATATCTGTAAAATAAACATAATAAATGGATGTCTCAGATATTACTCTAACTCAACTAAATATGATGTTGAAAACATTTGGAAACATGAGTTGAGAAAATGAATTAGAAAGGGGTATTAAAATTTGGATTAAAATTTTTTAAATTACTAGAATACATTATTTGAAACTAATTCCTATAGAAACTAGAAAATTTTCATTAAAACTACTGAGAACAAAAAATTATTTTTCCCATTAAAATTCCATAATTTTTTTCTAAGAGTATACTAAATATTTAAGAACATTTTATTGAAACCCAATAGAAAAAGTTTTTTATTAAAATATAAAATCAACATATATGACCTAAAATATCAAACATGTCAAATTTATATCCTATTCGAGTACATAAAAATTATTTCATAGTAAAATTATCTTGTGATGTTTCCAAAAAAATACCTTACATGACTGGAAAGAACCCATGAGGAAACATGGAATATTGAAGGTTGTATAGGTCCTACCTATCTTGTTAGACATTATCCCTTGATTATTAGCTTCACTCCCCAAATCCTCATCGTGATTATAATGTCCATCTACCAAATTTTCTTAAATAATTTTGTGCATCCCAATTTCCAATGGACTTTTTAATCATAATTGTAACGTTATGATAGTTGAAAGAAATTTATATATAAAGACATATATATATTTATATACATATATATATATATTCTTTTATTATTGATTATTGTGAAATAAAAAAATGATAACAACATTATGTAAAACATACATAGATGTAGAATTAGAATAAATGAATAATGGTCAAACATAAATTTAGAAATATGAAATAACCTTGAAAATTTAAAAAAAAAATTAATAAAATAAAATGATATATTTTGAAATCTATATACCCATAAATATTATTTTTTGATATGTTTTTCAGAAAACGTAACAAAGGAACATTATCTAAAAATTTTACATAATAGTATTTCTGATATAAACTTCAGTATATAAATGAAATGGTTATTTAAAAATAAATTTGAAAACAAAAATACATTGAAAAGAATCAACCCATAACTTGTTATTTTGTATTCTAAAATAGTAATTTCTAAGAATAATTTTCATATGATTTGATTGATTTGAATATTTTTCCTATGAGAATAATGTTTAAATATTTATGATTTATTTTAAACGATTTTCACGAAATATGATAATTTTTGGAAAAAACTAAATATGTTTTTTCAAAACATTTCCCCCATAATGAATTTTGATAAACAAAATTAAAATGATTTAATGAAAAACAAAGAATTCATGAACCATTAAAATAGTATTTTTTTATTATTGTTATTATATAACCACTGTTCTGTGAGACTATTGTACTAAATTTTATTCAGACTTATTTTTCATCCATTCCATATATTTCCAAATATTTTTACCCGTTTTATTATTATATTCATCTAGATATTGTTCAGTGTATCAAATTATATGTTATGGTCATATAATTATTCCCATACTTATCAAAATAAGATTAATGTCTTGAGTGAGGTGATCCCATGACATAAAAACCCATGGAAGTAGTATGAATAAGAGGACCAACCAACAAGGTGTGATTTTGGGGCTTTTCCCCTTTTGAGGAGGTGCCATTATGGGGTGGTGGTGAATGATATTTTTTTATGGTGGGATCAATCACAAAAAGCTTGTTCTAAGGGTTGATGTGTAGTGGTTACATCTTGGTGAGATAGTCTATGAGAGAGGATAGACTATGGAATGGAAGGAAAAATGTGACATGGTTCTATGATAGTGGATGATGAGAAATGTTTTGGGGTGGACAACTAAGAAGGGTGTTTGGCTATGGGTGTGGGGTCGGGGAAGATGATTCCATATTCCATATTTTTTTACTTTTTTATACTCCTTTTAAAGTTTTATAGTCACACACACATATATATATTTATATATTTAAAAAATTTTAAAATAGATATTTTTAATATATATATACATAGAATTTACTAATTTAAAATATAATTAATAAAAAATTTTAAAAAAAATTCCAAAATATTTAATCCCTTATATATATATACGAATATATATATTCACATTTTTTCTATATTATTCTATAATTTTTAAATTAACATTATATATATTGTATACTACAACATGAATTAATTATTATAATCAGATATATATATATATATATTCTTTAAAAATTAATATGATTTAAAAATATTTCTATATAATATAATAATCTTTTAAAAATACTGATCTAAATAATTTTAATATAAAATTAAATTTCTATAATATATATCATAATATTTTAAATTTTAAATTAACATCAAAATATTAATTAATTTTCTATTTTTCATAAACATAATCAAATCAAATTAGTGTAATATAATTACTTCTCAAATCATATGTATATATATATCATGATAAAATTTTATTTTCCATAATAATCATTACTATAAAATTTAAAAATATAGTTAATATTAATATCATATATAAATTCAACTCATAATATCATTGGTACTTATCAATAAATATAACTACTTTATAATCATTATAATTTTGTTGAAACTATAATTAAATGATTTTATTAAAAATAATAATTCATTTATATATTTATTTTTATAACATTAAAATGATATATTCCCCAAAAATATATTTATAATTTATTTTTTTTCCTCATATAATAAATAATAAGAAGATAAATTTATAATAAAATATTATAGTTTTGATATTAATATTGACATAATGACACAAATTAAAAAATAAGAATATATTTTAAAGAATTTTATAATTTTATTCTACCCCATCAAATAAGTTTCATCATCAATGTTTTATTTATTTTTGATAAATTTTAATTTTTAACTTGGAAAAGGTCAAATGTATATGTAATTATTCTAGTCCTAACTATACTATTTGTTAAGGATAATTTAGTAGTGGATGTATAATAATATAATATATGAAAATTTATCATCTATTCAGTTCTCCAATATTTTATATATCTAAGACACTAAAACCATAGAAATATCATAAGGTTCCCCTAATAATGTCAAGGTCCCTAATTTAGTTAACTGTCAAATATTCTAATAACAACACCCATATATATTTTTGAAATATTTTATTTTCAAATGAATTTAATATTTTCTATATTTTTTAAAACATGAAAGTCTGAGTTTATATTTACATACATTCGACATAAATTATTCCTTATGTTACCCCCAAATACTCGGTTTAAATTTTTTTCTCCCGTAACACTTAGTTTGGCTTGTTTTACACACAATACAAAATTTATCATTTCTTACATGAAAAACCAAGTTTAAAAAATGTTTCATACTATTAAAATGATATTATATAATTTTTATAACCAAGTCATTGAATAGAAGGTATGAAAAGGATAAAATAAAATATGAAAATTTATGGTTTACACATGCATATATAATGAATTCATTATCGACCTATAAATTAGATAAGAAATAAAAAACCATTTTAAAATAAAGGAAATAATTTCCTTGAAAACTGTTTTTAAATTCATAAAAAAAAATTCCTCAACAAAATTATTAATTTTTTAATTAATTATAATAAAATTTATATAATATATATTCAATCAAATATTTAACATTCATATAATATTTTTTTAGAGAATATACAATATTAAATCCAATTTTTCGCATAAATTTGTATTGTCTCAAAATAAAGTTATGTTTCCCATGGAACAATTTTTTTAAAATAATTGTTACCATTTTATAATAATTTATTATAAAAAATACATTTTATTTTTGAAATATTAATATAATTAATATCATAGAGTGGATATTTGGAATCTTCGTAAAATGATTTATTTTTTGATGAAAGGTGAAAAACATTCAATTTTAATTAAAAAATGCCTTTTCATTTAATTTATTTAAAAATAGATAATATAATTAAAATATATGTTAAAGTCAATTTATTTCAATAATACATTCATTAATTCAGATTATTTGATCATAATGAATTTGATGTTGAATTATGCTATAAAAACATTATAGTCTTTTTGGACATTTTATCCATAAAAACCTTTTCTCCAGTCACATCTATGAGATATATTTTATATTAAAAACTCATCATTTGTGACTGCAATTTTTAAAATTGGATTAAATATTTTTAATAAGAATCATTTATATTATATAACATGTTCAACATAATTTTTGACTAGAATGAATATTTTATTCTATAAAAATAAATAACCACGATTAAGATAAAAATGAATTTATGATGGGTTAAACTAAAAATATTAGGGTGAAATGGAATATACACTTGTCTAGAAAACTACTGTATGGAAATATTTCAATCATTCCACCTATATTATTCTATAGTGTCCCATTTTGTCCCCTTTTAAAATATGTAAAATGGGGCAACACTCAATTATTTTCAAAAACACCTTATGTGTCCTCTCTCACACTTATAAAGTATTACCCTCTATTATCTCTTTTTCTATCATTCAACCCATTTGGATAATATAATCCATGAAAAATAAATTTTAAAAACCCCCACCTCATCTTATAGGAACTATTTTTTGATGAAAGGAAACATAAAATAGCATTTAATTCAAATCGATAGAGGATACCATATGAAGAGATAACATTTAACGAGGACTATTTTTTTTTATTCCATAAAATCCCCAATCATTATTTTTATAACAGAAATAAATAATATAAACATTATCCTTCATATAGTAATATTTTGTTATGTTATGTTCATGACTTAAAACAATCTCTACTTCCATTAAATGGGATGTGAAATCTTTGTTCAAGTGTATGAAGGATTATCGCCTCACAAACATACATCATTTGTTTTTCAATTACCTCATCTCACAGTTGGAAGTAATAAATTATTTATTTGTTATATATTATATTTATTATATTTTTATTCTACTATAATTATTATAACACACATGTCTTCATTGTTAAAATTTTTTATCTATACATTAATGTCGCTTGTGAATACAAAAAACAATTACCTTAAGAAGTGATGTGATTATTTTATGATTTACATGGAATATATTATGGATGGTTTTAATAAAAATATTTTATTTATGTGACATATATATGGTATTTTAATTTCAATATATCATTGAAAATCCTTTCTCTCAATCTAACATGAAAATGGAAACACTGTTCATGTTAATGTATGGCCTAACATCTCTATGAACGATGTATTAATGAGTGATAATTAATTATGGACTTCTAGTAAGGGATTTCTCTCCTAATTTTTTTAATGTAAGAGATATATTCCTTATTCACCACCTATATCATTTATGTGGTGTGTATACTACACATTAATGTATTTTATGACTAATATACCAAGAAATATTTTCATTTTCTTATTTTTTTTAATGATCAATATTTGATGGGGATTATAGTTAAAATGTTAACCATATTATCAGGTATATTTTCTCATTTTTTATTCTTTAAGACATGTTTCATGTTTTACTCCTATAGGTTTTATGAAGTGTATATATAGAACCTTTAAAAATTAATTTAATGAATTTATTTTCCCTTATGATATTTTTAGTTCTATTTTATTTTATTATGTCATGAAGATTATGATAAAATGTTATTAAGTTGTAACTATTTTATGTTAAAACCTCACCATTTATCATTATTGTTTAGGATTTAGTTTCTTATTTTAAAACATTATGATTAATATCTAACGAAACTCGTGAATTGTATTCTCCTGTCATTATTTGTGAAATTTTCATGTAATTGTACTTTTTTCACTCATAATTATCTTAAAAGAAAAAATATATATTAGATAATGTCAAAGAGATGTAACATTGTATTCATTGTGTGTTACATGAAAAATGTAGTTTAGAATAAATTACATGAAACCCTGATATTTTAATATATTTGATAGCATATTCATCATGAAATATGAAACTTAAAGAACCCGATATATATATTTCTATTATATCCTATCCATTTGATCAAGGTTATGAACAAGATTAAATGATTTTTAAGAATATTTTTTATACAAGTATATATAATTAATTATTTGGATTCCAATTACTTATAATTGAGGATAAAACCATTGGGAAAATAAAATGGGCTTTTTTATAACTTCTTTTAAGCGCATAAGTGTGTCTTATACTAATAAATTAAACAAATCACTCATGTTCTATTGTGCTAATTAAATTTATATATAATATATTTACTCGATTGTGTGATATTTATCTTATTTTTGGTATTTACAGGATATAAAAAATTAATACAATTGGTTTCTTATAAAAGTATATTTTTTCGAAAAAAAGTTACGTCACCATTTTATGGTATGAAAATTTTAAAACATGTTATTAATATTATATTAGAATTCCATTAAAAATATTAAATTTTCAATGTGTAATATCAATATTTACACTAGTTTAAATTTGGGGTTTATATATAAAATATTGATTTTTTAGTGAATAGTGATAAATATCAATTTTTGTTAAATTTTTTTTCTATTTAATAAATAAAGTAATTTAATTTACTTAATATTTTTTCATATTTTTTAAAGTATAATAATATATATTAAATCCAATTAATTAATATAGATAAACATAATATTTCATTTTATTTTATGTTTTTTTAAACCGAGGATTTCTAAAAATTATTTTAAAATGCATATAGCATATCCTTTTTAATTAAATAAATGATTCCTAATTATGATTGTGTAAAATAAAATGTTTTTAATATATATAATTAAATATAAATTTTTTCCATGCAATTATTATTATTATTCATAGAGTTAATATAGAACTTTTTTTCTAAAAGTTACCATTCTTAAACAGCAGTTCTCTCAACGCATCGGGGATTTTAAACATAAATTAAATTAATCCTCTCTTGAGAATAAAATTTTCATAAATGGATTCAATATTTTTAA
Source organism: Viscum album (assembly GCA_963277665.1). NCBI lineage: Eukaryota > Viridiplantae > Streptophyta > Magnoliopsida > Santalales > Viscaceae > Viscum > Viscum album. The sequence continues at coordinate 1,303,428,168 of OY728157.1, forward strand.
TTATTTTATTTTATAATTTCTAATATAGAAAACATAATATTATAAAGATATTATTTGTGAAAATAATTATAATTAATTACACGAATGCATGTAAAATGAGTTTACATTTTTGTTATACTTTATACATAATGATATATGACCTAGAGCCATTAAAAATTAATTTTATTTGAATATTTAGATCATATTCCATCTTTAATATGGTTTTTTGAGTTATAAGGTCTTGGTGACATAAAGGAATCAAGATTGTAATTCACTACTTCAATAAAATTACATGTTTTCCACCTACCTCATTTATAAAAGGAAACAATATATCATCCTTTTTTCACACCCATTATGCTATTTATCTCAGTCAATACCTTCCCAATTAAATTCCTAACTACCCTACCCTCATCATATAAGCCATTATTTTGCCAGAAATCTATCCAATGAAAGCCTTTGGTTCAAACACAAAAGAGTTACCAAAAGAAGAGGTAACATTCATCCACATGTGTTTTTTTATTTCTTGTATTGACCATATGGTTATACCATTAATATATAATAAAATATTATGATAAATATATTGGTTTTTTTTAATTTTATGGGTATGGCCTAGAACCACACACATATGCATCAAATTGGTTATGAAATCATCTTTCGTGTGCACTATGAACTACCGACGCATGAATCGATGTCATTAATTTTTCCTTTATAAACTATAATGGTTGGGAATAATGATGAATATAATGTATATATATTATTTATAACATATTTATACCTAATTATTTATTATAGAATATATAACCATTTACATTACATTCCTTACAGTATATTACAATGTCACTTGTCTGTACGGTGGGTAGTCTCCTCCTGAAGTGATGTGGTTCATTTTTCACTAAACCATTAAATAGAATGTAATAAGGGTAAATATAATAATCATATATTATTTTCATTAAATTAAAAAGACATTATTAAAATATTTAAATTTTTAGAAATATAATATATCCCCTTATTTTTTTATTTTCACTATCTAAGAAAATCATAATGTTGTTTTTGGATGTGTGGAAAACGACCTCCTCAAAGTAGTGTTATTCTTATTTACACCAACACATCACAATACCAATATATATATATATAGAAGTATATATAATTAAATAATATTTTATTAATTATATTATAATAATTTTATAATGATAAAATATGGCATACCTTCATTCCAAAATGATCATTGAAAAATAGAAATGTTAGTCAAGCGTATGTAAAACCTAACTTCTATAATAGTGTAGTGTTAGTTTATTTTTCATAACCTTCATTTAGAATAGGTTTCAAAAGTATAATATAAATTTAAATATGATATTTAAGTAATGATTATTATTCTGGATATGTTTTAAAAATGATCTATTTGATCATAGTTAACCTATAAAAGTCAATTTCGACACATAAGATGAATATGTTAAAAACATTCAACATAAACATAATTGATTAAATAATAATATATAACTTGATAATAAGTAAAATAAAACAAATAAAAATCTATTAATGTTATAAATAATTTAAATAATTGACATAAGTTTATTATTTTTGGAATTTATTGACTCGCGTGACACATTAGACTCGTGGTATGGATTTTAACTCATCTCACATTTCTGTTAAGGAGATATATTCAATATTCAAGACATATTTTTTTTGTGGTATTTATAATACACATGAATGTATTGGGTTATTTTTATAACTAAATTTATTTATATTTGTATTTCCACTTTGTAATCTCTCTTTCATAGGGTTTTTTTGTTTAATAATTAACTAATAGGTAAGGGATTTTTTTCTTAAGTTTCCTTCTTCATGACATATGTTGTGTTATAGACCAGTTATATTTTATGAGGATTATATGCTTCCTCTTTGACATCTTATATCATTAATCTCCATATTTTCATGATATTCTATTTTTCATTTAATTTTATTCTTTCATTGGATTTCGATTCCTCGTTACCAAAGAGTAATAATTTTTTTTTATAATCTCATTATTTATATGGATTGTGTATAATTATGTCTCCATGTTTAAAATATCATAACCAACATGACATATCTTCACCACTGGTTATTCATGATATTTACATGGATTATTTTTCTTTTTTCAATACACTAGTACTTATAATATTTTTTAAAATGTTTTTATTAAAATAATTCATGGTGTCTCTCTTAGTTCAGAATTTTTTTTATTAAAAAACAATATTTTATAAAAATATAAACCAAAATTTTCTTAAATTTATGAAATTTATTCATTAGTAAAATTTGTGCTCATATTTTTCATTTTTATAAATGGTTTTTGAAAGGAAAACTGTTTTCACATTATGATGAAGGGTTTTGTTAACATTTTTACAATTAAAAGGGAATTTTTTATGACATGTAAATAATTACACACCGACATATCGATAATTACATTAAAGATTCATTTTTATGTTATAATAGTTATTTTTAAATGAATTTTTTTCTTAATATTATGGAAAATAATTTTTTTAATAATTAATTTCAACAAAATCAAAAAAGATTCTGTTTTAAATAGTTATTTATAATATAAATAAGAAATTTTCCATAAGAATGGTTTTATTATATATTGATGTCCTTTCCATTAATAAAACTCAAAAACCCTTGTTTTTATATATCATAAACTATGGAATATTTTTTTATGATTCCAACATCATTGTTTTATAGAGAATTATTATTTTTTCTAAAATATTAGTATGGAACTTGTTTATTTTTCATAGGTTAATCATGTTTGAAAGTGATTTTTATGGAAATAGTTTCATTTCAATAGTTTAATCATGATTTAATGAGATTGTTATGGATTTCATTTCATTTCCACAGTTTAATCATGTTTCAAAGAGATTATTATGAAACTTTTTTATTTTCCATGGGTCAATCATGTTTCCAAGTGATTGTTATGGAACTCATCCATTTTACAAGATTTAATCATGGTTCAAAGAGATATACATGAAACCCATTTTCTTTCCATGGGTTAATCAAGTTATAAAATGAATATTTATTTTTTGTGTTAGTTCTAAAATTAATTAGTCCTTGGAATCTTATATAATTGGAAAGAACATACTGAGTTGTGTGATCCTTTCACATATTATTTGGTGGAGTGGCCCATATAGCATCGAGTGAGACCAGAGCAACATAAAAATGGGGTTTCCTAAATATCATCAAGTGATCCAATTATAGATTATATGATGGGGTGTCCTAGATGGTGATAGGTGAGCCCGATATAGGATATATTATTTGTATTAACAATTAGACCTCCAATTAATTTTGTAATGATTATATTTGATGTCAATTTTAAGGTTATTCCAATCAAAATGGGTTTGAAATATTTTTATTAATATTATTCTCTAATTAACCAAAGAGGGTTTTAATTATTTTATATGGTTTTATAACTTTTCTTATGATCAAGATTGATATCACATGTATCATGATTATTAATTATTATTACTCTTTACTTTTCCTTGTTTTATTATTTGATGATAAAATCATTGTTGGCTTCAGTTATTTTATGATTCGATATTTCACTATTATTTTTTAATCGTACCCTTATGAACTTATTGTGCTCATTTATGAAATCTAATTGATAATGATTATATTTACCCTTAATGAGAATTTGAGCTCACCCTTATTATGTTTTTCTTTATCCCCGTGTTATAAATAATGGGGTTGGATGAATTATTCCCATTAGTGATTTCATATCGATGATGTTAATGAGATAATGTTATGTAAGAAAATATATGTATAACGGGATGTGGTGTTCATATTTATGAACCAGTAGATTGTGATTGTATGTTGATATGAGTGTGTCTAAATTCCCTAAAACTCAAAACATAAAAGTTGTGTGGGTATGGAAGTGAACCAATATTTATTTATTGTAAGTTTTGATTAGTGAATATTGGTTGACCTTCATTAGAATCTATGATAAAAATGTAATTTCTAAGAATTTTTCCTAGATAATGGTTTTTGGGAACTGGGCCGTTATTGTCATAATTAGAGTAGGGTTTAGATAAATTTGGAGAATAGGATTCTTTCCTGTGATTTTATCTTATGAGCTTTGGATACCATAATAGGTATATAATCTAAAGGATTATCATAATTTCAATTTCATAGATACCATATTGAGGTTTTATGTGACGTGATCCTAAATCGATTAATGTCAATTTTTTATAGGTGTTTTATTTTGTGGAAAATATTTATTAAAGGTGGTGAGGACATAAAAATCTAATATTTTAAAAGAAGAAATTATAATTTTTTTATTAAAGGACACGGAAAAATACATTCTCATTCTATTACAAGAAACACTCACTTGGCATGTGTGATACACAATTCCAAAAAAAATTAGGTTCGATAGTGTATTCAACACGTAACACTAAACATTAACAAACCATGATACATAGAACCAAAACAACATAGTAATTGGAATGGTGGGTATGTACAAGATTAAACTAATTTTTAATGTATGGTTTTCACATGTATATATATTATATTATTTTCTAACCAATTAATTATAAATGAAAATATACCCTAAAGAAACTAAAAGGAAGTCTTTTTCTTAAAAAATATTTTAGTTCACAAATTTGTGTTTTCTACCAATAAATTAAAAAAATCACTATTTTTGTATTATATTAATGTAATTTTTATATAATATATTCATAATAATTTTTAACATTTATCCAATGTGTTTACTATATAGGATACAAAAAAATATAAATTTTTTTTATAATTATATTTTAAAAAATAGTTTTGTCTCCATTTTATGGTACAATTATGTTAAATATATATTTTTAACTTATTTAATAAATTTATTTCAAAAATCAAACATTATTTTATATTGTGAAATATCGTGATTTAATTGACTATAAAATTCAATATTCATTCTAAAAATATAGATTTTTAGTGAATAGTAAAATTTCATATTTTGTTAAAAAGACTTAACTTTCCCTTACCATGAGTAATTTAAAAGTCATAATATGTTTTTCATATATTTAAAATTAATATAATTTATAATTAATACTCTTAATTACTTTTAATCAAAATTATATTAGTTTTTAGTATATGAATGTTTCAATGTTTAAAAAAATGTTTTTCAAAATAAATGTTTTACAATGAATAATGTTTATCTTTTTTAGTTAATTAAAATAATCCATATTGGGGAATTATTAATGTGAAATTTATAGAATATATACCATTAAATATAAATTTATTTTCATCTATTTATTATTAATTTATATATTTAATATTGACTCATCATTTTCTAAAAAATAATCGACTTAAAAACTTGTCATCCCATCGCGTTGTGGTGATTAATATTATACTAATATTGGTCACTTATGTGAATTGAATTGAAAAAATTCGATTCCAAATTTGGTTTCATAATAATATATAATTTATAATATGTAAAAATTATTTTTTTCCAATGTGATTATATAAATAATTTAAAATTAATTATATTGATTTAAGTAAAAACGAGTTTACCCAATCATCAAACATTATACATAAGGGGACAAATGATACTCAAAATTTTCCAAAAATAATTATATGTACATAAATAAAACATATCCATTATAGTGTATATATTTATGAATTATTGATACCTGCTGACATGAATAGAATGTGTGTGGAATTCACCCTTTAAAAATTTACATGTATGCCACTCACCTTGCTTATTAAAGGACACAAACATTCCCCCTATCTTCACACACCTCAATCCATTTGGATAAGACAATCCCTTATAAAATAGATATAAAATACCATACTCTCATCATTAATGTCCTAATTTTGTTATAATCCCATCCTTGGAGGGCCATCAGTAAAAACCGGACAGAGTAACTAGAATAAGAGGTAACATTCATCAACATGTGTTTATGATTTCTTTCTTTCTCCACCACATTACATTATTCTTATAATTTTATTATATAATTACCTTAGTATCACAATTACATTGACACATTTTTAAATAGGTTTTGGTACCTAAAACATCACACAAATCCCTCAAATGGGCTACCAAACCATCATTCATGTTTACAACAGACTACTACATCACAAACTATTGTCTTTGATTTTTACATTTCCACTTATCCTTGTAAAAATAATTAATTATATTAATATTATAAATTATAATATTAAAATAATTATTTTTATTGATCAATTATTTTATATATTCCATTTTTGGTTCCATTTTATATGGGATAGGATAATGTCTTTTGTGTGTACGGAAAACTACCGCCACAAAAAGTGATGTGATATGTCTCTCACTAACAAGTTGCTTGAAAGGTAATTAAAGTAAAAATAATAAATTTATGTGTAATTCATGAAACATTTTTGAAATTAATGAAATAGCACAATTCTTTAAATATAATATATCTTTTTAACTATTCTTTTTCACTCACTTAAAAAATTATTATGTTATTCGTGGAAGTGTGAACTTCGGCCTCCCTGAATCAATGTGATTTTTTTTCACTACCACATAATATTAATTATATATATAAGTATATATAGATACATAATATGGTATTAATTATATTTTTATATTTCTATTGAAATAACATTTTACTTTTCTTCTTTTACCAATGATCAGTGAAAAAATGGGATTGTTACACATGCTTATATACGGCCTAACATCTCCCCGGTTGTAACATTAGTTTATTTTCATAATAATATTATGTAGTGGTATTAACAATTATAATTGATAAATAAATTTTATAATTATGAAATAATTATTATTTTAGATATGCTTAAGTAATTTCCTATTTGTCCATTGTCATCCTCCAAGAGTCATTTTTGACACAAAAGCTGAATATGGTAAATGCATCAAATGGAAAATTAATCAAATATTTAATTGTATATAAATTATAATAAGTGAAATAAAATTAATAATATTCATCAATAAATTTATCAATAATGTAAATAAATAAAAATTATTTTTTATTCAGAATGATAATGGAATGCGTGACATGTCGGACTTGATTTAAGTGTTTTTTCACGTCTCACTTTCATTTATTAAAGATATTTACAATATTCACAAACTTTTTAATTTTTTTGGTTTATATAAATCCCAAATATTTATTTTATTATTCAAATACATAAATTTATTTTGATTTATATTTTAATTTTTTGATCCCTCTTTAATGGTGTTTACAATTTTAAAATTACACAAACATTAATGGATTTTTGGTAAAATTTTCCCTCATAGGGACATTTTTTTTGTTATAAAACAAGATTATTTTATGAGTTGTATGTGTACCATATTTGATATTTTATATCATGATATTATATGATTCATTTAATGTTATTCTATCACGGGGATTATAAATCAATGTTACAAATGTTTGAAGAGTCTTTTGTTATATTCTTATAATTTATTAGGATTGTGAATTAATAAGTCTATGATGATGATATCTTATTATTCTCATTAATCAACTTAACCTATGGTAATTCATTATATTCTCATGTAATAGTTCCATTTAACCACATTTTGGTAAGTATAATTGTTGAGTAATTTTTTAATAAAATTTGACATTATTTCCCTTTATGGGCAGAAATCAGTTTTCTCCCCAAATCATGATTTAAAAAAAAAATAAAATATGATTTTAACCTTTTAAAGATGGATTATTAAAGCCATATTTACAAATTGTTTCAATAAAAAAGATAATAATGGTAATATTTAGGTCCCATTCCAATCAAGGTAGTTTTCTAATGTTTTTACTGTGTAGAAATAATTTTTTGTATGGTCTGTATGGAATTACATACCGACATGAACATCATTTATTTGATGCATAAATTGAAAATTTATAAGGTTATTTTTAAATAAAATTCCTCCATAATAATATATTAATGTTTTTTTAAATAATGTCCAATTAAAAGGATTTTCAAGATTTTATATGTCTAAAAAAGTGATTTTCCAAATAAAAATGATATTTTCATTGTATATCCTTTCATCAATATAAAAAAATCTTTTTGATATTTTTACTCCAAAGGGGATACTTTATAATGATACCATCCTCATTATTTTAATTATGGATTAGGACAATTTGGAAGATATTATTATAGAACCCATTTATTTTTCATAATATAATCATATTTAAAGGACATTTTTATAGAACCCATTTATATTTCCTTGTTTAATCTTGATTCAAAATGGTTGTTGTGGAACCACTTCATTTTCATTGAGTTAATCATGTTTCAATTAGATTTTTCTGATGCCAGTTTATTTTCCATGTGATAATCAGGTTTAAATGATTTATTTATGGAACCCATTAATTTTTCATGGGTTTTTCATTTTTGAAAGAGAATGGCATGAAACCCATTTTCTATCCATGGGTTAATCAAGTTATTTTTTTAATAATGATTGCTTCTATATGTTTTATTCATGTTTTGGTTCTTATATTTCTGATGATATGGGGATTCCAAGATAGTGTTGGGCGAACCCATTATAGATTATATGATGTGGTGTCCTAGATAGCAATTAGTTGATTATTAAAACTTATATTGTGGGGTGTCCTAGATAGAGATGGATGATCTTGTTACATCTTATATGATCGGGTGGGCCAAATAGAATTAGTTGTGCCTGTTACAGCTGATAAAATGGGCGCCTCTATATAACGCTACAATTAATTGGGTAATGATTATATTGGAATTCATCTATATGGTTATTCCAATTTAAAGTGTTTTGAATGGATTTATAAATACAATTCTCCATGTTAATGAATAGGGTTTTAATATTTTGATATCGGTTTACATTGTTACTTATGATCGTGATTTATATCCAATTGATCATGATTAATGATTCTAATGAATAATTATTTTTTCATGTGTTCATATTAGTTATTTTATGATTCACTCTTGGACTATGATATTATATTCATTCCATTATAAGAATTATACTCTCATTAATAATATTCAATTTCTCATGCATATGTTTACCCTTAATGAGAATATGGGCTCACCTTCTAATGTTGTTCCTTTTACCTGGGTTATAAAAATTGAGTATTGATGAATCATATGTAGAAGTTATTTCATATTGATGGTGTTGATGACCTAATGTGAAATAACAAATGCTGGGGATATTGGGATATTATGTCAATCTTTATGTACTATTTTTTATGAATCCAATTTGAAATGAATTGGTTCTAATTCTATAAAACTCTTTCTAAATGATTAAATGGTATGTTAGTGAACCAATATCCATTTTTGATGTTGGGTGTTTCGATTAGTAGAAATTGTTTCACCTTCTTTCATATAAATTCTGAAAATAATGTGATAATAAATATAGAACTAGATCTAGGACTGTGAGTTCAAGGATGTTATAATTATTATAAAATTTGGTACTTAATAAAAATAATAAAAACATTTTATGGAAATATGACTTTATTTATCACTTTGATATTAAATATTTGTTCTATAAAAACCAAGAAATTAAAAAATGTCTTCCATTTTTTTATTATCATATTATTTATAAAATTCAATATTACCTCTATTTGAATTTTTTAAAAAATTATTAAAATGAATATACATTTCATTTAATGAATAATTACCATTTTTATTTTATCATAAATATCAGAGGAATCTTTTATTTTAACATATTTTTTCAGAACAAATATTCATTTTGTTATGTATGTTATTTTTTTAAATATTACCTTATATATTTTTTGGTTATATTAAAATAGAATGATTTTTGAAATATTTTATTATTTAAGAAATGTGTTTTTATCAAAGGGGAAATGATATTTTCCTCATGAAATTTCTTAAATGATTTATATATCTGTATTTATAATTTTTTATGGTTAATTTCAGAGATAAGGATTTTAAAAATGAATTAAGATTTTCAAATTCATTTTCAATGAATGGATATTTTCTACAAAAAATATCCAAAGTTATATTTCAAATTTATTTTCTAACTAATATGACAACTTTATCTGAATACAAAACATGCATGGGGATCTAGAAAAAAATTTCCTAGGGGAAATATTCCCAAAAACCATATTGATATATGTTTGAATCTTATCTTTTGAATGAAAACAGACCTAAATGGACACCATCATTGACAATCCTTTGTGGAATTACAAATAAATTCATATAATATTTAAAGAAAATCATGAATGATTTAAATAGATGATGACTATGAATGCCTTAGGATAAACTAAATGTGTTGTATATTAAATAAGGATTTAATATTTAAACATTGTATAAGTGATTTTTTGCACGAATATATGGTTTTGGAAATGATTAGTGTTTCTCTTACTATGATTTTTAGTTTTATTAAATTGAAGAAAGAAGAAGTATTTAAATTAACATTTAATGTGATAGAATATTTTCTAATGAGCAACAAAATGGGTTGATGACTAGAGTATTGGAAGTTTTGATAATTCTTAATGTGGTTTCATGGAACCAAATTAAAATTTTTAATCACAACCAACTCTCACACTCACTATATAAGTTAAAGAGAGAGTTCACTAAGTGTTATTATAGTGGTTACCATGGTTGAACGTATTTTTGGTTTCCTACATGTTTAGAACGTGGGATGAAACCCCCAAGTGGATGTCTTAGTGGAAATAGAATACATTTTTTAGTATGTAAAATAAAATCTCAAATTATATAACAGAATATTTAAAATGAAATTTTTGGTCGCTAAAATAGAAAATAATAATGGTCTCCATAAGATAAAATCTAATTTCAAATGCTTTAAATGTAGAAATTATTGGAATTATAAGAATTGTTTTATTATATAGAGGTCTCTAGAAGAATATCATCAAGTTTGTACAACTAACAGTTATATTGGTGATGATAAAGATACTATAAATGAAGTATAAAATTAAATAGGTATTAAGGAATAATTTAATGAATCATTGTTACTAGATTATGAAGGAAGTGGGGGGAATGAATTATTTATATATTAGAATTTAAATATTTTTCTATATGAATAATTATATACATATGTATAGTTCATCGTAAGTTTTACAATAAGTATTTGAAAGAATATATTAAATTATGACGATGAAATTGAAAATTTATTTATTGAGAAAGTGATATTATGATTACGGGAACGTACCAATTAATATGGTCATAATTTTTATAAAATGGTTTTTATTATAAAAAAATAGATGATTGACATGTATAATATAAATTTGGTAGTATTGATGTCCTCATAATTCATAAAGGATATTTTAACAAAGTGGTTTGTGTTATCATTGATTTAGTTTAAAATATTGATGTATTTATTAAATAAATATTTTTTATATGTGTTTTTATTAAAGGAATGAGAAAGAAATATTGTTTCCATTGAGGTCTTATAATCATTCAGTTTATTACCTTGTTTAAAGAGAATAAATTTTGATGGTACTAAAATTTTTGGTATGTGGCAATAAAGATCTTCATTATGATATATGGGGGATTAATGTTATATTGATTTTATAAAATTTATATATATTCTTTATAAATTTTGAATTTTGGAAGGGTTATAAAGTTATTTAGTTATAGGGTGGCCTACCTTGATGTTTGATTAATGTTTTAGATATTAACATATTACTCTATAATGATTTGTGCATATTTGGTAGCTTGTGATATCCATATTATTTTAATGATAAATAATGATAGAATGAATTAATTATCATTCGATTTATGGATATTATTATCAGTCAGTGCTTTAGGCATAAATAATTCACCTTTATTTCATGAAGTAAGATATGATGTTGAAAATTATTCAAGAAATAAATCATAAATTTTCTTTTTTATTATGAAATGGAAAGATATGTAGTTTTTATATCTTATCATGAATATTATCCAACTTTAGGAAAATGATCGTAAAAAAATAAAATTTAGCCATGTAATCATCAGTTTTAATTATATCAATGTACTTTTTCTCACCTCTATAGTTTATGGTCTTGTGGTATCCAAAGTTATCTACATCACTCAATTTATTATGATATTTTGTCATTATCACTCCTCATAATTATGTACTCTTTTCTCCCATCTCCAAATCTCTACAACCCACCTTTGTTCTCTTTTTGGGATCTTACTTATTAGATATATTGGCTAACAATTATGGTTCTAAATATTCCTTTCTCAAAGATGTTTTATTATTCATGGTAATGATGTTGGTTTTAATGAAGGAATTATCAAATTTTGGACCATTTATTTCTAAGATAAAATTTGAGGGGTAAATTCAATTTTTGAGTGTAGACTGTAACACCCCATGAATTAGTTAAATATATTTTTGTTGAATAAATTTAATGAATTTGATATTTTGTTTCAAAAAACTCAAATATTAGAATTCCTTGCTGGAAAAACTAATTTTTAATTATGTTGCACAAAAAGTAATGATTTTACCTTTCATTGTAAGAAACAATGATTTATTCTTCTTTTATACACTATACTGAATTATTCTTACATTATATCCAACATCATGTTTAAATGGAATGTTTCATACTTATAAAATATAATTATATGATAGTTATCACCATGATTTTGGAATGGATGGTAATCATAGGTTACTTAAATCATGAAAATATTTGAATTACATATATATATATCCATTGGATTCTTTGGTTACCAATTATTTATAAATGAAAATAAAAAACATTTTATAATAAAGTAAATCAATGAGGGAAATACTATTTTTACATAAAGAAACATTTTACTTATATAAATAAAAGAAATAATTTTTTTGATTTATTTAAATTAAATTTATATATTAAATTTTAAATCAAATATTTAACAATCAAATAATGTGTTTTCTTGAGTATAAACGAGTATATATCTTATTTTATTCATAAAACTATATTTTTTCAAAAAGTATGTTTTGTTAACATTGGTGTGATTATTTAAAAATTAATGATTAATAATATTAAATGGTTTATTTGAAAAGATCAACATCATTTTTTAAAAAATAATATCAAAATATTATTAAGTAATTTTTCTTAAATTTTTTTTCAATTGTTTAGTTTATTGATGTATAGTGAAAAATAAATAATTTTAATTGAAAATTTCTCTTTTGTATAATTTATATATAATTTTAAATTATATTTTTATGTAATTCTAAATTCCCATTATTTTATTTATTAATCCAATAATCCAATTTAGGTCATTTTATTAAGCATCATATTGAATTTTAAATAAACACCTTGTAAACATTCAAATATTTTCTCATTAAATATCAGTTTTCTTGTTTTTCTGTGGGACGACATTAATGATAAAAAAAGTCACATATGTGAATCTATTTTATAAAAATAGATTCCTTATTTTATTTCATCAAAATTTATATTATCTAATATGGTTAAATTAGTTTTTTATAAAAATAAATAGTAAATGAAAAAAAATTAATTACCGTGGTAATTGTAAAAATTTGTTAACTAGGTGTTAATATAAAAAGGTATTGTTAAATATGTTATATAAACATTTAGATAAACTATTTTCTATCCTTATATATACCTCATACTCTATAAGGTTCAATAATGGTCAATTTGGGTCCCTTTTGACATATGGAAAATGATTGAGCACTCAATTCTTTTTAAAAAATCAATGTGTATCCTCCCCCTCACCTATAAAATGCCACAAACTATCCTCTCTTACTCACAACATAGAAACCATTCGGACAAGCCTATCCCTAAAAAAATTAATTTAAAACCTATTTCTCCTAATCCTATAATCTATATTTTGGGTATAAATCTATCCTACTAATTATTTTAGTTCAATCCTATGGAGGATACCAGAAGAAGCTATAATGTTCAACATCAAGAATTTTGGTTTTATTTTTTTCTTAACCGAAATTTATTATATTTTTATCATTATTATATAATTATTCTGTTATTTTATAAATACTAAGATCATTTAATATTATGGTGAGTTAATACAACCATCTATACCATAATCGAATGGGTTATGAAATCATAATTTGTGTGTACAACACACAACCACCTCATGACCAAATGTTATTCGTTTCTACATTACCACCACAAAAGTATTGAAATAATGATGTATTTATTATTTATATATGATATATATGATATTTTTATACTTATATAATTTTTATTTCTTGTATGCATTAATGTTTTCTATTTTTTGGGAATACGATAATGTCAGTCAAGGGTACGACAGACTACCATCTTGAGAAGTGATGTGATTTATTCACGCTTTATATAGAACTTTTTAAATATTTATTAAATGTAAATATTTGATATATATGACATATAAATTGTTCTTTAATTTTATTATATTATTTAAATTTCTTTCATTCAATCTGATAATAAAATAGAAACAATGATAATACCTACACATGACTTACCATCACTATGAGTTGTGTATTTCATTTTCAAAAACTAAATTGTTTGAATTAATATAAAAATATATATAATAAATATTTATAATATATAAATAATTTTTAGAATTTCAATAATTATGGAACATTGATCAGTGTAATAGAAAAAAATAAAATCAAAACATATATGAAAAACAAATTGGTTATTACACAAAATGTGACTTTAACATGGGATTGATAAAAAAGGGCAACAAATGTACATAGGTAAATAATATATTTTATGATATATGAATGTATAGTTATGTAATATTTTTATAATAAAATGATATTTACAATATAGTTTTTCTTGAATGATATGGAAGAATTTCGAGACTTATGATATGATATTTTTGTCTCACATTTCACTTATGTGAGATAGTTTCCATAATCACAACCTATTAATTTTGAGTGGACTGTATACTACCCAATAATGTATTTTATCATGAATTTAATGATAATTATTTTGATTTTCATTTACATTTTAGGATAAAAAAACATTAGGATTAAGGTAAAATTTTTACCAAAATGGTACTGGATTTTTGTCTCATCATGAGTTCTTGAAGACATATTTCTCATATAAAACTCTATTTTTTATGAGGCATATATATGGCCTCACTAGTATATGATATCATGAATTTACTTTTTTGAAAGAAAATTTAATTTAAATGATTTTCATACCATCATGGCACTTACAATTCAATGATATGATAAATGTAATTATTTTATATTAGAAACTCGTTGTTTATTGGGATTGTTTATGATTATGGTTTTTGTGATTAAATCATTTGATCCATATCTAATTGAACTCGTTAATTTTATTACCCTTGTGTATTAATGATATTTTTATGTAATATTACAAATTTTTATCTCTTTGTTACTTGAGAGAAATAAGAAAATGATAATAAGTGGATTTTTATTTAATATTTTTTTTGAAAAAACAAATTGGAATAATCCTAGAATAAAATTATTTTTACTAATAAGACAAAAATGTTGAAAGGAACTCTCTGAGTTTAGCCTTTTTGGTCTTGTAAAAAGGTAATAAGTATATTATATCAATTTCCAGAAAATATCTCTAAAGGGGGTAAGGCTCATAAAACATTGTCCCTAATAAAACAAAATTATTTGAATTATACATGTTTGTATATTTAATTTTTTTGTTCTTGTTTATATATATATATATAATTTTATAGGAAATTCTGTTGTTACATATTATCTAGTGTTACTTCCATTAATTTAGTCTACAATTTAACAAAAACTCTCTCTCATGGCTACCTTTTATAAGGGGAAATCCCATAAAAGTTCTTTTAGAATCCCAATGAGGTGTTTGGGTCCACCCATTCCTAAATAGAATTAATAATAAATTATTATTAATAATTTTTAATTAATTTATAATAAATATATATTACTAATAAACAATGATAATAATTAACTATTTACATTTACCATTAATTGTTAACAATTAACTAATTAATATTAATAATATTTCAAATGATGTTAATTAATAGAAAATTAATTACCCAAAATCATAATATATTATTTGTCTTTAATAGTTATTAGTTAATTAGTAATTAAGAAATATTTAAATAATTATTAATAAATGTAAATAAAGGTTAACTAAGTAATTATTAATAAATTAAAAAATATTAAAATTTTATTATTATAAAATGAATAATAAATATTTAAAATTATTAATATTTTACTAATTATTAATAATTATGAATAAATTTTATAATATTAAATTTTATTTATTTATTATTAAATTAGTATTAATTAATTAAATATTTTTCCAGTTAATATGAATTAAAAATACATACTAATTACTGATAAATATTTATTAAATAATCTATATGGTGTGAACAATAGCAATTAAATAACATTGCCCTGAAAATTTACTAAATAAAATGATAAAGGTACAATTAAAGGGTTGCAGCATGAAAAATGTGCAACACATGCTAGAAAACTAAATAGAACACTCCATTCTGACAATAGAAAATTTAACAACAGTGTTATTCCCCCTTAACGTCTACCTTGACCTCAGAAGTTGTGTCCTCTCGTTAATTTTAAAGTGACACATGGTCCCCCTCAATTATTCCAAAAATAATTCTCATTATCCCTCAAAGCCTATAATTTTGAAACAATGCTAGATAATTGATCTCCAACTTCAAAATTAGTTACCTCAAGTGATGAAACATGTTGCAACTACACAGTCTCCTTTAACACTTCATTGTCTTGTTACCTAATAGGTTAAAATTCATCATTGTTTTTTTACCTTGTCTAATGAGTCCTTCTATCAAATATTGTAACTTGGATTCCTTCTATTAATAGCAAAATTTTCTTCCTTAAAAAGTGACAAAATACCAACATCAAACTCTTTTCTGTGACTATCATGTTGCACCTTTTGTTCATCTTCATCCATCTTGTGGCTTGACCTGGTCAATTTATCTTGTCTCCCAAAAAAGTCACAAAACTTTATCCTTGCATCAACATTGCATCTATCCATATGAAGATACAATGGACCACCATCTGGTTCAGGACTGGGACCTTACACATTAGAAGATGTACCTGTTCAGTCAATAGATATCATCAGAGAGGGTTTCTTATTAGATCCTACAATCACATTAATATTAAAAGGAACTCCCCTAAACTCATTATCAAATTATTTATATAAATTACATAAATTTGGGGTGCTAATAGATTTAATGATGTTTATGAAATTTAGAGAACCATTTTTAGTCAGCCTATCATGCTACTCCACTTTAGTATTCTTACATTCATTATTAGAAAATATATTTAGAAAATCAGAGATCACAAAAACTTCCATATATGGGATGGTATCCTCCATAAAATCCTCCACATGGAAATTATAAAATGGAATAGATTCAGGAAATAGGGGAGAATTACCCACTCTCGATGTCATCCCAATATGAGACGAGTGAGGTGATAAATCCCCACCATTAAACTCAATACAATTCATAGCCTCTACACATGACCTCTCACTAGAAATATTCCCCCCATTCCCAACATGTTATATCAATTTTATAGTAATATGATTTCCCTATTACGCTGTATCCCATATTTTATTGCAATGAAGAAGCTCATTTGTATCATAAAACCTTACCATTAGACAAATATTTTTTTCTGTAGCCTCAGGACGATCTCCTCTAACTTCACTATCTTGATCAGCATCCTAATTATAATTACATATATCTTCCCATTTTAGAGTATGTGTACTAGGATTATGTTCATTCCCTATAGTAATGGTGATAAAAGGTAAATTTCTATAAGTACCAATGTAATACCAAGAGACAACCTCATAAAAGGAAAATAGATGAGAATAAGCTTCTATAGATGTATCAACTCTGCCCTCCATATCATGAGGTGGAAAAGAGTCAATAGAAAGGCCTCTCCCATCAACATTTCCAATAGTCTGAGAAAACATCATATTTTAATTAACAACATACCCCTTATTAGGCCTACTATCCCTATTAAAATCGGAATCAACAAGAAATTTTAATTTCGATTTTTCATCCCTTTTCCTACTCATCATACTATTTAAAGAATACACTCCCATAAGGAAAGATTCAATATAATTCATAATGAAATGAAAATGAAATCAGATATCTTATACATATTCAAACTCATTGGAGAGTTCAAATTTAAATTTATTGTCTACTACAATGATGGTATCAATAAGAGGGTAGGAAACATCAATTTCTAAAAGAACTTTGTCATAATGCTCATACCTTGAAATCATTGTCTCTTTGTAAAATTTAAAATGGATTCAAACCCTATAGGAATCATTCAAAAGGATTTGTGGGTTATAGAATGACAAGTTAAATCCCTATATCCAAATCCAAGTTTCAGTGGTTGAATTCATTGCTGCTGAAGGGTCGAACTAAGGGTCCTTGTCCTACAACCTTATAGTTCCTTGGTAATGATAAGTGAATCAGGAACTCTAGACCCCTGACTGAGATCCAGAAAAAGAAATGATGAAATGAAAATGTCCCATAATAATTGATACAATCTTCTAGTCATTGAGTCCCCAAATCCAGTGTTGTAGATTTCTCAAATTTTCCATCTTCTAATCCTTGTCCATAGATAGCTGGGATAACCGCTTAATGATAGAGTGTTTAAATTCTTCTATATAATCTTGAAAAACATTAAGTCTAACCTTAACATAGGCCATAACTATCTTCCATGTTATTTTCTTCTATGATTGTGCTCCCACATCCCAAGAATAGAAAATCAATTGAAATTAAAAGATCTCACAACCACTACTAGAAAAGTTTGATTTACCAATTATTCTGAATTATTGGGAAAGGCCACAGAACTGTTGGTATACCTTATACCGACGGTTCTGTGAACCCTTGGTAAGTGAGCCATTGGGATACCATTTCCAAACTGTTTTTATATAACTGTTGAGATAGGTTAGAAAAATTATCCTATCCCAAAGGTTTAGGGAACCATTGTGAAAAGTTTTTCCCAACGGTTTCCCCTGAACCGTTGGGAAAACCAACATATTTCCATGGTTCCCAATGGTTTTAGAAACCTTTGGGAATGTATTTTTAACAACGGTTCCCTTTGAACCATTGGTAAAAATGTTTAATTGACCATATTCAAATGGTTTGAAACCATTGGCATAGGCTATGCTGTTTAAATTGCACAGCTGCCTGCAATTTTCACAGCACTGGGAGGGTGTCCATCATTTCACCCATCTATTCAGGTAATTCTTTGATATCCTCTACGATTAATATACCTAAAATAACCAACTAACACATACATATACAGAACAAATTCATACACATTTAACATATAATTCATCTAGAACTATACATATCTAGAATTAAATCAGAATTCATAACTTAATTATAAGCATACCTAATTCATTTAAACATACACATTTAGATGTGTTATTTGTAGAAATTATTTCCATTTTAAATAGAATACATACATTTGGAGTGATACCAGCCACACCATGCCTCAGATTGAGGAGATTTTGACTCCTACCCATCATATATTTCCCATGGATCGTTGTGCTAATGTATCAACACAATCAGAATCTGTTTGGTCGGTTTTCTGTATATACTTAAAATTGTGTCCATTTAAAACAAAAGAGAGACAGTTAGAGTGATCTCAGCCACACTGAAACTTGGACTGAGTCATGTATGACTTTTACATGTCATATATGACCCTTTGATCATTGTACTAATGTTTCAAAATAATCCAAATGTGATTGGTCTGTTTACCGTATGTCAGTTGTTGTTTTCAATTAAAATGAAGTCCATTTTAAACTATAGAGAGACACTTCAAGTGGTTTCAGACCCTTTGCGCCTAGGATTGAGGCTATGTTTACATTTACATGTCACATATGACCCATGGATATTTTTCCTAAAGTTTCAATAGAATCTGAATTCATTTGGTCAGTTTTCTTTATGTCAGTAGTTGTTTTCACTTAAAATGTTATCCATTTCAAATAAACATGAGACACATTTAGTGGTTTCGGCCACACCGAGACTCATATTGGGGTGGGATTGACTTGTACACATCACAAATGACTCATGTAACTTTTTCCTACAGTGTTAGCAGAATATGAATGTTTTCGGTTGGTTTTATGTATGTCATTTGTTGTTTTCACTTAGTTTGTTATACATTTTACACTATAGAGAGACAATTCAAGTGGTGTAGACCACACCGCACATCTAAATGAGGCTGGGTTGACCCATAAACGTCACATATGACTCATGGATCATTGCCCTAATATTTTAACGGCATCCAAATTTTTTTGGTCGGTTTTTCGTATGTCAGTTTTTGTTTTCACTTAAAATGATATCCTTTTGAAACAAAAGAGAGACACTTTTAGTGGATCCGACCACCCCAGGTCTCAGATTGAGGATAGGTTGTCTCATACACTTCCCATATGAATCATGGATTGTTTTCCTAAAGATACAACACATTCCTATTGCGTTTTGTCAGTTTTTCATTTTTTAGTTGTCGTTTTCACTTAAAATTGTGCCAATTTTTAACAAAAGAGAGACACTTTGATTGGTGTCGGCCACACCACGCCACATATTTAGGTGGGTTTGACTCGTACACATCACATATGACCATGTATACTTGTGCTAAAGTATCAACACAATCATAATCCATTTGGTTGTTTTCCGTATGTACTTAAAATGTTGTTCATTTTAAACATAAGAGAAACTTTGGGTGGTAAAGACTACACTGCGACTCAGATTGGGGCTTTGTTGACTCGAAATCATCATGTATGACCCATGGATTGTTTTCATAAAGTTTCAACAAAATCTGAAAGCATTTGGTCGGTTTTCCGTATGTTAGTTGTTGTTTTCAGTTAACTACATGTCCATTTTAAACCAAAGAGAGACACTTTGAGTGGTGCCAGCCACACTACATCTTGGATTGAGATGGGGTTGACTCTTTCACATCACATATGACTCAATAATTTTTTTACTAAAGCATCAACACATTCCAAATGAATTAGGTATGTTTTTCGTATGTATGTTGTTGTTTCCACTTAAAATTATAACCATTTTAAACAAAATAAAAACACTTTGAGTGGTGTTGGAAACACCATGCCTCAGATTGAGGTGTAGTTGACTAATAAATGTCACATATGACCCATGGATCATTTTGCTAAAGTATCAACACAATAATAATGCCTTTGGTCGGTTTTCTGTATGCTAGTTGTAATTGTTACATGAAATGTTGTCCATTTCAAATAAACTTAAGACACTTTGAGTGGTGTCGGCCACACCCGGCCTTGGATTGAGTCGTTTTTGACTCGTACAGGTTATAAATGACTAATGGAACATTGTACTAATGTTTCAACAGAATACGAATGTGTTTGGATGGTTTTCCATATGTCATTTGTGGTTTTCACTTAACATGATGTCAATTTTAAACTAAAGCGAGACACTTTGAGTAGTGTTAGACACACCATGTCTTGGATTGAGATAAGGTTGACTCTTACACGTCACTAATGACTCATGGAACTTTTTTCGAAAGCATTAACACATTCTGAATGCGTTTGGTCGGTTTTCTGTATATCAGTTGTTGTTTTCACTTAAAATGATGTCCATTTTAAACAAAAGAAAGACACTTTGAGTGTTGCCGGCAACACCATGCCTCAGATTGAGGCTAGGATGACTCATACACATCACATATGATCCATGGATCATTGTTCTAAAGGATCAACACAATCCTAATGCTTTCAGTCGTTTTTTCGTATTGTAGTTGTTATTTTCATGTAAAATGGTGTCCATTTCAAATAAACATGAGACACTTTGATTTGTGTCGGCCACACCGGGCCTCTGATTGAGGAAAGGTTGACTTGTACAAGTCACAAATGACCCAAGGATCATATTTCTAAAGTATCATCACAATCCTAATGCATTTGGTCAGTTTATCTTTATGTCAGTTTTACTTTTCACTTAAAATGTTATCCATTTCAAAAAAATGTGAGACACTTTGAATGGTGCAAGCCACACCACACATCGTATTGAGCTGGGGTTGACTCATATACGGAACATATAACTCATGGATCATTTTCCTAATTTTTTAACAGAAACTATTTTTTTTGTCAGTTTTGCGTATGTCAGTTGTTGTTTTCATTTAAAATCTAGTCCATTTTAAACAAAAGAGAGACGCTTTGAGTGGTGCCAGCCACACCGTGCCTCATAATGAGGCGAGGTTGACTCGTGAACGTAATATATGACCCATGGATCGTTTTTTAATGTATCAAAACAATCATAATCAATTTGGTCGATTTTCCATATGTACTTATAATGTAGTCCATTTTAAACAAAAGAGAGACACTTAGAGTGATCCTGGCCACACTGCGACTCGGATTAAGGCATGGTTGGCTCGTAAACGTCGCATGTTACCCATGGATCTTTGTACTAAAGTTTCAATAGAATCCAAATTCATTTGGTTGGTTTACCATATGTCAATTGTTGTTTTCAATTAAAATGAGGTCCATTTTAAACAATAGAGAGACACTTCGGGTGGTGCTGGCCACACCGCACCTCATATTGGGGCTAGGTTGACAATTACATTTAAAATATGACCCATGGATTGCTTTCCTAATGTTTCAATAGAATCTGAATGTTTTTGGTCAGTTTTATGTTTGTTAGTTGTTGTTTTCGCTTAAAATGTGGTCCATTTCAAATAAACCTGAGACACTTTGAGTAGTGTCGGCCACACCATGCCTCAGATTGAGGCAGGGTTTACTCTTACACGTCAAAAATGACTCATGTAACTTTTTCCTAATGTTTCTACAATATCTGAATGCGTTTGGTCAATTTTCCATATGTTAGTTGTTGTTTTGACTTAAAATGTTGACCACTTTAAACAATAAAAAGATATTTCAAGTGGTTCCGGCCACACAGTGCCTCGTATTGAGGCTGGGTTGACTCGAACACATCACATATGACTCATGGATCATTGCCCAAAAGTTTCATTGGAATATGAATGTGTTTGGTCAGCTTTCTTTATGTCAGTTGTTATATTCACATAAAATGATGTCCTTTTGAAAAAAAAGAGAGACACTTTTAGTGGTTCTAGCCTCACTGAGTCTCGGATTGAGGCGGGGTTGACTCGTACACGTCACATAAAACTCTTGGATCATTGTACTAAAGAAAAAACACATTACAAATGCATTTGTATGGTTTTCCATATGTCATTTGTTGTTTTGAGTGGTGCCAGCCACACTGTGCCTTGGATTGACATGGTGTTGATGCGTAGGCGTCACATATGACCCATGTGTCATCGTGCTAATGTATCAACATAATCAGAATCTGTTTGGTCTTTTTTCTGTATGTACTTAAAATGTTGGCCAATTTAAACATAAGAGACACTTTGGGTGGTTTCAGCCACACTACAACTCGGATTGAAGCTCGGTTGACTGGTACACATCACATATGTCCCATATATTGTTGTCCTAATGTTTCAATAGAATCTCAATGTATTTGGTCGGTTTTCTGTATGTCAGTTGTAGTTTTAATTTAACATGAAGTCCATTTTAAACTAAAGAGAGTCACTTTGAGTGGCGCCGGCCACACCACATCTTGGATTGAGACGATGTCGACTCGTACACGTCACATATGACTCATGCATCATTTTCCTAAATAATCAACTCATTCCAAATTTGTTCATTTGTTTTTCAGTATGTCAGTTGTTGTTTTCACTTAAAATTGTGTCCATTTTAAACAAAAGAAAGACACTTTGAGTGGTGTCGGCAACACCATGCCTCGGATTGATGTAGGATTGACTCGTACACGTCACATATGGCCCATGGATAGTGTTTTTAAAGTATCAACACAATCCGAATGTTTTTATTAGGTTTTCTATTTTCTAGTTGTTATTTTCACTTAAAATGTTGTACATTTCAAATAAACCTAAGACTCTTCGAGTGGTTCCGGCCCCACTAGGCCTCGGATTGTGGTGTGGTTTACTCATACACGTCAAAAATGACTCATAGAATGTTGTCCTAAGGTTTCAATAGAATAAGACCGCGTTTGGTCTTTTTTCTGTTTGTCATTTGTTGTTTTCACTTAACATGAATTCCATTAAAAACTAAAGAGAGACATTTTGAGTGGTTCCAGCCACACCGCATCTCGGATTGAGATAGGGTTGACTCGTACACGTCAAAAATGACTCATGGAACATTTTCCTAATGCATCAACACATTCATAATGTGTTTGGTCGGTTTTCCATATGTCAGTTGTTGCTTTCACATAAAATGATGTCCATTTTAAGCAATAGAAAGACACTTTGAGTGGTGACAGAAACATCATGCCTCATATTGAGGCATAGTTGACTCGTACACATCACATATGACAAATGGATCATTGTTCTAATGAATCAACACAATCTGAATGCATTTAGTCGTTGTTCCGTATGCTAGTTTTTATTTTCACATCAAATGTTGTCCATTTCAAATAAACCTGAGACACATTGAGTGGTTCCGGCCACACCGGGGCCTCAGATTGAGTCAGGGTTGACATTTACATGTTACAAATGACCCAAGGATCACTTTTTTAAAGTATCAACACAATAAGAATGTGTTTGTTCAGTTTTCCATATGACAATTTTACTTTTCACTTAAAATGTTATCCATTTCAAAAAAAAGTGAGAAATTTCGAATGGTGCCGGACACACCGCGCCTTGGATTAATTCAGGGTTGACTCATACACGACACATATTACACATGGATAGTTTCCCTAATGTTTCAACAAAAACCAAATATTTTTGGTCGGTTTTCCGTATGTCAGTTGTTGTTTTCGCTTAAAATCATGTCCATTTTAAACAGAAGGGAGACCATTTGAGTGTTGTCAGCCACACCACACCTCGGATTGAGGCAGGGTTTAATTGTGAAAATCATATATGACCCATGGATTGTTGTGCTAATGTATTAACACAATCCGAATCTGTTTGGTCATTTTTCCAAATGATAGTTGTTATTTTCACTTCAAATGTTGTCTATTTAAAATAAACCTGAGACATTTTGATTGGTGTCAGCCAAAACTGAGGCATGGTATTACCATCTTGAAAAACGGAAATTTCCTCAATTTATCTTCAAGGAACCAATATCAGTCATGAGTAATAGAAACCATCCTGGTAGCCCTCACCTAGAAACCAAAGTATACATCCTGAAATTGCAAGTCTAAATTCCCTAAGCATGACGAGTCCGTCCATGAGTCCTTAACATGTAACCCATGTCTTATCCTAACAATTGGAAAGTAAACCAAATCAAAAAAGGCATAACTCTCATAACATTGACAATGTACAACAATGATTTGTATTCAAATTAAAGCATATCATCACATGCATTTGATGAGAATGAGCTAATAATCTTACCAAAAAATAAATATAATTCAAGACATACAAAATTGGAATGATCATAAATAACCTTTCATGATTAGAGAAATTAAAAAGGCATGTAAAATCAAGGAGGAGGGTGGGGGCTGTCTGGGGGTCTAGAGAGGAGGGGCTGTCGATGGGACTGTTCATGGGTGTTTGGGGGGCTATCTGGTGACCAAGGGGGGTGGCGGGCTATGTGGGGGGCTGTCCGGGGGGCTGTCTAGGGGGCTATCTGAGGGGATATCTGGGGTCCAGGGAGAAGGGTGGGGGGGATGTCCCAGGGGCTGTCCGGGGGGCTGTCAGGGGGGCTGTTTGGGGCCTGTCTGTGGTCCATTGAGGATGGTGGGGGGTTGTCAAGGGTTGAGGAAGGAGGGGGATGTCCAGAGAGTTCCCTGAAACACAACACACTATAAACATTCTCAAGATACACCACAACCACTAAAATACATCAACGTCCTTGAAAACAGACAATATATAAAAATAACTCAACTCCAATACTATATTATGGGTCTAGATAAAATCAACAAGTAGAATAGATTAAACATCAAATCTCAGAAATATTAGTAAAAAATGTAATGGATCAATTTGTCCCACATCACCATCACCATCATCACCATCATCATCACCCTCGTCCTCATCCCCATAATCGTCCTTGCCCTTCTCAATGCCCTCATCCTCTCCCTCTCCCTCCACCTTGCCCTCCTCCTCCGCCTCACCCTCCTCCTCTCATCCTCTTCCGCATCTAACTCCTCACCATCATCATCGTTAGGCTGGACATTGTCTTGACCACCACAAAACTGCCACCTGGTGCACCATATAAAGAACTTATCATCGACATATATTCATCAAAAGTTGGGTTGGCCTCTGGTGGATGTGTTGGACGTAGAACATCAATAAATTTCATAAAAGCATTGTTTTCCCTAGCATACTATTCTACCCTCTCTATGGCCCTGTTGTCAGCCTGTTCTACTTGTGCCCTAACTTGCTGTAGCTCGGTGGCACTAAAAATTGTACCTGAGCAGGGACAATACTTTGTCAGGGTCATCCTAGGTCGACAACGTACTCTGCCAGAACGCTCCTCTCCCAACACCTGATGTAAGTGATCAATTGGCCCAAAATTGTCTGGTTCTTGGGAATCGAGGGCCTCTAAAGCAGCATGATTCAAATATAAATATATTATTATGTTACAAAATTGATATTAAAATATAAAATCAATAGATTAAATCTTACAATCTGCTGCTGAGTCGGTTCGTTGACGGCAATTCCATCCTTTTTACATCTACTCGATCAAAACAGTTTTGCTCAAGACACGCGTCCTTCAATATTTTTTGTTGCATATACAATGACATTGAAAACTAAAATTATATGAAAAATTTAGCAAACGATTAAATAATTGAGAAAAAAATTAAACTGTAAGTCGTAAAGAAAACATATAAACAATTTACATACTAGTTTCCTCTCAGATATATGGCATTGTAGTACGTCCGAGTGTGTGGATGTATTTTTTTGCATCAATGTTTTTTTATTTTTTCCAGATGATTCCAAAATTAAATTAAATAATGAAATGTATAATATTATTGAAAAACAAGAAATTTATTATTTAAATACCTCAAATGTAATTAATACCTTAAACTAAGTAGTTTTCGAATGGGTAATCATCTACTGTTACTACTTTATAGGACAATCATCCACGACTGGTACCACCTCTAACTCATTGAAAACTCTAGAATGCCAACCAATATACAACTCATGCTTGTAGGCTCTCCAAAGCTCACCTAAATCTTTCAGATGTGTCAGTTCTACACCCTCACCATCAGGAAAATTAAATCTAATCAGGAACCAAAATATTAATTCATATAAATAGAAAAATAATTCATGGCATTAAATACAATAGATTTTTTTACCCATATCTTTACCCATGCTCTATCCTTGACCTCACTTGGCAACTCTCTCTATGATAGCGTGTTGAAGGGAATGATGTTGGTGTATTTCGCAAGCATGGCCAAAAAACCCCGACATTGCTACCCTGTATTCTCAACCATTTGGTTGTCTTCATTGTAATCCACTATTACCTATGTGTGGTGGTTCCACACCGCACTCATGTGTGTACGCCCCCGACCCCAACTCCTATTAGTAGATGTATCTGTCATGAATGAAAAACAAATATTTTATCAAAACATGTTTTAATGAAATTAAATATTGGTAAAAATTTCTTTTAGGGTTCTATAAATATAGCTGCGCCAGTCTGATCACTGAGTGCCGCTGGATCCACAGAAACAGATGAAAAACCTGGTGGTGGAACAGGAGCTGAAGACGATGGAACATAGAATCTCAGAGAGACATATGTAGAAGGAATAGAAGATGGGACCACTATATGATCAGATTCTATCTAGGTAGTGGGAATCATCATGGGAGGCCAAAATAACCTGTGTGTCCCTAAAGACACACTGGGATCAGAATGTGGGAAGGATGACCTGTCAGTGGGAGGGGTAGGGTCTAGTCGAGTACGCGACGCTGCTCGTCCACCTCTGGTACGAACCATCCTCATACCACCAGACTGAGTAACAGGACCAGTACTTGGATCCTCGTCAAATAACTTTCGACGTATAGGTGTATCCTACAAAAATTATTACAAAAAAAATATTCACATGACATTATATATTTTTAAAAATATATATTTGTAATAAAGTGCTCACTACAGGAACTAATGTTGGAACGCCCATATACACTATTCGATGATTGTTCTCCATCATTTGTTTCCTTCGCCTCTCTTCAATTGGCTACATTTACTGGTTTTGAAAACAAATATGTAATTAATTAGAAATGGAAAACTAATGTGCAACCCAAAAAACTAAATATATGAGGGAATATGGGGATTCATTAGTAATTTAGCTATAAATTGTTTTAAATTATCTTGAATGGATTTAATAAATCATAAAAGTTGTAATGTTTACCATGTTAGAAATATTGTTTGACCAGGTTAGAATACAGTTCAATTCCAAATTAGAAAATGCAATTCAAATAAAAATCCAACCAATAAATATTATAAATTCACATAACGGTAATGTGAGCTAAAACGTATTTGTGATCAATAAAAAATCAATTTGAATATTACCAGCCTTAACAACCCAACTTGAGGTAAACCGAAAGAATTGAGAACATGGATGAATGGTTCTATATATTTTCATCCACAGCTTCAGGTTCCCAATAAACTCTGACAATTAATCTATTGGAGTCATGAAACGAAATAAATGGATTGGTTCCAATGGCACTAGGTAAAGATTCAATTCCATCATCACCATCATAAAAAATATGTCTTGGAATTACTTCAACTATGATACAAAATTCAGGTCGAAGTTGGTCTTCGACATAAAAAACTTGTATAGCCATTGATGCCAACACATATGGTTATTCGGTAGAAAGAGTGCGAGTCATATTAATTACTCAAAATCCACAATCATCAACAAATGTTTTATGTCTTGTCATCAAATAAAACCAATAGTATTTCATCATTGTGACTCGTCCATGAGAGTAATAATCCAATATTATTATTTGTTGAACGACTCCATAATAACCCACATTTTCAAATTGTGCTTTTCTATCTGATGCACTGGCATAACAATCTGTTTTGGTAGTAACCATAAAATCATCATGTTGTGTTCTCATGTTATTTTCTCAATCAGTGAGAATAAATTTGTACCCATTGAAAACAATTGATTTACAGTCATGAACCACAGTATTAGGACCAAAATCCAAAGCTCTTATTTCCTCAGACACAAAGTCAGCAGACAAACTCAATACCTGCAATATAAATGACTATTAAACTTATTTATATATTGATATAATTATTTTAAATAGTAATATTTTTACCTTCAATTTTAACCAAGAAGAAATATATTTTCTATTCAAAGTCACCCTCCTTCTAAAAGATAAGAACGATGCTTTCTATTTATCATTGTTTTATGTACCCTGTAGATAAATAATATGAATATTTTAACAGATATATATGTAAGATATAAATATTCCATTTAGTTACCTGATATAGACATAAAAAAATCACAGTTGAACAAAACTATGTGATGTTCCATCTCCCGCTCTTCGTGGATTAATGTCTTCAATGTATACGATCCAGGAAATCCTCCTATTTGGGGATGTGATGGAAAATTGGGGTCAATTTTCTCATATTGTTCTTCTTCATTTATCATTGGTTTTTCATTCTTGTAGTATGATCAGACAAATACATTGAGCAGAAATCCATACATTCTTGAGCCATGTAATCGTTCACGATAGAACCTTTGGGATGATTCCTGTTTCGGACGTAAGACTTTAACGTGTACATAATTGATTCAGTTGGATACATCCAACAAAAATAAATATGTCCTCCGAGAAGTATTTCAGTGGGAATTTGGACAGTCAGATGCAACATTCATGTGTAAAATGATGGAGGAAATATTTTCTCCAACTCGCACAAAATTAATGGGGCATCTGTCAACATTTTTTGCAATAAATACATAGTCAAATTCTTAGCACAAACATATCTAAAAAAATGGAACAGCCGAATAACAGTCACCCTTACATTATTGGAAAAATGATGACGGATTTCTGTTGGAAGCAACTCATGCAGTAGAACGTGATAATCACGAGTCTTCAAATATTTTAGCTTCAACTCTCTTCTGTTGACCCATTTAGATATGTTACTTGAATAGCCATAAATAACACTAATAGTCTCTAATACATCCATAAATTGTTTTTTTCGTAGGTGTCATCACATAAGAAGCACATGGAATTTTCCATTTATTTTCACTGATACGCACAGGATGAAATTTTTATTTGATTCCCTAATCCACCAAGTCATGCCGAGATCGTAAATCATCTTTTATCTTCCCCTTGACATTTAGAAGAACTGAAAGAAACATTCCGTATATATTCTTTTCAATATGCATTACGTTTAAGCAATGACGTAACAAATTGGTTGGCCAATAATGCAAATAAAAAAAGATACCCCTCTTCCCCCAATTGTAACAGGTTTCAGTGGAAACATTCTTTCTCTTTCAATATTTCATTTGACCCATCCCGATTGAAAAACGGAAATCTTTCAATTCAATAAGAACATCAGCTCCAGACATATACTGAGGTGGATCATCAGTCTCTATGGTATTACCAAATCTTAGATGATTCATTCTATATGAATGATTCTTTGGCAAGAATCGTCGATTTCCCACAAAACTAAAACTACAGAGATGTTTCAGTCTTCCGGATCGTTTATTCTTTATACAAACTGAACATGATAGTTTTCCCTTCATGATCCAAACATACATCATTGCATAAGCCGTAAAAGCATTGATCGTCCACATAAGTGCAGCATGCATCTGATGTATTTCTTTCGATCATGCATCATATGTGCACACACTTACATCCCAAATATGTTTTAACTCTTTTTTTAAAGGTTGCATTTATACATCAATATCAATGTCGGGATCAAAAGGACCAGATATGATTGTACTCATGAAAGTTAAATGTTTTTTCATACACAACCATGGGGGAATATAATAAATGTGTATAAAAACTGTCCATGTGTTGCACGAAGTAAGCATCTGCACAACGGATTAAAATTGTCGCATGAAAGACCTAGCCTCACATTACGCACGTCAGCAGCAAAATCAGGATGTCGAGCATCAAAATTCTTTCCATGAAAATCCATCTTCAGGTTGAACCAACTCATCATTAGTCTTATTTCTCTTGGTATCATTCCATATCATTTTTATTGATATGTCATCAGACATAAAAATATTCTGGAGTCTGGGGATCAATGGACAGTGACACATTACTTTTTGTGGAATGCGAGATGGTGTTCCATCAGATTTGGACTTCCAGTGGTATGTGCCACATTTTATACAATCATTTTGTTTAGTGGTTTCCTCCCATAATAAACTGCAATCTTTCCGGCAAGAATGAATTTTGTTTCTTGAAAATCCAAGTTCCTCAACTAATTACCATGCCATATAGTGGTTTGAAGGATATCTACATCATCTGGATGAAAATCCGTTAAGAGGGTAAGAATGTAATCGATTGATGTATCAGAAATCTCATACATTGTTTTCCCATGAAAAAATCAAATTAAAAATTCCAACTTCTTCATTTAATCGCATTGTCGATATACTAGAGTCGTGGTAGCATCATTCAATTTTTTCACCCTATCAATATCATCTTTTTCACTAGATGCATCATCTTTACTCATATCAAAGTCTTCTAGAGTTGAAATCCTTTATTTTTCATGATGATGAATAAACAGAAACTGATCATCTAACAAATTCTCCATTCCAGTCCTTTAATTTCAATCATCAGTGATTTGAGATTTCATTTTCTCCCCATTGTGATACCACACAAAGTATTTTTCTTGAAAACCATATTTGGTTATGTGGTAGCTGACTTCTTCATGGCTCAACCAAGGTCTACCAACACAATTGAAACATGGGAAGTGTATGCGACCACTATCTGAAGCATTGTGAAATGAAAAATCTATAAAGCTCTCCATATTATTTTGAAAATCGATTGAGATCTGATATGTTTCATAAATCCAATTTATTTCCATTCTGTAAAAAGAATTTATATAATTTATTTTTCCTAAAAAAGTCTATAAGATTGAACTTTAATCGAAAATACATTTAAGTAAATGATAACGGAAGGAGTTTCTAGTCGATGTAGTGAACTATTAAAATAATGTAAAGAACAAGTACTCATAAAATAAATTAAAATTTATTTATATTCATTTTCATTAGTTCTATTAGAGGCACATGCCTCAGGTCCCAGTATGTGTTATTAGAATCCCAAAATCATTCAATCATGTTCAATAACTCATTATTGGAACCTCTATGGCAATACCTTTCATTACCTAATTACTTCCCCAAGTTATGCGCACCCCATAGGTGAATAGATTTTAGGCTTCTACAGTAATAAGTTGTTCATGGATTGTAAAAATATTTAATTTCATATAGTATAGACAAAAACATTTATTTTTAATTTTGAGATCAATAATAAATTATTTCAATGATAAAAACAGTAATAAATTAAACTTGTGACATATCTAACATTTTTATTGATGTCTACACATGCCAGTATGGTTAGTGAAAAGCACCCCCCCCCTCATAAAAGTGTGTATTGTACAAAAAGGACACATAATATAAAACGTACAATAAGAACTATATTTAATTGACCATAAAGTTATATTAGTGTAGTCATCTTGGGGGAAATGGAATATATGATCATGGTTAACTGATGAATTCAAAATCTTGTATTCTATATGTTGGACACTATCTAAGGTAAAAAATCATGTGAGGATGGGTTGACATCATTCAATTTCTTACATTATAGTGATAATGATGTCTTGAATTAATGACTTGAGTTCACTGATTAAATTGGGGTAGTGGTTTCATAGTCTATGTAAACAGAATGATTAAATAAGGGTAGAGGTTGCATACACTATGCATAGTGGGGGAGTCTTAGCTTATTTAGAAACTAAAATAAATTCCCATCATAGGGATAATTAAGAAACATCAGCATCAAAAGAAACTCCTAACAAAAAAGGACTAAAAACATCAAACATTTCAAGAATTCACTACTATGCATGGTTTATCAACATGTTTAGTAGTAATTATATGACTTAATCATGAAAAACCTCTACAGCACAATGTTTTAACCAATAAACATAAGATAAATATATCAAAATATCTTTAAAACAACTCATTAATAGGCTCAAAATGTAAATATAATCTTGAACCAACCATGGGATCTCTTTCACAACACATTATCACACACCAGTTATATCATGTGTTACTAAATACCAAACATAGTCACATAACAAGTGTACTATAAAAAATTACATTACACAATCCTTATTAAAAAAATTCTCATTTTAATAAAACACTTCCCTCACGATTAAATCATTTCTAAAATGTCTTTCAAAATCCATTTTAAATCACCTATGTCTTCCTTTACCAATGGTTTTATAAAACCGTGGGTAAAGTCCTTCTTGATGAACTATTGGTATTAGAGCATTGGGAAAACCCAAATTTCTAGTAGTTGATTCTACTAGATGAGGTATGAGTCCACTAGTGAATATAAAATCAAGATTTTCCTATCTTACTATCTAAGTCACCACGACTAGTCAAAAGAAGTGAGTAAGATAATGAAGTTATGAGGATCACAATGAGGATCCTTATCAATTTCAATCATATTATTCAGACTTCAAATCATATCTCAATCTCACCCCAATCTCCATCGATGTGAATAATCCCATTTTCAACATCCATCAATTCTAATTATATGAATTGTGAAAGTTACATTAATGAATTATTACACTTGAGGATATTCATAATGTTCCAACTGAGTGGTAAGAAATCTTCAATTCAATTCAAAACCCCTTATTTAATTCAATATTTATAAAGGTTATCTATATGAACATCCTTCCAAAAACAAACTTGTAATTATAAATAGGCCTTTAAAAAATCATTTCATTCAATACATCCAAAAGGAATTAATGGTTGTTTTGCAATAAAAAATTCTCAATATTAATTCAAAACATTGGATTACAATATATTTCCACATGAATAAATATCTCATTTAAAATTACCAATGAAATAAAATGTCATAAAAAATCATTCCAAGAGGGTTCATTGTCATTTCACAAATTAAATCATTTGAAACTACTTAGAAAAAATTAAATAGGTGAACTCATTTCATGAAAATCAATTTATTTCATTATTGGAATAAAATAAATATGACAAAGACTCAATTTCACCATTTCATTATTTAAATATTAACTGAAAATAAATCAAAACATTCATGAAATTGTATAATTCACAAATACGTAAAAAAATTAAATATTATTTTCATCAAAGTAATGAATTGTTCAATTCAATGAGAATAGGGTTAATAAATATTTCAAAAGGAATTTCATGGAAAACATTCATAGAAACATTTCTAAAAATTAATAAACACATATAATTAAATTTCCAAGTAACAATTAATTACAAGATGAAGAAAAATCATAAAAACACATACTTAGAAATTCTGGAATCCAACCGCAATGAATTTGATATTTTTTTCTTCGATGGAGGGTTAAAGATTTAATTAATTAAATGGATTGGAATTGAGAAAGTCTAGATTACATCAAAACACAAAAAAAATGATATAAACATCAAAATCAAAACTTAAAACTAATATATTAGATGAATAACAATAAAAACAAGGTAGCACTTAAATATTTTTTGTGTATAAAGAAGAAAATACCTGATTCGAGATGATTCCAATGGATTTTCAGTGGTTCGGATGGGGGAAGTCGCAAGAGGAGGACTGCAGATTTAGGGTTATGTATCACAATTAGGGGAGAGGAGCGGCCGAGTGTATTTGGGGTAATACTTTACCAACGGTTTTAAAAAATCATTGGTAAAGGGGTGTCCAAGGTACCATTTCCCAATGGTTCTAGTGAACCATTGGTAAAGGGGTACCCTTTCCCAACGGTTCTAGTGAACTATCGGGAAAGGGTGGATTGAACACCCCTTTACCAAAGGTTTCCCTTCTTTAACAATGGTTTAAGAAAACTGTTGGTAAATAAGTGTGATGAAAAACCACCCATTCCAGTAGTGAAAATTGAAAAATATATTGTTTCTCAATATTGATGGATTATGGATAAAATCAAGAGCCATATTTTCATGAACCTCATGTTTAGTTGGAGTTGTCGCCACATGAATCGATGATTTACCTATAGCTTCCACAATTCCTTCATCCATCCATGAAAGACTAATGAACACCACATGATGGTGAAAGAAGCAGTCCAAGTGTGATCCCATTGAGTTTTCAACCTAAAAATCATGAATAACTAGAGAGAGGCTATCTCACAATCCTTATCGCAACCCAAATTCATAAGGGAAAAAAGAAAAAAGGTAATAGTAATTAATAATTTACTAACATAATATAATTTATCTACTAAATATTCCATATCATTAATAAAATATTGCAAATATATATTTTGAATTATTATTTAGTGACTAAATATTATTAATAATGATTTAATTATTATATTATGAATTATAAATTAATAATAATTAGATTTTTAAATAATTCTATAATTTTTTTCAATTATTATTAATTAATAAAACATATTTATTATTGAAAAATATTAAATAAATAATATTATTTGTTTTTTAATAATATTTATTTCTAATAAATATTAATTTCTAATTAATAAAAATTAAATATTAATAGTACAAATTAATATTTATTAAATAGTTGTTAATAATTATAATATAATTAGTAGTTATTAATTAATTAGTAATTATAAAATATTTAATTAAAAATTAACAATATTAAGTCAAAATTTGCTAATTGATTATTTATTAATTATTAATTATTAGTAATTCCTATCAAAAAATTAACAATAAATATTTAATAATAAAATTTGTTAATCAATATTATTAACAATGATTATATTATTAAAATTATATTGATTAATTATTTATTATTTAATTATTATTATTTAATTTAATAATTTTTTATAATTAATATTTATTTACAATGAATATTAATTACTAATAAATTTTAAAAACTAATCTTTAGTTGAAAATTATTAATAAAAATAAAAATATTTTTTTATCTTTTTTATTCTATTTTTTCAATTATTAATATTATTTTTTATTTTTTATATATTATTAAATTACTAATTAATTATATCCTATTAATTTTTAATTTTTAATTACTAATTAATATATTATTAATTAATATCATCAATTTGTAATTATTATTTATTAATAATAAATTAGTTGGTAATTAATATTTTTTATAATATTATAATTATTAATTAGTAAATTATTGTTATTAAATTGTAAAATTAAATAGTTAATTATTATTATAATTCTTTATTAGAAAATAACATCTATCATAAATTAAATAAAAATTATTTACAATAATATATTATTAATTATTTTCATGAAAGGGAGAACCAAAATTCTATATTGTTAATCTGGAAGGATTTATAGGCTAATCCCATGTATAAAAGAGAGCCATGAGGGGGGATTTCTATTAGAATTTCGTACTGCTATAATGGCAGTTGTAATAGATATTAAGTAGTTTCTAAATCCTAATGAAAATTTTTGTTATATATAAATATAAACCAAACAGAAGAAACTAATAGTAAACAAAAAAATTAAATATAAAAACTTGTATATATAAAATTTGTATTTTTTAATTTGGGAAATGGTGGAAAGAGCCATTCTTCCTATGTGTCTGGTTTTTTAATTTCATTTTTACATATCATTATTTTAATGAATATTTTCTTCAAAAACATAGATAAACAACTTATTTCTTAAAAAATCATACATCATTTATCTTTTTGGATAGAAATTCTTTTTCATTCATAACCTTGTTTTACAAAAATGTTTTTACGAATTTTCTATTACTCTCCTATGTTTTTTATTAAAAAATCATAACCATTTTTTGCCTTTTTACAAAAAATGGGTTGAATTGAATCTTCATTTCATTTTCCAAAAAAGTAATTTTTTTTTTATTTTACCACAATGATAAATGGATATTCATTTCTAACCTATATGGCACGAGAAAAACCCCTATCATTGTAAAGAATAATTTTTTATATAGCATCTATTATATTTTTTATGGATATTTTCAAATAATATTAATTTCAAAATCTTTATGCCTAAAAATGTGTTTTTCTCAAAGGGAAAATGATATATCTCTTACAAAAAATTTTAAATGATTACTAATGATTTGTTCGGTTTTCATTGTTATTTTCATATAATTGGACATTCATGATGTTTTCCATTATTAAAAATTATATTTAATTAGAATATATTTTTCTCAAGAAATATACCTATTAATCATTAAAAAAAATTTCCATGTATGATGGAATATTTTGATGTTACCACTACATTACTTGGGATATTAACCAAGTATACCTTTCTAATTTTCCCACTGATTGGTTTATTATAGAAAAAAATTAGCTCATGTATCTCTCTAATGGGATATACCGTTATAGAATTCATATACAGCCCACTTATTTTTCCTAGGTTGTGCTATGATGAAATGAAGAGATAATGAAATGATTATAAAACCAATCTATTTTTAAATGTTTATGATATCATTAATTTTTCATGTAACCCATTTTATTTCATGGGTTATGATATGAAGAGTTTTTTATGATCTTATGGTAATAATATGTAGGATTTTATTTATGTGATGGTTATTATGTTATAACCTAGGATTGTGGTTTTGTAATAAAAAAAGAATCTTGTTACATTATAAGAAATTATTGGTGGGACATATACCAATCTTCATTGCATTTGGGAAAACATTAAATCTCTTTAGATAAATAAGACTGAAATATATAGTGAAATTAGTTTATAAAATTACTTTATCCACTATGATGGACTTGGGAGTTAACCTTGACTAACATGATGATTTGGGGAGTGATCCAATTCCACCAGGAGAAATTGGATACAATTGGGGATGGTGGTTTGTACAACCTAATATATTTTTCTTCAAAAAAGGACAATATAATGTTTCTTATGCCATGCTAAAAGCAGGTACGTGGGTGGTTACCCCAAGCCTAACATGTTATGAATATCGGGGTGGGAAGCCTTGACAGAAGTTTTTTTAAACATCTTAAGGAGAGTGTTTATAAATTCTTTATTTTAATGATTAAAACTAATCATTCTTATATTACGAATGATTTACATGTATCATTATATCATTTTAAATGGTCTCATTTAGTTTTGTGTAAATTGGATAAGTATTGAAATGAGCGACCATTGGGACATAAGCCACCACCACTGTAATGAAATTGAGTTACCACTAGCCAAGAGCTACAGGTAAGGATGAGCTACCACTACAAGAGTCACCACCCATCTTTTCACAACATGATGAGTCACCACTAAGGTTGAGCCACCACCTGGGCCTTTTACAGTGGGACTCTAAGTCACCAATAGACTCTAAGTCCCTTATAGACTGAGGAATATCCAGTCTGAGATACCTCTAGATGACGAGTAATCACTAACACCATGCTACCATTTTTGATTGAGGACATTATCATTAACATACCAAATACTATTTCTATTCAAGTATAATTGATTAGCCTTTAATCATTTGACCAAGTAATAATGAAATATTCAACTCCTATCTAAAGATTTTTGATCTCTTTCAAGTGATGTGTCTATATCTATAAAAAGGTACATCTCTATCTCTTGGTATAATGATAACTATCTGAAAAGTCAATGGAAAATTTGTGTGATTGAATCTGTGTACTTGTAAAAGTATACTGATTCATTTTCTATGAAGATCAATGACACATAACCAAAATATCCAATATAGATATTGTTTGAGAAACAAACATATATCAACTAGAACATTCCAGAAAATTTCTATAACCGACTCTTTTGTTGCAACATTCAAAAATAATCATGAACTCTTCACTAAAGTTGATCAGATGATTTCAAACATTTAGAGCATACTAGACTGAGCATCATTATACTCATTATATTATTTTTATTTCTCTATTTGTTTTATTGATTTATCCTCCATGGATTGTGTTTTACACTATTTTCAAACACACACTATCTCATGTACCAAAACTATAGAATACTTCTCACACTCTCATTCACTTTACATCTATTTACCCATGATGTTTATGGAAGAGGACCTTGTGGCTACTATACTATTTTACATCCCATGTGTAAAAGTCTATGGTGATCATATAACATAGATAGCATGTTGTTGTTTCTTTCATTCCTGATCCAGATTATCATTATATTTGATTGTTATTGTAATCTTTGTGGAAGCATTTGATTTCCAAGTGGAGGGGATTACGTTTCATCTGGATACAAAACCTCTTGTTTATTCAACCGTGCTACTTTTGGTTCTATTTTTATCGAAACCATGGTTGTTTTTAATCTATAAAAAACTATTACGTTTATTGTTAATCATAATTAGTGTTTGTATTTTTTTCTATGTAGATTTATTTCTCGTGTTAATATAATTTCAATTTTATTTTCACAGAGATATAAACACTCATAGAGAAACCATTAAAAAGGATACATCATATATCAATATACTATTTTGATTGAAAGTTCAATTTATTTTGGTTATGGTAATTTATTTTATAACTATTTTTAGTAGATTTTTATTGGTAACTCAATACACACCCCCCCTTGAGTTAATCACTATGACCAACATTTGGAATTAAAGATTTTTAAATTATCTTCTCAATATTCGTATTAGTTATATTCTAATGATATCAAATATCAATAAAATCTACATATTATTTCATTATAGATAATATAAGTAGTGATATTCTACCAACAAACACCCTTATTTTAGTAATATAAATTATTATCAATGGAAAATAAAAATTAACATTCATTATGAAAGTATGGGGTTTTACATTTGGACTGTATTATAATATCATTATGAAATACCCTAACCTACAACAATTGCTTGGAGTTATTCTAAAAAAATAACACACAATAATAACTGTGAAGATATGAATTGTTGGTTTTGTGCCTCGGGTGATGAGGAAATTAATATAATATAAACGTGAAAATATATTTTAATGGAATATGGGATAGCTTATATGCCTCTCATGAAGGAACATAAAATTTTAATGAAATGTGACTACATACATATATAATTAGATATGATACTTTTAGAATGAAGTCTGATGAACCTATTTCTGACATATATCATATGTTGAATGATATAGTTGATTCTGTGAATTCACTAGGGAAACAAGTAAAATATAGGGATCAGGTTATTCGAATGCTCATATGTCTACAAGAGAGATGGAGAGGAACATCTGTTTAAATTGGTTAATATTATGATGAAATCAATCTTCCTATCAAGTAATTTATTGGAAATATGATGATGTAGGAAGAACATATTAAATTCAATAGGGATACCGATGAATTTGAACCAAAAATAAAATCATTTGGCAACAATAAAACTACCAAAAAACAAAGAGAAAAGGTAGATGCTAGAAATACTAGTGATGATGAATCTCCTGATGACAGTGATTAAAATATTGCTCAAATTGATAGAATATTTAATAAATTCAGTAGGAATGTGATGTTCTTAACGTATTAAAGTTTAAAGGAAATTATGATAACTAATGGAAGGAGAAACATATTGGAAGAAGGATGATACTCTGAATTACATCACATGATATGATTATAATAGGAAAGGTGACCTTAAATATGACTATCCAAAATTTAAATATAAAAAGAGATATGAGGATAAGGATAAAAGATTCAAAAATTCCATGAAATATACATTGTGTTTTTCTGAAAACATCTCTAGTGAATCAGGAAATAATTAGAAGACATGTATGATAAAGAAAATCATTGTATTATAGCTATCACATATGAGGTGCATACTAATCCTCTAGTTTCCCATTAAAATAATTAAAATCATTTATAAATGAATATATTATTTATATTAAGGAAAAACTATAAAATGATTATTTATATGAATATTTTAACATGCATGAATATCCCATTCATGAACTAATAGATAAATATATGTCCCTTGAAACCCATCATGCTTTGATAATAAATATTAATAATAGACTTACTGTTGAAAATTGGAAAACTGTTAAATATTTCAAAGAGAAAAAAAATTAAATATTTCAATTGATAAATTTTAAATATATTTATAATGCTTTATAAATGAATATTAAACTATAAGGAATATTCATGAAATGAAAATAACTTCCAAGTATATAAATGGAATAGGTTGTCCACCAAGGCAGAGAAAAACATTAAAACCCATATTTATGTCTACTAACAATTTTGTAAATTCATAAACTTCTAGTACAAAACCAATTAGATCTAATATTTTATTTATTTTTATAATATTATAGTCTATTTGTAATGAAACCACTAGGCAATTATCAGTTCCAAAGTATTTTATTACTAACATAACTAGACCCAAGAATAATTGGGTACCAAAATCTTTTTTAGCATAAAAAATGTTTTGTATAAAATCTATTAAAAAACACCAGTAAAAATCTATGGTATCTAGATAGAGGTGTTCCAGACATATGACTATTGAGAATTCAAATTTCAAAAATTTGTTCAATCTTGATGGTGGTCATGTCACTTTTTGTGACAATGCTAATGGGAAAATCACCATCCTTAGAAAAATCATTAATTCTAATTTAGTGTTTATTTATATTTTATTATATGTTGATGGTTTAAAATATAATATTATTAGCATCTATCAATTTTATTATTATGTTTTATGAAAAAATTCATAATAATTATTCTCTTGTATTTGATGATAAGAATGGTTTAATCTTTATTAATTTATGAAAATATAATATGTATTCTATTGAATTAAATTTATTATCCACTAAAATTTTTTTTTGCTAAATTTTATTTTCATATAGAATCATGTATTTGGAATAGAATACAAGTCCATTTCAATATTCATTCATGTAGAAATCTATTTAGGAAAGGATTGGTTAATGATATAAAAAACATGACTTCCCAAAAGAAAAAGTGGGTGATCCCAATCAAAAAG
Source organism: Viscum album (assembly GCA_963277665.1). Lineage (NCBI taxonomy): Eukaryota > Viridiplantae > Streptophyta > Magnoliopsida > Santalales > Viscaceae > Viscum > Viscum album. Next base: position 1,303,469,935 of record OY728157.1, read on the forward strand.
GGAAACTAATGTGACTTAATTTAAATCTATGAATGGAGTTCCAACCTCTCATTATCTTGAGATAGTTCATATAGAGCTAGTTAGACCATCTAGATTTTATAGTTTAAATAGAAAATGTTATTTTTCTATTCTGGTAGATGATTTTTCTTTGTAAACTAGAGTACTCATTTTAGATCACACAATTAATGATTGTTCTTATTTTATTAAATATTCCAAATCAGAAGAGAATCTATGCGGGATTAGGATTAAAACCTTAAGAAGTAACCATGGTTGAGTATTTAAAAATCAATTATTTGAATCATTTTTTCTCAAAGTGGTTATAATATCAATTTTTCTATACATAGGAACCCATAATAAAAGGTTATTGTATAAAGAAGAAATAGAACTCTTCAAAAGATAGCATAGACTATGGTAAATGAATATGACTTACCTATTTATTTTTTGGCAGAGGATATTAAAATAACATGTTATACAATAAATTAAGTTTTAATTATACTTCTTTTATAAATAACGCCTTATTATATATAGAATAATAGAAAAACAAGGGTTATTTTATTTAGAGTTTTCGATTTAAATGTTGTTATAATAAATAAAAAAAATTCTGGATATATTTTATTCTAAGAGAGATGAAGGAATTTTTATTGTCTACTCAACCTCTAGTGATTCATATATAGTGATTTATAAAAGAACCAAAATAGTGGAATAATCTATGCATATTAAATTTTATGAAACTGGTCCCAATGAACATAATACTATATTATAGAACCTTAAGGATGATCTGTCAACTCTGAACATTAATTACAATCATTCTAAAAGTTCTATTAATCTAGATTAAAATTTATGCAGTGAACTACTAGATCTCAAACAGAAAGAAAATATTGAGACAACCAGAACCAATTTTTCAATGAGTTATAAGGACTTATAGATACTGTCCATTAGATTCATTAGCATTATAGATAGACAGTGTAACACAAGCAATAACATCACTTTGGAATAAAATTTAACATCAATAATTCTTGTCACAACATGAACCATAGAAACAAATTATGCTATTAATGATAAATTCAAGGTAATATCTATGAATGAATAACTAAATCAGTATGAAAGAAACAATGTTTGGGAACTTTTTGATTGACCTAAATATATATAAACTATTGTAACTATGTTTGTGTTTGGAATCATGATTAATGAGTCAGGCATAATAGTTTGAAATATGTATTGAATAGTTTCCCAATGGTATAATCTAGAATAATTTATTGATTATGAAGAAACTTTAGAACCTACATGCATAATTGATTCCATCATGATACTACATTCATATCATGCACATTTGTATTTTAAAAATATCATATAGATGTTAAAAGTTCTTTCTTAAATGGGTTAATAGTTTAGTATGTTTTTGTTGAATAACACCCTATATTTTTAAATGTTCATTTTCCAAACGGTTATTTCAAATTAAATAAACCATTATAATGTTTGGAACAATATACTAGAGATTAGTATTGAAAGATTACATCTTTTTTTATTTCAGAAATTTTTTTAAAAGATTAATGGATCATATTATTTTTCTAAAAATATTTTCAAAAGATGTTTAAATAGGAAAAAATAAATATATCAGATTATTTTTGGATCTACTAAGGATTACCTCTGTATTAATTTTTCTAATGAAATGAAAAATTAATTTTAAATAAGTTTAATGGGTGAAGTCAAATTCAATATTGTATTTCAGTTTTTGTATAATAAATAGGGAATCATTTTGAAATCAGAATAAATATAAAAAAGTATTTTAAAATATTTAGTTTTTACTGAATTAAATGTAGTTATACTCCAATGAGTACCACTTATAAACTAGTTCATGATAAAACTTGGAAATAATTAGACTAAACTAGTTACAGATGTCTGAATGGAAGTCAATTTTACACTACTGCTAGTCATCCAAACATTATGTTTAGTTTTTGTGTGTGTGCTTGCTTTCAAGAAAATCCAAAAGTTTCACACTTGATAGCTACTAAAATTATTTTTAAATACCATAAATACACTACCAATTTATTATTGTTCTATACAAGTGGAAAATATATTTAATTTAGTATCTTATTTAGATAATTATTTTGGTTGTTGTATGTTATATTGAAAAAGAATCTTAGGAACATGTAATATTTTAGAAAAATATCTAGTATCATGGGGTGGGATGAAAAAAAATCCATTGCACTATATACTACTAAATATAAATACATAGTGGTACGAAGTTTTTGGGAACATATTTAGAGGTTGAAACATACTTTACTAGACTATGGATAAAAATTGAGACATTTACTAAAAAAATTTGAGGACACAAGTTCTACAAAAAATTATAAAAATATAGTATCTCACTCTAGAAAAAACCCATTGATTTAAGACCTCACTTTTTGAGTGACCATTTTCCAAAAAAGTGATATAATGTAATAATTTATTGAAACTGAACATCATGTTGTTGATATATTCACAAATACTTTGAATTATGAGAGATTAAACTATATTAAACATGACATCAGAATGATATGTTTTGGATGATGAGTCATCATTGATGATTCTTCATTAAAAAGTCATCATTATTGAATCATCATTGATTATTCATAATTAGTGAGTCACCATTATTGAGTCACAATTGATGATTCATCATTTTGAACAATTCATTGTTCCTTTTTCACCATTCCATTATTACTATTTCTTTGTTTTTGATACCTTTATTTTAACCAATTAATGTTTTTATTACTTTATATTGTATTATTTTTTGGAATCTCTAAATGATATGATTCATGAAATATGTCTAATTGGTTCACTTAATCCTCAAACCATTAAACTCTCAGATCATTATCTTCTTCTCAGACCGATAATTTATTATTCCTATCTTGTTCCATCCAAATCATATTGTCTAAGAAGAAAATGATATATATGTTTAATGGATTCTATCCAACAATTTTCTCATATTGAAAGTAAAGAAATATCATAAGTGGATTAACTAATATATATTGAATAATGGTGTTCATTATCTTAGGATTATATATAATATATATTAAAATGATGATTTTCTATAAGGAGGATATAATAAGAATTTCATCAATATATAATATTTTTATTTCTCCTTAGAGGAATGGGAATGGTGCCTATGATTACCTCATAAAGTGGAATATAAGTATTTTAATGGATTCATTCCCATTAAAAGTGGGATGTTAAATTATGAATATTCTCTCCTATATATAGAAATTTATGGTATACTATGGAGACCTATATATTTTGAACTCGATGGTGAATTTAAACTATGATTAATGTTTATATAGAATGTGTTCTGTTAAAAAAAGGGAAATTTCAATATAATGTGATATCATGATTTTTTACTTCAAATATATGCTGAAGCAAGTAAAAATAATCAATAGTTGTAGATTTTTTTATGATTCCTATGTATTAAATGTGAAAAAAAACTCAAGGTTGAATTTTTTGGTATAACCTATGATGATATCTTCCATCATAGATACAATGGGATTAGTCAAAGAACATGATTAATATGAAGATAATTTTGGAGGTTTTTATTTTTCAAAAATAATTTTCAAATGATTTTAATTAAATTGGATTCCATGGATGAAGTGTTGTATTACAGATAATGAAAACCTATATGATGAATCTATCCACACCAATCATCCAATAAGAACTATGGACATGTTCAATCATGTTATTGGGCCCGATGGGATAGTTCAATATTCAAATGATTATATTAGTGAAAATAATGAAGAAGTAAAAGAAGAATAAGAAAAATTCTTAGTTGATGTGGGGAGTAATTTGAAGATCCCTAAACTCCTCCAAAAGTTTCTTTTCGACCTATAATTATACCATGTTATATACCTACATGGGAGTCTCTTTTGGATGAAGTAGATGATGATGAAATCATAGAAAGGACTATTTTAAGATGTCTTCTTCCAATCCACCGAATGAATTAGTTATTGGATATGATAATGGAAATCTATGTGATGAATCTAAGGTGGAAGATTATGAAGAACATTAAAACATATAAGGAAATAAAAGTATGAATGATGAGAATCATGATAAATTATGAGATGTTAGTGATCATGGAGATTATCATAATGGTAGAGATGATGATGATCATGGAGATGATAAAAATGATGATAGTAATTTAGATGATCATGATAATCATAATAATGAGGTGGTTCAGACACACTCTTCATTAGTAGTGGTATCAAATTCTACTAGGGATAATGATAGATCTAATGATGGTGATATGGATGTTATAACACATATTTATATTGATGCTACGAAATATATAAGTAGGGGGAGAAGTATCCCAAACCATCTGATCCCATAGAGCGAACTGATCTCAGATTCATAGTTCATATAGAACCAACCTCCACTATGCCTGAACATTATGAATCCTTTCATGTTCATAGGGAACCAACTACTATTCACTATATAAGTCCTAGTGTAAGTGAATTTGAGGAATGAGAGAATATTCCTGGTTATCTATGCTTTATTCTTTCTTATAGTGATTTAGACAATGACAATGCCATGAGACTTACAAGAGAAGAACGATCCTTAGTGGATCATATTGATCAAGCTGGTGAGTTGAATCATTTTATTACAATGTATTCAGATAGAGCAGTATCAAATAAGGTTTCAATTCCACATGATAATGGAGTTCATCTTCATTCTCAAATAATTATGCAACCTGATGTTGTTACAAAAATTTATTTAGAATCTTTTCAAAGAAGTGTGCTTTATAATTTAGAATCCCTTAGAATAAATTAGATTTCATATTTTAAAGATGTCTTTAGCTGTCAGCCATCACAACTTAACAGACTCATTAATGATAACACTAGATATTTGGTTGATATTTATAAATCTCATTTAAAACCAAAATTTTGATTTTATATTCATTCACATAAATTGGAAAATATAATATTATAAAAAGAATATGAAATTATGATTTCCTTAATATAGTAAATTAAATCATTTTTCTTATAGAGTTTGAATTTTTTTTTCGAAAGTGGAAAGTATATCTGATGTTACCTCTTTATCCAATGCAACTCATCCAACTTTAGTTATTATTCATAGATAGATGAGCATAATGATTATAGGGGAAGAGTTTTGTATTTATTTGGGTAAATTTCTTGAACCATTAAGTAAATTTAAAGAAAAGACACCATCATGGAGATCACATCTACAAAATGATAAGGGAGCATTCCATTGGTCTCAGGACAGAAAAGGACATCATTAAGAAAGATATCAATTATTATTTTACAATGACTTCTAAAAAGAATGAGATCCATTATAACATTATATTAATATTATAGAACTTGATAATGACACCATATACAAGGGAATTCAAATATCATGTGAAGGAACTAATGGTTTTAACACTAGTGTTGTGGAGATTTCTGGAAGAGAAGCAAGATTTATTCACTATTATTGAGATAGATTGTAATATTATAATTGATTTTATCAACCTCGTGAATCCATTTATTAATTTTTACAATATGAATATAATAATAAGGGAGGAAATCCCAGTGAATACTATTCATTCTTCAATATCCATAAAGCTAGTTAGATACAGACCCACTGTGATTCCTCCGTTAGATGGGCTTTTTCCTCCACTATATCACCCTCTAAGTTTACCACCAGATGAAATTATTCACATAACAATTAATGTTTCACTCAATGAACCAATTCTTCCTTAAAAAACAATCCATTCCATCACAACCTATATTATTACAATCACTTCTAATGCTTCATTCAATAAAGTAACAAACAAGGGAGAAGGGAAAGAGACATATGCACTTAAAACAAACTCGATTAGTAAATCTGATTAGAGGATTTCATTGGAAGGGATATTGAGGTGTTACATTTTCTTTTGTTTAAAATGTAATTCAACTATTTTCACTCACTATAATTATATTTCTCCATTTTCAAAATCCTTTATCTATTTATATTTTAACTCATTTTTTAATCACATAGGGGAAGAAATGATGGAAATTAAATTGAATCTTTTTTTAGGGTTATCTATGAAATGTTTTCTGAAGATATTGAATTAAAATTTCTCCTATTTTTTATTTTTTATTTATAATAAAATCTTTTTAAATGTTTGGAATATTTTTTTAACATAAATAAATCTCTGAAAATCTATGTTTACTTCTTTAGTATATGAATTATTAACCATTATTTTTTGTGTTCATCAAAATGGGGGATGATGTTGGCTCCTCCTTATCAAGAGAGTGTTTAGAAATAACTTATTTTAATGATCAAAAACAATGATTCTTTTAGTAATAATGATTAACATGTCTCATGATACATTTCATAAGGTTTCAGACTTTTTTTTGGAAATTTTCTATGTGTTAAAAAATAGCATATGTTGAGTCTTAATTCACTGTCCCCGATATAACTTTTTGTCACCACTAGCCAGAAGTGATACTTTTGATGTCATGAACTGTGTACCACACACGGGGGCCCTAAGATAGTATGCATCATGACCTCTACAATGCCTCCACGGAGGCTGCAGTTTGTAGACTAACAGATAGGGTCTAATATCCCTCATTAGGAGACTAAAACCTTTTAATTAGAGTCATATAACATTTTAAATAAATAAAAAATAAATAAATAACATATAATAATAACCATGATAATACTAGTTTCACATGATGACCAAAATTGGAAGTAAAATATCAAAACTGAATAGAAAAATATGTCATGCAAATGTACAAGCCACTTGTCAAAGTGAAACTCAAAATTAAACACTGATAACTCCATAGTGGGTCCTAAACCTTATATGTTTCCCACATCTATGATCTATCCCAACATAGCCATCTTACATAGGACATTTTCCCAAATCAAGACGTACAACCAAGAAATCTAATCACGTACTAATATGGTGGCTTGTGTACGGTATGAGTATGACAATGTAGGACACCACCAATAATGTCTAAAATAATATCCAATCGATAATAGATTTATGCAGTTGTATAAATAATGCATTAAATTAATAAGGTAAATAATTTAATCTTATTCAGTTTCTCTTTATTAAATAACATAACACCCAAATACCAATGTAAACCATAACCCTCGATACATTCTTCAGCTCGTGTCAGAGTCTGAACTATTACAAAGGAATATAATATAACTAAATTCCCATGTTACCATTCAATATCATAATTCATGCATGAATTCCATTATTACAAATCATCATATCATATCACATTGTGAGATTTTGATGTAGCAGACCATGTCACACACATAATTATCACATGTGAATTCCATCTTTTCCAATAATCATATCTTATCAAATTGTGTGATTTTAATGCCACATACCTTTTTTGAAAAAAAATTATCAAATTTGAATTCCATTGTTAGCATTCAATATATGTTATCCCAATATGGGATTTTTATATAGAAGAACCTATCCCACATATAATTATCACATTAATTAATTTGATAATTAATTAATCACCTTAAAATTTTAACATTCCCATCATTAAATTAAATAATTCAACAATTAACTAATCACATAATGTACATTAATTAATTCATAAAATTATTCTTCTTTTCACAGTCTCAAAATCAAATAATTTACTCAATACATATTTATTTTAAGTCACAATTATAATAACCCTAATTATTTTAATAATTAATTATTATTACTCACAATCTCAATATCTCATAATTAATTAAATAATTAATTGTTCATAATCATTATCTCAATATCCCAAAATTAATTAAACAAATAATTATTCATACTCACAATCTCAATATCCCATAAATCATTCAAAAATTAATTATTCATTCCTAAAATCTCAATATCCCTTAATTAATTCAATAATTTATTATTCAACTAAAAAACCAAAATTCCAACATAATTAATTCCTAAATTTTTTCATAATAAAAAATTCCAATATCCCTTAATTTCATATGTTCTTATGTTAATTAATTCGCAAAATTAATTAATTAAATCAATAAATTAATTGAGAAATATCTAATTGAAATTGTAAGATTTTATCCACATAACTATAATCAAGACTTTGGGATTTTATTTAAAGACCACCTACCTCAATTTGACAATAATCACTTTCCAATGTAAATCTCTGATTTGGTCGGAATAATGAAATAAAATGAGATATAGATCATAAACCTATATTCATGATTATATGAATAATGAACCCTCAATTCTAGAACATGATCCACACTCTTAGACCTAAATCCAAACAAAAATGATGATGAATAACACTACAATAGATGGGGAAGAATTGGAAAGGGAAAGGAAACCACATGGGATGAGATTCTCTTAATAAGAGGGTGAAAATATTCAATCCATGCTTTGGATCAAGAATAACGGAGTTCAGAATGTCTTGGAATCCTTTTACAACGAAAAAAAATCATCAAAAGGCATTAGGGGTTGAGTTAGGACAGAATAAGGGTAAAAAGGTGGGATTTTAAAATTTTAAATCTAATTTTCCATATATTAAAACGCCATATGAAATGTTGGGTGCTTGATGATCATAGTTTACTCTAACCATGTGCCTCTTCTAGAGGGTTCATAGTTTCTATTTTTTGGGTGAACAATTAGATAAACATTATACTAGTTTTACAAAACCTATTCATCTAGGGTTGCGAGTTTGGTTGGGAAAAGGCACAATGTTAAGGAAAACTTTGCGCCAACGGCGCACTTCTCTCTTTCCCCCATTTTCCTAAATATTTCACCAGAACACAACCAAAATGAAATACCCAATGAAATGTAGTCAACACAAGGAAAGAGAGTATCTATAAATGAACATGAGACTTCACTTGAAAAGGTTTATGTTATACAATATCCTCACCTTATAATAGCTCTTCCCTGAGATATACTCCCAAGAATAACTAAGTCTCTAAATCAAAAATATTTGGACACTATGACGTCATATTTGTTTCTATGTCCCATGTTTCCTCTTGAACACGATCATGTTTCCAAAATACACAAAATATTTTCATGATCTATCCACACAAAACCTTCTCATTATGATCCAACACGCATATCAGATGATACTAAAAGGACATATCGATCTCAATCTCAAAATCAACCACATCGATCAAGTGAGAATTGTCGTGGTGATACTACTAAATTAGTGACACATTGAAAGCCTCGTGAAAAGTATTGTATGTTTGAAAAAGATATAATAAGTATTCCATGATCCAGATTCACCCCACAACATCATATGGACCAATGATCATGGGTGTTAGCTTTCCCTGTCACTGTATCCTATAGTGGAATAATCTAAGTGACACCCTAAGGAATACATGATCACCCTCTGTAAACTCTAGGGGTTTTTGATGTCTTCCGACATAGAACATTGGTATACTCTTAGACATATCCATACACATTCAAATTATTTGTACTTATTATGATATATCTTACACATGACTTGGTCCCATGAACTTTGACTCGCCTATCACTATCAATTATAGGGTTGATCTGTATAGCCTACCATAAAGTGTGTCATATGGTTCCATCTGTATATTTTCCTAAAAATGTTTTTATAATAAAAATACAAAAGATCTATATGATTCTACCAACACCCACCATGTTAAAGAACACACGCTCATAGAATATCCTTAAGAACCTATATAGTATGCTCGGAATTCCCATCTATATGTGGGTGGAATGGTGTACTCGTCTTGTCCTATATACCAAGAACCATATAAAATCCTTATCTGCTGTGTGAATTATATCATCTGTCATGGTGTGAAACAATATTCTATGGCACCCCATCTAGACAGACTATCTCCCAAATATACAATCCACCAACTGTTCATCTTATAAAGTCTCACGTGTATACAAGAAATGTGCTTCCCTTTTCAAATTGTATACAACCACACAAAATGCATGATTCTTCCAGGGAATCTTTAGGATTTCCACCATAAAATTCATATTAACTTTGTGCTACTTACATTCCAGAATGGTTAATTGTTTATGTAGACCCCTTGGTCATTTATGCTCATCCATCACCAGTTGACAGAGATAGAATAATTTACTAAACCATTATATATCCTTTTTCAGGCATGGACACCAAAATTTTCATCATAGGTCATGGTAAATTTTGATCACACTTGGATTTGGAACCCACTTTGAGGTATGAAACTCACACATCAACACCTTTAATATGATCATAGGAACAATAAGCATATCCCAAACATATATGATCTAATATTCATCTATGATCCAATCAAAAGGTGGCACCCTACCATTAAGGTTATCCCATGTGGCGAAAACAATAGATCTGCATATTGTATGTCTTTGATCTGTCTCAAAATAGTATACTCTACTAAAACTGTTAGATGATTTATCTTTTAATTACTCTTCTAAAACACCACAAGCTTCTCTTCTAAAAAGTTCATCATTTTCTACTCTTCCCTAGGATTCTGAACTACCTGAGTCTAGGTTTTCCTACGCAAGTAATTATCCACATTATTTCCCTTTTGGGAATATTTTCTATATAAAAATCAAATGACTTCATATACCCAACCCACCTCTAATTATAGAGATTAAAATCTCACTTTTAAAGGACAAACATCAGGTTTTGTGATCTGTATACAAATTAATATTCTCACCCACCTGATAATTCCCCAAACACATTAAATCATAAATCACCTTAGCTAACCTGAGGTCTTGTGTTGGGTATTTCCATTCATGAGGCTTCAACTGTAGAGACCCATACAACACAACATGATCTCCCTATATCAACTCTTCTCCGAGTCTAGTCTCAAAAGAATCTCAGAACACCTTATAATGCTTACCTGGAATGTAAATGATCATAATCAATTTTGATGTCATGTGCTTATCCAACAACTATAATTAATTATCTAATGCTTCCAACAATTAAAACATTTCCCCATTTTTTTCAATCCATAAAGTGATTCTTCTAAATAGGAAATGTCCTCAATTAATCTCCCATGTTATAAAACTATCCTCATAAAGCTATGGATGTCAAATACATTAATGGGATACTCCCAAAAAATATCAACCCGAACCTTATCATGGTCCAATGACACACATTACTTTAAGATTATGTGACTCATGACATGTAAATGGACAATCCAAAATGGACACTTAGATATATTGGAATATAGAATACTCTCTCTCAGTGTATGTACGAAGATGACAAGTTTTTTTGGAATTATCATCATGAGTCTTGGAGTAGACAATATTTCATCCATAAACACCACTAGTATATGATCCAGATACAGATTGATGATTCTATTACTCAAGTCCATAAACATTTTCAGTGCATTCATCAGGTGAAATGTCTTTACAAAAAGTCCTCTTGGTCATACCATCTTCTAAAATAAATCCTTGGTATATTTGAAGTCCGAACTCTCAACTGATGATACCCTGATCTCATGTCAATCTTGAAAAATACACAAGCTCCCCTTAACTAGTCAAAAAGATCATCAAAGCTCATAAGAGGATACTGATAACTCACATTCATCTATTTCATCTCCCAGTAATCGAAACATTAGTCTAATCTTCTAGTAACCTACATGAAAAAAATTGATTGAAACCCAAGTAGATGTACTCGGATGGAAAACCCCTATCATATAACTATTCTAGTGAAGTATTTAACTCTTGATTCTATTTTCGTCACATTCTATATGGTGTAATAAAAACTGGATCATCACCCTTCATGATATCACACTTAAATTCCTCATATATCGTAGGTGGTGGCCCTACAAAGTCTTCTAGGAACACATTCTGAAACTAATTCACTACTGATGGAATGAAAACCTGAATCACTCCTCTATAATCCAACATCTAACTAGAAATGTTGGTGGAAATCTACTGCTATTTTTGGTGACCTAGCCTTGCTCAGTTAGCCTTGTTGTCCCACAATCTATGGTGAATATATTCATCACCCTTAGGAGATGTAAAAACCACTCTTCTATCATAACAATCAATTTGGTCTTGGTTTTCAACTAACCACTCGTTAACCATAATTTGTTCAAATATGAACATTTCATGGATGTAATGATCCCATAGAAAATTATACTCTCCAACCTCAAGAGAATATTCCATGCACAATAAGATGTCTCTATAACATACTCTCAACAGTGTCTCTATGGTCAACACCCCACACACGAACTAAACATACATTCTGAAAACATTCCAAATTTGTGTAGAAATAAAGGAATGAGATGAAATATTATCAAATAAAAATCTTGATATCATATAAGATAAAACGATATTGTCTCTTACTTTTGGTGGTCCAGCCTCCTGATACACAAGTGTAGGATGAATAACATGACACTGTTGTCCTCTTTTCCTTACGAAGAAAACTAAGTCCCATGTGATTCACCACTCTGGTGATGTGATCACTCCTCTATAAGAGATCCTCTCCCACTTCCCCTACCACCTCATCCACTAAATCTCAAGCTGAAAGACTGATATGGTGTTGAAGATCCCCTTCCTATACCCTAGTTCTATCTTGCCAATCCATTGTTTCCTGCCTATTCCAGGTTTCTGAAATCCTCTAAAGATGCCCCAACATTATGCAACATTTTAAACTACTGATGGTCAAGGAACTGTATTCGGAAAATTATTGACCTAAAAAACTGATCACAAATATCATGGGTAAGATCCATAGAAACTAATCCCTATATATGTTTACTTTATTTCCACTTCCCTAGCTAGCACATTCATAGACATGATTTATTATCACAGAGGTATTACCTCATGCCCTTATATATAGAACTACCTATCCTACACTGGAATATAGTCTCAGGTTCCCCTCATCTATGATATCCCGATCCCCCTCATCATAAAACATAGTTATCCAAAATAGGCTAACATGAGACTTAATTTTAGATTTAATATTGTCCACGAAATGTCTCATCGTAACTTTTTAATATCCGTCCAAAACTACATAACAAAACTACATTTGTGTAACTAATCCATCGTATTCCATCACATACATACTCCTTTGAGTTAATCTCGTTAACTCAACCTCTCTATTTTACCTAATAATATCTAGATAAAAGTGGTCTAAAAACATCTAATAGAACTCCTTCCATAACATACCATCATATTTTTCAGTCGGAACCTGAACTTCATACTAGAACATCATAGATCCTCATTGAATATAAGTAGCCAACATGACCATCTTCTCAGAAAGAGTCTCAAAATGTTCAAGGATAGTTTGGATAGAATGAATCTAATACTCATCTCTATCAGGTCCACCCACTCTAATAAAATTCTAAGGGTGATGCAATTGGAACTCACATATGATGTAACACATTCTTATCAAAACCAGAACTAGGTCTCTTTCCTTGAACTATATGAAGAGATTGATGATCTAATGAAACATATATATTACTTCCTCACAAGAAACTGTTTGTTCCTCATGTTACACTCCTAGAGAAACCTCTCTAACTATGTCCTCATGTTGTCATCTCAACAACCTTTATCATGGAGGCATATCTCTACAATTCAAAACACACACCATTGGACACAAAACAAATGTTAACACGTTTACGAGAAACAGAATATAACCCAAAAATGTCTTTTCCACAAACCCCTAAACATGGTCAAAACTGAGGTGCTATCACTACACTTAACCATCCTACACTTACGTTCTGGTTTATAAGGGTAAACACATTTTTATTATTTGTATTTTTCCTTTCGAAACCCACTTATTCTAATACTATATAATTTAAATATATTTTTAAATTTCTTTTTAGGTATCATTGTTAGTTTACTTTCACAAAAAAGAAATATTTTTCAGGTTAAACAGTATACCCACAACCCATTTTCCATGAATGCATAAGATGATGCATGTCCCAAAAATCTAGAGTTCCTAGAATGATGTATGAAAACTAAAATCTATTTCCATACTAGGCCACATGTGAAATCTCCAAAAATCCGTTATGTAATAATCACATCACATGAAAAGTTAACCAAGAATGGTGAAATAATATTCAACTATAATATCACATAACAATAACAAAAAATCCCACCATAGGTACTTGGGTTATCCCACATACATGGTTTATCTACTCACTTGAACGAGCTCAAAACAAATGCTTGACTCTTTCTAAAATCATTTATACCTTTCTTAAACTATAATACAAATGAAAAGAAATAAAAATTTACTTCACGCCAAATTTTGACATCTCAACCCGTGTGCCACACACCGGTTCCCTGAGCAGATAGGCCACATGACCTCATATATGCCTTCCCATTTTATAGACATTACAGACTAGAAGAGGGGGTCAAATATTAGTCATGGGGAGAATATAAACTCTTTATCAGAGTAATACACTTGTGTAAATAATTAAATAATATGTAATTCCCCTTAATCCTAACAAGAATAATACCAGTATAATAAGATGGCCAAAATATGATGTACAATATCAAATCATAATAATAAAATATTTTATGCTAATGTACGTGACAACTATCTAATTGAAACAAAAAATTAAATACTTTTAAAACTACTATGAAATATCTATACTATTTCTCATTCCCTCATCCATGATCCATCCTTAAGAATCTATCTAACATGGGGCCTTTTCCCTTATCAAGTCCTACAAACATGAAATCTATTCAGGTACTGATCAAGAAGACTGATTATAGTGTGAGTAAAAATCAGTATGACACCACTAATAGCATCCAAAATGATATCCAGTCAATAATAGGTTGATAAATATGTATAAAGAATAAATAAATCAATAAATAAAATATTTTAAACTTATTCAATTACTATTTATTTAAACACATAACTCTCAGGTTCATTAGGACACATGAACTCTCATTACTTGCTTCGGCCCACGCCAGATTATGAACTATCCCTAAGGGATTTAATATAACTAAATTCCCATCTTAGTAGTCATTATCATAATTCACATATGAATTCATCTTTTACCATTCATCATATCCTGTTACACTGTGGTATTTTTATGTATTAGACTATGTCCATCACACAATTATCACATGTGAATGTCATTGATACCATCCAATATATCTAATAACAATATGGTATTTTAATATTTTAGAACATTTCCTCCACAGAATTATCACTTGTGAATTCCATTGTTACCATGCAACACATCTTATAAAAACGTAGTCTTTTCATGTAGAAAACTATGTCACACACATTAAAATAACATTAATTAATTTTTTAATTAAGTAGTCACATTCAAAACATTCACATGCCCGTCATAAAATTAATTAATTCATAACATGATGTATATTAATTAATTCCTTAATTAATTAATTTTTTCACAATCTCAACGTCTAATAATTAAATCAACAATTAATTATTCTAATTCACAATTCTAATATCCATAATAAACCCAACAACTAATCATTCATACAATAAATCTCAATATCTCAGGATTAATTCAAAAATTAATTATGCATACTCACAATCTCAATATCTCATAATTAAATTGACTACTGAATATTTATTCTCACAATCTAAATATTCCACAATTAGTTATTCATAATCACAATCTCAATATCACATAAATAATTCAATAAGTAATTATTCATACTGAAAATCTCAATATCTTATAATTAATTTGACAATTAATTTTTATATTCAGGAATATCAATTACCTCGTAATTGTTTTATTAATTAATTTTTCATAATCTATAAATAAAATATCCCACAATTTAACATTTTCAAAAATTAATTAATTCAAAAAACTAATTAATTCATTCATAAACTCAATTGATAAACATATAATAGAAATTATAAAATTTCATATACTTAATTACAACCAATAAAATGGTATTTTAATTATACACCACCTCCCTCAAATTTGGAAATTAATTCTCACCAATAAAAATTACTAATATGAGTTGAATAAAGATGTTGAATGAGATGTAGATCTTAAACCAAAATTAAAGATCATATAAATAAATATCCCTCAATTATAAATCTAGATACACAATATTATATCTATATCGATCCAAATATAGTTAATAATAACCCTATAAATTATGGGAGAAAAATTTAAAATAGAACGCACCCCACGTGGTATGAGATACACATACCAAGAGGGGTGTAGATCTTCAATACAGTCTTTGGATCATGACAAAAAATGTTCAAAATATCTTGGAATCTAACAACGATGATACATAATCATAAAAAGTTTTTAGGGGTGGACAATTGGCTGAATTAGGGTTAAAATGTGGGATCAAGAAAATTTAAAACAAATTTTCATGGGATAAAAATACCATACACACAATTTTATACTTAGGGTTCTTAGTTTCCCCTAACCATGTACTTTATCTATGTACCTCTTCTAGGGGGTTCATGGTTTCCCCTTTTAGGGTTCACAGCTTGACAAACAATGCACTATCCATTCAAAACCTCTCTCTCTATGGATGCATTGTTTTCTATTCCAAGGCGGACAATTAAGGAAAACTATGCACAAACTATCAACTGGCCTCTTTCTTCCATTTTTCTCATACTTTTACACAAACACACACCAATGAAAATCCCAAATGAAAATTACTCAGTAAAAGAAAAAAATAGTACATGTAAATGAGCCTGAGACATCCCGAGAAAAGGTTTGGGATTTACAATACTAAATATATAATGCCTAAAAATATTACTTATAACTCTCAAATTAACCTTAACACCCTAATATCAGAAAGATTGTAAACCATTCCATTATTACCAACTGAGATGACCCACAACTACACTCCCAATTCAACAGATTATTATATTTATATTTTTTCTTAATAAATTATTTAACCTCACTAAAGAAAGTATTCTGAGGGCTATTAGGTCTATAATTTGGTAATATTTTGGATAAATACTAAAAAATAGTATCTCAATAAAAGTTATATTATTTCCTGAACACTTATAAGGAAAAATTGGATGATATTAATCATATCCATAAAATTTGATTGATGTCTCCGAAGTAACTCTCCCATAACTAAATACCTATTAGAAAAAAATTTAAATGTGGGGAAAGAAACTAGGCTAGTAAGGGGTTTTAAATCAGATCTAAACATTTTTATATAATACTATAAAACATTATTTGATATATAAACCCTTAAAAATGAAAAAAATTCACCAAATAAAAATTTATTTAACCATTAAATAAACTAATACAGTGAAAATTGATAGAGTTTCTCGAAATAAAATAAATATTGATGTATATTTTTTATTAAATAACATTGAATTTAACATTTCCTAATATTTTTATCCCTTAAAAATAATGAATTTATTATAAATAAAATATTAATACTCATAGAATATATGAAAATAATATCTTATTAATAAATATTGTGATTTTTCATAAAAAAATATATCTCAATCTTATAAATATATTCTTCAGAAAAATTGGTCATTGAATGCAATATAGGTCCTACCCATCTTGTTCAACAATATCTCTTCTGTCAAGGTTCACTACCCAATTTATCATCACGTTTACAAAGTCCAAAACAAAATCAAATAACATGTTTTATAGAATATCATTTCCCATTTATATTTTATTCATACTATTTAAACTATGTAAATTGATCTATATATTAACATATTAGTAAATATATATATATACTTGTATTTTATCATTGAACAAGGGTCAACCCCAACTCTTGATAATATATCAATTAAATATATTCATTAAAAACAAATAAGAATAAAATATTCATTTTAATTAAAGAATTTCATCCCTAGAAATATGTATAACTATTATGTACAATTTTAAACACATAAAATTATTACATTTTTAATCCATATAAATATCATTATATTTACAAATATGTGATTTAGAAAACATAAAATAAATTATATTAATAAATCTTAAATACTATTTTTTCTGGGATAAATTCCCCCAAAAAATTAATCAATCCATGAAAAACCAATTTGAAAACAATAATATTGTTTTAAAAAATCCCTAAAGAGTGAATTTTATTTTCTAAAAAATTATTTTTAAAAAAAAATTAAATGAAATTATGTTTCATAAAAAAACCGCCCATGATGTGAGTACAAAAAATACTGATACATATGAAATGAACTTCAAATAACAAATAATATTATTTCAAAACTATCATTGATTTTCATAAACATAATATTTTTAAAAATATGTTGATATCATATTTTTATGATGATGTGTAAATAAAAAGATGGTAATTATTAAAACATTGAAAATGTGTTTCAAAAAACACCAATATTACCTCATACTACTAACTAGTATTTTTAAGAATCCACTAACCTAAAACAATGATAAAGATCCCTCCAAGAAAACTAAACTCACTCACTTCATCTCTCCCTATATTTGTATGTGTTTACCTCTCTCTCTACATAAAACTATGGAAATAAGATAATTTATACTTCTTAAAAGGCATCTGTTCTATGGGTACTTGAGAAGAAGAGTTTCATTTAGAGACAACCGCACTTATATTTTTTGTATCACATCCATATTTTTAGTTTTGTAATATATATATATAGTAATATTCTAATAATTTAATGATAATTATGTATAAGAACTAGTTCACCAGTTATTTTCAAGAAGATAATTATTTCTTAATATAGTTATTTGTTTTATTAGTATTTTCATCTTAATATAGTGGTTTCTCTCCCATTATATGTTATGTTAATAAAATCTTATAAATACCAATCAAAAATAGTTGACGTTATTTTTTTATTTAACCCCATATTTTGATACCTAATAACCATACTATGAATAACAATCCTCAATAACAATGATATATTTTAGGGTTTTCACCCATGATATGGAGTTTTAGTCATAGAGAAGTAGTGGATGAAAGTGGTTATTAAACCATCTTATAGAGACGCATACCTTCCGTAAAAAAACATTACATTTTATTAATGAATATTTGTTATATAATATGATTACCATTATATAATTTTATAGGTATTAGGCCTTTTCAAAGATGGATTCATAAACTTTTTATTCAAAATAGTTCTACATCATCTTCCTTTCAGTAGTTCACAACTACCAACCATCTTATACATATCATACACAAAATATTTCTTCATATACTAGGTAACAAAGACGTAAGAAATGGAGAGATATAATTATTATTAAATGTAAAACTTGGTGATATCAATTATCACATAAAAATAAAATGATCATAATGGTATGAGAACATGAAAATAAAATTTTTAAACCATACCCAACATATCATTTATCATAATCCTGAATTAGGGAATAAAGAATGAAAATTCACAAGACATGAATCCTAAAAGAATAAAATAACATGTGATATGAGAGTATAACATTGGAATAAGACATAAGATTATGGAAAACACTTACGTATAGAAAATTATTTCTATATTAAATAATTGTTTTCCAATATTATCATATTTTATTGGGTTCATTTACCATTTCATAATATTTTTACTCAATGTTCAGTCCCAATTCCATTATAGTTGATAGAGACTACTAAAGATCGACTTGGGCTCATCATTTAAATCCTTTTTATATCATGAGATATCCATCCTTACCCAATTCTTTAAATGGATATATAATTTCAGGAACACATCTAACATAATGAAAATCATATATATCTTTGACATAGATCATAACGAATCATATTAAGACCAATGGAACGTAAATGGATTTTACAAAAATTTTTGTATTTTATCATAGCATAACATGTCAAAATGAAAGGTGTCTCATAAAGGTTTTATAAAAATATACTTAATGTGTGGGAATGAAATGGGTTTTATAGAATCATCATTAAATAAAGAGAATCATAATATTCCAAATGCATTTATTTTGATGGAATCTTTTGAACATAACCCCTATATTGAAAATGTAAAATAAAAGGATACTTTCTTGGATATAAATACATTTAAAAGATCCTAACATCATTTCATGAATGAAATAATCTTCCCTCATTGAATCAATTATTAAAAATCTAAATATTTCCAAATTATTATTTAAAAAATGTTCATTAAAAATAAACATAGAAATGTGTAATGTACTCATCATCATAATGAAAATTCGGGATAGTGGGTATTTCTGTTCATACTGTTTATATTAAAAACAAAGAATCATTTAATATTTTTAGAAAAATGAAAAAATCCCCTTGATTGTAAAATGAAATAATTATTACTGTTAAATTATTTTATGAATATTAAGTCACAAGTAAAATTATTTTAAACAATATTTATGAAATTGTAGAAAAAAATTCTTGATATCATTTTTATAAAACATACACATGAGAAAAAAAAATCTGCTAAAGAGAGAAATCATGTCAAATTTCATTACAAAATATTTTCATTATCTTGTATAAATAAATTAAAAAATAAAAGTAAATTATATAATAACTTTATATATTTTTTTAGATTTTTCATAATTTTATTTATAGGATGATCATGAATTTTCATCATTAGATACTTTTTCAAAAACTCTAGCAATTAAAATAACATTGTAACATAAAATAATTACCATGAGTTAAGATTTCTTATAATGAACTATAAAATAGTATATGATAAATTAATTTTTAAGATAAATATATAATAAAGTTATTTATATTCTTATAATTTCATATATCATGTGCTTAAAACATTTATTAAATATTAATTAACAATTGCTTATTAAAAATGATGTTTTGTGTGTCAACGGCTATATTTTTTTGAGAATTTTGTTTTGGGAGTTGTGGTCCAAATATGTGGATCATGGTTCCATAAAATTGAAAATAATTATTATTATATTAATATATTATATTATATTTTTTTTATTCATCCCTAAACTATATAGATATAATAAATAATTACCCTATTCATGGTGATTGTAGGTTATATGTACACATTTATGGTTTTTTTGGTTTGAGACTAATGTATTGAAAAAATGGTATGTAAAAATTCCTCATTACATGATCATTTTTATATCATATATATATATATATTATATAAATTAAATATATACATAGTATCATCAATGTAAAATATAAATTAAAATAGAATAATTTTGCTTCATGGAGGTGGTAGTCCATACGTTTTCATGAGCAACATTTTAATATTCCAAAGGATGGGATGTTATAAAAATATATATAGTATTTTAATTATATATGAATAATTATATTGTATATATATAATGTAAAAAATCAAATGACAATCATAACTATCAATGAATTATGGTAATGGAAAATAAATTTTGTGGCTACTTTGTGGGGGCAGTTCACATATACACACGAGGGATACATTCACTAATGATTTTCTGGAATAAAGAAAGGATAATAGATATTAAATAATCATAATAATAATTTGGTATATTTAAGATACTATAATTATTAATTTTATTATCAATAAAAAATATTTATAGGACATATAAGAAAAAATAATTTGATACATGTTGGGTAAGAAGATTACCTATTCTTTGGTATGCCTCTATTAGATACCTTCTTAAAGACCCTTGGAATGGTATTTAATGATTACGTAACCTCTATTTCATTGATAAAGAAACTTATAAGATATGTGTTTAGTGTTTGGTCAAGATAGATAGATCATAGAGGATTATAGAAATGGTTGAAGGGGTGTCTCTTTAAAAGCTATGTGAGGGGAACTCTTGAAAATACATTGAGTAATAAATTAAAATAAATGATTTTTCAAAGAAAATTGGATCTTAATTTATATTTTTAGAATGTAGGATGAGTATTATATCAAATAATTTCATAAAATAAAATTTTTACACGTTTTAGTTGATTATTTAAGCATTATCTCTTAGATACCCAAATATTAGAAAATGCTAATAAAAAGGCCATGTCAAATAACTCACGATGTTGTTTTGTAAAAGAAGAGAATAAGTGGGAAGTGAAAATATAGAAATGAAGGAAATATTAATATGAGAATAAAGATCGATATTGATAGGGAAAATTTACATTAAGAATGTGAATGATCCTGATAATGTTAACACTCCCTGAACAATAAATCTATAAGGGTGGAATAGACCATGGATTCAATAGAATTTAATGTTATAGGAAAAAAAATATCATGATCCGATTTCCCATATTTGACGAATTTATTTACAATTTTCAATAAAGAAAAATTAAATAGTCTCATATGATAAGAATGATTTATTCTTTTAAATAATTTATCCAATAATATTCACTTTTTATAAAAATGAAGAGAAATTAATTAATATTTTTCATTCCTGATGTAATAAAATAATTTTCTAATTGGTCACATAATGAATAATATGATGACACACTATTCCTCAAAGCATAAACTATTATCTAAAGTAATAACAATTATTTGAGGTAATTTTAAAATCCAAAATCTATAAACCTTTCTTTGAAAAAATATAATAATTTTTATAAAAATTTTCATAGTAAAACTAATAGTTCAACTTATTTTATTTTGAAAATAAATAACCTTACATCTTAATTATCCACACTAACCTCAACATTAAAGAATATTTTAACCAAAAAAGTGATCTCATGGTTTTAATCATACATCTCCAAAAAGTTAATTACATTACTCCCAAATAATCATTCATATTAAAAAACATGTTAAAGTTAATTGTCTCATATACCTCAACCCAATATCGCATCTAACAAAATATAATTAAACATTATGTTAAATAATAATATAATCTTATAATTTTTGGAACATCACAAAACAAACAATTAAAAAATTATATATTAATATAAAATTTAATGCTTAAATTTCCCATATATATCATCCAAAAATATATCGATTTTATTGAATGACATTTCAAGAATCATGAATATCTATATCTCGCTATCGAATGGACCATAAAAAATAAAACATAAAATCATTTAATAACAATAGGATATTTCAAAATCACATATTATTATTCCAATAACATAGTAAAAGATTATGAGAACCTCAAAATACCATCACATGAAATATCTAATGGGTTATATATGTATATGCACTTATGATCAACCTTATACTTATAATCCCATTATTGTTTCTATAAATATTAATTTAACATTAGATGGAAATATATAATTATTAATTAAATTACAAAATCTATATTACTCAAATAAAATCGTAGAACATTAATGATATTCCACAAGTATAAAAATGCAATAAATATATCCAAAGATAACCTAGGTCACTTTTTCATTAAATCACAAACCAATTCCAAATTCATCAAAACTATCCAATTTACATTATCATATTTAAATATCTCATTCTTTAAACAATACATAATTACTCAACCATTAAATCAAGTTTCAATATTAATGTTATAATTCATCATAGGTTTTCAAATCCATAAATAAAAAATAATGTGGAATAATTTAATGAGGTTTCATGATTCGTAATTTAATAATATCTCTAATATAACACCTCTACACTATAATTCATTAATCAAAAAATAAATGAACACTTTAATCCTTTCAAATCATTGATTTCCATAGCATTGGCCCTTCCTTGGGCTATTATTTAACCCTTGGATTTGGGCATAGGATCAGAAAATGCTCATATTCCCCACACATAAGGCACTAAACTATAAATCATACCTTACGATGAACATCATTTAGCCAACATAACTTTTATTATTTTCAATGATAATTACTTACTCTATTCCATTATATTGAATATATACAACATATTCTCCTTACGCTATGGATATTTTTTAATGTGCTTCTTTCCACATACATGACATATAGATGTTAATACAAATTCCCTCCATGGTCTTCTTAAAATTCTATATTTCATTTCTTTTTCATTTCATGAAACTCACATTGGATGAGATTTTTAATCATTTAAAAATATATCTGAATAGGCATAATCAAAAGGATTCGACGTCTAGTTAGGATTTAATTTGTTTTCTCATGAGGAATTAAATTCTATTGTTAACTACATTACGTGTAAACATGAATATTCATTATCATAGCTAATTAATAAAATAAAAATGTATTGTTTGAGAAACTATATTCATAATAAGGAATCTTATATTCCGAAAAATAATTCATAATACATCTAGAGGATGACACCTTATTATTAATCTATGACACATTTGGTATATCCTTGTACATCCTTGATCATTATCTATTAAAATATTCAATAATAATCCATATAATAAAATATTAATTGACAACAAAATATCACCCTAGAGTTTCAAAATGGTAAAAAAAATAAGGGAACACTCACCATGCACCAAAATGTTGGTCATTATATACAATAACCAATTATTTTTTAGATTATTACCCCTAGATACATCAAATTCACAATGAGATTCAAGATATTGATTTATTTCTTGTAAAATCACAAATAGATATCTTAAAAAATATTTAAGATGTTATGATACACATAGAATTATCCCTGGTGTTTTTAACATTGTTCATTAATCATAATTTACCAATATTTACAAATCTATACTCTGATATAAACTATTGTGACTGATACTTCTCAAATGAAAATATTACAAATAAATAAATAATATTAAATATATTAAATTCTGATCCAAACCATAATTGTATAGTTATAACGTCTTTGAAATCTTCGATAAAAAATCAATGTGTTTATAAAATGTATACATCATCACCTAATTAGTTTTTCACAACGAGATACCTTCTTAGACCTATCATAATTTAAATCATTCTTCATTTCCTGGTGATAGGGAAAGATAATTTATAGTTTGGTCATTTGGTTCATGATTAAAAACTAGAGATATATCAATGATAAATTTAGAAAAACATAATGATAAAATTGTTAAAACATGTTCATAACATTTCAAAACTATACCAACCATGTTGTAGAACATAACTCAGATTCATAGAATAAATAATGACTATTCCAAGAACATAAATCAAAATGGAATCAAATTAATTGAACCATTATAGTAGAAAATTGGCATAATAAGTAATTTTGTAGCATATACATAAGAATTGAAAATCATTTTCTTTGTCAATGATAATTTGAAAGACTGTCATAGAGGATTGGGTACACTCCACATTCCTTCACACCAATCTTCAAATGGTTCTCCAAATCAATATACATAATTCTTCGAGTAATATATAATTTTTGGCACACTCATCACATATTTAAATTTATACATATGTGTGAAAAAATATCAAGAAAAATTCACCATATCATATCACATGTAAGTAAAATGAATTTCATAAAAATATCATTGTTTCATCATTGTATAAAATGAAGAAAATGGTTTCATAATGCTTTCATAAAAATAAAATTTACCCATGTCAATGAAAAGGGTTTTGTGGAATCTTCATTTAATGTTCCACATCATATTGAAACCATAAAACAATGGAATATAGTATCTCAATATATTATGATGTTTTGTGTTAAACATGATTTGTATTTTATGTCCACTAATATTTTGTAAAATAATGTTTTATTTCTTCAAGATCAGACCCATTTCAAAAAAATAATTTTTTAAGAAAGTTGAAAGATGTGGAATTTTCACACCCAAACACAATGTGGGAGAGAAGTATTGATTTTGAGAGAGTTTTTCTTGGTCATATTTTATCATTCTGAGAAGAAAGAAACACTGATGTTATTAGAATGATTAAAATTGATACTTTTGTGATGTTTTTTATTAGACACAGCATAAAAATAATATCCACCAGTATGATGTTAAATATTATTCGGACACTATGGTTGTATGAAAGTCATAAATTACTGACTAAGGATTTCATAATGTTTCTGATAAAGGTAAATAAACGTATTTATGTTAAGTGATAGAATGAAAATTAATTTATAACTATAATTTAGATGATGCTTTATTAATATTGATGTTCTTATAAATCATTAAAAAAATTCATGTGAAAATCTTTTGAATAAATGGATGAATAAAAAATAATGAATCGGTTCAATAATTTAGGATTATGTTTTCATAAGAATCAGATTTACTGGAAATAAATTTTTTTAGTATTATGAATGTATAAATATTAATGATGTTTGACTAATTTCAAAACGTTTTGAGAAGTGTCATGGTTAGAGAATAATAATACCCAGATCCATCGGATTAGGGAGATGCACTTTTTCAATATAAGGACGCCATACACCAATAACACATTTGATGAAAAAACTAACTATAATCCTAGTTTCTGATGTTTATCATTCAAACAGAGAATAGTAAGGAAAAAATAGAGACCCTAAAAGTATTTTTTTTTCTTGACAAGATAAAAATGGATTGTTCATGTGTTAAATAAGGTGAGCTACTGATATTGACAAATTTGACATGTCTTGACATCAATGTATCATGTGAGTTGTGACCCCAATAAGTCACCTTCTTAAAAGTTCATTATAATCAGAAATCATTCTAAAATTTAAATGTTTTGAGTTTCCATAGATATATGAAATAATTATATGTTTCCAAAGTGTCTATGAGTTATCTATTTTAGTTTATTATTTCATCAGATGATGTTTCCTTAAGAAATTACATTCTACTAATTTTGAGGAAGATAGAGAAATGAATGTCAAAATATGAAATGTAATTGGACTCAACTAGACTAACTATGAAAAAGTTATAATGTTCAAGAAGGTTCTTTTTTAATTATTTTTTATATGGTTATGGAAGAGTTGAAGTGTTCAATCATGAAGGTCAAATATGACTGAATTTTAGGTTATGTGAATTCGAGTGAGCGGGAAAAGTTTTTTAGTTCCCTAACTTTTCCATTATTTGATGGATATAAATAGATACACTAAACATTTATACAGAACAACTTTTCACATGCTCAAAAGGAAGAGTACTTCATGGATTGAGTTAGGGTTAGTTTTTGGATAGAGATCTTTGTAAGGAGATAGTAAATCTAGATGATCATTTTAAAAAACTGAGAATATTATACTGACAAAGATCGGTTGGATAAATTATGTAGAGTTTGAGAAGTGAATTTTGATAAATGCTTCATCATACTAAGTCAAACATACTATGACAATGAGAATTAGGTAGTTGGTCCAAGGGGAATTAGAATGAGGTTTCAGAAAAAGTGTTGTGGGATTTTTTTAATCATTCCCTTTATAGCTCAAATTTTTTCTAAAGAACGTTTTGTAGAAAGATGGAAGTTAGTATAATATTACCTATCAAAAGATATGTGTTGTATAATGGGAGTTGACATATGTTTTATTCACTTCGTCATAATAGTAAATTTTTATATATCAATGGAAGAGGTTATGGAAACGATGTATTCTCTCATACGATCTCTGAACCATGTAAATTTGGTATTATTTACAAGAATTCAAACATATTTATGCTTGATTATTTACGAAAAGTTAATATTTTAATGAAATTTAATAGGTTTAATGGGTTAAGTTTCTATATTTCTTGAAACCTATTAAAAGTGAACAACCAATTAACCCCCCGCCCCACCGTTATATGTTGTTATTAAATAATTTAAAACCTCAATTCATATCAAATCCAATGTTCCCTTAAGGAATAATTTCTTATAAAATCTCAATTTTGTTAAAATTATATGGATGCCTATATTTTATTGATAAAATTATTATCATTGTAATAAACTGATGATTATATATCTCTTATATATTGTCTTGGGCGTTTTGGATACTGTTATGATTTCTTTTCCACATATTGAGAAATACTCTCCTATGAAGATTAATAATAAGAAATATATTTATGTTGATGGAATGGAAAACAATTATTCTTATATATCTATAAAAAATTTCTATTTTAATGCGATGGTTCTCGAAACATATATGACAATTTGCATCAATAAGGAATGTTTTTTCGATGTAAATACTAATGTAAAGAAACTAATGATAAAAATATGACATTATAAGTTTGAATACATAAAAATGAGACATTAAAAAACTATTTTTGAAATATTTACTAGAGTAAAGGAAGATTCTAGAAATATCAGGGTTTTCTGACCTGATTTTGATGATTCAATGATTTTTAATATTTTTATGATAATCTTTCTAGATATGTTTGATTATAAATTTTTTTTAGAATAAAAATATGTTTTATATATTGATTAATTGAAAATAATTATTTTCTCTTATAATATTATAAATTCACCAATGATGAAAAATAATATGAATGTGAAATGTATTTTGAATTTATGTGAAAATAAAATTTGAAGATGATGAAGATGTTGATCCTTTTGATATTAAATATAGAGAGGATGATGAGTTTAATGATAAAATAATGTCTCTTATATAAAATAACCATCAAAAAGGAAGAAGAATGTATGGAACTATGATTCCACTCAAATGTCTTCAGTGTCGTGGAATCATACAATTTTTTATGAATTTTCATATTAAGAAAGTTGGATAATATCAAGAGGATTCTAATGAAAAACCATGATAGATAATGCGGGACTAATTTTTTGAAGAACATAATGATTCCAAAAAATATAAAAAAAATTTTACTGGGAAAAATTGAATATTATTTAGAAAAAAAATCAAAATAAAATAGAAACAATTCTTAATAATATTAAGTCTTAGATATTGTTAGAACCATTATTTCAAAATTATGGAAAATTGAACACCCAACAAATTGTTAGGAAGACGGCAATGAAGAATATTTCAGAGAGTATCAACCTAGAAAAAAACATGTTACATGTATTCCAATAAATAAAAATATTAGGAATGAAATAAAAAGGATAAATTAATATTGTTAAAAAAATTAGAAGGTGAAAATTATATTTTCAAGAAAAAAGAATAATACCTCCATGAGATCATAAGATAGACACATAGAATTTATGAATAATGTAAGATGGTTGAAGATTATTGAATGATGTTGAAATCCAAAGAATAAGATGTTAGAATGTTTTAATCGAAAATTATTGACTCTGAATGTAACTTCAGGAATATGAATGAAATATTAAAAAAATCCATGGAAGTAAATGTCGGTACTTCTAATGTTTCTAATATGGATCAAATAAAAAATCAGGTGAAATCCTCACCCGCTAAAAATAATGTTTCATCTAATCATTCTAACATTTTAAGAGATAAAAAAAGTGATTGGAATTTTTGGATTTAGAAGGGATGTGAATAACCTATAACATATAATATTTTAAAAAAATCTTTAGTATGAAAGATGTTCCATACCCAGAGTATGGAAGAGTAGAAGAAGTAATAAATCTCAATAAAGGTTCTATAGAGAAATATCTTAATCCAATATAAAATGATGATTTGATTGTTTTATGGTGATATAGAACCTATGGAAAAAAATTATGTAATTGTTGGAATAACCTATCACTTACTAAATGTTTTTTTTGTATATAGTGGATGAAATAGTGAAAATAGAATGAGTAACTTTCTTGAATCATAAAAGGATGAAAAAGTGAATTCTCATGAATCTATAATCATTCCAATTAAATATAATTAGTATTATTAGAGATATTTGTTTAGAAGATGTGATCAACTGGTTAATTTGGTTGAAATTTTTTTGACTACTCTTCCCAAACAATTTTTGTATGTAGTGAAATAAAAAGAATCAAGAGAGAAAAAATCTTAAGAAAGTGAATTTGTTATTTAGACTTTATTTAAAGACACTAAAAAATAATAAACCATGGATACTTGATAGTGATTTTTCCTCACACATTACCAGTGGAATAAAAATATAGAAATATTTTTAAAATAATTATAGCGGTGTTGTTACCTTTGGGATTGATAGTTTATATAAAATTATAAGAATTAGAACTACAAGAATTGAAGCATAAATGATAAAATCTATGGAACATCTATTTTTTGTTAGAATAAAACATAACATATATAGTGTGAGTCAAATTTATGATGATTTAAAAGATGTTATTTTCATAAAATATTCATGAATAATAAAAAGTTTAAAATAAGGAAAAATTATTATAAAATTAGAATGAACTAGTGAGAAATTTTTCAAAGTAAACAAGTTAACAAACCTTGTTATCCATGTACTAGATATCAACATAAGTTTTCTAACTTCAATATTAGACACATTAAGAAGAAAGGTATGAAAAAACAATATAATGTTTATATAGTTCTATATTTTTCTGGAATTGAATATAATAATTGGAGATGTTTTTATAACTTTTCATAAAGGGAATATGACAAATAAAAGTCAAAATAGTAATGATATTTTGTCTATTTGACATATTGAACTAATGTGGGCTCCATATACATTAATCAACCAGTAGAAATTTGTAATTTAACACAATCATTAATGTTTTTCTTTAAATATAAAAAATCATGTTTATGAATCTGTAGTCGGAGGCTATTGAAAATTTTACTTCCTTATAAACAATTTTGAGAAACAAATAGGGGTATATATAATGATTTTAGGAGGAATAAATTTGTATAAAATTCACATGAAAAACTATCCAAACATGTATGATAAATCAAAGTATAAAACACCAATATATTAATCTATATAACCATTATAGAAATGGAGTATCAAAAGTGAAGATTAAATATTTTTTGGAAATGGGAATTATCATTTTCTCGTGGTACATAAATACAATTTCTTCTAGATAGAACCTCTTTGTATTAATGTACATGTTCAGAAAATATTTTTGTTGAGGTAAAAGTCTAACCTAGATTATTATGAAATGTGGTATAATAAAAATTCATTCATTGATGTATGTAAATGTTTTTTGATTAAAATTTTTATTAAAAATGAAAAAAAAACATGATCATAATATTTTTTATGATAAATTTGAGCAAGGACCTTTTATTGGTTAATCACCCACTGGTAGAAGTTATAAATATTAGAAAAAATATTTTCCAAATTTGTTGAATCATATGAGGTGAATTTAATTAAAAATATACTATCTATAACAAAATATTATTATAATATTTAGCATTAAATATTGACGATTTTAATTGAAACTGATGGTGATACAAAATGAACTCATCAAGATTCCTAAGAATCATGTGATGAGTAAAGTGAAGCTGGAAACAAAACATTAAAATTTCAATCATTAAAAAAGATTTTTGAGTTAAAAAAGATTTTTAGGTATCTTAAGGATCCACTTCTGAGAAGAGGAAATTTTAAATCAGAAATTCATACTTAAATATCTCAAAATTGGAACAAGAATCAATTTCATAAGATATTCAAAATAAATAATTGGTTGATTCTTTGAATGATGAACAAAATCATATTTAGAATAATGAAATATGGTAACTTATTACTAAGAAGTAAAAAAAACATGTTATTAGAAAACTATTTAAGAAATACATAAAATACATGGAGGATTTTCAATAAACAAATCACTAATTGTTTTTCACGGTTTCACACATTTTTATAATGTGGATTTTGATGAAACTACAACACCCAGAAATTATAAAGCCTTAACATTGTATTAAATAGTGTGTTAAACAAAAATCAATATTCATTGAATGGAATATAAAATCATAATACAGTAAGACATAACAAATATTTTAAATAAATTAATCATATAACATGTAATTAACACAGCACTGAGCTATCTTTCTTTACACACACGAATGACCTTTTTTGATAGCTTGTGCTACACATAAGAATGTGTTTTTATGCAAAATAGATTATTAAGATCTTATTATTTAATATAATAATATAAAAACTAGACATTAAATTAAGGGTTTAGAAAATGATTAAATATGATAGGAATTTATATGGTTAAATTTATTGGTTACATGGTCATTATAAATGAATATAAGAACTAATTTAATATAAAAGGGGTTTTGTTAGAAAAAAACAATTTATGCTCAATTTTTTGTCTAATTAATTGATATAAATTAAATTAGTGAGTGATATTAATGTAATAGATATATTATATATCTTATAAAATATTTTATTACAATCATCCAATGTGTTTGATAAGCATAATATAGGAAAAAACCCAATATTTGTTTTTATAAAAATCAATTTTTTAAAGGAACTTTTTCTCTTTTTAATAGAGACCCTATATTAAATTTAATTTTTGGTAATTTTATATATTTTATATGTAAATATAAACATTATTTTTCAAATATTTACATAAAAATTATCTTATATTGATTTGTTTTTATTTTTCTGTGAAGGTTTATTTTTTGATGAATAGTTAAAAACACTGCATTTTAATTCAAAACTAGTTTTTCGTATAATTTATTTATAAGGTAAAGTAATATTTTTATGGTATTTAATGTTTTATTTGATAAAATTTATATAATTTAATTTAATTTAGGTCATTTAAACAAATTTTACTTTGATATTTAATATAAAAAACATAAGATATTTTGCAATACTTTACTTTATAAACCCTTTATCTTATCCCATCTAAGGGATTACATTTTAATAAATTTAGTCCACATATGTGACTTGTATATTTAAAAATGGATTCCATATTTTTTAATAATAATAATTAATAATTAATTCCTTTTTCCATTTTTTTTAAAAATATATTGGTGAATGTAATTAAAATTAATAATAGTGATTCAGTAGAAAATTAGCTTTATAAGGGACTAAACCATAATATTTGAATAAAAAATGACCTATAAACATGTTAGAAAACTATTTTATGGCTATATTTTTACACTATATTCCCTATTATTTGAATTGGAACATTATTTTGGCCACGTTTCTTAGGAAAAATAAGGGAAAAATTCCTTTTTCAAAAATTTACATGAATTTTATTATCTCCCACTATAAAGGCAGTCACCCCTCCCAGTTATTCACCCATCTAAATCCCATAGGATCTAGAAATATATTTAAAAAAATATCCTTAAATCACTATGCTCATCTTATAATTCTCTCATTCGGAATAATGAAAACTAAGTAATCCCATTTGTGAAAACCAAAAAGAGTTACATGATTAAGAGGTATCATTTTACAATGATCACTTTTCTTTCATTTCCTTCTCCACCCCTTCCATTATGTTAATATAGAGCTTATATAATAAAATAATTATCCAAAACATAGTTATATTTTTTTTCTTAGGTTTCTACCTAATATTGTACACACATTCTTCTAAGGATTAATACACATACCCTTCATGTACGGTGAACTACAACCTCATAAAATAATGAATGTTTGTTTCTCATTTACCACATATCATGGTGTGAATTATTAGGGAAATAGTTTTTCATATGATATATTTTGTATTTATAATTTATTTATTCTTATTTAATTATTTTGTAACACAGATCTTTATGAATAAAATTTTGTATGAATATGATAACATAATTTGTGAAGGTATGGAATACTACCTCCCCAAAGCTATATGATTCATTCACAATATAAATAGAATGTATAAAAGATTTTTTAAATAATAAATATGTGAAGTAAATGAAATATATATGATATTAAATACATATGTACCTTTCTATAAGTATAATATATAGTTTTCATTATTACCCTTTTCATATAATTAATAACATGTTATTTATGATATAAATATCATTATGGAATGTTATAATGTCACTTACCTTATTTCCATGATGATATTGGAAACATGAGAATAATACTTATGCGTACATACAACCTCCCATCTAAATGATTGTAATGTTAGTTCATTTTCCAAACCCATATTTCATAATTGATTCTAAAAGTATAAATTTTGTATATATTTAGTAATTAATTGAGAATTATTATTTTTTATATGTTTATATAATGACCCATTTGACGATAGTTGATCTACCAAAGTTATTTTTAACACATAAACCAAATATGGTCAAAACACCTAATGTAAACGTAATTCGTTAAGTAATAATTTTCAACAATGTAATAAGTGAATTAAATGTAATAATAAAATTAAAAAAGGTTCTTAATAGAGTAAATAATTAACATAATATTATTATTCATGAAGATAAAGGCACATGTGACAAATCAGATGCAATGTAAGGGTTTCTTGTCTTACATTTCTTTATGTGAGGATTGTGAAATTTTCACCACTTAAATATTTTATGTGGACTATTTAATACTTGTTTTGATATATCATACCATAAATCACTTTTTAATAATGTTTTTTAATGTTTTAATTTGAATTATATCACCCAAAGGTAATTTTTATGAAAATTAAAAACGATACAAGTATTCCTTGCTATATTACTTTCTTTTTTGATTTATAACTTTCTATTGAAACAATCACTTCCTTTTGATAATTTTATTTTAAATAACTTATATATATTATAATGAAATAGATAATTTTATTTCATAAATGGCATATCATTTTTTACAAATGGTTTTCTCTTTGATAGTTATTTGATTAAATGGAGAATTATTGATAAATTTGTATCATTTATTCAATACACATATTTGACAAAGCATGTTGTATATTATTTACCACAATCATTAAATATATGAGGAATGACTTTTCCATGAAATACACAGGTTATGGAATGTTTAATGAAATTATTATGGGTTGTAGATTGATTAGTTCAAGCCCAATTATGCATTGGTATTCTCATGAGATAATTTTGTT
Organism: Viscum album; assembly: GCA_963277665.1. NCBI lineage: Eukaryota > Viridiplantae > Streptophyta > Magnoliopsida > Santalales > Viscaceae > Viscum > Viscum album. The sequence goes on from OY728157.1 coordinate 1,303,504,241, forward strand.
GGCCAAATCAGAATAGTTTAAAATGTCTTGATAATAAATCTTGATAGAAATGGTATCATTTTCCTAGGAAACATGATGTTCAATAATTATTCATCTCATTCATTAAGAATTCAATTTTTATTATTATTCATGATATTTTTCTTTGACATATCTATGGATGCATTTAATTATATGATTATTGATTAAATGTCATGTTTTTTTAGATATTTAACTTTTCATTTTGTTTAAGCACATCTTTATAATTTTATTGATTACATCGAATTTGGGATCTGTTATTACACTGAAAAATTGATTAAGCTAATTGAATCATTATTTATTATTCTATACTTTACGCTTACAGAGTGTTTGATCTCAACATTATTTTTTTCCTTTACCCATGAAGCTAAGAAGTGTAATCAGAATGATTGGAAAGGAAATCATAGATGGAATACAGATATCTTCGAATGAAAAGAATTATGTTGTAATGAGTGTATTCATTCTGAAGACAAAACTCATGTATGTTTCTCCTTTACTAAGACTAATGAAATCTTATGTACATCAAGAATTGGTTCCTTGTAATCATGCCTATGTAATGGAAATAGACACCGAATATGATCTTTTAAGGGTTGGGGTGATATTATTGTTATCAAATTAATTTTAGAATAAATCATGGGAACTAGATTTAGGAAAACCTAGATTATAGAACATATCCCTAAGGTAGAATTTGAGGATAATTATAGAAGAATATCCTATAATTTTGGTAAGGTATAAACTAATTGTTTATTATATGGAATACCTCAATATATGGAAAATAAAAGTAGACATTGTTGTGGAATATATGTACATAGGGTTAAAGACTATGAATATTTGTGTAAATCCAAACTCGGCATAACTTGGTACACGATAATAGGATTTACTATAGACCTGGTATAAAACACCCAGAGGATAATCTTAGAATCATTCTCATATTCTTTACCAACCATTATGAAGAATTTTAAAGTAAATATATCCCCAAAGCAACCATTTTTATGATTATAGTATAGTAAAGGCATAACATTTTACATTTATATGTAGAGTTTCACTGTATTTAGAGTTTTACAATGCTCATAATTTATAAGCAAATATGTTCTGTCCCATTTTTTGAAATGAAACCCATAAAAATGAAGTGAACAAATACTCATCAAAAATGTAGTGGTATACCAACTAAGAAAGAAGACTTAGCTTGTATGTATATGAACTGGGAAAGTAATCGATATATTCAGCATGCATAGTTACATTATGAATCATATCCTTACCTGAATGGAGCAACATATTATATAGTGAGATTAGATAAAGATGGAAAACTTTATGTGATAGAGGCTGGAATAATATAGAATGATTACTGATCCAATGATGTTTGATAAATTGATTAAGAATTTGGAGAAGATATTTATGGTATTATGATGTGTTGAAAAGGAAAAGGTTACACATTAAGTGTATTTCCACGATGACTATGATGATCAATGGTGTTAGTTGATCCAGATTACCAGGGAGGAAGAATAAGTAGATATCATGTAATAGAAATACATTAAGGACGTGGTCTTTGATAAATATATACCTCCAATGTAGGATAATTAGATGAAGATAATACTCCTTAGGTTAATAAAAATGGAGGAAAGTGCTGCGTAGTATTAAGCTACCATTACAAGGATAGAATGGTGTACTATATATTTCTTATGTAACACATAATGCAAGATTGAAAATTCATTAAAAGGACTTAAGCCATGCCACCAATGGGTGTTGGTATAATGACCCTAACAAATTACATGTATTTTTCTTAATTATATGGAATATTATGTGTCCGTATAAATTGGCAGCACGTGATTCAAAGGCCCGGTGTGCCTAGAAAAAATTTCTAATCTTTTTTAGGTACATTCAGTAAACGTGTGAGTTGGTTTTTGTAAACTTCGAATTAGTGCTTGAAATTGAAATATGAGGGCACTGTTGAACTCACAACACCGATATTTTATTAAGGAGACTTTCACCTCAACCATAGTAGGTCAAGGGTTGAAGTTAGTATTTCAGTTTTTCATGGAAGAAGAAAAATAAAATATTTAACATTTTAAATTTCTTTTGAAACCCCTCCTTTTGAGTTATCGGGGGGGTGGCCAACCAAACTAGGAAACCCATAATTTGAATTCTAGTGGTGGGGACCACCCGAACCCCTCTTTAATGTTGGGTATTCCCTTGAAATCATCCCATTTAATAGTTCCAAAGAAATAAAATTAATTTTTCCATTTAATTGTGCCAACATTAATTGTGACAACATAAATTAAATTTATAAACCTATTTTAATTTTTTTTCACTTCATTTCCTTGGGGAAATCCCTGGCCAAATAGAGTCTAGAAAATAACCTTAAATAAACTATTTCTCCAACGAAGAATTCCCTCTCCAACGAAGAACATACTTTAGAATCAATAATGAGGACGACACACATGCCCGACTTTGGAAGCGTGTTATGGAAGCAATGATCATAGGAACCCTCATCATATTCACCAACATAATCTTGTGACAGCTACAACAATTAATCGAGGCAGATATTGTTGTTCGAATACCACATTTCCCCGTTCATGATGTTCATCTTGATTTAAGAACATTTATATTCTTCTAGATTTAGGAACAAATAATATTATTTCTACCATTTTATTGGAAAATGCGGGACAAACGAACACAGCCCGACATCTCCACAACCTTTGTTGGATTTTTATGGTCTTGAATCAACGTCAACATATTGAAGAGAGTGTGGGAGTCTATGGAATGAAGAATGGGCCACTGGGGTGAACTCAGTGCCCTGAAGAACATCACCGATGACTGTACTGAAGAACGACACCGAAGGGCTCGAGAGCGGTGGCCGACACTCTGGAATGCCGCGATAAAGGCAGTGGCACGACCGCACTGCCGGAGACGGGTCGTGGCCCACTCTCCATGGTGGATCAAGGGTGGTGGCCGATCTCATGAAGGGGAGGCGACGGAACGCATTCGCACCCCTGGGAATGCAGTAGCCGTAGCTTTGTGTCATGGTGGTGAGGTGAAGGTGGTCAGCTTACTACCAGCCGCCGGTGATGGTGCGACATGTGACAGCATCTTGTGGAAGAATGCTGGTCGTCCGGACCTAGACCAACTTTGACCTCATTTTCCATTCGAAATATCCTAAGCTACGGGTGTCGGTTTGACAAACCTTCTACGGTTCTAGAAACCTTGGATCGAGGCGGTCCTTTTGGTACACCCCACTTGAGTTTTGATTAATGTTGGGGTTTGGCCAGGTTGGATCAGACACAAATCCAACCGAGCCCTCGGGTCTAAAAGATCAATAACTTATAGACAGGGCATCTGATTGATGCACTGTCTATTGAGTTGAGACCCCTATCACATAGAGGTACTTTGGGATACTTCTTTGTGTTACTACATGTAATTTTTAGTATCAACATGTGGCTTGAGGTGTGAACCCTCCCTAAATCTGGTGAGCTTAGTGTAGGAACCCTATAGCAGGATGTAACACGAGAAAAGGATCATATGTGGGTCTGTGCATATGGGTATGTGCTTTGGGATCCTAATTAGGTTTGTGTTTGAGAGTCTCATTGGGATCCACTCTAGGAATCGACATGTGACTACTCTAGCAATGTACATGGGTCTGCTATACAAGGATCCTACATGGGTCTGTTGTACGAGGATCTTACGTGGGTATGATGATTTAGGATCCTACATGGGTCTTCCTATTAACAGAGTACGATGATTCAATAGTTACATGTAATCATATTTGTGTATGTACCTAAGTTATACCTCGTGTGATCTGAGTCCTTACCTTCATTGTAATACCTTTGAGGTATTCTTCTGGGTGGCGTACCTTTGTGGTACATACCTTCGTGGTGATACCGTTGTGGTATTATTCTCTGTGGATTAATTTTTGGTACTTACCTTCAAGGTGATTCTTTCATGGTATTCTTCTGTGTGGCTTTACCTTTGTGGAACTTACCCTTGTGGAGTTACCTTTGTGGGATTCATTCATATGTGGAACAGTTTTACATTGGCTAAGAGATGGGCTTTGTGTTTCCTCCTTAATGAGATTGGTATACTTGATAACTTAGGTATATGTATTTTCATATACCTAAGAAGGGTTGTCAGATGTTTTCATGCTTTGTGGTTATCCTTTGTAGGTTTTTTGAGACCTTCGTTGGTCTTGGGTTCCCTACAGAGGATTGTTATACTCATCGCAGCATGGGTTACGCCCACACCTTGTTGTGTTTGGTGTAGACGACAAACAACGGTGACCAAGGATGAGGGTAACAGGTCTGGTGGTAGCTCAGAGGTAGACCACAAATGAGGCATACCACAGAGATGAATGTTCGAGAGTTGTACCTACCATTTGAGTAGGATACTTGGCGGGTGTTCATAGGAATTGTTTCAGTTTACTTGTACTATTCATTTTTTTTGTACGTTCTAGTTGGGCTTGTATTCTGGCCCCATTTTCTTACTGTACACACCCTGTTTAATATACACATTTCTTGGGTTCATATATTGTTATGTTCTTGTTTGTGTGTGTTTACAAGTTATAAAGGCAACACCTTCCCAATTGTTGGGAATACACCTTTCATTTCTAGTTTTCAGCCCCTAGCCTATCGAAGTCTATCTTGGGGTATTCACAACACAGGACCCGAGGGACAGGTCGTGACAAACTGGTATCAGAGGAGTCGGTTCTACCATAGAAAAATGGAACTTGGTCTTTTTAATAGCAATATTGTTTTGTGTAGTGAGTGTGATTATCAGTTTAAGGAATCCAGTGTTTGTGCGGTTGCTGACATATCCATACACCAGGACCCTTACTCTTGATTTCTAACTCAGTGCATGAAAACACTGATTGTGTGTGTGTTTCAAAAAGTTTTATTTGTGCTCTCTTTGAGTCAGCTCACTAGGTATAACTTATTGACCATGGAACACCTATTTATTTTTAGGATACCACCATGAAAAAACCAGCTAGGGTTCTAGGTATAATACGGGATGATAGCCCACTGAGCGATGAGGCCTCGGTGTCAGGCCCTTTATCAATAGAGGCACCAGTAGAGGAACCATGAATACAGTTACCCATTGGGCCACCGATTCTACCAGCCCTAGTAGTAGAGAGTGCATGTCACATTAGCACGTTTCATGAGTTCCAGTGCCAGAGGCCACCCAGGTTCATCGGTGAGATGGACCCACATGTAGTTGAGGATTGGCAAGAGGCCGTAGTGAGAGTCTTTAGAATAGTAGGGAAACCAGGTGATCTCATGGTGATCATTTCCACCAGACTTCTACAGGCAGCAGTAAGAAAATGGTGGATCTTGATTTTCTAGGATCACGATGAGGTTAAACTTCTCTGTGCGGACTTTAAAATCCTATTTCGGGAAGAGTTTGTCCTAGAGACACTTCTTGCAGTGCGCATATAAAAACATCATCATTTTTAGTAGGGTATAATGACTGTGGCTCAGTACTTATCGAAGTTTACTGACCTCTCTCTCTACTCCACTAATATGGTTCGTGACCCATTCTTCAGGTCCCTGACCATCAAGAAGGGTTTGACGCAGGAGATCAGGTCTTTGATGATTTCTTTCAGCATCCCGACGTAGGCGGGTGTGTTAGAGAGAGCCCTATTAGGGGAGAGATTTCTTGTTGAGCAGTGACAAGCAGCGAGACCGACCACTGGGAATCACATAGTAGAGTCTTCTATAGCTAGAAGATGACAAATGTCACAGAGGTCCAAGAGTACGAGACCTACATGTGGATGATCGTATGATTCAGGGTTGGTTGTATGGGCTACAACGGAGAAGGTGTAGATCATCTAGGAGAGGAAGAAGACTCCACAGAGCAGAAAGAAGTCATATGCTAACAAGAGATGAAAACCACTGGAGTTTGATGATGGTGACCAGGTCTTTCTATAGATCTCACCCCCAATGTGGTTTGAAGATATTTGGTTTGGGCGGCAATTTATCTCTGAGGTACATGGTACCATTTCATGTCCACAGAAGAGTTGGAAAGGTGGCTTACCGCTTCTCTCTTCCACATCAGTTGCACCGGGTGCACGATGCATTCCACATATCTCAACTGAAAATATACGTGCATGACCTATCTCATGTCATCGACAACGTTGAGTTGGACATCAATGATGGAGAAACATTTACGGAGGTTCCAGTAGATATTGAGGATCGAAAGGAGTGGTTCCTTCATGGGCGGTCAATACCTTTGGTGTGCGTATGTTGGCAGCATGAGAACCTCCAAGAGAGAACAAGGGAGCAGGAGGAATAGATTTGTGCTCATCTCCCCCACATGTTTTCCTAGTTTTTATGATGTGGCTTTTGGTGATGCAAATTCCTGAGGTGGAAAAAATGTAAAGACCTAGAAAAATACCATGTAAATTTTTTCTTTAATTATATAGAATATTACGTGTTTTCCAAAATTGACAGTGTGTGATTCCAAGTCCATGTGTGCCTTGAATGAATTTCTTACCTTTTTTTAGGTACGTTCAGTAATCATGTGAGCGGGTTTTTGAAACTTTCAAATAGGTGCTCAGAATTGAAATATGAGGGCACCATTGAACTTTCAGCGTCGATATTCACTTTAGGAGACTTTTATCTCAACCGCAGTAGGTCGAGGGTAGAAGATAGTTTTTCATTTTTTCATGGAATAAGAAAAATAAAATATTTATCATTTTATTTTTCTTTTGGAACCCCTCCTTTTGAGTTATGGGGGTGGGGACAACCAGATCTTGAAAAACACCATTATTAATTCTAGTGGTGGGGACAACCAGAAACCCTCTTTATTTTGGGGAAGTCCCTTGGAATACTCCCATTTAATTGTGCCAATGCAATACAATTAATTATTGTATTTAATTATGCAAACATAAATTAATCTTATAAACATATTTTAATTTTATGGGGCATCATTTACTATGAAAAATCATTGGTGAAAGCGAGGCTTGTGGAGATCTTTGGAGAAACTCTTTCTCCAATGAAGAAAACCCTCTCCAGCAAAGAAAATAATTTGAAATAAAGAATGAGGGCGATGCACAAGCCCAAATTCAGAAGCGTGTTGCGGAAGTGATGAACGTTGGCACCCTTTTCGCCTTCACCAACTTCATCTTGCTACACCTCCAATGAGCAATCGAGGTAGGGATTGTTGTTTGAATACCCACTTTCCCCATTCATGATGTTAATCTTGATTTAAGAACATTTATATTCTTCTAGATTCAAAAACCAATAAGCCACTTAATACCCTTCGAAAAAGGAGGGTGCGGGCCGAACGAACATTGTCCAACCTCTCTGTATCCTTTGTGGGATTTTGAAGGTCATGAATTGGCAGTGACATCATAGAGCAAGTGTGGGAGTCTACAAAAGGTATAATGGGACACTAAGGCTTTCCCGAGGACCTGAAAACGTTGTCGGCGACTTTGTCGGCATCCGACACTGAAGGGCCTAGAAGCGGTGGATGGCAATCTGACCAGCCACGATGAAGATGACGGCACGACCACGCCGCTAGAGAAGGGCCACAGACCATCACCCATAGCCAAGCAAGGGTTGTGGCCAGTGGTGGTTGACCGCACAATGTGGAGGTGGATGTGCGCATCCATGCTACCGAGCATGAAAGAGCCACGACCTTCTGCCGTGATGGTGAGGCGAGGGAGATTGACTCCCTGCCAGACACCAGTGATGGAATGGTGAACGACCGCACCGAACGGAGGATGACTAGTCATCCAGCCAGCCACGAGCCGAGCAGGCCACACCACGCGTCACACCACAGACCACCCAAAGGTCCACCCAGTGGGTCGGGCCACGCCGGTAGGCCAAGATGGACCCAGTTCCAGACTCGAGTTGGCCCAGGTTGGGTCGGTCTGACTGGGTGGGACCGAACACGGGCCAACATTGACCCTTTTTGTTCTTTTATCCATATGATGAGCTATGAGAATCTGTTTGATGAACCTTCTATGGATCCAGAAACCTTGGATCGAGGTGGTCCTTTGGTTATACCACACATAATTTTTGGATAAATTTGGGGTAAATTTGGGTTGGATTGGACATGAATCTATCCAGGCCCTCAGGACTAAAAGGCCAATAACATAAAGATAGGGTGTATGATTGATGCGCGATCTATTTGGTTGAGACCCCAATCATGTGGTTGTCCTTTGGGATACTTCTTCATGGGACTTCATGGCAGTTGGAGTATCGACCTTTGGCTTGAAGAGCAGACCCTCCCGGAATCAAGAGACCTTAGTGCAGAAACCTTGTATCTGGATGTAACATGAGAAAAAGATCCTCTTTGGATCTTTACTTTTGGATCCTATGTGGGTCTGTGATTTGGAATCCCACGTGGGTCTTTTTGCAAGAGTCTCACTTGGATCTGCTCTAAGAATCCACATGAGACTGCACTAGGATCCTACGTGGGTCTGTTATACTAGGATCCTACGTGGGTCTGCCTCTTAAAAGATTAAGATGACTCAGTAATTACATATAATTTTCATTGCTTCTGTAACTAAGTTATACCTAGTGTGATATAAGTCCTTACCTTCGTGGTAATACGTTTGTGGAATTCTTTGGTGTGGTGTACCTTTGTGGAACTTACCTTTGTGATGACACATTGTGGTATTCTTCTGTGTAGCATACAGTTGTGGATCATACCTTCGTGGTGATACCTTCATGGTATTATTCTTTGTGGTGTTACCTTCGTGATACTTACCCTTGTGGTGTTAACTTCATGGTATTCTTTCTTATGTGGAACTGTTGTACTTTAGCTATTATTTGGTCTTTCTTTTTCCTTGTGAATGTGTTGGGTAAACTTGATATGTTAGGTATATGTATTTCAATATACCTAATTTGGGTTGTCAGATATTTTCATGCTTTGTGGTTATCCTTTTTGGGTTTTGTGAGACCTCTGAGTGTCTCTGGGTCTCTACTGAGGATCGTTATACTCACCCCTACACGAGCTATGCCTACACCTTATTTTTTTGTGTAGGTGACAAACAGCACTGACTGAGGATGAGGGTACCAGGTTTGGAGGTATCTCGGAGGTGGACCTTAGACGAGGTGTACTATAGATATGACTATTCGATAGCTTTACCTACCCTTCAGGAAGGATCCTTGGCGGGTGTTAACAGGAGTTGTTTTAGTTTACTTGTAATTTTTAATTTTCTTGTACTTTCTATTTGGGTTTGTATTCTGGCCTCTTTTTCTTGCTGTATACACAATGTTTAATATACAGTTTACTTGTCTTTTTATCTTTTTGTGTGCTTAGTTGTGTGTGTTTATAGGTTATAAAGGAAATGCCTTCCCAGTTTTAGGAAATATGCCTTTCGGTTCTAAACTGTAGCTCTTATCCTATGGAAGAAGGTAATGGGGTAGTCACGGGACAGACCCCGGGGGATTGGTCGTGATAGTTGGTGTCTCAACCCCTTTATTCATATAAGTATCTAGTTTTATGTGATATCAATATGTACATATTATTTTCTATGTATTTTGGATTCAAATGTAAGATATATAAAGAGAGGATGGAGGAGAAAATAACAGATGGGATAACTATGGAATAAAACACAGTTGGAACTTATTTATACGATTTGTTGTTTTTATTAGTGTGGAAAAAAATTTCACCAGGGAAAAAATGTAAATTGATGAAGGAAAACACTATTAGTCAGTGTTATAACTGTAAGAAAATGGCACATTATGAAAACTAATTCCCCTTGTGTCAGGATAATAAACCTATGAAGAAGCTATGTGATTAATGTCAAGAATATGTTATTGATATAACTAAAGTGGAATGATTAATAGGCCTGTATTAGGATTCAATAATTATGTTTTTTCTATATTTTATCAATTATGTAGTTCATATATGATTAATAAAACATGTAATAATTATACTATAGTAATATATCATTAAGGATTTTAGATCTCATGTTGAATGGTTATGAGAAAAGTGAATTAGTAGCTAGTTAATCTCTTTATAAAATGAATGGATGAATGAAATATATCCCTTAATATGTTCTTGATGTTGATATAATGATGATTGATATGGAAAAAATAAATTGGATAATTCTAAATGCCAAGGAATTGATTCTATGTGTTAGATCATTGCGGTTTGGAATCTTTGACCATTTATGAAATGGATTAATGTATTTCTTCCCTATACAAAGCATCTTCTTCTATGTCATAAAGTAGAAATAGATCAAGGCATAATCAAAGGAAAAAATTACATTTACAGAAACAGATATCTACTTATATTCTTAGATGGATAAAAAATTCTCAAATAATAAAAAACAGTCTCGAATTATAAAGGATGTTATATTATGCTCATACATGAGGAATCAAATTCAAATTTGGATCAACACATATTTATGGTTTTGAGGCCCTTAACATTCTATTTATTTCAAACATTCTCATTACCAATAACTATAGTTCATTACACTTTTCTTCAATGTTCTTTTATTTTTCCAACCTATATTCTCCTACTTGGGATCCAAGTTATGTGACCATCACACTTCCTTATATCGCTTATTAATAATATTTGTTACTAACACTATTTAGGATGTGGGTTTTCAAATAATAATATTTTATAATATCAAATCTACGATTATCGATATCAAGTTTAAATTTTGACAACAAAATTTAATTAATGTTGGAAGAATGTAACACTCCAAAATTATAAAGTAATAAAATTATATTTAATAGTGTGTGTTACATGAAACACCAAGCATTGAATGGAATATAACAACATAAGACATTATAAAATATTAAATATTTTCAGTAATTAAACTATACAGACTATAATGTACATAAAACTAAGTTACCATGAATTACACACAAGAATGACCTTGTTAAACATATTTTAATACACACAAAATAGAGTTTTACCAAACACAAATATATTATTAAGATATTATTATTTAATATAATAAGATACAACCTCACCTATAAATATATATTGAATTTTATTTCAAAACTTCTTATTCATCTAATTTATTTTTATGGTAAAATTATATTCATTATAGGTTTTAATGTTTTATTAGATAGATTGTATATAAATTAAACCAATTTTTTTCATTAAAACAAATATCTATTTGAAATTAAATATAAAAACAAAGCAATATTTTGAACAATTAACTTTAAAAACCAACTTTTTCGCCATGTCAATGGGATTAAATTTAAATTTATTCATTCTGATTATGTGATTGGAATGTGAATAATGGATTTCATATTTAGAATCTATATAATTCATAATGTCTAATAGGTTCAAATTATTTTTTTACAGTAAATAATTTTGAAGGTAATTAAAATTAATTTTGGTGATTAAGAGGACAATATGCCTATCAATGGACTAAACCATAAACTTTTGTCCCAAAATGACCTAGAAACATATTAAAAAAATATATTATATGACCAAATTTAGACCCTATCCTCCCTAAGATAATATTTGGACCATTAATGGAGCCACATGGCATAGGAAACGATGGATGGAATTCACTTTTCAAAAAATTGCATGAAAGCCACTCCTCCCCCACTATAAAAAGGAATTTACACCTCCAACTAATTAAAACCACTAATTCTCCTTATCTCACCACATATTTTCTCATATAAGCTAAAAAATACCTCACCTCATCCTAGAATCATTTCTTATGGAATAAATAAATCCTTGTAATCACTTTGGGGTAGGAAAAAATGACATACTCGATTAAGAGTAATATTTTCAAATGATCACATTTTGTTAATTTACATCTCCACACATTAAATTATTTTTACAGACTGATTATAAAATATATTAATTATCCAATATATATGTATATCATTTTACTCTACGGGTTTTACCTTCACTTACACACACATATATCAATTAGGTAACTAACATACAGTTCGGGTATGGAGAACTACCACCTCATAAAATAATGAATGCTTATTTCTCCTTTACCCTATCTTATGGTTGGAATTGTGATAGACACACTATTTTCATATGATATACAAGATATTTATAATTTATTTATTACTCTATAATTATTTTTTCACACTTAATTTTATACACTCCATTTTGTGGGAATATGATAACATCCCTTGTGGAAGTGTAGACTATTGCCTCCTCAATGTGATGAAATTCATTCACGTTATACATGGAATGTAATAATGATGTTTTTAATTAAAAATATGTGACAAAAATGAAATATATATATTATTCATTAAATAGTTAATTTTTTAGAAATATAATATTTCATTTTGTTTATGACCCATTTCACACACTAAAAAAACCGATAATGTCATTCGTGGACGAGTGGAATATCACGTCCTCTATGCGATATGAATCATTTTATATAATAATAATTATATATATATGTTTATATGATTATATAACTTGTTATTTATGATATAATTATCATTATATAGTGATATAATGTAACTTACCTTCTTTTTATAAGAATCATTGAAAAATGGAAATGCTACTCATGCGTTTGTATGAGATACCTTCACCATGATTGTAATGTTGGTTCATTTTTCATAAAAAATTTTCATAATTTATTTTAAAATAATAATTTATATATAAATATAATAATTATTTCATGATTTTTATACATTATATTTTTCATATAATGAAGTATTTTACTATAGTTGACCTACCAATGTCATTTCTGATACAAACTAAATATGGTCAAAACACTTGGCGTAATATTAATTGATTAAGCTGTTTTTACAACACTGTATAATTAAAGTAAAAGTAATAATAAACATTTATATATTTATAAATCTAATAAATATTTATCATAAATTTATTATTTAGGAATGCAAAGTCACATATGACATTTCATACTCAAGGTAAGGGGTTCATGTCTCACATTTTAGTCCATGAGGCATAGACCATTTACCCCCACTTACTTCTTTTGTGGGGTGTCTGTACTGACCCTTTTGATATATTAAATCATCATTCCTTTTAAATTCATGGTTTTTATTTTCTTACATTTAACTCTCTCATACAAATTGTTTTTAATTGAAATGTACCAAGTGGTAAAAGTAATCTTTTCAATATAACAATCTTGTGTGATTGTAGACATTATTTTAAAACAAAAAATTACTTATGATCATTTAATTTTACATAAATTATATATATTATAATTAAAAGGATATAATTTTTTCCTAAAATGAATAACATTTTTCATAGAGTTTTCACTTTATTATTATTTAATTAAATGGGGAATTACATATATATCGGTATCTTTTATTCAATATATATACTTGATAAGACATGTTGTTAATTTCTTAATAAATAATTCGATATATTTAGATTTCTTTAGACATGAAAAAAATATGTTAGGGTCCTTTAAATGAAAACCCTGCATGTTTGGGATAATTTAACATAATCCGCATGATGCATCTAAAGTCTCCGGAGGTGAATGAGTTAGCCAAATCAGAATAGCTTAAACATTATTAATAAATATCATGAAAGTGATGGTGTCATATTCTGGGGAAACATGAAGTCCAATTATTAAGAATTGACTTAATTGAGAATTCATTTTTTATTATAATCCAGGATATTTTTTATTTTACATATCAATGGATGCATTAAATTATCATTTTATTGATTAAATTAATGTTCATTTAGTTACATACCTTTCAATACTATTTATGAACTTCCTTCTTAGTTTATTGATTATATGAAATATGTTTTACATTTTTGACTTTCTGTATTGAATACATAGGCTGATTTGTTATTTATTATGATATACATTCCCCTTAATGATCATTTGATCTCACCCTTATTTTGTTTACTTTCCATATGAATCAAGTAAGTGTATTAAAGAGAGATATGCAAGGATATCATGGATTGAATAATATTATACTAAAAAGATTGATGTATTAATTAGTGTATTTATTTTTAATACAAGACTCATGTGAGTATATAGTTTACCAATAATAATAATCTCTTCGATATTTATAGATTTTATTCCTTGTAATCATCCAAATTTAATGGTAGAAGACACCAGCTCCATACTTTCAAGGGTGAGGCTCTCACAAAAACTTTTTCCCCAGATGAAAGATTAAAAACTATTATAATGTTTCTGTTAGTGCATTCACATAAAAATTACAAAGATTAACATATGTATATAAATTCAATATTAAAAAAAAGATAGATTTATTAAGATGTGTAAATTATAAAACATTTTTTATTTCTACTTGATAATGATGAAAATAAGGTTTGTTAACTGAAGAAATATTTTTATGGGGTGAAACAAGCCACACATTATTAGTACCCAAAACCTGAAAGTTTCTTAAGAGTGGTTCATTTTTCTAAGGAAAATGTTGCTGGTAAATTCTAGTTAAAATAAGTTAACTCCAAACCACTGATTATAATTTTGTATTATTATGATATAATTTTTTTGGTGGATGAAGAATGTTTTTGTAAATTATTTCTTAAGGAAATGAAAAAATATTTTGAAATGAAAATGTTGGGTGAATTAATTTTCTTCCCTATATTACATGTTCTACAAAAGTAAAATGATATTTTTCTATCTCATGACATTTATTTATTGGAGCTTCTAAATAAATTTTGTAAGTAAAAAAGTTGAGTAAAGATGAATCTGGAAAACTATTGAATTAGATAGAACATCAGAATATTATATAAAGTTTAATATATCTCACGTCATATATACCTGATATTTTTTATGTTGTGAATTTTTATTCTAGATATAAGGGTGATTCAAAAGAGTCTCATATGTTGGAAGAAAAAAATATGTGTTATTTGAATAGAACAAAATCATATGGGATTTTATAAAAATGAATTTGTGGAATGAACATTCATGGGTATACTGATATTGATTGGGATGGATATTATAATGATAGAAAATCAACTTTTAGAGGAACATTTTTCATAGGGATATTTTGTGTGTGTTGTAATTATAATAAGAAATATTGAGTATCTTTGGTCATAGAAGAATCAAAATTTTTTATTTCTACCCAAGATTATACTTAGGTGTTGTTGAAGGAGGTTCAGTATGAAGATTTTAATATTAAATTTCCTAAACCATTGACAACTATTTGGGATATTTAGAGTGAAAATAATATTTCTAAAAATCATATCCAATATTGAAGATCAAAACATATTGATATAATGATTCAAATTATAAATAATAAAGCTACTGATGTAGATATTTTTCTATAATACATATCAATAATGTATCAAATTTCTAATATCATAAAAAAATATATTCCAAAACGGTTATATGATGAATTTTGGTAGAAAATTCATGTTCGTCGTCAACAAAAAACTTCATAAAACACATAATGAAATTCAACACAAAGATTTGTATTTTTTTGAAAAAGGGTGAGAAGATGTAAAACATTATCCTTAAATGTAAAGGTAAAATCATTTCACCTTAAATGATTTTGATTTTGTGGTAATCCGAATCTTTGTATAGAAAAAGAGAAGTGAAGAAATGTGAGAGGGAAAGATAAAATTGAAGGAATGTTTATCTTAATATGGCTATAAAAAAAAATTGTCCCTGAGGGATGAAATTCCATTAATACAATTTTTAATCTAGTATTTTTTAGTTAAGACATTATCTTTTAAGAAAGGATATGTCTCTTCAAAAGTTAAAAAAAATATGATTTTTGAAAAAGTTTGAGTTTTTGAAAAATGGTTTTGAAATATTTATTGACAATAGAAGTCACAAAATCTAAAGGAGTATATTAAATAAATTTTTGTGGTTTTTTAACATGATTCATTTTTTTCAACTATTCTTTTCTGCAAGACATTTTATTCTTCATCATCGTATCTAGTTCATTAGAAATATTTTTTGTAATAACATATAATGTTTTTAAATGTTTGAACCCAAACACATAATGGAATAAATAATTTTTCTAAATATTATTTTAAAGATAAATCATATCATACTAAGAATAACAAGGTACTATAGTAATTTAATAGATTAATTCTGATAGTTTTATAATGATTTTTATCAGACACACCATCAATCTTAGATCAATCAAAATTAAGTAGAACATTCATCATACAATGGGGTTGTTTTTAAAATAATATTTTTCTAAGTGGGGAATTCATAATATTTTGGAAGATGTTGAATAAATATAATGAATTTAGTAGTTAGAAAGGTAATTTATTTATAAACTTTTTTTAGATGATGTTTTACCAATCTTGGAGTTCTCATAAATCCAGAAAAATATTCACGATAAAATAATTGGGATAATTGTACGGATCATAATAGATCAATTTGTCCCAAAAATCATCATAATTTTTATTGGATCTAGATGTACAGGACATGTTATTTTTCATGATTTTGAATGTTTAAAAGATGATTAATATTGAATAATATTCATGTTTTCTTAGAAAAGCCTCCATCAAACTAGAATCAGAAACTGATCCATCATATCAGGAACATAAACTGATCAATCAGAGGGAAACGTCAAACTGATAGCACATAGGGTGAAAACATGAGAGTAATCACAGTTCCAAACTCTAATACATCAAACAGAGATATTTCATGAATATCTGATGACTCTAAAACGAGTTGTGTTTACTTTAGAGGATATAAAGGTAGAGTTTATGTGTTTACTCAGATGAGCTACTGATACATATTCATCACATATTTCATGAAACCTATGTATCAAATGAGATGTGACACCAATAAGCCATATGCCGATAAGTTCACTATAATGATAAATGATTTAAAATTTGAGAAGTGTTTCTTTTCTATTAAAATTTAATTTCATTGGATTTTGAAACAATGTATGAGGATTATTTTCTTTAGTTTTTTATTTCATCAAATTTAGTTTCCTTAAGAATGTTCATTTGATAGATTTTGTAGAATAAATAACTATTGGACACTCAAAAATAAATGTATTTAGACTCACTTAATAAAACTAGAGAAATTTTAATAATTCCTAAAAGGTTGATTTTGGAGAATATTTGATAATGTTCAAGAAGAGTTGAAGGAGTCAAACCTGAAGTTCAAAAATTGGTGAATTTTGGATTTCTTAAATTTGATTGAGTGGGAAAAGTATTATGTTCCCGAAATTTTCATTTTTGGATGCCTATAAATACATTAAAATTACATTCATAATTGTAAATTTTTCATGTACACCAATGGAAAACTACTATAGATATTGAGTCAGAGTTTGATTCTAGATATATTTCGTGTAAAAAGATCAGACCTCTAAAATGTTATTTTAATGGGCTAATAATATCTAACTAAGAAATATCGTTCTATGTAGTTGGACATATTTTGAAAATTAAAGATTCAGAAAAGTTTTATTGTGCCAAGTTTAACATATTGTGTTCATTAGAACAAGAAAATATAAAACAAGAACATCAGAATAAGGTACTGAAAAAAGTATTGTGATATAAAATTTCATGTGATCTTCTCTTATGTTTCATATTTTCTTTTTCAGATGAATTTCTAAACCTATGGGAGTTAGAATAATCATGCCTTTTGGGATATATAATGTGTCTAATGAAATCTGATAGATGTTTTATTCACTTATAGATAATAGTGAATGTCAGTCAACTCATGAGACTGGCTATAGAAAGGATGTGTATTCTCACAGTGACTCCAATCCTTTTAAACCACATTATAGGAAAAATCCATTATTTTTTTAATATTAAAAAATGGGAAAAATTATTTTAATCAATAATAGGGGAATAGTGAAAAAAATTGAACCATTTTGATTAAACATGATACTGGAAGGAAAATTAATTTTAACTAAAGTAATAATGAAGAATCAGAATTCCTTTAAATAATTAATTCAGAATCCTGAGTAAATAAACAAAGGAAAATTTGTGGATAATATATAATATCTATAAAAAACCCAAGGGGGAAAAATCTAATGTTTTGTTTGATTTTGGTAATGAATTTTCCACATTGAAAACTTGATTATAAACAATCTCTAAAAACAATAATATTTAAAATAATACTATTACCTTAAGATTGAATTTATTCAAAAGTACTATAAAATAATTTATAATTTATTCATATTTAATATTATTATATACCATAGTCTTGTAATTAATTTAAAAATCATATATGATCCACTTATAATATTTCAACACCCATATAATAATTATTCTTAAATTAAATTATATTTTCTAGGTGATTACTGTTTAATTTTTTAAGAGAATATTAGTTTAGTTGATTTAGCCCTTATAAATTTATTTTTCTTTCATACTTTCTAGAGATTTATTAAATATATAAATATCATATGATATAAATATATTGAGTTATCCATAAACTATAGAGATAATAAAATTAATTAAACCGTTCATGTTGTGGGTAGGTTATACATATGAATGAATGTTGTTTTCACAATTAGATTGATGGAGAACAAGAAGTTAAATAATATTTCTCCTTTATAAGATAATTATAATGTCATATATATCTGATATATTCATTTAATATATATTCCATGTAAAATTTAAATGAAAAATGAATCACATCATTCCGTAATCATGGTAGTCCAGACGTACACAATATCATCATTATCGTATTTCAACGAATTAGATGGTCTAAATGAATATTTATTAGTATACTTAAAATGAAATAATTATATCCTATATATCATAAATAAAAATTAAAAAAATCATTACAATCATCCATGAGAGATAGTGATCGGAAATGAATTATATCACAATATGGAGGTGATAGTCCACAAGTACGCACAAGTGATATAGTCACTTCCCATTTAATGGAATTTTCGGTGGAAATGAAGATTAAAAAGTCATAAAACCCTATTAATATATTTGGGATACATAAATTATTATTATATAATGAATAACACTGATATATAGGTTCTGAAAGAAGAAATAGGTTTATTGGGGCATGGTAACAAGATTACCTCTTATTTTGTAGGCCTCCTTTAGACACCTTATTAAGGCCCATTTGAATGGAAATTCAAAGAGACTGTAACCTATAATTAGTCAATAGTTAATTTCATAAGATATATAGGTTGTTTTTGGTTGAGATATATGGCTCTAGGAGGTGTAAATAATAGAATGAAGGGATCCCATTTTTTACTGGAGGGAGGGTCACTCATGGAATTACGTAAAAGATTAAATTATTTTAAATCAATTTTCAGGAGGAAATGTTTTCAAATTAGTATATTTCAAATATTGGATGAATATGTGTCTAAATCCTCTCATATAATAAAATTTTGTAATTTTTTTGTGTTTTTTTAACATAAACCTCTTAATTTTACCCCTCAATAAATATTTTTAAAATTCCTATGATATAAATATTTTTACTCATAATGTGTAAAGGAAGTTTAAATAAAAGAAAAAGTGGACCATAAATGAACCATGATTAATATTTTAATCTACAAACCATTTTTTTGATGAAACTATTATATTTATGAATTTTAAATTATTTAAGATAATATTGTTTATAATAAAAAATCATTATAACCATTTTTAGAAATACATAAAATATTATAATATAATTTGTTCTTGAACAATACAAAATGTTTAAATTATGTTATATATTGAAATATATGAAATAAATTGTCTTAATATAATCAACTATTCAAATTTATATAAGTTTAAATATCAATTAGATCCTTATATTTTAGTAAACCCAATGGTTAACAAATTTTAATCCTAACCCTCGTAATGAATTTTCTTATATTAAATGGTTATAAATTTAATTATAAGGTATAAATATGATTATAATAAGAAAATGGAATAAAGTTTTCACCTTTTATCATCGAAAATTTCCTATTTCTGGATTTTTATAATTTATTAATAATTTAATAAAATATATTTGACATAAAATACTATTAGTGTACTTTTTAGAAGTATTTACATAATTTGAATTTTATTTCAATATGAAGGAAATGGAATTAAAATATAAATTATTTCAAATCATAAAATATATTGTATTTATCTTAAAGAACATCGTAAACTTTGACTCCCTATAATAATATAACTTTTTTAATTTCTAAAATAAATTAATTTTTTAATACTACATGCAAAATAATTGTGTTAGTGTTGTGTTAGAATATAAGATAATTATTTCGACATAGAAAAATAAAAAAAACATGTGAAAATAATTCATTATTATTTTCAATAAAAATTCGTAACTATGGATACGTTTTTGTTATCCTTGAATCAATATATTATAGATATTCAATGTAAAAAGGTATCATTTCTGACTTTTTATTTTACTAAAATTTTTATATGGTAAAAATGAAAGATAAATGAAAAATGATATATTATAAAATTATGGATGGTTATTTACGATATAGTGGTTAAAAAATTATTAATTGAAGGTGTTCGAATCAAATTTATTCTTTATAACATTAGTTTTAACCTTAAAACCCCATTTCACATTTATTGTGAAAATACGAATTTATTAATGTTACAATTCATATTGATCAAAAATAAAATTTTACATTTAAAAAATATAGACCAAATTATTCAAAATATTGATTCAATATTTTAAGAATCAATTTCAAGAAGCTCCATTAATTAATTTAATATAAAAATGAAAAACATAATGAAATGAAACATTTTATGAATTTGCCTTTTAATTATAAAAAATATTTTAAACAAATTAAATGTTAAAGTAAATTTAAATTAAAATAAATGTATTATTAATTATATAATTGAAATTATTTAATTATAAATCAATTTTAAAACAAAAATATAGTTTTCAATAAAAATTTCTATGTTTAATATTCATTGGAAAACATATTATTCTGAAAATTATAAATAAATACCCCTAATGTAATTTTGACAAGTTGATTTCAAAAAAAGATATTATTTTTGTGATATAAAATTTCTAATTTTTCTATAAATTAATTATATATTATCTAAAAAATATTAATAAATTTATTTTGATGAAATCATATTTTTATTAATAAAATGTATTTACAGAGAAATTGAGTGTTTATTTCTTAATAATTAATCAATAAACTGTTATTATTTTGGACCTCTATATAGATTTCATAGTTATATTACTTCAATTCAACCTTTTCTAATCAATGATATGTTATAATAGTTATAAAATTATAATAATATTTGGTTTATTTAAACAAAGTGTCATTATTCTAATATTCTATCAAACATAAAGTTATTTTAAAATATTAGGGTGTTACACATTGATAGGGGAGTGATTGTCATGTGGGTTTTTATTACTGTGGTCATAGTTTGGTCTGATGGTCTTCAGTTGAGATCGACCGTTTGTGTGGAAGGGAAAACATGACCTGGTAGTGGGAGATAGTGGGTGGTGAAAATTTCAGTAGTTTGGGTCATTCAAGAATGTTCGTCAATGGTAGGTGTAGGATTGAGGAAGACTATTCCCCAATACACATATTTTATTTATTTGTTTGACATTTTAATAAATATATTTATACATATTTATTTATCTTTCTAAAATACATATGATTACATGTATTTACATAAATTATATTAATTTTAAATCAATTTTGTAACCTTTTTTTAATCCTAATCCTAAATATTTAATCCATCATATATATATATATATATATTGACATATCTATATACTTCACAATTCATTGAAATTTTTTTATAGCTACTATAATTAATGATTATAATCATATATATATATATATCAAATTAATGTTATTTACTTGTGCTTCTAATTAACATAATCAACTTAAAACATTATTGATCTAAATATTCTATTATTTGAAAAAATATAATTTATATATCATAACATATATATTTTTCACATTATCATTGAAATCAATATATTTAGTTTATATGGAATAAATATATTCTATTAAAAATAGTATAATATTTTTATTTCACCAATATTATGTATGTATATATGTATGCATATATCAAGATAATTCTTTATTTTATATAATTAATATTGATATAATTTCAACATTCATAGTTTATAAAATTATTTGACATTAATTCTCTCAAAACATTCATTATTATTTATTTTTAAATACAACTCATTTCTAACAGTTGTAAATATCTAAAAAAAATTTAAATTGCATAAAATCAATATTTTAATTATAGATATTTTCTTCTAAATAAAAAATTATATATTACCCATCAAATATATGTACATATTTTTTTCATACCTCATATAATAAACACTAAGGTTAAAAATTTATATTACAAAAATATAGTTTTAAATAAAATATATATATTATGAAAAAATAATAAAATATATTATCATATATTGAAGACTGGGGTCATTATATTTTCATCTGTAATGGATGAAATAGTTTCACTACTCCAACAAGGAGGTTCTCACCACCCCATCACTATATAGGGAAATATTTTCAAGGAACCTTTATTCCTCCTTAGGTTAAATATCATATCAATGATGGGAATCCCATGTTTGTATTCATTAGGAATTGATATAATTCTTAACCCACATGTAACTCATGTTCAATTAAAAAGGAACATATCAAAGATTCCAAAAAAATGTTTATGGAATGCATTTGACATTGACAAAGGTCCCCCGACCAATCTGGACTATTTGTGATTATTTTCATCACGTGGATTCTAGGTTTTTGTATCTCCTCTTCCCCATAATCATCTCAAATATGTATTTCTGATATGGTTCACCAAAATTGTAATTTTTATTGAAATTTTCACCATATCCTAGATGGATCATCCCACCTCATAGATAATAGGTCCATGGATTTTAGAGGGGTTTTTGAATGGTAAAATGAACTAGATTTCATGTGGCTTAATTAATTAATGTCACAGTTTCGTTAAAAATATCATTTACCTCCATTTTGAATAAATTTAATTATTAAATAATAGGAAAATAATATTTTCTGTTTGTTAATGGTTCAGGTGGAAGCTTCAGGTTTTGTGAATCCACTTTCTCAAATATTTGGTCTTGGGGGATATCATAAAATGTTACTCATATTTTTTATCCTAATAATTAATTAAAAAATAATGTTTAAATTATAGTATAAAATATTTATAATGATTTGTTATTAATTTGTTATTTCATTGTATTGAGTTAGTTCCCTGAGTTGATATGTGATAGAAAGTCGGAAAAAAATTATTTTATCTATTTGTGTACAATATTTCATAAAATAATAACATTCATGGAAGAAGGATGTCCATAATAATTTCCTAAGAGTTTATGAATTTTCTAATATATAATTACATTTTAAGTCCAATAAAATATGAGGGATTGACACCAAATTATAAAATAAATTAGTCCTAAATATATCTGAATATAACATATATGTTAAGCCATTTGGGACCTTTAGAAAGTATTGTGATGCTTCAATCATCATCAGTCGGGGCATAACTATAAATGTTTTTAATGGGAATCAATGATTCTATAGAGATATAAATGAAATAATATAAATGTAATACATTATGGGAGATGTTACCCGTATCATATTGTTTAGGGGATAGTGATATATTTTTATATAAATCCTATGTTTTGGTCAATTGGAAGTAATGGTTATTTCAAAAACTCTTATTTATATTATGAGGAATTAGTTTGGGTGAGAGTTCCTATTCTTATTGTACATGGGTGTATCCATGTTGGGATACAATAGAAAATATTTCTGTGTAGGTTTTGTGAGATGACATTCCTAATTTTTCTCAGTAATATTGGTTGATATTATTTAATGTAATTATGCTTTCTTATATAGAGGATCTATTATTATCAATTATTCCATGATGTGATCCTATAGATATTAAATACTATAATGACCTTTA
The DNA here is from genome assembly GCA_963277665.1 of Viscum album. Taxonomy (NCBI): domain Eukaryota; kingdom Viridiplantae; phylum Streptophyta; class Magnoliopsida; order Santalales; family Viscaceae; genus Viscum; species Viscum album. Next base: position 1,303,527,923 of record OY728157.1, read on the forward strand.
TGTGATTGGTGACACCCTGGAGTGTGGAATGTGAGAATAAAACCCACATGAGGTACCAAATTCAATATTTTTATTTGTAGACTAGTGGGTAACCAGTTCTAATGTGGAACCTATAGAGGGTCAGTATATACGAGATATTACAACTTTATCCTAGTGTTAGTATAGTGGAATAAATTTTTCATCCCATAGATAGGGTAACTTTAGAATGTTTGTGGGGCTTGGTTGAGAATCACACCCCATAATTTAGATATATGATATATGATTCAATAGTTTCTGAGTACCCAATCATTGTATATGAGATATTATTCCAAGGTAGTTCTCCACTTCCACCATAATGTGATATTTTATTCTAGGGTTGGGTTTCATTCCTTCCCAAATGTGATATATTTTCTATTTCTATATTATGTTCCACACTCCTCTAATGTGGGAGGATATGTTTTACGGTTGGGTGATCTATCCCATGAAATATAAGAAATTATTCTATATGGGAAAAAAGTTCCCTCCTAATGAGAGAGGATATGATTTAGAGTGGGGAAACTCTTCCCCGATATAATATATGAGAAGATTCTTGGTAGGGAAACTCTTCCACTAATGTGAGATGTGATGATTTCTGGTGTTGTCTCTTTAATCCAAAGAATATATGATATGACAATGTGTTTGGTTTCTCTTCCTATTGGTGTCAGATGATATGTTTCTTTTCTAGTGCATCCATCCTCTGAATGTGATATAAGATTATTCCAGTGTGGGCTAATCATCCCCTAATGTTAATATATATTATATTTAAGGTGTCTCTTGTCCATAAGTATTTATATATGAGATATTTATAGGATTAAATTTATTCCCCGAGATGCTTATGGAAGTGATTTATTAAGCTCATAGAAAAATATTATTGGCCAAAGTAGGTATGTTTTACCACATGTGTCACCTTAGTAACTAAGGATTGGAAGTTATTTTTCTATTGTCTAACTGTATTATTATTTTATTATTAATAGAATATAAATTTCAATAAAAAATTTATTTACTAGTAATGTTAGGGACACTATTATTTAATTTCTATTAATTTATACACACACTGAGCTTAGGTGTCCTTATAATTTCTATACCAAAGAATACCTCATGATCAAAGATATTAGTAAGGTTATATCCTTCTATGGTTTCATTTATTTGGATAACTTTGACGACACTAGTATATTGGACTAAGTAGATACATAGGGCCATATAGTGTTAGTTTTTACTATATATACGTTTCTATGGGAATTATATGATCATAAAATCATTGATATTATTTTTGGTTCTCTAAAAAGTGTGATAAATTTTATAGTAATTTTTTTATAAAATATGTTGTATTTATTTTTCATAATGCTTGTAGTTTATTTTTTTTGATTTATTTTTTGATGTTTGATTGGATATTATTTTTATATAGTTTATCTATATTGATATGTTGGTATATCTATCTCATTATTTCACTATAGACCCTCCCAACTAGTCCTTTTCCACTTGCATATGGGGTACTAGGTCTGAGGACATATTCTAATTCATTAGTTTCTCTATGGAGTAATTCATATTGGAATATTAAAAAGTGATATGAACGAATTGTTCAGTTTTTATTAATATTTTGGGTGCGATAGAGATGAGATAAAATGGTTTATAACATTGTATGGATTTTATTTAATTTGATTGATTATCTCATCCAAGAGATAAATTCCATGTTTCTTATGACCTAAGATTATTGTTAATTCCTATCAGTTATATATTTGACTGGATTCTAGTTAAGGATAAAATTTGGGATTTATTTGATATATTTTAATTTAATATAGCCCGAAATTTTTAGTTTTATAAGTACATGGATCATATCATGGATTTAGGATCACATTAAATGTAAATTCTTTTGTTTTATTGTGAAATTAAAACCAAAAAGTAATGAAGGAAAATTGATTTTATAATAAAATTTACAATAATATAAAATAGTGTGCATTAAAATATAGTTTCTTTGCATAATTGAACCTAAAAACATTATAGTTATGTTTTTAGAAAAATAAATAGGTATTGGTTATTGAAATAGTTTACTATATCTAATTTCATGTTTTAAAAAATAACCTAAAAGTGCCAATGAAAATAGTTATAATATTTCATAAATGGATCATCATGGGTAGATTCCAATAGAAATTTATGTATTTGTGAACTTAATCCATGAAGGGGATGTTTGGTAATGTGATTCTTGATAAGTATATATAAGGACACTATAGTGGGCGTATTGGCAGGAAAGGTGCCTTATGGTATCTGATGTGAGTGTGTAGTTTCTTCTTAATAGGTTCTAACCAATATATGGAATGACTATAGTTTATGTGGGAGGTCTTAGTGAAATTGTGAACCTATTCATGATATTGGAATGTTGGTTGTAAAAATTGGGTAACAAGATTCATTTTATATTATTAACATAGAATGTTTATGATATGTGAGGGTTACCAAATAGAGGGGTTATCATATGCTTTTGAGTTCCCATATAGATTAGGAATGATTGTTACATTTTTTATATTAACACCAAGTTGAAGACATTTTTGATTATAATTCATTTGATATAAAGGGATATTTTGATCCATTATTTATGGGTTTCATGAATACTCTCTTTCATTGAAAAACAGTGTTGCTTTTATTTACACTACATGATGGGTGGATTTTTCTAAATTGAGTATAAAATACTGATGTTAATGTCAAAGTGACATGTTTTGTGGAAATAGATAATTATTTTGATGATTACCTTAACAATATTGCCTTCAGAATTGATGAGAATGAGAATTTATCACATGAATCGGTCTGGCCCATAGTGAGATATTATGAGGGATTCACCTGATAATGAGAACTAGAATAAAACATTAGTTAAAATAGTTTATACATGGTTTAGGATTATTTATTGTTACTATTAATGGATAATAGTTTCATGGGGACCCACTATATTATTGGAAACTTGAGCAGGGCCCTATAAGTGAACCTATTTAGGGGATATGAGTAAGGTTCATGGTGCCACTATTTGAAAACAAATAAATTTCAGGAAGTATCATCCCTATTGATTGATGTTGAGTAAATTCCTATGATGTGGAGAACATCATAGGTGTTCAAAACATGAGATGGTTTTTTTGTTGTCTTTATCAAATTTATAGAGTGACGTGGTAGTGGAAAAACCCCTTTGTGATTTTTTTCTAATTTTCTTTGATTTAAATGTTTGGGTTAATTATGGAAATTAATGAATAAAAATTTATGAGTGTATATCATTGAAAATCAATATGACATAGTACATTAAGTAAGTTATGGGTGCTAGAAGCAAGATGAATTTTTTGTGACGTGGCTGAATTTATGATTTAGTGGATAAGGCATTGGAGGGGTCAGATTTTTGGAAAACATGTGCAATTTGGCACTATACTAACATATGTAATTATGTGTGGCATCTTACCCCATTTATAGTCTTTGGGGAGGGATTTCAAATTTTGATAATAATTATCAGCTTATTCTTGAGTTTAATGTTGATAATATGTTGTCTTTATGTAAAATAATTACATCAACGGATGGTGTATAACAATTAAGGCTTCAAAATTTTTCAATTATACCTATATATGGGTTTTTTATGGTGTTTGTGGAATTAAACATCATGATGAGGTAGTAAGCGCTGGTGATATGAGTAATGGTTCTATTTTGGATTAATAGTTGTAAGAACATAAATAGTTAGAAAAAATTGATTTTGGTTACATATCAGGGTTTAATAACTAATTTGGTCTATACATGATACATTTGAAGACTTATCAAGGATGTTAGTTTTTATAATGGCGAGGGTTTAACTAGATGAATCGTATGATTTGATGAAAAAATGTGAAATTTAAATATTTAGTCATATAGTTTTGTATTTTCTCAGAAATTTTCACTCTTAATGGGATTTTTGGAGTGGAAGTGTCTCAAGGAGATATGGTTTCATGAGAAAAGTGGGTTGAGAGGTTCCTTTAATGCTTGTGTGGGAATTTTATTATGTCTAGTGTTACCATTAACTAATTTCCCCACTATAGATGGTTCAATAACATTATATTGGTGAAGCTCATCCACTTAAGTGGGATGATTTTTTGGTCATGTAGTAACTAGGGTAGGAACCACTACAAGGGGGAAGGATGCAATAAAATTTCCTTTGGTTGTAAGGATGTTGTGGATATGGGATGGAGGTGTTCATTCAAGGACAAATCGGCATTATGATATAGTTTTTTTCTTTGGGGGGTTGATAAAGGAATGTATATTTTATACCAAGTCACTATGTAGATTGGGATTCCATTACATGATCTCCCTAACATATAATATTTTTAAAAATACCGTTATAAGATATATGTGTATTGTATCATTGTTTAATGGATCTATATCATAATAAGTTCCATTTCCAAATATACTAGAAACTTCTAATGTAGCACTTAAGAAACTATGAACATTTCCTTTCAAAATATCTTATGAGGATGTTAAGTCATGTTGTGAACCTTATGTTAATGTTTTTAGGGGTTCCACATTAATTCTGTTCCACATGGATGTTAGGATCCATGTATTCGAGGTAGATTCTACGCTCTGGTAAATTTTAGTCATGAATATTTTTTTCCCTAGAGGAAGGGAACCATGTTTTAATAAGATTGTGTATGTTGTGCAGGAGTCTTGGTTAGGGGTCAGCCAATATTTCATGGGACCATTATTTCAAGACCTATATGGTTTAGGAGACAATGATTTCATATAGGAATCAACCCTAATCATGTTAAGAAATGTATTAATTTGGATATGATGGTCCATTCTAGGATTGGTCCAAGGTATTGAGGCATTAATGAATTTCCATTATAGTCATTACGTACCATGTATACTGAGAATTTTTTAATAATGGTACCATTTTCCTTCAAGGGTTCATAAATTTGAAATCCACTCTTGATATCCTAATTGTTGGAAGCATGTATAAGAATGTTCATAGATTCCATATTATTACTCACCACCATTTGTACCTATTCAATTAAAATCATTCAAGAGTATTTTGATCATATGAATTTTTAGTTCATTCTCACTACAAATTATCTTTGTTGATATCCTATACATAACAATTCTAGAACTGCGCTCCCAGGTCAGGTGAATCAATAAAAACATTATATTTATTGTTTGGATTATGATAAACGTGGCCAAATTTTTTCAATAAAAAACATGAAACATGAAAAAATAAATATTTTATTACAGACATAAAAATATACATTTTATTTTTAGAGATTCATTAAATTAAGAGAATCTCTAACATAAAAAATACCGATAAATTCAAGAGATTTTCTCCACCACAATACCCATATTTAATATCCCATTTTTTGTCTTTAACATTCCAAATAAAGCTCTAAATTTATGAAACCATTATTCACATTAACAATTTATCTTCATTCTTCATATATTAGGGAGTAATAATCATTAAAAGGTTGATATCAAAATCATAGTGAGGGTAAACAAAAGCATTACCAATTCAATTACATCAATGAGAATAAGATGAGTATAATGGAATGATGTCATAATTGAATTTCAATATCATAACTTAATGGAATTCATACCCATCAATATATATATCATTAATCATGATACATGGAATAATAATTTACCAATGTAAAGAATCACTCTATTAAATAATCAAGATCCATGTGATTTAAAGATTGACTATATGAATCGTTAAAATTTCATAATAATAATAAATTAAAAATGTTGTTATCCTGGAATAGTATATTCATAAAAACATTAAAACCCATTAAAATTATAAATAACATTTGGTCAACTTCTAAAAAAAAATACCGTGGAGGGATATTGTAGACCCACTCATCCTTTATTTATAGTGGAACAACCCACACATGATTATTAAGGTTACCAACCTTCCTTAGTTTGTAATTGAACCACCCATTCATGATTTATAATCGATCCACCCTTCATAATAAAAAATTTCAGGGAACTATAACATGAGTAATGTATATGTGTCATGAATCTCATTACAACACATAAAGAAACAACCAATTTTCCTTTCATCACAAGATTCACACATGGAAAAGAATCTGGTTCATTGAAAATCGATTTGAAACAATAATAGCCCATATTGAAAATTAATGATGAAGTTATAATTTTTATGTATCCCTAATATAGAATAGGTAAAGAAATGGAATTTGGAACGTTTTAATGGAGATACCATCAAAAGGCCTTAAAAGGCATTATTGAGGGAAAACATTTCATTTTTATAATCACATTTAAAAACATAAAAAATTATATAAATTAAAAACAAATTGTATTTAAAATATACATTGAAATATACAAATGAATCAAAAATGAAAATAATGGTCCTAAAAGTGGGAAAATACATTCATTTTGAAAACATTAAAAAGGGAAATTAGGTTAAAACATTTTGTGAATGTAATTTAAAGTGTTAAATTTATAAAATGTTTTGAAATTTACTTTTTAAAAACTAATATTAGAACTAAAGTACCATTTGGAATATAATTAAAAAAATAAATTGTTTAGAAAAGAATAATAATCAAATCCTTGATAGGTATGTGAATGATTCCCGATCTAAAAGAATATACAAGATCAACATCACTTACAAACCACATTCTTGATATTTCATTAATCTTTTAGGGAGAAAATGGAAATAAAAATTTTTAAATAAATTAATAACCATAGGATAATAAAATATATGTGTTTAAATATAATAAAAACATATAATTTCTTTCTATGGAACCTTGAACATAACTAGTCCAAACATGAAAGAAGGATGTAATATAAATCTTTTTCCACTTTTTCAGATTTTCAATCATAAACCCTATGAATGAATAACATTAAACGAAATGTTAAATATCCTGAACATTATTATATTCACAATATAAAATGAAAAATTATATGTACATAAACCTCATAAAACAATATAGGTGCATATCATGAATTTAGGTCTCATGGAATGAGAATTATAGATGAATAAGCCTTACAAAGATCATATCATTTAGTTCTGTGTTAATCAATGGGGATATTATGTGTAACCATTTTAAATCAAAAAAAATGAGTGGAAGTAAATAAAAAAATAATTTATTTTTAAATTCCCACATAATAACGCCATAATAATGTTAATGATTAAATTCTGTAATCTAATGAAAAGAAATTGAGTTCCGAAACACTTGGACACATTATAACATTCAAGACAAATCCAATTTGATAAAATGGTTCAAATTTCAAGTTACATATTTTTTATTATAAAATATTCATGATACAGCATGTAAATATTTAATTATATACACTATATAAATGAAACTAGTTGTATAATATTAAAATATTTCTCCATGAAAAGAAATTGAGACCAAATCTCTTACCTTGAGTCCATATTGTCCATGTTTGTCCTTTAGGTCCTATATAATAAATTCATATCAATTATTTGATTTCTTAAGAAACTATTCCATGTTTAATACCTTATTAATAAAAAATTTCTTCCCTTATTTTATTGAAATATTCAATTCGTTACTCAGATAAGTCAATGTCTGGTATTTTGAGGATGTTGAGCTAATAATTTGAAAAATAGCTTCAATGTGTGCACTGTATCAAATGATTCATTGTCACATCAACTCAAGATATTAATCGTTAAATAAATATATTTTTTACACATTAAAATAATTTAAATACCCTTCAGTAATTGTGGTAATGAAAAATTAACTATGTTACAATATAAGAGAAGTTTGACCATTAGGATGAATTTACAAGGTTTCCATTTTTCAATGATCATTATGTAAACTAGAAAATTATAATATTATATATACATAATGAAATTTTTTTAATAAATAAACAAAAATAGAATTATATAAACATGTATATCATTCATTTTATGTTGTTATGAAAAAAAATCATATCACTACAGAGAGGAGATAGTCCACTTGTATAGAAGAATAACATTATCATTTTTAAATAAATAGAATTCTAAGAAAATATATGATATAATATATTTTTATTATATTAAATATGTCATTAATATCAAAAATAAACTTTAAATCCAATATAATTTTCATATATGAGAGGTGATGATGTAGAAAAATTACCTTAGTTCATGAGGTGGTGGCCCTCCAAACACACAAAAAACATTTTCTCATCCCAATTGATATTGAGGATAATGATATAGTGTATGATATTTAGATAAATAATTATAAATGTAACATTCTAGTGTTATTATATTAGAATAGTTATATAATATTTGATTGATTTGGAATATGAAATAAAAAATATATGATTATGAACTATATATTTTCTTCGATCAACATAATTTTCAATAAACATTAAGACCTTAAAGGTAGGCATTCTACCCAAATTGTGGAATCTATAATGTGTCTAGGGGTTTTAGAATTATTTTTGGGTAGTTCTTTTCTAATAAATGTATTTAATGTTGTATGAAATGACTATAGGAAGTTTGCTTTTATAAAATTTGGGTGGGGCACTTTTGGAATTTATTAAAACAATTAAATTAATAAAAATTAAAATTTGTGTACAAATGGATCCAAACTAAATTAAATAAATTCCTGGTTGAGTATCGGTTGATATCATATAATATAGTATTATTTTTACATTATTATGTGATTTTTTAAACGTATATTTTTTAACACTCGTTTTACATTTTTTTACAGAGGATCAAATCTTTCCCACACATTAGGGGTTAATATAGATACTATAAAAGAAAAAACAAAGTTTAAATTGATCTTGGATGATGTAATATAAAATATCACATTTAATACAATCTATAAAACATTTTTATGGATATTAAATTATTTAATAGAAAATTAATATCAATAAATATCATTAATGAAATTTTTACCTCTTTTCATTTTGTTTGGCATCAAAAAAATTATGATATTGATGGAATTAGATTTTAAAATTTTACCACACCTAATATATTATTTATCTAACTAAAAAATCAATGGAACAATAATTCACAAATTTTAGATTATTTGAAGCATTTTTAAATATATTTTATTTATTTTTCCACTCCTTGCTCAAACACCATGTCTGTGTTTTATTAACATGTATAATAATTACTTCATAATAATAATAATTAGAAATAAATTACCAAGATAAAAAATATATAATTTATATTTCATTTGAATATTTTTAAACAAATATATTATTGAATTATCCCTATGTCAAAAATTTATTTATAATAAAACAAAAAGATGACTTTTTTACCTCCCTTAAAATAAAATTTGATAAAGGTCAAAATCAATGAAAAATAACCAAAAAATTCCATATATTATACTTTTCGATAGTTATGAATGAGATATATTCATCAAATGAAATTATTGATATTTGTATTGCCTTTTATTCTTATCATTTTACTTTTAATTGTAATTACCTAATTCACCCTTTAACGTGCTAACAAAAAAATGTTCCCCGATATTATAGTGTACTTACCCAAAAAAAAATATTTATCCCATAACCACAAAATCACTCTTCAATCCCATGGTTATCTATACGATAAAATATATGTTCCTAAACTATAATAACTTATAATTACCTTGACTATAAATATCACATAAACCCTAATGTTTATAAATATCTTTAAAAATTGTATCCATAAAATTTAAACAAATTATTCCTCAAATAATGCCTCATATTAAACCTAAGGGTTAGATATACCTAAACCTAATAAAATGCCTCCAAAAATACCATTAATCACATTAATGTTCTATCACATTAAACATACAAGGGTTCTCTAAGACTTTGAACAAATGATCACACTTAAACTTACAGATCCATAATTGTATCCCTAACACTTAACATGGCCTTAAATGAAAACATCGTAATATCTAATGTTCTCTAAACCCTTTTATAATACAACTGGAACAACTGGAAAGCTATACTATCAATGATAAACCTAGAGATTTTTCAATAGAAAACTATGTTAGATAGCATATTTGACATGAAACAATGAGCTAAAACTACCCATGGTTTATATAGATGTTACAACCTAAATGTTAAAATGGTTTTCACGAAGAGTATTAAATTTTTTATTAAATATAATTATATAAATTTAATACACAAGATATGTTATTTAGAATTTTTTAGTAATTAATTTTTCCATTTTTAGTATAGTAATATTAATTTTCAACAATATGTTTTTTTTCAAAATTGATTATTATTTTTTTCATGAAAAATATTATAATTATATTGCATCAAATTTAGAAAATTTATTTTATTGTTGATATTTTAATATCAAATTTTAATTCTAGTAAAATATTGGAATATTTTAAGAAATAATAATTTTTTAGTGATATTAAAAAACACCAAATTTTCTGAAAAATGTATTTATTTTCAATAAAGTAATAAAAATTAATCATTAAGATTTAAATTAAAAAAACTATTTATTTATATTTAATTATAATTATTTCTCTTTAACAAAATTCTATCATTGGGATTAAAAATACTAGTGTTCTTAAAACACTATTAAAGTACATAATGCTTCTACGATTTAGTATGTTAAAAAATGTAATGGAAATTGATTTAACTGAAATTTTTAAATTATATTTAAATAAAGTTTTATTTATATTCATACAATACTTTTTATTTTTCATATAGTTACTATAAAATAAAATTTTCCATGTCAAATAAATTTTTTGAAAAGCATATTTTTCATCAATTCTTGTGGGTTTAATTTGAAAATAAAAATATCCAATTATTTGAATTTGATTTTTTAAAATTAATTTATCATTTTGAAACTGAATAATTATTATTATAGAATATGATAATCTTAATTTTTTTCATATTAAATATTAAAAACATGAATAATAATTTACCACGGTTAATTTAAAAATGGAATTACTTGGGGTTAACAAAAAAGGTTAAGGGTGAAAATGAAATAAATAGATGCCTAAATTCTATTGGATGGATATATATTTGACATTATAATGTAAAATTTTCATTAAATATAAATTTTTTATCTTTTTTTTTGAAAAACATGGGTATAAAGTTTTCTTCTAAAAAATTACCAGGGTCCCACTAACCATGAATATAAAAGGACACACCTCTCTTCTCTTGGTCAAACTATAAAACATTTTTGGATTAAACAGTACCAAAAATAATCACATTAAATATTCCAGACACACATAGTAGAATGGTTTTCTTTGTAAAAAAGTCCATTCTAGATATACGTTATGTATAAACCTAAATAGGTGGTTCGAGAAGTGGGAAAATTCATAATGATGTATTTTTTTGTTTATTTTTCCACCAACATAAAATATTATTTAACAACGAAGATTGGATAAAAATAATTTTTAATAGACATAGATTTAATTTTATTAATTTAATTACCTAAATCCATATCCAATTCCATCAAATAGGATATGAAAACATCATTTGTGTGGGAGGAATATTATAGTTTCAGTAAACGATGTCATTCATTTTCTAGTATCAACTCTCAAAGATTGATTTAATTACGGATTTAAATTTTTTATATTATATTGGTTACATATTTATAATTATTTATTTACTATATCACATGTTAATTCTTAAATTCCATTCTATGAGAGATATGATAACCTCACTCGCTGGTACAATGGAATGCCACCTAGCGACACAATGTGTTTCATTTTTCAATAAGTCATTACATGGAATGTAAAAAAAGTATAATTTTAACAAATATATATGATACCCATTACATAATAATTATAATCATGACATATTTATCATTATAAATATAAAATATATCATTATAGAAAAATTATAACACCATTTTCACGCTAGTGTCAAATACCACCTCCAAGAAGAGATGTGATTATTTATTCATCTCCAAAATACAAGGTTGATATATATAAGTATACATAAAGAAAAAATATTATTTTATTATTTTATTATAACTATTTATTTATAAACTAAAACATACATTATTTCTGTAAGGATCATTCAAAAATAGAAACATTACACTTGCGTATCAATGGCCTAATGTCTCCAAGATCATTACAGGTTTCATTTTTCATAAAAAATTATGATTTGTTTTAAACTGAATATTTGATGAATAAATGTGATATTTATTTCATGATTATTTTTATTTATATGTTTAAATAAAGACCTACCTAACTATAGTAAACACATCGATTCCATTTTGAAATAATTAACTAAACTACTTCAAAACACCTATCCCAGACTTAACTAATAAAATATTTAAATATATATTTTGAAATAAATAAAATAAATAATTTATGTATATGTTATTAAACCTGTGAAAATATTTTATCAAATTAAATATTCAATTTACACTTATAATGAATTTGTTAATGGATATTTATGAAATTCTTGGACTCGATGTAAGTGTTTCTTATCACCCTTTTAATTTTTTGATATATATTTCATATTCACATTTTTTTTAATATTTTTTGGTGTATATAGTATGAATTTTACATTTAATATCACGAGCCCTTCATAAATTATGGTATTTTATGATTCCAATTGAATTAATCTATCCAAGGATACTGACTTGATTGTTACAAATTGTAAAGAGTTTCATAACTCAGTTTCCTTTCATTAGGTTATAAAACTTCATCGTTGACTATATTATGATTCTATAATCTGTAAACTGATCGATAGACTAATTATTCAATATTGAAAAAAATAGGGAATCAAAATTGTTACACATAATCTCTATATTAATTGACTATCAATTCAGTGTTGTTATTTTTATAATGGTTAATCATCCCAAATTACATTATTTGGGACATATGTTTATGATGTCAACCAGTATTTTTTAAGTTGATCAATGAACAAATACCCCAAGGTTCATTCATTGATGAAAAGCATTAAAAATGTATTAAATATGGTATTTTAAAACAATCTCTGATATAGAGAGTAGGAATTTATAATGAATTTCATACATCATAGTATGACACATTTGAATTACTTTATTGTCAATAGTTCCCATAATGTAATTCGCCTCTTGATAGACATGAGTAATGATGTGATTGATTCCAAAGATAATTTTTAATCAGTTTTTCCATTTAGTAGTACGCCTCTCAAAATGTTGAGACATTCAATTTCTAATCTCATTTTTCAATTATAGTAGATTCACATTCAATCCTCAATTTATTTAAGAAATTGGATTTAGAAAAATACACATCATTAATTACTCCCAGAATCCCATATTCAATAGATGATTACAATCTACATGAACTATGAAAATAGAAAAAACAATCTCATTGCGATCACGATAAAAGGAACCAAAATATAAAGGCCTAGGGTTCCCTTCAAAAGCATAATAAAAATTAATTTTGATCTAGTTATGGAATGGATAATACCATAACACTTTTAATATACTTGATGGTTTTTTGTAGTCCCTAACAACAACCAACATTCTCGGAATTCTGAATTTCACGAATGATTTTACTATAAAAAATTCATCTATAGTACGATGAAGTCCCTAATGAAAATAATTAGTTTTTTAATCACATACCATAGGTTAAAGGGTGAATTATCTTAGAGAATTTGATTATGTCCATTCTAGATGACATGAAACACATTATCCACTACCAATTGAAGAAGGTTTGAGAGTTTTAGTGAAAGATAATTCATTTCTAGTTGTTACAGAGACATAAGATAACCATGAATTGGCATAGGAACTTTGAATAGGTCATGGACTACCATACATAGTTCTGATATAGTAGATTAATTTAGAAATCGATTATCTTTTTCCTCGCAATTATAGTTATACAATCTACACCTGATGAAAATATAGATTCCACATTTATGTATGCATCTATCCAAATGATCGTGATTGTAAGATAGATGTAATATCAAGGTGGGGTGGGAATAAAAAATCATATTCTATTAAATATCCAAATCTAGTTGTAACCATGAAAGTATTCATCAGTAGTGAACTTATAATAAAGTTGTTTGGTCAAGATTCCTTTTTTTCTAGGGACCACATTTATAGATCATCACATTGTTCAAAAGAATAATTATAAATGGCATCTTTGACATAATTCTAAAAATGTAATGCAGGATCTATAAGAAACACTTTATTCAATACCTCAGAGTTTATTAAAGGATGATAATCATAAATAATGGGGTCTAGTCTAGTAATCTATCAATAATATGAGAGATTAATTTCTACTACAAATCTATAAGGAATAGGCCACAATAATGTAAAAAAAATTCTTGAAACCTTTCCAATGAAAGGAAACTATTTAAGCCATAATTTTCTATCTGTCCAAGAATCTGCCTCTAGGGAAATACAAATCCAATGAAGTACTATTGATTAGCATCCTTTTAAATCGATCAAAGAGAAATTTATTGATTATATTGACATTTTTAGTCGAATACCTTTATTACTAAGAGGCTTAAAACATTTTTTCCAAGGAATATTGGTCATCTTTATCTCAATAATAATACCACTATGAAAAAAGTCTCTAATGCATGCATTCTATGTTGTGATAATTCCAATGGATCATTTATACATTGTGGAAGATTGAACCAACTTATAACCAATTTCTCATTTCACAAGAAAAATATGGAAGTCCATTGAGAGATCATTTTCGTTACAAAAAGAATATTGATTATTGACCTGATTAACTATATTAAGGAAGTAACTAGCTCTTGACCTCCCCCAAAAAATTGTATAAAAATGTAGAAAAAATTATTGAACTCAACTATAATCGCTATTTCTATTTGAATAATATATTTTTGTTATAATGTAAACTGCTAACCAATGTAGATAAAATACTTCTCCCAAATAATGTATTGGCCCAACACACCCTCATAATGATGTATAATTTCTTTCTGGATTAGAATGTTTCTCCTGGTACATTGAAAGAAGATTATAATATTGTATCTATAATTGGATGTTATGTTCGCATTTACTAAGTTGTTTTCTATGAATCCATAATGCCTAGAGTTTTTTCTAATTCTCTAAAAATCTAAACTAAAAATGTCCTTGAGAATTTAATTGATCAAAAATGTCTATTTGAATATATATGTGTTGAAAGGAGAAAATTTTGTCACCTTTATTTATTTCAAATCTTGATATGTAATATTCTTATTTTAGGACAAGATTCATGAGTGTTGATTCAGGGATTTTATAGTTGGTATTAAAGGAATGGTTCAGAAAACATTTGAGACTATTTTGTTTTAATTTAAGGTAATATTAATAATTAAGGATACAATCATAGGACTACAATATTATGTGTTATTATATGTTCAATTTAAAAAACACTACATTGATGTATTGTGAAATGATATCTTAAAGTGATTAATTTAATTTTATAATTCATTTTATTAGGTTTATTTATATACAAATAACTAGTTTAACAAAAATATTGTATAAAACAGTTGATATAATATTAAATAAATTTATAACAATTTTTGTATATATGATCTTGGATATTGAGGTAATTATCATAATTCAAGTGTTTTCATTTAGATAACCATGAGATTGAAAAGTTATTTATTGAGTAATTGATGAATTTTATTACAAAATGAGATGATTATATTTTTTTGCTTGTAAGATGAATGATGTGAGATAAGAAATGAGCATAAAAAACTCATTAATTTCCATGTTATTAAGGTTACTTGGGATATATGGTTTTTATTTATTGAATTATATTATTTTTTCTTTGTGTATTACTATTTAAATTTATTTCTTAATTTATTATTTCATTATAAGATGGATTTTTCATTATAGGAATTATCTTACGATATGTATGAATATATATTTTTTAATGACTAGAGATATGTGGAATATCTTGAATATCCACTTAATGGTTATGTTTTCATTATAAATTTACATCAGTGCTTCAGGTGTGGGAAATTCATCTTGAATAGTCATTATTTGGATAAATAGATGATATTTCGGTGGAAATTGAAAAAAAGATGAAATTATATATCTCAAATATGTATGTTTTACAATTTTTCATTCTATACCATGAACTAATTCCTCATTCATATGAAAAGACCCCAGAAAGAGAAATTTTAACCCAGTAAATTCATTTTTTATGAACTAAGGGTTTTTTCACTGATCACATATTTATTGTATTGTGGTCCTTAAATTTAAATTTATCATTAAATTTCATAAGATCAATGACCTCTATCACTCTCCCTAATACTTTACACTATTTTATGTATACAAATATATATGTCCCACTTATATTAACTTATTTTGAAACCTAGTGCATGTTATTCTGGATGACCTTTATAAGTCATTTTCTCCCATATCAATAGAATGTTTTATTAACCATTTTTATGATTTTTGTTTCCAGAAATAGGTATTCTAAAATTTCCAACCATAGAATACTGAGAATAATTTCAAATATTGAGGAAAACATTTATTTAAAGGGGAGAGGATGTATCACTCCAAGATTTTTGAAAATAAAACAATATTTGATTGCATATTCTCCATACAACACCAAGCTTAAAGGACTAGCTATATATACAACTATCATAATGATGTCATTAAATTAATCGGTATAAAAAATGTTAACTAAAATATGATATATATATATATATATTACTCAATAAAAAATATATAATTTTTTATGTAAATCATCAATTAAATTTTAGTAATATAATCTTATTCTACAAAAAATATGTTTTCATCAAAAATGATTTTTAATGCTTCTCATGAAAAATTACAATAATTATTGTGTTAAAATTATTTCAATTTTATTTATTAAATTGAACAATATTTTATAAATGGGAATATAAAAATTTACTCTGGGTGAAATTTGGTGATTTTTGAAAAATATTGATTTTTCAGTGAAAACTAAAAGTTACCGATTTTTCTATCCATGTCCTTTCATTCAATAAAATAACAATTTTAAATGTTCATTTTATTTATTTAGTAATATAATTATTATTTATATATACATAATTCACTTAATTTATTTAAAATCAACTTTATATTTTAATTCATTTTATGATTGTCTTTTCGTTCAAACACTAGATTATAAAGAAAATTGTTTTAATATTCATAAAAATAGTCCTTTTTAATTAATTAAAAAACCATAATAATGAATGAATGAATTGAAATTTAATTATTATATATAATTATATGTTAATTAATATTGAAAAATTATTTTTATTAGTCACAATGATAATATAAAATCATATTTTCCTTGGAAAATATACTTCTTCAAAGCCCATTTTCATCATGTTTACATATTTAATTTAAAATATATATTTTACAATTAATTGGATTTAATTGGTTAAAATGGATTATATATTTGTAATAATTATAATAATTTATAATGTATATTATTTTCAACACAATTGTTTACAATAATGGATAGTGAAAACCGAAAGAATAAATTTTTGATGTTATGCCAAAATTGAGTTTATTAGGGTGTTAAACTATAAATATATGGGTAAAAATGACCGAAATATTTTTTTAAACATTATTTTATGACAAAAGATTGATATTTTAATCTGAAAGGATCAATAATGGTAAATTTTGGATCCTTTTTTCAAGTAAATATCAGAGGTTCACTATTTTCTATTAAAAATATACAATTATGGAAATCACCTAACTTATATAAGGTCACCCCCTCTCTTCACTTTTCTACACTATCAAACACTTTTATTTTCCCCATTTCCAATAATTTAAAAAATTATATAGCTTCATACTAGAATCCTTTTATTTCCTTCAATGATATTCTAGGAATAATTTTTCTATAACCTTAAAGAGATGGTTCGAGAAGAGGTAAAATTCCTAAATATTAATTTTTGTTTTATTTCTTCTTTGACATCCACAAAATGTTATACAAAATGAACATATAATATATATATATATATATAATCATATATGTTATTATAATAATGGAATAACCTAAATCCATCTTTTCTTCCATTAAATGAGATACAAAATCAACATTCTTGTGTACGGCAGACAACCACCATCGGAACTTTTGTCATTCGTTTTGCATCATCACCTATCAAGGATTTCTACAATTATGGATTAAAAGTACATATATAATATTTTTAGAAACAAAATACATCTGGTGTTATTATATCTCAAATACCTTCTTATATTCCATTCCATGGGGACATGATAATTTTGTTCTTATGTACGGTGTGCTACCGCCTCATGAAGAAATGTGATTCCTTTTTCACTAATGAATTACATGAATGGTAATATGTGTACTGTTAATGAATATATGTGATATAAATTATTTAATAAATATAATAATGTAATAATCTTCACTCTGAATATTCAATATCTATTTTTCTGTCATACACAGAAAAATAATAACATCTTTCATGTGAAACTGTGGATTACTGCCTCTATGATGAAATGGGATTATTAGTTCACCAAAAAATAAAATATATGATACATATAATAATATTTAGTGAAATAATATAATACCTATATTATTATGAACATTAATTAATGATATAATTATATATTCCTTATTTACATAATTGTCATTCAAAAATGGAAATGGTACTAATATTTACCTGAGACCTACAATCTCCATGATCATAGCATATATAATTTTTCCGTAAAACCACATCATATGATTTAAAATTATTTTTTATGATAAAATATGATTATTATTCTAGGATTATTTCTACATATTTTTTAAAATAATGAAATCTTTGTCCACAGTCAACACACCGATGTGGTTTTGAAACAATGAACCGAACATCCTTAAAACTACCTATACAGACATAACAAATTAAATATTTAAATATGTTATTAAAAATAGATAAAACAAATTATTTATGTATAAGTTATTAAAAATGTAAAATATTCATACAAAATAAAATAATTGAATGATGCTTATTATATAGGATTTAATGTACAGACATGGAATGTCCGGACTAGAGGTAAGGTTTTTTCATCTCACTTTGACTTCTGTGGGACATATTCCATATTCAAAAAAAATTGTGTGGTTTATTTAATGTCTATTTAAATGATAATATCATGAGTCTTTCATAAGATAAATTAATTTATAATTAAATTTAAATTAATACAACCAATGATGTTGACTTTTATGTTACTATGTTATGAAGAGTTTCATAACTCAATTTCCTTTTATAGGGTAGTGAAACTTCTTTATTGACTATATTATGACATGTTTATATCATAATTAATCTCTAAATTTTTTTATTATATATTTCCACTTGTTTTTTATTTTAATTTGTTACACTTAATATCTCCATTTATTTACTCGCAATTTAGTGATATGATATTTTTAAGGGTTATTACTACCACATTCCATTCAATGGGACATATGTTAATGATACAAGCCTATATTATTTATGAGGTGTATATACATTAAATTTGAAATTTAATTTCATGGATATCCTTATTTTAATGATATTTAATTTTTAATTTCATGTTATTATTTCACGTGGATTATTATTAATGTGTTGACAAAGTGTGAAAGTCTTTATATTAAAATATATTTTATTTTGGTTGTTTTTATGTTCATGCTTATTTTGGGATAAATAATATAATACAATTTTCATCAACCTCATCTATTTTATTATCCTGATTTTATTTATGTTGTTTTCATGTTTAATATCTATTTTTTACCTTATTTATTTAAGAAACATCAAGAAAGTCATTTCTAAGTGATATTGATCCTATGTTTTTTTTAGATTGGGTATATTTATCCTCTATATCCATGTATTATAAAATGTTTTCAAAATAATTATTTATAAAAAAATGATTTCATAAAGATATTTTCCAGGTCTTTGAAATTAATTTAAATTTTTTTAAAATAAAATTATTAATATTTTAAAAAAGATTCAATTTTTACTATTGTTTTAAAATATTTTGAAAAGAATGTTTAATTATAACATTTAAAAAAAGAATTTATTTTCCTACTATCATGAAAATTATGTGATTTGAACCTTAATTTATATATTTCAAAGTATATTTTGGGAATGTTCTTTAATATTTTGAGATTTTTTTACTTTTTAAAATTTATTTTCAAAACAAAATGGTCATTTTATTCACAAATTTTATTAATTATATTTTATCTGAATTACCATTAAATGACATCAATACCCCATTGTGGTAACTTATTAAAAAATTGGTACATTTTTTAATGATACCTTCCTCATTATTTATCTATATGGATTATGATTATTTCGAGTAGATTTTTATGGAACACGTTTCATTCCCACCAGTTAATCAGGTTCCAATGATACTATTATGGATTCATTTCATTTCCATGGGTTAAAAGAATTCCAAGATATTTTAATGGATCATGTTTCATTCCAAATATTAAATCATGATTTAATGTGATTGTATTATAATGTTTTTTTCATAATATAATCAAGATTCACAAATATTTCACTGGAAACCCTTTCTTTTACATGGATTAATCATGTTCTGAAAAGAATAATGTTAATTTCAATGAGTTTATAATGAAATGAATTCTATATGTTCTTTTTTCATGATACAGTTCATTAACATTAATTATAATGATGTGTATTTAAATAATAATCCAATTATGTGTGGCTTATTTATAAACTATGGATATATAGTAACATTTTATAACCAATGAGAGGTGGTCCCAAGAGAAACCAAAGATGGGTGGGTCCATTATATACATCTAATATATTATGTACTCTAGAGTTGGAAGATGACCACATTAGTAATTCTATTTGAAATAAGTAAAGTGAAGATAAATTGAAAAGAAACATATAAATTATAACTATGATTGATACGGGTTTGTAATGTTTCCCCATATTAGGATTAAAATCCCATGGCATAGGAATAATGATTAGAATGATTATTTCCTTTCATAAATCCCTATACATGGATTAAATGTTTTGTTATCCATGTATTGATGTGTATGAATACTCTTATGTTATACTCATTCACTCTTATTATTTCATCATACACTTAATCTATTCTTATTCTTGCTCTAGATATTCAGTTATTAATGCTTACGTTTACCATTACTAAGCATGTAATGACCACAAACCCTATATAATGGAGTCTTTGTATGATTTATTACATTGGAATATGACACAGGGTGTCACATCCAAAATGACTAATCGGTTAAGTAGTCGTATTAAACAATATTAATACATGATTCACATATTACAGTTGAATACACAAATTACTATATAATTGATTTCAATAATATCGACATTACCTATATCATATCCATTTATATGATTTATAAAATACTTCATGTTACCCTGGGGAAAATATGTTATAAGAAAGGGGTGATCACAAATTCTTAGTGAGGGTAAGAGTATAGTGGATTCTAGGAATAAATAAGGGTTAATAAATTTGGAATGTTATATAGTAGAATACACACTCCAATTAATCAATAAATTTTTTATAATATGCAAGGAATAAATGATAATCAAATAATTCTCTATAAATAAGCAAATTATGTTGAAACACAACCATTTATTTCATATTTAATCAAATAATCACATGAAATGTCAATAACTTAATTCATAATGAGGGAATTCGTAATTTCATACATCATAATTATAATGTTAAGAATATTTACAATAACAATACTACAAAGTACTCTCATGAGATTGATTAAATCTACTAGTTTTAAAGAAATTAGGTTTATCCAACTCATTCGTGACAAGACCATTCCTAGGATATATATTATTAAGGACTTCTAAAAGACAGGTAATACTCTTTGGTATAAACCCATAGGGTTCTGACAGCATATTCTTCCTCATAAATCCAATCGATGTATTGTGGGATATCTATATTGACATCCACCCACAACATATTATGTCCAATACATTCCACATATGAAATAGGTAGAAACATGATCAATAATATTAATAATTAACATATTAATTGTTAATATTTACCTCAATCAGATAAAAAATAAAAAACCATCCATATTAATATGGTGAATGGAATCATAATAGCACAACCATAATAAAACAGTTTATAAACAATCCATAAAAATAATAATGATGAAGTCATGAAAACATATCACTTTTGGTTCATAATTACATTAAAGTGTAGATTTCCTTGATTGATATAAATACTATAACAAATTATTTAAAAACATTACTGATTAGAATATTCATTTTATTTTTAAAATATGATATCATACTGAAAACAAAACTTCATTAAAAATCAATTTTGATAAACATGAATTTCAATAATATTATCTAAAATAATACTATAAAAACCCTTGTAAAATGAAAGGAAAGCTTTAATTAAATGACCATAATTATAGCAGATATATTCGTACATTCTTTACATGTTTAAATGAACAGTAATTTTTACACTTTAAAAAGATTAGGAAAGTGCCTTCTTCAGAAAACAATAAGACTATTCCATTCACATTTTTGGTTAAATGCAATTAGTAATTATTTTGATAAAAAATATTATTCCTCTAAAACACATCACAAGTATAAAATTGAAAAAAAAATATCTTTAATATATCATTTTTAAAAGGATAAAAATATTTTGGTACTTTTTTATGAAAAAAAGTTTTTTGGAAGAAAACATGGATTTGGGAAAAAAAATCTGAACCAATAGAAAAACAAATTCAAATTTTCATAAAATTATTTTACCAATTAATATATATACCAAGAGTAAAAATAGTACTATTAATTGGAAATATTTTGAACACATAGTGGATAAGAAAATTAAAATGTATTATTAGTAATATTTTAAATAATTTCCTTCAACTAAAATCCATGAGTAAATAATTCAGATTGTGAATGAAAACCTTATTATGTGTTTAAAATATAAATCCAAATAAATAATTTATAATTAGTACATATGTTAATCATAACTACAAATACACATAATCCTTTAATGATATAATCAATGATAAATAAGTTTAACCCAGTGAATATAAATTGGGGACAAAATACTTTACCTCATTATTCCTTTTGAATGAACATTCTATGACCTCTTATATATTGGTTTTATTTTTTTTAAATTAACCCAATATAAAATTTACATTTTAAATTTCATATGTTATCCTTTTATAACATCTTTTCACATATTCCTTTATAATATGTCATTAATTTCCTTTTTTCAACCGTTAATTGCCTTCATTTATTACGCATGATTTTTAAATAAAGATCATATTGTTGAACAAATTTTTATCATCTCCAAAATAAAAATAAAAAATTATTAAAATATTTTTACATCAATTTTTTTAAAACTAGTCATGAAATATGGTTACGAAAATAGAAGTATTTTATGATCATGGGGACAGTAGGCCATATGTAAGCATGAGTAACGTTTCCATATTTCAATGATCATTATGGAAAGAAGGTAAGTAGTATATTATCATTAAATAAATTAATTTTTCAAAAAACATAATATTATATGCTAATATATATAATCTAAGTTGTGTGGTAATGAATAGAGAGTCACGACACTCTGTTAATGTGGTAGTCCCCACATATATGAATGATGTTATCATTTTAATATTAGTGAAAAGGTATGAAATACAATTATTTATTATATTTAAATATTGATAGACATGAAAGTAATATCATAAATATATAACATATAATGGATATTATCATTAAAATTATCATTATCACCTTCTATGTAATGATTTTTCGAAAAAAAGTCACATCGTTTCGCAAGATGGTAGTCCATCATACACACAAGTGATGTTAATATATCCCTGACAGAATACAACATAAAAGGTATCTATATGATATAAATATTAAGGAGGTATAATTATGTCATATATATCATATATATAATTAATATACATCATCATACCCATCCATGAATGGTGGTAATGTCAGAACAAATGGCATCAGTTCACAATGTCGTAGTTGGCCATACACACAAATGAGGATTTGGTTACCCATTTGTTGGAAATGGAAATTTTTTTAAAAAAATGAATTATTTTTAATATACTGAGGTTTTTATGTCATTATGGTTTAATATTAATTTAAGTAGGTGGTTAAAGAAATAAAATATAGTAGCTCTTTGAAAGAACATTACCTCTTCCTCGAGTTTCATCATTTTATTTTCACTAAACCCTTTATAGTTTATCATTATGCCCAAAATTAGATTTCTATAATGAGTGCTGGGAAGTTGGGAGATTATTAGTGTAGTTATCTACTGTTCCAAATGGTTTGATGGTATTGATAAGAGATTAGAGGGTGAGACCTTTTATAAGTGAGGGGAGTGGCACACTTGAATTTTTTTAAAGGATTCAATTTTACCAATATTTTTATCATTCCACAAGCTAAAAATGTGTCATAACCAAAACTATATTATTAAAGGTATAAATATTTCAATCCAATGGGTGTTTTAATATTTTTTGGTTCATTTAAAATCCTTATTGTCTTAGTTTAACTACTTGTAAATCCATTTTAACCATAACCTCAATAATTAATTTTTACTATTTTCACTATTACTTTTGATCCAAAATTAATTTAAACTTATTAGATCTAATAATTTATTTTTATTACAAATATATAATCTTTTTTCTAAATTCAAATCATATAAGTGTAAAATTATAATTTAAAAATAATATTGCAGACATGATATTATTGTTTGTTTTAAATGAGAAAATGTTCAAAAATTTAAACTAATTTTATATCAAAATTCATTATGAAAATGATTTAAATGAAATAAATTTGACTAATGGATATATAATTAAACTAATTTTACTTTAAATTCATTATAAAAAGTATTTTTTTTCCTAAAAAATATTTTTCATTTAAATGATTTTTATTTTATTTCTAATATATAGAAACACATTTTTCAAAATTTAGCTATTCAAATTATTAACCACCATTATATATTTTAGTTTTTAACTATTAAATTAATGAATATTGTTTTCAAAATATATCATGTTTCATTTAAAACCAATGTATCATCTTATTTAAACTAAACTTAGTGTCATGTGAAATGTAAGCTATTGAAGAGATTGAATTAATTTAAAAATACATATATCATAATTTCTCACTGTGTTATGTTTTTTTTCTAATCGTTGTGTTGTGTGTCTCATACTCTATCGATTAAATGTTCCTATTTTATAATTTTGGGCTGTTAAATTCTACCACCCATAAATAAATTGAATTATCACAATTTAAACATTATATTGAGGATAAAGGGATTGATATTTGAATATTATTTATTTTAACCCATGTCGTAAAAATATTGAATAAAAGAAATTAATGTTACGATAGAGAAACTAAAGTAAAATTTTTATATGGAATAACAGATATTAGGTTTCCAAATAAGTGAAAATAATTGTGAAGTAAAAAAATGCACATTGAAGTGACAACTAACAACCATATATTGATTGATAGTGATAGGGAACCTTCATATAATTAAATTGGATGATCCGGATAAGGTTAACAACCAACAACACATAAACCAATTTCGGATAAAAAAAGATAATTTATACAATCAAAATTGATGGTAATCGAACATTGTTTTTCTTTAAAGATCCCTTTACTATAGTTGATGAATTCATTCACTCTATTACAATATAAGTTAATGAAATTGATATATTTTTATATGAATAATTACATCATTTTGTTGTGCTTTGGTCAATTACAACTTCAATTATGACTCCTTGAAATGTATATCCAAAATATAATTTTTTATGCCTGAAGCACAAAATTCACTTTTAATAGATCATTAGATCCACAATAGAGTGAAAATCCTTTGTGTATGTCTCTAAATATTTTATAAAACCATTATGGTTAGCACAAGGTATCCAATATAAACATGTAATCTCAAAACCTAAAATTTGACACCATTGGTACATAATTAATACTAATTATGCCAAATAGTTTACATAAAAATAGTGAGATATTTACTAGTACATCATGTACTCTAGTGGTAGGCGCTAAACACTCATCTTTTTTCATTCAAGGATTCAAGCCCCATGGACATACAATACAATATGGGGTGTCACCTGACATGTGGGTTGTCCTAATCTTATATCATATAAATATAATTCCTTTTAAATTCACAAAAGAAGCATTATGGAAATCCATGGAATAAAAATAATTATTAAATAAAATTTTTACTATTATCTACAATACAACCACAATACAAAAAAACTTCATCTATTTTATCATCAAATGGTTCCTTCCTTTTTATATGGTGGATCCATTAGGAGAGGTACTTGATTCGACTAATTTCAAACTTCCCCCAATTTATTAAAAATAACTATAAATGGATTCCTAGAATTAGATTAATTTATTTCTATTGAACTTATCATTTTTCATATGTAATTATTTTCAATAATCTATTATTTTCGGCACAAAAAAACATTTCCATGTTCCATTGGGACACTTTTATGGGTTTATCATTCCTAATTTCTAACTAGATATAAATTGATCCTTCTTTACTCCATGGTCTCTACCACTTGAGTTTATAGAAACTACCATACTTATTTTTTTGTGAGTAAATTTTTTTTGATTAATATATATACTGTTAATTATAATTTGGGATTTCCAATTTGCTATAATCATCTTATAATAATCTCATATAATCGTCTAATTTTTTTTCTCATAGTCACCACATCGTCCTAAATGTTTGATTTTAAAATTATTCCATTAGGTTTTATCCATTCAATGAAAGAAAAAAAATCATTTTGTGAGAAACAATAATCATAGCTGGAATACCATAAAATCATTTGTAATATGTTTAAATCATAGAAACATTTTTCTAATTGAAGGAACCTTATGTTTAACCAAGTTCATTAATTTTACAAATCTATTCAAATACTTTATAATGGATTGTAAATAAAATGTTGCATTTAATAATAATATCCTAAAGGAGAGTCAAAAATTGTGTATAATAATTCATGTTTTCTCAGACTAGATGAATATCGGGGCTGTCACAATATGCCCATTTCAGAGTTTCCACCCCTAGGTACCTTTGTGGCAGAACAATGTAGCTTATTGTATACAAAGAGTGATGTATTAATGGGAAAACCCACGTAAACTATTCCTTACCAAAACTATTTTATGTCCATTTATAATAACCTCAATTTCTATTCATGGGTTGTGTTCCATAATATATGATTTAATTAACATGGTTAATAAGGTCTCTACTAAAATTTTCTGATACCAACTATAACAAACATAAACCCAGTAGCCAAATTCAAGTCTCTTATATATTACATTGTAATAAGACATAAGGAATCACATCCTAAAGGATTGATCGGTTTAGTAGTATTGTAAACTAGATTCAAACATGATTACCATATTACATCTGAATTAAAAAAAGAAACATATTTTTTGAGAATTTCATCATTTCCCATAGAATATACCAATATATCATTCATATAATACATCATGGTTTCATGAGGAAAAAAACATATAAAATGGGTTATCTCAACTGCTTATTAAGGATATGTATATATTTTATGTTATAAATGAATATAGAATAGTCAATATTGATATGTAAATAACTAAATAAACATGAATTTTTTTGAATACCTACTTTATAATATTGAAGGAATAAATGATGATAGAATAATTCCATATAATTCATCCCATGAGATTGAAACATAACTGTAAATATTATAAGAAATTTAATAACAAATGTAATATCTATAACTGAATTCATATTGAGGGAATTAATAATTTCATACAACATAATCATGATTTCCAAACCATTCACAAGATATTTATTATCAATACCTTTCAAAATAATGTTTAAAACTATTTTTTTTCAAACACATAAGGTTTTACCTACATGTACATTGAAGGAAAATTAAAAATATAGTTACTATAAATACCATGTAATAGATATTTTAAAGCTAATGTCTAAAATGATATAGGGTTTGGTCCACTGAATTTGTCTCATTATACCGATATAATCATTGAGGTGATATCAATATTGATCCACACTCACAAATTACGATGTCCCATGAATTCCTTATAAGAAATTTATTCAAACATAATCATTATTAATACAAATAAAAAACAAATCTTTAATACATATCCTAATAAAATTAACCTAATCATTAGTAATATAGAGTAATATGGTGAACAGAATCGAATTGAAACGTCCGCGTTCAAACTAATCAAAAACCATTCATTGAAAGAATAAGGATGAAATAAATAAAACATTTCCATAGGTATAATAAATTTATCAATATTATATCTATAATTTTGATGCATCATAAAACACAATCTTGAATAGTTTTAATGGAAGAATGAATGGTACCAGTTCTGGAGGTGGTAGTTCACCAAATAGCAAAATGATAATTTCATAACCAATTTTATGGAATTAGAAATGGTTTTAGGTAATTAATTTATTATAACATAATAAATTATTTTTTAATATAGTTAAGTTATTTTATAATCATATTTAATTATAATTTAATGAGATGGAGAGAAAAATAAAAAATATACTCATTGAAAAACATTACATATTTTTTAGGTAACATCATTTTGATTACAAAAAATCTTTCACATGTAAGATTTATTATAAATAAAATTATTTTAATATGTTTTGAGAGAATGTGGGAAGTTATTTTTTCAGTTTTCAGATGAACCAAATAGTTTTATATTGTGATGAAGTGATGATACTTTCAGGCCTTTTATAAGTGAGGTGAGTGGCATTATTATAATTTTTTGAAAAAAAATCAAGCATTAGATCCCTTTTATAATCTCATGAGATTCCAAAATGGTAAATTATATAAAACATAAGTGATAAGGTCAAAAAAGTCCCATGCAATGGGTTTTTATAATTTTTACGTCATTTTTCCTTTTATCATATTTGTTTAACTCCTAGTAAATCTATTTTTACCTTAACAGTTATTTTTAATTTTTACATTTTCACTTTTAATTTATGAAAAAAATAAGATTAACATATTATAAAATATAAATTTTGTTCATTACAAATATATATTCTATTTTTTAAATTTAAATTCATTATAGTGGAAAATTTTACATTAAAATTAATCGTACATATTTGATAAGAAAAGCATGGTTTTAAAGTGAAAGTGTCCAAATGTTTCGAATGTTTTTATTCCAAAATTAAATATGAAAATTAATCAAATTATATAATGTAAATCAATTTATGTATAATTTAACTAATTTATATTTCATCCGTTTAAGAATATAATTTTACATTATAAATTTTCTAAATGAAAAGACAGTTTTAAATTAAAATTATGTATTTTTAACTATTCATAAAAAATTGGTAATTTTCCAAAAAATAAAAAAATGTCTCCCTAATATAATTTTGGTATACTAGTCAAAAAATTAATTTTATTTTTTCAAAATAATTTTGTAAAAGTGGAAAAAAAATATTTATGAATTATGTGTGCAATGCTCTCTTGAACCAACTTTTTGAAAAACAATATTTCTTAAACAACATTTCTTTTTATTTTAAATAATTATTATTTTATTTTTAACAAATAAAAATACAATATTTTTCATAATTAAGTTATTACTCTTCATACCCTCTATTCTAATATGAATGTGGTAACTATCAAATTAAATTGTTTTTTTTATAACATGTCAAATTTTGTTTAAATTCATTGTTGGTGCAACCCAAGATATAATTATTATTGCATGTAATGAAAGCTATTGAAGAGATTTAATTTATTTAAAAATAAAAATTCTGTAAATTATTAGGTTTTTGTATTTTCCTATACTCTTTTTGTTGTGGGTATCTTATAATTTTATATAAAAAGATCATGTTATATTATTTTAGCATGTTAGAGAGCATTTGAGTTCTGACATCTTATGTTTATTTTTACCTTGGTATTAAAAAAATTGGATTGAAAGAATTTTATCTAGAAGGGTTTCTTATAGACGATGATAATGGCCTAATGAGGAATATGAAAGAATGGTTATATTTAGAGATTATTCTCATATTTAAGAACTAGTTGTTTATAAATTTATGATCATAGGATATTTTCCTAAATCTCTAAAACTCTAAATGTAAAAGGTCCTTGAGAATGTAAGTCATAAAATATTTCAAAATGATTCTTTAAATTTGGGGTGGATAAAATTTTTTCACCTTCATCAGTATCAATTTTATAAATTTGAAGTTTAATTTTTTATCACCAGATCCAATAGTTTGAGTATGAGGTTGTTCTAGCCTGGTCCTATGCTAAATTATACATGTTTCATTCCATGCTTTACTAAAGATATAAATGACAATTTTTTTCATAAAAACCATTCTAAATTAAAATAATATATTTCATTATATACATATATATATATATGAACATTTTTGGATTATATTTTTATACAATTAGGATAGAAACTTACAAAAGTAATTTTGATGAATTTAATATAGTATATGTACCCCTATACACAATATTTCATATTCAATTTTACATATTAAACCTCTCCCACAAAAATTTTCACCAAAAAAACCATTATAGAAACATTTCATTTAAATTTATTCTCCATATCCTTATAAATATTAAATAATAGTAGGGTGAGATCAAATGATCAATAATCGTAAATAGAGGCATTAATAATTGAATTTCATAAGTAAGAATAATATCAGAATAAGGGTATGATGACATAATATGTGTTGATATGAATAACATAAGTGAATTTATACTGATAAATAAACGGATCATCAATGATGAAGAATGAAATAATAATTTAATAATGGAAATAATCATTGGAATAAATAATTATGATCCATATGATCAAAATCATTATTAAAATATTCATTAAGTACACAAACAATAAGAAAATAAAACATATTCCTATCTTGAAACATTATTTACATATAACCCAATGAATAACCCTAATAGTTGAATTAACTATATGCTCTACATCTATACCCAGTGTATTTGAGGGTTATAATGAACCAACATCTCTATAGTGTATAACAAAACCATCCAACTATAGTTAATAATGTTGCGACCTATCCTTGGTTATTAATAGACCAAGAATCTCTTAGTTTATAAAAAAACCACCATTCACCATAAATAATTTTAAATTAATATAACATGAATAAATTATTTAGATCATTCACCTCATTAGAAAAATATTATAGACGTCCATTATTCTATTCAAAAAATTAATAAAATGTTTAAAAAATAAGTTTAATTAAAATATAATTGAAATATTCATTATAAATCATGAAATAGAATGAGGATGGAATCCCTGAAAATAATCCTCAGTGGAGAATATGTAAAAATAGCTGTTATTGGCATCGATGAGTGTAAATACAATTAAAAAAATCAAAAAAAATCTTCAGAAAAATAAAATTTTAACATTGATTATCACTTTTAAAAAATAATAATTCATAAAATGGGTAAAATCCCATTTCATTGAAAATAAAATTGGAAAAATAAAAATTAAATATCAAAAAAAATAATGTCTATGATGGTGGGAAAATACAATCAGGTTAAAAACATTAAAAATAATCATTATTTTCAATCATTTTTTATATATAGTATAATATGACAAATTGAAAAACAAAAAGAAACACACTTTTCAATTTCTTGTAAAATAAGGTCAATGAATAAGTGAAAAAGCTTTAAGAGAAAAAAATTTAGGAAATAACATTTTTTTGATATTTTGGAAAACAAGATATGTAAGAGAATGATTCTGAATCAAAAATAAAATACAAGATTTTTATCACTTACAATCAACGTTCTTGATGTTTAATTAATCATTATCAAAGGAAATGGAAATTAGACATTTAATAAAAATCATAACAAAAGGATAATAAAATATATGTAGTTCATAAAAATAGAAGAATTTGATTTCCCTCCACATGGAACCATGAATAAGAATAATATTAATAGGGATATTGTATTACAAATACTTTTACACATTAGTTATGTTTCAATCATATTCCCCATAAAATAGTAACCTATAATTAAACATTTAATATACTAAAAAATAAAGAGAATAATTATATATTATTTAATAGTGGAAATATATATCACATATAAAAGATGATAGGTGTCTAGAAGTACGTTTTACCCAAGAAAAGTCAACTTGAGAGAAGTAATAGTTACAAAGTTCATATAGTTGAATTGAGAGTTAATAGTTGGCGAAATTATGTGCATCAAATGAAAATCTAAAAAAAAGAGTTTAAATATATAATAAAAAATTTAGATGTCAATTAAAATATATTCTTCACATAAAAAAGTCAATGAAGAAGATTTAGAACATAATAAAGGAAACTAAGTTAAGAAACCCTTGACCAGTTTGTAACATTAAATACAAATACCCTTTTATAAAACAATTAAAATTTCAATATAAAATCCCATTAATTGTGATTTATTCATGTAATAACTTGTAATATGGTGATGATATACACCATATAATATAAAGTAAATGCATACATAACATTAAAATATTTATCAATGAAGGGAAGTTGAGACGATGTCCTTAGCCTTGATTCCATATTATAAATTTATGTCCTTTAAATGCTACATAATAATAAAATAATTTAATATTTACAACTTTATTAAACTTTCAAATCAGTCTATGATATATTTATATGAATAAATGAACAATGATAGAGTCATATAGATGGCAGACCATACGTACACATTAGTAACATTCCCATTTTCCAACGATCATTATGAAAAAGAGCAGAGGTGTTATTTCATCATTATATAATGATCACTATTTTTTTAAAACTCTATTATTAAATTATAAAAATAGACACAAACACACACACACAGATATATATATATATATCATCCATGCGATGTGGCGAGGAATGAAAGAATCATATCACTATATAGAGGTGGTAGACCACATGTACATGCGAACAACATTATAGTTTTTTAATGAAAAAATATTATGAAAATGCATGATATATTACCTTTTGGGAATGATTAATATTTCTTTAATATTGTAAAAAAATTAATTTTATATTTATAACCTGGTTTGAGAGGTGGTAATGGAAAACAATTTACATCGGTTTGTGATGTAAAGACCCGAAAATTCCAGTGAATTTTTTTTAAATACATGGGAATTTATTGAGTATTCAAAAAGTTACGGTGCTTGATATCATGGCCCGGTGTGCCCGGAATCAATTTTTGACGTTTTTTCAAGTACATTTAGAAATCGTGCAAATAGGATTTTATAACTTTTGAACCGATGCTCAGAATTGAAATTTGAGGGCACCGTTGAACTCGCAATGTCGATATTCTCTTAAGAAGACTTTCACCTCAATGGCATTTGTTTGAGAATGGAAGTGTGTTTTTTGGTTTTTATTTAAGTTAAATAAAAATAATGTGTTAACAGTATTTTTTATATGTGGTGGTTAAAACCTCCTAGATGAGGTTAGGGGCGGGGGCCACCACACCATAACCTCCCATGAGAGGTTATGGTGGGGGGCCCACCCGAGGTTTAAACACCTCTTGTCTATTAGTATGGTGGGGACCACCCATGGATGAAACCCTTGGACTCCCCATTTATGGAGCCACCACCCATGAAACCTCTTGAACTCCCTTAATCAAAATTGTGCATATACACAAGAATTAATTAAGTGGAGCCCCATTAATTAATTCCCCATTTGAATTCTTTATGCCATAAATTTAATAAGATGTGATATTTTATTATTTTTGGGTAGGAATAATCTTTTGGTGGAGCTTGGGGAGGAGAAGAACTCTCCAACAAAGAATGAAAAGAATGTCATCTTTTACTCCGTCATCTCCGTATGATCATCGGCCAATGACAGATATCGTCTACTTTTTTTGAAATTGGCAAATCGACACCGGCCTTTCTGTGACTTTTTTAACAATCAACAAATATGTGGTAGGGGATTTTACTTTTGAAATTGTTTCCATCCATCAATGAACATGTCTTGGATCATTTTTTTCCAATTGTTATCACCATAACGTTGATGAATAGTGAAGCACGAACATGGCCCGACCCTCCCCATACGTTCTCCTCATTTGTTGATGATCGGGGTGCGGAGTAGTGGCAGAAGGCGTTAGGACAGATGTGAAGGAAACATTCGACGCAAGGCTGTTGGGTCACTCGAGGGGCGCGACTCATTCGTGTCGCGCGGAGGAGTAAAGGGCCACGGCCCAACCGGGCCCCGACGGAGGCGGCGCAGCGCCATCGCGAAGCGCAGAGGAGTGGAGGGACGCGGCTAGGCCGAGCCGCGGCAGAGGGGGCGCGGCCCTGCCACACCGTGTGGAGGATAGCAGGGAGCTGTGGTCAGGGAAGGTTGCGGTATATGAGAAGAGGCGGTCGGCAGGGCCGGCCCCCGGTGGAGCACAAGCGGTTGGCCGCTCGGCCGGCTGGGAGGAGCGGTACCCTGTTGGGTCCCTCGTGATCTGGACCGGCGCCTCCTGGTGCCAGTTTGGGTCCCCAGCCAAATGTCTATGTCGTTCGAGGGCCAGGGTCACGCGGCTTTTCCCCTTGGATGCAGGTGAGGTGGACCCCCAGCCACCAGCTGGGCCGCCGGGCCAGACTCAGTGTGGGCTGCCACACCGGACCCAGAGTGGGCCGCCAGGCCGGACATGATGTGGGTCGTCGGGCTGCCCTCGGGCCGGGATGCCCCCTTGGACCAGGTCAAACACATGGAATAGGTTGGACTCTGGTCAGGACCTGGGTTGTCCAGGTCAGTTTGACTGGGTCGGACATGGCCCAGACCTGTTTTGGCCTGCTTTCACCTTTTTTCCCATATCATGGGCTACGGGAGTCCGATCAACGAACCATCTATGGCGACGAAAAGATTATAGTGAGACAGTTCTTTTGGAATACCCCACATGAGGTTTGGACACATTTGGGATACGGTCAGGTTGGTTTGAACCTAAAAATCAATCGGGCCCCTGGAACAGAAATTCAAATAACTCACAGACCAGGCATCCGATTGACGCAATGTCTATTGCAGTGAGAACCCTATGACAAAGCGGGCCTTTAAGATACTTGTACTTGGGACTTCATGATAGTTTTAGTATCTACTAGTAGCTCGTGGAGTGGACCCTCCCAGAGACGAGCGAACGGAGTATGGAGACCTTGTAGATGGCTGATACATGATGACGGCTGACCACTTGACTTGGAGTGTTTCGACTAGCCCAGTGGGAAGATCTTCTGTGTGACGCGGCAGACCCATGGTGGGGAGCTTCTCATTGTGATGTGGCAGACCCACGATACTCAATAGGATGAGTATCTCAGTGCGCTATGAGGGGGAGTGCCTCTGTGTGATGCGGCAGACCCACAGTGGGGAGCACCTCTATTTGATGCAGCAGACCCACAGTAATCGATAGGGGGAGTACAACAATAGTCCAGGATAGTGGGAAGTGCCTCTATGTGATGCGGCAGGCCCACAGTACTATAAAGAGGATGTGTACACCAGCAGCCGAGGTTTCGACAGTTTCACTGGGAGTGTTACATGTTTCCACCCCTAGAATAAAATCCTTGTTTTGTGCTCAGTCAATGACTTTAGTGTTTTCCTCATTATTGAGATGGGTTACTAGATAACTTAAGTATATCTATGAGAATATACCTATGTAATGTTTATCTATTGATTTCATATCATTGTGGTTTATCCTTGTTGGATTTTGTGAGACCTTGAGGGTCTTGGGTCCCTACTGAGTGTTGTTATACTCACTCATGCACAGTCTATGCCCGAACTTCGTTGTGTTGGATGTATACGATGGACAGTGATGACTGAGGCAGAGAGTAGCAGGACTGGATAGTACCTGGAGGTGGACCACTCATTGTGATTGTACACAGAGGAGACAGATGGATGGGAGTGCTGAGAATTACATCTTTACTTACCCTTCAGGAAGGAACCCCAAAGGACGACCCAGTGGATATTTTAATTTTCGTCAGTTGTACCGGTACATTACAGTTTGGCATGTATTCCCAGCCCCTTTTACCTTCCAGCACTTTTTCTGTATACAGTTTTTCTTAGTATTTTGCTTCAAGTTGTGTACACTGATTGTGTGTGATTACTTTTTATAATGGAAATTCTCTCCCAGTTTTTGGATTTACAACTTTCGTGCTAGTCACCAGCCCCTGGCCTATTGAAGGCGTCATTTGGGGTTGTCACGACCCAACCCCAAGGATTAGTCATGACAAATTGGTATCAGATGATTTGGTTCTACCGTAGAACATAGGACTCTGATCATTCTTTTCTGTGGAGCAATAGTGTTAAGGGTACTAAGTGTGGTTCTCAGTTCAAGGAGCCCAGTGTTGGTGTGGGTGGCTGACATATCCGTACACAAGGACCCTGACTACTAATTTTTGACTTAATGCATGAAAACACTAATTTCGTGGGTGTTTTTAAAATTTTTCTTAAGTCATCTCAACCAGGTCAACTCACCAGGTATATTCTTTTGACTGTATGGAATCTATTTCTTTCAGGATGCCTCCCCGCAGAGTCCTGAGGGTCATACATGCTGACAGCCCACCGAGTGACGAGGCCTCATTGCAGGGCCCTTTTCCAGCAGAGGCACTAGCGGTACCACTTCCTGTTTGGCCACAGATGCCACCCGCCCTAGCAGGAGACGATGCACACCGCTTGATCGTGTTTCATGAGTTATAGTGCTAGAGGCCACCAAGATACCAGGGAGAGACGGACCCATAGGTGGCATAGGATTGTCTGGAGGTTGTGGAGAGAGTCTTCAGTCTAGTAGGGACACCAGCAGACTACATGGTGATCCTTGCCGCAAGTTTCCTTTAGGTAGAAGCAGGAAGATGGTGGATCCTGATGCTCCAGGTGCCTGACAAGACAACACAACTCTGAATAGACTTCGAGAGCTTGTTCTAGGAAGTGTTTGTACCATCCACCCATTGTGCGGTGTGAATACATGAGCTAATTCATCTGCAATAGGGAAGAATGACAGTAGCATAGTACTCAGTGAGGTTCACCGACCTCTAGCATTACTCCACAGATATGGTACAAGGCCCATTCATCAGGGCCCAAACCCTTGAGCAGGGGATCAGGTAAGATATAAGAGCCTCGATGACCTCCCTCAGCAACCCAACACAGGTGGGGGTGTTAGAGAGAGCCCTCATATTCGAGAGTTACCTTGTCGAGCAGTCTTCGGCAGCGGGACCCACTACTAGTCAACATGCAGCAGAGTCTTCTGTAGCTGGGAGTAGATAGATGATGCAGAGGTCAAAGAGGAGCAGACCCACGGGTGAGAGACCATAGGACTCAGGATCTGTTGTACGGGGCACCTGAGGTAGTGACATATATTCCAGGAGGATATAGTGTTACTCATGCGGTGGGTAGGGCCACATGGCTCGTGACTGTCCGACCCGCCATTCAGATGATCATCAGAAAGTTGAGGGACCTCGCAGGCAGAGGTAGAGGTTTGATTGAGGCGGTCCACCAGGCGCAGGTGGACTTGGTAATGGATTAGACAGATCAGCTGGCAGTGGACCACGTTATAAGGTGCTACTGCCACCACCACCCGGAGGTCCACCTTGACCACAAGGATCAGGTGGACAAGGGAGAGCTCGACTTCAGGCTGTTGAGGCATACGACCATGGAGCTCTAGAGATGATTCGAGGTACAGTCTGTTTCCACTCCACCTTAGCAGCAGTTTTTATAGACATATGTTCCAGTCACTCTTTCATTTCCACTGCCCTCGTTCAGAGATCGGAGATTCCAATGGATCCGTTGGCTCGATAGTTACAGGTTGAGACTCATATGGGAGCATACTTGATGATTACGTACTGGTGTAGGTAGTGTGATCTTACTATAGGAGGTGAGGGATTCGGCTGGGATCTCCTCGTAGCGGCGTCATGGCCCTACGACGTCGTCTTGGGTATGGACTAGTTATCTACAGTCCGCGCTCAGATTGACTGTATTATAAGAAAATTGTGGTGTGTATGCATGGATGGAACCAGTTTTACCTTCACTGGCAAGAAGGGAACCTTTTCAGCACAAGATGGACTTACTCGGAGGAGGGTGCAGCCGGGCACTCACCAGTTGACTTGCCTTACCATCAGAGCAGTTTATGTGGAGAGTTTGAGCTATCCTATGATGGTGGACCAATACATGGATTTTTTCCCGGATAATGTTCCAAAACTACCACCTCGAATAAAGGTGGAATTCTACATTGACTTGTACTCCAGGACGACACTCATATCTACACCAGCATATCATATAGCTTCCGCTGAGCATCGTGAGTTGTAGGTCCAGCTGGAGGACTTACAGGGGAAAGGATTCATATGGCCCAGTGTTTCTCCCTAGGAATCCCCAATTATATTCGCCAAGAAGGTGTAGGGTAGCTTGAGGCTTTGTGTCGACTACCGTCACCAGAACTAGGTGACCGTGAAGAACAAGTACCCACTCTGGAGGATTGACGACCTCTTTGACCAGCTGAAGGGAGCACGATGGTTCTTGAAGATAGACCTCAAACTAAGCTATCACCAGCTCAGAGTTCAAGACAAGGATGTAAGGAAGAGGTCCTTCAGATGTCGGTACAGCCACTACAATTTCTTGGTTATGCCCTTCAGTGTAACCAACGCTCCAGAACTATTCATGATTCTGAAGAACAAGATCTTCTAGCCTTACCTCTATCGCTTTGTCGTGGTCTTCATCGACAACATTCTGATCCACTCGACTACTGAGGAGGAGCATTCCTACCATTTACATGTAGTACTGGACACACTCCGAGAGCACTAGATTTATGGTAAGCTTTCAAAGTGCTAGTTTTGTATTCGAGTTGTTCACTTCTTGGGACATGTTATCTTAGAGGCTGGATTTTCAGTATATCCAGTGAAGATTGAGGCGATACACCCAAGAGTGTGACAGAGTTACGGAGTTCTCTGGGCTTGGCTGGATACTAACATAGATTCGTTACAATCTTCTCCAGAGTTGCAGCACCACAATCAGCCTTGACGAAGAAGGGAAAACCCTTAATATGGTCGGATAGATGACTGGAGAGATTTTAAGATCTGAGGGAGAGGCTGACTAGTGCCCCCATTTTGAGGCTTCCACAGGAAGGCGTAGGGTACGCAGTCTACTGCAATGCATCAACGACCTGACTTGGGTGTTCCCTGATACAGGAGCCAGCTGTGATCGCGTATGGTTCTCATCAACTGAGACAATATGAGTAGAACTACGCTACCCCTGACCTGGAGTTATAAGTAGTGGTCTTTGGCTTGAGTTTTGGCATCACTATATAATGGGAGAACGTTTTACCCTGTACTCTGATCATAAGAGACTCAATTATATCTTCTCTTAAAAGGACCTAAACCTGAGACAATGATGTTGTCTTGAGTTCATCCAGGACTATGACTTCGAGATACTCTATACTCTTGGGAAGGGGAACATTGTTGTAGATGAGCTCAGCAAGAGATTTGATATACAGCTTCTAAGAGAGGAGACAAAGTAGTTGTATGTTTTACAGATATCATTAATGGATAGAGATGGAGAAGCACTCCTATAGTCTCTAACAGTCACTCATCCACTTCATTAGCGAGTCTGGGAGGCATATCATGGGGACACTAACTATGAGACACGACTTTCTCAGATATACATAGGGCAGGCCCCTGATGGTTTTTGAGAAGGTGGGGAGCACGCTATCCTTTTTAGAGGACGTACCATGGTACCAGTTTCACTTCAGGAGGAAGTGTTGAGGGAGTTTCATATGTCCCCTCTAGCGGTATATCCGGGACTGGCGATGATGTACCAGGACCTCTGACGACAGCACTGGTAGCCAGGTATGGAGAAGGTAGTAGTTGAGTTTGTCTCATGATGCCTCATTTGTCAGCATGTGAAGGTGGAGCACCGGGTACCAGCAGGCTTGGTATGGCCCTTAGAGGTCCCAGAGTGGAAGTGGGATGGGATATCCATGGACTTCTTGACGGGTCATCCATGTACATCCAGGAGCCATGATTTGATATGGGTGATCGTTGACCGACTCACCATGTCGGCCCACTTCCTACCAATCAGAGAGAAGGGCTCAATAGAGAGCTTGAGATGCCTCTATGTATAGGATATTGTGCTTTTACATGGAGTACCTTCTTCTATTGTCTACAAACGTGATGCAGGGTTTACTTCCTAGCTTTGGAATGGGTTGCAGGAGTCTTTCAGGACACACCTTCACTTGAGCACCGCCATCCATCCTCAGACTGATGGTCTGTAACATCCAAAGTAAATAAAGAATAATAAATATTTCATATTTATTAATATTTTTGAATTAAATATTAATTTTACTTTAAAAGGGTTTCTATGTTTGATAGCGTAACCGATACGCAACAATGGGTTTCATTGAAATCATACATTGCAAACTAATAATATAATATTATTATTTTAAATGGTAGTTAACTCCTAGCTGTTGTATTGGTGGGAATAAACAAAACTAACTACAATATGATTATACATGTATTTACATTTATCCAATAAATGTGATAGGCTTAAAATTTGAATGAATCTAATTTTAAGCATAATTTAAATTAAAAGGTTCATTTATCGAATTTTAATGGTGAACCCTCATTATATCTAGTTTTGGTTACCTTAATACATTCAATGTGACCAAATAATATCCTTCTTTAGAATGGGGACATCAAAATTTACTTTGTGTGAATTTTTGGAATTTTTCCAATAAAGTTCATTTTTAAATGAATAGTGAAAATATGGTATTTTAAATCAAAACAATGTTTTATTATGGATCGATTATCTTTTTAATTGGTTTTAAAGTTCAATTAGAATATATTTTTACCATTTAATCCAATGTTGGTCATTGGAATTAATTCCACTTTGAAATTGGACATAAACAAGTATCAATCCTTTGATAGTTATTGTTTCTTAAAAACAAGCTATTTGTTTCAACAACGTGAAATAATTTTAAAATTAATTAATTACACTTATATGTTTTGAATTTGTAACAATAGAAATCATTTTTTAATTCGTAATATCAAATATTTCTTATGCTGAATTTTTGGTATTTTTCTGAAAGACATCAATTTTTGATGAATAGTGAAACCACTTAGTGGTAGTTAAAAAACTGACTTTTTTATTTAAATGAAATTATACCACTTCTGTGAATTGAATTTTGAACATCCAATAAATATGGTTGTTATAAAGAAGTAAAATGTGGTTCATTAAGATGAAAATATTTTTTTAGTGAATAGTAACTTTTTATTTTATTTACAACGATTGAAGGTAAATAGGGTAATTCAAGGTTAAAAGAATATTATATTAATTCAAAATTACCTTAAAAATTATTCAAAACTTATTTGTTGATTCATTTACGACCATGGGAATATTTGGGACGATATTGGGACCCCATTGAGCCACTTGGGAGTGATAATGAAAACATAGATTAATTAATTTAATGTGAGGACAAAATTGACATTAACAAAAATCATTTAATAATTAATTTTTATATGGTGTTATATAAGTCTTATTTTCGACTATAAATATTATTTGGAAAGCTAAAGCAATTTACTATATCATGGTATTTATGTTATAATTTTTAGACATCAAATAAATAAAATTATTTACGACATAATAATGATGCA
The DNA here is from genome assembly GCA_963277665.1 of Viscum album. NCBI lineage: Eukaryota > Viridiplantae > Streptophyta > Magnoliopsida > Santalales > Viscaceae > Viscum > Viscum album. Next base: position 1,303,569,290 of record OY728157.1, read on the forward strand.
GTATTTATCTCATTAAGAAATGATTTAAATAAATAAGATTATAATGATTAAAATATTATAGAAAACATGTCCAATAATGATTGGATGATTTTATTTCGACCGTGAATCATCTTATCTTTTTCTATAATGATATTTGGTCCATTATAAATTGAATTTCATTATATTATAAAATAATATTTTCACACTTTTCTAAAGAGCCCCTCCTCCCCCTTATAAAAGGATACTGCTTCAAACCAATTCCTCACACCTCTCAAGCCATTTGGCTCATCCAAACTCTACCCAATTAAGCTCCCTAAACCCCTCCCCCTTATAATCCTTACCTTACTCAGAAGTCACTTCAAGAAGTCCTTTGGTACAAACCAAAGGGAGTTCACCAAATTAAAGTTACATTTTCTCTTAAATTGTTTTCTTTTATTTTACATCTCCAACCCCTAAACTGATTTTATTCCATTCTTTTGTAACAAAACCAGTATCCTAAATATACTAATATTTTTTTATAATAAGGATTCAAACTAAACTAACACACACCTCCATCTAATGGATGAATAACATAATGTTTCTGTGGATGGAAAACTAACGTCTCACGAAACTATGATTGTTCAAATATCTCAAACCACCTCTCATGGTGGCCATTATGATGGAACTGTATTAATATATGATATATATTATTATTATGATTTCCTTATTCTTATTTACTTCCCAATTATATCACACCATTATGGTTTCCGTAGTGGGTAAATAAGATAATCTCATTTGAGGAAGTGCGGACTACAACCCCCTCAAAGTGATGTGATTCCTTAATGCCTTATGTGGGATGTATAAAGGATGGAGTAAATGATATTATATATGATATTATACTAGAATTATAAAAAAACTGTGTATAAGTATGTTTTATTTCCATTAAAATAAAAAATAGAAATGAAAGTAGTGTTCATGCGTACGTACGGCCTACCCTCTCCATGAACGATGCATTTCATTTCTTACCTACAAATGTTTATTACTGTTCTAAATACATTTCTATACTGGATATATATGATATATATGATATCTTAATCATCAATATAATTATGGATATAATGTAATATTGACCACATGGAAAACTTGTAAATATAAGGTGTTAATTTTTTCCTCATGTACCACTTACCGTCAAAACGAACATTATAAACATAAATGATTACATAATGTTTATAACTAGGTAATAATTGTTATAAAGGAATAATAAACATGATAAAGGTTCTTAATCATGTAAAAATTAACTTTAGTTTATTATTCAGGAGATTAAAGAACGATCGAGTCAAGTCGGACACGAGGTAAGGGACTTCGTCTCAATCTCCTTTCATTGAGGAATATTTTCATTTATACACAACATTATATTTACGGTGTATAACCCCTTTGAAATTTACTTTTATTCGAAAGGAAACTTTTTCTACGAAGCGTTTTACTACATGAAAAAAAATTAATGTACCTTTTAACGTAAGTGGTGACAACGACCTTTTTCGGCACCACGGGTATTATTAGATATTTGGCTTCCTCAAAAAGATGTAATGTTTTTAAAAGAAAATAAATACCATATACTCTTTTATGTATTTTGGTATTGAAAATCGTTTTTATAATGGATTTGTTATGTCAATATATTTAAGTGATATATTGTGATTAAAATGTGGAAATATTTTATTTCCTTTATATTTGTTTTATGTCTTATGATTTTATAATTGTACTTAGACATTTGATGGGTGGTTAGGTCACAAACCAAGTGACGGGTGGTGCCATGAATACCAGGAAATGTGGATACATTATAACCTCCAATTCATTGGGTATATAAGTTGTCCATATGTCTATTCCATTTAGTGATATGTGTGGAAGTCGATGGTATGGTTATTCCATTTATGTATGTTTATGTCCCAAGTTACCTTTATTATGTAATATATTCTTTATATGGGTTTTATTGTAATATTTTGGTTATAAAAGGGTAAGTAATGATCGTTTATTCAGTGAAGAGTATTTACTACTTCATAAAGGTTAAAAGTATTACTTATGTTAAAGTATTCATGATTTACTTGTTGTTTTGAAAAACTAACAGTTTTCCTTCTTTGTGTATCCCTTGCTGAGATTTTTATGCTCATCCAAAGTTTTTAGAAAGGTATTTCACAAGGCATAATGTGTAATAGGGTCAAGTATGGGATCAAGGAATAGTCATGTTGTCTTAAAATTGAAACTATACATGACTATTTTTTTCAAGAGTTCATGTTTGGTAAAAGAAATGTAAACTGTGTAGAACCGTCTACCTTGTAAATATTTTGAGATGTAATAGTTATGGCCTAACTCTCTAAAACTATAAACCTGAAAAGATAATCAATGGGAATTATTCATTTAATTCAATATTAAGTAATTTTTAAGGTCGGCTCCCTATAGTTGGTATCAGAGGTTGGTTTAGATAACTTTAGGTGCTAGGGTATTGTTGAAGTAATATCCATAAAGTAATTTATGTTAATACTGATATCATATAGCATTTCCAGATTACCATGTTGCTTCGCCTAAAATATTTCTATGTTCAGAATGGTTTTCCACATTGGAAATAGGGAAGGCATGTTGGGATGACATCAGGAGGAAGACAACCTTCCAAATCAGCATCCTGAGATGGTCGGAATCGTAACTGAACAATTTGTTGCCATGATGACATAGTTAACTCAGGCTATATATGGTGGTGGTATTCATGCACAAGATAATCCATATCAACCACAGAGGAACATGTCAGCAGTGGAGCATTTCATGAGGCAACATTCCCCATCATTAAGAGGATCATCTGACCCAGGGCTAGTTGAATGGTGGATTAAAGCACTGGAAAATATTTTTGATGTCATGGGTTTATCAGAACATCAAAAGGTTAGTCTCGCTATTTACCATTTTGATGGTGAAGTTGATAAGTGGTGGTCTATGGTGAAAAATATCAGGGATAGTGAGGAAATTGATGCTCTTGATTGGGATGAATTCGAAGGTATGTTTCTTGAAAATATTTTCCTAAGGTGGTTCGTCTTAGGATGGAAAAACATTTCCAAGAATTATGGCAGGAGGATGACTCGGTGGCTGATTATGAAGCAAAGTTCCCTCGACTAGCAAGGTATGCACCAAATTTCATCTGAGATCTTGATAATAAGAAAAATCAATTTTAATCAGGACTGAATCCACGATATTGAAGAGCGTTTGCCTCTCATGAGTTACAATGTTATTAAAAACTTGTTTGATGTGCGGAGAAGGTGGAAATGGAGTTTGCCGATGATCAAGTGTTCTCTGAAAAACAACATAATTAGAGGTCCAGTTGGCAGGCAAAGGGGAAGAATTCATCAAAGAAGCCTAGAGGTAAGAAAACTAAATATCAATCTTGTGAGATGTGTAGTAAAAATCATCCTGGAGAATGTTTATCAATGACTGGAAAGTGCTTCCGGTGTGATAAGTCTAGTCATATTGCTCGTAACTGTAAGGAAGATGAACAAGTAGTCAATGAATAGTCATCAATAAGATGTCTTAAGTCTAACGAAATGGGTCATTATGAAAATGAGTGTCCAGAGAAGAACTCAACCGAGGGAAAGAAGTCGGACTACAAGAAAAAAGGGGTGGTAAAATCTTTCACAACTACTTCTGTAGATGTTGGTCCATCAAATGAAGTAGTATCGGGTACACTATTTGTTTGTTCTGATTATGCCAATGTGTTGTTTGATTCAGGGTCTACACACTCTTTCATTTCGGATAAGTTTTATAGTAAATTGGGAATTCCCTCTCAAGATATGAATACAAGACTTACAGTAAAAACACCTGGAGGAAATTATGAGACAAAAAGAAAATATAAGAACATTCATGTCTTTGTGTGCGGAAAGAATCAACCTACAAACCTTATTGCTTTACCTCTAGTAGAGTTTAATGTTATTTTGGGCATGGATTCTCTTTTTGTTTATCATGCTAATATTGACTACATATCTAAAGTGGTTTCTTTTCAGAATAATTTTCAGTTTGTATACAAAAATGAACCCTTGCTGTTGATAACATATCAGGAAGCTGAGAAACTAGTAAAATATGGAAATGAATGTTACATTTCCATATTGTTGAAAATAAAGGAACTGTTCAGATTAATGACGTGTGAGTGTTAAATGAGTACCTTGATGTTTTTCTTGATGAGTTCTCTGGTATTATACCTGATCGGGAAGTTTAATTTTCTATTGACATAGTTCCTGATCCTAATCCAAACCCAAAACCCCTTATCGATTGGCTCAAATTGAACATTTAGAGTTAAAGAAGCAATTACATGAGTTATTAGATAAAGGTTTCATTCGACCTATAACATTAACATGGGGTTCACATATCTTGTTTGTTAAAAATAAATATGGTTCAATGAAACTTTTAATTGATTATAGAGCATTGAATAACATCATTGTTACGAATAAGTATCCTTTGCCTCATATCAATGATTTGTTTGATCAGCTCCAGGGAGATCTGTATTTTTCAAAGATTGATTTGTGGTCGGGGTACCATCAGTTGAATGTAAAGGAAGCAGACATTCAGAAGACTGCATTTCATACTAGATATGGCCATTATGAATTTGTAGTTATGCCTTTTGGTTTTACCAATTCACCTACTGTATTCATGGATCTTATGAATAGAATTTTCCATGAGTTCTTGGATAAGCTTGTGGTTGTGTTCATTGATGATATTTTGGTTTATTCCAAAAGTTAAGAGGAACATGAAATTAATTTAAGGGTTTTCTTGCAAACCATAAAAGAAACAAACTTTATTGGAAATTCAGAAAGTGTGAGTTTTGGTTACAACAAATTTCATTCCTTGGTCACATTGTTTCTAAAAATGGCATAACTATTGATCCTGCTAAAAAGAAAGTTGTTGAAGAACTGCCATGACCCACAAATATAACTGAGATTCATAGTTTTCTTGGTTTGGGAGGTTATTACTGGAGGTTTGTTGAAAATTTTGCACGGTTATCTAGTCTAATGACTAAGTTAACTCCCAAAAGTGTTAAGTTCATTTGGACAAAAGAATGCGATGATTGTTTTTAGGAATTGAAAAGATGATTGGTGAATGATCCAGTTTTGGCACAGTAATCCAGAAGTGGTGAGTTTGTTATCTATAGTGATGCTATGTTGAAAGGACTTGGATGTGTCCATATGCAGAATGATCAGGTAATTGCTTATGCTTCACGTGAGTTGAAACCTCATGAGTTAAATTACCCTACACATGATTTGGAATTAGCTGTTGTTGTTTTTGCTTTAAAAACATGGAGGCATCATTTGTATGGAGTAAAGTATGAAATATATAATGATCACACAAATTTGAAGTATATATTCACTCAGAAATAATTGAACATGAGTCGGAGGAGATGGATGTAATTAATCAAGGATTATGATTGCACGATCCATTACCATCCAGGAAAATCAAATAAAGTGGTTGATGATTTGAGTTAAAAAAGAAATAATTCATTAACCATGTTAATATTGGAACAAGATCCTTTGGTTTTTGATTTGATGAATTATGGCAAAGAAGTTGCTGGTGCAAGAAATTCTTCTGTTTTGTATCAGGTGTCAGTGAGATCATCTCTATCAGACAGAATAAAGCAAGCACAGAAGGAAGATAGTGAGTTGTTGAAAAAGGTAAAATTGGTTCAGAAGGGTAATTTGATAGAATTTAACATTTATTATGAATGTGTTTTGAGTTTTGGAAGGAGATTATGTGTACCTTGTGATTCATAGTTGAATAATGAGTTGTTATGTGAAGCTCATAGTTCTCTGTTTTCAGTTCATCCTGGTAGTACTAAGATGTACAAATATATTTGAGAGTGTTACCGGTGTGATGGAACGAAAAGAGATATTGCTGATTTTACTGTGAAGTGTTTGACTTCTCAGAAGGATAAAGCAGAGAATAAATTACCAAAAGGTATGCTTCAACCATTACCAGTGCCAGAATGGAAATGGGAAAATATATCCATGGACTTCATTGTGGGATTACCAAATACATCTCAAGGTAATAATGCAATCTGAGTTATAGTAGACTGATTGACTAAATCTGCTCATTTCCTTCCTATTAGAGATACTTTGTCTCTATATCATCTTACTCAGTTATATGTTAAAAAGATAGTCAGGTTGTATAGTGTTCCCCTCTCCATTGTATCTGATCATGATCTCAGGATCACTTCTAAATTTTGGAAAGGCCTTCAGAATTCATTTGGTACTGAATTAAATTTTAGTACATCTTTTCATCCTCTAACAGATGGGAAGTTAGAATGAACAATTCAAACCTTGGAGAATATGTTACGTGATTTCTCGATGGATTACCATGGAAGTTGGGACCAACATATTTCTTTGGTTGAATTTTCTTTTAATAACAACATTCATTCCAGTTTAAAGATGGCTCCATTTGAGGCATTATATGGAAAGAGTTGTGGAACTCTGGATTTTTATGATGAAGTAGTTGAAAGGAAGTTTATTGGACCAGAATTGGTATATGATATGGTATTGAAAGTTTAATTGATTCAGAAGCACATGAGAACAGATCAGAGCAGACAGAAAAGTTATGCAGATAACTGGAGGAAGGATCATTCTTTTGAGGTAGGTGTTCATGTCTTTCTCAAATTTTATCTATGGAAAAGTGTGATGTGTTTTGGTAAGTAGGGAAAGTTGGGTAAGTACCAAAATTATGATATTGGAAAATTCCATTCCTATATTTATGTCATAAAAACACAAAATAATGAACTATTAAGTGATAAGTGACCTTAAAACATAATTTTTTCACCCCTATGTTTGGAATTTTAAAAATTTGACATACACGGTTGTGTTCAAGATAGTTTTTGGAGTCTAATGAAACAAAAATAATTTAGTGAATAGAAAAATTCCCTTATAAATACTAACATACCCTTATGAATAGTAATATGTCCCTTATAGTAAATAAGAGTAACATTACCTATGAATAATAAAAAAAAATTAGACATCATAGAAAGTGATAATTTGACCTTAGTAAACGTTTTTTGTATTTTATAATTCAAAATATTTAATTATAAATAATTAATTAATTTAAAAGAATACATATTTCCCTGAAATGTATTCATAAAGTATTTAATCAATTTCTACTAGTTTTTAGTTAATATTATAAGACCCTATGTAATTTTTGAAAGAACTACAAAATCAGTTTTAATTTTGAAAACTATTTTTTTAAGTAATTGGTGATTTTAATTAAACAATAAACTAATAATATTTAGAAAATTATTTTTGAAAAATGGACATCATTTTTGGATCCTAAACTTCAAAAAATGGAAGGGGTAAATTTTTGGGTTTATTCTGAAATACTTCAATTTTCGTGTGAATATTAAAACATACAGTTTTTCGCATAATCGGTGTACACTAAATTGCATCATTAATGATGTAATGAAGAAATAAACATTCTAGAACTTTAGTTTTGGCCAAAAAATAATAAATTTCATAAATTGTTCCTTTAAATACAACAAATCCAATTCTCAAACCTAAAAAGACCTTTCAAAAGCCTAAAGTCAAAAGGTGATTTCTTAAAGTGTCTTTTTCTCTTTCTTTCAATTTCCTTTAAATAAATTAATGAATTATAATTATAAATAATATTTAAAGCCTAAAACTAATCTTATTATATTAATATATGATTTAGGATGTCAAAAAAACTACTATTACAAGTCTAACTTATAATATATTATTTTATTTAATATTTTATACCAAAAACACCTCAATCCTCATGTATAAATAAGCCCTCCCACTCCTCTTGCCAAACCACCCCTCTCAAGCTTCAATCATTGTCTAATCGCTACCCAATAATCTCCCCTAGACCCTTCCCCACATCCAAGAGCTTATGTTCTCATCAAAAGACCATGCTTAGGCCCTTAAGGAGGTTCTCAAGTGAAGGATTCAAGATGTAATTTCTCTCCCTCTTCTCCTTTAATTTCCTTTCAAGATCAAGTTCCTTTCTTGATCTCTCCCCGCCTATATTCATAAAAATTATTTTGTAACTCCAGTATTATAAATATACTGTAATTTTATGATTCTAATGGTATATGATATCACCCCACACACTTTCCCTCTTCATTTTATTTTATTAAAGAGAACGTTGTCCATGTGCTGTTAATTTATCACCTTAAAAAAACAACATGCTCTCTTCCTCTATTTCTACCTTCAGATATGGTCATGAAACCATTTTTATGGTTGAACCAGAATATTTTCTATGTATTATGTTCTATTTTATGTTCTAGAAATAACCTATGGCCATATTACTAAGTGAAAAGTTAAAACGAGTTCGTTGTGATCCAAAAACCGCTCAAATTAACCCAAATAATCTTCATTTAATTCTTATCTAATGATTTGTCCACGTGGATCTAATATAACTCATTATAAAATCATTCAAGCTTCTTTAATATCATTAATAACATGTAATATCAGTTCTTGTTGTTTACCCATGATCTACCAAAACATCAATTTAAGAATACAAGTGGACCCCTCAAGAAAACCATGAAAACGAACATCCATGATCAATGTTTTTGAACTCTATAAGTCATCCAAAGGAACATAATATGAAGTAATGAAACCAGAATTAACCTAATTAATGTATAAAAGGTCTTGGACTTTCTAATTAATTAATATATTGTCATTATACAGGACATTAAAGAGAAGGAGGCATTCGAGTACAAGGTAAGGGGAAATCTCGAACCCAATTTTCTTCCATCGGGTTCCCCCTCTTTCACTCCATTTTTGATATGGTTACTCCTCAAAGATCATTTTTTCATAATTTCCTTAACTTTAATGGGATATACATGTTTGTCACTGGTTTTTATGTCCATCAAAATGTTTTCCAAAAGAACGCTTCTTTCAAGATCTCACCTTTTTCCTCTCATTCAAGGTTGATGGTTCATGTATCAAGTATGTTGTTCCCTCTTTCTTTTGGGAACCCAAAGCTTATGAATGTGTTATTATGAGATGAAACCCATTCCTTTACATGGGTTATTTATGTACATGTTTGATATGTGTTCTATGTGTCAAGCATGATTATGATAATGTTAGGATGTGACGGGTGCACCCGGAATTATATAGCGCAATATGAATGTTTAAATGTGACGGGTGCGCCCAGAATTATACAGAACTCCAATGCATTGGGTAAAGTGACGAATCTCATGAGTAAATGTAAAATGATGTGTGAACAAGATTCTATCTTTGTTCAAAAGTATGTGTGGTAGTTACCCACTAAGACATTATGTTTCATTTTTAGGCATTGCCACATTTCAAGTTTATTGTTTATGCTCCTCTCATGTTCATGATCTTTTGCCTATGTCATGATTACGCTCACCCCATGATGTATTTTTCTTATCTATCCTTTTATTAGGCTTCTAGATCACCCCTTTTGATGTATAACCTCATGTGGCTACATGTACTAAGAAGAGGACAAGTGCCAATATGAAAATGGTGGGAACTAGGATAAATCATGCCAACAACTCTTGCGAGGGCCTATGCAACGATTGCCCGAACGACATCCACAATGATTTTGGAGGTGGAGTTCAAAACATCATGGTGATGCTTACCAAATTAGCATGGGTTATGAATAATAAACATAATAATGGGGAACATCCTCCTTCACCAAAGAGGGAGCAACTAGCTATTGAATGTTTTATGCTGCAACGACCACCGACATTTTGTGGATCTTCTGATTCACTAGTTACGGAACAGTGGGTCAACTCCATGGAGAAGATCTTTTAGGTTCTTCACTGTTCCGAGATGGAGAAGGTGACTCTAGTCGTTTATCATCTAGATGGATAAGCTGATCAATGGTGGGATTTGATTAAGAACACCAAGCCAAAGGAGAAAATTGAAGAGATGGAATGGTAAGACTTTAAGATGATGTTTCTTAATAAGTACATCCCACGAACTCTTCGCATGAAGATGGAGAGAGAATTTATAGAGCTCAAGCAAAAACAAGGAGAATCTGTCACAACCTATGAAGAAAATTTCACAAGGCTCTCAAGGTATGCTTCGGGATTTTTTATCAACAATGACAGCAAAATTGATAGATTCATTAGTGGATTAAAACCACATCCTAGAAAGTCTCTTACAATTCGAGACTTTGGAGTTATGAAGAAGTTTTTCGGTGTGCTGTCAAAGTGGAGATGGAGTTTGGAGAATGGTCCCATGACTATGGTGATAAGAAAAGAAAGATGGATTTTCAAGCTGGTGGATCTAGTGACAAAGGTGGGAAGAAAAAAGCAACGACCCACATGCCAAAAATATGGGACGTTGCACTATGGGAACTGCCTCAAAGGAATGGGGAGATGCTTTAAGTCTAGGAAAGAAGGAAACCAAGCTCAAGAGTGTCGAAAAGGCATGAAAAGGAAGGATAATGTTGCCGATGAAAGGAGAGAACCACTCATGGTTCAATGCTACAATTGTAGGGAACTAGGGCACTATTCAAACTAGTGCACTAAACCTCGAGCTCTCGAGGGTAATCAGCACCAACAACCACCAAATCCAAAGGAACAAGGGAAGGATTATTCCATCACTAATGCGGAGGTGGAACATGATAATGATGTCGTACAAGGTACACTTCCTATTCACTCAAGAACGGAAAAAGTCTTATTTGATTATGGTTCTACGCATTCCTTTATATATTTCAAGTTTGGTAGAACTATAGAATCGAAGCCCCGAAACCTTGAAGTAGAGATATCTATAAAAACACCAAGTGGTGAAACCATTGCGACCCATGTGTTTGACTCTTCTCCTACTGACGTATGTGGGATGATTTTTCTGGAAAATCTTGTAATACATCCCTTGGTGGAATTCGACGCTATAATGGGAATGGATTGGATCTGGTTATATAGAGCACATATCAACTGTTGGGAAAAGGAAATATATTTTCATATTCTGAACCATCCCATGCTCCTCTACAAATTCAAGGAAGGTCATGAATATCCTTTGAAAAATCCTTCAATGGTGTGGGTGTTGATTCCCTATGAAGAAGCATACCTCGCCCAAATGGTTGAGTCGAAGGAAAGTGCCAACCTCGAGGAAATTTCCATCGTGAGGGAATACAATTATGTATTTCCTGAAGAGTTACCTGGAATTCCCCCAGATCGTGAGGTAGAGTTCTCTATTGAACTCATACCTGGAGCTACCCCTATCTCAAAGTGCCCCTATAGGATGGCTCCTATCGAACTGGATGAGTTAAAGAAGCAGCTGCAAGAGTATTTGCAAAAAGGGTTCATATGCACTAGTGCATCTCCTTGGGGTGCACCAGTGCTCTTTGTGAAGATGAAGGATGGAACAATGTGGCTGTGTATCGATTATCGGGAACTCAACAAGATCACCATAAAGAACAAGTATCCTCTCCCAAGTATTGATGACTTGTTCGATCAGTTAATAGGAGCTCAATACTTCTCAAAGGTGGATATTCGTTCTAGATTTCATCAGGTAAAGGTGAAGAAGGAAGATATTCAGAAGACTGCCTTCCATACAAGGTATGGGCACTATGAGTTTTTGGTTATGCCCTTCGTACTTACTAATGCCCCTGCAATCTTCATGGATTTGATGAATAGTGTCTTTAGTCATTACCTTGACAAATTTGTGGTAGTTTTTATCGATGATATTATCATCTACTCTAAGGGCAAGGAGGAACATGAAGAACATCTAAGACTTGTGTTGGAGACATTGGGAAAGGAGAAGTTGTACACCATGTTTAACAAGTGTGACTTCTGGATGAATCAAGTCACATTATTGGGACATGTGATCACAAGTGAGGGAATATCTGTAGACCCTTCAAAGACAAAGGTGATTGAGGAATGGCCCAGGCCCTCTAGTGTCACAGAAATTCATAGTTTTCTTGGATTAGCTGGGTACTACCAACATTTTGTGAGAAACTTCTCACAATTGTCAAGCCCTCTAAATAAGTTAACAAGAAAATGGGTAAAGTATGTATGGATGGAAGAATGTGAGGGAAGCTTCAAGGAGCTAGAGATAAGGCTGATCACTGCACCTGTAATCACACTATCAAAAAGTGGAGAAAGTTTTGTGATATTAAGTGATTCATCAATGAATGGATTGGGTTGTGTACTCAAGCACAATGACAATGTGGTAGCCTACGCCTCACAATAGTTGAAGATCCATGAGCAGAACTACCAGACGCATGATCTAGAGCTGGAAACCGTGATTTTTTCCTTGAAAATCTGGCGGCACTACCTTTATGTCGAGAAGTGTGACATATACCCCGACCACAAGAGCCTAAAGTATATATTCACACAAAATTATCTCAACATGCGTCAAAGAAGATGGTTAGAGAAAATCATGGATTACGATTTCTCTATTCACTATCATCCGAGAAAGGCGAACAAGGTAGCCGATGCTCCAAGTAGAAAATAACCTGCTAATCAATCCATGTTGAGGATTGAGAAAGACCCTATCTTTATGGATATGCAAAGAATGGATTTGGAAATCATAAGGGCAGGGGATACATCCTACCTTGCCCAGAAGATTGTGCAACCATCCATCCATGAGAAGAATAAGGAAGCACAAAGGGATGATGTGGAGATACAAAAGAGGGTGAATGCAGTAAAGGAAGGGAAGCTGCAAGAGTTCCATATCGATGATGATGGTGTGATTAGGTTTGGAACGCGACTTTGTGTTCCTTCATCGCCCGAGATAAAAAAGGAGCTATTGGATAATGAACATATCTCAACTTTCTCTATCCATCCTGGAAGTACCAAGATGCATCGTTATCTCCAAGAGCACTTCTGGTGGGATAACATGAAGAAGGAGATTGCAGAATATATATCAAGGTGCATGGTATTTCAACAAGTTAATGCTGAGTGACAAAATTCCAAGGGTATGATGCAGCCATTGCCTATACCGATGTGGAAATGGGAAAATGTTACTATGGACTTTGTCATAGGTCTCCCAACGACGTCAAAGGGGAACAATGTGATATGGGTTGTGGTTGACCGACTCACCAAGACTGCCCATTTTATCGCTATTCGGGAAGACCTATCGCTTGAACAACTTGCAAGGATATATGTGAAGGAAGTGGTGAGACTGCATGGTGTTCCACTCTAGATTGTCTCTGACTATGATCCAAGGTTCACATCTATATTCTGGAGGAGCCTTCAACATGCTTTGAGTATAGAATTAAATTTCAGCACGGCCTATCACCCCCAAACTAATGGCCAGTCTGAAAGGACTATTCAGACACTTGAAGATACGCTAAGAGCCTACTCTCTTGAATTCAAAGGTGGTTGGGATCATTATCTCCCATTGGATGAGTTCTCATACAACAATAGCTTCCACTCGAGTATTCAGATGACTTCGTATGAATATCTTTATGGGAAGTGATGTAGAACTCCAACCTGTTGGGATGAAGATGGAGAAAAATAGCTACTTGGTCCCGATCTTGTTCAAGAGATGATAGAGAAGGTTCAAGTCATCCAGAAACACATCAAAGCCGCTCAAAGTTTGCAAAAGAGTTATGCTAACAACCGTCGAAGGTACTTGGAGTTCGAAGTTGGAGATAAATTCTTCCTTCAAATATATCCATGGAAGAGAGTCATGAGATTCGGGAAGAAAGAGAAGCTAAGCCCAAGGTACATTGGCCCCTTTGAGATCCTTGACCGTATAGGAGCCGTGGCTTATCGTCTGGAACTTCCACTGAATATGGCTCAAGTTCATAAAGTGTTTCGTGTATCACTACTGAGGAAGAACATACATGAACCCTCACATGTACTAAACTCAGAGGTGGTATAGCTGGAAGATGATCTCTCCTATGAGGAGAAGCCGGTATAAATTTTGGGATGAAGTGATAAGGTTCTATGCAACAAGACAACCCGCCTTGTCAAAGTGTTCTGGAGGAACCATAAGTTTGAGGAAGCAACTTGGGAACCAGAAGAGGCAATGAAGAAGAATTACCCTCACCTGTTTGTGTAAAGTAAAATTTCAGGGGCGAAATTTCTTAAGGGGGGAAGAATGTAACGACCCAAAGTATGTCAATGAAAAATTCCCTTCTTATATTTATGTCATAAAAACACAAAATAATGAACTATTAAGTGATAAGTGTCCATTAAACGTAATTTTTTCACCCCTATGTTTGGAATTTTAAAAATCCGACATAAACGGTTGTGTACAAGATAGTTTTTGTAGTCTAATGAAACAAAAATTATTTTTGGTGAATAGTAAACTACCCTTATGAATAGTAACCTACCCTTATGAATAGTAATATGACCCTTATATTAAATAAGAGTAACATTACCTATGAATAATAAATTAAAATTTAGACATCATAGAAAGTCATAATTCAACATTAGTAAATTTTTTTGATATTTTATTAGTCAAAAAAATTAATTATAATTAATTAATTAATATAAAAGAATATTTCTTTCCCTGAAATGTATTCATAATGTATTGAATCAATTTCTAATAGTTTTTAGATAATATTATAATACCCTACATAATTTTTGAAAGAACTACAAAATCTGTTTAAATTTTAAAAACTGTTTTTTAAGTAAATTATGATTTTAATTAAACATTAAATTAATAATATTTAGATAATTATTTTTGAAAAATGGAAATAATTATTGGATTCTACATGTTGAAAAATATAAGGGGTAAATTTTTGGGTTTATTCTGAAATACTTCTATTTTGGGGTGAATAGTAAAAAATACAGTTTTCGCATAATCGGTGTACACTAAATTGCATCATTAATGATGTAATGAAGAAATAAACATTCTAGAACTTTAGTTTCGTCCATAACATATTAAATTTCCTATATTGTTCCTTGAAATACAATAAATCCAATTCTCAAACCTAAAAAGAACTTTCCAAAGCCTAAAGTCAAAAGGTGATTTCTTAAAGTGTCTTTTTATCTTTCTTCCACTTTCCTTTTAATAAATTAATGAATTCGAATTATAAAGAAAAGTTAAAGCCTAAAACGTGTTTTATTATATTAATATATGATTTAGGATGTCAAAAAAACTACTATTACAAGTCTAACTTATGATATATTATTTTATTTAATATTTTATACCAAAAACACCTCCCTCCTCATGTATAAATAAGCCCTCCCCCTCCTCTTGCCAAACCACACCTTTCAAGCTTCAATAATTGTCTAAGATCTGCCCAATCATCTCCCCTATACCCTTCCCCATGTCCAAGAGCTTCTGGTCGCATCAAAAAACCATTCTTAGGATCTTAAGAAGGTTCTCAAGTGAAGGATTCAAGAGGCAATTTCCCTCCCTCTTCTCCTTTAATTTCCATTCATGTTCAAGTTCCTTTCTTGATCTCTCCCCACCTATATTCATCCAAATAATTTTTAACTCTAGTATTATACATATACTATAATTTTATGATTCTAATGGTATATTATATCACCCCACACCCTTTCCATCTTCCTTTTATTTTATTAAAGAGAATGTTGTTCATGTGATGTTAATTTATCACCTTCAAAAAACAACATGCTTTTTTCTTCCATTTCTACCTTCAGATATGGTCATGAAACCATTTTTATGGTTGAACCAGAAAATTTTCTATGTATTATGTTTTTTATGTTCTGGAAATAACCTATGGCCATATTACTAAGTGAAAAGTTAAAAAGAGTTCGTTGTGATCCAAAAACCGCTCAAATTAACCCAAATAATCTTCATTTAATTCTTATCTAATTATTCATCAACATGGATCTAATATAACTCATTATAAAATCATTCAAGCTTCTATAATATCATTAATGACATGTAATATCAGTTCTTTATGTTTACCCATGATCTACAAAAACATCAATTTAAGAATACATGTGGACCGCTCAAGAAAACCATGAAAACGAACATGCCCGATCAATGTTTTTGAACTCTATAAGTCATACAAAGGAACATAATATGAAGTAATGAAATAAGAATTAACCCTATTAATTTATAAAAGGTTCTGGAATTTCTAATTAATGAATATAATGTCATTATGCTGGACATTAATGAGAAGGAGGCATTTGAGTACAAGGTAAGTGGAAATCTCGAACCCAATTTTCTTCCTTTGGGTTCTCCCTCATTCACTCCATTTTTGATATGGTTACACCTAAAAGATCATTTTTTCATAATTTACTTTACTTTTTTGGGATATACATGTTTTTCACTGGTTTTTATGTCCATAAAATTTTTTTCCAAAATAACTCTTCTTTCAAGATCTCACCTTTTACCTCTCATTCAAGGTTGATGGTTCTTGTATCAAGTATGTTGTTCCCTTTCTTTTCAGAACCCAAAGCTTATGAATGAGTTATTATGAATTTAAACCCATTCCTTTCCATGGGTTATTTATGTACATGTTTGATATGTTCTCTCTGTGGAAAGCATGATTATGAAAATGTTATGATGTGACGGGTGCGCCCAGAATTATATAGCGCAGTATGAATGTTTAAATGTGACGGGTGCACCCAGAATTATACAGTGCTCCAATTCATTGGGAAAAGTGATGAATATGATGAGTAAATGTGAAATTATGTGTGAACAAGATTCTAGCTTTTTTCACAAGTATGTTTGGTAGTTAACCACTAAGACATGATGTTTCATTTTTATGCATTGCCACATTTCAAGTATATTTTTTACGCTCCTCTCATGTTCATGATCTTTTGCCTATGTCATGATTATGCTCACCCCATGATGTATGGTTCTTATCTATCCTCTTACTGGACTTCTATCTCACCCCTTTTGATGTATATCCTCAGGTGGCTACATGTACTAAGGAGAGGACAAGTTCCAATAAGAAGCTAGAGAAGATGAAATTAAATAAATGTTTATGGTTGATGTTGTATTTGTTATTTGTGGTCCGAGTTTTCCCAAGACAATAAACCTTTGGATCCTCTATGTGTAATAATATTATGTTATTTATCTTTGAAATGATGTAATAGTAATGAAAGATAAGGCTGGGTCGATATAAATTGAGTCAGTGGTTCATTGGACCTTATGAAATTCTGGAGAAAGTTGGATTAGTTGCATATAGAGTGGATTTACCTCCAATTTTATCAAAGGTACAAAATGATTTTCATGTTTCGATGTTGAGAAAGTATATACCAAATCCATCTCATGTTTTGAGCCCAGAGGTAGTTCAGTTGGAAGAGAATCTCTCTTATGAAGAACAACCAGTCCAGATTCTTGACCCTAGAGAGCAAGTGTTGTGGAATAAGGTAATTCACCAGGTAAAGGTTTTTTGGAAAAACTATATGGTTGAAGAGGAAACGTGGGAATCTGAAAATGCTACGAGGTATAAATACCCCCACTTATTTTGATAAGTAAATAAAAATTGTGAGGACGCAATTCCCAAAAGGGGGTAAGGATGTAACATCCTATGTAATTGAATAATAAGTCATATTTCATATTTATTAATATTTGTGAATTAAATATGAATTTTACTTTAAAAGGTTTTCTATGATCTATAGTGTACCCAATACACAACAACGGGTTTCTTTGGAATCATATGTTGTATACTAATAATATAATATTATTACATTAAACAGTAGTTAACTCTTAGCCATTTTATTGGTGGTAATGAACAAAACTAACTACAATATTATTATTCATGTATTTACATTTTTCCAATAAATTTTAGAGGCTTAAGATGTGAATGAATCTAATTTTAAGAATAATTTACATTAAAAACCCGATTTATCGATTTTTAATGTCGAAACCTCTTTAAATATAGTTTTGGTTACATTAATACATTATATATGACTTAATAAAATCCTTATCTAGAATGGGGACATCAAAATATACTTGTGTATTTTTTATGAATTTTTTTGATAAAGTTCATTTTTAAATGAATAGTGGAAATATTGTATTTTAATTCAAAACTATGTTTTAATATAATTTATTTATATGGTTATATTATCTTTTTAATTGAGTTTAAAGTTTAATTAGAGAATATTTTTACTATTTAATTCAATTTTGGTCATTGGAATTAATTTTACTTTGAAATTGGACATAAACAAGTATCAATCTTTTGATAGTTATTGTTTCGTAAAAACACGCTATTTGTTTTAACAACGTGAATTAATTTTAAAATTAATTAATGACGCTTATATGTTTCGAATTTGGAAAAATAGAAATCATTTTTTAATTTTTAAAAATCAAATATTTCTTAGGCTTATTTTTTGGTATTTTTCTAAAAAACTTCATTTTTTGATGAATATTGAAACCACTTAGTGGTAGTTAAAAAACTATGTTTTTTATTTAAATGAAATTTTACCACTTCTACGAATTGAATTTCCAAAATCCGACATACATGGTTGTTATCAAAATGTAAAATGCGGTTCATTGAGATTAAATAATGTTTTGGTGAATAGTAACATTTGACTTTTATTTATCGCGATTAAAGGTAAATTAGGTAATTCAAGGACAAGAGAATATTATAATAATTTAAAATTACATTAACACTTGTTCAAAAATTATTTGTTGAGTCATTTACGACAATGGGCATATTTTTGTCGATTATGGGACCACATTGAGCCACTTGGGAGTGATAATGACAATTTCGATTAATTAATTTAATGTGAAGACAAAATTGACATTAACAAAAATCTTTTAGTAATTAATTTTTATATGGTGTTATATAAGTTATATTTTCAACTATAAATATGATTTGGAAATATAAAAAGATTTACTATATCATGGTATTTTGTTTATAATTTATAGACATCAAATAAATTAAATTATTTATAACACAATAATGATGCCGTATTTATCTCATTAATAAATGATTTAAATAAATAAGATTATAATGATTAAAGTTTTATCCAAAACATGTCCAATTATGATTGGATGATTTTATTTCGACCATCAGCCATCTTTTTTTCTACTATAATTATTTTTGGACCATTAGAAACAGAATATCATTATATTATAAAATAATATTTTCACACTTTCTCAAAGAGGCCCTCCTCCCCCTTATAAAAGGAGACAACTTCTAACCAATTCCTCACACCTCGCAAACCATTTGGATCATCCATACTCTTCCCAATTAAGCTCCCTAAATCCCTATTCTCCCCCTATAAGCATTACCTTAGCCATAAGGCACTTCATGAAGTCTTTTGGTTCGAACCAAAGGGAGCTACCCAAATTAAAGGTAACAGTTTCTCTTAAATTGTTTTCTTCAATTTTACTTATCCAACACATAAACTCTTTTTATTCCATTATTTTGTAACAGAAACAGTATCCAAAATATACTAGGACATTGTTATAAGAAGTATTACAACTACACTTACACACACCTCCATCTAATGGATGAAGAACATAATGTTTCTGTGGATGACAAACTGACGCCTCACAAAACGATGATTGTTCAAATATCTCCAACCGCCTCTCATGGTGGCCATTAAGATGACACTGTATTTATATATGATATATATTATGTTTATTATTTCCTTATGCTTATTTACTTCCCAACTATATCACACCTTTATGGTTTCCATTGTGGGTAACTACAATAATCTCATTTGAGGAAATGCGGACTACCATCCACTCAAAGTGATGTGATTCGTTAATGCCTTATGTGGGATATATAAAAGATTGATTTAATGATATTATATATGATATTATACTTGAATTATAAAATAACTTTGTATCATTATGTTTTAATTTCATTAAAATAAGAAATAGAAATGAAAGTAACGTTTATGCGTACATACGACCTACCGTCTCCATGAACGGTGCATTTCATTTCTTAACTACAAATGTAATGTACTATTATAAATACATGTATATACTAGATATATATATATTATATATGATATATTAATCATGAATATAATTCTGGATATAATGGACTATTGACACATGGACAACTTGTAAATATAAGGTGTTCATTTTTGACTCAAGTACCAAATATCGACAAAACGAACATTAATAACATAAATGATTACATAATGTTTATAACATGGTAATATGTGATATAAAAGGAATAATAAACTTGAAAAATGTTCCTAAGAAAGTAGAAATTAAATTTAGTTTATTATTCAGGATATTAAAGAACGATCGAGTCAAGTGGGACATGAGGTAAGGGACCTCGTCTCAATCTCCTTTCATTGAGGAATATTATCATTTATACACAAAATTCATTTTTACGTTGTACAAACCCTTTGAATTTTACTTTTATTCAAAAGGAATCTTTTTCTATGACGTGTTTTACTAGATGAAAAAAATGAATGTTCTTTTTAACATAAGCAGTGACAAAAACCTTTTCCGCCACTACGATTATTATTTGATCTTTGGATTCCTCAACAAGATGTGATGTTTTTAATAGAAAATAAATACCATATACACTTTTATGTATTTTGGTTTTGAAAATGGTTTTTATAATGGATATTTTATGTCAATATATTTAAGTGATATATTTTGATTGAAATGTGGATAAGTTTTCTTTCCATTATATTTGTTTTATGTCTTATGATTTTATAATGGTACTTTTAAATTTTATGGGTGGTTAAGTGATAAACCAAATGACAGGTGGTGCCGTGAATACTAGGATGGGTGGTTATATTATAAACTCCAATGCATTGGGTATGGAAGTCAGCCGTATGGCTATTCCATTTAGTGATATGTGTGGAAGTCAACTGTATGGTTATTCCATTTATGTATGTTTTTTTCCCATGTTACCTTTATTATTTTATGTATTCTTTATATGGGTTTTATGGTAATATTTTGGTTTCAAAAGGATAAGTAATGATATTTTATTCATTAAAGAGTATTTACTACATCATAAAGGTTAAAAGTATTACTTATGTTAATGTATTCATGGTTTACTTGTTGTTTTGAAAAACTAATAGTTTTCCTACTTTGTGTATCCCTTACTGAGCTTTTTATTCTCATCCCAATTGTTTTGAAATGTTTTTCGGAGGACATAATATGGAATTGGGTCATGTATGGGATCAAGGAAGAGTCATGATGTCTTAAACATAGAACTAGACATGACACTTTTTTTCAAGATTCCATGTTTTTAAAAAAAATGGAAACTGTGTAGAAGTGTTTACCTTGTAAATCTTTTGAGATGTAATAGTTATGGCCTAAATCTCTAAAACTCTTAACCTAAAAAGATCCTCAATGTAAATTATTCATTTAATTCAATATTAATCAAGTTTTAAGGTCAGGTCCTTATAGTTGGTATCAGAGATCGATTTAGATAACGTTATGTGTTAGGGTATTGTTAATGTATTATCAATAAAGTAATTTATGTTTATAATGACATCATATAGCATTTCCAGATTACCATGATGCTTCACCTAAGATATTTATATTTTCAGAATGGTTTTCCGTAGAGGAAATAGGGAATCCATATTGGGATGACATCAGGAGGAAGACAACCTTCCAAATCAGCAACTTGAGATTGTTGGAATTGGAACTGAACCGTTTGTTACAGTGATGGAACAATTGACTTGGGCTATAAATGGTGGTGGTGTTCTTGCACGAGATCATCCAGATCAACCACAGAGGAACATGTCAGTAGTAGATCATTTCATGAGGCAACATCCCATATCATTCAGAGGATCATCTGACCCTGTGCTAGCTGAAGGGTGGATTAAAGCCCTGGAATATATTTTTGATGTCACGGGTTGTTCAAAACATCAAAAGGTTAGTCTCACTATTTACCATTTTGAAGGTGAAGCTGATCAGTGGTGGTCGATGGTGAAAAATATCACGGATAGTGAGGAGATTGATGCTCTTGATTAGGATGAAATCAAATGTATATTTCATGAAAAATATTTTCCTAAGGTGGTTTGTCTTAGGATAGAAAAACTATTACTAGAATTAAGGCCGTAGGATGACTCAGTGGGTGCTTATGAAGAAAATTTCACTCGACTAGCAAGGTATGCACCAAATTTCATCTGAGATCTTGAAAGTAAGAAAAACCGATTTTACTCAGGATTGAATCCACGATATCAAAGAGATTTAGCCAGTCGTGAGTTCAAAAGTTTTGAAAAACATGTTTGATGTGCGGAGAAGGTGGAAATGGAGTTTGTCGATGATCATGTGTTCTTTTAGAAATAACAAAATAAGAGGTCCTAGTTGCAGGAAAAGGAGAAGAATTCATCAAATAAGCACGGAGTTAAGAAAACTAAATATCCATCTTGGGAGATGTGTGGTAAAAAGCATTCTGGAGAATTTTTATCTAAGACTGGAAAGTGCTTCTGGTGTGGTAATTCTAGTCATATTTCTCGTAACTGTAAGGATGATGAACATGCAGGCATTGAAAAGCCATCAGTAGAATTTTTTAAGTGAAACTAAATGGGTCATTATGAAAATTAGTGTCTAGTGAAGAACTCAACTGAGGGATAGCAGCTGGAATACAGGCAAAAAGGTGTGGTGAAATCAATCGAAACTACTTCAACAGATGTTGAGCTATCTAATGAAGTAGTATCAGGTACACTGTTTGTTTGTTCATATTATGCCAATGTGTTTTTTGATTCAGGGCCTACACACTCTTTCATTTCTGAGAATATTTCTTTTAAATTGGGAATTCCATATCAAGATATGAATACAGAACTTACGGTAAAAACACCTCGAGGAAATTTTGGGAGAAAAAGAAAACATAAGAACATTCATGTCTTTGTGTGCGGAAAGAATCTACCTGCAAACATTATTTTTTTACCTCTAGTAGAGATTGATGTTATTTTGGGAATGGATTGGATTTCTGTTTATCATGATAATATTGAATTCAGTGCTAAAGAGGTTTCGTTTTAGAATGATTTTCAGTTTGTATACAAAAATGAACCCTTGCTATTGATAACATATCTTGAAGCTGAGAAACTAGTAAAAGATGGAAATGAATCTTACATTTCACATATTGTTGAAAATAAAGGAATTATTCAGATTAATGATGTTCCAGTGGTAAATGAGTACCTTGATGTTTTTCCTAATGAGTTTCCAGGTATTATACCTAATCAGGAATTTGAATTTTCTATTGACTTAGTTCCTAATGCTAAACCAATTTCAAAACCCCCTTATCGAATGGCTGAAATTGATCTTTTAGAGTTAAAGAAGCAATTGCAGGAGTTATTAGATAAAGGGTTCATTCATCCTAGCACATCACCATGGGGTTCTCTTGTCTTGTTTGTTAAAAAGAAATATGGTTCAATGAGACATTGCATTGATTATAGAGCATTGAATAACATCACTGTTAAGAGTAAGTATCCTTTGCCTCATATCGATGATTTGTTTGATCATCTACAGGGAGCTCAGTATTTTTCAAAGATTGATATGAGGTTGGGGTACCATCAGTTGAATGTAAAGGAAGCAGCCATTCCAAAGACTGCATTTCGTATTAAATATAGCCATTATGAATTTGTAGTTATGCCTTTTGGTTTAACGAATGCACCTTCTGTATTCATGGATTTTATGAATATAATTTTTGTGTGTTCTAGGATATGTTTTTGGTTGTGTTCATTGATGATATTTTGGTTTATTCCAAAAGTAAAGAAGAAAATGAAATTCATTTAAGGGTTGTCTTGAAAACCTTAAAAGAAAATAATCTTTATGGGAAATTCAACAAGTTTGAGTTTTGGTTACAACAAATTTCATTCCTTGGTCACATTGTTTCAAAAAATGGAATAACTGTGGATCCTGCTAAAATTAAAGTTGTTGAAGAATGACCAAGACCCACAAATATAACCTATATTCGTAGTTTTCTTGGTTTGGCAGGTTATTACATGAGTTTTGTTGAAAATTTTGCACGGTTATCTTGTCTAATGACTAAGTTAACATGAAAAGGTGTTAAGTTTATCTGGACAAAATAATGTGATGATTGTTTTCAGGAATTGAAAAGAAGATTGGTGAATACTCCAGTTTTAGCATTGCCATCCAGAAATGGTGAGTTTTTTATCTAAATTGATTATTTATTGAAAGGACATGGATGTGTCCTTATGCCGAATGATCAGGTAATTGCTTATGCTTCACGTCAGTTGAAACCTCATGAGTTAAATTACTCTACACATGATTTGGAATTAGCTGTTGTTGATTTTGCTATAAAAATTTGGAGGCCTCATTTGTATGGAGTAAAGTGAGAAATATATTCTGATTACAAAAGTTTGAAGTATATATTAACTCAGAAAGAATTGAACATGATACAGAGGAGATGGCTGGAATTTATCAAGGATTAGGATTTCATGATCCATTACCATCCGGGAAAAGAAAATAAAGTGGAAAATGATTTGAGTCAAAAAAGTATTGCTTTATTAATCACATTAAGATTGGAACAAGATCCTTTGGTCTTTGATTTGATGAATTATGACATTGAAGTTGTTGGTGCAGTAAATTCTTCTGTTTTGTATCAGGTGTCAATGAGATCATCTCTATCATACCGAATAAAGAAAGCGTAGAAGGAAGACAGTGAGTTGCAGAAAAATGTAGAATTCGTTCAGAAGGATAAGTTACATGAATTTAACATTGATAATGATTGTTTTTTCAGGTTTTGAAAGATATTATGTGTACCTTGTGATTCAAAGTTGAAGAATGAGTTGTTATGTGAAGCTCATAGTTCTCCGTTTTCAGTTCATCCTAGCAGTACTAAGATGTACAGAGATCTTCGAGAGTTTTACTAGTGGGATGGAATGAAAATAGATATTGCTGATTTTACTATGAGGTGTTGGACTTGTCAGTAGGTTAAAGCTGAGAGACAGTGACCAAAATGAATGCTTTAGCCTTTTCCAGTACCAGAATGAAAATGGGAAAAATATCCATGAACTTCATTGCAGGATTACCAAAGACATCTCGAGATAATAATGCAATCTGGGTTATAGTTGACTGATTGACTCAATCTTCTCATTTCCTTCCTATTAAATATACTTTGTCTCTATATCAACTTTCTTGGTTGTATGTTAAAGAGATAGTTAGGTTGCATAGAGTTCCCCTCCCCATTGTATCTGATCATAATCCCAGGTTCACTTTTAAATTGTGGAAAGGCCTTCAAAACTCATTGGGTACTAAATTAAATTTTAGTATAACTTTTCATCCACAATCATATGTGCAGTTAGAAAGAAAAATTCAAACCATGGAGGATATGTTATGTGCTTGCTTGATGGATTACAAGGGAAGTAGGGACCAGTATCTTTCTTTGGTTGAATTTTCTTATAATAACTGCTTTCATTCGAGTATAATGATGGCTCCATTTGAGGAATTATACAGAAAGCGTTGTTGAACTCCAGCTTTTGTGGGATGAAGTATGTGAAAGGAAGCTTATGGGACTAGAATTGGTAGAAGAGATGGCAGAGAATGTTCAGTTGATTCAGAAACACTTTATAATAGCTCAGAGCAGACATAAAAGTTATGTAGACAACCGGTGGAAGGATCTTTCTTTTGAGGTAGGTGATCATGTCTTTCTCAAAGTTTCTCTAAGGAAAATTTTGATGCATTTTGGTAAGAAGGGAAAGTTGAGTCCAAGGTTCATTGGACCTTATGAAATTCTACAGAAAGTTGGATCAGTTGCATATTGAGTGGATTTACTTCCAAGTTTATCCCAGGAACACAATGTTTTTCATGTTTTGATGTTGAGAAAATATATTCTAGATCCATCTCATGTTTTGAGCCCCGAGGTAGTTCAGTTGGAAGAGAATCTATCTTATGAAAAACAACCAGTCCAAATTCATGACCATAGTGAGTAAACGTTGTAGAATAAGGTAATTCACTAGGTAATGGTTTCTTGGAAAAACCATATGGTTGAAGAGGCAACGTGGAAATTTGAAAATTCTATGAGTGATAAATACCCCAACTTATTTTGATAAGTAAATAAAAATTGTGAGGACGTAATTCCCAAAAGGGGGGAAGGATGTAACATCCCAGGTAAATTAAGAATAAGAAATATTTCATATTTATTAATATTTTTTAATTAAATATTAATTTTACTTTAAAAGGGTTACTATGTTGGATAGCATACCTGATACGCAACAAAGGGTTTCTTTGAAATCTTACATTTCACACTAATAATATAATATTATTATTTTAAATGGTAGTTAACTCTTAGCTGTTGTATTGTTGGGAATGAACAAAACTAACTATAATATGATTATACATGTATATACATTTATCCAATAAATGTTAGAGGCTTAAAATGTGAATGGATCTAATTTTAAGCTTAATTTACATTAAAAGCCCGATTTATCGACTGCTCATGGAGAACCCACTTTAAATCTAGTTTTGGTTACTTTAATACATTATATATGACCAAATAAAATACTTCTTTAGAATGGGGACATCAAAATTTACTTTGTGTAAATTTTTTAAATTTTTCTGATAAAGTTCATTTTTATAATGAATAGTGAAAATATAGTATTTTATTTCAAAACTATGTTTTAACCTAATTTATTTATATGGTTAAATTATCTTTTTAATTCGTTTTAAATTTTAATTAGAATATATTTTTACCATTTAATTCAATTTTGGTCATTGGAATTAATTTCACTTTGAAATTGGACCTAAACAAGTATCAATCTTTTGATAGTAATTGTTTTTTAAAAACACACAATTTGTTTTAACAACGTGAATTAATTTTAAAATTAATTTATGAAACATCCATGTTTTGAATTTATAAAAACGAACATCATTTTTGAATTCAGAATATCAAATATTGATTAGGCTGAATTTTTGGTATTTTTCTGAAAAACGTCAATTTTTGATGAATAGTGAAACCACATAGTGGTAGTTAAAAAACTGACTTTTTTATTTAAATGAAATTTTACCACTTCTGTAAATTGAATTTCAAAAATCTGATATACATGGGTTTTAACAATAAGTAATATTTTGTTCATTAAGATTAAAATAATTTTTGGTGAATAGTATCTTTTGACTTTTATTTACCGTGGTTAAAGGTAAATAGGGTAATTCAAGGTTAAAAAAATATTATAATAATTCAAAATAACCTTAACACCTGTTCAAACCTTTTAGTTAAGTCCTTTACGACCATGGTCATCTTTGGGTTGATTTTGGGACCCCATTGGGCCACTTGGGAGTGATAATGACTATTATGATTAATTAATTTAATGTGAAGGAAAAATTAACATTAACAAAAATCATTTAGTAATTAATTTTTATATGGTGTTATATAAGTCCTATTTTCAACTATAAATATTTTTTGGTGATCTAAAAATATTTCCTATATCCTGGTATTTTTTTATAATTTTTAGACATTAAATTAAATAATTATTTATGACACAATAATGATGCAGTGTTTATCTCATTAATAAATTATTTAAATAAATAAGATTATAATGATTAAAATATTATCCAAAACATGTCCAATTCTGATCGGATGATTTTATTTCGATCATTAATCATCTTATCTTTGACTATAATGACTTTTGGACCATTAGAAACCGAAATCATTATATTATAAAATAATATTTTCACACATTCCAAAAGAGCCATCCACCCCCTTATAAACAAAAGACCACTTATAACCAATTCCTCACACCTCTAAAGACATTTTTTTGTCCAACCTCTGACCAATTAATCTCCCTACATCCCTCTCCTCCCCCTATAAGCCTTACCTTAGTCATAAGGCACTTCAAAAAGTCCTTTTGTTCAAACCAAAGTGAGATACCCAAATTAAAGGTAATAGTTTCTCTTAAATTGTTTTCTTTTATTTTACATCTACAACCCCTAAACTCTTTTTATAACTTTATTTTGTAACAACACAAATATCCTCAATATACTAGGACTTTTTTATAATAATTATTCAAACTACACTTACACACACCTCCATCTAATGGATGAAAAACGTAATGTTTCTGTGGATGGAAAACTAACGCATCACGAAGCGATGATTGTTCAAATATCTCCAAACGCCTCTCATGGAGGACATTATTATGGAACTGTATTTATATGTGACATATATTATGTTTATTATTTCCTTATGCTTATGTAATTCCCAATTATATCTCACCTTTTTGGCTTCCATAGTGGGTAAATACGATAATCTCATTTGATGAAGTGTGGACTACCGCCCCATCAAAGTGATGTGATTGTTTAATGCCTTATGTGGGATGTATAAAGGATGGAGTTAATGATATTATATATGATATTATACTAGAATTATAAAATAAATATGTATCATTATGTTTTAATTCCATTAAAATATGAAATATAAATGAATGTAGTGTTCATGCGTACGTACGGCCTACTATCTCCATGAACCGTGCATTTCATTTCTTACCTACAAATGTTATGTGCTTTTATAAATAAATGTATATACATGATATATATGATATATATGATATCTTAATCATGAATATCATTCTTTATATAATGGAATATTGACCACATGGACAACATGTAAATATAAGGTGTTCATTTTTTACTCAAGTACCAAATATCGACAAAACGAACAATATTAACTTAAATGATTACATAATGTTTATGACATGGTAATAAGTTATATAAAAGAGATAATATACTTTAAAAAGGTTTTTAAGCAAGTAGAAATTAACTTTATTTTATTATTCAAGAGATTAAAGTACGATCGAGTCAAGTCGGACACGTGGTAAGGGACTTTGTGTCCATCTCCTTTCATTAAGGGATATTTTTATTTATACACAAAAGTATTTTTTTACTATGCATAACCCCTTTTAATTTTAATTTTATTCAAAAGGAATCTTATTCTATGAAACATTTTACTAAATGAAAAAAAAAGAATATTCCTTTTAACGTAAGCAGTGACAACGACCTTTTCGGCCCTCGTGAGTCTTATTTGATCTTTGGCTTCCTCAACAACCTGTAATGTTTTTAAAAGAAAATAAATACCATATACTCTTTTATGTATTTTGGTATTGAAAATTGTTTTTATAATGGATTTTTTAAGTCAATATATTTAAGTTATATATTGTGATTGAAATGTGGAATTTTTTTCTTTCCTTTATATTTGTTTTATGTCTTATGATTTTATAATGGTACTTGGACATTTGACGGGTGGTTACGTGATAAACCAAATGACGGGTGGTGTCGTGAATACCAGGAATGGTGGATACATTATAACCTCCAATGCATTGGGTATGGAATTCGGCCGTATGGCTATTCCATTTAGTGATATGTGTGGAAGTCAACCATATGGATATTCCATTTATGTATGTTCATGTTCCAAGTTACCTTTAATATGTTATGTATCTTTATATGGGTTGTATGGTAATATTTTATTTACAAAAGGATAAGTAATTATCTTATATTAAGTGAAGTGTATTTATTACTTCATAAAGGTGAAAAGTATTATTTTGTTAAATTATTCATGGTTTACTTGTTGTTTTGAAAAACTAATAGTTTTTCTTCTTTGTGTATACCTTACTGATATTTCTATGCTCATCCCAAGTTTTTCGAAATGCTTTTCATAGGACATAATGTGGAATAGGGTCATGTATGGGATCATGGAAAAGTCATGTTGTCTTAAACATGGAACAAGACATGACTCTTTTTTTCAAGAGCTCATGTTTTGTAAAAAATTGGAAACTATGTAGAAATGTCTACCTTATAAATATTTTGAGATGTAATAGTTAAGGCCTAACTCTCTAAAACTCTAAACCTACAAAGACCCTCAATGTGAATTATTCATTTAATTCAATGTTAAGTATGTTTTTAGGTCGGGTCCTTATATGGTCAGACTGAGTGGACCATTCCGACCCTCGAGGACATGCTACATGCATGTGTCATCGACTTCATTCGCAGCTGGGGGGATCACATACAATTGGTAGTGTTTTCTTACAACAAAAGCTACCAATCCACTATAGGGATGACACCTTTTGAGGCCTTGTATGGTCAACCTTGCAGATTGCCACTCTGCTGGACAGACCTAGGGGAGTCAGCACTAGTGGGACTAGAGATGGTATGGGCTACCACAAAGAAGGTTCGGATCATCTAGGATCCAATGAAGACAGTACAGAGTAGATAGAATTCATATGATTACAGGAGGTTGAGACCTCTAGAGTTCAAGGATTGGGACCACGTGTTTCTATGGGTCTCAACTCGATGAGGTCTTCAGAAATTTGGCCGAGGCGGCATGTTATCTCCACAATTCATCGGACCTTTCTCGGTCCTCAGCATAATAGGCGAGGTGGCTTAGAGCTTAGCTCTACCACCTCAGTTGCACTAGGTGAACGACTTCTTCCACGTATCTCAAAAGAGGATATACATGCACAAACCATCCCACATCATTGACCATGGATATCTGGACATCGATGATGGGGCGACATTCATGGAGGTTCCAGTAGATATTGAGGATTGACAGGAGCGGGTCCTACGTGGACGGTCGTTACAAATAGTGATAATTCGCTGATAGGACGGGAACCTCTAGGGGAGCACATGGGAGTGGGAGGCTAAGATGCATGCTCAGTACCCCCATTTGTTCCCTAAGTTCGAGTTATAGCTTACAGGGACATAAAGCCCTATGGTGGGGAGAATGTAAAGACCCAAAAATTTCATGGAATTTTTTTTAAATATATGGGAATTTTATGACTCTGTAAGAATTTACAGTGCTTGATTCTGAGGCCCGGTGTTCCCAGAATCAATTTCTAAAGTTTCGTTTGGGTACGTTCATAAATATGCGAGCAGGATTTTATATCTTTTGGACTGGTGCTCGAAATTTAAATCGGAGGTCATCGTTGAACTCGCAACGCTGATATTCACTTAAGAAAACTTTCACCTCGATGGCAGTTGGTCGAGAATAGAAGTTAGTTTTTGGGTTCTAATTTAAATTAAATAAAAGTAATGAGTTAACTTTATTTTTTATTTTTGGTGGTTAAAACCTCCAAGGGGAGGTTAGGGGTGGTGGCCACCCCACCATAACCTCCCATGAGAGGTTATGGTGATGGGGCCCACCTGGGGTTTAAACACCTCTTGTCAATTAGTGAGGTGGGGACCACCCGAGGATGAAACCCTTGGACTCCACATTTATGGAGCCACCACCCATGAAACCTCTTGAACTCCCTTAGTTAAAATGGATCCTACACACAAGAATTAATTAAGTGGATCCCCCCTTAATTAATTCCCTATTTGAAATCTTTATGCCAAAAATTTAATTTGATGTGATATTTTATTATTTTTGGGTTGGCATAATCTTTTGGTGGAGCATGGGGAGGAGAAGAACTCTCCAATGAAGAACGTGAAGAACACCATCTTTGACTTTGTCACCTCCGGACGCTCATTCGACAATGACATATATCCTCTTATTTTTCTGACATTGACGAATCGATGCCCACTTTTCCACGACATCATAAATGATCAATAAATATGAGGTAGGGGATTTTACTTTTGAAATTGTTTCCATCCTTCAATTCAAAAATCATTGATTGTGTTTTGCTAATTTTTATTCTCATAACGTGGAAGGATTGGGCCGCACAAACTTAGCCTGATCCCCCACCTACATTTATCCTCATTTGTTGACGACCATAGTGCGGAGCAGTGGCGGCTGGCATCGATCCAGCCATGAAGGAAACCATGGACGTATGGTCATCGTGTCGCCAGAAGTGTGCGGCACCGTCATGACTCGCAGAGGAGCAGGGGGTCGCGGCCAGGTCGGGCCGTGGCGGAGGCAGTGCAGTGCCATCGCTTCATGCAGAGGAGCAAGGGGTCGCATCCAGGCCAAGCCACGGTGGAGGCGGCGCGGCACCGTCACGCCTTGCGGAGGAGCAGAGGTCCGCGGCTAGGCTCAGCCGCGTCGAAGGCGGCATGGGGACGCAGCGCCATGCAGAGGACAACAGGGAGTCGTGGCTATGGAAGGATGCAGCGGAGGAGTAGAGGCGGTCGATCGTGTCAACATTCGGTGGAGCACGAGTCACTGGCTGCTCAGCTAGTCCGAAAGATCCGGACCCCAGTGGGCCCGGCGTGAGCCGGTCCGGCGCCACCTGGGGCCGGTTTGGGTCCCCACCCAAACGAATAATCTTATCGGGAGCTAGGGGACGTGTGTCTTTTCCCCTCCATATGTGGCTGAGGCAGACCCGCAGCGGGCCGCTGGGCTACCGGGCCGGACTCCACGCGGGCCACCGAGCCAGACCTAGCTTGGGCAGTCAGGCCGCCCGCAGGCCGGGCCGCTCCCTTGGGCCAGGCCGCCCCATCGGAATGGGTCAGACCCGCAGACCAGGTTGGACTCTAGTCTGGACCCGGGTCGGCCAGGTCAGTTCGACTAGGTCAAACTGGACCGGGACCTACTTTGGCCTGTTTTCACCTTTTCGCCCATATCTTGGGCTATGGTTGTTCGATCTATGAACTGTCTGTAGAGACATAAATCTTATGGTGAGACCGTTCATTTGGAATACCCCACTTGATGTTTGGACACAGATGGGATACGGTCGAGTTAGTTTGAACCTAAAAAACTAACCAGACCCCTGGAACAGAAATGCTAATAACTCGCAGATCGGGCGTCCAATTGATGTGTCGTCTATTGCATTGATACCCCTATGATGATACAGACCTTTGAGATACTTCTACATTGGACATTGAGGCATTTGGAGTATCGACCAGTATCTTATGGAGCGGATCCTTCCGGAGACGAGCGATCAGAGTATAGAGGCCTAGTTTCTAGCTAATACTTGACGACTACGGACCTTTCGACTCATAGTGTTTTGACTAGCCCAGTGGGAAGAGTCTCTGTGTGATGCAGAAGACCCAAATAGGGGTGCGCCCTTTTATGACGTGGATCACCCATGATACTCGACAGGAGTAGTATCTATGTAGACCATGAGGGGGAGCGCCTCTGTCGGACGTGGCGGAACCACAGTTGGGAGCACCTCTGTGTGACGTAACAGACCCATGGTACTCGACAGGAGGAGTACCACACTAGTCTAGGAAAGTGGGAAGCGCCTCTGTGTGATGTGGTGGGCCCACAGTACTCTATTGTGGAAGAGTACACCAGTAACTGAGGTTTAGACAGTTTGACTGGTAGTTTTACATGTTACCACCCTAGAATAAAATCCTAGTTTTGACTGAGTCAATGAACGTAGTGTTTTCCTCGTGATTAAAATGGTTTAATAGATAAATAAGATATATGTATGGGAAAATACCTAATTAATGTTTATCCGTTGATTTCATACCTTTGTGGTTTATCCATGTTGGATTTTGTGAGATCTTGATGGTCTTGTGGTCCCTACTATGCATCATTATACTCACCTCTACACGAGCTATGCCCGCACCTCATTATGTTGGATGCAGATGACGGACAACATTGAATGAGGAAGAGAGTAGTAGGACTGGATGGTATGTGGAGGTGGACCACTCGGTGTGATGATACACAGAGGAGATGGACCGTCGGGAGTGCTGAGGAGGCCATCTGTACCTACCCTTCAAGTAGGAAACCCGTAGGACGACCCAGTAGCTGTTTTACATTTCTTCAGTTTTACTTTCTTTCAATTGTACTTGTACATTACTGTGGGGCTTATATTCCCAACCCCTTTTACTTTCCAGCACATTTTTAGTATATAGTTTTTCTTAATGTTTTGCTTCCAGTTGTGTACTCTAATTTTGTGTGTTTACTTTTTATAAAGGAAATGCCTTCCAATTTTAGGGATTTACACCATTGGTGCTAGTCTTCAGCCCCTTTCCTATAAAAGGCGGCCATGGGGAAGTCATGGCATGGTCCCCAAGAACAGGTCGTTACATGTGAGGTGGTAGTCTTCCACACACATGAACAACATTTTCATTTCCCATTTGGTGGAAGTGTGTATGTATATATGTTCTGATATGAACATAAAAACCTAACAGTATATGTAATATTGTTTTTTATTTTTTTATTATTATTGGAGGTTATTCTTTGTATGAGGAAGATTAAATAAATAAAAACAATTTGTTAATAACTATACTTCTACATCATACAACCTTCTTTTCATTAAAAAATATTCCCTCTAAAGTTGGTATTATTCTAAAAATAGAACCCATAAAATGTGGGGAGGTATTTTATAAAGGTTTTAAATTATATTTAACTTAAAAAATTGATTTTCTTGTGAGAATAAAATAGGAGTGTATTTTCACAATTAAAATAGAGGTGATTGGAGCTTTTAGAATTCCATGAAATATTAAATTAATACAATTTAATATATCTATCCAAATAGCCCCAACCTGATTTATATATATTCTAGGATGTGTAAGAGTAGAAATAAAGTCATTAAATGAATCTTTACAAGCTTTTGTTATGTTTTAAACATTTTGAATATTAAAAATCCTAGTTAACACTTTTTGAATATTTCCACAAAAAATTTTTTATAAATCATTAAGAGTCAATTAAGTTATATAAAATATTAAAAAAAATCATTAATGGGACGTGGTTTATTTTCTAAAAAAATCCATTCACTCTTCCAGATATATTATTTTCAAGAAATTTAAATGATTTTTGGAAATATTATTTAACATAAAATATCAATATTTTAATTTTTTTACACTATACGTTTAATTTGAATTTAAAAGAATCAATAAAAATAAGTAAATTGAGTAATAATTTTTCAAATATATAAAAATTTTTATATATAAAATCATAATTATTATGAATCCATAAATAATAAAATAATATTATTTGTCTTCATTTAATATATTTTTATTTATTTTTACACTACTTGGACTAGAACAATATCACTGTTGTATTATAAATTATGATAACAATTTCAAAATTTAAAAATATTAATAAACATTCATGATAAAATTAAATCATGAAAATTTTAAAAGGATATTTAAAACTAGAAATGTCTTCTATAAATCCTTTTTTTATAAATTTAGAGTGCAAAAACCTGAGAGAATGACATTTTTGTCATTTATTTTTATAAAATAATTTATATTAAAAAAAATAATCTAAATAGAATTAAAATTCCATATTGATCACTTTTAATTTTTTATATCTGAATCATCTTGAAAAATTAATGCATGTGTTAGGGTAATTTTATAATCCTTATCATTTCTCCTTTTGATTGTATTCTCCAAAAAAATTGAAAAAGAGATGTTTCTATGGGTGGATTATGAGATCATTCCACCTCACGGTTTATGGTTATACAGCCTGTAATGAAATTATAGGACAAAAAAACATAATAAATTTCACAAAGATTAACCTATTCATTTCACTATATTATTTATCGATTGATGTACATAAATTTTGATGAAATTAACGCATGAAATGAATTGGAAAAATTTGCGATTATAAGTGATAGAGGTCTTGGTGTATGCAAGTCATGGTGCACATCCATTTTCTTAATTATTTTCGTATAGGAGATCGCTTAATATGTGATTATTCAATTACAAAAAAATGAATTAATTATAGTGTTAGTAATAATGTTTTAATATAAATAAATTATAATGATTTATAATAAACTAGTGGTGAATTTTTAAGTGTATAGGGCCTTGAGTTTCTAGGTTATGGTTGGTCAAACACTGATGAGCTTTTGTGAGCAAGGTCAAGCATGTATAAATAGTATACTCAGATTGAGGTAGATAGTCTGAGATTATTTTCAACAAATTATTTCATTGTTAATGTATCTTGGTATATCTATTACATTCTTATGCATTGTATCCAAATAAATTTATAGAATTAATTTATTCCTTAAACACTAATGATTAGAGTAAAATATTTATAAGCCATGAGAAACACTTGGACACATTTATTATTACTCTATATCCTGTGGGAAAAGGATTAAAATTAAATTTTTGGCATCATATACAGTGAACATATAGGTGTATTAATGTAATAGATGAATCATAATGTACCTTATGAGGGGTTCCACT
This sequence comes from Viscum album, assembly GCA_963277665.1. NCBI lineage: Eukaryota > Viridiplantae > Streptophyta > Magnoliopsida > Santalales > Viscaceae > Viscum > Viscum album. Next base: position 1,303,605,022 of record OY728157.1, read on the forward strand.
ACTTATCTTCATGTAGGGGAGGGTTCATCATTTGAAATGACTATCCGAGGGATTAGATGAGGAGGAATATGAGGTATCTTAAAAACTATTTGATTGAAGAAAATGTGTATATTAAGGGTAACTGTTCCTCCTCCACTTCTATGTGTACATATCTATGTAGATATTTCATGGTAGTAATTTTATGTGTGGTTGTTAGTAGGACTAACATTTTATTTCCTTGACATTGAGGTGGTAATTAGCCACACCCTTCTATTAATTTTTGTGGAATTTCTACTATGGATTATTATTCCATGATGTGATCATGGTGATATTGAGTGGTGTGATAACATTTTTGGGACACATGACTACCCAAGAATGTTAAGCTATATAAAGGACCCAATGTTTGGTGTCATATCCATGATTTATCCTTTGGATCGATAGGTTGTATAGTCTAATATTGACCCCAGATAGGGCCAGTGGATGAATTACAACACAAATATTGTTTAATATGAATATATAAGTGAGAATAATTTTTTATCTTAAGATGATAACCTTGTAGTTTTGTGGGTCCTATGAATATATCCTACCTAAAATTTTTAATTAGTCTAGTTAAAGTCCCTGGAAGAGAGTATGCCCCAAGGAGTATTTGAAATCTGATTTCAGATAGGGGTCACACTCCCTTTAATATTATATTGGATTCATGGTATGGATTTCATTTTCAAATTTATGTGATATATGTGATATTTAGATGGGGTAATTAAATTCCATCAAATATGATATGTGATGAATTTTGTCATGCCCACTTATTCCGCAGATAAAAGATGTGATTATCATTATTGGGGACACATCATATCATTATGAGAAGATATTTTTCTCGGTAAGGACTCTCTTCCCTCGAGTGTGTATGAGATAATTCCGATTAGGGCCTCTCTTTACAATTATATGAGATTAGATTATTCTAGGTGGGGAAAATATTCCATTTAGTGCATATATGATTTATCCAAGTGTTTCTTCTCTAACCATTTATATGATATGATATGTTTTTGGGAGGAAAACTCTTCCCAACATGTGATATGTTATGTTCTATGGTGGTTCAATATCCCCCCTGAAGTTTTTTATGTGAAATATATCATGGAAGCATTTTATTTTTGTAGGATGTTGAGGATGTGATGTATCATTCTTAGAGACATGTAGAATTATAAATATATTTTATGATGTAACTTTTTAATCACATTATTACTTGAATATTAATTGTGACTAATTTTTTTCACTTATACATTTTAATTTTTTATTTTTATCATATAATTTTATATATATGTTTGATTTATATTTTATATATGGGAAATATTATTGATTATTTTCTGAGATATTCTTACACCATTCTCTAGTATCCTTACTTTTATGGTACTTGATCATTACTCAAGATCATAGGTATATGTAATATAAATTCTCAGTGTCAGATGGTTCCCATAGACCTATATGATGTAGTCAAGAGATGTGATGGGGTAGAGACATTCATGATGAATTTTTATGTACATAATTTATTATTTGGATATAATTTTAATTTTTGTGAGCCACATGTATTCTTTATGTTATTTAAATTGATTCATAATTAGGTATAATTTTTTTAAGTGGAGTTGGAATTGTTTGTTTATTTACATTGAATTTGGGATGAATATTTTTAAATTTTATATTTTATATTTCTATAGTATAAAATGAGGGTATTTTCTCCAATTGTTTTCTCCATAGACCATTTCCACTAGTCAGTGACCTCTGACATGTGGGGAGAAATTATTGTGGTCATAATGCAAAGTATCATGATTCTATAGTATGATCTCTGTTAGGAAATTAGAAAAAAATTCAAAAATGTATTCAGTTGATTAGATTTTTATGAAAATATTATGGAATTAATTGATATAATATTTTGGAAAATTAAAAATGTTCAATTATAAAATTACAGTAATACATCTCTGATCATAGTAGGATAATGGGTGTATGTGTGTCTTCGATTAGTTTTTTTTGTAAATGTGCATATACATGGAATCAAATTTTATTATATTCACACCATTTTTTATATTTTATACATTTATGTATTTTAATTAATTCTATTAGGTTTATAAATTTGATTACTCAACTGTCTATGTGGGAAAATATAGCTTTACATTTGGCTATTCTCTGTGATTTTTTTGGTTTAAGTTGTTGGAGTTGTTAATGAAGGATGAGAATCTATGCTTATGTTTTGATCTTGTATTATTGAAACATATAGACTATATGAATTAGGAGATACTATAAATTGGGGCCTTAAATAATGGAGAGTTATATATCATAATAAACATATTTTATACGTGGGTTGTTACACAGTAATCAGTAAAGGTTTCACTATGATTTTCAAAAAATGAAGGGTGCTAGTCCAATATAGAGAGTCTCAAATAAAAAAAAGACCCAGAGTTGGGTTGGTTGGGTTTTACCATTCTCCACAGGCTTGTTACATTTAATTTGGACCTATAAGAGCAAGATTCAATGTTTCTCTTGCTTAGGGTGTCTTGATATATCCTATATTTATGCCAAAATTTCGCCACTAGGTATTAATTTTATTATTCTTTTAATTGTTTTAAACGAAAAGGAGATAATTAAATGATTAATTACATATTCTTAAAACAAGTAGAGTATTCACATTTTCTCCCATTTCTCTCATTTTATCCTCTTACAAGGGGGATATCATCTTATTTGGTTATGATCAATTACCCATCAGTTCTAGAATATCACCGAAGGTAAATCAATCAATTTTCATGTGTTAATTATCATATTTATCATTGTTTGATCATATCTATAGACATAAAATGTTAATTATGAATATTTATTTGTATTAATGTAAGAAAATGAAATTCAATTTGGTTGATGACATTCTATGAAAAATGTTTTACTATGTCTGGGTAAGTTCTTCCTAGTTACGTATTCTATTAAATATATGATTTTACACAATGTGATTTATGGTCATGGTGGGGGTGAGTGAGAAGTTCAAAAGAAAATTTCCCAAGATATCTGAGGTATAATGGAGGTATCATTGGGATTGTATATAGTTGTTAGTCTTGTTTTGGGTTTTTCTATAAAGAGGCATAATGAAATTTAGTTGATGGATAATATATAGTTATATGGGTTATTCCTATGGTTTTATAAATTTTATTTCTTCTCTAACTTGGTGGTAATTTGATGAACTGGTATGGTGTGGTGGTTATATTTCATTAAAAAAATTTGGGGATATGGATATTTTTTACGATTATTTCGTATGTGATTTATTTCATTTTAAAACCATGGTTATGAGGCCATAGGTCATGTTTTCACACCATATTGGTTGGTGTTGACCATTATATTGCCTTCTTAATCCCCCTTGGAAGTGTAGATAGTGTGAATTTATGGATCATATTTTTGAGGGATGGATACTCCATAGATGTATATCAAGGGTTTAATGGGTAATTTGTATTTCAATTCAAGGGATGGGTTCTTATTTAATGGGGGGTTCAATTGGTTTTATTAATCTATCAATGGTTATGTATAATGACGTGGAATGGATGAATTGTAGTTGATGCTATATTCATACAACTAATTGTAATATTATCGAGGGAATATGGGAGCCTTTTTTTATTTAATGACTATTATTACTTTATACCATTTTATTAATAGTCTAAACATGTAGACAACTCAAACATTTTTGGTTGAGAATTATATAGAGTATTATTTTTTTATGTTTATGATTAATTTACATTTAAATTTAATTTTATTGATATACATGTTGATATGACATATAAATGTTATTGGGGGTAGTCTATTGAGTTCTTATACACACCATCTCTAGGTCCTCTAGAATATGTGTACACATTATATCATGTGACACATTATAAGAAATTATGATCATAACCGACTATAGAGACTAGTGGTGATACAGAAATATATGGGACATCAAGGACCATTTTTTGAGATTCATGGGGTGAAAAGATTATGTTTGGATGTAGTAATTATTTTTTTAAATTTTTTAAGTATTTATAAACAATTTATATTTAGTTGATCCCAAATTATTTTTTTGGCTCACATGACAATTTAAAATTTCTAATGTGATATAACAGATGGTATGTTATTTTTATTTATCTTAAATTATATGGTATTTATTCAATGATATTATTATTTATTCAATTTTTTATGGTTTATATTATATAAATCTATAGTATCCTTATGAAAACATGTCAGAACCTCAATAAAATATGTTAACTTATGGTTTATTAGGATTCCTAACTCTATTCAATTTTCACCCACTAGGTCAAATATCCTCCATCCTTCAGGGGTAGAGGATCAATACAAATTTGGATTAATGAACAGTTGGCAAAGTTGGTTTAGGGTATGATTAATACAAATAGTGAAATAAATTCTTGTTATTTTATTATTTTTTATTGTATGTTATAGGATTATAATAGAAGAGACATATAATTTCACCTTATATATATGAGTACCAATGACCAATATTGGGGACTCCAATGTTTTCATGTTTCAGAATGATTCTATTACACATCAATATTATGGTAATATGATATCTAAATTTCATTTTTTATTTTATTGTTTCATGGATTAATATATAATGTTCCAAAATATAGTATATAGGGTGTGTGTTTACACATTAGTTCAATCAGGTAAGTCCCCTATAAATTCATTTTTTCATGTTCCATATTTCTGATTTATAGAAAAGGTTTTAGATTTATAATGTGTTGATAACAAGATGGAAAACATTTTATTACATTCGTTCTTTATGGAATTCAATTCAACAACACAATATTTTATTTATTTCATATGTCATTGGGTATTTTGAACCTATGTGGGTGTGTGGGGGGGTTACCTAACACTATGCTGGGTTGTGTAGTTACCCACACATTTCATTCAAAAATATGCCACCCTTTTATAAGAATACTCAATATATCTAATAAAATTGCATGACTAGAACTGTAATGTCTAATTGAACATGGTGAATAGATAACAAAATATCTATTTATTTACAATCATCATAATCACCAACATCATTCGATATATAAGGTAACCTTATAGACTCATCATAGTTAGAATCATTCTGCATAACATGGGGAAAATTAAAAAATATATAGATTGACCTCAAATGCTCAGTAAGCATAATCGTTTACAATTTTTGATTAGCATAAGGCCACGATAACATGAAATTAATTGTATAAAATCATACTTAGTATTTCATAGTACAAAATCACACCACATGAAATAAATCATTAGCATTTCATAATATTGGGTAATAATAAAAAGTCAATCATGAGCCCTGAGTTCAAGTCAAAAGCATAACAATATTTAATAATAGTGTGGAACCATAATAGTATTATAAATCATATCATATGATAACTTTAACTATATATATCATTATATCATAGTGTATCAAGCATCAAAACTTCTTTTCAAAATCATAGTTGATCATGAATCCAAACATGTTTCCTATATCACAGTGGATCTTACCTTCCAAATAATTTCACATTTTTGGTCTTTAACATCATATCATTTATCATAATAGTATAATGAGATATATGTCTTTTCACAAATAATTCGTGGTTTATAACAAAAACACATATCAAAAAATATAAGCAATACATATGTGTGCCACAAGATCATAAACAATTAATCACATTAAAAATATTACCAAAAATGGAAAAGAAAAATGTTTGAAAAATATAACATCACAACTAATTAACTAATGAGAAATAAATGGGGTTTTTAATGATCTCAACTTTACATTATCAACTCCTGGGAAGGATATGAGGTCTACAATGATCTCATTATATGTTCCTTAACCCATGGTAAAGAAACTAGTTTCAAGGAATCATCATCATTAAAAATATATAATGAAATTTGATGAAATCATAACATCATAATTTTAATGAATTGTAAGATTACTTAAATGATGATGAAATAGATAAAATGTTTCATTACAAGTTTATTAAAACATTTTTTTTAAATCATAATAAATTAAAGAAATTATTTGTTGATATTTTAACTATTTTTTTTAAAAAATATAAAATACTTCTCCTTGATTCAAATATTGTAAACATGTAACGTAATATACAATTAATATAATTGTCTTTTTGTAAGGGAAACATTTTCATTCCCTATACAGTAAAAAATAAATTTTTTCAATCTTTTGAATAAACTCAAAAACAAACATTCTTAGAATTTTTTATATAAAATTGATTCATTTTAAAAAAATTTAATTAATGTTAATGGAAATTTAAATGAAATTTATAATATATTTCATGTTTAGGTAAAAACATCCACAAAACAATATTTAAGAGACTGTACATGGTTGGAAATGTTCACTTTCTAAAATTAAAATAAGGACATTATTTCATTACAATAAATTCATAGTCATTTTAAGTACCAAAAGGAGGAAATAATTATGAAAACAAAAAAATTATGGGAAAGATAAGATGAAATTAAATTAAATTGGGATTAATGTATAAGCATTATATAATTTCATTCAATGTAAATATATCTAAAAAATATCGAAATGAAATGATATTTTATAATATATCCCTTAAAATAATGGTAATATCATAATAAAAACCTGGTTTAATAAATTAATATATATCTAGTTTCAAATAAATATAATTTTTAAGATATTAATAATAAAATAAATTCTTGGGATTTCTATACAGGACATGAAAAAAATAAGTGGTGAATAAGATATATGTCTCACAGAAGTAATAGTGAGATGAGAAACATTTACCTCAACATGCATATATATATATGTGTGTTATATCCTCTAATATAATAATTAAATATATATTATAAAAATTATTACATAACTATAATTATATATATTTTAACATTTATTGTTTAATAGTTCTTTATTACCACATTTTATTAACAAATGTCTATATAAAGCATTGTTCTAAGTGATAACTACATTTTTCAGGCATGGATTGAAATTCAAAATAATTATACATTGATCAAGGGTACATTATCTCCATAAGGATAATAACATTATGAATATCATATAAAATAATTATATATAATTGTTTCTATTATTAATATGAATTGGTGAAAAATATTGAATTATATCATTTTGTGGAGACAATCATCCTTATATGCCCATGGGAATTATTCCCACTATTTGATGGATGGTAAAAATGAAAGTAAATAATAATTCATGATTATAGAAATATGAAAATATTATAATATAAAATTTTCTTTATATATAATTTTTTATAAACATCAATTTTAAATTTTGTTATAATATTAAAATTCATCACTTTGTGGGGGTTGTCATCCATAAGTAAGAGTTCATGATATTTTCTTGTTTCATTATGATTGAATGGAGGTGAATAATTATCATTCCAACATAATAATATCAATGCATAATATTTAAGAAACTTATGAAATTATTTTATAATGGATAACATAGATTCTATGGATATATATGAAGATATATAATAGAATATACTCAATTAATAGTATTAATTCTTCATTGAGAATCCTCTTTTAGAATCCATCATAATCCATGAATGAATGTTATATTGAAAATAAAAAAAACTCAAGGATGATTTAAAATAATATAGAAATTTATTAATTTTGTATTAAAGGTGGTATGTGGACATTTATGGGTAGAGAAGATAGTATAGGTTGTGTACATTTATAGTGAAAGAACGAACCCACGTGGAATTTTATAAAAAATAATGTATCGTATATTCATTTTCATGTGAATGTGGAACCAAATACAAATATAATAAAAAATAATTTATAATTAGATCTAATTGGATATCATTTCAATTATAAGTTGATAACAAGTGTATATCCTATCATTGTATAATTTTTAGAGATGTTTTTGTTATGTTGTTAGTGTTACCACTTATTTTTAACATTATGTTATCCTTTTGATGATTATCATGATATGAATGTTTTTTCCCATCAAGGTTCATGAATGATATTATAAAAATAAATGTGATTTATAAGTATATGATGATTTATATTCTTGATGATATCCCATTAAATTGGAAAAATATAAATGTTTTATAAATTTTAAATCATTGAATAAAATATTATTAAATATTAGATACCATTAATATTATTTTTGGGACTAATATCAACAATTGGTGTATAGATTACAATATTGAAATTTAATTTTAAAATAAATATAAATCACATCAATAATATTGTTATATTTTTCTACAAAATCATCGATTCCAATAATTATTGAAAATTTAATTTCTTTTAATATTTTTTGAATAGTTAATTTGATATTTCTATTACATGAACATGCATTATGTAGGGGTTGTGTAATAATTAGTGGTTATAATAATATTATTAAATTTTTAAAAGGAATACCATGAATAATTAAATTAATTAATCATCCAGAAAAAAAATTACAACTCAACTAAATAAATTTCTGTCCATATAACAAAATATTTGAGATATTAAATCAAATGGAGTGATATTTTGTATTTATTGTTCAATAAAAATAATATTAAAGACATCATCAATTAAAATGGAACCATTATTACTTATCATGGAGTATTACATGTTTAATGATGAAGTAATCTTACTTTATGTATATAATTCAGGTGTTAGAAACGTTTTTATAACCTTATCACATTATTTATTATGTTAATTATTTGATTTTCCACTATCAATGTGAAAAATATTTACATCAATGAAAAATAAATAGAACAAAAAAGAAATTTTACATAATTACCAAATTTTTACATGATATATTTAAATAGGGAAACCATTTTATCAAATTAAATACCTATAATTTAAGGAAATTACATTTTCAATAATCTTTCAAAATATGATAAAAAAAGGTTCTCCTGAAAAATTCTTTTTCAATTACAAAATTGTTTTTATTCCAAATTAAAGTTAATGTCACATTTAATTACATTAATTAGTTCATTTTTTATAATTAAGTATACTAAAACTAATTTAAAACCATTTAATTGTATTTTTAAATTTTATATGAAATGGTAGTTTTTTATAAAGCTGTTATTTTTTAGGATTCTCTAAAAAATAAAAAACTTAAGTAAAAACATAAAATTTTACAAAAAGATAATTTTAATATGGAGATTTAAAAAATTATATCTTTTTTCTAATAGAATTTAAGAAATATTTTCAAATTTATCATATTATCGACAAAAAAATTCAAAAATTTATTTTCTCCCAAAATGTATCCAAGAAGAATTAATTTAAATTATTCTCATGCCATTCTTAAAAAAATATATTTAAATGAATATTAACTATTAAAATTTAATATATAATGTTCTTATTTTTTTATAATCAGGTTTAAATAGTTTTTAGTTTACTCCATTAAAAAATCATTGCACATATAAGAAATGTGTGATGAAAAATATCACATTTACATTAAAAATATTTTATACTTACTTCAGACCAATTGAATTTAAATTTCAGTAATGAAAATATAAATACTGGATATATTTAACAAATATCTATGTTTCTAGTGATAATTAATATAAATGTCATATTACCTTCATATATATATTTTTAAATGGTCGACCTAAATTTATTCAATTACTTCTTCCTAAACATTTCAATTGTGTTATAAATTCTTTCTTTGATTCCATAGATGTAGTTTCTATCATAATATAAAAGGATAATAACAAAGATATTTATTTTTCATAGTTTTTATTTTTTAGTATTTTTCCATTTACTACAGCTATATATTTATCCAAGTTGTTTCATATTGCATCAACATAATTTATTACTGTTAATTGTAAAATTTTACTTCAAAAAATGTATAAAAATTCATTTTATTTTGATTTTATATTTATAAACAAGCACTAGTATATAATATTCACTTAAAGGAGATGAAATATATAAATATTAAGTCGTTACATTCTCCTATTAAGATTATTTTTTCCTCTATAATATTAATTTTTTTAATCAAGGGATAAATATTACAGATTAACATTAATGAAAACCCAAAAAATACAGGTGAATAATAAAACGTATTTTGATCAAAATATTTCTTCAAAATAATGGTTTCCTAAATAAAATTTAGGCTCCATTATAAGGAGTATATTAGAGGGAGGTGAAAATATGTATATATTCGAGAAAGATAATGTTCAAAGGATGGCAGATAGTGATTTAAAAAATTTTCATTATAATTTTAATGTCAAAAAACATAAATTAATGATAGATAAAGGACATTGATTCAACATATATAAAGGTAAAAGGATAAAATTTTCATTAAATATACTTTTCTCATAGTTGAGTGGTTTTTTTACTATTAAAATAGGGAACATAATAAAATATATATACTTTATTTATTTCTATTTCATAATAATAATTTCACCTATTTTATGTGCAGCAACAAATATCTACATTATGTCATATCTTACTCCAAAAAATGATTTTTTAAAATGAAACTTTCATCCCATAAGAAAAGAAATTAGATTTTTATCTATCAAAATATCCATATAAATAAAAAAAATATTCTTTATATCATTAGAAATTAAACAAAAATAAATATATAACACAATAAAACATTCAAGATAAATAATCCTTATTCCATAAATATCCAAAATCAAAAAAAATACCAAAATTTTAACATAAATCATCCATAAATATTTAATGTTATAACTCTTAAAAATATTCCAAAACAGCATAAATACCGAAATATTAGAAATATTTGATCTCATATTCTTCCATGATGATCTTCAAAATTATCCTCAATTAATTTTAATTTCATAAAAATCCTCTTATTGAATATTTATATTTCGTAATAATATATCAACTGAAATATGATAATCATCTACAAAAATAATGTCCAAATAATTTCATATATTGTTACCAATGATAATTCCATATTTATTCCTTAAATAATCTAACATATGAACCAGAAATAATTATGTTGGAATTTTAGGTACATCACTGCACCAATTTATGATCTTAAGTTTAACACCATGATATTTTAAAAGAATAATTTTTTTTAAAAACATGTTTTACATTCAACACTGATCTTAATAATCACAAAAAATATATATCATTAAATATAATCTCTTTGATAGCTTTCTGAAAATGAAACCACGTGTCGAAATAAACCATAATATAGTATATTGTTATTAACAAACAAATAAATTTAGGGGTATTAATAGTACTAACTAAATTTTGAAAATTATGGTTATCTATCTATTATAAATAATTAAAGAATCGTTTAATCGAAAAACAAATGTTTTCTGAAAAAACATTATTTTTCAAAAATACAGTTTAGTCTCTCATTACGCTCATAAATTAAAATTTATTTTTTTATAATTATAGAAAAAAATTATTACATTAAATTTATTTTTTAAATCATCATATCAATTTTATCATAGGATGTTTTTTGAGATTTTTTCTAAAATGTTCCGTTTTTTAATGAATAGTGAAAATTACTGAATTTTAATTAAAAATTGACATTCATTTAAATTATTTATATTTTTATATTATATTTTAATTAGTTTTAAAGTAAACATATTTAAATTATATATATTAATACAATATAGTTCATTGGAATAATTTTCATATTAAATTTTGATATAAATACATTTAATAATTATGATCATTTTCCATATAAAAGGCTGCTTTCTAATCATGTCTGCATGAGTAATTTTAAATTATATTTTGAGAATTATGTGATTTTAATTCCGAAAAATGGATTCTAAATTTTAAAATAGAATTATTTATTTCATATAAAAATTTAACATTAAATTTTACTATAATTTCATTGAAAAAAATAATAACTATTTATTGTCGTTAAGAAAAAATGGGTTTATTTGGGGTTAATCAATGAAAATAATGGTTAGAATAACCTAAATTTTTTTATAAAATTCATTTTACCACAAGGTTTAGAAATTATAATTTCTAATTCTTGATTATACATAATTTTTTAAACATTTTTAAATTTAAAAACATTGGTACACATTTTCCTAATAAAACATTAGAAGTCTTGTACTCACCTCACTTATAAAAGGCCATCCCTATCATCTCTTAATGACATCACTAAGACCGTTTTCATTGGAAAAATCATAGAAAAAACACTTCTCAAATTACATCCCATCATCCTTGAATAATTATTTAATGTAGAAATACATTATTGGAAGCCTTTAGGAGCAATACTGAGGAGGTTACCCAAAGAAGAGATCATGTTATTTAATGTGAATTTTTATTTAATTTCCATCTCCATGAAATTCAATTAATATTAAAACCTTATGATATGAAAATCACATTATCATCCATATATTGTATTTTTTCTATTTTTTTTTCATGATCTAAAACCATCCCAACTTTTAGTAAATAGTTTACGAAATCCTCATTCATGTGTACATCAGACTACCGCCTACCGAAATAATGTCATTAATTTTCCATTACAACCTATCACAATTGGTTATGATGATTTATTTAATGTATATATGTGATATTTATATAATAATATGACCACTGATTCAATATACCATATATTAATTTTTTTTACTTTATATGAATAAATGTATTCCATAACATTTCTAGTGTGTACAACAGATTGATGCCTCGCTAAATTATAGGATTCTTTTTCCACATACACATTAAAAGGATGTTAATATAGATAAATTTAATGAATATATGTGATAAAAATGACATATTTATTATATTCATGATATATTTTTCATTCTTAAAAGATAATATATCTTTTTATTTCTTATCGTTTCACTCATTGAAATATGAAAACATCATTTGTGTACATGTGGAAAATCACATTGACAAAGATATGTGACTCTATTTTACCCAATACACCACATAGATGATATATATATATATAATATATAAAGAAATTACATATTAATTATGATATAATTATGGTTATTTAATTAAAAATTATTAAATAGCTCGTTTTTAGAAGGATCTTTTAGAAATGGAAATGTTACATTTTTGTATGTAAAACCTACCATCTCCATGATCATAATGTATATCCTTTCTCAAAACCATATTTCACAAAAAAATTTAAAAGAATAATTTATATAAAAATATTATAATAATTTCATTATTTTTTTTTTGGATATTTAGAAACTATTTAATATTCCAAAATCTCGAACATTCATGTCAAATGTTGAAAGATAAAATTTTGTAATTAATACTCAAAAAAAATTAAAAATAATGAACAATTATTAATAAACTAGTGATAATATGTCATAATATAAAAATACATGATATTATAAATATAAAAAATTTTAGGGTATTATTTTATAACACGATTAAATCCACTACAGAATAGTTTAATGATTGTTCATCCCAAAGGAAGCTTCTGGTAATGGACCTCATCTCAATTTCCCTTCATTAAGGCATATTGTAATGTCATACACCACATTTATATTATTTGGTCTATATATATCTCATATTACATTAAATATCATCATAAATTAATAATTCATTGTATTTTATTTTTAAATTTTAATTATTTAATCCAAGGATATTTGAATTAAGTGTTACCATGTTGTAATCAATTTCAAAACACAATTTCTTTTCATTTGGTTATTTTACATCAATGTTTTCTTTCATATTCTATGATCTTGTGTCATGACTTATAATTATATGATGTTTTATTTCCCCTTGTTTTGTGTTGATTTAATTTTGATACCTAAAATAGATTCACTAATTAATTCCCACATAAACATTATGATCATTATAAGTGTTTATTTCATAATCTCATCTATTCAAAATTGTTTAGTGTTGAATTTCAATTGAAGGGAATTATTTGATCATTGTCTAATGAAACCACTTAGTTTTCTTATATAGTTTTTATTCATGATATTTTCATGTGAGAGTTACATTTTCAAACACTCAGTTACTTAAAATAATTGATAATTTGTTTATGAAAATCCATCATTATTTTTCTATTTAGGCAAAAATATGTTTTCTTCCAAAAAAATATTTTTTAAAAATGTTTTCAAAAATATTATTTGAATTATCTAGGTGGTTAATTAGATATGTGTTTACCCATTTTTAATTTTAAAAAAATGTTTTGAATCTAATATTCATGTTGTTATCAATACATGTATCATTTTTATTTTACCAAAAATTTGAAAAGAATCATTAATGCATGGAATTTTGATCCACCATAGCCACTTAGTGTTTTAATTATTCCTTAATATTTTTAAAATATTATTCTTAATTGAATAAAATTTAAAAATGATTTTTATCTTTTATTATGGAAAATTATTTTCACAATTATTTTCAAATTGAAAGGGATATTTTCCTCAAGTCTGTTTTTAAAAATCTTTTTATGGATTTGTTGTTCATCGATGAAAAAATACTTTATTATTACACCAATGAGTTTATGTTGGATTTAAAAAATCATAATTCATAATGGGGATTTTTTAGGATCGCTTTTAAAAAGAAAATTAATATATTCTCTTTCATGATTAATTTTCAAGTTATTAACATTCCTGAGTAATATTCACTTTCTTGTGTCCATTGAACGTTATATTTCTCCTAAATATCTATATTATTTATCATGGATGTGACTACTTATTAAACCATTTCTTATTTACCCATTTTTTTTATGAATTAACTTTTCTATGGAAATATGGATAACTCTATTTTCTTTACATAATATATATATTTGGTGTTATGGCACTATATACATGAATTAAATAGATGATTCGATATATAATTAATGATTTAGACGTAAATAAATTGAAGTACGTCTGTTTATAGATATCCCATTAATAAATTGGTTGTCTATTGAGAAAAATAAACAGGCTATCCTTATTTATATGTGTTTCAGGTTTGTACTACCCATCAATTTTATACAATCTTGTGGGAATAACATCACAATAGAGTTGTTGTGATTCCTGAGATCATAAGATATAATTAATAAGTATTTTCCATATTTTGAATTCAATTTTTTATATCCCTCATATTTATACAATGATATTATGTGTCGAGTCATTTCATTCTCATTTTATTTATTAACTTTCTTGACTTTTTAGTTATTTACCTTTCTATATTGATTATGTATTTTATTGTTATTATAGTAGTGTTATTATTTAAATGGAATGTGTTTGTATTTTTTTTATCATTAAATATTAATTATTCCTTATCTAATTATATTAGTCAGATTATTTAAATGGTATGTGTATTTAGTAATTTAACTTCCCATGAAATTTATTCTCATTGATTAATGGTAGCTTCTGATGTATATAACCATTACTGATCATTTGAGTTGAACCATATTTTGATTCTTCTCCTAGGAAACCATGATGATTATTATTGTTGATATGAAAGGATATTATAAAGGGACTAACATTATTAACAAAAGTAATTAATTTTTAATTTTGGTCTTCAAATGTAATACAAGAATCAAGAAGGAATTCAGTTTAACAAGACGAGTAAAATTTTTTTCCATTTAGGTTGTTATTCCTTGTATCTTATCCATTTGTAAAAAAAATCATTGGAACTAGGATACAACATTCTTGGTCACTATAGTTGGTATCAAAGGTAGTATAAAAGAAACTGTGTGATCTAGATTAAGGAAATCATTGATTATGGAACATAAATCTAATATAGACTTTGGGGTTAAGAATAGATAAACATCATAAAATTATTTATGGGAAAGATTTTATAGGATTTCCATTAAATAAATCATTGTATGGATAATATAAGTGTAACTGGATTTGACATAGATGTGCTATGTATTAATAACACCATAATGAGTTCATTTTTCTTGACCCAATCATCACCTGGTTCATTCCAACAAGCCTTATTGTGCACCTGGTTTGACAAAATCATGAGACATACTTATGATAATTCACATTTTACATACAAACCATTAGGAAGAAATTGAATTGATTTAGGTAATGAATAACCTACTTAAAATATAAGGTGTCTTATATTTAATATAATGTTTGATTTTATAAAAATATTTTAAATGAGATTATGGATTTCCAATTATTATTATTATTTCTCAATAAATTACTTTTTATTTTAGTTAATGACTTGAACAAAAAAGATTCTTCAAAAAATTGAATCAGATGGAAATTTTGGGGGGCTATGAGAAAACAAATGGGATTATGAATGGAGTGAAATATATTATACATATTCTTAATCCATTTTCCTAAATAGTGACTAACTTCTTATTCCTTAACTAACCCACTTACATACTGAAGAAGAGAAGGACATAGTTTGTTAAGAGCTTAGCTGATGAACACCATTGAGGAAAGATGGATTGAATTAAATCAACTAATATTTGTGGATAAAGACACCCACAAATTTGTCCCAATAGAATATGAAAATTAATTATATATAGAAAGGATGGTAATACAGAAATCAATTATCATGAAATATGAAGAGTATTATAGTGGAAAATGAATCAAATTTTTTGGATCCATTTATAGTTTATTATCTTGAATGTGGGGAGCATATAAATTATCTAAGTCCATTAGAACTTCTAAAGGATTACTTTGAGAACAAGAAAGGGCCTATGTTGAAAAAAAATGGTTTATTTATTTATAAGTATTACATAATTATATTATATATGTATTTTTACTTATGGTATTTTTATATAAGATTCATGAAACATTTTTGGATTCTATTAAATTTTTTAAGCATATATGTCTTTGTTAACGTAGGAAAAATGGATATTATCATCAGTATATGATTATAAAATTTAAGATATGTTCATATTCAAAAACAAAACATTTTAAACACATGTATGGTAGGAATATAATGTGATTTAGAATATTTTTGGAAAATAATTAAGGGAATACAAACCTTTGGTTTATTATAAAAAATAATTATCTGAGGAATATTTCCATTACTTTTTATAAATATAAGATTAAAGGTATAGGAAAACATTTAAGATTTTCATATCATTGATGTTGTAGTATTTAATATTTATTAAAAATTTCAAACCCTTTAGGAAATATATTATAATAGATTTAGAAAAAGTATCACCCACGGGGTGGGGGAAAACCTGTCATGTCCTGAATGGCCATGGGGCTTGAAACCATGACCAGTGGATGATAATGTTTTAACACCAATTAATGTCCTATGTGATTTCCTTGTTAATATATTACTATTTTTATTAAAATTAATGACAAATAAATAAAAAAATCTGTACTAGAAGATTTAATTTTGAGGTTTTAAAATTAATTTATTATATTGGTTAACGTGACCTAACAATATTGGATTTGGAATATGGTTATTCAAAAAGAAATATTTTTCAATCTATTACAAAACATAAAATGCATTAATAGTAAATTTTATTTCATTAGGAATAAAAAATATCATTTTTGGATTTTCATTTTATTATTTAAGTGATGAAATTGAAATTTATCAAAGCACAGCTAGTGGATGAATTTATTATTGTGAAATACAAATGTATCAAGTAAGTATATTTCATTTTAGTCATAAAGGGTAAAATAATTACTCAAAATTAGAAAAGGTATCTTCATAAAGAATTATCCTATTAAATTTATATCTGATGAATCATAAGTTATTTTAAAATAATCATTGAGTTATGGTTTTTGGGTCATTATCTATCCCCTGAAAATTCATATTATTGTGGTCAATGACCTCTGTCACTCACTATAAGTATTTACTATTTTTTTAATTTTCCATATCTTCACCTTCAACTAATGTTTTCTTACATTGAAACATTATTATAGGTTATTCAATATGGTCCTTGTATGTCCTATTGTATCTCATTATGATGAAATTTTATTAACCCTTTATGATATGGGTTTTTAAAAAATTGATTTTTAAAACTCAAAACCCTTGTTAAATGTGGAAAATTTTAAATTGCAATGATGAAATTTATTTTAGGTTAGAAGAATGTAAAACCACATGATTTCAAGATAATAACATTTTTCTTGATATATTGTGGAACACATTTCACGGATCTTAAATAATACACAACATATATATATTTAAATTTGATCTCATCAATTTCATGTGGAACACGCAATCGAGAGTCAAATTGAACCATAATATAGTATACCAATATAATGTAATTTTTATATTTTCATTAATGATTAGTAATAAATATATTATGAAAATTATGGTTATATATTTATCATAAATTTAACAATAATCAATTAAAATTAAAAGAAATGTTTTTGAAAAACTATTTTTTCTAAAATAATGTGTAACCTCTCCATGAAAAAACATTTTAAAATTAATTTTTACTATATTTAGAAAATATATTTGACAAAATTAACTTCATATTTCAAAAATTCTTATCAAAATTATTATTCAAATATTTTTTTATTTTTCTAAAAGGTTTCATTTTTTGATAAACAGTGATAAATAATGATTTTTTATTCACATCTTTAATTTCATTAGATTATTTATAAAATTATTTGATATTTTTAATTTATTATTCATGAAAACATGTTCATAATCTATATATTAATCAAAATTATATCATTTTAATAATTTTTATGTGGATTTTTGATAAAAAAACTTTTTAATCTTAAGAACATTTTCTATTCGAAAAGTCACTTTCTCTTCGTGTTTATGGGATTAATTTTAAATTAAAATTCTCTTCTTCTAGGAATTCAAATTGAAAAAATGGATTTCATTTTTTGAATTAGTGTAATTTATTTTAAACATGATTTTCAACTTAATTTTTCAATTTAATGAATTGAGAAAATAGTAAAATTTATTTATTGTGTTAAGATAAAAATGGGTTTACGAGGGGTTATACTAAGAAAATATTGGTTAAAATGACCAAAAAATTTAACAAAAATCTATTATATTTAAATATTAAGAACTTATCATATATAATTATTCATAATAATCTATTTTGACCCTTATTTACTTTTAAATACATGGGTAAACCTTTTCATATTATGTAATTATTGTTGTTATACTAACTTCACTTATAAAAGGCCACCCCCTCACCTCTCAACTCTACACCATCACATCCATTTTGATCAAAAAATACCTTCCCAAATCAATTCCCAAATTTCTTGAATTCATCCTAGAAGACATATTTTTTAGATTAAATTCATATTAGGAAAACTTTTGGAGAAAACCAAAGGAGGTTTCTCTAAGAAGTGACAATGTTCTTTAATGATGATTTTTATTTTATTTTTCTTTTCATCTCCTAAAATTATTTTTAAACCATTATTATATAATAATATAATTATATTAAATGTATTTTTTTATTTAAGGTTAAATACCATCAACCATCATCAGATACATCAAATGTATTATGAAATCATCATTCGTGTGTACTCAAGACTATAGCCTCATGAACTGATGTAATTCGTTTTCAATTAACACCTCTAATAGTTGGTTAAGATGATGGATATATTGTTTATAAATGATATTTGTAAAATTATTATATATTTTGATTCATTCTACCATAAATACCATTTTTCATTCCATTTTATAGGGGATACAACAATGTCTCTCTTTTGTACGGTGAAACACTGTCTCACTAAGCGATGTGATTTGTTTTTCACATACACTTTGAATATAAGGTAATGAGAATAATTATTAGGTATAACTGGTGAAATACACTGAGAAGGAGGATTATTCACAGAATGATTGAATATAAATACTTCCCCCTTCAAATCTTGTTTCTTCGTTAAAAAAACTCACTTATCTCTTTCTTCTGTAGCAATGAATGGACATAAATGAAATCATGGATAGAACAGATCGATTATACATGGTTCACCATCACTAGGATACATCTAAGGAGAATAAATGTGTGATTTGATGATGTACCAAATCCACTAAATCTCACTTCCAATGACAAGATTTTAGATATATCACTTATTTGACTAGGATCATTTCCTTTATAAGATTTAGGTTCTGCTCACTACATTTCAAGGGTCACTCCCTATGTCTCTTACTCGATATCACTTTTGGTGGGAAAGATCGACATCATCCTATTCCTTCATTTACTTCTCTTGGAAGGTATCCTTTTAAAGTTTATGAACTTGTAAGCCCATTCATCTATATAAAATCATGCATCCTCAAATATTGGTAGATGCTCTGTTGATGTCCATTTTTTCACCCATGGCTGAAATCCATTTTTCAACATACTGTTAGGTTAGCGGAAATTTCTTTCGTGAAATATTTAAGTTCTTTTAAAGGCTTCTTGGAGTCTTCCATGATCCATCACCCATCCTCAGTGAACAACATAGTGGGTGTGCTATGCGGGTGGCCTCTTCCCCTTAGTACCTCCGTTTCTGCGTACTGCCTCCTTCGGTGTACCACTTCTAGCTTCCGTATACCGTGTTCACTTCTGCATACCAGCTACGAACATTCATCATCTATAGACCACTTTTTCCTTTCTAAGATTATGTGTATCGCAAAAAACATTCATGGAATTGTTTTCAAAAACTGCTTCACCCTTCATGGAATCACTTCCCCAAAAACTACTTCACCTTCATGGGAACCCTACAAAATATTTTGGAGTTAGTAACATTTCCTCCCAGATAAAAGTTGTTATCTAATGAAAATAACTATAAGTAATGATGGGATTATTTATCCTTATATAGGTAAATAAATCTAAAAAATCTGTTAATCCATAATATCCCAAATCATCAATGTATTATCGCCTTCACCGCGTACTAATCCTTCCATGAACCATTTACCTACATGGTCTGCATACTACCTTTCTTCTTTCACAATAGCCCAAATCAGAATATTATTTTCACTAATGATGCTGTTCATGGTTTCTCAAATCACAGCCTCGTTAATGTGAAGGACAAGCCATCACACGTACTGCACGTCCTTCCATATACTCTATGTATACACTCTGAACTACTTTATCCCCATGAATTGTTCCCATACATGATCTCCATCTCATTCTTCATGATTCCCTTAATTTGTTGATTCCCTTAAATGATATGCATACAACCATTTACAAACCACGAACTATCCATCACAGTCCATGTACTATTCACTCCAATGTGAAATTCCTTTCTTTTACAAATTCCAAACATCCAATTTTGATGCCCAAAAATTTAAAAAACACTAGGAAAAGAGGGATCCTTGATACCCTAGTTTGGAAAACACAAACCATACTCATTCAAAGTCATATGGATTTATCAAAAAACACAATCACTCTCAAACAATTCTGAGAGGACACCTTGAAAGATTTTATTCCCAACTGTCTCCCCATTGTTTTTGTTTAATATAATTTCATAATTTTATATATCATTAAATCTTCATTCAAAATCATTCATCATTCTCTTCATGTGATTAATACAGAGATCAAGCATTTACTCACCATATACTCTTAGCCCACATCATCCATATACAGTGTGAGAAACAAGAGTATAATATGGATTTCATCAATGAATCACTTCAATCCCATCCGACACCATTATTCTACATTCATCATGAACCTCAATTTTTTGTAATATGTATCATTTGATCGATATTGATTAGCATCATCAAATTTAATACTCCCCCTATATCAATTCTCCCACTAATAGCTTCAACACCCCTTTCTCACTACTCCACCTATTAACTTCCCCCTGTGTACTCACTTGGATATTTTCTCCCTTTTAACATCACAATTTCTACCCATTTTTCAACAAACAGAAAGTTTATTTTTTAGGTCTAAAATAGGGTAAATATCACATATTATGACATTAGAGAAAAAACAACATACCTCATGTAGATAGGGGAATATCGACACTTTTTCCAGTGTGGGGTGTCGATTGGACTTTCAGAGCCAATCGATGCCTTTCAAATCCCTCTTTGGGTAATTAATTTATCATAATTTCTACAACTAT
This sequence comes from Viscum album, assembly GCA_963277665.1. Taxonomy (NCBI): domain Eukaryota; kingdom Viridiplantae; phylum Streptophyta; class Magnoliopsida; order Santalales; family Viscaceae; genus Viscum; species Viscum album. The sequence continues at coordinate 1,303,626,780 of OY728157.1, forward strand.
TTTTTAGTATCATAATACAACATAAAAATACCTTTCTCAACCTTGTCCTTGATAAAATGTTATTTTATTTCAATGTGATATGACCTTGGGTGAAGGAATGGATTTTTTATATGATTTAAAGAACTTGAATTATCAAAATGTATTCCAATCAGATACTTCACTTAAACTCTCATATCATGAAATTCATTCTTCATCCACAATAGTTTTATATAGGCTTAAGCTGCTATAATATACTCATCTTTTGAGGTTCTCAATGAAATGTAATCTACTTTATTGCTTACCCCAAAAATACAAAATCTGGCATGATAGAAAGCACCTCATAATAGTGATTTTCTGTCAACTACTCATCTGGTCCAATCGACAACAGTATATCCCTATAACTCTTGTTGATATTTATCATTGTTAATGAAACTAAATCCCATTGTTCCCTTGATATACCAAATTATTTTATTCATAGATATCATGTATCATTCCTTGATATTTCACTGATATCTCACTGATTAGCATGTATAAAAAATTATATTTGGCTATGTCGTTGTTAAGTAAAATTCACATCGAATGATCTGCATGTATTCAATGAATTGACTGCTTTTCCATCATTGTATCTGGAAAATTTCATCCTGATAGAAACTAATGTCTTCATATTCTTATAATAATCGATTCCAAAACATCAAAAAACTTCCTGGAAATATTTATATTGAGAAATTAATGTGCCATTCATTCCTTGTGTTACATGTAAACCAATGAAATACCTTATTTCAACAATCATTGACATTTCAAACTCAATTTTTATGAATTAAAAAAACTATTTTCATTACACTACATTTGATCCTCCAAATATTATGTCATCATCAAATACCAGGACCATCATCCTTTTATTAATATCATGGTTGAAATATTGATTGTAATCAACACCACCACAATGAAAACTGATCTTTTTTAGAAACTGATCAAGTCTTGAAAACCATGATATAGGTTCTTTCTTAAAACCATATAAATACTTCTTCATCTAACAAAATCTTTTCTTATCTTCATGAATGATAAAAACATATTATTTCTAAATATAATCTTCTATATCTAAAACCCCATTCAGAATAAAAGATTTGACATCCATCTAGAAACCCATGAAATTTATTTAAATTATTATGGGAAATTATAATGTGATTATCTTGACCCTTTTAGTAGGTGAAAATGTTTTGTTAACATTAATATCCTCAATTTAAGAGTATCCTTTTCACACTATTTGTGGTTTGTTTTAAATAAAAATTCCATCTTTATTCATCTTGTTGTGAAATAACAACTTTTTCTCAATGGAATTATTATATGTGGGCCTCGAAACTATCTCACATGTTAGATTGATCTCAATTTGGTCAACCAATTCATTCATAGCTTGAACCCAATTCTCATATCCATTTGCTTCAGTAAAACATATAGACATAACCTCTTATTACTATGATGCTTTTTGTAGAGTCTTCATCCTCCTTGTTTGCACTGGTAATTTCTAATTGACAATTATTTTTTATCTATAAACATTATCTCTTCTAATAGGTCTCTATAAAAAATTATATATCCCCATACTTATTGTCATCAGAGTCATATTCTAAATCGGCCTCTCAATCTTATGCATCCCATGATCTGCTTATTTCTTCATCATTATCCTCCTGTGAATGATCTTGTATTTTCAGAGTATTCTTCTCATTCTCCATTATTATTATATAATGACTCTTAACTACCCTTCATAGTTTCTTGGTGTAGCATTTTTATTCTTTTCCATTCATTGAATATACATTAGACATACCCTGAACTCCATGAGATTCAAACATCCTATGTTTTTACTTATTGATAATGAAACACATACTCCTAAAGACTTGAAAGTAATTCAACAACAAATTCTTTCCATACAATAGATTATATAGAGTCTTATGTTCTTTTAGACATAAAAATTCTATATATGATGTATAAAATGATCTCATCACTGAATTTTTTAAAATTTTCTCTAGAAGGTCTTTCACAATGAACATTGTACTGGCCAGGTTATTGACAATCAAATTTATTCTATCTATTACATGATTTTTTTGTGGATTTATAAATACAAAACATGATTCATTATCTCATGATTCTTTAGAAAATACTCCACTTGGATATTTTTGAACTCAATTCCATTATCTGTTCATATCTTCATGAATTTCCCACATATCATCTTTTCATCTTCTCACCGATATCTTGTAATGAAACTAAAGACAACATACTTGTGGGTAATGATTGATCCACATGCCATTCTTCTATAATCCTTAATTAATATTTCCTAATTTCTCCTCCTATCAAGATATCTTGGTGATATTGGTCTTAACGCATCAATATGAACCAACTCAAGAAATTTTATTGACCTCTTTTTTTTATTATATGTCTTTGGAATAATCATCCCTTGTTGGAAGATATTGCACATATGTGTACAATCACATGATAATATTTGGAGATCTCAAGAAATATTATATTTCAACAGATCACCCAGGGAAGTTTTGGATAACATTTACATGATGTTTATTTTACAACTTATATTTTATTCCAAGGACATAAAGTACATATCTTCTTCTCCCCTCACAGGGTAAAGATTCCCTTTTGTATACATTCACTATACTAAAACAACATCATCTTTTTCCTTGATGACCCATAATTTCTTGGAAATTCTTATGGAATGTCCTGTGTCACACAATTGACAAACACATAATATGTTGTGAATAATACCTTCAATAAACAATACATATGCACATTTTATGTCTTTTCCGCCAAACATTGCTTTCTGAGAGACAATAATTTTCAGCCGTTTATCTTTACCAAATCTTTTGATATATTCTTTATCATACTTGATTCCCATCACCAAATCCTAGTTTTTTGTCATATGGTAGGTGCATCCACTATCAAATATCCATATCTCGATGTGATCTGATGCATTGAACCCAATCTATGAAACCACTTTCATATCAGATCAACTCATTTTGATCCATGTTTCTGACATAATACCCCATGTGGATTGATGCAAATGAAATTCCTCAAAATATGGTGGAAAAACATAATCTTATATAATTGAAAATACATTTTGTATTTTCATCTAATTTAATGATACATTTTTTTCAGCATATGACCACCCTCATTCCACTTCGACACATTCCTATTTATTGTTGATCAGCAATATCTTCCCATGTGTCTGAATACTCCACACCTAAAATAGCAACCATAAAATGATGGCAGGAAAAATTATTCTATTTATGACTCCATTTGTTATTCATGTTCCTTTTGGTACTACTTTGCTATAGAATAGACATTATGTGAGTGTCTCATCATTCCACAACAATAGAATATTATGCGGGGTAAATTATTACACGGAAATATTGTACCACAGGTTATCCCTTGGTTTCTCTGAATCTTATGATTCCACTTTGTACCCATGTAAATATTTAATTTTAAATTGGGTGCTAGTGGTTTAAATTCAACGGTTACTGCTTTCTGTTTTCTATAAATTCACACTCCTTCATTAACTTATGGATTTGACTATTTCTTCTATTGTGTAGTAAAACTATGCTAAACATTGATCCTTTCTGTTACCTGTGTTATCTATTTTCATGATGTTTTTCTATGAGTCAAAAAAATTCTTCATCATTAACACTTCATTATAAACATGTGACATCCACATTATGTTCTTTGATACAATTGATTTGATCTTTTTTAGTTTCATTCAAACTATCAAACTCTATTTTTGATTCTCCATTTTTAAGTATGTACTCCGCTACATTTTTTGAGCATTCTGGCATTGAAGACATTAGTTTTTTAATTTCATCATTCAGCACAGACTTCTCTTCTTCCAACTTCTGCATATAGAGTTGTGCATCACAAAGAAGCTTTTTATATTTTTTTAATCTACAAACATCTATCACTATAATAGAAGCTTCTAATTCATCCTAAAGTTCCACTCTTCCTTAAATTTCTTCTTTTTCATGGTCACCTCCATCTTTTGATATAGAATTTCCTACAACCTCTACAAAAGAATCTACCTCATGATCTTTATAGTCCTCCAACTCTTCTCCCAAATATTCATATGAACATTCATCTTCTTTTGAAAAAATATTATTCTTTTTGAAGAGCATTCTCTTAGAACTTATCCTACCTTATACAATGGATGCATACTTATTTTGGAAAATTTCATAATTGTCTATATCTTTATCTTCAAACTCTTTAAGACAAATTACTATAAAATATACAATCATTCCACATAAGACGAATGCTAGTTTAAGTTTACCATTGAACTTTCCTCTTCCTATTTGATGATTTTAAGAGATAAATGACCCGACCTCAGCCAAATTTTCTTCCACCTAACTACCTTCAACATAGAGCTTTTTCATGGCCTTGAATGCCACTTGTTTGTACATACCCATTCTAGAGCATCATTATCACCATTTATCATTTCATATAAAATAAGAGTACTATGTGAGTTATCTAATTCTATCTCCTTTGGATCTTTATCTTCCAATACTGAAACATTTGGATTAAACTGAGATAGAAGGTTCCTTATGATATGCTTCATAATCTTTATGTCTTTAATGACTTCTCCAAGACCACAATTTTCTTCCACTACAACATTCACCCTATCAAAGAATGCATCAACAGATTCATTTGAGTTCATTCGAAAATCATTATAGTTATTCACCAGAACATGTTTCTTTTCCTATCTGACCATTTAATCTCCTATATATATTCAATAGATTTTCCCACATATCATGTGATGTTTTTCATGACATAACCTGAGTTTAAATTAAATTTTATATGTATCCCACTATTGTTTTTATTATCATCCAAGTCTATTATTTTGACTTCTAATAAAGCACCACTATTGATATTAGCTACTATTCCATGCATAGATTCTATGAAGACACTTATTCCTAATGAATGGAAGTATTGATACATCTGATTCTTCCGTAGTTGAATATTGTTTTTGTCGAAGATCAGAATTACTTAGTGATTGAACCCCTCCATTTCATATACTGAGGGAGAACGACTAACATTAATCCTACATCTGATACCAATTGTTAGGTCAACTAGGTTAAATAACATGAGAGGGGGTAATCTAGGTATGGAACAATAAAACTACTTCCCCTTCATATCTTTTTTCACCTATGAACTAAACACACTTCCATCTTCTCCCATAAAAATGTATGAATATAATTGGAATCATTCATAGGAAACATCAATTTTACATGATTGACCCTCACTGAGATATATCTATGGAGAATACTACAATGTTGTGTTGATGTAACAAATACACCAAATCACCCTACCATTTACATGGTTCGTTCTACATCACTTATATTCCCATGCTCTCTACCATTAATGATTTAGGATTTTCTCATAGCATTCCAAAGGTTCACTCCCCATTTCCCTTACTATGGATCACTACCGGTGGGAAGGATCATCATCTTCCACTTCTTTCACTCACTACTCTTAGAAGGGACTCACTGAGAGTTTATGGATTTATAGGTCCCTTAATCTTCTTTAAAGAAGCAATACTCATCTATAAGTAGATAATCAATTGAAGCCCACTTTTTACCCATATATTAGGCCCACTTTTCTGAGTAATGTTAGGTTAGTGGAAATTGATTTCTCAAACTATTTAACTACTTTTGAAATCCTCTTTGAGTCCTCCTAGAACCATCTTCCTTCCTCCGCAAACTATGTAGCTTGAATGATGTGTGGATTACCACTTCAATGTACTGCCTCTACTTTTACATACCACTTTCACATATCGACTCTTTAGGCATACTGATTTCATCATCCGGGTAACTTCTTTTCTTTCATATACCACCAATGTACTTCCTTCATTCACAGACCACTTCTTCCATTGTGGGCTTCAGTGCATCAAAAAAATACATTCACGAAATTGCTTCTGTGAAATTCTTCACCCTTCACAGAATCACTTCCTCATGAACGACTTATCCATCATAGACTCCCCATGAACTCTTTCGGATGTAGACAAATTTATTCCTATTGAAAATATTTTATCTAATGATAATCACTGTATGAAATGATGGGGTTAGTTCTCATTTTATAGGAAAATAGATCCATTAAATCTACTAATCCATGATATCAAAAATCTTCAATGTAATACTACCTTCACCTCATATTGATCCTTCTGCAAACCATTTCCCTATAGAGTCTGTGTACTATCTTTCTTCATTTGTAGCAGTCCAAATCACAGTCTTGTTTTCGCCAATGACATGCATAACTGTTTCTCAAATCCACACCTCATTTCCATGAATGACATCCCATATCACATACTGAAATTTCATCCCGATACCATATTCCTTCATCATGAGTCATTTTATCCCCATGAACCATTCCCATACATGGTATCTATCTCATACTTCATCATTAACTACCATTGCTTATTCACTTTGTGTTCCATGTACCACCATTTGTTCTCTATGAACTATCATTCGCGGTCCATGTACTCTTCACTCCTACACAGAAATCCTTCTATTCCTAAATTCCAAACTCCCAATTTTGAGGCCTAATTTTTTTAAAATCACTAGGAAACTATGACACCATGAAAAAGTTCTTTAGAGAACACAAACTATACTCCTTCGTGGCCATATAGTTTTTTCAACAAACATAATCACACCCAAAACAAACTGAGAGGACACATGAGGGGTTTTTTTCAACAATACAGTTATTGAATATATGTGATATATTAAATAATTTGGATATTTAGGACATATTTAGCATTATAAATAGTTATTATATCATTTTCTTTCCTACCTATTCACTTACTGAAAGATGATACCATCGTTTATGTATGTGTGGACTACCACCATCATGAAGCGATGTTACTCTCTTATCCTAACCAAACCAAATGGATTATTTATATAACTAAATTTAATGAAATAATATTATATAAAATGTATTATTATCATTATATAAAGATAAAAAATTACATACCCCTTTTCTGTAATGATTGATGAAAAAAATGGAAATGTTACTAAGATGAATGTACAACCTACCATCTACATGATCATATCAAAAATAATTTATAAAATCCAAATATCATTATTGGTCGTAATATTATAATTTATAAATTAAAATAATAAATATTTCATAATATTTATTTGGGATATGATGAGAACATATAATACTAAAAATAACTACACATTTCATCACCGTGAAATAATAATAATATAAGGCAATTGACCCCAAAACAATGAAAATAATGTAAGATAATTAGAGAACGGGTGATAAGATGTTATAAAAGTTTTATATATGATATTATAAATATTAAAATGGTTCATTTATAATTTAATAACATGTTTAAAACCACTATACAGGATATGAAAGTATGTTCAACCGAATGGAAGCATTAGGTAAGGGACTTAATATAACATTACATTCATTGAGGCATCTTTCAATGTTATGAAGCTAATTTGTTTTATATAGTGTATATATCACCCCAATTACATGTAATATCATGATTAATTAATAATTCATAGTATATTAATTTTCCATTTGAACAATATTATCCAAGGGTATTTGATATAATTTTATAAGGTGGTCAATAATTTAATAAATTTATTTATTTTCATTGTGTTATATTACATCTACTTTTTATTTGATATTATAATGTTATGTATGTAATTAATTATGATTATCATATGTTTCATTTAATGTTTCATAGTCTTTAATAAAATTTTATACACATAATTGAGTTGTTGATTAATAATCACATCAATTGAATAATCGTTATAAGGTTTTATTTCATAATCTCCTTCTAATAGATATTGTTAATTCTGGAATATTCATTGAAGGAAATTAATTTAAAATTTTCTAATAAAAACATTTCATTTTATTATACACTATTGATTCAAAATAATATCATGTATTACTGGAATTTTTTACATTATTTTTTACATAAAATAATTGAATTTTCTATGAAAATCCGACTTTATTTCTCTCATTGGTTGGAATTCTATTTTTTTACCAAAATTAAGTTTTCTAAAAATGATTTTAAATTTCTTTTATACTTTTCCAACTAATTTATTAAATAATTTTCTTTCCCATTATTATTTTTTAAAATTAATATAATATTCACTTCATTTTCAAAATAATCCTACTTTTTCTTTTATAGGAATTTTGAAAGAAGTCTATTTTTATTGTACTCTACCTAGAAATATTTTTCTACCATCTTCATCGCTTAATGTTTTAAAACATCATTTTTATGTTTCAAATATTTTTTTCAAATGAATGTTTTTTCATAATATTTGGTGAATTTTTACATTAAAAATTTTATTTTTAAAATAAAAATGATATATTTCTGAAGAATGTGTTTTAATATTTGTTTATTGTTTTTATATTCATAAATATGAACAAAAATTTATTATTACTCTAATATGTTGGATTCATAGAATAAGTATTCTTTTATTATATTAATTATGATCATTTTGAGTATGGAAAGACTTAACCTTCACTATCTTGATTAATTTTTTTAATTCATTAATATTCTAATGAAATATTAACATTCCTTTGATCAATTGACATTTAATATCCCCTGAATATTTATATTATTTTTCATGAATATTATAATTTCATAAAATATAAATCATTTATATAATGGGTGTTTTATATTAAATGTTATTTGATTATCTAGGGAAATATCTATACATTTTTATTCATTACTAAATTCAAATATTTGATGATAATGAACATTATTCTTGAATAAAATCTATCATTCGATATTTGAGGAATTCATTAAACGTGGAAAAATGGTTAGACCCTGTTCTAGAAAGCCCTGTGATGCATCAGTATTCTCAAGATATGAATCCATTATCTAGCCTTTATTAAATGGTTTTCAGGTGTATAAATACTCATCAGTTTTAAATTTTCCTGAGGTTATATCTTCATGGTGGATGTATCATGATGACTGATATCATGACACTCAATAATTAATCATTTCCATCATTTCGAATTAATTTATTTATATCTATGTGCTATTTACAATGAAATTATCTCTTGATGAAATTTACTATTAGTTTATTAATTAATTGGAATGTGTTTTATGTTATGTAATTTGTAATATATATTATTCCTTATATAGTCATGATAATTAAGTTATTAATTAAATGGATTGTGTTTTCAATTATTTATTATTACATATTTATTATTCCTTATGTAATCATGGAAGTCAAATTGTTTATAATGTATTTTTGTTTAGTTATTCACCTTGTTATGATTATTATGCTCATTGAATCATGATATATTCCACATCAATTTTTCCTTATAGAATAATTTATCTCACCATTATTTTTTTCATCTACCAAGAATCCATGATGTCTACATAGACTTTTATGAAAGGATATTCTAGAGGGAATAATTTTATTCACAATTTTTTTTTTACCAATTTCTGATTTCAATTGTAATGCCAGACTTTTGTAAGTATCTATTTTTAAAATCCCTCAAAATATTAAATCCTTCAGGTTGAGATTCCTTATACCATATTCCAATATAATAAGTCAGACACTGACTTCAGTCTACAAGGGTTGGGGTCTCTTATATTAGTTGATTCAAAATTCCAAACATGATTTTCTTATTCAATAAATTCATATATAATATGATATGTTAGAGGTATTAAATGCTCAAAATCATATCATATTTCTTTAAAGGATAAATATGTATGCTTCATAAGTTACATTCAACTAGACATTCCAAACATTTTAGTGGAGGATAAGTGTTCCTAAATTATCATGATTCACTTTAGTGATATATATAGAATGAACCCCTACATTATATAGTATTTATCTATTATATTGGGGCATGGAATTGGATAATTCCCTTGTCACCAACACATAAGTCTTTAATTTATAAATTGTACCATATGATGAAACTATTTTCCCTACAATGAAATATTCCTTTTTCTATGACAATTACTTGATCTATTACCTTATATTCAAAAAACATAAGATCATCACATTATATTGGGATATTTCCATAGTTGGTTCATACAAAATACTTGACATCTTATAAGAGGATGATTATTTTTAATATGGTCTTCATTAGCTAAAGTCCCATACAAAACTATTTTTTCTCTTTTTTAGGTGTGATAGTAAAATCATTCAAGTTGATTTTTTACTCATATAATGAGATATTCAATTATGGATAATCACATTGTCTCACAATCCAACACCCATTTAATTTGAATTATCATGAGGGAAATAATTCTATAATCTTTCACATCCAACATAAATATAACAACCCAACCCCAATTACCCAGAGTCAGTGCATTATTACATAACATTGGCATGATCACAGGGAATCAGGTCCCGAAGGACCGATTAGTTTAGTATCCTTGGAAACACTAGATATATTCATAAGTCTTACATCACATCATAAAAATGAAAAATACAACAAGATATTTTCTTCGTGGTCTACACTCAAATCTCCACATACTATCCCTATAGGTCATTCATAAATTACTTATTCACATCCTGGGAAAAATAAAACATAGAAAAGGGGTGAGCTCAAATTCCCAGTAAGGATAACAATATATCAGAAACTATCATAAATAAGAATAAACATTTAAGGCAGTGTATAACTAAAACAAAATCCTTTTAAACTTTAACTTCAACATAGTATGGAAAAAATAAAATGAAATAATGCCATTTAAATATTCACATGGATATTCTACTAATCGAATAATCACATGAAATATCAATAAACACTTTCATAATGATGAAATGCATAATGCCATACTATCATAACCACATAGCCAAGGCCTCTTGCCAAGACTACAAATAAGATATTGTCAAGGCCTTGTGCCAAGACATTAGTTTTTCAAATGAGACCTATCGATGCATCGAGGAGCTATAGCGGGCTCTACCCATCACATATTAAGTCCAATGCATTCCCATATGATAATTTTAAAACATAACATAAACATTCGTATTAAAACTAGCATAAGAAATGTCAACACATTATCCACAAACCATGAATGGTATAAAAATATCACATCCATAGTCAAACATAACTCATTCGATACAATATGGAGGATTGTATTGTATGAGATTAACCTCAATCGAGAATGACGAAGGATATTGACATAGATGAAAGTAATCATCATAACTATTGATAGAAATATCCCCCTTTTCCTGAAAACATTTAAAAGTCACACAATCTGTCAAGAATCCATTTAAAATATATTTTTGAATCAAAGTTTCCCATAACACTTTGAAGCGTGTAAAAATAATTTTTATTTTAAAACTTTAATGTCCATATAAATAAATCCTTAAAACCATTTTTAAAACATGGACATTAATGAGAAAGATTTCGAATAATAAATCTTTAAAACATTAAAAATGATATTTTAGTTAGAGTTTTTAACCAAAAGAGAGACACTTGAATACAAATAATTGAGGTAATAAAATCATTATAATATCATTAGAATGTATGGATTCATGATATAATTTTTCAAAGTACAATATATACTCCATATAAAATTGAATTGGCATATAACAACAATGAAGTCTCAATGAAATGTAAATTGAGATGAAATATCTCATAAAGGTTGTATCCTTAGGTTAAGGATAAATCAACGACATAATTATGTGTGAAAATTATAAATACAGTCAATATGATTTGATATTCAATGTAAAACAATCAAAGGACACTCACACATATTCTTGTAAAAACAACGCCAATGAATTGGATGTTTAACTCAACAAATCGAGAATGAGTAAAAATTACTCTTATCAAGTTCATACCGATCACAAGAGAATTTATCAATGGAGTGATTATGTGTATCAAAAGTATATCCATAGAAAGTAGAGTGTAAATTAGGACATAATCAAATGAATATTGACTCCACACATAATCTTTGAGTAAAATAATCAATGATGTATGCATAAAGCCGAATGAGTGGAAATTGAAATATCAAATTCCCTTATCAATTTGGTAACATATGAGACATACACCCATGAAAGAAGGATCATACAATGATGATGTAAATATAAATTAATTAAATTATATTAGACAATGAATGAAATCTTGGGCAGTACACACACCACATGCAATAAATAAGTGGTGAACAATAGAAATCTCACGGAATTAAAAAAGAGATAGGAAACCCCTTACTTTGTAATTTTTCCTTGGCCGACTGTTGGTTAACTTCCTGTATAATGGTGAAATTGTTGTTATTGAATTATTCAAGAATAATTTACATTAATATGATATCATATATGATCTTTTAACATTGATTTTTTAATAATATCTTAGTATTATCGTTGTTTAGGGTGTTAACTTACTCGTTTTCGTTTAGGTTTTGTTACGTAATCCATGTTTGTCATGGATAGCTTGTATCTTATTCATATCCAAAATTATATCAAGTCCTTAAACATTATTTTTAAATAATCAAATGATAATTATACTTTAAAGGATACGATGGAGAATGAATCTCATCGCGTTCGTGGAGACGGTAGTCCGTACGTACGCACGAGCGACAATATCATTCTTTGGATGTTAAAATAATATATAATTGGATGGTATACCATATAGAAAGAATAATTATCATTTATATTTATTATTTACATGAATTACACATCATTATTATACCCATCCAGATAATAATTTATTGAATGACAATTACACCATGACGTGGAGACGGTAAGCCATACATACGCACGTATGGTGACATGTTATTCAAAGGTTGGATAGAATAATGAATATGGTTATACCATATTTATAATAAAATCACAGTATATATAAGATACTGGAATTATTATTTTAGAATGGTAATAACAAATAAAGAAAAATTGGAAGAAGAAAGAAACTTGAAAAAGGGTGGTGAAAACATTACCTCTTCTTCGGGTTCTTCCTTTTGATTTGATCAAAATGGCTCCTTAGGTTGGCTTTCTGACTAAAGTAAAGCCTCTAGGATTAATTGAGGGATGTTGAGAGAGTATTTGGGCAGGGTTTGGCCGAACCAAAAGGCTTTGATGGTGTGAATTAATGAGAAGGGGGAGTGCCCTTTTATAAGAGGGGTGGGGGCACCTTTGGAAAAGCTAGAAATATTATTTTATAATAAATTCATATTCGGTTTCTAATGGCTCCAAAGTGGATTATTTAAATGTTAAGGTTAGGATGGGTCGATGACCCCTCAACCAATATAATTTAGATAGGTATGGGTTACTATATTAACCGTATCATTAAGTATTAACTCTTAGTTAATTAGTTTCACTTTTACAATGTCTCTTTTTATTTTTATATAATATGGTTAATAAACATACTATATACCTCCAAGAGACCCCCAAGTGGTCCATAAAAGATACACCTATCAGGATATAAGTCTTTTATCCGAACCTTATATTTTAAGAAATTTAATATCAATTAATAATATAATATTTGTTTTAAAAACTCTTTTCTGTCAATTTTGACACTATTCAATAATTCATTTTTGTAAAAATCATAACAGAATGATTACTTATAAAAAAGTTAATTAAATAATTCCAAACATGTCATATTAACCTAGAAAATTAATGTAATTCATAAAAGGCTCAAATTATATTTATTTGGGTATCTACAATATCAATCAGTTTAATTTTTCACTATTATGGTAATTACTGCATCACCATTGCGTCATAAATAAATTAAATTATTAAATTTCTAAAAATTATAAATAAAATACGATTATGTAGAAAATACGTTTATATTTATAATTAATATCTATAGTCGAACATCTAACATATATAACCCTATGTAAAAATTGTTTTTCTAAAAGATATATGCTTGTGTCATTTTTGTTTTCATTTTTACATAATTAAAAATAAAATGTCCCTATCACTTACAAGTGGCACCATGGGGTCCCAAAATTGACCCAAAGATGAAATTGGTCTGGAGTTTATCAACCAATAAGGTTATGACACGTTTTAGGGTAATTTGTTATTATAATAATATTATTTTTTAACCCTTATTTACCGGATTTACCCTTTAACCATGGAAAATAAAATATTTACCGAAGTAATTATTCAAAATGTCTAAAAAAAAAATTTACCTATTTACACAATTTTAACATCTTGATTCCAAATATGGAATCCATTTTTCCAAATTCCAAACATAGAAGTGGCAGAAATTAGTTTAAAATTAATTCTCGTTGTCAAAACAAAAAGCGTGTTTTTAAGAGATAATAACTATCAAATGATTGGCACTTATTTATGTCTGGTTTAATTGTGAAATTATGTCCAATGACAAAAACTGAATTAAATGGTGAAAATATATTCTATATATACTTTAAAACCACTCAAATTCATAATTTATCAATATTAATTATTTCTATTAAAAAAGTTGTTTTTAATTAAAATTTAGTAATTTTCACTATTCAACAAAATATGAAAGTTATCCGAAAAGTACCAAAATTTCACCCTAGGATAATTTTGATTTTATGAATCCAAAAATGAAGTCTATTTTGAGAGATATAATTTATAATATTTCAAAAAGTAGGTATTACTATTTATAACGGCTAGTTTGATTGGTTGTGGTGTGTTAGAATCTCAAAGTTGCATACAATGCACGCCATTGCATTATTCAAAGGGAAATGTACCGTGGAATCTTGGGGTGTTACATTCTCCTATCCTTCAATAAATTGCATCCTCGCAATTTTTAAAATTGGGCTTGATAATATAATGGAAAGTCCCACATGGGAAAAAGAGTTAATAAAACTATCACTTTAAAAGAAATGAAGAGAGGTATAAATGTCACCCAAGATAACCCATACTAGGATTCCATGTAGGAAAAATGGATATGGATGATAAAATAAGTGTTGAGTTCTGATGGAGAGGGATAGAAATCACGATTCGGAGAAAGTTAACAATAAGAAAATCACAAAATTGTGTTGGGACAAATGGTCTTTAGTCTCCATGTAGGAAAAGTAAATGGACAACATTTATTTGTTTTAAGTTACATTACATAAGGACAAGGAATTAATTTATGATATTGACTAAGAAATTAAATAGATATAATTACTTTTTAAGTAGAGTTTCATTATTTAATAACTTTTTACCACTAACTCATTTTTTTGGAAAAATGAGTATTCAAGAAGACTTGGTCACACTGGAAGAGCTAGAATAAACATCTATAGAAATACATGATCCATGTACGATAAACTATATATTTACCTTGTCTTAAGAGATTAATAAAAGCCAAAATGGTTAGTATAATATTTTATGATCCCCCCAATGGATATTCCATTAGAGAAAAAAACAATCTTAATTTGTAAAATTAAACCATCAATACCCCTATGTTAAATAAATACCATTCAATAATAAATTGTCCTTGAAATCCTTCAATATAATCCAAACTAATATTGAAACCCAGAACTTATAAGAATGTAGTCTTCCACGTTAAATTGTATCTCCAAATGACATTAATTACTCTTAAATTCACATACTTAAAAGTAATTAACCTAATCATTTCCATAAATAACCAAAATCACTATAAATCCACAATAAAAAAAATAGATAAAAATCTACCATTAATCCTCAAATGAAATCCCATAATATTCTATTTTCCTTGGGCATAGAGTGTTCACAACAAAGCTAACAACTTCTAAAATAGCATTTATCACTTAATCACCAAATCATTTTCCTATACTAAGGGTATTCATTTGATAAGACACAAGATCCCAAATCAAATTATTATTGATCAATAAAATAATTTAACTCAAAATAATAGTTACACTAACCAGGGACTTGGCGTAGTCCAGTGGTAGGGGTTAAATCCCAATCTCACTTTGGTTGTGGGTTTGATTCCCACAGCTTTGTCTGACGTTACGGGTTATCACACAGTCTGCGTGTTGTCATTTTTCAAAAACTATATGTTATAACAGTAGAAAAATGAGATAAATTTCTCAAAATAACCATAACATAATTTAACCACAAATCTGATCTCATACCTTGCATTTTCATCCCAAATTATAATAACTTATAATTTCCTCAAACCCAACGATCATATAAAACCAAATGGTTATTTATAACTATATCCACAAGAGAAAAGATAATTCTTCCTCAAATATCATTCTCACATGGAGAACTGCAGGGTTAAAAATACAAGAGAAAATTATTCCAAAGTAAACCCATTAACAAGGAGAACTAATACTTTTTAAACATTTCTCCAACCATTTATTTCCACATACTTCTTATTTGACCAAGAAAATATCCTATAGAATAGGGCATTCACTCGAGTAATGGACAAGTCCCCTACATTTATGGAAAATGAATGTAAATGGATTCTTGGGACCATTTTTATCTTCTTCCATAGTACTCTTCATTTTTCTTCAGCAATTCATCACTTTATGTCCTTCCTTCCCGCACATAACGCATTTCTTTATCCCATTATGAAACTTTCCTGGGTGTCTCTATCCACATTTCCTGCATGATGGAAATTTATTATTTCTTTCCCCATGGTCTCCACTACTGGAGCTCTTATAATTCATCACCTTTATCGTCTTTGTTGAGTCCGGGAATTGGTTAATAAATATATTGTTGATTATATTTTTGGAAAATTTATTTGTCATAAAGACTATATCTTTTACACCTATCAACATTACATTTTTTTGCTCATTGCCACCTCTGTTCCCACATTGTACATCATTCTCAAAGTCACTATGAATTCCTTGGAATCCAGCCAATGACTAAATGCAGAAAGCATTGTGTGAGTAACAGTAGTCATAAAATCATTTAGAGAATAACATGTCACCATATTCTCAATTTGAAACACATTAGGATTAACCAAGGTCATTACTCTCATCTTATATATAATACATCAAATCAGTTTGTAATGAAATTATAAATTATCCTAAGAATATCTACCGGGAGTGTCGTAACCAAGAGTTTAGCAAGGCTCGTTGTCATGCACCAGTTCCCGTTCGAGTCTAGCTCAAAGTGGTGTTTTCGGGTTTTACCCCAAGGTACATCTGTGCCAGAGCCACCTCTACCTGCTCATATCCATACATGGATGTATTGCTCGGAAAACTCACAAAATCTCTACAATACCAAAACTTTAGGAAGTTCTTCTATACTAATCCTCAAAATTCATCTTAGGTCTACGTGCTCTAATCAGAGTTTATCTAAATCTAGCTTCCAAGGTTTGTAATAATCTTCCTCTGATACCAACTGTAACTCCACGACCCCAGTTACCCAGAGACTGTGCATTATTACATAACATTGGCATGATCACAATGAATCAAGTCCCAAAGCAATGATTAGTTTAGTAGCCTTGGAAACACTAGATATATTCATAAGTCTTATATTACATCATAAAAATGAAAACTACAACAACATATTTTCTTCATGGTCCACACTCATATCCCCACATAATATCTCTGTAGGTCATTCATAAATTACTTATTCACATCCGAGGAAAAATAAAACATATAATAGTGGTGAGCTCAAATGCCCAGTAAGGATAAAAATATAGCGGAAACTTTCATAAATAAGAATAAAAATTTAAGGCAGTGTATAACTAAAAGAAAATCCTTTTAAACTTGAACTTCAAAATAGTATGGAAAAAATAAAATTAAATAATTCCATTTACTTATTCACATGGATATTCTACTAATCGAATAATCACATGAAATATCAATAACCACTTTCATAATGATGGAATGCATAATGTCAGAATATCATAACCACATAGCCAAGGCCCCGTGTAATGGCACGGACCTCTCCGGCCCTTTCCTTAGTCAAAAAGAAGGTCAAGAAGTGTTCTGGAGGGTAAAATGAACTTTTTCCACACTTTCTAGAATTTTGAAACTACACTCCATGTAGTTTGAGTACACGTCGTGTACCCTCTTGCTCGGTATACCCCGTGTGGAAGGTCGTGTCTTTGTCGCGTGAAGAAAATTGGTACACATCGTGTGTCCAGTACTACATGTCGTGTAGTCCCTCCCCGTGTACGTGTTACCGTGTGTTGACCAGTCATCAGCTATTTGCCATGTGAAGGCCGTGTCCTTGTCATGTGCAATAAATGAGTGCACGCCGTGTGTCTAAACTACACGTCGTCTAGTCCTTACCTGCATATGTGTTACCTTCAAACCATGTGTTGACCAGTCAACAGCCGCAAAGCCGCGTTGGAGGCTGCGTGGAGACCATGAAAAAGCGGTTGCGTACATGCCGTGTACCATAAGTACACGCCGTGTACTTATTCTTTTCACGCCTATAAAAGGAGGGGTCCCCTCCTCCTTTCAACTCACACCTCTCCTCCCCTCTCCTCTGAGCAGAGCTCTCTCAAGAGACTCGAAGGCTCTTTCTTCCATAGCTTTTTCATCCGTGCTCCAATTTACGATCTGTCAGTGACCACAGGATCATAACAACGAGGCGGAACTTCCGAGATTAGATCCATTATTTCCTTCGGCTCTTCCTTTCCAGCCAAGGAGGTTTTTCCGGGACACAGACGAACATCTTCTAATGTTGATCCAGAGGAGCATTGCGATCAAGAACCTATTGAGGTAGGGATCTTACCTTCGTCTCTATAATTTGTGCATCATGCGGGGTGGGTATCCTTTTGTTTTCATGAGAAATGGTTGAAACATTTAATAAAGTTAAATACTGGTTTAAGAATGGGGGATGGGAAGTTTGTTTTTGTTGTTACTTTATATCCTATGATATTATGTTGTGAAATGAACAGGCTTATGCCTACTAAAAATAACGGTCATTGGGGGACTTGGCATGTGCAATTAAATGTTTCCCTATCTTCTAGACCATTTTGTGAATGGAAACTTCATGGAATGTGGAAATTGGTTAATCACATAAAGTTGGATGTTTAAATGAAAATCTGGAACCCTTGTGTGATCACCCCGGTTGAACCAAAATGGAATAATGAACAAGTGGGTGTTGGCCAGGTTACGTGGCATGTGATGGGGGGTCTTTTGTGGGTTTTTGTGAAATGGGTGAGCAGCGGGGTTGCGGTTGGATTGGTTGTGGGAAGGTGTCACTGTTTAATGGTGATGGGAAGTGGGGATGTAATAAATGGTATTTAAGGGATAATGATGTTCGGTGTGGTTATGGTTATGGTGGTTGGCAGCGGGGCTGTAGGGATGGGTTTAAATGTGAACGAACTTTGTGTTGTGGATAATAAATAAAAGTGGAAGAGATAATGAATGGTGGGGGATTGGTAATGAAATAGAAATAATAATCAATGGGTTGGTTGGTGAATAAGAAGGGACTTGTTGTGTTGTTGTGTTTTCCTAACTTGCTTTGTGGGTGGCAGGGATATGCTTACGAACAATCGTTGTGGTTGGTTGTGGATAGTTGCCTAGTATTTAATGAACTAATAAACTAATTCTGCTGAAACATGAAAACCTTAATGGGGTTGGGGTTGTTTTTTGTATCCATGCTTCATGGTAGCAGTGTCGAGGCATGTGATCAGTTTCTCTTTTTAGAAGCCATAGGTTGTGGTGAGTGGTTTCTATATATATCTATATATATGTATCTTTTGTGTTTTATCATACCGCACCCATGTTGAGCACTTAGTGTCGACCACTCCCATTTCATGGTAGAGGGTGGTTTCCCATAATTACTAGCTCTATTCTGCTCCTTCTCCCCTAGGCTATGATGGCTTGAGGCGACCTTACACCCAAGACTCTTCAGGTAGGTTTCGATTGGGGTGATTAGGCCCAAGACTCTTCAGGAAGGATTATAGGCTATAGTGGATTGAGGCAACCTTACACATAAGATGCTTCAGGTAGGTTTTGATTTCAGGCCCAGGTGTCTTCGGGCGAGAGTTCTGTTACTGTTACTGTTCCCATGAATCTTCGGGATGAGGCCCCGGTGTCTTCGGGCGGGGATGTGGTTTTGTCAGTGAGGCCCAGGTGTGTGCAGGAGAGATGTGTGGTTGTGAGGCCCAGGTGTGTCCGGGTGAGATGTGTGGTTGTGAGGCCCAGGTGTGTGCGGGAGAGATATGTGGTTGTCAGGACCAGGTGTGTGCGGGCGGGGAGAGTGTGACAACGTCAGTACGTTCAGCTAACTAATGGGAAATGGTGCGGGGTACCCAATGCTATTGTTATTATACTACTACTACCTACTATGATTGTGTTTTGGTGAGTGTGGATGGCGAGGTTGGGTGGATAGATTTCCTTGTTAGGTTTTTTCTATTGTTCTCACGGGACATTAGGATGTCTTCCCACTTGTGCATGAGAGCTTTAGGTTTCCCTACTGGGTATACTTGTATGCTCACCCTACGTTTACTTTCAGGTTTCCAGGAGGACTACCAGGGCCGTGCGGGACCCTACTAGCCATGCAGTTGGAGTTTTTGCAGTTTTTTTTCTCTTGTTTTCTTTTGGTATTGTACTTTTGAGCTTTCTTGTACTTGTACATTGTTATAAAATTGTTTAAACATGCATGTGGGCTTGGTTTGGGTTTATTTTTATACACATGCTCTTTTCCTTTTTTAGTGGTTGACTCATCCTATTTCCCGATCCTAAATAATAAAAAGGGTAATGCCTCCCAAATTTGTGAAAACTCATACCCTTGGTGCTAGTCGCCAACCCGGGGCATACTAGAGGCAGGACTCGGGGGTCATTATCTCCCTTTCACCATTGCCAGCTCATGAGGGGCATCTTTGGTTGGAGGGGGTCGTGACAGAATGGTATCAGAGGTGATGGTTGAGAGATAGGATGGAGTCTGGAGTTAGGAATAGTGAGGATTGCATGGGATGGTAGGGAAAAAGGGTTAGTTAACCTTGGTGCGTGACATAGGCCAGGGAAGACCGGCTAGGACACGAGATTTTAGGGCCCCCCGTGATCCGATGCAAGGACTCTGAGCCTACCGAACGACCATGTGAGACTGCATTGATTGTAGGGTAGAGACCCTAGGGAAGGTACATGCATCATCATTGTTTTTTACATGATTTGGGTGTTCTGGGAAAGAAATTGAAATAAAATGATAATTAAAACATTGAGAAAATTCCTTACTACTTGGGATTAGGTGATCCTTGTTTATCGTACAGCTATGGCACCTGGACGTCGTACCCGGGTGGCTCAGACGACCGAGGCCTAGCAGATCCATGCAGTCGATCAGTTGAGGATTGACCGAGAGGAGGAAGATAGCCAGTGGCAGAAGACTCTCTATTCCTTCCAGCGGCAGACCCTCAAGAAGTATGAGGGTAGTACTTCAGATATGGAGATGGAGGGGTGGCTTGAGGAGCTAGGGATTGCTTTTACCTTGATTCGTACTCCGAGGGAGTACTGGGTTCCCCTAGAAGTCAGTCAGCTGAGGTACAGCGTGACAGTGGTGGACACTCTACCTTGGAGGGAGGATAGAGGCAGAGGTTCCGTGGGCTGACTTTGAGAAGGAATTTCGAGAGGAATTATTTTCTCCTATGATCAAGGCGGAGAAGCGGCCGGAGTTACCCTCCCTTCAGCAGGGGAGTATGTCGGTATGAGTGTTGGGGATCAAGTTCAAGGATCTCTTGCGCTTTTCTCTGGATCTCTTTCCGGATGAGGAGTCCCGGGAAAGATGTTTGGAGGAGGCGCTTCGTCCTTCGCTCTAGTATGTTGTCACCCCCTTCACCATTCTGACGTACTTGGCAGTGCAGAAGAAGGTCGAGGTTGTAGAGAGGATGCACTCGCTGGGAGGTGCACCGCGTGAGGTGTTCCAGCCAGGTTCGTTGAAGGGGAAGGCAGTCAGTAGCATGTCTCCTGGAATAGGACCTTCCAGGTTTAGGCCAGTATGGAGCAGGACCCAGCAGTTCCAGTTCAGATCTTCAGGTCCTCTTCCCTTTTCCACGAGCCTGAGACCTATGTGTTTTTCTTGTGGAGGTTTCGGGCATGTTCAGAGTTGGTGCCAGACCCGAGGTTCGTACGGTGGAGGTGGGCAGGTTCAGCGCCCACTGCAGCAGCACCAGTTGCCGGCGAGGCCCTTCCAATAGAAGCAGGACCATGCTCCTCCGAGGGCATACTTTGTGGGAGGAAGCTGGCCTCAGGGTGCTCCTCAGGGACCTCGACCAGGACGTGGTCAGGGAAGTGGACGACATCAGAGAGGCAGAGGAGTTGGGCATGGACAGTTGCACGCAGCAGAGTTGGCAGCTCTAGCAAGACCAGAGGTGGTGCGAGGTACGATTTGTTTTTTCATCACTCTTGTTTCTGCTTTGTTCGATTCGATATCTTCTCACTCCTTTGTTGCACCTGGTCTATCCCATGCTTTGGGACTAGAAGTAGTGAGAATTTTCGTACCACTGGTGCTGAGTACACTAGTTGGAGGCCAGACCAGCGTATCTTTTGTTTGATGGGGACGTGGGCTGACGTTGGGACCACATCGATCTAGAGGGGACCTTCTTCTATTACAGATGCAGCCATATGATGTCATCCTAGGCATTGACTGGTTGTTTTCTTTTAGTGTCGTTGTCGACTTCTTCCAAAGAAGAGTCGTGTTCTCTGACGTTGATGGGCAGCGCATATCTTTTGTTGGCGAGAGGAGCTATCAGGAGGTAAGTTGGCCTGTGGAGCCTCTCCTTTCCTTGTTGGGCGGGTTATAAGTGGTTCCAGCTGATACAGTGATTATGGATGTCCCAGAGGTTGTTGGGGAGTTACTCGATGTTTTTCCTGAGGAGGTTGTGACTCTACCCCCCCCCCCCCCAACGTGACGTTGAGTTCGAGATAGACTTACGACCTAGTGCCCGTCCGATTTCGATGGCCCCTTATTGGATGGCACCTTCGGAGTTGCAGGAGTTGCGGATTCAGATTGACGACCTGATGGAGAAGGGTTTTGTTCGACCCAGCGAGTCTCCATGGGGTGATCCAGTTTTGTTCGTGAAGAAGGCAGATGGTGGTCTCAGGCTATGCATAGACTACCGATGGCTGAACCAGGTAAAGGTCAAGAACCGTTACCCCCTTCCAAGGATAGATGATCTCTTCGACCAGCTGAGGGGAGCATGCTTGTTTTCTAAGATTGATCTACGATCAGGATATCATCAGCTGGGGGTGAAGGACAGTGACATCTCGAAGACAGCTTTCAGGTGCAGGTATGGGCACTTCGAGTTTGTAGTGATTCCATTTGGATTTAAGAATGCACCGGCTGTGTTCATGGGACTTATAAACTTTGTCTTCCGAGAGTTTCTGGACCGGTTCGTCGTTGTGTTTATCGATGACATTCTGATTTACTCAAGAACAGAGGAGGAGCACGTTGAGCATCTCAAGGCATTCTTGGAAGTCCTTCGACACCACCAGCTTTACGGGAAATTTTCGAATTGTAAGTTCTTGACACAAGAAGTGCACTTCCTTGGGCACGTGGTGTCTCAGCATGGAGTATCGGTGAACCCGTCAAAGGTGGAGGCAGTTGTTTCTTGGGCAGCACCCAAGAGCATGGTAGAAGTTTGTAGTTTCTTGGGGTTAATAGGTTACTATCGGAGGTTCATTTTAGACTTCTCTCAAGTTTCTGCTCCATTGACAGCTTTGACTAGGAAGAATCAGGTCTTCCTATGGAGCGATCAGTGCCAGAAAGCTTTCAACTACCTGAAGAAGAATTTGGTTAGTGCTCCCGTCCTCAGGTTTCTAGAGGAAGGGTTGTTGTATGAAGTGTTTTGTGATGCTTCTGGCCTTGGTCTGGGGTGCGTGCTAATGCAGAATAAGGGTGTGATTTGTTATGGGTCTAGGAAGTTACGCCTTCATGAGCGTAACTATGCCACCCATGCCCTAGAGCTTGCAGTAGTAGTGTTCGCATTGAATTTGTGGTTACATTACCTCTTTGGGGATAACTTTGTGGTCATCTCAGATCACAAGAGCCTGCGTTATATCTTCTCCCAGCATGTACTGAACTTACAGCAGTGGAGATGGGTCGAGTTTCTCCAAGACTATGACTTCGATATCTCTTACACTGAAGGTAAGGGCAATGTTGTGGCTGATTCCCTGAGCAGGAAGTCACATAAGGAAGTGGTTCGAGAATCTGTAGATGCTTGGAATGCGATGGGAGAGTTGGATTCCCTGCACTTAGATGCAAGGGAAGAAGGTGTTAGAGGTTGTTTGTTCCAGATGATAGTGTAGTCCTCCTTATCGCAGCAGGTGGAAGAGTCTCAGTGGTGGGACTCCGAGGAAAAGGTGATGCGGGATCGTGTCGATCAGGGGAATGCTCTAGAGGGATGGTCAGAGGATAGCCGACATCAGATGCTTTTCCATGGAAGGTTGTTTTTCCCAGAGGCGATGCGTGAGGGAGTTCTCCGTGAGTTCCATAGCTCAGCCTTGGCGGTACATCCAAAAGTTTCAAAAAATGTACCGAGGCCTGAGGGATCAGTTTTGGTAGCCCGAGGTGAAACGGGAAGTGGAAAAGTTTGTGGCTAAGTGCCTAGTGTGTCAGAAAGTGAAGGCTGAACACCGTGTTCCCGGTGGGTTATTGCATCCTTTAGATGTCCCCGAGTGGAAGTGGGATGATATCTCAATGGACATCGTCATAGGACTACCCATAGATCAAGGTGGTTATGATGCTATCTGGGTAGTGGTGCATCGTCTGACGAAATCGGCTCACTTCTTAGCAATCAAGGAGTCGGGCCTGATGAGTACCTTAGCACAGAGGTACGTAGAAGAGGTGGTGCGCTTTCATGGAGTTCTGAGGACTATCGTCTCAGATCGGGATACATGGTTTACCTCACGAGTCTGGAGGGGGTTACAACATTCTTTGGGCACCCATCTACGCCTTAGAACTGCTTTCCACCCCCAGACCGATGGGCAGATAGATCGGACTATCCAGACGTTAGAGGATATGTTGCGAGCATGCGTTATGGATTTCTGAGGATCATGGGTATGACACTTGCCTTTAGTAGAGTTTTCCAACAACAACAACTTCCACTCTACTATTGGTGTGGCACCATTTGAGGATTTTTATGGAAGGCCATGTTGTTCACCCATTTGATGGGAAGAGGTGGGTGAGACAGGTGCTCTTGGGCCAGAGGTAGTGCAGAGCACCACGGAGAAAGTCCAGCTTGTACGTGAGAGGATGAAGGCGGCTCAGGACCGATAGAAGTCTTATGTTGATCATCGGAGGAGGCCCTTGTAGTTCGGGGTGGGAGACCATGTGTTCTTGAAGGTTTCCCTTTGATGGGGGCAGTGGAGGTTTGGGAAAGGGAGCAAGCTCTCACCTAGGTTCATCGGACCTTTTGAGGTGTTGAGGCGAGTTGGCGAGGTGGCATATCAGCTGGCCCTGCCACCTCAGTTGGAGAAATTCCATGACGTCTTCTATGTCTCCCAGCTTCGTCGATACTTACATGATGAATCTCACGTTATCGACTGGGGAGAGTTGGATATGGGAGATGATGCAACCTTCGAGTAATGACCAGTCAGAATCGGGGATCGTAAAGAAAAGGTGCTCCGTGGACGAACCATTCCCTTGGTTCGTGTGTTGTGGAGGCATGGCGGCCTCGAGGAGAGCACATGGGAGCAGGAGACCTAGATGCACGCTCAGTACCCGTAGTTGTTTTGACTTGTGTTTTACCTTGTTCTTCTGGGCTTTGTGTTGATGTTATACTTTGTACCTTTGATATATGGAATGCTTGGCTTGTCAGTTGTGAGACCTTTTGTTTCCTTGTTCCCGGGTAATGTGTAACATGTCCGGATGTGTGGGAAGGGGGAAAACCTGACCCTTAATCGAGACGCATTAATGTGGATGCGATTGAACCCGTGTGGGCGAGTCAGTGCCGCCTAAAGCGGATAATATCTCGACATAGGTGAAGGAGTTTTCCCAAACCCACGTGTTCGGGCAGTGTGTTGGTTGTGTGGTGTTGGGGGGAAGTTCGAGTTGAAAATCCTAATGTATGGAAGTGGGAAGACACAATCCTTAATCAAGACGCATTAATGAGGATGTGATTAAACCCGTGAAGGTGAGTTAGTGCCGCCTAAAGTGGTTAATTTCTCGACATAGGAGAATGAATTCCTAACACATATGATTATGGTTGTTGGTTGGGTTCCTGTTATAACGAGAACCCTAAGAGGTATCTTGTTGGGTTCCTCTGGGTTTCCTTTTGAATTCTTGGGGACGAAAATGTTTTAAGAGGTATCTGATGTAATGGCTCGGACCTCTCTGGCCCTTTCCTTTGTCAAAAAGAAGATCAAGAAGTGTTCTGGAGGGTAAAATGGACTTTTTCCACACTTTCCAGAATTTTAAAACTACATGTCGTGTAGTTTGAGTACATGCCATGTACACTCTTGCTGGGTATACCCCGTGTGGATGGTCGTGTCTTTGCCATGTGAAGAAAATGGGTACACACCATGTGTCCAGTACTACACACCGTGTAGTCTCTCCCCGCGTACGCGTTACCATGTCTTGACCAGTCGTCAGCCATGTGCCATGTGAAGGTCGTGTCCTTGCCGTGTACAATAAATGAGTACATGCCGTGTGTCTAAACTATACGCCGTTTAGTCCTTCCCCGCGTATGCGTTACCTTCAAACCATGTGTTGACTAGTCAACGGTCACGGAGACGAGTTGGAGGCCGCGTGGAGACCGTGTGAAAGCGGCCGCATACACACCGTGTACCATAAGTACACGCCGTGTACTTTTTCTTTTCACGCCTATAAAAGGAGGGGACCCCTCCTCCTTTCAACTCACACCTCTCCTCCCCTCTCCTCTGAGCAGAGCTCTCTCAAGAGACTCTAAGGCTCATTCTTCCATAACTTTTTCATCTGAGCTCCAATTTACGATCTGTCAGCGGCCACGGGATCGTAACGATGAGGCGGAACTTCCGAGCTTAGATTAGATATTTCCTTCGGCTCTTCCTTTCCACCCAAGGAGGATTTTCTGGGACCCAGACGAACATCTTCTAAAGTTGATCCAGAGGAGCGTTGTGATCAAGAACCTGTTGAGGTAGGGATCTTACCATCATCTCTCTAATTTGTGCATCATGCAAGATGGGTATCCTTTTGTTTTCATGAGAAATGGTTGAACCATTAAATAAAGATAATAACTAGTCTATGAACGGGGGATGGGAAGTTTGTGTTTGCTGTTACTTTATATCTTGTGATATTATGTTTTGAAATGAATAGTCTTATGCCTACTGAAAATAACGGTCGTTGGGGTCCATTTCTTGCGCAATTAAATGTTTCCCTATCTTTTAGACCATTTTGTGAATGGAAACTTCATGGAATGTGGAAATTGGTTAATCACGTAAAGTTGTCTGTTTAAATGAAAATCGAGAACCCTTGTGTGATCACCCTAGTTGAACCAAAAGGGAATAATGAACATGTGGGTGTTGGCTTGGTTATGTGGCATGTGATGGGGGTGTTTTGTGGGTTGTTGTGAAATGGGTGAGCAGCTGGGCTGCGGTTGGCTTGGTTGTGGGAAGGTGTGAATGTTTAATGGTGATGGGCAGTGGGGCTGCAATAAATGGTATTTAAGGGATAATGATGTTCGGTGTGGTTGTGGTTATGGTGGTTGGCAGCGGGGCTGCGGGGATGGGTTTAAATGTGAACGAACTTTGGGTTGTGGATAATAAATAAAAGTGGAAGAGTTAATGAACAATGGGGCCTTGGATATGAAACAGAAATAATAATCAATGGGTTGGTTGGTTAATAAGAAGGGACTTATCGTCTTGATGTGTTTTCCTAACTTGCTTTGTGGATGGCATGGATATGCTTACGAACGATCATCGTGGTTTGTTGTGGATAGTTGCCCAGTAGTTAAGAAACTAATAAACTAATTCTGCTGAAACGTGAAAACCTTAATCGGGTTGGGGTTGTTTGTTGTATGCATGCTTCGTGGTAGCAGTGTTGAGGCATGTTCTCAGTTTCTCTTTTTAGAAGCCATATGTTGGGCTGAGTGGTTTCTATATATATATATATATCTGTATCTTTTGTGTTTTATCGCACCGCACCCATGTTGAGAACTTAGTGCCGAACACTCCAATTTCATGGGAGAGGGTGTTTTCCCATAGTTACTAGCTCCTTCCTTCTCCTTCTCCCCTAGGCTGTGATGGCTTGAGACGACCTTACACCCAAGACTCTTCGAGTAGGTTTTGAATGGGGGGATTAGGCCCAAGACTCTTCGGGCAGGCTTATAGGCTATAATGGCATGGGGCGACCTCACACCTAAGACTCTTCAGGTAGGTTTCAATTTCAGGCCCAGGTGTCTTCGGGCGAGAGTTCTGTTACAATTAATCTTCCCAATAATCTTCGGGATGAGGCCCAGGTGTCTTCGGGCAGGGATGTGGTTGTGGTAGTGAGGCCTAGGTGTGTGCGGGCGGGATGTGTGGTATTGAGGCCCAGGTGTGTGTGGGCGGGATGTGTGGTTGTGAGGCCCAGGTGTGTGCGGGCGAGATACGTGGTTGTGAGGCCCAGGTGTGTGCGGGTGGGGAGAGTGTGACAGCATCAGGATGTTCAGCTAACTAATGGGAAATGGTGTGGGGTACCCAATGCTCTTGTTCTTAAAATACTACTACCTGCTGTGATTGTGTTTTGGTGAGTGTGGCGGGCGAGGTTGGGTGGATAGATTTCCTTTTTAGGTTTCTTCTGTTGTTCTCACGGGACATTAGGATGTCTTCCCACTTGTGCACGAGAGCTTTAGGTTTTTTCCTACTGAGTATACTTGTATGATCACCCTACGTTTACTTTCAGGTTTCCAGGAGGACTACTAGGGTTGTGCGGGACCCTACTAGTCAGGCAGTTGGACTTGTTGCAGTTTCTGTTCTCTTGTTTTCTTTTGGTATTGTACTTTTGAGATTTCGTGTACTTGTACCTTGTTATAAAATTCTTTAAACATGCATGTGGGCTTGGTATGGGTTTATTTCTATACACTTGCTCTTTTCCTTTTTGGTGGTTAACTCATCCTATTTCCCGATCCTAAATAATAAAAAGGGTAATGCCTCCCATATTTGTGAAAACTCATACCCTTGGTGCTAGTCGCCAACCTGGGGCCTGCTGAAGGCGGGACTCGGGGGTCATTATCTCCCTTTCACCATTTCCAGCACAGGAGGGGCATCTTTGGTGGGAGGGGGTCATGACACCTCGTGCAAAGACTACAAATTATATTTTGTCAACGCCTTGTACCAAGACACTAGTTTGTCTCATGAGACCTACCGATACATCGAGGAGCTATAACAGGCTCCACCCGTCACATATTATGTCCAATGCATTCCTATATGAAAATTTTGAAACATAACATAAACATTCGTATTAAAACTAGTATACAAAATGTCATTACTTTATCTACAAACAATGAATGGTATAAAAATAGCACATCCATAGTCAAACACAACTCATTCGATACAATATGGAATATTGTATTGTATCAGATTAACCTCAATCAAGAATGACGAAGGATATTGACATAGATGAAAATAAGCATCAAAACTATTGAGAGAAATATCCCCCTTTTTCCTGAAAACATTTAAAATTGACACTATCAGTCATGAAGCCATTTAAAATATATTTTTGAATCAAAGTGTCCCATACCACTTAGAAGCTTGTAAAAGTAATTTTGATTTTAAAACATTAATGACCATATAAATAAATCCTTAAAACCATTTTTAAAACATGGACATTAATGATAATGATTTAGAATAATAAATCTTTAAATCATTTAAAATGATATTTTAGTTAAATTTTTTAACCAAAAGAGAGACACTTGAATTAAAATAATTGAGGTAATAAAAACATTTTAATGTCATGATAATATAGGGATTCATGATATACTTTGTAAAATTACAATATATATACCATATAAACGTGAATTGGTGTATAACAAGAATGAAGTCTCAATTGAATGCAAATTGAGATGAAATCTCTCATAAAGGCCGTATCCTTAGGTTAAGGATAAATCAATGACATAATTATGTGTGACAAATATAAATACACTCAATATTATTCGATATTCAGTGTAAAACAATCAAAGGACATTCACAAATATTCTTGTAAAAACAACGACAATGAATTGGATGTTTAACTCAATAAATCGATAACGAGTAAAAATTACTCTTACCAAGTTCATACCGATCACTTGAGAATTTATAAATGGAGTGATTATGTGTATCAAAAGTATATCCATAGAAAGGAGAGTGGAAATTATGACATAAGAAAATGAATAGTGATTCCACACATAATCTTGGAGTAAAATAATCAATGAAGTATGCGTAAAGCCGAATGAGTGGAAATTGAAATATCAAATTCCTTTATCAATTTGGTAACATACGAAACATACACCCATGAAAGAAGGATCATAAAATGATGATGTAAATATCAATAAATTAAATTATATTACTCAATGAATAAAATCATGGGCAGTACACACACCACATGCAATAAATAAGTGGTGAACAATGGAAATCTCACGGAATTAAAAGTGAGATAAGAAACCCCTTACTTTGTACTTTTTCCTTGGTCGACAGTAGGTTAACCTCCTGTATAATGGTGAAATAATTTTTATTGAATTATACAAGAATCATTTACATTAATATGATATCATATATGATCTTTTAACATTGATTTGTTAATAATATCTTAGTATTATCGTTGTTTCGTGTGTTAACTTACTCATTTTCGTTTATGTTTTGTTACGTAATCCATGTTTGTCATGGATAGGTTGTATCTTATTCATATCCAGAATGATATCAAGTCCTTAAACATTATTTTTAAAAAATCAAATGATAATTATACTTGAATGGATACGATGGAGAATGAATCTCATTGCGTTCGTGGAGATGGTAGTCCGTACGTACGCACGAGCGACAATATAATTCTTTGGATGTTAAAATAATATATAATTAGATGGTATACCATATAGACAGAATAATTATCATGTTATATTTATTATTTACATGAATTACACATCATTATTATACTCATCCAAATAATAATTTATTGAATAACAATTACACCACGACTTGGAGACGGTAAGTCGTACGTACGCACGTATGGTGACATGTTATTCAAAGGATGGATAGAATACTGAATATGGTTGTACCATATTTATAATAACATCACTGTATATATAAGATACTGGAATTATTATTTTAGAATGGTAATAACATAGAAGGAAGTAGTGGAAGAAGAAAGGAACTTGAAAAAGGGTGGTGAAAACATTACCTCTTCTTCGGGTTCTTCCTTTTGATTTCATCAAAAGGACGCCTTAGGGTGGATTTATGACTAAAGGAAGGACTCTAGGATGAAGTGATGGAAGTTGAGAGAGTATTTGGGCAGGTTTTGGCCGAACCAAAAGGATTTTATGGTGTGAATTAATGAGAAGGGGGAGTGCCCTTTTATGAGAGGGGTGAGGGGCACCTTAGGAAAAGCTAGAAATATTATTTTATAATAAATTTATATTCGGTGTATAATAGATCCAATGTGGATTATTTAAAGGTTAAGGTGTTTATGGGTTGAAAACCCCTAAAACAATAGAATTTAGACAGGTTTGGGTTACTATATTAACCTTATCATTAAGTATTAACTCTTTGTTAATTAGTTTCACTTTTACAATGTCCCTTTGTATTTTTATATAATATGGTTAATAAACTAACTATATACATCCAAGAGACCCCCAAGTGGTCAATTAATGATACAAATATCAGGATATAAGTCTTTTGGCCGAACCTTACACTTTTAAGAATTTAATATCAATTATTAATATAATTTTATTTTAAAAACTCTTTTATGTCAATTTTGACACTATTCAATAATTGATTTCTGTAAAAATTATAATAGAATGATTACTTCTAAAAAATTTGATTAACTAATTCCAAAAATTTCATATTAACCTAGAAAATTGTTTTAATTCATAAAAAGTCTCAAATTATATTTATTTGGGTATCAACAATTTCAATCAGTTTAATTTTTCACTATTATGATAATTACTACATCACTATTGTGTCATAAATAAATTAAAATATTAAATGTCTAAAAATTATAAATAAACTACCATTATGTAGGAAATCTTTTGATATTTCTAATAAATATTTATATTCGAAAATAAAACAAATATAACCTTATGTAAAAATTGTTTTTCCAAAAGATATTTGCTTGTGTCATTTTTGTATTCATTTTTACATAATTAAAAATAAAGTGTCCCTATCACTTACAAGTGGCACCATGGGGTCCCAAAATCGACCCAAAGATGTAAATGGTCGGAAATGTATCAGAAAATAAGGTTAGGACACGTTTTAGGGTAATTTTGTATTATTATAACATTAATTTTTAAACCTTATTTACCGGATTTACCCTTTAACCATGGTAAATAAAATATTTACCGAAGTAATTATTCAAAATGTCTAAAAATAAAAGTTACCTATTTAGAAAATTTGAACATCCTGATTCCAACTATGTAATCCATTTTTCCAAATTCCAAACACATAAGTGGCAGAAATTATTTTAAAATTAATTCCCTCTGTCAAAACAAAAAGCGTGTTTTTAAGAGATAATAACTATCAAAAGATTTGCACTTGTTTATGTCTGGTTTAATTGTGAAATTATGTCCAATGACAAAAATTGAATTAAATGGTAAAAATATATTCTATATATACTTTAAAACAACTCAAATTCATAATTTATCAATATTAATTATTTTGATTAAAAAAGTTTTTTTTAATTAAAATTTAATAATTTTCACTATTCATCAAAATATGAAAGTTATCAAAAAAGTACCCAAATTTCACCCTAGGCTAATTTTGATATTCCGAATCCAAAAATGAAGTCTATTTTGAGAGATATAATTTTTTAAATTTAAAAAATTAGGTATTACTATTCATAACGGCTAGTTTGATTGGTTTTGGTGTGTTAAAATCCCAATGTTGCGTACAATGCACGCCATTGCATTATTCAAAGGGAAACATACCGTGGAATCTTGGGGTGTTACAATATACCTTAATCCTCTATGATTTAACATTTTATTGAAAGTAAGAAGAATATTTTGGGAAATAATAATCATTGATGGAAATCATATAATCATAAAAATAATTCATAAGATGTCATAAAAAATTCATTCATGTTATCAATCAATGACACCAAGGGTCTTACCTAGGTCATCCATGAAAATTATCTATTCAATCCCTTTATAATTGTTCACAAATAAAATGTAATTTAACCAAATCATATCCCTTGGTAGATTCAAACTAGTCATTTTGTATGGGTACATTCACCATGAACTCGAATACTGGACAATATATACTCTACCAACTCTATTTAGGATTGTTAACCTTGGATATATCTATTCCAAAATCATATCCATCTATAGTACCTAGAAAAAAAAGTATTTCTAGGAAAACCAAATAATATATAACTTACATTAATTTTAAGATTTTATCCAATACAGAGTCTTATCACTATGGTTTTTACAAATTTTTCTTATCCTAATCATAAAACCCAATTTAACCATGCTCTAATACCATCTACATAAACACATAAATTTCTTCTATAAATAGAAAATTAATTTATTTTAATATTCAATAACTCTAATAACAATACACACCAAGAACTGTCATTTTTATCCATAATTAAACCTTAATATATATACTTCACATTTAAGTATAATATTTAACATCACTTACATCATTTTCAATATAAGGTACCCTTATAAACTAATCGTAATTTCCACAATTCTTGATAATTTAGGTAATGTTAGAATATATGAAGGGATGAGATCAGATAACGAACATAGATAAACATAAAATATATTAATCAATGATAAGATGTTAGTAAGTAATGTGAGTAAGGGTATGAGAGCATGATACTATCAATTCAAAATCATACACAGAAATTCAAAGATCATAATCATATGTTGACTCTTTTAAAGAACCTTGTCACATTATTGAGTAATATTTATAATTCAATAATGATCCATGAATTCAAATCCTAATCATAAGAACATTTAATAATATTTTTCACTATCATATGAAAAAAAAACAACACCATATGTCAAGGCTCTCTACCGAGACAATCATATCATAGTGGACCTGGAATCAACACTAGTTTATTATATCAAAGAGAACCATAAATAAAACATATTTTCCATATAATAGTGTATCTAGAATCCCTACCCATTTCACATAGTGTTTTGAGAACATTAACTCATTTCCTATAACATTCTAATGATATATAGGTCTTTTACCAAAACAATTATGCCTATAATAGACCCACCTATCACACAATTATAACCATACATGTATTTCACAAGATCATATACCATTCATCAAATCAACATTTAATACCCCTGGAAAAAAATCAGTTTCACAAAGTTTTCATCCTAAATAATTAACCTATTATAATGAAACATATTTTAATAAGATGTCATTATAACTTAATTAAACTATGTGGATGAAAATAGTTTTATAATGTTATCATCATAACATAACTATCACATGGGAAATAAATAGATTTCATAGAATTATTGTCATATTAATCCTTATATATATTGTGTATGTTATCAAAAGATTATAACCACAGTGAATAATAACAATCCTTAAAGGATTGTGACATATAAGAAAAAACTATTAATATTTAATCAAATATTTCTCCCAAAATATGATAACAAATCTTTCTTCATTAATAACATTTTAATTTAAAATCCCCCTGAAATTGTGAAAACAAATTTATTTTAACATAATTATAGATACATGTAATAAATAATCAATGAAAAATTCTATCATGGTGGTGGGAAAAAACATATGTTCCATATAAATTAAATAAAAAAATTATCACACTTTTTTAAATAGTTAAAAAAAATTATTTTAAATAAATAATTATAATGAATCATTTAAATAAAATAAAATTAATTTAAAATTTTTTATAATTAACTATCTAAATTTTATAATCTATATATAAACACTAATAATACAATTTTGAAGTGCATAAACATTGGAGAAAATTTTGATTAACCAAAATGGAAATATGGTAGACTTGTCATTAAGAAAATGTTGTCGAAAAATTTGAGTACAAAATTTTTAAAAATTGTACAAAATACACTAAAATTATAGGAAAAACTATAGGATAAAAAATATATATGGTTAAAATGTTCTGACCCATAAAATATTCATCAATATAACTCTATAATAAATAATCCTGAAATGAAATGTGATTAAAACAAAAATCATATACCTATTTGGTAATTACTAAATCAAAAAATCGTAATAAAGGGGACTATTGATGGATTTATTAATGAACAAAATATTCATGATAATTATCATAGATTAATTTAATTTTAAAAAGATAAACCACAAAGAAAAATCTATTATTTAAAATGGAATATGTCTCTTAGAATTGAAATTGTTAAGATAAAACGTTACCTTTAGTATCGTCTTTCTTTGTACTCATTTTATCATTAGGTGTAATAAATATATATTTATTATATATCTATTCAAAAACTATATCATATATATATCAAACTATATTTAACTTATATAAAACATCTTATCACCTATTTATTTACAATTTTGTTTTTAAATACTACTTCTGTGAGATAACAGCTTTGTTCTAAAATAATGGTTTATCAATCTCAACCCGTATACATTGATCCAAGTTCCAAAATATCATAAATTTTATCATTTCTGTTGTATCATATATAATCATTATATACACTTTTTTAGTATTCATATAAATAAGTTATGTAAAAATAATTATATCACTACTTGGATTTAGTAATCCTTACATACACATGGGTGATGTTACCTCTAATCAATGGATGGAAAAAAGATATGTTAAAATAAAATCAAATTTAAAAAGGAAAATAATATCTCCAATGTCACATATATTTGTCATTCTCTTTTACATTGGATATGTAACATGTTGATGGTGTCTTTGGTGATGGGTATGAATTTGTTTAATGATGTTGGTTTGAGAGTATAACACCTTCACATCAGGTAGGTTTTTATGGTCAGATTGAGTAGGTGATTCCTTTGGTAGGAAATATCCCTAGATAGAATCAGTCTATTTAAATCTATTTATTGGGGTTATCCAAAATTGATGGATTTGTTCATTAATGGTTTAGTTCTATGAGAGTGTGATATGTGGGACGTTTTTTGTTTTTATTGTGGTTGTATATATCATGGCTAATGAATTCTCAAGGATTCCCAAATATATGATGGTGAGTTTATAGAAAAAAAAAATTTATAAAAGGAATTAAAGCTCTATGGATGGACTTATAATCCATATTCATACTATTTTTTTCTTTTTTAGGTGACTTTAAAGGATGAGATTTATTGTTTGGGGTATTTCCCAAATCATGGGGTTATGTTATGTAGTAGGAATATGGTCATCTAAACACATTTTTAATTATATCCTAGTAAGATCTGTAATGTATTTAAATAATCTAAAGGTGGTATTTCATTTTTTAATTGGTGAAGGCTTCATAAAGAAACCCTACACATGTTGGTTATTTTTTATGACAGGGAATTTCATTTTGCAATGTGACTAAGAGTTAGGGGTCATGTTTCATAGTTTTATCATATTGAGTTATGTTCGACTATGAAATGTATGATCATGATATAATGTATAATTTTGTAAGGGAAATATTCTCTAATGAATGTGGTAATTCCAGAATGGTCCCCCTAAATAGTATCTATTAAATTTTCCTTATAATGGTTAAAAATGATCAAATATTAATTTATAAATTAATTCTAAATATTCTCTTAACATAGAAGTTCACATATTTAACCCTTACCTCATTATCTTCTTTTTTAGATGGGGGATTTCCATTGTTTGTAATATGATCGATGATCCATCAGTTCTAAGGGATCTATTTAGGTATGCTTTTTAATTTTATATTATATCCATATGTTAGTTTTATAAATCATTATTTATTTATTACTTCTATTTCCCTAAATTTGGTGTTTTCATATATTCTGGATTTTTACTGATTGGAAATAAATTATTAGAAAATAATAAATGAACTATCTTTTAATAAATCTTGATTGGTTTTTACATGATAAATATACATTAATATTTTGGATTTTAGTGTCTGACATATTTTCATGGTGTGGATATGCGATAAAATATAACATGGAAAAGATGAGGACTCTGAGTTATAAGAGAGAGTGCCTTTCTTAGTGTGTATTCTTGATTTGGGTTGATATATATCTTGGAAAAATAGATGGTGGTTAAAGGATAAAATATTTTTTGAAGAGTTTTTTCTATGATTGGTTGTAATTTGTATGATGATAGTACCTGGGTGACATTGTGACTCTATATTATAGTGTGGTAGTGATATATCATTCATTAATGGTTGGGTGGAAAAAATTCAATGACTTGATGTTCATAGGTGGATAGTGTTGTTTTATAACTTTGGGGATGATGTATGTGTGCACTTGAAATAAAGATCCATTGATGGACTGCTTGTTAAGGAGATCATCCATATATATAAATCATAGCATGATAATTTTTATTATTGTTTAGATGGAATGTAAAGACCCTGAAATTCCGTGGAATTTTTTTTCTTAAATACATGGGAATTTTACGAGTCCGTGAAAATTGACAGTGCATGATTCTGAGACCCTGTGTCCCCAGAAGCAATTTCCGAAGTTTTGTTCGTGTACGTTTAGTAAATGTATGAGTGTGTTTTTATATCTTTAGATCCGGTTCTCAGAATTTAAATCTGAGGATACCGTTCAGCTCACAGCGTCGGTATTCTCCTAAGAAGACTATTACCTCGATGGTAGTTGGTCAAGGATAAAAGATAGTCTTTGTGTTTTTGGAGAATGAATTACATAAAAATAAAGTGTGTTGCTTAATTTTTATTTGTTGGTTAAAACATCCTCATGGAAGTTTGAGGTGGGACCACCAATCCATAACCTCCCATGAAAGGTTATGGTGGTGGGGCCCACCCGAACCTAAACCCTTCGCGAGATGTTACGACGTGAGGATCACATGGGAAAAAACCCCCTATTAATGGTTGGAGAGGAAATCCTATCAACTCCCCTCATTAATGAGATAAAGTCTCACACACACCCCTTCTTTATTGGTGCCAACTCCCCTAATTTAATGGTTCCAAATACTCCACATTAATTAAGGGGGGCCAAGTTAATTAATTTACTATTTTGATTTTTGTGCCAGAAAATTAAAAAATAGATTAACAAAATATATTTTTATTTTGGTTGGCATTTTTCATTTTGGTGGCAGATTTGAGAGGAGGATTATTTGGAGAAATCTCCCAATGAATAACGCCTTCGATTACGAAGAACGCCGACCTTCTTCGACTTCTTCCTCAGAGCTTCTACCGATGTGGGATTTCTTCAACTAATCATCCCTCCCCATCGCCGTCAATTAGCCAACGCACGAACTTATGATTGGAAGTGTGCGGTGAACGTGATGAAAGATGATCACCTTCATCTTCATCTCGCGACTTCATCGGTGATCAAAAAACAAAGGTAGGGGTTGTTTTATATTATGTGCCATGTTCTTCTTTTCATTCAAAACAAAGAATGAGGAAAAGTTTCCTTTGACGGGTGAGTTGTTGTTCATCGTTATTCTAAATTGATGAACCAATTGTTATCACCATAATCGTGGAGGGTGTGGGCCAAACTAAAATGGCCCAACTCCCTCTGTCGATCTATTTTGTGATATTTTTCGACATGTCAATGATGTTACGAGGCGAGGAAGGCGGCAAAGAAAAAGGCCACACTACCCGTGACCTCTGTGATCTGTGTCGCCCCCAATGCGCCCTACACCGCCGTTGGCCGAAACGGCCCTAGCTGAGCCCCACCGATCGCGCTGCTCGCAGAGCCGAGCCACTACCCTATGCTGGTCCGCGCCCCGCTGGCCTGCATGGCTGCCTCCTGGACACCTGCTGACCTGGCTTTGCCCTGGCCGGTCACCCCCCTACTGGCTATCTCGGACACCTCCTCGGAGCCTGGCAAAACCACGCCAGCCTGCTCACCCTGCATGCCCCGTGCCACCCGAGCCACACCCCCTCGTGGAACCCTGGACGAACTGGCCCGGCTGCGCCCTCCATGTTGAGTCACGTCGGGCCGCACCCTCGCGGCACTTCGGGCAGAACCGGCCCCATTCCCGGGCCGAACCCCCCACGGAGACTACTATGTTGGGCCCAGTAGACTGGGCCAAACCTAACAGGGTGGCATGTCTAATGGGTCAGGCCAAACCCAACAGGTCAGACCAAGTCGACCCAGACTGGGTTAGGCCAAACTAGGACATACCGGGTCGGACCAGACCCGGGCCCACTACTAACACTTTACTTTATTTGGCCATATCATTGGCACCAGAAGACCATTTGATGAACCGTTAGTGGCACAGGTATTCTTCGATCACGATGGTCCCTTTGAGTATACCCCACTGGAGTTTGGGGTAAAGATGAGATATGGTCAGGTTGGATCAATCAAAAATCCAACTGGGCCCCCAGGGACTAAAATTCTAATAACTCACAGACTGTGCATCCAATTAACACACCATCTATTGCATTGAGACCCCTATGACATGGAGGACCATTGACACTCATATACATGGGACTTTGTGACAGTTGGATTATTGACCAGTTGGTTGTGGAGCAGATCCATCTAGAGATGAGTGAGAAGAGTGTAGAGACTTAGTAGTAGGCTGAGACCTGATGACTGTTGACCGATTCGACTAGGACTGACTCGATTGGACCAGTAGGGAGCGCCTCGTTGTTGCAGAAGACCCACAGTGGGGAGCTCCTTGGTGTCACAACATACCCATAGTACTCGACAGGAGGAGTACCTCAGCAGGCTACGAGGGGGTGCGCCTTGCCAGTGCGGTAGACCCATGGTGAGGAGCACATTCGTGATATAGCAGACCCACTATACTCGACAGGAGGAGTACCTCAGCAGTCCAATGTTAGTGGTAATCACCTTGGTGTCGCGGCAAGTCCACTATACTCGACAGAGGAGGTGTTCTCCAGCAGTCATGGTTTCTATAATGTGAATAAAAATCCTAATTGAGCTGAGTTAGTAAATTTTGTGTTTAATTCATGATTGAGATGGATTACTTAATTACTTAGGTGTATGTATGGGGATATACCTATGTAGGGTTATCTATTGATTTCATACATTGTGGTTTATCCTTGTTGTATTTTTGATGCCTTGAGGATCTCGGGGTCCCTACTGAGTATCGTTATACTCACCCCTGCATGGGCTATGCCCGCACAGCATTGTGCTGGATGCAGATGATGGACAGTGCTGACCGTGGCTTAGTGTACCAAGACTGGACTGTACCTGTAGGTTGACCACATGGTGTGACGGTACATGGAGGAGACGGACCGACGTGGAGTGATGTGGAGGCTATTTGTACCT
This sequence comes from Viscum album, assembly GCA_963277665.1. NCBI lineage: Eukaryota > Viridiplantae > Streptophyta > Magnoliopsida > Santalales > Viscaceae > Viscum > Viscum album. The sequence continues at coordinate 1,303,667,011 of OY728157.1, forward strand.
ACTCTTTATGTATGATTTCTTGGTGGACAATCCAGGAGACTTTTTCCCTTTTTCCATTACTTTTACATTCATTTTCCTTGTACATTACAGTTGGGCATGTATTTCTGGCCCCTTTTTACATTTCATAACTCCTTTTATATACAGTTTTATTTAGTGTTTTGTTTCCTGCTCTTACCATGTTGTGTGCATTTTAATGATATAAAGGCAATTCCTTTTTAGTTTAAGGATATATGCCTTTGGTGCTAGTCAACAGTCCTTGGCCCATGGATGATAGGCTTGGGGTAGTCACGGCACGAGCCCCAAGAGACGGTTCATGACAAATTGGCATTAGAGGAGTCGGTTCTACCGCAAATCATAGGACTCTGATCTTTTCTATGAAGCAATAGTGTTAAGGGTACTGAGAGTGGTTTTCAGTTCAGGGAGACCAATATTGGTGCGGAGGCCGATGTATCCAAACACCAGGACCCTGATTACTGATTTCCGACCCAGTGCACGAAAACATTTATTCCTTGTGTGTTTTCATAAAATTTCTTTATGTCAACTTAACAAGTTCAGATCCACAGGTATAATCTTTGACTATGCCACATCTGTTATTTTTTAGGATGCCTCCCCGTGGATGACCAGCTAGAGACCCGAGAGTTGTACACATAGATATTCCATCGAGAGACGATGCCTTAGTGTAGGGACCTCTTCTAGCGGAGGCACTAGCGATACCACTACCCATGGGTCCTCCAATGCCTCCAGGCCTAGAAGCAGATGATGCACATCGCTTGAGCGCATTCCATGAGTTCCAGTGCCAGAGGCCACCCAGGTTCAGGGGAGAGATAGACCCTAAAGCATCTGAGGATTGGCTGGAGGCTGTGGTGACAGTCTTCTGACTGGTAGGGTCACCATCCGACCATATGGCAATCCTTGCAATGATTCTCCTTCAGGAAGTAGCAGGAATATGGTGGAGCTTAATTCTCGAGGTGCATCATGAGGCGACACTACTCTGGGCAGATTTTGAGAGCTTGTTACGGGCAGAGTTTGTCCCAACCACACTATGTGAAGTGAGGATATAGGAGCTACTTCGCCTACAGCAGGGCAGCATGATGGTGGCACAATAATCAATTAGGTTCACCTACCTCTCACTCTACTCCATAAATATGGCACGAGACCCACTCTTCAGGGCCCCAAACATCGATCAAGGGCTCAGGCGAGAGATCGGGGCTTCAATAATCTCCCTCAGCATCCTAACATAAGCAAGGGTGCTGGAGCGAGCCCTCTTAGGGGAGAGTTTCCTTGCTGAGCAGTCTCCAGCAGTGAGACCCACCACTAGTCGACATACACCAGAGTCTTCAGTAGCTAGCAGTAGATAGATGTCGCAGAGGTCCAGGAGGACTAGACCTACAGGTGGACGACCGCATGACTCGGGATTGGTTGTGTGGGGCACTAATGATAGAGCTAGACATGCTAGGAGTGGGAAGTGTTACACATGCTGCGGGCAGCGTCACATGGCTTGTGACTATCCGACCCGTCATTCAGATGATTAAAAGACAGTTGAGGGACCTCCCAAACATAGGTAGTGGTTCGATCGAGGCAGTACGCTGGGAGTTGGCAGACGTGGTAGAGGATCCGGTCATGCAGTTGGCGGTGGGTAACGTTTCGAGGTGTTACTTCCACCACCACCAAGAGGTCATCCACAATCACAGAGAGCTGGTGGACAGGTGAGAGTTCATCTCTAGGAAGCTGAGGAATTTGATCAGGGTGCTCTAGAAATTATTCAAGGTATGGTCTTTGTCTACTCCACCATAGTTGTAGTTCTTATAGACACATATTCTAGTCAATCTTTCGTTGCCACTGACCTCATTCGGAGCACGGATATTCCGAAGGATCCATTGGCTTGATCCTTAAGGCTAGAGGCACCTACGAGAGAAGACTCTATGATTACACACTAGTGCTGACAGTGTGAGCTTACTCTAGGAGAAGAGAGCATAGACTGGGATCTCCTCATTGAGACATCGAGGCCTTACGACGTCATCTTGGGCATGGACTGGTTATCTATATTCAATGCTCAGATCAACTGTATTAGGCACAAAGTGGGGTGTGTCCGCACAGATGGGACTAGGTTTAACTTCACTTGAGAGAAGGGATCCTTTGCAGCATAGGACATACTTAATCAGAAGAGGGTGCAGCCCATCACTCATTAGTTGGCCTTCCTTACCCTCTGAATAGTTTATGTGGAGAGTCCAAGATATCCGGTAGTGGTGAACTAGTACGCGGATGTTTTCCCTGATGATGTTGTAAGACTACCTCCTCACAGAGAGGTGGACTTCTACATTGACTTGTACCCTGGGATGACACCGATATCTACACCAGCATATCGGATGGCTCTCGTGGAGCTTCGCAAGCTGAGGGTACATCTAGTGGACTTGCAGGAGAAGGGATTCATCCGGCCCAGTGTTTCTCCCAAGGCATCCTCGATCCTATTCACCAAGAAGATAGATGGGAGATTGTGACTTTGTTTCAACTATCGTCACCTGAAATAGGTGACCCAAAAGAACAAGTACCCACTCATGAGGATTGAAGACCTCTTTGATCAGCTGAATGGAGCATGGTGGTTCTCGAAGATATACCTCAGATTATGCTATAACTAGCTCAGAGTTCGAGATGGGGATGTGCAGAAGACAACCTTCAGATGTTGGTACGACCAATATGTGCTCTTGGATATTCCTTTTGGCATATCCTATGTTCTAGTAGTGTTTATGGGACTCATGAACAAGATCTTCAAGCCATACCTTGATCTCTTTGTCATTGTATTCATCGAAGACATTATGATCTACTCGACTGCTCATGAGGAGCATGCCTAACTTTTGCAGGTTTTACTGGACACACTCCAAGAGCACCAGTTATATGTTAATCTCTCAATGTGCCAGTTTTGGATCCAAGAGGTTCACTTTTTGGGTTATGTCATCTTGGAGGATAGAGTTGCTGTAGATCAAGAGAATATTTAGGCGATACTTGCTTGGGAGCCCCCCCAGGAGTGTGACAGAGGTACGAAGCTTCCTGGGATTGGCTGGTTACTACTGGAGGTTCATTCCAGACTTATCCAGATTTGGAGCACCACTATCTGCCTTTACAAAGAAGGGGAAATCCTTCGTGTGGTCGTAGAGATTCCATTAGAGATTTTAGAAGATGAGGAAGAAGCTGACTAGTGCCCCCATCTTGAGGCTTCCAGAAGAGGGTGTAGGGTACGTAGTCTACTGTGATTCATCAGGGACCAGACTCGGGTGTGTCCTGATGTAAGACAGAGCAGTTATCGCATATGGTTCTCAAAATCTGAGACAACATGAGCAGAACTACGCTACCCATGACTAGAGTTAGCAGCAGTGGTCTTCGCCTTGAAGATATGACAACACTATCTGATGGGAGAACATTTTACTACGTACTATGATCACAAGAGTCTTAGGTATATCTTCTATCAGAAGAACATAAACCTAAGACAGTGGAGGTGGCTTGAGTTTATCTAGGACTATGACGTTGAGATAGTCTATAATCCTAGAAAGGGGAATGTTGTAGCAGATGCACTCAGTTGGAGATCTGGTATACAGTTGCTAGGTGAGGCAACAGAGAAGCTGGTCACTTAGCAGATATCCTTTGTGGATAGATATGGAGAATCCTTCCATCAATTCCTTACAGTCACTCCCCCACTTCTTTAGCGAGTCAGGGAGGCACAACATGGGGATACTGACTGTGAGACACGACGTGCTCAGATATCCACATGGCAGACACCTGATTGATTTTCTGAAGGTGGGGAGCACATCATCCTATATAGAGGATGTACTATGGTACAACTATCACTTCAGGAGGAAGTGTTGAGGGAGTTCAACACATACCCTTTAGCAGTACACATAGGAGTGGTGAAGATGTACCAGGACCATTGATGACAGCACTGGTGTACAGGTTTGAAGAAGGCAGTAGCGGAGTTTGTCTCTCGTTGCCTCACCTGTCAGTAAGTGAAGGTGGATCACCAGGTACCAGCTGGATTGGTTCAATGGTTAGAGGTCCCAGAGTGGATGTGGGATGGGATATCCATTTACTTCATGATAGGACATCAACATACATCCAGGATTCACGACTCGATTTGGGTGATCATTGATCGACTCGCCAAGCTAGTTCACTTCTAACCGATCAGAGAGAAGGGTTCTATAGAGAGCTTGGGATGCCTCTACATTCAAGAGATTGTGTAGCTACATGTATTACCTTCATATGTTGTCTTCGATCATGACACATGGTTTACTTCCTAGCTATTAAAGGGGTTGTAGGAAGCTTTTGGGATGCAACTTCATTTGGGCACTGCCTTCCATCATCATCCGGATGGCCAGACTGAGAGGACCATTCAGACCCTCAAGGCCATGTTACATGTTTGTGAACTCGACTTCAGTCATAGTTGGGAGGATCACTTACCTTTGGTGGGGTTTATATACAACAACAGCTATCACACCACCATTGGGATGGCACCATTTGTGGTGTTATTCGGATGACGTTACAGATCACCTTGGTGCTGGATTGACCCTAGGGAGTCAGCACTAGTGGGACCAGAGATGGGACGAGCTAACACAGAGAAGTTTCATATCATCCAGGAGCAGATGAATACTGCACAACGCAGACTGAAGTCATATTCTAACAGGAGACGGAGACCTCTGGAATTCGAGGATGGCGACCACATCCTTCTACGGGTCTCACCCCGACGGGGACTATGGAGATTTGGCCGAGTTTAAAAGTTATCTCCAAGATTCATCGGACCGTTCCACGTTCTCAATAGAGTTGGCGAGGTGGCATAATTCTTAGATATTACATCTTAGTTGCATCGGGTTCATGACTTCTTCCACGTATCTCAGCTGAGAAAATATGTGCACGACCATTCCCACATCATCGACCATGGAGAGCTGGACATAGAAGATGGGGAAACATTCATAGAGTTTCCAATGGAGATTGGGGATCAACAGGAGTGGTTCTAATGTGGATGGTCGATACCTTTGGTGTGAGTTCAAAAGTACCACGAGAACCTCCAGGAGAGCCCATGGGAGTGGGAGTCTTAGATGTGTGATCAGTACCCCCAATTGTTCTCTTAGTTCCAGTTGTAGCTTATGGGGACATAATTCCCTATGTTGGGGAGAAAGTAAAGACCTAAAAATTCCTTGGAAAATTTTTTCTTAAATACATGGGAATTTTAAAAGTCCACAAAAATTGACAGTGCATGATTCTAAGGCCCGGTGTGCCAGGAATCAATTTGGGAAGTTTTGTTCAGGTATGTTCAGTATACGTATGAGTTGGATTTTATAACTTTTGAACTAGTGCTCGGAATTGAAATCCGAGGACACCATAGAACTCATAGCACCAGTATTCACATATGAATACTATCACCTCGACGTAAGTGGTTCGAGGTTAAAAGATAGTTTTTGGGTTTTTAGATAATGAATTAAATAAAAATAATTTGTGTGGCTTAATTTTTATTTGTTGGTTAAAACCTCCTCATAGAAGTTGAAGGTGTGACCACCACACCACAACCTCCCATGAGAGATTATGGTTCTGGGGATCACCCGAACCTAACCCCCCCTCCCCTCGCAAGAGGTTGCGATGAAGGGACCACACGAGACTAAACCCCTTATTGATGGTGGGAGAGGAAAACCTCTCAACTCCTCTCATTAATGAGGGAGAGTCTCACACACCCCCCTCCTTTATTGGTGAAAACTTACCTAATTTAATGGTTCCAAATCTTCCCCATTAATTAAGGGAGTGCCAAGTAAATTAATTCACCATTTTGAATTTTGTGCCAACAAATTAAATAATAGATTAACACAATATATTATTATTTTGGTTGTCATTGTTCATTTTGGTGGCAGCTTTGAGAGGAGGGTTATTAAGAGAAAGCTCCCAACAAAGAATACCTTCGACTCCAAAGAACACCGACCTTCATCGACTTATTCCTCAGATATTTTAGCGAGGTGGAATATATTCAACCGACCTTCCCTCTGCATCATTTTCAATGAGACGACACATGAGCTCAGGATTCGAAGTGTGCGGCGAACACGATGAATGACGATCACCTTCGTCTTCTTCCCACGACATCATCGGCAATTAACGAACAAAAGAAGGGGTTGTTTTATTTTATCCTCCATGTTCTTCTTTTAATTAAAAATCAAGAACTAAGATATGTCTCCTTTGATGGGTGAGTTTTTTTTCATTATTCCCCTACATAGATGAACTGATTGTTATCACCCAAATCGTGAAGGGTTCCGACCAAAATAAGGTGGCCCAACTCCCTCCGTCGATCTCTTTTGTGATATTTTTCGGTATGGAGACGAAGCAACGAGGCGACGAAGGCGAAAAACACAGAGGCCACACTACCCACGCCCACCTTGATCTGCGCCGCCCCGTCAGCTCCCCACCCCACTGTCGGACGATCTTTCCCAGGCCGAGCCCCGCTGGTCGTGCTGCTCGTCATGTCGGGCCGCTGCCCTGTGCTGGCCTACCCAGTCGCCTCCTGGTCGCTCCCCGTCCCACCTGGTGCCCATCCCGGACACCTGTCGGCCTGGTCGTGCCCTGCCCGGATGACTCTCGGCCGCCTGACATCCTGGAGGCGCCCTGCCTGTCCACCCGCCGGCCCGCCTACTAGCCTCACCGGTCACCTACTGGCTAGGCCTCACCCCGCTCGGCCGCCTCTCGAGCGCCCGCTCGAACCTTACCGTCCCACGTGCCCCGCGTTCCCCATGATCCTCGGACAACCCTAGCCGCACCCCCCTTGCAGTGCCCTGGCTGAATCGGCCTGGCTGCACCCACTGGGCTAAGCCGCGTCGGGCCGCACCCTTCCGGTGCTCAGGGAAGAACTGACCCCGAGCCTGGGCTGAACCCCCCACACGGCCTGCTAGGCAGGGCCGAGCAGGCTGGGCCGAACCTAACAGGCTACCCCGCCCAATGGGTCGGGCCAGACCCAACTGGTTTGACTGAGTCGACCCAGAACGGGTCAGCCCAGACAGGGTCGTACTAGGTCGGTCCTGCCGAGTCGGACTAGACTCGGGCCCACTACTCACCCTTTACATTCATTGACCATATCTTTGGCACCGGACGACTGTTTGAAGAACTGTCACCTGCATTGGTATTCGTCGAGTGCGATGGTCCCTTTGAGTATACCCTACTGGAGTTCAGGGTAAATTTGAGATACGGTCAGGTTGGATCATGAACGAATCAAACCGGTCCCCTTGGACTAAATGGCTAAAAACTCACAGATCGGGGGTCTTATTGACATGCAGTCTATTGTGTTGAGACTCCTATGATGCGATGGACCTTTGAGATACGTCTACAAAGGACAACATGATAGTTGGAGTATCAACTAGTTTCTCATGGAGCGGATCCTCCTGGAGATGATCGAGCAGAGTGTAGAGACCTAGTAGCTGGCTGAGACCTAACGACTGTTAACCAATTCGACTCGGAGTGACTCAGCTAGCCCAGTGGGGAGCACCTTGGTGTCGCGGCTAACCCATAGTGGGGAGCACGTTGGTGTCGCGGATGACCCATAGTGGGGAGCACCTTGGTGTCACGGAAAACCCACGGTACTCGACAATAGATGTAGCTCAGCATGCTATGAGGGGGAGCGCCTTGGTGACGCGGAAGACCCACGGTGGGGAGCACCTTGGTGACACAACATACCCACAATACATGAAAGGAGGAGTACCTTAGAAGTCCATGTTTAGTGGGAAGCACCTTGGTGTCGCGACAGGCCCACTATAATCGACAGATGAGGAGTTCTCCAGCAGTCATAGTTTCGATAATGTGAATAAAAATCTTGTTTGAGCTGAGTCAGTAAATTTTGTGTTTACCTCATGATTGATATGGATTATATAATAACTTTGGTATGTGAATGGAAATATACCTTAGTTGGGTTATCCGTTCATTTCTTACCTTGTGGTTTATCTTTGTAGGATTTGTGAGTACATGAGGGCATCAGGTTCCCTAATGAGTATCATTATGCTCACCCCGGCACAGGCTATGCCCGCATCTCATTATGTTGGGTGAAGACGAAAGACAACACTGACCAAGGTTGAGTATACCAGGATGGGACGGTACCCAGATGTGGACCACAAGGTGTGACTGTACACAAAGGAGATGAATGGATGTGGAGTGTTGTGGAGGCTATCTATACCTACCCTTTAGGTAGGATTTCCCGTTGTACAATCGAGGAACCATTTTTTCTGTTTTCCAGTACTTTTACTTTCATTTTCCTTGTACTTTATAGTTGGGATTGTATTTCTATCCCATTTTTACTTTTCAGTAATCCTTTTGTATAAATATTTATTTAGTGTTTTGTTTCCAGCTCTTACCATGTTGTGTGAATTTTCTAGTTATAAAGGGAATTCCTTCTCAGTTTTGGGATATACGCCTTGGGTTTTAGTCGCTAGCCCCAGGCATATGGATGGCGGGCTTGGGGTAGTCACGAAACAGGCCCTGGGGGACGGGTCGTGACATTGAAAAATATAAATTAGATGTTTTCCATGGAGAACCTTGGTGATTGTGGATAACATTTATTGAAGAGTTACCCACTATATGTGGGCTTCCATTAGGTCTATTGATCTCTGTGTGATGAAATATATTGCGTCTTCATGGTTTTAAAGGAGTATGTTTTATGTCATTAATTAGGACTGTAAAATATTCATTGGAGTTAAATACCCCACAGGTATGTTCAAATTATTGGCACATAATCCAATTTTTACATGTTCCAATATATATATTCCTTTCTATATTATCTTGTTGAGAATGATGTGGATCGTGGAATAAATATTTCATGTTTTTCATCATTTTAATTTTTCATTCTCTAATATATATTTTTATTCTTTATAGAGAAGCTATTTATTATTTATAATTAAATTCATACTCAAAAATTTCATGGGCCCTATGAGATGTGTGTATAATTCATGTATTTTGAAAAAATGAATGTTAAAGGTCCAGAAACTAGTGTATATATATTTTTAGTGTGGTTGATGTTTAGGGGATATAAATGGACCCATTTTATTATTGGAATGGGAATTGCATTTTGTATTATTAGAATTACTATTGTTGAAATACTAGGAATGTCTATAATGGAATGGTTTTTGGGTTATCTATAATACCATTTTATAACTAAAATGAAATTGAAGATAACTATTTATGTTACAGTAAGATGTATTTTGTATCAAATTATTATTAATTTGAATTGTTTTGAATTATTGATATTTTCAATTTAATTCTATCTTTTTATGGTTTACATCATATGAGCATATCATATCACCATGATCAAACTAAATATCCATTCCACGACTCATATACAATTGGTATATTGGTAGCGATATATATGGTTGTCTGCATCACTCTTTTTTAGATTAATTTATGATGAATAGTCTAGGGGAGATTTATGTATTTTTTTAAACATTGAAAAATAGAAACATTGTATATATGGTCAAGGATCCTGAAGTAGGTTTTAATTATACATGAACAAGTGGGTGTTGAAATTTCTATAGGGTTAGTGTTTATAGACAAAGGGTTCAAGGATTTTTTATAAATAATTCTTGGAATATAGTGAAGTGGGTTATGTTAGTAGACTAAGAGATCATGGAATGTGGAATAGGGATTCATGCTAAGCAGATTATGGGTTTATTTAAATTATTCCTCTATAGGTTATCTAATAGAGTACATTTAAGAAAAGTTATATAGATTTTAATCTACTGATGATTATGAAAAATATTTGAATTTAACATAGAATATAGGTATATGTTTGTATTAGTTACCTTGAAATATCTTGATTTCATAAATTTATTATATAATTTTCCTAAAACAATTAATCCTATCACATGAATAAATAATATTTTACATTATCTGATAGTGGTAAACATGTGATATATCACATGGTATCTGTACTACCACCCTATTTTCACACATTGAATGTAAATACACATTTTATGTTTTACAATGAATTTAAGGGAAGTGATCCACAACTTTTAATAGAGGATGTTGATTAGATATCATTGATCTAGGTATTGGCTTGATGGGTTTTCATTTTCAATTATAATTTTTTTTATTTTTTTTTTATTCTGGTTTATCAAATATATATGATAGTTCTTACAACTTTTTTGTAATATTTTCATATGAATTGACTGTGATATCACTAATAACATGATTAGGGTTATATTGAACTTTTAATATGTCCTATAAGGGAGTTTTATATTTCCAGTATTGTGACATCATTATGAATTTTCTCACTGTCCTTTGATTTATAATTATCATATTAATGAAACAATAAACACATTATATGGAAAAATCCTCTATAGTTTATCAGTGGACTCTAGCATTTGGGAAGGGGCTTCTACAGCCATTTTATGTATCATCCATTGAGCCATGGTTCAATGCCTTAAATTTAACTTTATTAATATATTTACTATATAATTGTACAAAACTATGAAAATTGTTTTTCAATGGTATCATATGCTCGAGTACTTAGACGTATAATATCTAAGGGAGGTATTAATGTGGAAAACAAATGGGGTTGTAATTGTTTCATTACCATTATAGAAAAATAAATGGTAATTATTTTAAATCTTAGTTAATGTGATGCATTTTCATTTTATAATTCATTATTTTTTTCATCATTTTAATCCCCCAATCAAATAATCTAATATGTAATGAAATTTATTTTGATGAGAAATATTTCATTTTTTGATGAAAATTAAAATATAGTTTCACATCACCACTTGATATCCTTAAACTTTATTTGGATTTTCTATTTATATCTTGTATTATTCTTCTTAAATTGTAATATGATTTTTCATCCCATAATATTTAATTATATAAACTAAACTCAATTCTGTTACCTCCCACACAAACATATATATACATTTTAGAACTATTCCACAATTGAATAATTATTTTTTATTTCATATCATTGGATAAATTTAATTTTGTTCTTTTATGGTCTAAATATATTATATTTTGTAATAATGAATAAATATTTTAGGTCTTTAAAACAAATATCATATATAAAACAATAGATTATCATCTATCATCGATTCAATTTATATATTAGTGATGCCGAGGGTTAATGAATGTGGTGTCTTATAATTTTATTTGAATTCTATAATACAAGGATAAAAATTCCTTCAACGGTATTCTGATAAATGAATAAATTATCATAACTGAATTGATTTCCTATCAGTATTTTCATGGATACACGATTTTATTTCTTCATAGTAATAAATTTTTAGTTAAATGGTATAATCATATATTTTATTGAAAATAAATAAAACTATGGCCAATATGTGAATCATGAGTCTTTTTGGTCTATTAAGAGTAATACATACTTATATCCCATAGACAATGATCATGTTATAATGAATTAAATAAAATATTTTTAGTTTTAGATGGCCCTTATATTTTTTCACTCCCCTATTATTGTGGGAAACCTTGGTACAAAATTCACTTCACAAATGGTTCATAATTCATCTCTCATATATATTTTCCCCAATTTGGAATATAAATTATTCTTCAATTCTCTTCCAAATATTCATATAAAATGGAATGAATATATAGGTAAAGAATAAACATATTAAAAATTATTTTTCAATAAAATTTTTATTTTTATTAAAAAAAATATATACGTATATTTTTAGATCATTTTTTGTCTTTTAACATATATTTGGGATATATTGTGTATAAAATTGATTAAATTTTGGGAAACTATGACTAATAGATGAAAGGAAGATAGAGAATTGTTTAAAACACCTTTTTTCTATTAGTATGTATGTTGAAAATTATAATTAGTGTCTATATGACTCTGATGAATCCAGGAAGAGTGAATACCTATTCTATGGATTTAGAAAACTCTCTATCACATCAATACTCATAGTTTTTTATGATTTTTAGATTGTTATGTGGTGGTTTCATTCATCATATCTTCACTAAAAAATTAGGAGGGTTCTCTATAAAAAAATCATCACTAATGGATTTCCCCTTCACACTTCTACCTCATTTGGTGTGTCATCTTCATTAATGATCCCTTCTATCCTAGCTACATGAAAATTCATAGATTCTCTATTCAATGTACTTTTAATGATCATGGCTATTGTTCCATCACATTGTCTGTTTGCGGTCAACGATGGTGGTCTCTAGAAATAGTTTCATTCAATATTTGGTTTCCTTTATCATTCATTCCCTTGGTGTGAGTTTCATGGTATAGGATTATGGCTAACTAGTTATGGCCTTAATTTATTAAGGAAAAAGTGGGGGTGTGGGATATACATTGGAATGATGTGGAAATATTTATGGAAGATTATAATGGGTTCAATTGTATGTTGGGATACAGGATAGGGACATTAGAGGTTCTTTTATGAAGAGGTTCATCAGTGGATTTTTTCCATTATGTTAACCATCATATGTTTCTCAGGTTCATTGATGAGTTTTTGTGATGGATTTCTTAAGTCGTGGAATTATAGCTGTCATTTTTCTTTTCATTTGGGGTGTGAATTCTTGTTGGGATGTAGTTTTCAATCGAGGTTTTGGATGTTTTCTCATTTCATTTAGAAGAAGTGATGTTTCTTATTCGTACTCCAAGGTGGTATTCCTCGAAAGATGGTGAGTGTTCTAGAACCCATCATTCAACCATATTCCCATGGATTAATGGGTGAATGGGAACTCCTTCATTGATTTGGGTGCATCATTTTAACTTTGGTTTTTCATTGCATCATATTGGTATTGAAGAGGGTTACTCAAATATATTTTTAGGTGGATGGATCGAAAGAGTGATGTGTGTGCTGGAACCTATCATCTAGTCATCCTCCCACATGTCAGTCTAGTTTAGAGGGTTCTCTTTCACATTGAACTAGAGTAGCATGTAACAACTTCTTTGTATGGGTTATTGCATCACCAATGATTGATGTCACTATTGTAATGACTGGAAGGGGGAGATGAGTTTTTTTATTTTATTGATTTATTATTTCTTTTGATCAATTTGAATCGACCATATTAGTACATTTGGGTCCTATTTTTGTTATCATTTTGTGCCTTTTTTCTTGTATGGGTTGCCTCTTTACCAATTTCCAACAATGGGGTTTTTATTCAGTAATTAAGGATTTACCCTAAAACTATTTAAAAAATATAAAGTTCGTGTCATGGGTAATCATTTCTATAACCCTGGAATGTAATAACTATTTCATCAATAATAGTTCATCCATTGATTCTAAAGATATAATCATCCCAAAAAAGAGTGGAAATAGGATATCTTCGATTAAAAGGTAACCTAAAATAATTCGAAAAATATCAAAACCAATTATAAATATTATGGTTGTAAAATTATTGACTTTTTATGGGATTATCTAACTACTTTACATACTATCACTTGGAAGTCATATTATTTGTCATGTTTGTAATATTTTTTGGTACTTATTGAGTTAGATTTATTATGATATTAACATTTGATAAAAATGAATTCTTATCATTATGATATTGGTTCTCTAGGTTGTTATTAGAATTATGATTTTTAGGTGATGCAATTTGATATATATATATATATATATGAAAAAATTTAAATCTATCATGAGATAACCACTGATTATAAGGATCATAGAATACTAATATAACACCATGATATTTTATGATATATTAACAAATTTAATTTTTTCGGAATCATGAAATTACATGCAACAGAGAGCTTTAAGAAAACACAATTTACTATTAAAATATTATTTTTTAAATGTGATAATTATATCACATCCATTAAAATTAGAGGTATATATAGAAAAATTATTAATTCTTTATAAAATTATACAACTATTTTCAAAAAATAAAATATATTAATACATATGTACTCAATTTTTATTAATGTAATTATATTATTTAAATATGTTTTTCGCCAAGTTGTTTTTATTTTTTTGGGGAAGATAATATAATTTATTTATTATAAATTTATAAAATGTATTTAAATAAAGGGACTTTAATTTCTTAATCATCATGTAAAAATTATATTAAAGTTAAGTCTTTAAAATTTTATGTAAAGATCTATTTTTCCATTAATAGTGAAAAATATAGATTTTTCTTTAAAATTTCATTCCCGATTTATGAATTTATAAAGTTAAATTTAGTTTTAAAATAGTTTTAATAATAAAATTCGTAAAAATATTTACTGATTAATCCAATTAAATTAATTTGACTCAATTTTTTATAATGAATTTTCATATATAATTATTATACTTAATAAAATAATTTTATTTGAAAATTGCTTTTAATCAAATTTATGGGTTTAATTTGAAATTAAATTCCATAATATATTTAAGTAGAATATAGTAAAATTGAATCATTATTTGTAATAAAAAAATTAACTTAATATTATAGGGGACAGTTAATTTTTTAGTATTATAATTAGAGACCATAGTAAATATTTTTCAACTTGGTAAAAGAAGTAAATTTTTTTTAAAACCATGGGGTAAAAGAATAAAACTATTATAAGACTTGGATTTATACAATTATATAATCAGTTTTCTTACAATGGTATAATAAAGGAGTTAAATAATTTATTTTAAATATTTATTTTGAAATCTAGAACCCCAGTTTCACTTTTGTGATGGTAGATTATATTTTTTTCAAATTGAAAACATTTTTTATTCCTTGTAGTTAATGGAATGGTAGTGATGTTACATTCGGTAAAGTCTTGATTCAAATTTCTAAAAAAATATTCTTTTTTATATAAATAATAATAATAAATACCAATTTTTTTTCCTATTTGAAGGAAATATGATTTTTACTCATATAGGGTATTTTCTAAAAATCAATTTTCCATGTGTTCTTTTTTATTATATTTAAATTAATATTTTATAGCTATAGAAATTAAACTATAAAAAATTAATTTCAAAATTTTAATCATCATATATATATATTTATATGAGGACACATTTATTTTTTGTTATATATATATGTTCTCATTTATAAAATAGAACTTTTTATATAAAGAATAAAATGGGTTTAAATATGTTTAACGATTACATATGAGATAAAATGACACCAAAACATGTTTAATTTTATTTTATAATGATGTTTTGAACTTATAATCATTTTTATAGAATATATGTACATTATTTAGATTGCGTATTTAGAATTACATTAATATATTTTAATAATTTATGAAATTCAATGGGTGTCCCCAACCCTTAAAAAAATGTAACCTATCCTTTTTCTTATTTACACCGCATTAGGCTATATAGCTTGACCAAAACCTAATAAAATTTCTTTTCAACATCTCATGAAATGTTATATGGGTCCTTATCCTCTTAAAAAGTCAGACCATAATGTCTTAAAGTGGAGATATATAAGAGGTCTTTCAATGAAGGGGTCCACTCTTTAGCTGATCACTTTCATTCATCAGGCTATTTTATAAACTTTAAATCTATTATATTTATCATAAAATAATAAATTTATAATATTAGATATTATTAAATATTATTATCTGTACGGAACCACCATTATCAACTGACATTCCCATCAAATTATAAGTGAAAGTGTCACACATACATTTTTGTGGCATGCCCTATCCAAATAGTGATAAAAATTAATTTTCATCAAAATCATTTAGGGATTGGTGTCATGATGGTTTTAATGTGTATATATTTTAGTTATGACATAAATATTATTTTAAAATTATAATGTCTCATATATCATCTAACATTTAAATCTAATGGGAAATGATAATATAGTTTGTGCTACGTGTGGACTACAACCTTTATGAAATGATGTAATTTTTTATATTCTATTTTATATGGATGGTAATAATGAATTGTTTAATGAATATATTATATATATATATAATATAATAATTATTCTATATATTTTAATTATTATTTACCATTATTTCATTCCATCCATCGAAAAATGAAAAAGAAACATTCATTCATACGTACAACCTACCATCTCTATCAACCATGTATTTCATTTTTCTATATATATATATATATATATGTATATATTTTATTACTATAGGAATATAAACAATAATTATTCATTATATTTATACAAAGATTATTATTCTATATACTATGGAATCATGATCACTGTAAATGGAGTGGAATATCCAAACTGAAATTGTCATAAAGACCGAAACACATAGCAACCTAAAATGAAGATGTTAATAAGGAATAATTAATAAATGGTTGTAGAGATAATAAAAGTGGGTGATATATTAAATTATATGAATTTTCATGAATTTGGTATAGAATTTTAATTAACTTAAAATAATTATTTTGGATGTTATAGTACTTTTGAAGAAATTGGAACTCAAGGTATGGTATTTATGTTTCAATCTTATTTTAATTATGATTGTTTATTATTGAATTTACATTGAATAAATTATATTATCCTTATCAATTTAAACCATTTAATTATATTTTTCACAAGTATATTTTTTATAATAATTTTTTTCCTTTCACATTCCTCTCTTTATGAGGGCAATATACTAAAAGAATTATTTTAAGGAAATTGTAATTTATTTATTTGTTCATTTAAAAATATAAATTTCCCATAACCATGATTTCTAAAAAAATCCATTTTTTTATCATTTCCTTATTAATTTATGTTTTCAGTTTTACCCGTGTTGGAATTTTTTTATAAAAAACATAATAGGAATCTTTATGTTATTTTCAAAGTGGGGTAATTTTTTATTTTTTTAATCAATTGTAGGAAATGAATGATTTCATTAAATTTATTACAAATTAATAGAATTTATTACCTTTATAGACACTAGATACATTTAATTTTCCTTTTCATACTCATTTTTTCCAAAATAAATTTTCCATATTAACTAGGATGTTTTTCGATATAAGATAAATGATTATCAAATTGTAGGGGTATTTTCCACAAAAAATTATTACAGGTGTTCTTTTAAGAGAATTTTAATATGAGATTAATTCATTTGTTATTACTTGGGATTTAATGTGTATATTTTCCAATGATGTAATAATTATTATTATCTATATTTTGTATGGATATCATGATAAAATTATCACGAAACCCTTTTCTTTTTCATGGGTTATGTCATGATTAAATGTTTATGAAATCCATTAATTTTTTATCGGTTTTTATATGATGAATGTTTAATTCTCTTAGGATACACATATGTATGATGTTCATTATGTTATGAGTGAGACCCAAATTATATATCTCTCTAATTAATTTTTTAAATAATAAGATCTAACAGCACAACAAATATGGGGTTTAGTGGCTTTTTTTGTCATATAGCGGCGGTATAACCGCCGCTATACACATTGGTTGCAATTCTAGGAAACCACCTCTAAATTGCGTGTCGGGAAACTATTAGTGGCGGTTATATCCATTTCGCAGAGGTTTAAATTAATCATCGTAGTTTCCTCATTTCATGGTTGTTTAGGTTATTTTAGCAGTGGTTTTACGGATGGTGTATCTTTTTTTATTTGTGGCAGTTATAACCACTACGAATGAGAAACACACCCCCCCCACCAATAAAATTCCGCAAAATAATAAAAACCACTTGGGAATATATTCGAATGGTGGGACACTGTAGTAGCAATTTTAATCACCTTTATAAGAAAAATTTCTATATATAGCGGCAGTTTTAACTACCGCTAAAAGCTGATCTGGGAAAAAATAGCAGCTCTGCATCCCCTACATCAGTTCCCTGAAAAATAACTAAACCATTACTAGTTAATAACTATAATCACAATTGAAATACATGAGCTAGAAATATTCATATTGATCTCCAAATCCATCCTGGAAACCGATAAAATTTATATACATATAGGAGTGATCATACATACACAATTATTGGGATCCTCATTAAAACCTCTCATGAAAATGTTGAGTAAGTATATTAATACTTCAATGAATAAACAAAATAACCAACAAGAACACACTCGTTAATCAATAACCCCACCTCACCATTTCTCACTCAACCAATATTTTGTCTTGGTATAATAACATAAAAACAATATAATATATCAAAAGGAACCCCACAACCAGTTATCCACTAGTTTTTCACTCTCAGACCCCAATAAAAAACATCATGGGGATCTCAATACCTTCTTCGGTCATATCACAACACATCATATCTCCTATCACAACTAGAACACATATAACAACCACATTTTCATTATAAAAAAACACAACTCCATCTCCATCAACATATCAACATATTCTTAACGTAGGGTATCATGAACATGAATTACATCAACCGTTATCCCTCCTCCTACAATACACGACCCCCACCATACAATATCATCTCAACCACATATTCATGTAAACCAAAACATCACATGCTAAACTTAAATCCATTATATACCATATTCTTAAATATACATTGAGTAATCATACTAGTGTGACATATAGAAGGGATATTTAGGAAGAGTTAGTAGTCATCCATCCACTCACTCATCAACCGAGATGTTTCATAAAACACTATGAACCCAAAACATTTGGGTGTTGGTAAGATTATCCCACCAGAGTGGAGTGCCTACTAAATCATAAGAAGATAAAATTATAATAAATCCACACACAATAACATCCTAAAGTGTCCAAAAAATAGGACTGTTACACCCATCACAAGTACTAAATCATCACTTACGCATGCTACAATTGCTGCATATTCTTATATTATAAACCATCACCACATTCTACGAAAAATAGTGACAATAATTATTCACAATTTATCATTTTTTAGAACAATTAAACCTTTCTAGATTTGTCATTTACTAGTCATCTTACATTCAAAATTTCATTTGATTTCATATTTAAAGAAAACCAATTATTTATACTTTACCCACTTTCAATCGAGTTGTTACCCTTCTGTTTCATTTAAAAATGTTCCATTAACATTTAATAGTTCATTAAATTATATACTACATGCATTACTATGTTATTTATTACCAATATTATTCTGTTTCTACCTATATACTACAATGAATCCCCAAAGTTAATAAAGAACAAAAAATAATAAATTTATCAAAATAAATATAAAAAATAAATAGAATATGGGAGAGAAGAAAGAATATAGAACTTAGTTTAACCCCTAAGGGGTGATATATTTTATATTGTCAAAAGTTGGATTGTTTCACAATTTTATCCTAAATATAAAGGTTGGTGTGGTTTATTATTCATAAACTACCAAAACATATTCACTCCATCTCTCTTTAGCTCAAACTAGTTATAGAGGAATCCCTGGATAGAGTACTAAAGCTCATTTCCTTTAGAAATTATATACATATTTGATGGAGGAAGGGGATAAATAAGAGGTCTTATTCATTATCATATACGATTTGTTTAGACTATTCCTTAACTTCATCCAGGGATAACTCCATTAGTGTTTTTTCAAAAAAATTAATTATGGAACAATAATGTAAAATATTTATTTGAATGGAACTAAAATAATATTTATTGATATAAAAATATTCCCCTTCAAGTGGGTTTTCATGTAAATTGGATTATCTAGGAAAGAACACTAGAAATGAATTATTAGTAGGTTAATGTTCTTATTCATAAACATCATATAAGGACACCCATGTGCTTCTTAAGTCTAAATATCCAATGTGATTGGAGGTACTACTCAATTCATTGCACACAGTCATTCATTGTATACTATAGGAAACGATCTACAAAAATCAGGTAGATGGCTCATCCAACTATAATCTCAACACTCAACATGATTACTATCACACAGTATCCCCATGTATCCCTTCCTCCCACACCAATGATAGAAAATATAATTACCAAAACCAATGCTCTAGAAATTATTCCCTTAATGATAGGTTACAAAGTGTCACTTCCTTCCACCAAACACTTTTCCATTCGGTCAACAAACTAAACTACCCTGCTTTGTGCCCAAAATTTTCGTTGAGTTATGTTATGTAATAAAAACCTGATTTATTTTTTCTATGGTGGAAAACCACAATATATTCACCTATGATCAAACAACATGATTGTGCCTGAACGCGAATCATATCACCCTAGATGGATCATCCATAAGACAAATATGCACAAAACCAAAAAGCTCGTAATGTGAGTCAAATACTCCATAAAAATCATATAACCATACATATAAAAACGAATTGTTCCCATATTTTTCCAACACATCAAAAGTAAAACTACTCACGGTCCGATAATGAACAAGTATCATCACCCTCTCCACCTCCATCTCCACTCTCTTCTATCATCTGTAAAATATTATATTGAAAATTAAATATTGTTTCATATTTATATTGAAACATAAAACCAATGAAAGTCTGAAAACAAAATGATTTTGATTATTTGTGATTTAACTTCTTACCACCAGTCGCTACACTACCACTAGGGGCACATATTCTCATCTGTCGATGTATAGAAGTCATAGCTTTTTGCAAATAGGATATCTGAGCCCCCTCGTCTTGAACTGTGGTTCGTAGAGAATCAATCTCCCTCTGAGCATCTTCGAGTATAGAATGACTATAACTGGGAGAAGATGCAGTTGGAATCCCTGATGGAATGCCAAATACCTCAGATGGTATGGGTATGAAACCCATCCCATGCACTCTACTAGGATGCACTTTCCCAATGACTTTAGCAACTGGGTCACCCTGGGATACTGAGTAGGACTGCCCAGGATTGACATCCCATAGTTCATTAATTTTTACCTATAAATCAAATATAAATATATAATACCACAATAAAAACAGATAATAAATTATTATATTAAAATATTGACATCATACCCAGCTACTTTTGTAGGCTCATTATCAAAAATTCCATCTGATTTTTTGTGAACATTCAACCACAATTTATTTTAGGATGCTTCATTCCCTAAACTCTGTGACTGCATTAAGAAGTAATAAATCAATAGTTTAATAGATTAAATAGATATTATTGTCTTATTAATATTTAATCTAATTAAAAGATTACCTAAGTCGTTCGACTTCTAGAAAATCTGTTTGACCCCACAGTGTGAGGGATGACTTGCTTAGACTAGTTTGATGCATTCTATCATGAGAGATCCTGAAATAAATAAAAATAAATTTAACACTAATTAATTCAATTTAATCTCTTCATATACATGTATAAATGTAAAATTAGGATAATATAATAATATATATTTCAATACCATCCTCCTCTCATCAAGATGTCTGTCAACAAAAACGTTCCACTATTCCTTCAGTACCCCATTGGGTAGCTTATCATACATTAGTTTTACGATCAATGAAGTATCATTGACATCACACCACAATCTCCATTTGAAGTCTTTTCATTTCATACCAAGATTTTTCAACATCCACTCTCGTGCTATCACATCAAGAACTGTAAAGTGGAAGAACATATGTATAGAGAAATTCATTTTGAACATATTTGTAACATGGAATTCAATTAAACCATAATGTATTAAAATTATCTTTATTTGGGAATCAAAAACGTCATTTTTGCAACTTGGTGGCATATGTGTCCAATAATCATAAAAAATAGGTATGGAAATGGGCTCTGCTGCCAATTGGACTAGAATCTGGCCAAGTAACCCTGTAGTGTCATCTGTAGGGACCCTAAATGAATCAAATGACACGACTATCTTCTACCCATTCATATTCCAAACATCTGATCTTTTTATGTTTTTCTCCATGATTTCATTTTTTTCATGTTCAATGAGCAAACAATTAGTATAAAAAAATGCGATAAATTTATTTATATAAAAATTTGTACCTATGACAGTGACCCTCTAATATGCCTGTGATGAACTAGAAGAGGCATGTTGTCGCCCCACTATTGAGGCTTCTGAAGAGAGATTCAATAACTCAGCCTCTAATGGGACACCCACAGAGGGTGTGATTGATGGTGTAGGGGGGAGATGGTGCAGGTGTGTAAGAAGATGGTGGTTTAGATGCCATGGGGAGGGAGACAGATAGATCATCATATATCGCAATAGTAGATGAAATAGTGTACTGCTACCTCCTTGGCATTCCTGTCATTTAACAAAATAAAATAAATATAAGAATATATATTTCAAAAAAATATGCATCAAAAAAATTAAAAATGATAATAGATGCCTAGTACTGACAAACAAAATATATATAACAATGATAATGAATAATTGCACAAATGAAATAAGTGGTTGCTGAATGAATAAATAACTATACATACAAAAATTTTCCTCTTCAATAATGTTAGTTTCCTACTCCATAACTTCATCCACTTCATTCATCCTTTCTAGAATAATATTTTCAATATCATGATGGACAAATAATTATGCTTCTTGTTGTTGATGAGATTCAATTTCAGAGGTCAAAACGTCCACTTCATCACCCATATCATACAAATCTCTTTGTATTACGTGAACAACTACACTCCACCATTCATTGACAACATCATTCACATAATATACCATTTTTCGTTCGATGATAAGATATATAGATCATGTAGTTCACAATCGCCAATATCCATCATGCAATATAAGTTCATAGAAGTAAATAGCAAGGAATATCTTTTAAACCCCACGATAATATCAACACAATTTCATTGGAATAAAACAACAGAAAAATTCCTATGGCAGTTTAATTCAATAATATCAAGCAGCTTTACAATGTATCCCACTTTAGAAAATGTAAATATACCACTATTCTATGTTTTTAAACCCACATCTCGATCGACTGTATGAAATCTAAAGGCATTCAAATTGTATGCGTCAATCATTCTAACTTGTTTTATAGAACCTCTAGCAAGAAACTTAAAATATTCTGACAACACTACTCGAGTATCAGTATTCATGATCTGAAAAATAAATATAATTTATTACATATACAAAATGTATGTGTCAAACTAATATTTGTATTTATTGCAATATTTATGAACTTACACGTCGTGCAAACCATTCTACAAGCTCTTTATTAACAGCTTTCATTATATCTTTATCATTTTTTGTTTGGCCTCTCATTCATCTCTTTGTTTGTATCCACAACTCTTCAATAAATGGATCTAAAATTCACTATTCTGTAGCACATATCTATGTGCCTGTTATAATTCCAATTCTGTCAGTGTCACATTTGAGGTCCTACTAATTGATCGGCCAATAATAAGAAATATTTATGATTTATGATGTATTTGAGATTGTGTCGATGTATCGTCAACACTTCCAAGTCGATTAAATCTAGTCTCAATATCATCAAAGTATCTGGAACAAAAGGTAAGACACTCCTTCTCCAAATAGCCTTCGGTGATAGAGCCTTCTGGTTGAGATTTATTTATCACGTATACTTTCAAATACCCAAGATATCTGTGAAATAAAATAATCATAATTATACATATATTTAAAATCCAAAAATTGATTACGTAATTGAAAAACATATAAATAAAACACCTCTCAATTGGATACATCCATCGATAATGAACAGGGCCTCCTAATTTAGCTTCCTTAACCAAATGCATAGTTAAATGCATCTTGACAGTAAAACATGATGGAGGAAAGATCATCTCTATTGAACAAAGTGTCAATAAAAACCTCTCCAAGAGGTTGTCAAGCTAAAATGGATGTAGAGATTTATCCCATAATTTTCTGAAAAAATGGGAAGAATTGGAGTACAACTACAGTATCTTTTTCAGGTAATAATGTACGCAATGGCAATGGTAGAAACCGTTGAAACAAAAATATGTGAATCAAGACTTTTCAATCCATGTATCTTATGATTCTTCAAGTCAGCACTCCTTGAGATATTACTTTAATACCCATCAAAAACCTTCACATTCTTTAAATTTTCAAGGAATGTATCTTTATCACTGTTTTTTATTGCAAAAATTGTCGGAGCTTACTTTTCATTCTCATCTGGCCAGAGATCACATTTTATGTTCAATACTTGTAAGTCTTTGTGAGCATTGATATTATCCTTCGACTTTCCATGATCATTAAGTAATGTGAAAATCAAATTTTCCCTTACATTCTTCTCAATATGCATCACATCAAGATTATTCTGCAAAAAATTAAATTTCCAATACGGAAGTATAAAGAATATACTTTTTTCTTCCATTGTTGCGTTCTGATTTCACTTGACGATGCACATCGGACCCGTTTTCCACTACAATCCAAATGATGAACCTTCCCTAATTATTTTTCAACATTTTCAAGTTGTGTCAATATTCCAGAACCAGTTAACACATTTGAAGTCGGTCTATGATCAATGAAACCATTAAATTTTGAACTGTTCAGTCGAAATCTATGAGATGCATCAAGAAATCTTCGATGGCACAAGCAGAACTATTTTCTAATATGAGGTAGCCATTTGGGCTCAATATCAAAGTTACAAATGGGACAATCCAAACCCATGTAAGTGTTCCAACTAGATAAATACTCAAGCCAAGGGAAGTCACTAATGGTCCACATTAAAGCAGCATGCGTTTTGAACATTGTTTTAGAAGAAACGTCAAATGTGACAACACCGTTGCTCCATAAATACTACAATTAGTCAATAAAAGGCTACAAGTATACATCAATATCATTTTCATGAATTTGTTTTCCAGGAATAATAATCTAAATGATATAAGACGTTTGTTGCATACACATCCACAAATTTAGATTTTAAGGGATCAAAACAACTGCCCAAATGCTATAACTGGTACTCAAAGTCCCAAATGTGTTGAATCCATTGGCAGACAATCCCACTCGATCATTCCTAGGATCATCTGAGAAATATGGTTGTAAGGAATCAAATTCCTTCCACGTTTGTGAATCTCATGGATGTCCTATTAACCCATCATTGTAAATATCTACTGAATGCCACTTCATGTGTTCAGTGGTTTTTTATGACATTAATAATCTTTGCAATCGAGGCTTCAAAGGAAAGTAACCCAAAACCTTTGCAGGTGTGTTAATTTTCTTATTCTCTATGAAATTATGTTGTTTCAGACTTCCAATATCACCGTTTGACTGCCATCTAGAAAAAGAACATTTTTTCAATTCTGTCTACTTGAATACTCTCCCCAATAAAGCATAAAATCATTAGGACACACATATATTTTATTATTAATTAGACCAAGCCTATTAACAACTTTTTTATAACATAAAAAGACTCAGGGATTTTATCTTCAGGAAATGCATCATGAATCAATTCCAATGTCATTGACATTTCGATATTTATAATTCCACATAGACATTTGATATGGTAAAACATTAGCAGAAATGAATGCATTGAATATTTCAAACACCCACAATACAACTCTTGATTTCCATCTTCAACTAAATCATGAAACTCATTTTTCTCAGTGAAGTTTTCTATTACATTTGGATCCAAATAATCAAGAGGAGGATCCAATTATATGTTACAATCTTGATCTAGTTATGTTACAGTCTCAAAAACATCACTTGTCTCGTTGCTATTTATAGCACCCTCATATGTTTGTTCTGATATGTTTTGATGTTGATGGTGGTCTCATGCAGTACTGAGTGCATGATTTATATGGTTTTTCATTTCATTTTAAATTTTTGATGAAGTTGGTAGGTCATTCTGTGGATTGAAATCAGTGCTCAACCTTTCTGTAACGTTCGATTCTTCATGCCAAATCCAATGCAAATATTGATCAAGGAATTTCATCACTATTAAGTTTTCATAAACTTCATCTCTATTATACAATCATCTAAATTTACATTTATAACAATGACATCTTATTCTCCCTTCAACTGATTGATTAGAAATTGAAAAATCTAAAAACTCATTCAAACCCTTAATATAATGAGGTGTGTTCCTTGGTAATGTGATCCAACTTGTATCCAAGTATATCACAATGTGCCTACACATTATTAAAAAAATTAAAACACATAACTATTAATAAATATGGAAAGATATTCATATATTCTAGTTGAAAAAATATATAAATATGTTATATAAGGTTTTCCTATATCAATTTATATGGTAAATCACCCACTAGTGGTGTCATCTAAAATAGTACCACAAAAAAGGATTATAATTAAATTGGAGGATTAGGGTGAGTGAACAAATTCCAACCACATTAATCAACTTAAGAAAGTTGGAGGATCCCCTCTCCCATTAAATTAAATAATTCTAACCATTGTTTGAATTGGCCCAATATTTATGGGAAGATATGATCTGTGGGGTGGATGTGCTAATAAAGTACATGTTATTCAGCTGAAGAAATATCTGATTAAATCAAAAAAAAATCATGAAATAAGTGATGTAATAATTATTTCAAGTCTAATTTGATATAAAATATGATCAAAACGTGTCATGAATGATCAAGAATCAGCATGTGATGTTAAGAAGCCACTTTTTTTCTTCAATACTTTTTCTAGAAGTTTCATGCTGAAGTAATGTCACTTGTTGAATCGAGAATTACAAAAAAAATGGATTATTCTAGTATAAAAAGAGGTTTCAAAGCCTTAATTAATATAATCAAAGATTTCATATTGAATCTGGTTGATAAAAAGGGATATCAAGCACTAAATATAGTATAATTAGACCACTAATAAAGAATAGGTATCATCCATACCATCTCGTAATAATTTTTATAAATCTATTTTTATGACGGGAGTGGGTAGGAAAAAAATTATGTACAAGTATGGATTTTGAAATGTTTGATGGAATATTCCACCTTAGCTAAGGTGGATAATAAAATAAAGGATGTTGGTTTCCCATAAAAATATAAACAAGTTATAAACAAGACCTAATGTCATTATTCAAATGAAAAAAGATGATCATGGGTTGTGGATAAATGTTGGTGTAGCGACAAATTCGTTTATTTTGAATTAGATTATTAGTATATACCATCAATAAATACATGCATTATGGTTAAATAAATACTAAAAGTACCACAGACTATTAAGGGAAGCCATTATTAATTCTATATAGCTTTATTATCCCTAAATATTTATCATTCAGACCCTCCTTGATAATTCTTGCCCCAATGCTGAGATATGGCTTGATGGGATGTTGGAGTTGTTCTTGGAATCACTATAAATAATTCATTTTTGTTGATAAAAAATAATCTGATTATATAATATTAGTTTATCCTTAGAGGATTGAGTTAGATTAAAACCATTGACCCATTTTTAATTTAGAGGATAAGTATAGAAACATTTGAGATGTCATATTCAACAATAGTTGTAAAATTCTCAAAGTAACATCATACATTCCCATTTTAAGTGATCCAAAGAGACATATTGGAATAAACCAAACTAATTATTTTGAAGTGGATAAAAGTAAACCAACCTTGTAGATTGGTTATCTGGTTCTTTTATACCATAGGGAAAATTTTTCCTTCTATACTTATTTCCATTACTGGACTTTCCACATATGCTCATGTGGAAAAAGGTGATACTTCCACTAATATTCCCTATAATGTGCATCGTTTCTACCATCAAGTTATTCTCAATCTCAATTAAATTATTAATAAAAAAACATGAAAACCTTAGAGTGATTCTCAAGTAACAAAACCAACTCAACCACACATGATTGAAGAGATTAACTAGATGCCACTTCTAGTAAAAAGTGGGGAAGTTAAGTAAATTGGGATCTATATTACATAACTGAGATATATCTATGATTAAGATAAAAAATATATTTTTTTCTTAATACTTGAAAGGTATGTAGGTAGAATTTTTTGATAAAAAACCCTCAAATCCATCCGAGGTAAGGTATTGATCAACCAAAACATAGATGACTCAATCTCACCATTTTCATGATAGTCCTTTGAGTATTCACACTAGTATTTTTAATTTAGTCCCATATATAGTTATATGAAAATTTAAGATCCTATTTATCCAACCTAGCCATGACATTGAATCTTCAGGTACCCTGTCACCTTATAATATTGGCAGGATTTTCCTTTCACTGCCAAAACTAGAAATTTTATGAAAGAATGGAGAACAATAAAGGCACGAAGGGGACTAACTTAGGGGGGAAGAAAATAATAAAGTCCAATGGAATCACATAAAACAATACTCTCACACTCCGGGGGAATGGAACCCAAGCTGGAGAAGGATACAAAATCAGCATCGTGAGGAAAATGGGATGCAAGGAAGTCTGCCACATTTTTTCCCTCACACCAATTATGAAGTAACCTGGTGTTGTTATCCATGAGAAGCTTACATTTCGGGATATGGTATAAGATGCTCCATAGAGTGGATCTGTAATCCATCAGCACATCATAAAGGATTTTGGATTCAGTTTTGATCTTTGAGAGAAGCAGGTGATTAGACAGACTGAATTGAATTCCTTTTAGAAGTGCCCAAGCCTCGGCCTGCAGGGAGTCTCCACTACTGAAGCAGGAAGTGTGTATTACTACCACACTACTCCTTAAGTTACAGATCACACCACCACCCCTCATAATTCCCATAGCCCAAGACCCATTTGTATTGAGCTTCAACCCATCAGATGGTGGTCTCCAGCGAATCCATCGACCCCAAAGACCCTAGTGAGGGTAACCTGCACCATATACCGAAGTAACTACCTCAATAAAGGAGCTACATACCAATTTTACAGGAGGACCCTCATGTTTGCTATCAGCCTTTTGGATCTTACGATCAGGCCTTCCATAGAGTACCCCACTCCATTAATATGTGATTTGTTCCTCGCCTCCCAGATACACAAACAACCAGCTGAAAAAAAATTCCCCCACCTGCTTATCTATGTTATTAGAGCCTACTCCATGGAACCAACAATACAGGAAAGATTTGCTCAAACCAAATTGAGATGACATACTGTAGAACTCTCTGACTGCTTCCCAGACAATTCTTTCCCATTCTCTCTCGAATAATATATGATAGTTTGTCTCAACACAGGGGGTCCTACAGCATGAACATTTAGAAACAATTGAAACCCCTTTCCAACAGATCTCCTCATTTGTAGATATGGTGTAGTGTCGGAAACTCCCAGTGAGGAAATTATATTTTTGAAGAACAGTTTTTCACAAGAGGATATGGTCACAGGGATCCTGAGATTGGGTGTCCTGATGAATCGACCTATAGGATTTAATAGAAAAGGAACATGCAGAGGTAACCTTGAAAACACACCTATCTAGTTCATCTGAGAGTTTGATGAGATTTAAAATTCTAGACTGATGATTATTTAGGAATACATGGATGAAGTAAGGATGATCACTTGCTTTCATGAAGGTGATGTCAGTGACTGGGCAGCCAGGAAAGCAGAGAACATCCCCTGACCAGTTTTCATACCGAAACATGATTTCTTCGTGGCCGATGATCCAACTAGACTGTCTATGAAGGTGAGTTATATGGCCCTGAATAGTTCTCCAATGGTAAGAGTAGTTGCTCATTTGTTCCAGGTAGTGCCTGTAATTCTCCTTTATAACTTGTTCCCATGGAGTACTCCCTTCCACTACCTCCCATTCCAGCCATGCATGTAGGCAATGCATCATTTCAGAAACAATTCTCACACCTATTCCACCTTAATCCATTGTAAGGGAAATTTTAGACTGGGATGCCCAATGACACCGACCCTCTGAATGGGAATCCCTGATTAACGATGTCATAATCTGCTCAATATTCTTATGAATAGACTTGGGGACCTTAAGAACCATGAGGACGTGCATGGGGATCGATGTAAGCACTCTATTAACCAGAGTGATCCTCCCACCAATGGAAAGGAATTTATTTTTCCAATTGTTGATACGAGAAAAGATTTTCCCCACCACATTATCCTGATGTTTGATACGGAGACTCCCTGATGTGATTGGGGTGCTATGGTAATCCATAGGAAGACTCTTAGTATCACACTCCTAATTTATTGGTCTTCTAACCAGTGGTATTTTTTTCTATAACCATAGTCAATGTTATTAAAATTATAACATATTCACCACCCAACACCTTATTTAAAGGTTTTACAGTATGCAATAATACACAAGAAACATCAAAATGGAAAATTTTCAAAGTAACAACCCATGAAATATCATGTGAATGATGAATTTATGTTGGTAAGTCTTTTTAATTATGTTGATACACAACTCTCATTGGCTAAACCAATAATGATGAGAATAAAACACACCAAGAAGTGTTTTAAAACTCTTTTAATACTCAGACCACCTAGGTAATTTCAATATTAGTATTAAGAGGTTATATATTCTTTTTTACACCGTATATTTCACGTCCCAATACATCCTATATCCATACCTAACTTCCTAACAAATAGATCATACCAAAATGATATCATTTGTAATATCACAACCCCAACTGATCAACTTAGATAATATTAGAAGGAAACAAACCTTAGGTCCATCCCACAAACACTAATTCTTGGAAATAAACACCTAAGGTAAAGAATATTAATGGGGGATAATTTACCATAAAATATATAACCTTCAATAGAATAACATGAATTGTAAAATATAAATATGATGCATGAGAAAGGAAAACCAAACTATAATAATATAAAATAATAATAATAATCAGAGATACAATAAAAAAATCATCAAATTAGCCTATGAGACAAAAGACTTACAAAGGTAGAATAGGGATCCAAACATGGAACTACTCCAAGCAACAAACCACTACTATCTCTGATATCCTACCTCTATCATTAAGAGGTCTACCCTTTTCCTATACCATGTCAAACTTCATATGCACCAAGATGCATATGTGGGGTGTCAGTATGTACACCTAGTAGACAGTCAACCAAAGAATTCCTACACATGGTACTATAATAAAAACAAGTTATCTCATATTCTATATAAAATTAATGTGAAGCTAAAAACCAGTGATTCAGATACATATAACGAGTGAAAAAAAACTCACATAATAGCACAAATCATGATCATGAAATCGCACACCCATAAAATACACTAAAAAATCCCCTCTGGGAGATATTTAACTAACCTAGTGTATTTAGAATCTAAGTAGGACCAAATTAAAAACCCAAAATCATGATAAAAAACCCATCCGCTTAACCCAAGCCATCACTTGGTGGTACAATCTATATTCCTAATTAAACATAATTGGTATCCAAATCTAAACCAACAAAGGTGAATATATATGAATCAGGAATGAACACTAACCTCTCCCAAGACATGTTTATACGTACAAAAGTGTTGCATATTTCTAAAACCCTATGCACTTAAAGCTCCAAAAAATATGAAAAACAATACCTACAACTATGAAAACCACTGGAGGCTAGGGAGGGGAACTGACCTAGGGTAAGAACTCTATGGGGTCGAGAGAGAAGGCAGCACCACTAGTGTCGAGGCAGAAGGGGGGTCAGTAGCGACAAGTGGAGAGGTCACCAGTGGTATGGAGGGTAACAGAGCTAGGGTTGGGGCTTGTTGGGGGAGAAGGGTCGCAATTTTTGGGGAAGAGGGTTGGCTCGGGTGGGGGGAGTATCGCCACTGTAAAAAATTAAAAAGGTTTCATGCCAATTTTTAATAAAACGACACTAATCCATTTTATGGAAAGGATTATCATCAGTTATGTAATCCTCTGCTAAAAACCTGCAGCTAATGGTGGTTTATGGTGTAGTGTAATGTGGTAAACCAGTCTCGGATGGGGAGTAAACCCAATTTAATAAGAGATTTTTTTCCACTATGATAGTTTGGGGAGTGAACATTGATAACAAAGATGATTTGGGGAATGCAACCAATTAACTATGATAGTCTTGGGAATGATAATTGACTACTAATGAAATAATTTACTATGATTTTTTGTATTACATGATCTTATGTCTTATTTATATGTTATTCCATCATGGATTATTTTCCTTCAATCCTTTATGATTGAAGCCTTATAAACATCCATGAATTATTCCATAACTCAATATTATGATCTATGATATGAAGGGTATGGTATTCAATTGATATGCTCATGTTCACATAACATTATATTGATATTTCCTTTTTTACCCATATGGATCATCTTTTCTCACACTATTTTAGGATTCCTCTCCCCATATTGTTAAGAATGGTATTATGTTTGGTAAGTCTAAGAAGGGTTCCAGTCATGATGAACATAGTTACAGATGATTTTCATATCTAATTAACAGTATTCATATGTTTTAATGTATCTAATGATACTAGAAATCTATGATTATTATGTAGATTGTTATGTTATATAATAAATATTTTCCCAAAAAATAGATTTTTTTATGAAATGTATGTGTTACTATAGTCTGTATTAGAGAAAGGATTAGTTAAGCATTGAAAACTATGATGTAAAAATATTAGTAAAGAACCTTAGATTTATCTTATATATAAGATAAATTATTATGCTATAGTAAATAAAAGTATTTTGTTTTCCTCGAAAAACACCTATATTTAGATACTATAAGTGGATGTGGTTTTTGAATGGATGCATCACATTTTATTAACCCCCAAAAAAGTTTTAAAGGAATAATGTTTTCATCATTGTATTGAATTATTAATTTTCCCTTTCTACCCATATAGTTTTACACTCCTATGGAATTTACATGGGTTAATTCAAAATCGCATTACAAACCATTATAAATTATTGGAATAGATAATGATTATTAATGACTAAGGTGATGTATAAAGTGTCATACATTGAAAATGATGTGTCCAAATTTATAAATCCTATAAAATATTTTTCATGATTATGTGGTTGTACACTATGATTATTATTTATTGCACTTTTTTATTGTTTTATTTGATTTTTAGATGATGTAGAAATTCATATTATTCTAAATGTGATGGGAAATGAAATGACAATTCTCTTGATAAATCAAATTTTATGGGAGATGGAATGAAAAATATTATTTTCATATTATACAATTTTCTGAAGATATGAATAATACTTAGTTCAAAAGGGGAAATATAGAGGAAAATATATTTTTGGATCCTTTATTAGGTAAATTCCCCAACCATTTAGGGGGTCTATTGATATAATATTTTTTTATAAATTAATCAGTACATTCAATGGATATTTTATATTCACCATCTTTTGGGGTATGACAATGTAATTTTGGATATCTATTATTATGAATGTTATATAGATCAATTGTATAATGATATCAATAATAATAGGCAACAATAAGAAACTTACTAAAATGATTAGAATGATTTTAAAATATAATGTTTAAATATTTACTTTCAACTTTTATTAGTTTGAATGTGGTGAAGGAATACCTTGAACTATAATAGAAGGATGAGGAATCTACTTTAACTTTTAAGGAAAAAATTTCAATACATGCAAGGTTTTCTTTTAGTTTTAGAATTAAACTTGGACATTATATCGTTTGATTATTTAGTTCCTTATAACCATATATATGTGGGTAATTAAGAATATAGATGCTTGAGTAGGTATAAAAATCATTCTATGAGATATCAAGGATGAAATTGAGATTTGAATTTAATGTTTTTATAGGAAAATAAAGATAAGATTCAAAGTAAACACTAAAAATCATGTAGAGAAAAATATTATACAACATTTATGCTCTAGGTGTTTAAGGAATCATGATGGAAATTATATTATTGAGATTATTAAATGACCAATGTGTGGAATGGAAGGTCCTTGAGCTATCAAATTTTATATTGATAGTAAATATTTTTTATAATGTTGTGAATAGAGATAAATATCTACAAAAAGAACCACTCAAACTCTAGTGTTTGAAATACCAAGATTATTAAAATTATACTTACCATTTATCAAATCAAAAGCATAATGATGATGTATGAAATTAGTAACCTATTAATTTAATATTCCAAGTGAAATATTATGATTTCACAATTTATAATAGTGGGTACAGTAATTACTTGTTGATTTGTATACATACCATCAACTCTAGAACTGATAATGTCTTATTTGACTTATTATCTACAAACTTTTTATATTTGAGTAATTGTAAAATGGTATAAAAATTAAACAAAAATGATTAGATGTGGAATTAATAGTTAAAACCCATAATGGAATTTTGATCGCATCTACAATCAGTAATTCTTCTCTGATTGATGTTTTTGGGAATATGCTCCCTAAAATATCATTTTCTCCCTACAGTTGAATGTCATCTTATCTTATACATTCATTTTCATTATATATATAAAAAATATTACTATTTTTGGAAGGAATGTGATTTATGATATGTTAAAAATACATATGATAATATTTCATTACGAAAATAAATATGAACTTTTGATGGAAATCACATCGATTGTACATGTTTTCATTTCGGTTCAAATGTGATGTCTATATTAAATGGTTGGAATGAAACTCAACATCGATTATATTCATATTATGATAGATATTTATTTATGTCTTTCTAAAATAGTATCCTACAATTCAACTGAATCATGATGATTATTTCTCAATAAAACTCATTCTTGGTGCAACATCAATTTCAATTATTATATATAGAATGGACCAACTTTAGTTGTAGGAATTGAAGAATAAACTACAGAAGAATCATGACAATGTTTGTATTATTCTAGGTGAATCACTAATAGGTAATACTACTATAACATCCAATTACTATTTTTAGGTATTCTTAAACCTCTCTTCTTAATCATGCTTTGGTTGGGTTTTGTTTGGGTTTTCTTCTGGTAAAATTCTGAAATTTTTGGATGTTTCTCAGCAAGTGCATGGTTGGAACACAATTTTAGCAAATCAGACACCCTGTCATGCCAAGCTGTTAAAACCCAGGTAGTGGGTTTTTAATGGTTAGAACATGGTTTGGAAGATAGTGCACCCTAATAAGAGAAACCATGAATCCCATTTAAAATAGGTACACGGTTTTTCCACAACGTTTGTCAAACCATGCAGATCTACCCTGGAAATCATGCATGAGATTTAATTTATCCTAAAATCCAACAAATAAATATCAAGCCCCAAATTATTGGATTCATATGGACCTTGAATGAAACAATTTCATTTATTCTTCCTTGATAACACCGAAGAGTAGTTCTTGGACCCTCGTATCCCTCCCGAAATCGATTTGAAGCTTGAGGAATGCCCTTCAGTCTTCTTATTATTAGTTTCCTCACCCCAGTCTATATCTATCCTGACCTCTCTTATCCTCCCTTGGGTTCCATGGATCCTTATATTTAATTGTGGATCTAATAATATCTATTTTACATTATTCACCTAGGTTTTATACTTTTTACCAAGATTCCGTGATCAACGTTGATCGTTGATGATTCCTGGTTAGGGTTTGGTTATTCGAGATCCATTGATCCCAAGGTAGGTGGTTCTACCATGATGCCCAATTTATATTCACCCGAAATATATTCATTTATGTTAATTTTTTTTAATTAAATTAACATTCTAGATTTAAATTAAATTCATTTTAATTTTATTGTTAGAAAATGATCCAATTCGATTGAATTTAGAAGTTAGGTTTTAAAAAAGGGTTTTCTCATGAAATTGGGAAAACCTGAAATTCCAATGAAATGGGGTGTGGTTATAAAAGATAATGATATTTAAATTGTTTAATATAATTTTTTTATTTGATGTAAATTATTTCAATTAGTATTTTTAAGTATAAAATTTATTTAATAGAGAAATTATGAAAAACACTAATTCCAATGATTTGGGGTCTTACAGAGAACATGATGGAATCTTTTGATAATTAAATTCTGGTATTTAATTATGATAGTCAATAGTAAAATTTATTTTTGAATTGATTTAAAATTATTAAATTTTAAAAATGGATTAAACTGGATTTGATATAATCATTATGGTTTTATCTTGGAAAATTCATGTTTTTGAATAAAAACTAATTTTGGTTTTTAAGTGAAAAATTCGAATATTTGAAATAGATAATGGAATTAACTGTATTTTAAGAATTACTAAAATAAATATTCCATCATTGATATTTTATTAGATCACATGTAACACGTAGGTAGTTATTTATTTATTGCATGAAACAATACGATTTAAAATGTTCCAAAACATAAATGACACACATTACATCCCTTAGGCAATGGTGATGAGTCCTCTTTTACCTGAGAT
The DNA here is from genome assembly GCA_963277665.1 of Viscum album. Classification (NCBI taxonomy): domain Eukaryota; kingdom Viridiplantae; phylum Streptophyta; class Magnoliopsida; order Santalales; family Viscaceae; genus Viscum; species Viscum album. Next base: position 1,303,702,943 of record OY728157.1, read on the forward strand.
CAAATTGACGTAAATACATACTGTGATCCCACCTGGAGTGTGGAGTCCATTATCTGGAAACTAGCATACCTTTTTAGTTATGTGACCATGTTTTTATCATGATTGTATTTCAAATTAATATATTCTACTGTTGTAAACTATTCTACATGCCTTTTGATTTATTTAAATTGTTTTGAATAAAATGTTTATATTTAATAAATTTGTATGAAGATTCATTTGTATAATTTTTTTCCATCACTTGACATATATTTTCATCATTTTAAATGTAAATTGTGATTTTTTGAAATATAATTCAGAAATTCCTAACATTTTTATTTGAAAATTGAAAGCATTTTGTTTGTTTAATTTTATATAAACATCATGTTATAGAATCCCTAGTGAGACCCTTCTAGGATTTTAGCTCACACCCAACCTGTGCCTTCGGGAGTTTGTCTATTATCTCCTTCCACGTTTGAGTTGTGGTAAAGCACTACATAGAGGTTGTTCTAGCTATTAATCCATGGAGTTGGGGAATTGTTTCCTTTGGGGTCCTGGACTATTTACATTAATGTTTTCTCTATACATTGTTGTAGTCCTTTTAGATGTTTATTCCGGATTTTATTATGGTACTCTACTCCTAGTTGAGTTTCTTTTTTATTCATACTGACTATTTTTCATTTACTTCTCCAATTCTTGTGTGTTTTTTTACCACTTTTATATTTTAGGATTTTTTTGTGCTAGTTGGCTATCCATGGAGATAAAGAATACCCTTTGGTCCATGTCATGTACATTTTGGTCATCAGGTTACAAGGGTAACTATGTTAGTGCATGAAAATATTTTATTAGAGCTTCAGATATTTTTCCTTAAGGCCAGTGAGCTTTGTTTGATCTTTTTCAGAAATACGAGGTAGTTGTAATTGAGTGTCTAGTCAGCTCTCACTAAAATGATCCTTATGTCACAAGGGGTGGTTTGGGAAATATAACATTTATTTTTGTTCTTATTTTTCCTATTTTTATTCGGATTAGTGAAATCAAAATATTATTTCTCTATATATTGGGATCGATTTTCCCTCACATCACTATTTGAGTGTTAATAGGATGTCTTATTTGTTGTTTTCTGGTGTTGTGTAGCATCATACAGCCGGGAAGACCTATGAATTAGATCCATGGGATAGCTATTTCTAGTCCTCAGTTATCAAATATTTTTATGGACCCAAATATGGTTGACATAATCATGCATGTTTCCCAATCTCGTAGATAGACACTACTACTAGTCCCCATTCAGACTCTTGATGTGTAACTATAGAGGGTGATTCTCATGAATAGTTCGCAATATTGCCTTTTCTAGAATCCATCATTGTTCAAAGGAAGAAATGATCCTCAAGAGGCTGAGGAATGGTTTATTAGCATGGAGATCTTGTTCCGGTTTCTGGAGATACCAAAAAAAATTATGGTAAAGTGTTCCAAATTTTTACTACAAGGATCAAGTAGAAGATGGTGGGACATAATGGTGATGGTTAATAATCATAAGGGCTTAGATTTCAAGGACATCAATGTTATTTACACCAACTAGTTCTATCTAGAGTCGATGTTCTTGAAAAAATCTACAGAGTTTTTCAAAATTGAGGAGGCTGATAGGATCATAACAGAGTATGCAAACCATTTTTATAAGCTTGTGCATTTCACATCTGAGATAGTATTGACTGAAAATATGATATCTTGAACGATTGAATTGGTACTAAGATATGATAATCATTCTCAAGTAATCTTGATGAATTTTATTTTTTATAATGATGTGATGGATAGATCCCTAATGGTCGACATAGACCTAGCTGGAAAGTGAAGGTTATTTAGAGTTTAATTCACTCCCAATGGAAGTGTACATTCCTCCGAGGGAAAGAGAAAGCTTATGGATTATCGTGGTGGTTCTCAATAGTAGAATCATTCTATATCTCTTTTAGATCCTATAATAGGATGGTTGATTTTCTACGATTGAAAAAATCATGGAAATTCTAAAAGGGTTTGGGCTGAGGTACCAAAGGTATGTGGTTCTTGTAGGAATTTAGGACAACTATAGATATTCTACCATATTTATTCTACTCCACATAGTGGAACAAGATCATTTGAATATCCTAATGTTATAGTTCAATTAGATAATTTGTGTTTAAAATGGATCCATCCATATCCATCTAGAATAAATATTCTTCATGTAGTAGAAGAATATCTAGAATATTCATATGTAGATCTAGCAACTATGAGAGGATCCATTACTATAGCTTCATCATTAATGACTTCTCTATTTGATACTAGTGAATATCATTTATTTATTTCAACAAATATTTTTAATATACTAAATCATATGAGGTAGATTTTATCTTATGTAACGTATATCAATGCACTGCTTGGTATGAAGAGAGGGAAGGTTCTTCATAGTTCTACTTTTGATTTCTCTCAATCAGATTGGGTTCCTGGTTGGGGTTTTCTGCTTACTAACATGAATCCTATTCACATAATGTTCAAGAAATATTGGATCATTGCCAATAAATCTGGGGATGAATTTTATCTTCAATGGATTTCCTTAACTATACTGATGGTGTGTGTGACGCCTTCCAAGTAGAATAGAACACAAGGTCATGTAGAGCTGAATCATATTATTCGAAGCTGGGGAAAGTGATATCTATGTTTCATTTTGATCTAGAGTGGGATTCCTTGAGTGGTGATCTCCCTCCATTTGATTTTGAGTTTCACAATGTTTTCCCTTATGACTTATATGGTTTTCCACTTATAAGAGGGGTGATGTTTTCAAACAACTTAGTGCTTGGTATTCAACCAGATTCTATTTCCCCTTACCATATGGAACTAGCTGAAATGAAAGAGTTGAAGTCCCGGTCGGATGATCTTCTTGAGAAAGGATTTGTATGCTAGAGTGTGACACCTTGGGTGGTGCTGGCACTATTTGTGAACAAAGAAAATTTTTCTCTTTTCCTATATGTTTATTATCAAAAACATAATCATGTTATGATAAAGATAAAGTATTTCTTCCACATATTGATGATATGTTTGATCATTTGAAAGGGAAAAATGTGGTTCTCTAATATTGACATTCAATCTAGTTACAATCGATTTAGAATAAAATAAAATGACATTCCAAAAACCCCCTTTCAGAGTAGGTATGGCCGTTAGGAGTATCCGGTTATGCCCACTGCTCTAACCAATTCTCTTGTAGTCTTTATGGGTTTAATTATTGGGATTTTCTATGTGTACCTTGATACCTAGGTGGTAGTATTTGTAGATGACATAATTTTTTACTCAATGTCTATGGAGGATCACATGCATCATCTAAGAATAGTTTTATATTTTCTAATAAAACATGGATATTATGCTATGCATTAAAATGTGATTTTATGATTTAGGATGTGATGTTCTTGGGACATTTAGTATCAAAACCTAGAATATTAGTTGATCCTAAAAAGTTAAAGGTTGTTATGATATGGTATTAACAGTGAAATTTCTATGAGATTCAAAGCTTCTAGGGTTCAGTTGTTTATTACTACCGGTTCATTGAGGACTTATCTATGTTGGAATCTCTAAGGACTCCACTTAATCAAAAGGGTGTAATGTATTCGTGGAATGATAAATGTCAAAAATATTTTGTTCAAATGAAACATATTTTTATTATATCTCTAGTGTTGACTCTTCCAGTCACTGGGCAGGGATATGTGGTCATTTTTGATGCATTGCAATTAGGATTGGGTTGTGTTCATATGAAAGGTGATCATGTTTTTGCTTATGGATATTGTCTCTTAGGTTACTAGAGAGTAATTACCCAACCCATTACCTTGAAATTGTAGTTTTTATGAATGTGCATAAGAGTTGGGAGTATTAATGTTTTGGATAATGGTTTACCATGTATTCTACCAACAAGATCTTAAGATATATCTTCTATTATAAATATTTGAATCCCCACTAGAGGCAATTGGTGGAATGACTATAGTATTTTGACTTCAAAATCTCTGATACCTCAGGGAAAGGGAATTTCATTACAGATGCTTTCAAAAAGATATTTATGACCCAGGTAATGAAATAATTTTGGGAAGAGTGTGACTTGATGACTCTATTTTCAAAGTTTCATATCGGAGATAAGAAATTAGGGGATGAGTTTTCCTTGGCTACTGTTCAGTATTCATCCACTCTTCCTGAGATGATTCTATAGAAATATTAGAAATAATATGACTTATGTAGTATTCGATACTCTCTTTATGTTGGGGAGAACCTTTTCTATTGGTTGTTCTCCAATGATGTAATTCTATGATTTCATAATTTTTATGTTCTGCTGGTAGCGATGAATAAATTTATTTAGGGTGATTTCTATATTTTAAGTGGACTGTACCCCATGGAACTGTGAAAATGATATATGAATTTAGGAAGAAAATTTTTTTATTGGGGTATTATTTGTCACTTTATTAAATTTTTCTCTCATTATTATATATGCATGCAGGACAAGGTTGAGCACCAAAAGCCTTCTAGATTGATTCAACCACTTCCAGTCCTATCTTTGATGATAGATAAGATATTTATGGAATTTTTTTGGGTTTTTGCATACCCATATAACGAAGAACATGAGATGGGTTGTGATTGATTTGATGATAAAATCACAACACATTATACCTATTCGTGATATAACCAAATTTGTAGATTTGGGAGATATCTGTGTGAAATATATTATATTTTTATTATAGTTCTATCTTTTGTAGTATCTAATAGGGATACTCGGTTTACTTCTTGTTTTTTAGAGATTCAATAGGGAGGCTCTAGGAACTCATGTCTATTTTAGTACGGTGTACCATCTACAGTCGGATGGCCAAACAAGAAGAGCTATAGAGATTCCTTATGATAAACATTGTACTTGTGTTCTCGACTTGGGTGGGGCTTAGGATGATCACTTTTGGATGGTTGAGTTTTCTTGTAACAATACCTACTAGTCTATGATTAGGATGGCTCTGTTTAAGTCCCTGTATCAATAGTATCTTAAATCATTTCTTGGTTGGTCAGATAATGATGAATGTTCCTTGGTTGGACTAGGCAAGGTTCAGGGGGATACATTAATGATTTAGTTTATTCTTCAGCGAATGCTGAAATCACATAGCTATTATAATTTGTATCGATATCGTTGTCAAATAACATTGAAATTAGATATTGGTGACTAGGTTTTCTTTAATGTTTCAACTACTTTGGATCATCAATAGATTGGGAGGAAAGGGAAACTCACTCATTATTTTGTGAGGCATTTCTAGGTTTTTGAGAATGTGGGAATAGTGGATTACCATTTAGAACATCCACCATAGCTGATGTCGATATATAACATGTTCCATGTATCCAATTTACAAAATAATTTATCTGACCCATCTCATGTTTTGATATGGGGTGATCTTGAAGTATAACCTCATGTATCCAAGATTGAAAGACCAATCAAGATAGATTATTATGAAACTAGGGTACTTTTTGGGGGGATGATACATTTTCTTCATTTACTATGGTAGCATGGTTCTGAAAGTTGTGAGATGTGGGAGAGGGAGGATCATATGAGATAGTAGTGGCCTCATCTTTTTAATATGGAATCTTCTAATTAGGCTTTCGGGGGATTGAATGATTCTATGGCGGGGAGGTTGTAATATTGTGTGATTGTTTTTATATATTCCTCTATGCCTATTTTTAATCATCCTTTTTTTGGATATAATTTGATATTTCTTCATGTGTAATTTTGAATTTTTTTGATGTTTCTGGGATAGTGGATGGTTGGCACATGGTTTTCCCAGACATTTCTCCCTCTGAAGAAAAACATTGAAAACCTTGGTAGTGGTATTTTCACAGTTGGTAAATGGATTGGAAGACCATGCACCCTCTAAATAGAAAAAATAAATCCCATTTAAAAATAGTGCAGAGTTACTCTCTATGGTTTTACAAACCAAGAATCTCCACCCAAAAAACCATTCATGGGATTTCGTTAATCTCAAAATACAACATAAAAATATTGATGCCCCATTTTATATTTCATATGGACCTAGAATAAACCATTGTGATTTATTCTTCCTTAGTATCACACTAGTGAAATTCTTGGCCCCTCATATCCCTACCATAAGTTATTTGAACCATGAGGAATGACCTTCGATCTTCTATTTGTTAGTTTCATCACCTTGATCAACATCTCCCATGATTACACTTCTCCTCCATATAGTTACATGGATCATCTTATTTAATTTTGGATCTAATACTCTCTTTTTTAGTTTATAAAACAATTTTTGATCCTTTTCAGCTAGATTCAGTGATCATCATTCTTCATTGATGAATCCTGGTTTGGGTTTGTTTATTCGATATCCATTTATCCTGAGTAAGGTAGTTCCATTATGATTCCCAATTATTATTAACTGGAAATTTCATTATTTAATTTCAATTGTTTGAATGAAATTCAATTTCTTAATTTTAATTAAATTGATTTCTTTGGATTTATTGGGAAAAGATACAATTCCAATAACATGGACAATTTGATTTTTGAAATGGGTTTTTGGTATGAAATTGTGAAAACCCCTGATTCCATTGAATTGGGTTGTGTTTATGGAAATGGTGATATTAAAATTAAAAATATAAATTTTAGATTTGGTGGATATTTTCTCAATTAAATTTTTTAATTTAATTGTGAAAGGGATTTGATGGGAAAATTGTGAAAAACCCCAAATCCATTGAAATTGAGGGTTTATTGTGAAATTGATGCAATTATATGAAAATGAAATTATTAAATTTAATTTTGAAATTGAATTGTAAAATTAAATTTTTAATTGATTTTAAATTATTATATTTTGAACATGTTATAAAGTGGTTCTGATGGAATCCTTAGGGTTTTATCTTAGAAAACGCGTGTTTGTTTAAAAACCTATTTTGTATTTTGGTGGAAAAGTGCATTATTTGAAATGGATAATTGGATTTATTTTATTTTAATAATTAGTAAAATAAATTTCCCATAATTTAATTTTAATTATAGAACATGAATTACTTAGGTTGTTATAGAGTTTTTGGATGATGCTCTATGATTATAGCTTTCCAAAACATAAATACAGCACATCACATCCCTTAGGGGTTGGTGATTAGTCATATTTGACCCGATCTCAAAGGGACATATGTACATATTGTCTTGTCACCTTGAGTGATAAGTCCCTTAGACTGGAACTATGATACAATCAAATTCATAAAACAATATTTCATACTTGTTTTTATTTATAAAGATTATATTCCATTATTTTAAACTTGGTTACATTCCTTCTAATTTATATATGTTATTTTATAAAAAAATGTATTTATATAATACATTTGATTAATTTTATATATGTATAATGTAAATCCATCACATTAAATGTACTTCCATCATTTGAAATGTGAATAATGATTTATTCAAATATTCTCTTTTGATACCAAACCTTTTTATTTGAAAATTGAACGAAAATTGGTCGGTTAATTTGATATTGGAATCTTATTTTTGAATCCTTGGTGAGACCCTACTGGCCTTTTATATCAAACCCTAACTGTCACTTGAGTTGTTTGTAGATTAACTACTTACAGGTTTGGGTGCAGGTAATGTGCCGCATGAAGGAGGATCAAGCTGTTGATCTATGGACTTGGGGAGTTACACTCATTAAGATATGTGCGGTTTACTTTCTTATTTTACTAATACATTGTTTTAGTACTTTGGGTTGTTTATTCCTAATTTTATTATTTTATACTACTTCTACTGGAATTTCATTAGTATGTATATATACTTTTTTGTCTTCACTTTTGCAATTATTATGGAAAAAATCTTCCCACATTTATTTGTATGATGCCAGGTGCTAGTTGCCAACACATGGGAATTCAGAATGCCCTGTAGTCCATGTAAGTACTTGCTCAGACATTAGGTTACCTGGGCTCCCACGATATTTCATGACACATATTATACATTTTAAGAGTGAATATCGGTCAATTATACTCTTCATTAATTTAAGATATAATAAATTAATGCTTAAGAAGGAGGATATACACAAGACATGATTTATTATAAGGTACAAACAAAATACTTATATAATAATACCATTTTGTTTTACTAATTCCACTGCTATTATCATATATTTATTGAAAATAGTCTTTAGATATTTAATTGATGTTTTCGTAAAAGTCATTATAGAGTATATTTTTGTAAATTGAATGATCACGTGAGATCATGATGATCACACGAGGATCTTACAAAAAAAAATAAAGAAGGATTGGATGTAATAATAATTTAAAAATTGTGAATTATGGCTAAAAAAGATTCATTTTTTTGTTATATAATCTTAACGATAGAATATTAGTGGGACCACCAATGTTGATTGCTATTGAACACTGGCCTAGAACAAATTGTATAGCTGAAATCCATTGCATTCATAGTTTTTATATAAATTCTTATCAATTTGTGGGGAAATTATCATTAATATCTATTCCACTCACTATGTTAACATGAAAGTGATCATGGATCCTTTGGGAAAATAAATGTGAAGAAATTTTCAATAAACAAAATGGATGTTTTTTATCACACCCATGATTATTTTACCCTATATTGAAAACTGGTTTTCGATATAATGAGATATTTAAAATAATTGATTGGATTTTTTTCTAATACAGAATGATATGTTGATAGATTATTCATTATCATAATTGATTTTCCATTAGAAACAATAAAAAAATCATTATTTAGAGTTACCTATATCTTTTTTTATTTTATAGATATGGAGGAACTATATATATAGAGTAATGTCTGATATATAAATATATATAATGATCCAAAAAAATGTAACATATATATTCATAGAAAAGTCTATATGTTCTAGATATTTTGTTGGAGATTATTAATGACTTTGTAATATAAATACATTACCACCTTCGGATGGAGAATAAGGTATGAGATTCTCAAAGTTGAATGGATCATGCTGGTAAAACCTTAATGAGGGAAAAAGATCCAAAATTACTTGATTTGAAAAGGATTAGTCTAAAAATCTCAGATGAAGGGGGGGGGGGAACTTCTATTTCTCAAATGAGTGTTCAACCATCTATCCATGTAAGGATTAAAGAGACCGGTAAGGAAGTCATGGAAACGATGGAGAAGGTTAGAATTGTTCATATGTTCACCAATAATTGTTATAGAATGATAAAGTTAACGAACCATGTATGTGTCCTGTAATTGATAAATTTGAAGAATAAGATTTAGTATAATGATCATAGATCATCATACTATTTTCATTTTTTAATTATGAATATTTATATTGATCTAGAATAATATTTCTGATAGGATATAATGAGGAGATATATTAGTGATAATATTTTCTCATTTCCTGGTATGTCATTATGATAAGGTTGGAAGATAAACATGTAAGGTAATGTTAAAATTATTACACATACTAGAAATAAAATGGGGAAACAACATGATAGTATTTTCACCAAATTCACTAAAATTACTAAAACACATATTGTTATTTGGTTATAGTAGATCACCTTATGAATTCAGATCAATTAACTATAATCAAGAATAATATATCTCTTGAACATATTTTTATAATATATACTAAATAAGTGTTATGGTTTCTTGGTGTATTGAATTATATTGAATTTGATATAGATCATTGGTTTACCTCAATTTTCTAGTAAAATATTAAGTGTACATTTGTTACAAATTTATGTTTTAGCACTTATTATCATCCAATGAAATATGGTTAGTCTGAGATGACCACTAAATCAATCGAGGATATTTATAAGTCTTGTTCTATAAATGTTAAATTTCATCGGGATCAATAACTTCTTCTAGTTGAATTATCTTATAAAAATATCTTTCATATAACAATTCAGATGGCTCCTTATGAAGCCCTCTATATAAATATGTGTAGAACACTAATATGATATGACGATGTTGTGGAATATAATCTATTGGGACCAGAGGTTGCAAAAGAAATGGAATAGAATGTCACATCCATTCAACAGCACAAAAAGTAAGATCAGAGTCAATTGAAATGTTATGATGTCAATAATCGACGAGAGCTTGATTTCAATGTTGGTGAGAGTGTGTTTTTAAAAATTTCTACATAGAGGAGGGCTAAAAGATTCCCAAGGAAAGGATGGTCGAGGTTCAGATATATTTTTCCCTTGATTATTATTGATTGACTATGGTTGGTAGCTTATTTCTTTTAACATCCACCAATCCTCTCACTTGTTCATGATAAATTCAATTTATACATCATGAAGAAGTACATACTTGATCCATCACATGCACTGAAATATGTAGTCATACTAATGGAGAATGATCATTATTTTAATGAAAAAAAATTAGAAATATTGTACTTTAGGGATAAAATTCTATGGTACATGACTAATCATATACTTAGTGTTCTCTAGAGGAATCATAAATTTAAAGAAGATATGTGGGAACCCAGGGAAGTGATGAAACAAACATTTCACAATTTTTTATAAGGAAAATGGATTTTTTTTATGGTGAAATTCAATTTAATGGAGTTAGAATGTGACCCCATGATATTTTCTGATATATTAATAAATTTATTTTTTTGATAGCATGCGTAACTCTTCACACCTTGTTGTAACGAACCACAATAAACTATTAAAATGTTATAATTTAAAGTTGAAAATCATAACCTGGCCATTAAAATTGATGGTATCAATTTTGAATAACCTTATTGTTCATATAGTAATAGGTTTTAGATATGTAAAATAATTTTATAAATAATCACTCAATTTTTATTAATGTAATTATATTCTATGCAAATAATATTTCCATGAAATGGGTTTTTCATTTATTTTATTGCAAAATAATAGTTAATTTATAAAAAATTTAGTAAATATTTTTTTCAAAATATACTCCATTTTCAAAATAATGTTTCCAAATTTTTTTTAGTTTGTATTTTGGAAAATTTATAAAAACAAATTTCGATGATAATTGAAAAATAATGAATTATATGGAAATATGCCTTTACATTTAAGGCATTTTAAATGTTCCATTTTTTAAAATTGTTTAATTTCTATTATTTGTTAAAATATATAGGGAATAACACAATCTATATCACTAGAATCAATATTTTCATATTAGATTTTGATATAAAAACCATTATACTTATGAATTCATTTGCATTCAAAAACTAATTTTCAACATATTTTATGAGTAAAATTTTATGTTAAAATTTTCCACATCTATTAGTTTAATTAGGAAAAATTGATTCCATATTCACAATAATAACAATTATTATTATATAATAGGGGAAACATAAATTTAGGTTACTATGAATAGTTATCATACTAAATACTTTTCCACAGTGTAAAAGAGGTATAATTATGTTATGACCATAAGGTAAATTAATAAAATTTATATAACAATTTCGTTTATCAAATTAGATGAATAGTTTTTGAACAAAGGTATTCTTAAAGAGAGAATTTATTTATTTTAAATAATTATTTTGAATTTGGGAAAACAAGCTCGATGTTTGTGAAGATAATATATATTTTATTTGAATTAAAATTAATTTTTGATTCCTTTTAATTGAAGGAAATGTTAGAGTAATCCATTCAGTTTTTCATGGTAAAAAGGTAAAAAATAATTTATTTTAAAATTAATAAAAAATCATTTACACCACTTTATTTCATTATTTGAGGGTAAAATGATATTTATTTATAAATCAAAAATTTTCTTATAAATGTTTGTCCATGTGTTTGGTGTTGTTATATTAAATGTAATTTCTTCCACTTATAAAAACTAAATGTTATAAAAATGATTTCAAATATGGAATACTAAAATCCATATTTTTTGGATGTTCCCTTTTATTATTTGTCATATAATAATTTTATCATGTAAAAAAATGAATTTATTTTGGTTAAGGTTAATTTGGGTTTAATGTGGTTTAAATAGAATATAAAGATTAAAATTATACCAAATCATGTCTAAATTTAATTATATGTTTATATTTAGAGTGTGGAAACTTTTAACTTGAATATATATTTATTTGGAATTATTTTTCTTATTAATTGATATATTATAAATTAAAATTTTAAGAAATTCCAATTATGTCATCTCCCTCCCTAATAAAAGGGCACCCGTCATTTCTATTCTATACCCCATGTCGATAAATAAAACATCGAAACCATATAAAAATACTCATATAAAAAACCCTATCCAGGACATGAAGTTAAGAATCTTAGAAAAATCCCAACCCTTTGGTTATTATTAAGAAATCAAATAGAGTTCTTTCCAAGAATTAATTACTATAACTGACCACTTCCTTTTAACTTATTATATCATCCCAAACAAATTATTTTTATTTGTCATGATATCATGTCATAGGTATTCTAAATATTATGAAATGTTGTTATTATTATTAAACCAACATTATCCATTATAATTCTAATCAAATGGGATGTGTATGTATCTCTCTTACATACAAACGACTTATGTCTTCATGAAGCAATACGAATCAATTTTCATCCCCATATATTATATGGATATTATGATGGGTTTAATTTTTATGTATTATATTTATTAGAAATGTATAATTTTGTAATTATAATACCAAATCTACATTATTTCCTTATAATATGTTGGGAAATGATAACAACACTTGTGCGTACATGTGGACTACCACCCCTACGAAGCTATGGGATGTGGTTTTTATTTTTATTTTATATAGATGGTAACAAAGATATATTAAATTAATGTACATGATATATATGTTAAAAATGGATTATTTAATGGTGAATTATTATCATATAGTATTTCATTCCATCCATCAAAAAATTAAAATATATTTTATTCTTACCTATGTCCTATTGTCACCATGAATGATATAATTCATTTTCTTATCTACGAAATGTATGGTAGTCTATAAATACATGTATAATAAATATATATTATATTTAATCCCATATTAAAATTATATATATTATGTGACCGTATTTAATTTAAAATGAAAAGTTATTTTTTTGTGAAATTCACATTAATAAATAGTTAACACCTTAAAACAACAATTTTTAAAATGAATAATTGATAAATAGGAGTTGAAATGTTAAAAATAGATTATTTGTTATATTATAAATATGATAATGATTATTTTATTGATTTATAATAAATTTATATTTATTATTCATTAGTTTATAGTTGTTTCTATGTAATTGGAACTCGTGGTAAGAGTTTTTGTTTTATTCCTATTTTAATCAAGATTGTTTATTGTTGAATTTTTTTGAGTAAATTATATGATACTAATATGATAAATACATTTTTTATTATACCCATTTTCGTTTCTTTATTATACATATATTCTTTTCTTTTTCATCTCCTTATGAACTGAATGTACTGAAATAATAATCTTAAGGATATATGAATTTCTTTCTTCAGTCAAAAATCATGTTTCATCAATTTCTATGATTTCTAAAATTTAATTAAATAATGTTTCTAATATCATTATATGAATATTTAATGTCTTTTTTAAAAATTATTTACTTTAAAAAAATATCTTATAGGGAATTTTATTTTCATTTTCTAAACAATGTACTTTTTGGTCATTTTTTACAAAGGTAAGAAAGGAATGTTTTCATTTATATTATATAGCAGGATCAAAATTTCCAACCATAATAACAAATCAATAACTTGAATATGACTTTAAATTTTTTTAATGTATATATTAAAGGAATATATTTATTATATTAATTTTGAAAAAAGTTATTTGAAATAAGTGATTTTAATGGGAAAAGGGTATATTCATCATGAAATATTCCAAGATATCATTTAAGGAATTTTCTTTTAACATGAAATAATTTGATGTTACTTATTATTTACTAGGGATATGATTAAAAAGTATTAACCTTATTATTTCACTATCTATATTTCATTTATGATGATGAAATTTTTATGAAACCTGTTTCTCTACCATAGATTGTTTTAAGATGAAATATTAATGAAACTAATTTTTTCCATGGAATATGATATGATGATATTTTTATTATATTTTTTAATGCATTTTTTATTATTTTAATTATGTTATAGTTGGTTTTATAATAATATATCCATCCATTTAATTATTTAAGGATAAATATCTCTTGATAAATATATTACATGAATGGGGAGCCAAACTAGTTCACTAAGGGGCTATATTTACTATAATAGTATATGGAGTGAACCTTAACAACTATGATGGTATGGGGAGTAAACCAATATAATAAAATAGTATTAGAATTATTCCTTGACTATTAATTAAATTGTTCTTTATTATTATCGGTATACTACAAACATTAGTTTATGTTTATGTTATTCACTCATATCATATGATCTATGGTTCCATTACGAAGCCTTTATCATGAACTACCAAATAATTATTTCATGTAACATTATTCTTATTTAGGATGTGTAGGGTATAATTTTAAAATGTTATACTCATGTTGGCATAACATAATGGTGATATCTTCCTTGTTTGACCTTCATGAGTATCTGATCTAGTACATTCTTATGTTAACTTTTCACTGATAATGAAGAATGAAACTACGGTCCTATTTTCTAAGATGGGTTCTAGTTATTATGAATATTTGTCCAATTTGATGTAGTATCCATATATGTAAACTATGGGTCACTATAATTGGTAAAGGTGTAGTTAAAAATTAGAATAAATAATCAAATAGTTCAAAAAATATAAACTGAATAATCCTTTGTATAGGTGAATTTTCTATGTTATGGTAAAGAAATAAGTGCTGTTTTAAAAGAAAGACATCCTTGTCTAGATACTAAAAGTGTGTGTGGTTTTTAAATAGATGCATCTATTTGTAACATCCATAAAATTTTAGTAGAGGATATCTCATCTATAATTCTATAGTACAATGAATGAAACCTTATTTCACTCTGGTATTGAAACCTTTAATGAATATTATTGGGCTAATTCACATTTTCAATATTAACCATTATGAATTACATGAATATGTTTTGATTATTATTGAAGTTGGAGAAACCTTAGGTGTTATATAATAAAAATAATTTTACATGATTTAGACATCAGATAAAATATTTCTCATTATTATGTAGTTTTATGATTGATATTTTTTCATTCAAATTTTTGGTTTTAGTCAATGGATGGAACTCGAAAAAATATTATTAACACTGAATTTGGTAGACCATGAAATTATTTTCGCCCCATTAAACCAAATGTTATGAGAGATACAATGAATAATATTTTTGATATGATTTTTTATGAATCATAAGTTATGAGTCATACTAATCATTAAAATAAAAAATGTAGGGGACAATTATATATTTATTATTTCATGATGTAACATCCACATTCTTCTAATTTGTCATCTTATCAACAAGTTTCTGAGAAATGGATCCGAACCATTGAAAATATATTTTTAATCTATTGTGTTTAGACTTTGAAAAATTAATTTTTGACTGATATCATTAATAATTAGAATAAAGTCAATGGGGACTGTTATCAATAAATATGAGATAATGTTAATAAATTGACTTATTTGATTGGGATGAGTTTAAATGATTATTTTTAAATAATTTATTTTCTCTTATTATTCATATGAAAATGGAGAAGGATTTACTTTTTCTAAAGTAAAAGTATGATGAATCTAATGGTATATAAAGAGAATATTTTCAATGTCTTGTGAGGTAGGCTCCTTGTATTATCATTCAACTCAAATATAAGTTCAATTGATTCATTAGTGGGTTGAAAAATTCTTTGAATGGAGTGTGTATTAAGAGACATCAGTATCTATAAATAAATCATTTGATATAAAATCATGGTGTAAATAGAGATTTGTGTTACCCATCAATTTTATGAATTTGATAAGAGAAGAATGTTTTATTTTAAAGGAATATCTAAAAACCATGAATGTGTGAATATTAATCTTCTTTTATGCTCTATATGTGGAATAAAAACTGGAGTAAAATGTTTTAATGGGACTGGTAAATGATTTAAGCATGGATAAAATGTTCATCAGGTAATCTAATACAATATATATGAGATGATATTATCTAATGATTAAAATTGTGATAAATCTATACACAATGAATTACCCACACTCTTGTATTTCCAATTTATCGAGTATGGCCAATATGTTAACTAGATCTCAAATATGTAGGCCACTGATGATGATTCATGTTTTTAACCATTTAAAAATATAGGCAAAGGGATGTCTCATTAGGTCACTATTTCTAATGAGTTGTATGATAACTATGTTGTCAAAGGTAAACATTTCATCCATTATAGAGATTATAATGTATTATTTGAATATAGATAATACTAATTTTTTATATATAAAGAATGTTGTCAGGTACCAAAAATTAACTTCAACTATAAGATATTATACTTGTAGAAAATCCATTAATTCTTATATATAAGTTTTTAGGATTATAGAGAGACTGAAAAGGATTTTTATTTCACATGATAGTGAGACTGAAAATTGATGAAATTCCAATTGTGTTTGAGTTTATTGATGTCATTCTAGAAAAGTTTCATATTCCTTCACCAAGTCATAAATTTTATTTTTAAATGGAAATCATACCTATTTCTACAACTATTGAAAATACACTATATTGAATGGCCCAGATTGAGTAATAGGAATGCAAGAATAAAATATATGATAATATTTAGAAGGGATATTTTCATCCCAAGTGTATCAACTTTGGGTATAACTATTATTTATTTAAGAATAATAATATATTAGTGAGTATCTACATTAAGTATCAATAACATAATTAGAAAAAAATTAAGAATAATCTTAAAATGGTTCATATTCAAGACTAGTTTGATCAACTATGTCATGCTCAATAATTTTCCATAATGGATGATTTTTTGGATATCTTTAATGGAGGTTTAAAAAGAAGTATATACACAATATATAATTATATACATTGATTAGACACTATAAATATATATTTTTTCCATTTTTTCTTACTGATTCCCCCTAAATCATAATGTATTTAATAAATAGAGCCTTTTTAAATTATTTGGATGAGTTTATGGTTGTATTTATAAATTGCATTTCTATATATTCAATGTTTGAGGAACTGTATAATTATGAATTGGGGATTTATTTGATGACCCTATGGAAGAATAAAATTTATGAAAAATTTACAAAGCCTAAATTATAGTTATGAAATGTTTTATTTTTGGGTCATATAATCTCTTGAAATGGTATATTAGTGTATCCATCAGGGATGGAGGTTATTGAACATTGGCTCAAACCATCATCTAAAACTGATATCCATAGTTTTATTTGTTTTTCATGATACTATCATTGTTGTATAGATAATTCCCCATAAATTTATCATCCACTCTCTATGATAACTTAAAAAGTGTCCATGTTCCTTTAGATATATAAATGTGGACAAAATTTAAAGAAAATAAATAGAGGTTTATTTAGAGCTCTATTTATTACATTACCTTGTTGTTGAGTAACTATTATAATTTTATGAGTTGATTCAATGATAGGATTTAGATGTATTATCATGGATAATGATATAGTGAAAGCTTCGTTCACATGGAAATTAATTAATCCTAAAAAATTACCCAAATATTGATTTGGAATTAGTTATAGTTATTTAAATTAATGATATGGAGAAAATATAATTATGGTGAATGGTGTTATATATAAAATGATCAAAAAAAAGTTTAAAGTATATATTCACTCAAAAATAGATGAACATGTTCTAGATAATATGGTTGGAGATGGTTAACAATTATGAATACTCATTACATTACGACACTAAAAGGGGAATAGGGTGGGAGATGATTTTAGTTGAAGGATCAATCATGTTTATCTATGATGAGGATATAAAAAGGTCTAATACATCTATATTTTTAATGGATAGATACAGAAATCATGATGTAATGGGAGAAATCATATATTTCTCAAATGATTGTTCGGCCATAGATTAATGTAAGGATTAAAGTGGTGAAAAATTAATATATGGAAATATATTATAAGGTCAAAAGTCTCCATGAGTATAATCATATATTGTAATGTAATGACAATTTTCAATTCATCTATAGGTGACCCATCCAAACTATTTTTTATGATAGATCTATTTGATGATTGTAATAGTTTATTATTCTCTATTCATCAAGAATGTATGAAAATATAAAAAAAAATTCAGAGTAGTTCTATATGGTGGACACAGTGATAGATATTTCTTAGTATATCTCTATGATTGGTATGATAGAATGTAAAGGGTATGTGAAATAATTCTAATGGGATATTGCAAACATTACCCATACAATAATGGAAATGATAAAATGTCACCATGTGTTTTTTAATCATAATCCCCAAAATTTACAAGGCCATAATGATATTTTGGTTATAGTCGACCTCCTTATGAATTAAGTACACTTCTTTATAAGTAGAGATAATTTCTCTATTGGTGATATTTCTATAATATAAAATTAATAATTTTAAATGATTCATGTATTACCATGTTTAATTGTATCTATTATTAATATGTTGATTACCTTGATTTTCTACTAATATATTTATTTTAGTCTTGATAGAAATTTTATTTATAGCACTAATTATCATAATTAGATAGTTGCTCAGTCTGAGATTATAGTTTAAACCCTTGAGAATATGAACCCTCCATGGAATGAAGTGTAAAAATCAAGTATTATTGGATGAAGATGGGGATAGAATATAAATGGGACCTAATCCTTGTAAGGAAAGGGAATATAAATTCAAAGCCTCTAATAGGTACATCAACGAAGCTCAGTTTCTATAAAAATGTCTTTTAGATATTCATTGGTTATATCTATATTTCTACATTGGTGCTAAGGGGTTTCATTGAACTTATCCTTGGAAAAAGGTTATGATCTCTAGGTAGAATAGAAATCATATACCCATGATTATTTCTCGCTTTGAGACTCCTAATCGAGTAGGGAATGTAGTTTATCACTTGGAACTTCTATCACACCTCTCCCATTTTGGTTATGTAGTCCATTTATATCTCCTAAGGAAGTACATAATTTATCCTTCACATGGACTAAACTAATAGGTCAAATCAATATGAATTATCTTTAAATGAAGAAAAATCAGTCAAAATCATTGACTGTAGTGATATTGTTCAATGTAACAAGACCACTCAGCTTGATAATATTACCCTGAGTTTTCAAAAATTATAAAATAAAATTGGGAACCTGAGTATATAATGAAATATATATAACTTCATTGTTAATGTATTGGAGTAATGAAATTTTGATGGTGAAATTCATTTTAAAGGGGGTGAGTTTTATCAAACTATAATATAATATTAAAATATTTTTATGTAACTATGCATTTTATAAAATTTCCATTAACAATTGTGGTATTAATAAGAATTATAACATTTTGAACATTCTTCAACAATTCAATAGATAAATTAAATATATTGAAAAATAATTTCTAATTTTTTATTAAATCCATTATTTTCCTTAAAAATACATTTTTAATCAAAAATTGTTTATATTTTTCATGATCAAATAAAATAAATAAATTTTAGATAATTCTATGAGGTATATTTGAAAAGAAAAAATTACTTTTTGAAATCATTAGGTGGAATTATCATAGAGCTAATTTTTGATTATTTTATAAATAGAATGATTTTTTATTTAATTTTAAAAAATAATATTTTTATGACAAAATTACATTTCATTTAATTAATTTAATGAGTTATGTTTTATTGTAAACTTATTCTTATTATATCATTAGTTCATAGAAATTATGATTAAAAAAATTTAAGTTACTAAAATCAATTTATTTTTAGTGAATTTTTATGTAATATCAATTACAATTAAAAATAAATTTCGTTGGAAAACAATATTTCATCCCATTATATGTGTTTGATTTCAAATTTAATTCTTTTAATCTATTAGATACATTTTGTAAAATGGATTAAATATTTAAAATAATATAAATAAACATAAAATAATATCGGAAACATAATGTTTTATCAATATGAATAGTGGCCATTGTAAATATATGTCACCTCATTGAAAGAGGTAAAAATTGGTTAAAACATAGGCAAAAAAATTAAAATGACGATGAAATATAAAATTATCATATTTTATGAATCATTATTTTCTAAAGGCATCCCTGAAGAGTTAAATAATACATTTGAAAAAAATAATATTCAATTTGGGAACCCTAGATTTTTTTTATGGAGATAAGATATAGTTTATTCATATTAAAAAAAATTGGAATCCTACTAATTAATGGAATTATAGTATGATAAAAAAAATTGGCATGATGTAAATGACTAAAACACAAAATTTTTATTATTTTATTTATACATAAAAATTTGTTGAATACAATTTATTTATATATTTAAATGGAATTTTTTTACTTTTAAATTGGGTATTATCCAAAAAAAATGTTCTCAATGAGTTTTTTAATCTTATATTAAATATAATTTATTATTCCTATATAAATTATATATGATAACATTGTAATAAAATTTGGAATCATCATATTTAAGAAAATATAAGTACCCCCTTATTTATTCATATCATTATTTTATCATGCAAAAAGCAATGTTATTCTGTTTAAGGATAAAATAGTTTTAAATTTTTTTAACAAGAGTATAATGTTAAAAAAGTCACAAAATCAGGAGTACTATTTATTGGATGACGATATTTATAACATATACTATTTTTAATAATATATATTTCTATTTGAAATAATTGGGATAGAGAATTATTTTATTATATCTTAATCATTTATGAGATTTCAAGTGTGTCCTCCCCTAACCCTATAAAAGCATAGCCCTCCATTATCCTCATTAGACATCATTGAGCCTTATGGATTTACCATAACCCATTAAAATATCTTAAAAACATCAATATCCTCATACTATAGGTTATAATATACCGAAAAGACTGGCCTTATGGTCCATAAAAGGATGTACAAATTAGTTATTTAAATGGAGAGGTAATGTCCTTAACAAATCACATCCTTTTTAATCCTTATTTTACTTCTCATAATCAATGTTATTTATCAAAAAATAATTAAAAAAAGTAAAATAAATACTTTTATATTTTAATATTATTATGAAACCACCAATCTCCACCATCTCTCCCATAAAATTGAAGGTTAATGTATCATGCATGTGTACATACAACTTATCATCTCCACAATGTTATACAATTAATTTTTCGTCAAAAATATTTTATGGAAGGTTATTATCATTTTTTAATTTTTATATAATATATTAATGATATATTTATATTTAATGACTTATTATATAACATCTAACTTTTTCACATTCGAATCAGATGGAAATTGATAAAGTTTCTCATGCATATGGGTGAACTACCACATCCATGAAGTGATGTGATTTATTTGATTTATATTTTACTTAGATTGTAATTATTATAGGATTAATTATAATATTATATATATATATATGATATAATAATTTTTATTTAATATTGAGTTAGTATATAACATTTTTTCATCCAATCATTCAAAAAGAAGAAAGTCGCATTCATTCATACATTTGGTATATCATCTATATGAATAGTATATTTAATTTGAATATCTAAAACATTAATGGATGAAATTAAATATTTATATATTGAATTTATTTTATATTTATTTCATTATTATCATTTAGGAGATGATGGAACCATGATCAACATAAAATCACCAAGACATTCAAATTCTAATTTTCTTAATGATCGAGATAGTCAACACCCTTGACACGATGGGTTTAAAAAGGAATAAATAATAAATGGTTGTGAAATGATAAAATTAGACAATATATTATATTATTATTATTTAAATGATAATGGTATATATGTATAATATAATAAAATTTATTAAACAAGAGTTTAGATAGCTTTCAAATCATGGCCAATTGAAGGTAACAAATATATGTTTCAATCCTATTTCGAAGATGATTATTTATGATAGAATTTATATTCATGAAGTTATTTAAACATTATCTAATAAATATATTTTATTCTATCCACCATTTTTTATTTCATGATAATAAATAGTTTACATTCATTTTCCACACATTAAGAACATAATAAACTGGATAAATGTATTTAATGAAATATTAATTTCATTGTTTCTTCCATCAAAAAATATTTACTTCTATACCCATTATTTCTAAAAATTTTAAAAATATTAATTTTTTATATTCCTATATATATTTTTACTGTATTTTTTACCCATTTTTAAATTCATAATAAAATTGTTATATGGAATCATATTTAGGTTTTCCATACATGGTACATTTGAATTCTTTTACTACAGTTAGAAAGGGATTGTTTTTTCTATCACATACCAGATGTGAACAAGACCTCCCACTATCCAAAAAAATTAATAAATTGAATATTATAGTACATGTTTCAAATTTTCATTTCAAATAAAATTTTTTTAATGATAATTTAAATGTTTTTAAATTTTATGTAATTTATTTCCATAGGAAAAGATAATTTCCTCAAAAATATTACTTGTGATATTTTAATATTATTTTCATCTATGATTCCATAATTTTATCTCAATTATGCTTTAATTGAAAAATGATTTAACAATACCATAAATTTTTTTACTATTTTATGATTATCATGATATAATGTTTTGGAAACCCATTTCCTTTCCATGTGTTATTGTAACAGTCCATGTAATGAGGGAATAAGTAAATTTTATATAATTAATAATTATATAATATTTAAAATTGAAACTATGTTCAAAATAATATATGATAAATCATGTTTTATGATTAAAAAATTAATTTTCTAAAAATAAAGATTTTTTTCTTTTGATGGTGCACTAGATTTAAATATAGTTTTTGAAACTTTTAAAAATTATATTCTAAAAAGTAACCTTATTTTTTGAAATATGACTGTTAATTTTTTTTTTGGAATTTGTTTTATTATTCTGATAAGTTTCCTGTTATGATGAATGGTGAAAATCATAACATTTTAATTAAATATAGATTTTTCATCAAAATTATTTATAGGGTTTAATTATATATTTTATTGTTTGTAAAGTATAATTAGATATTTTTTATTATTTAATCCAATTTAGTTCATTATAATCAATTTCACTATGAAATTATATATAAGAACTTCATGAACTTTTGAATGTTTTTACTATAAAAACCACTTTTCTCATTCCCTCAATGAGATTAATTTTAAATTAATTTATAAAATTCATATGTTTTTAATTTTTAAAAATGGATTCCATATTTTTAATATTATGAACCAAATTATTCATTTTTTCTGTTTTATTTTAAGATATCATTAATTGTATATTTAATAATTTTTTATTAATACAGTTAATGGTGGATCAGGTAATTAAGGGAAAAATAATATTATAAATATTTTAAAATGTCCCTAACTCATGTCCTAATTTCATTTTATGAGTGTGTTTATACTGAATTCATCCCTCAAAAAAATTAGGTTCTTAAAAATCCACATGGATGAGAGGATGACATTTATAACATTACATTCAAAAGAAAAGTAAATTTTTTCACACTTTTGTTTATAAAAATTAAAATATTTTTAATAGATGGTTATACAGGGGATATTTTTTACTATAAAAAGTATTTTCAATTATAAAATATCTACCTTTATCATGATATGTTACTTTTAATTTTATGTAAAAAAATAATTAAATTGAATACTTATACAATGATGATGCAGTAATTATTTGATTATAGGATATATCAAATAAAAGATATTAAAAATTACCGAATAAAAATAATTATTAAATATTAATTTCAACCATGTATTTTTTATAATGAAATTAAATTTTTGTGATTTTTTAGATGTATTGGTTTTATTATATCTTTTTATATTATATTTTTAAAAATTAATGTAACAAATAGTTTCAAAATTGACATTATTGATTGTTTAAAACAAATGACATATTATTAAATGATATAATAATAAAAAAATACAAATTTAATCCAAATAATTTATAAAATTCATTAAATTTCATAAATAACTAATTTATTGGTCTTTTTACAGTTTTTTAATTATATTAACCCCCAAAGTTTAAATTACATGATATTATGGTTAGTGTTAAAAGGGAAAAAACAAAAAAAAAGATAAAAAAATTATCATAACTATTAAAATTTTTATTTTATGAATGGATTTAGACACAAAAACATATTATCTTATAAATGAATCAATTTAGACCTATTCTAAAATTAAAATTAATTTATATTAATTTAATATTTTGATGAAATCCAAAAGTGCCCCTCCCCTCTCTTATAAAATGAAACCCATTCTTCCCTTTCTATCACACATAAAAACCAGTTTGGTTTGACCAATATCATCTCAAATATCTTATTATCATCCTTACATAAATTCTATAGTCCTTATTTAAGGCATGACACCCTCATTGGAGGTTTTTTGTTTTTAATCAAAGGAGGACATCTGAAGAAGATGTATCAATTTTTATTAAGTGTTTTTGTTTTATTTCTTCTTCCACTTCACTGAAATCTTATTCCACCATTATGAAATAACAAATCGTTTATCCATAATATAATTACATGTTATTATGTTAATATCTTCACCAAAATACATCTCAATTTACATCAAAAGGTAAAATAATAAATCGTTCGTGTGTATTGAAGAATAGCACCTCACGAACCAATATAATTTGTTTTCCATAATCGCCTCTCATGACAGTTTGTAATGATGGAATTAATTTTTTACATATGATATTAAGAAAATATTTATGATTATTAAAAATAATATATAATTTATGTTCATACCATTCCATGATCATAAAAATGATAATGTCGTTTGACTGTATGTGTGAACTATCTCCTCCACAAAGCGATGTGATTTGTTTTTCAACACCACATTACATGGATGATATAAATAATTATATTTATATTTCTAATATGATATTTATTATATTATGATTATTATATATAGATAAAAATATCCTTACCTTATTTCACAAATTATCATGGAAAATGGAAACATAACCTTGGAAAATGTACGACCAACAGTATCCATGATTATAATGTTGTTTGTTTTTAATAACCATGCATAAATGTTTTGTGTAAAAATTATAACTGACATGTAAAGGTTATTATTACTTCATGAATATTATTATATATGTGATGGAATAATGAAACATTTTACTATTAACCTCAAAAGAATATAATTTTGGACCCAAGTATCGAATGTCGTCAAAACGTCGAGCATGAACAAAAAAGAATTAGAAATCATTATAACATTATAATAACTGATCTAAAAGGAATAATAAAATAAAAAAAGGTTCAATCGAAATTAAATAATTAAAATATGGTTATTTTTTGGAATATAAATGGGCATACATGATGAATAGGGATCATGGTAAGGGATTTCATCTCAATTTCATTTCATTGATTCAATTTTGATGTTTTAAACCTTTATTCTCATATATGGTCTATCTATAGAATCTTTGTAATTATATATAAATAATTTACCTATTATAATATTATTTAGTGTATAATTTTATTCTGTAATTTTTTTATGATTCATGTGTTTTCTATGTGAGAAGGGTATTTTCTTTGTATAAAATCGTCTTTTATAGTTTTCCATCAAACTCTTTTTTCTTGCACATCCATGTTTTAAAAATGATATTTTAATTTTTTTCATTTTGTTTTTATTTTAAATTATAAATGATGGATGTGCCCAGATATCACTGGGTGTTCCCATTATGTCTTAAATGATGGGTGTTCTATGATATTTCTCCAATGTATTGGGTAATGATTTTTTTCTCCAGAAAATTATATTTGTAGTTGGTTGTAAGGTTATTCCAATATATAAGGGTTATGTAAGTGTTTAATGTGATGATGTACCAAATTAACTACATGAATTATCTATTATTTCAAATTATTTTTAATGGAATCATTTATTTTCAAAAGTTAAAATAAATGATCTTTTTTTGGAATATTAATTCACTTTATGGGTAAAATATCATGTTTTCCATAAAGGTGTTTTCTATGGGTTTTAATGTTTTCATGAACATGAAGTATCTTTTCCTTTTATATTATATAATTTTATTTTGTTCTCAACCAATGTTTTAATATATTCTCACATGTCTTAAGATAAAATATAAGAAAGAATCAGATTAAGCGGTAAATTGTGACAATTGATCTTGAGAACGAAACCATTTCTTATTTTAAAAGTTTTTTCTTTTGGAAGAAATGGATACAATTTTATTAGTATACACTCTATATAAATGTGGAATTGTATGTATGAATTATGTCTTAATTATCTAAAACTCTTATCATGAAAGGATCCTCAATATGAGAGAATGTAAATTCTTGACTAAAACTCAAGATTATATAATGTTCACGACCAGAGAATTATTTTCAGTATCAATGGGTAGTTTAGATAAATTTAGATGTTTACGTTGGTTAATAACTTTCTCTTGAAAGACATTACATTTTGGAAAAGTTAAAATGATTTAGAAATTTTTGATTACCTAGTTACTTCATCTAAATTATTTATGTTTAGAATGGTTTTCCATAGAGAACACATAGACGTTATAATGGGAAAGAATTGATAGGGGGATATACATTCAAATCAGCCTCCCAAGATATTAATAAATGAAATAATAAAGATTTTCAAAGTGATTTATCAGTTGAATCATGTGGAAATTAGTGGTGGTATCCATGTTAGAGAAGATCCCAGTCAACCACAAGGGAACATGTCTGTTGTGGATCACTTCATGAGGCATCAAACCCTATATTTTAGTAAATAATATTCATATTGGTATCCACGTAATGTATCAATTCTATGAAAAATATATTTTATGTTAGGGGATGTTTGTAATATTAAAATTAAACCCTATAAAATTGTAGTTTTCAGGGTGAACCAAATTTATGGTGATCATTAGTTTAAATTAATAAAGAGAAAGATGACCGTGATTCCTTGAAATGGGAAACATGAAAGGATATTTTCCATTAGCAATATTTCCCAAGTATTGTTTAACTTCAAATTGAAAAAAAAAATCTATAATTGAGTCAAACATTTAATGATTTTATAGCTTAATTGGAACAAACATCATAATATTGGTCAAGTATGTGCCAGATTTTATTCAGGGAACATTTAGAAAAAAATTGTTTAATGAGGATTTAATCCATGTCTGTGAAGGGATTTAGATGAATGAAGATTTAAAATATATGAGAAAGTGTTTCATTGCATATAAAATGTTGAAATATAGTTTTTTGACTTGTATCTTCCTTGTAATGATGAAAGTAAGAAGAGGGTATGATGGAAGGCAATATAGAGCCATACAATAATCAAATATAGTGGTATGAAAAGGATGTTTTAATATTGTGGTATGTGTGGTAATAGGAACATTTTTGAATGTCTTATAATGTCTAGGAAGTGTTATTAATTTGTAATTTTTAACCACATGTCCCACGAATGCAAGGAAAAAAATCCTCAGGATCCAAATAATGGGTAACTGATAGCAATCCTACAATGAGATTTTTAATCTCTAATGAATTAGGTAATAATACTAATAAATGATCAATTATAGTTTCACATAATAGATATTTTCATTAAAAAAAACAAAATGTCTAGCACGGTCATTTTTTACTACTACTCCTGATTTTAGGCCATTAGAGGATGTCGTTACTGGTTTGTTACATATCTATTGAAATTATTCCAATAACCTATTTGACTCTAGATATTTACATTCAATCATTTTGGAGAAAATTTAATGTAATTTAGGAATATAACTTAAGAAAATTATGATAGTGATTTTTTTTGAAAACATAGGGTGGAAGTATTAAAGAAAAAATATTCATATAAGTATTTTTATTGTTATCAATGATATGTTCTTTCTGGAAAATATTATTGAATTGGACATACTAGAGTTTCATATCCTTCTTTGTATGTTTTCAATTTCATTTTATCATCGTAAAATAAATTATTGTTCTAAGAAAGTTGTTTTAAATGATTTTATACATTTGACAACTTATCATGAAGCTGATAAATTGATTAGATATGGAAATGAATGTTACCCAGCTCATATTTTGAAAATAAAGACACTATTCAAATTACTGATGTGCCAGTAGTAAATGAATACATGGATGTTTTATTAGATACATTTCTTGCTGTTATTCTTAATAAAGAGGTTGAGTTTATTATTGACTTTGTTATTGATGCTAAGCCAATTTCTAAACCCCACTATCTAATACCTCAAGAAGAACTTTTCGAGTTGGAAAAATAAATGAGAGGAGTTTTTAGATAAGGGTTTCATCCATCCTTGAACATCACCATGGGGTTATCCTATTTTATATGTTAGAAATAAAGTTGGATAAATGATACTTTTCATTTATTATAGAGCCTTGAATGACATAACTGTTAATGACACATGTCTTTTTCCTTATATCAATGATTTGTGTGATCATCTCTAGGGATCATAATATTTTTCTAAGGATTAATTGAGTTCGAGGTACCATCAGTTTAATGTTAAAGAAATATGCATTCCTAATATTTTATTTCAAAATATATATTCTCATTATTAATTTTTGTTATATCTTTTTGGTTAACCAATTATTTTGTTGTATTTATGGATTTTATAAATACAATATTTCATGAGTTCTTGGGAAATTTTTTGGTTTTGTATATTGATTAAATTTTGGTATATTCTAAAAGTACATAATAACATGAAAAATAATCTAAGGGTTATTTCTCAAACCTCAAAATAAAAAATTATATGGTATGTTTAGAATGTGTGAATTTTGGTTGAAAAATATTTCATTCCATGGTCACATAATTTTGGAAGATGGCATAGTTGTTGATCTTTCAAAAAAGTTTTTTTATGAATGGCTAAGACCCAAAAATATAACCAAGATTCATAGTTTTCTAGGTTTATCATGTTATTACGTAATATTTTTTGAAAAATTTACTTGGTAATTCCTCCCATAGACTATATTTACATTAAAAGGAGTTAAGTTCATCTGAAAAAAATTTGATGCTATTTTTCAGGAATTGAAAAAAATATTATTAAATGATCCATTTATAGATATTTCTTCTAAAAATGATGAATATTTCATCTACAGTGATGATTTGTTGAAAGGACTTGGTTTGTTCCTAATGTAGAATAATTGGGTAATTTATTTTGCTTCATTTAATTTATAACCACGTGAGTTAAATTACCATACACATGATTTGTAATTCTCTGTGGATTTCACATTAAAAATTTTGAGGAATAATTTGTGTGGAGTCAGCTGAGAAATATATACCTATCAAAAGGGCTTGAAATATATTAGCACATAGAATGAATTAAACCTGAGAAAGAGGGTATGGCTAGGATAAACCAAGGATTATGATTTCACAATTCAATAACATCATAGAAAAGAAAAAAATGTGTCATATGATTTTAGTTGGAGAAGTAATTCTACATTAACCATTTTATGTTTGGAACGTGACGCTTTGGTTAATGATTAATCAAATTTCATCTAGAAATTTTTTGGTGTAGTTAATGCCTCTATTTTGTTTTAGGTTTTAGTGAAATATCATATATCATATATAATTAAGTAAGCATATAAGGAAGATTGTGAGTTTCAGAAAAAGGTATAATTTGATAAAAGGGTATGTTACCTGAATTTAACATTGATAAAGATTGGGTTTTGATACTTGGGATGAGATTATGTGTGCATTGTGATTCATAGTTGAAAAACAAGTTATTAAGTGATGCTCATAGTTTCACATTATCTATCCATCCAGGAATCACTATGATGTATAGGGAACTTTAGGAGTATTATTGGTGTGATGGAAAGAAAATGGATATTGAAAACATTACCATTAGAAGTTTGAATTTCCACCATTATAAAGAAGAATATCATATTTCAAAGGGGATGCTTTAGCCTTTTCCAGTGCCATAGTGGAAATGGGAAAATATTTCTATCTATTTTGTTGTGATATTACAGAATATAACTTGATGTAATAATGTGATTTGGGTTATTATTGATCGACTGACTACATCTATATATTTTCTTTCTATTTGAGAAACCCTATCACCAGACCAACTTTATCAATTGTTTATAAAGTTTATTTTCATATTACATAAAGTGAATATCCCCATTATATATTATTATAAACCCATGTTAACTTTTAACTTTTTGAATGGCCTTCAAAATTCATTGGGTAATGAATTACATTTCAGCACAACCTTTCACCCTCAGTCTGATGGACAGTCAGAATAAACTATTTAGTCCTTAGATGATATGCTATATTTTTGTACAATGGATTACTATAGAAGTTTGGATCAACACATTTTTTGTTATACTTTTCTTAGAATAACAATTTTCATTCTTGAATAAATATGGTACCATTTGAGGAATTTTATGGGAATCAGTGTCAGACACCATCTCTTTTGAATGATGTCGAAGAATGGTTGTTGATAGGACTAGAGTTGTTTGATGAAACATCAAGGAAATTTTAGTTGATTTGGTGACACATGAGAGTAGATCATAGTAGGAAGAAAATTTAAGTGCATAATTGGAGGAATGATCATTCTTTCTAGGAAGAATATCATGACTTTCTTAGTGTTTCGCTATGGAAAATATGATGTGTTTTAGTAAGAAGGGGAAGATGAGTCCACATTTCCGAGAACATTATGAAATCCTAGAGAAAGTTGGATCAGTTTTCTACCAATTGTCTTTGGGTCCAATTTTATCTAAGGATGAAAATTTGTTTCATCTTTCAGTGTTAAAAAAGTATATTTCAGATCCATATCATGATTTGAGTCCAATAGTAGATCAATTAGAAGATAGTATTTCTTATGAGAAACAACCAGTTTGGGTTATTAAGTATAGTTTTAATGACTTGTGGGATAATTGGATTCATTAGGTTAAGGTGTTTTGTAAAAACAATAGTGTTGAATTAGCAACAAGGGAGTCTGATAGTGTTATGAGGGAATGATAACCCCACTTATTTAATAAGTGAATAAAAATTATGAAGATGCAATTTGAAAAAGGTGGATGAATGTAACAACCTATGTAATTATGTAATAATTATTATTCATATATTAATTATTTATATTTTAATTAAAAGTGCCATTATGTTCAATATAGTATACAATAATGATAGTTCTATGGTTAAAACATCAATTTTCTAAATAGTTAGTTTTGTCACCTTTTAATTGTGTACTTTTTTAAATATATTTTTTGAATATTTTGAAAACTATATTTCTTATTTGAAAGTGGAATATTATAATTTACTTTGGTTTATTTTTTGGTATTTTTCTAATAAGTTAGTTTTTTTTTGGAATAATGATAAATACTACATTCTAATTGAACGTATCTTTTTCATAAAATTTCATTATAGAGTTAATTTATGTTTTTGAATGGTTTTAAAGTATAATTATATCATTTTATAAAAATTTAATTCATTTTTTGTCATTTTAATCAATTTCACAACTAATTTGGATATAAAAAATTTGTAAACTTTTGAACAATTTTACATTAAAAACTGGTTTTCTCATTTCATTAATGATATTATTTATTATTTTATTTCTAAAATTTATGTGTTTTGTATTTTTAAAAAATAGATTCCATATTTGGAATCATGAAGTTAAAATTATTTAAAGATGCCAAATTTATTTTTGGAAATTTTCAATAGTAACATTATTACTTTTTTATTAACATGATTTAAGGTAAATTAGATAATTAAGGGTAAAAATAATATTATAAAAATTATAAAATCACCCAAACATTTTTACTGATTTAATTGAATGAGTTTTTTCGTCCTAATTTATCCTTTGTCAAAAATTTTGTCCTTTATAAGGAACATGAATGATAATATGACATTTATAATATTATATTCAAAAGACAAGTCAATTTTGTGAAACTTTTGTTTTTAATAACTAAAATATTTTAAATATGGGGTTCTATTGGTTTTATCCCCGACTATAAATTTTTTCGATATATAATATGTTTATTTTTATCATGATAATTTATTTTTAATTTTTTCAAACTTATTTATTAAATTAATGGGATATACAATGAAGATGTAGTAATTGTTTAATGAAAGGAAATATTAAATAAATGATATTAAAAATACTAAAATAAATATATTTTGAGATTATTAATGTCATCCATGAAATTTTTAGATTACATTAACATATTAATGACGATTATAAATAATTTTTTCTAATTTATCTTTATTTTTTGATATTTTTAAAAAGTCAAGAAATGAATAGTGTCAAATTTTACATTATTGATATTTTAAGATAAATAATTTTTTATTAAATGATATTAAATTTATGAAAAAATTAATTTTCTAAAATTAATTTGGGCAATTCATAAAATTTAATCAATTAAAAATTTATTGGCCTTTTGCTTTTCATATTAATTATAAAAACTCTCAAAGCTTAAGTGACATGATATCATGGTAAGAGGTGAAAGGGTTAAAACAGAAAGATAAGGATTAACATAATAATCAAAACCTATATAATTTTAATTGGATGAATTTATTTCTACAAAAACGCATCATGTATTAAAAATAAATCACTTTGGACCCAATTTTAATAGAGAATTAATTTTTATTAATTTATTATTATGAATAATTCTAAGAGTTAACCTCCCATCCCATATAAAAAAGAACCCATTATTCTCTTTTCATCGCGCATAAAACCCTATTTGGATTGGAAAATAACTTACAAAATCACATAATATAATCTCTCTACCACATTATAGTGGAATAATTTTAGGTAAAACACCCACCTTAGAGGTGTTAAGGGGTTATTCAAATGAGGTCGTTGTAAAGAGAGGTATCATTTTTTATTAACTGTTTTTATTTTATTTCCTCTTCTATATCCTTAAAATATTTGTAAAAATGATAAAATAATAAATAATGTATCATAAATATACTAAGATTTTAATTTTTTAATATCATCACCTAAATCCCTTTCCATTTCCATAAAATAGGAAAATATAATTAGTTGTTTGCGCGTACGATAGACAACCACCTCGCAAAATGATACAATTCATTTTTCATTACTGACTATAAATTATGGATATAATTATGGAAATAATGTTTACATATGATATTATTGAAATATTTTTCATTTTTAAATAATATTATATCATTTAAATTCTTCCACTTTCATGCGCATAGAAATTATAGTGTCATTTGTGCGTACATATGAACTATCACCTCCACAATGCTATGTGATTCGGTTTTTAACACCACATCACGTGGATGATATATAAAATTATATTTAAATGGATAATATGATATTTATTATATTATCATAATTAAATATATATAATATAATAGTTATCTTCTTTCCATAATGATCATTGATAATGGAAACGTCACTCATGCGTACGTATGGCTTACCGTCTTCATAATTATACCATTGTTATGTTTTCCTAACCATTCAAAAATGGTTTTAGTTAATAGTATAGTTGATGTAAGAATTTAATTATTATTTCATGAATATTAATCTAGATATTATGGACTAATGACCACTTTGACTGTTGGCATCATAAAAATATAGTTTTGGACCCAAGTATGGAATATCGCCAAAACACCAGACATGAACAAAAAAATTTGAGTAATTTTTAAAACATGAAAATCAAATTTATAAATTGAATAATAAATATTAAAAAGGTTTTAAATAAATTTCATAATTAACATAATATTATTATTGTGGAATTTCAAGGACACATTTGCCGAATCAGACACAAGGTATGGGTTTTTGTCTCAATTTCAATTCAGTGAGGCAATTTTGATGTTATGCACAATTATTATCTTATATGGTTTATATATAGCCTTTTTGAAAATATTTATCAATTATTTACAAATTATAATGGTATTTAGTTTTAAATTTCAATCTTTAATGGGGTTTACAATTCCAGTGTTTCCTAAGTGAGAAGGGGCTTTTCTTTGTAAAAAATCGTATTTTATGGTTTTCTATCCAATGATTTATCTCCCATGTCCATTATTTTTAAATAATATTTTAAATGTTATATATAAGATTTGGTTATTGGAAACTATAAATTATGGGTGTTTCGAGATAGGGTCGGGTGTGACCGTTATAGCTTAAACAATTGGTGTGCCCAGATAGTGCTCCAATGCATTGGGTAATGATTTTGTTGTCGAGATATTTTTATTAGAACTTAGTCATATGGTTATTCTAATTTTAAATGGTTTTGTAAGGGTTATTTGTTACGATGTACCATGGTTCCTTCATGTATTATCTTATCTTGCTAATGATTTTTTATTGGAATCATTTATTTTTAAATTTTAAAATTCATGATCATTTTAATGGAATGTTAAATAACTTTATGGGTAAATTGTTATGTTTTCAGGAAAAGTGTTTTCTATGGGTTTTAGTGTTTTTCATGAACTAGTGGTTTCTTTTCCTTTTATATATTTTACTTTGATTTGGTTCTCAAAGCATATTTTAAAATGTTTTTCAATGGACTTATAGGGGAATAAAGATGAAGAGGGGATCATGTGTAATTTTGATGAGTGATCATGAAAAATTACACCATATTTTATTTAATGGTTTTATATCTAGGAATAAATGGATAATTGTTTAATAGTATCCACATTGTATAAATATGGAATGTTATGTATGAAATATTTCGTAATTCTATAAAATTATAAGCTAGGAATGAATCTTAATATGATATAATTAAAATTCATGACTAAATCTCATGATTATGTAATGTTAAAGGTCGAGGCCTTATAATTGTCCCATTAGAAAATGTTTCTGAAACGAATTTCTTCTTTAGGGTTATAATTTGATGAATGTTTTATGATCTTGTTTCATGAATCTGTATTATTTTTATTATATAATTTATGGGCATGGAATTATATATCCCTCTAATTCATTAGGCAATGATCTATATCTCAAGAGATAAGCATGGCTAGAATGGGAATTGAACCATTTTCATTAAGGGAATTCATCTAGTATGATAACCATGTTTTGGACCACCACATACTGAAAAAATCTCAATAGGGTCTTGTTAAATGCCTCAATATATCCATTTTCTTATTCATGGTAGTATGATATATGGTTGGACTGAATACAATACATGGCATACAACCACTTCATCTCGACATCCTGGAAGTTGGTGATGTTATCCATGAGAATAGCATGAGGAAATCCAAATCAGTGGATTATGTGGGAACTCATGAACTCAACCAATGATTAGTACATAACATACTTTAGGATAATCAAATCAACCTACTTGGATAAGAATTCCCTCAGATTCAGGATGAAGCTGCACTAATGAGCTGTTGTTATTTGGTACTACCCCATAACATTGAGCCCCTATACAAAAATGTTCCCAGATTAAGTGGTGGTATGAAGGGTCATAAGTGGTAGATGTATGAATTTGTAATGCCTATAACATGAATGAAACCAATTAGAATACTCAATGTAATCATTGACCATGGTGGTCCATAAGTAGACTAGCCTCTGAATCTAATTGGAGAGATTCAATCCTGTTAGATGGGAACCAACGGACCTGACATGAATTTCTCATATAAACTATTGAATCACATCACCTTTGATGAAATGGAGAATAATTCCTTAAAAACCATGTCTTTAGGGAGTTGATTCAAGGTTTTTATTTTTATGGAGTGTAAACTATCCCATGTGTGATTTGATTCTCTAATGCTCGGCTCGATCCAGCTAGAGAGTTCCATAATATAGATACTCAATGAAAGGAATTATCAAATCAGGCATTTCCTCTACTATGGAAAATGATGAGGGACCTAATGTAGAATCACCACCAACCATTTAGTTTACTTGTTTCATATCATCTTCATCATCTAATGTGATGATAGAAATAATCCTATGATATAGCACATGAATGAACAGTTCATCCTCTTTAGTCTTTGTAACAGATGTGGATAAACTGTAAAAGGTATCGACTCAGATATTTTGTGACTGAGGGACTTGATTCCCTAAAATATGATAAGAAATTTGAGCCATTTGATGATGAGTGTGCTCCATTTGGGGCATGAGATCTAGCATTATCTTGATGTAGTCATCATTAATCTATTAAAGGAAAAACTTGGACACTCCCTTCACATGAAAGTGAGGGTATCAATATCAAGGCATAGATTCAGGCTAGAGATAAGATCATGATACTCGATATCATTTTTGGGGAATCCTTCTTATAACATGAAAGAGTCTGGTAGGATTACTTGTAGTGGGATGAGGAAGATGATCCCCAAAACTACCCTATTGATCTTAGGATCGCTGAGACTTCTACCAGATAGGTTTTGGAAGGAACCGTTGAAATGAATCTACCAATATGGAATAGTCTAATCTGATGATTGAGTAGCCTCATCTGGGAAATCAGCATCCAAGGGATGTTATTATAGGGTCATATGGACAACCAAAAAGTATTTCAATGCCTAGACCTTAACAGATTTCTTTAGAAAAAATATGATATCAAACTTTGAAAGGATCACTACCCACTGCGCTAATCATCCTGTAAGCATGGCGAATTTTAGGAAATACAATAATAGTTCCAAAAGTTGCACTATTTATATCTCTTGATGTTCCAAATAATGAAGCAACTTATTCATTGTGAAAACTAGTGCAAGGAATATCTTATCAATAGGGGAGTACCATATCTCCATGTCAAGGAACATGTGACTGAGATAGTATAAAATATTTTATATCCATTCATTGTTCTTCTTGGAAATAAGGTCACTGAGGGGCTATCAAAGGGAAGTCACATAGAGGACTTGAGGCTTCAAAAAATTAGGTTGTATCAGAACCATATGATTTAGCAGATACTTCTTTTTTTCTTTAAATGTTTATTGGAATTCCTCATACCTTTGATAGACGATACCTTTCCTCATGAGCCTTGATAAGGGCTTACACATTCAGACCATATTTTTAATAAATTGTCTTATGTAGGCTAAGTGGAAATGCAGGCCTCACAGATCCCATAGGTTGCTTAGGGAAGGCATTTAGATGTTGGACTTGATCTTCTAGGGGTTGATCTCAATGCCTCTGTATCCTATGATGATGCTGAGAAACTTCCTAGAGGTATCCCTGAAGGAACACATCTAAGGGATCGTCATTAAATACTTAGATAAGAGGAGCTAAAACAATTTATCAAGGTATTTGAGATGGTCCTGATGTTGGTGGGATTTTAAAACCATGTCATCCACATAGAATTCTTCCTACTTCTTGAGAATTGGTTTGAATATTTTGTTCATATCCTGCTGATGCGAGGATAATCCATTCTTCAGGATGAAGGGAATACCGTAATAGTATAAGGTCCCCTATAGTGCCATGAAGGTAGTATAATCTTCATCCTCATTTTCCATACAGATCTAATTGTACATAACGTATACATTTATATAGGAGAGGTCCTAGAACCAAACTATAGCATCGATCAATAGCTTTTACACTAGAAGGATAAAATCACATAGTAGGAAATGGCTATTGAGGTCTTATAAGTTGAATCATGGTATAATCTATGCATTATTCTTCCAGAATAGGATGATATTTTCAAGCCTTTTTGGGTACTGGACTTCCGAAAAAATTTTGGTTTTCATAAAATATTCAACCTCAACCTCAACCAAGGGACAAAGAGAGTGGTGAATCTTTCTATGTGGTTTCTTGAACCCACAATGAATCATTTGGAGACTTTGTTTGTTGAAAGTGACTTGATGTTCTAGTCCCAATATCTCATTATATCACTATGTGAATACATCTCTGTACTATAACAAGAAGGCCACATACTAGTACTTCCCCTCTGGATACATAGCTTCACTTATTAGCATTGGCCTCTAGTCTTCAATTGTACCATGGTTCACCCAAACCAACTCATAAGTGGTGGTGGATACACCCTCTTGGAATTCAGGAGAAGAATATTCCAATTCCTCTTCATCATGTGAGGCAATAGAATCAGGAGGAGGAGGAGGCTCTTCTTGGCCATCTAGTTAAAGTACAACATTGGTTTCTATATTGGCAGAAATAGAATCTCTAATGAGGGGTTCCTACTCCCTAGAACCCATGACCAAAGAATATATTAATCCAATTCCATGTTTCCATTGACCATGAGGCCTATTCTTGATGTCATACAAATAGTGGTGAGTCAGCCTTCATCAATTCAACCATGTTCTATAGAACATGTGGCAATTTTATGAAATGTTGTCTATAGGGAAAACCAATTGATACTTCATAGGGTTTGGGGATTCTATTATCACATGGGCCTATCATATGTAACAATAAAAGGTAATATTTGGATGTTACTTGTTTTTAGAAATTTTTAAACCCTTTTTATTTGAGATGACAAAGCAACCTTATAGGTTATGAATTTTAGGATCTAGCCTGTGAATTGGGGGAATAGACCAATTGTCCAAGTCGACCCATGGATTGTTCATAGTGGTTGTCTGATCATTGGTATGATCAACCCCATAGGTTTGAACATGTTTATCCTCTCTCTATAGTAGTTTATTTTTATGTGGTGAGCATCATAGGATATGATGGTAAAAACATCATATTAGAGAACCCCTACTCAACCGCTGAGGGAATACATGAGGCAATAGTGATAAGATGAGGGGATTGATGCCTTCGTGTGAAGACAAGGCCTACCCACCAATGGGTTATAGGTGGTATCCTATAACACTACCATAAATTCATTGATTTCTATCGAACCAATAAACTATGTATTTATCCAGAACATTACTCATTGTTTTTTATTGATCTAATTATAGACTTGTATTTTCATTTCCAAGGTTGTTAGATCTTCTTTGCTCAGTCCCAAATTATGAGGTATCCTGAGTGGGATTAGGTTGATCCTAGAACCTATGTACACTATGAAGGGGTATATGTACATGCCATTAATCTAGCATGTAATTTATAGTGGTTGTATATGACCCTATATGAGGGAACCATCATCTTCCCTATAGAATGATATGATGAGTTTGAAATCCCCCTACATGACTTCCCACGCATAGTAGTCCTTTGGGGTAGCATCATCTTCTTCAAACAGGATATGTATTTAGAAGGATTCATCCATGGACTCATGCATTTCTTTCAACTATAAGAGGAACTCCCTGATCTAGATCCATGAGGGTATTCTTTAGATATTCTAAAACATCTCTTAATTCCATGCCAAAGGCATATTCTTACCCATAGGTGTAATTCCTTGGAAGGAGGCATAATAGGTACTACTGGCTATGCCACTATGTTCTAGATAGTACTTGAAACATCCTTTTGATGACAAGATAACCCACTCTAAACCACTGTTACATGAATATCGATTGAATGAGGCCCATATTTTGATGGATGTGGCCGATAATGGTGTTGTTAGGCTAATCTAATTATTGAATTAACATTTTTGGTTGTGTGGGCATAATAAAAAAATTTGTCCAGGGGAAGTACTTACTATGCTTTGTGAAAACCAGGCTTCGAGGTCTCAATAGCATACATGGGTTAGTTTGAGGTGATGGACTGATCATTCTGGTGGCTCATATGCCCTTTACCATTCCTTCAATGATGTCATCTAAAGGCGTTTGGAGGGTCTTCATGGTATTCCTCACTCTTAGGAATCATGAAGGTATCTACCAACAAGAAGAAATTAATGGAGGCATACTTCTAGTCATAATCAGTGGAGTTGAATAGAGATGGGTAGAACCTTGGAACATTTCCCAACTCATGAGGCCTAAAATCACTGAGGTTGTGATATGGATTTAATACTGGCAGAGGAACTTTATTTTCATTATGCCTTCATCACCAAATAATTAAATATTTTGAGGTTAGAATAGTATATAAGGAGGTACTAGCTAGAGAAGTCACATCAACCACATGAAGTTATAGCATTCCTAATTGGGAACAAATGAAACCATGGGTGTGTTCTATTTCCCTATGAGACAACCAGTCCTCATAATTTTAAGTCATGTGGCTGGAATCTTCCTTCCATTCACCCAAGATGTCACTATCATTGCAAGGGTGGGTAGATATACGTGCCACCAGTAACAGGACTTCACCAAACCTGAACAAACCATGATCCACCTATCCCTAGAAAAAATTATTGAACACATGTCCTTATTTGATTCTATTTTCGAGGATCATGTGGTATGTGAAACACCCCAATCTTCCACGGTACACATATCATTGAATAATACAATAGTGTGTGTTGTATGCAACCTCAAGTTCTAACACACCACAACCAATAAAACAAGCCATTATGAATATCTATACCCACTTTTTGAAATTTTATAAATTTTATCTTTCAAAACAGACTTCATTTTTGGATTAGGAATGTCTAAATTAGCTTAGGATGAATTTTAGGTATTGTTTTGAAAGCATTCAAATCTTGATTAATAGTGAAAAACACTGAGTTATAGTTTAAAACAGAATTTTTATTTAAAAGATTATTTATTTTATTTAAAATTATTTTAGGTTAAAATAGATACAATATATCTATATAAGTAAAATGCGATTAGTTGGAGTCATTTTATAATTATTTTAGATATACAAAAATTTTATTGAACTTTTTTACCGTTTTTACCCACCTCCTAGAAGCATTTGCAAATTTACGTGAAATATTATTTTACCACTTATTTGAGTTGATTTTCAAAAATATGAGAGAACCGGTTGATATTAGTAAGTAAAATTTGGTTCAATAAGATGAAAATAATTTTTGGTGAACAATAACTTTTTACTTTTATTTAACATAGGTAAAAGTAAATATGGAATTCAAGGGTAAATATGATATTATTATTACCTTAAAACATGTCCTAATTCTATTGGATAAGTATATAATTCTACCATTAAAACCTTATTAATAAAATATGAACCTATTTGTTCCACTTGGTTTAGATTAGGACATTTATTATTATTTAATTCAAAGAATAGTTAAAAGAGTTAAAATCAATGTTTAATAATTAAAAAATTTTAATATAGGGATAAAAATAAGTTATATTCGACTATAAATATTCTATAGAAATATAAAGAAAATTCCTACATAATTTTATTTTATTTATATTTTTTAGACATTAAATAATTTAATTTATTTATGACACAATGATGAAGCAGTCATTACCTAATTAATGAAAGATTAAAATATTGGCATTATAAATATTAAAATAAATGTAATATGAGAATTTTTATAAATTTAACTAATTTTATATGTTAATATGACCTATTAGGGTTAGTTAGATAAATTTTTTTGATGTAATAATGTTGTTATGAATTTTTCAAAAAACAAATACCAAATAGTGTCAAAATTGACATAAAAAGTTTATAAAACAAATTTTATATTATTAATTGATATTATAATCTTAAAAATATATGGCTCCACCGAAAGACTTATTTAAATATAGGTGTATCATTAATGAACTACTTGGGGTTCTTTTGAGATTATATAGTAAGTTTATTAACCATATAATATAAAAATACAAAGAGACATGGTAAATGTCAAACAATTTAACAAAGACTTAAATCTAAAAGATAAAGTTAATTTAGTGACCCAAAACTGTCTAAAATCTATTGGTTGAGTGGTTTTTGACTAATACAGAACATAGCCTATAAATAATTCATTGTGGAGCCATTAGAAACCTAAAATTATGTTATTATAAAATAATATTTTTAGCTTTTCCTAAGGTGCATCTCACCCCTCTTATAAAAGGGGATTCCCCCTTCTCTCTAATTAACACATTAAAAGCCATTTGGCTCATCCAAACCCTACCCAAATACCCTCTAAACTATCCTACCATCATATTAGAGGCCTTACATTAGTCATAAACCCATATTATGGACCTCATTTGATCAAATCAAAATAAAGAA
The DNA here is from genome assembly GCA_963277665.1 of Viscum album. Taxonomy (NCBI): domain Eukaryota; kingdom Viridiplantae; phylum Streptophyta; class Magnoliopsida; order Santalales; family Viscaceae; genus Viscum; species Viscum album. The sequence continues at coordinate 1,303,744,748 of OY728157.1, forward strand.
CCCAAATAAGAGTTACATATTTCATCACCTCTTTCACCATCCTTTCTTCTTCCACTCATCTTTCTTTGTTGTCTCCATTATAAAATAATAAATCCCATATATTATATATACTGTGATGTTATCAAAAATATGGTACAACCATAATCATTATTCTATCAATCCATTGAATGACATTTCAGCATACGTGCTTACGTACGGCTTACTGTCTCCACGTCGTGGTGTAATTGTTATTCAATACATTATTATTTGGATGGGTATCATAATGATATGTAATATAGGTAAATAATAAATATAAATTGATAATGATTCTTCATATATGATATACCATCCAATTATATATATTATTTAAATATCAGAATAATGATATTGTCGCTCATGCATACGTACGGATTACCGTCTCCATGGACGCAATGCGAATCGTTCCCCAACGTATTCATTCAATACTAATTTTCATTGGATGATTAAAAATAATTTTTAAAGACATAATTTCATTATGAATATTAATAATATACATCCTATCCATAACAAACATTACTTACGTAACAAATCATATAAAGGAAAATGATTTCTATTAACACCCGAAATGATGATAATACTAAGATATTATTAACAACGCAATGATAAAAGATCATATATGATATAATATTAATGTATATGATTCTTGTATAATTTAATAAAAATTATTCGACCATTATAAAAGAGGTTAACTTACCCTCGACCATGGAAAATTACAGCATAAGGGTTAATTTCACAATCTCTTCATTATCCGAGGTTGTTTATACGTAATTATCTACTGGGACCTCTTTATCATCCACATCCATATTCCTTAAAAATCTATTTAAAAAAAATTTTATGAATTAATAGACAGTGGGGTAAATTCATTTATATCCTTGTTTGACCTTATATGTTTTTAAAGGAATCTTTCTGTCGTTTTCCAAACAAAGTATTTTATGACCTTTTCTACAAAATTAAGGTAAGAATGTTTTTTTAACTTTTACGGCGGGTGCATCTATCTTCTTCCATTATAACATCATCGAAGCTTCCATTACAAGCTTATAGGAATATTTTTGAAATAAGTGTTTTATTTTATAATTAGGTCACTTTAAATGATTTTAAAAAAGAAAGATATACTTCTCTCAATTAGTTTTGATTTTATCTATGTCAACATCCATTGATGGATTTTAAACTTATTTGATGTCAATTCATTATGATACAAATCACCCAAATTGTATTGATGGTTTTGTGATATGTTTGACTATGGATGTTTTATTTTTATTCCATTCATGGTTTATGGTTAAAGTATTGACATTTTTTATGCTAGTTGTTATATGAATGTTTATGTTATATTTCAAAATTTTCATATAACGAATGTATTGGAATTAGTAAGTGATTGGTGGAGCCTGCCATAGCTCCTTGATGTATATATAGGTATCATGAGATAGCTAGACATGGAATGGGCTGAGGCCTTTCCCAATTTGATATATGGTTTTGGCCGAGGCCTTAATCATTTTTAGATTTCTTGGCCGATGCCTTGAAAAAGAGTTTCAGAATGTCTGCCATTATACATTCCCTCATTATGAAAATAATTTTGATGGTTCATGTGGTCATTCGTCTAGTAGAATAACCATGATTATGTTTTATTTTTTCATTATTTACTCAGTTCATATTCCTTCCATTAAAGTATTCATGTATATTATTTGTAAAGGCATGTGGTTTCAATTATTCACCAAGATTAATATTTATGATATCTTCCACTGTATTGCATACCCTTAATGAGCATTTTAGCTCACCCATTTATTATTTTTCATTTTCCCAGATATGAATAAGTTATTTATGTGTGACTTTCAGGAATAATCTTGGAGGATTGGATGTTTCTAATGGAATAAATTCGTGTTTAATTTCTTTTCATGTTGTAATGTTGAACTTATGTATGAATATTGTTTCCAATACTACAAAACTGATCGGTCTTTGACAAGATTTCATTGTCATCATGCCAATGTTATTTAATAATGCACCGACTTTGGGTAACTAGGTTCAAGTCATTATAGATGGTATCAGTGGATGTTTAGTACAAACCTTGAATACGATATATAGATAAACATCCATTAGAGCACATTACCATAAGATAGACTTTGAGGATTAGTATAGAAGAACTTCCTAGAATTTTGGTAATGTAGAAATTTTGTGAGTTTTCCAATAAATACATCCATGTATGGATACGAGCAGGTAGAGGTGGCCTTGGAACAGATGTACCTAGGGGTAAAACCAGAAAAAACCACTTTGAGCTACACTTGAACGGAAACTGGTGCACGACAACGGCCCTTGGTGCACTTTTAGTTATGACACTCCTGGGGGATATGATTAGGAAAATTATCATTTTCTTTATAAACCATTATAAAGGGTTTATGAGTATATAATTCCTCAAAGAAATTTTTTTTTGATTATGGATTATATCTATAAACTGTTCAATTTATGTTAAGTGTTTTATAAGATTGGATTTATGTATTGTGATTCATAAACTAATATAGTGTATTCCATTGTTTATAAATGGTTCCTAGTGGAAGTAATGGAAATATTATCAATGAACACACTCTATGTAGGTATTTACCTCCTGCTCAAGATAATTATTGTGGAGATAGTGATATAACTAGTGTTGAGCAGCTTATCACCATACTGGGACAACTCACACAGGTTATGAATAATAAACTTACCCGTATGGAGCAACTTGATCCACAATGAGGAGGATCAATGTTAGACCACTTCATGAGGCAACAACCACAAAAATTCAATGAGGGTACATATCTATTAGTAGCTGAGCAAATTGATAAATTCTTTATGGAAAATATTCAACGCCTTGGGGATTAGCGAAAGGGAAAAAGTTGTCATGGCAGTTTACCACCTCACTGGAGATGCTGATAAATGGTGGTCATTGATTCAAAACACAAAGGAAGATTATGAAGTATAAAATATTGAATGGAGGTAGTTTAATGAAATTTTATTAGAAATATACTTTCCTCATGACCATCGAGCAGATATGGAAAGACAATTTCTGAGTCTGAGGCAAAAGGAGGATGAGAATGCCGCAAAGTATGAAGCTAACTTTACAATCTTAATGAGGTATGATGTAGATTATAAATGTAAAAAAGGAAGTAAGATTGACCATTTATTTGAAAGGTTAAACCTATTTCTCCATTGATCATTAGTATCACAATACTTATCATTATGCGAAGATATTGGCCTATGTGCTTTCAAGACAGAAAAGGAATTCTCTAAGTCTTATGAATTTAAAGCAAAGCAAGGGAAAGGAAATAAGGAAATAGGGATAAAGGGAATAATTGAATTTCCACCCTATGATAATTGAGGAAGGAAGCACCCTATTTCATATCTAAAAAAAGGATTATCCTACAAATGTGGACAAAAAAGCCATCTTGATGGTGATTGTAAGGGAAAGAAATGTTCTTCCAATGTTCAATGCTTAAATTGCAGGGAGATGGGAAATTATTCAAATTAATGTCCTAAGCGTTAGGGAAAGTTACCTCAGAAAAGGCCAAGGGATCAAGGTCAATCTTTTACGATCTCTATTGCTGAGTATGAAGCCCCGAAACACGTGGTGGTCTGTAATTTAATGGTTTCCTCACATTTATCCAATCTTTATTTGATTCTGGATCATATCATTGTTTCATATCTTCCAATTTTTCTAATAAAATTAGATATTTCTAATTTGATTTAACAAGGGAGTTGTCAGTCAAATCACCTAAGGGATGTACCATTGCGACAATGTTTTGTGAATCAGTTCCCATTAGGGAATATAAATTTTTTTATCTACTGATATCATCATCACACCCATGAAGGAATTTGATATAATACTTGGTATGGATTGGTTTTCATACCATGATTCAAAGATTTATTGTAAGAATAAGGCGGATACTATTTTTTTGATGATGATAACGAACCCCTTATCATTAAATCAGAATTGTCACTAACAAATTATTTTTTAGATCAACACCTAGTAGCTCGAATAATTATTTTGGAGCAAGAGAATGAAATTACTGTGGGTGAGGAAAATAATGTTCAAATAGAGTATGTACCTATTTTTCAAGAGTATGTTGATGTATTTTTAGAGGAATTACTTGGACATCCTCCAGAATGAAAAATTGAGTTTTCCATTGATTTAATTAATGGATCGAGCCCCAAATCGAAGACCCATTATATAATGGCCAATGTGGAATGAGTGTAAAAAAAGAAACAACTAGATTAATTGATTAATAAGGGTTTCATTCTCCCTAGTGTTTATCTACAGGGATCCCCTGTCCTTTTTGTTAAGATGAAAGATTGATATAATGAATATATTTTTTAAGGAATATCTTGATGACTTTGTAGTGGTATTTATTGATGATATATTGGAACACTCAAAAAGATACGAAGATCATGAAAATAACTTGCGTATTATCCTAAAGACTCTGAGAAGACATAAATTATACAGTAAATTTAGGAAATGTGAATTCTGTCTTCAGGAGATTTCTTTTCATGGACATATTTTCTCCAAGGATGGAATCTCTATTGATCCTTCTAAGACAAGAGCAATCCATGAATGGCCAGAACTGACAACTATTACTGAGGTATGTGGTTTTTTTGGTTTAATAGGTTATTATCGGCATTTCATCTAGAATATTTCCTGATTGGCTAACCCATTAACCAAGCTCACACGTAAATGGGTGAAATTTGTTTTGACAAAAGATTGTGAAGAATGTTTCGAATAATTTAAGAGAAGATTTCTCAATGCTCCTATATTGTCTCTACTATCAGGGAATGATGGGTTTGTTATTTATAGTGATGCTTTAAGGAAAGGAATTGGTTATGTCCTTATGCAAAATGATAGGGTTATTTCCTATACATCATGACAGAAAAAAATTCATGAGCAAAACTATCCTACTCATGATCTTGAGTTAGCAGCTATAATGTTTTCTTTGAAGATTTTGAGACACTATCTCTATGGTGAAAATTGTGATATTTATACAGATCATAAGAGTTTGAAGTATATTTTCTCACAGAAAGAACTCAAAATGAGGCAAAAGAGATGGATTGAACTACTTAAGGATTAATATTTCACAATACACTACCTCCAAGGGAAGGAAAATAAGGTGGTATATTCCTTGAGCAGAAAGGATCATGGAGTTTTGAATAAGATGAGAGTTGAAAAGGATCCTATATACATGTATCTAGTAAATATGGATATGGGAATCGCCATGGTAGGTGAAACATCAATACATTTTCAAATGGTTTCCAAACCATCTTTACTAGAAAGGATCATGGAGTTTTGAATAATTCCATTGTGTCAAGATTTATGGTTTGTCGACAAGTGAAAGCTGGAAGGCAGCAACCTGGAGGATTCTTGCAACCTCTTCTCATACCTGAGTGGAAATGAGATAATATTACAATGGACTTTGTCATTGGACTACTAAAGACTCCTAGAAGAAATAATGAAATATGGTTCATTATTGATCGTCTTAGCATGTCAACACATTTTTTTCTATAAGAAAATATTTACCACTTGAATGTCTATCAAGACTATATATTAAAAATGTTTTGAGACTTCATGGAGTACCACTATCGATTGTTTCTAATCGTGATCCCCATTTTATATCTATATTCTGGAAAATTCCCAGAAATCCCTCGATACTAAACTTCATTTGAGCACTGCCTACCACCCCCAAACTGATGGACAATCAGAAAGGACTATTCAAACCATATAAGACATGTTGAGATCATGATCAATTTACTTTAAAGGTATGTGGGATCCATATTTAACTCCGGTTCAATTTTTCTATAATAATTGCTTCCATTCATGTATTCAGATGGCACCATATGAAGAGTTATAAGGAAAGATATGTCACACACCAACCTATTGGGATGATGTTGGCAAAAGAAAACTTGTAGGCCCAGACCATGTGGAGGAAACAATGGAGAAGGTGAAGGTGATCCAAACCCACAACGTAGTAGCTCAAATTAGGTAGAAGAGCTATGCTGATAACTGAAGGAAGGATTTGGAATTTTATGTAGGAGATTATGTTTTCTTGAAGTTGTATCCATGGAAGGGTGTCATAAGTTTTGGCAAGAAGGGAAAATTAAGTCTCAGGTACATCAAATGTTTTGAAATTCTAGAACTAATTGGGTGTTAGTCGGAGTGGACACTCAAGAGGGGGTGAATTGAGTTCCAATTAAAATTTCTATTAAAAATATTGTTTAGTTAAAATCTCCAGATTTATAAAACAAGTTAAAATGTAGTGAATTTATTCAGATTGTAAATGTTCACTTAGCTTATCATAGATTGATTAGGTCTCAGTTAGTTTAACCACAAGATTAAACTAACTTTTGAAACTAATCTACTTATTTACAATAAGTGTAAACACTTGATAATTTAACTATCAAGGTAGCTTCAAAATAGTTTTGTATTTCAAAGTAATAGCAGCGGAATAAATAAGATATGAGTATTATAATTTAAACTTAAATTAAAGATGCAAAGTGTGTAAAACAAGAGGTTCAGTCTCAAGCCGAGACGTAGTCCTCTCAAATATATATAAATTTGATCCACACCCTGGATCGGGGTTAACAACAGTTTACAAAATAGTCCAGGCCACGCAGGGACCTCTACCACTATTCTACGTCGGGAAAAAAGCAAAGACCAGGTCACACAAGGACCTCTTCCACAGTTGACGTGGGTAAACAGGAGTTAAGAGAATTTGAGTGATGATTTTGATATCCTCCAGTTCAGTGCAGTAGACACTGTGTGTAAAAGATATACAGAGTACACCAGACTACTCAAAAGTTAATAAATAAATCATGAAGAGAAGATAGATGAGAGTTTAGAAAGATCTAGTGATTATCAATGTAGCTTTGGACACATTGGATTTAGCAGGAATGCTTCTGAGTCCTTCTCTGGTTATTCTATTGAAAAACAGAGTGTCGTAGTTCATCATGTCTTCTTCAGGAGTGAGAAAGGTCTCTTGATTCATTGTGTGTTCTTCAGCAGTATTGGATTGCACTCATGAGAGTTCTCTGAAGGTCTTCCAATCTCTTTCATATTCAAGATCATTCTTCGTGTTCAGCACAGTGCTCTCGGGTGTATGTAAGTTCTTTGTGTTTGTATATTCACACATGCACACCGCTTCTCCTGCTTGTTGTGTTGTCGTTCTCGTTGTCGTTGTACGTGTACTGCATTTCAATCTTTCTTATATTCCATACGTTCTGGTAGTAGGAATGAATCCCTTTTCATTGGTTCGAGATACAGTTTCCTGACATGCCATCAATTATCATTAAATAACATTAATTGCATTAAAAACAACAAATATGACCGTTGGCATTATTTAAATAAAATTGAAAAAAACTTAAGAAACGATGTCACAGTGATTAAGTAAACGGTGTCTTCTTAACGGTGTGTGGTTCATGGTGAGTCCTTCACAGTGTCTGGGTCAGGGTGAGTCCTTCACAGTGTCTGGTCACGGTGAGTCCTTCACGGTGTCTGGGTCACGGTGAGTCCTTCACAGTGTCTGGGACACGGTGAGTCCTTCACGGTGTCTGGTCACGGTGAGTCCTTCACGGTGTCTGGTCACGGTGAGTCTGTCATGGTGTCTGTTCACGGTGAGTCCTTCACGGTGTCTGGTCACAGTGAGTCCATCACAGTGTCTGCATACTTAGAAAAATATCTGTATTTGGACTTAGACAGTAATATGCAGAACATGGATTATGTTTAATCACAAGAGAGTAAAATAGATTGAATCATAAATATAATGGTGTGATACTATATGTGATAATTTTGATCATGCATGAGACTTGTAAATAATAAAGAGAGTAATTAACATCATAAGATTTTTTATCATGAAAACATGATGTGTAGCTATTATTGAGATTGAAGAGCATTAGCAAGATGTGCAATGAATATTGAGATTAATTAATAGTAACAAGATTTGTGATCATTAAAACATGATTAACACATGGGGAGTCCAAAAATCTCCCCCTTTTTGATGATCACAAATCAGATAAAAGCAAAATATAAATGACATGTAATATTATAGATACTAGCATAGAAAAAACATTATAGAACAGACACTTGTAGTTTTTCTCCCCCATTTATACTAATATAGAACGGACACTTTTAGTTTTTCTCTCCATTTTGGGATTATCAAAATGTAGTGATAATGAAATGAAACACTTAATTTTCCATTAAACAAAGGGTTTAGAATACAATAAAACATGAAACAACAAAAGACATCCCATCAAAAATAAAAAAAGTCCTCGGACTCTTGAGGGATCCACTTTGTCTTCGCCTTTATCAGTAGAAGGAGCTGGTGCTGAAGTAGAAGAAGGCATAGATGTGGTAGACAACGAGGGTAAGGGTAGACCTTCAAAAATAGATGGAGCCAAAGTAGGAGAAGTAGAAGATCTAGGCTATGGTTGTTCAAGAATGACTGGCCGGATCTGAGAAAGAGCTTGGCTAACTATCATGGCAGTTGAGGCTAAGGAAGGTAGACCAGGTCTAAGGGGTGCAGCAGCTGGAGCAACTATAGCAGTACTCTTCACATGAAGATATGACTTCAAAAGATTGATGAAATCAATAATGATTTCCCCACCATATTGCATTTCCTTTTCAAAATCATTCTTATTCTCCATAAATCTTTCCAACAATCTGGTGAACTCTGTAAGTTTCTGAACATGAGATTTAAAAGCTTGAGTCACCGGAGGGATTCTCAAATTTTCCACAAGATATCTTTTGTGATATGTCATATCACTTTTAGAGAAAATCCAGGAGAGATACAAATCTATTTTCTTGGTGATCTCTTTTTGAGAATCATTGGCTATCTTAGAATGAATCCTAACCAAGTCCAATGCTCTATCACTATTCTTAATCACTTCTGAAAAAGAAGATAGATCCAAGACACTGAAGGCATTCTGAAATTCTTCCTTTAATATGGATCTCAGCATATAATCATCCAAAGAAGGTGTAGATATCTGACCAAAAGCAGGTGAGGCCTTGACAGTTTCAGTTAGAACTTTGAGTTATTTCAGAACTTTTTGCAGGCATCCAGTGTATTTATCTTTAAGTTTATTCAGATTTTCCACAAGCTCTCTCATTCATTCCAACATCTTGGTGTGTATCTTTCCAACCATTTCATCAAAAGATAGTAGGTATGGATGAACATGAGACACAATCTCCCTAGCAAGGAGGGAATCAGAAGACTCAAGAGGAATAGAAACAAGTGCAGGTGCAGAAATAGGAGGAGGATCTGATCTCAAAGATAACTCATTCAGCAGACTTGCTACCATACTTTTCAGATTTTCAACATCAGTACTCAGTAGCTTATTCTCTACTCTGACTTCATGAATTTCTCAGATCACCCTTGGTTGAATATGCAAGATAATATTTTCCAAGAGAATTGATGCATCTTCTTGACTTAACTGAGTCACTGGGTGAGGTTGAGTGGAGATAATTTTCTCAACTCCAGCTAAAAAAGTCTCTCCAAAAACATTCAGATCATATTTGGTCACAAATGAGTGATACTCAGGTAAGGATGCAGGTAAAGGTAATGGTTCAGATTCTGGTTGAGGTTCAGAGTCATCTTTAGACTCAGATTCTGATTCAGATTGAGGTTGGGGCTCTGGTTCTAGTTCTGGATGAGCTAAGGACTTTAGTTGAAATAGAGAAGAAAGATCCATTCCAGTTGCAGTCACTTTCTATGACTCATTCAAATCATAAATTCTTGGGAACTCATATCGAGAGTACACATAAAAGGTGATAGAAGGTTGAGAAGCTTTAGCAGATCCAGCTTCCACAATATCAAGGTCGTGAGGTTTCTCCCCCTCAACTAGTGCTTCTCTTCCAGATTATTGAGGTTTATGAACATGGACAAGATCCACAGGATCATCCCTAATCTCTTCATCAAACTCTTTCCTTGCCAGTTGAAAGGAAATTTCTATCCTTTTTTCGGTAGATGGAATAATCTCAGGAACTAATTTTTCCACTGGATGATCTTCTTACTTATAAAGAACAACTGAAGGATCCATAGTCCTTTCCTTTTCAACAACAACTTCCTCTCCTTGAGATATTTCAGGTTCTTCTCTAGGTGGTACTTCAGCAGTTACATCTTCTTGTTCTTCTTCTTCTGAATACTCAGCCACTACATCTGGTTCCAAACCAAGATCATCTAGGTTCTTAGGCCTTCTTGGATAGTCAACAGGATTACACTTTTTATATAGTTGATCTCTATCCTCAAACCACTGCTTTTTTCAGGGATTCCAGCTAATATTCATCCTTCTGATGATAGGCATGGATATGCAGTAATCAAGGTCCTCTAATTTCTCTTCGTTCGGTCCAACCATCCCTTTTTCAACTAACATTGCTGAAATCATCCTTGAATAAAACAGGGAGGTGGATTTGGAAGTTACTTTGATCATCTCACAGATATGGTTGATTACATACTTACAGAGATTGATCTTAAGGCCATTCTTCAACAGGTGAATCAAGAAAACATCTTGACACTTCATCAAAGCAAAATCCCCTTTTCTTGGACTAACCAAATTCTGAACAAACTTGAACAGAAGTCTTCTCTCCCCATATAATTCAGCAGCTATGGCCCTTTGCTTGGTGCCATTTCCAGTTAGAATTTCCAAAGAAGTCTCCAGGTCAAAGATGTCGGTTATTAGAGGAGGGTCTCTCTGGTAATATTCACAAACTCCTTCATGTGGAATTCATAGGCATGCAGCCCACAGCCTTGAAGAGAAAGACCACTTCTGACCATCGATTCAGCTGGTTAGCATAAATTTTTCTCCAAACTCAAAGGAGAACTTCACATACTGATAAAATTGAGATACAAGCCTTGTTTAAATCGGCCTATCTTGTCTAGTGAACCATTCAAGCCATCCTTGTTCTCTTAAAACTTTCAAAACTAAAGATCTGCTTGACAACAACCATTCAGGGAAAACCTATTTTTCAGGTACAACTGCACGACATACCAGTTTTGGGTTTAGAGGTCCTTTAGGAGCTATCCTCAGTATCCTCTTTTGTTTCTTAGAGCGACGCTTCTTAGACGAGGGTGAAGATAGACGCTTCATCCTTGGCATTCACTGAAGGTTCGGGTGAGAGGGAAGAGAAGGATCAGGAGAGATTTCAGGTAAGTAATCGAATGAAAACCTTAAGTTTTATCATTTGGGAATGTTAAACGTCATAAAGGCAAAAACTCGGGAAATCAAATAGCGGTGAAATAACAATTACCGCGATATTGGTTAAAATGAGAATAAAAATTGAAAAAAAACATAGTTTTCACGGTGAGATCGTGAGTAGGCATTACAGTGAGACATAAAACTAGTCATCATGGTGAGACAGTTTATAGTTGTCACGGTGAGACAGTGACCATCCTGTGTAGTCACTGTGAGACCGTGAGCTAACAGACCCTAAGCATACAATAGTGACTTAGAAACAGTAAGAATGAAACCGTAAAGTAAAGTACAGTAATGTATTAAACGTTATGATCAGTAGGATATTTACTTATGGTTAATCATACCAAGATCATGTATGATGTAGTATAATCTTTAATAATTTAATGGTTTAGTGAATATATCAGCTAGTAGATATTCAGTACCAATGAATTCCAAAGTGATATCACCTTTTTGATAATGATCCCTCAAAAAGTGAGGTCTTACATCAATATGTTTTGTCCTAGAATGTGAAACTGAATTTTTAGAAATATTAATAGCACTTGTGTTGTCACAATTTATTGGGATATGTCTGAATTGATATCTATAGTCTAGTAATGTGTGTTTCATCCACAAAATTTGTGCACAACAATATCCAGAAGCTATGTATTCAGCTTCTGCAGTTGATAATGCAACAGAATTTTGTTTCTTACTACACCATGATACTAGTGACATGCCTAAAAGATAACATGTTCCAGAGGTGTTTTTTCTATCTAACTTACATCCAGAAAAATCAGCATTAGAATAACTAACTAATTCAAATGATTGTCCATTGGGATAGAACAGTCCTAAATTGGGAGTATGCTTGAGGTATTTGAAAATTCTCTTTATAGCATTTAAATGTGACTCTTAAGGGTTTTCTTAAAAACGATCACACATACACAAACTAAACATAATATCAGGACTACTAGAAGTTAGGTAGAGTAGACTTCAAATCATTCCTCTATAAGTGGTTTGATCAACAGATTTACCATTTTCATCAAGATCCATATTATAGGTGGTACTCAAGGGAGTGTCACTACTTTTTGTGTTATCCAATACAAAATGTTTTAAAAGATCTCTAGTATATTTACTTTGAGTAAAAATAATTCCATCATCATTTTGAAAGATTTGAAAACCAAGAAAGAATTTATGTTCACCCATTAAACTCATTTCAAATTCATTTTACATCATTTTAGAAAAAGCAGTATATAATGTAGTTTTTTAAGATCCAAAAATAATATCATCTACATAAATTTGTACAACTAAAACATCTTTAGAAATTCGTTTTATAAACAGAGTAGGATCAGCTATTCCTTTCGTAAAAACTTTAGAAATTAGAAAAGTACTTAATCTATCATACCAAGCTCATGGAGCTTGCTTTAAACCATAGAATGCTTTTGACAGTTTGAAAATATGATTTGGAAAATGAGGGTTTGAAAATCCAGGTGGTTGTTCAACAAAAACAACCTCAGAAATATATCCATTTAAGAATGCACTCTTGACATCCATTTGATATAATTTGAAATTTAGATGTGCAGCATAAGCAAGTAAAATCCTAATAGCTTCTAATATTGCTACTGGAGAAAAAGTATCCTCATAGTCAATACCTTCTTCTTGACTATAGCCTTGTGCAACTAGCCTAGCTTTATTTCTAACTATGTTTCCGGATTCATCTACTTTATTTCTAAACACCTATTTTGTGCCTATTGTGAAAGTGTCCTTAGGTCTTTCAACAAGATTCCAAACTTTATTTATTTCAAACTGATTGAGTTCTTCTTGCATAGAAATCACCCAAAATTCATCATTAATAGCATCATCAATGTTTTTAGGTTCATGCTGTGACAAGAAGGCTTGATGTTCAACCTGATTTCTAAGAGATGCTCTAGTCTGTGTCCCTCTATCAAGAATTCCTAAAATAGCATCTAATGGATGGTTCTTTAGAATTCTAGCTGATCTAGTAAAGGTATGACTAGAAACTTCAGGTTCATCAACAGGTTTGGAATCAACAGAAGCATGTTCTGGAAAATTTCCAGAACTGGTTGTCTTTATAGCAGTTTCTTTTGATTTGTCATTAAGGTCCAGAACAGATAAATCTTCTTCAAGATTTTTAGGAGAGATATTAGGCTCATGTGGATCAGTTTCATTAAACTTGATGTGAACAGATTCTTCCACACACTTGGTTCTCTTATTGAAAACTCTATAAGCTTTACTAGAAATAGAATAACCTAGGAAAATTCCTTCATCAATCTTGGATGCAAACTTTTCAAGATTATCTTTGGTATTAAGAATAAAGACTTTGCAACCAAAGACTCTAAAATAGTTAACCATAGGTTTCCTATGGTTCCACAACTCATAAGGGGTCTTCTTAAGAACAGGTCTAATCATGAGTCTATTGATAATATAACAAGCTGTATTCACAACTACAGCCCAAAAGTAAATATGAAGGACGTACTCATTTAGCATGGTTCTGGAAATTTCTTGCTGGGTTTTATTCCTCCTTTCTACTACACCATTTTGCTGAGGTGTCCTAGGGGAAGAAAAGTTATGACCATAGCCATTGTGTGGGCAATAGGATTCAAATTCATGATTCTCAAACTCATGGCCATGATCACTTCGTAGATTTTTAATCTTAAGACCACTAAGGTTCTCTATAGATTGGGAGTATTTAACAAAGTAAGAACAAGCTTCACATTTGTGAGCTAAGAAGTATACCCAATTAAATCTAGAAAAGTCATCTACTAAGACATAGACATAATGCTTCCCATTTAAGCTATAAACTCTAGATGGTCCAAACAAATCCATGTGAACCAACTCGAGAGGCTGAGAAGTTGAGACTTCTTTCTTTGGTTTGAAAGAGATTTTGTGTTGCTTTCCCTTTTGACAGGGATTACAAACATTATCATTTGGTAACTCAAGTTTGGGTAGGTCTCTCACTAAGTTCTTCCTCGTATGTTTTCTAAGTGAATGTATATTGCAGTGTCTTAATCTTATGTGCCAAAGCCAAGACTCTTTATGAATTGCGTTTAAATAAGTAATATTTTTCATGGCTAAAGAATTTATATCAACAGCATAAACATTTTCATTTCACAGGGCAGAAAATACTAAATAATTTTTAGAATTAAAAACATTTCATGAGTCATTTACAAATTTATCATTAAAACCATCATTACATAATTGAGAAATACTTAACAGATTATATTTAAGTCCATCAACAAATAAAACATTAGAAATTAATACTGAGTCAGTGTTACCAATCTGGCCTATGCCGATGATTTTCCCTTTATAATTATCACCAAAGGTAAAAAAGCCTCCATAAATTTTGACTATGCTTTTAAAGAATGATAAGTCTCCTGACATATGTCTTGAACATCCACTATCCAAGTACCAAGTCTTCCTACAGGATCTCTTTAAGCAGGTTCCCTACAAAATAGCTTGAGATAAAAAAATGAATTTCGTACACATATTTTCTTGGGTCCATACAGGTTAGCTAACAAAACATTAGGTACCCAAATTTTTCTTACGGTTCTCATAAAATTTGTAGAATCAACAAGTTTTTTAAGATAACCCTTATTAGATCCGTAACGATGAATATAACTAGTTGAAGCATATAAATGTCCAAAACTAGAACTAGTAGTATTCTGTCCAGATTTAGGAATATATCTATTCTTAGTAATCTGTCTCGGTCCAGGTTTGTAGCCTATTCCAGTAGTGTATTTTGGTGCAACTTGCTTTCTTAGAATTTGAGTTAGTGTATCCTTTCCATTTGTGAATTTCTCTAAATCCTTTCTAAGTTTCTCATTAGACATTTTCAGTTCAGTGTTCTCCCTTAACAATTGACCATTTTTCTCTTTTTCAATAGTATGTTTGGTTTAAAAGTAGTAGTGAGAGCATGTTGTTTCTTTAATGATTTGTATTTATCTTTATGTTCATTTCATGTCTCTTCCAGCATATTACAATATTGAAACAATTCCTCACTACTCATGTTTTCAGAATCAGAATCAGATTCTACACAATCTTCAGAATAATAATAATTTAAATCAAGATTATCTAGGGTTACCTTAGATGTGTTTGTCAAAAAACACATGTTTGACTTATTTCTGGTTTTAGTATCAGAAGATTCAGATTCGTTGGAGCTATCCTCAGAAGCGCTCCAAGTAGCCTTCATAGCCTTTTTGTACTTACTGTCCTTATAATCATATTTATTCTTGAATTTGAGATTTGGGTAGTCTGCTTTAATATGTCCTTTTCTTTTTCACTCATAACAGACAACTTCATCACTTATATCTGGCTTTTTCCAATCCTTATTCCAATGTCCCTTATTGTCATACTTTCCATTGTAATTTGATTTTCTGAAAAATTTCTTTTTCCTATAAAATTTCTTAAACTTTCTGGCTATCTGAGCCATTTCAGCATCACTATCAGAGTCTGAATTTTCACTGGTTCAACTGTCAGTAGGTGGTTGAGCTTTATAATTGTCCTTGCTCTTTGAAGCAGTAGTCTTGAAAGCCACTAATTTTATCTTAGGTTCATCATCTTTCTCTTTATTCATCTTGAGTTCTTCCTCATACATCATAATCTTACCAATGAGTTCTTTGAAAGGTAGAGCAGCAATGTCACATTACTCTCTGATTGAGACAGAGGTGCCTCTCCATCGTTCTGGTAAACATCTCAGAATCCTCATAATTTGTTCCTTTACTGGAACAACTTTTCCAACTGAATTCATTGTATTGACTATCTCATTAAACCTGAGATACATGTCAGAAATAGTTTCATCACTTTTCATTTTAAAATTATCATATTTAATAGTATATGTATTTAATCTCATTTCTGTAACATTGGTTGTTTCTTCAGGAGAAACACCAAATGTATCCCAAATTTCAAAAGCAGTTTTACAAGCAGAAATTATGTTAAACTCTTCATCTCCTAAAGAACAGTACAAGGCATTCATAGATTTATAATTATTATTGTAAGAAGTCTTTGTAGGTTCATCCCAAGTGAATCTAACAGTAGTGGGATGTTTATATTCTGATTCTATGGCAGTCCAAATATCGAAACCCATGCTCTCTAAATGAATTTTCATTTTAAGTTTCCACTGAGTATAGTTTGTATAATTGAAGAAATGTGGCACGTTAGTAGCAGCACCCTATTGTATATTATCCATAATAAGATTTTAGAAAGATAATTTAAAGAGATAAAAATTTAGATCTAACAGAAATTTAAGATCCATAAGGATGCAACTAAAATCACAGTTGAAAGACAGAGTATTTCAAAAATCATTGAACAAAAACTAATCCTTTGATACCAAATGTTGGTCAGAGTGGACACTCAGGAGGGGGTTGAATTGGGTTCCGATTAAAATTTCTGTTAAAAATAATGTCTAGTTAAAATCCCCCAATTTATAAAACAAGTTAAACTATAGTGAATTTATACAGATTGTAAATTTTCACTTAGCTTCTCAAAGATTTATTAGGTCTCAGTTAGTTTAACCACAAGATCAAACTAACTTTTGAAACTAATCTACTGATTTACAATAAGTGTAAACACTTGAAAATTTAACTATCAAAGTATCTTCAAAATAGTTATGCATTTCAATTTAATAGAAGTGGAATAAATAAGATATGAGTAGTATACATTAAACTTAAATTAAGGATGCACAGCGTGTAAAAAAAGAGGTTCAGTCTCAAGCCGAGACTTAGTCCTCTCAAATATATATAAATTTGATCCACACCCTAGATCTGGGATAACAACAGTTTACAAAACTGTCCAGGCCACGTAGGGACCTCTACCACTATTCTACGTGGGAAACAAAGCAAAGACCAGGTCACACAAGGACCTCTTCCACAGTTGACGTGGGTAAACAAGAGTTAAGAAAATTCGAGTGAGGATTTTGATATCCTCCAGTTCAGTGCAGGAGACAGTGTGTGTAAAAGATATATAGAGTACACCATATTGCACAAATGTTAATAAATAAATAACGAAGAGAAGATAGATGATAGTTTAGAAATCTCTAGTGATTATTAATGTAGCTCTGGACTTATTGGATTTAGCAGGAATGCTTTTGAGTTCTTCTCTGGTTTTTCTGTTGAAAAACAGAGTGTTGTATTTCATCTTGTCTTCTTCAAGAGTTATAAAGGTATCTTGATTCATCGTGTGTTCTTCAGCAGTATTGGATTGCACTCATGAGAGTTCTCTTAAGGTCTTGCAATCTCCTTCTTGTTCAGGATTGTTCTTCTTGTTCAGCACTGTGCTCTTGGGTGTATGTAAGTTATTCATGTTTGTTTATTCACACTTGCACAGTGCTTCTTCTTCTTGTTGCGTTATCATTGCCGTTGTCGTTGTACGTGTACAGCATTTCAATCTTTCTTATATTCCACGAGTTCTGGCAGTAGTAATGATTCCTTTTTCATAGGTTCGAGATACGATTTCCTAGCATGCCAACAACTATCATTAAATAACATTAATTGCATTAAAAACAACAAATATGACCATTAGCATTATTTAAATAATATTGACCAAAACTTTTGAAATGGTGTCATAGTGATTAAGTAAACGGTGTCTTCTTCACGTTGTGTGGTTCACGGTGAGTCCTTCACGGTGTCTAGGTCACGGTGAGTCCTCCACGGTGTCTGGTCATGTTGAGTCATTCACGGTGTCTGGGTCACGGTGAGTCCTTCACGGTGTCTGTGTCACGGTGAGTCCTTCACGGTGTTTGGTCAGGGTGAGTCCTTCACGGTGTCTGGTCACGGTGAGTCCGTCACGGTGTCTGGTCACGGTGAGTCCTTCACGGTGTCTGGTCATGGTGAGTCCGTCATGGTGTCTACATACATAGACAAATATCTGTATTTAGACTTAGATAGTAATATGCAGAACATGGAATATGTTTAATTACAAGAGACTAAAAGTGCATGAATCATAAATATAAAGGTGTGATAATATATGTGAGAATTGTGATCATGCATGAGACTTGTAAATAATAAATAGAGTAATTAACATAATAATATTTGTTATCATTAAAACATGATGTGTAGCTATTATTGAGATTGAATAGCATTGGCATGATGTGCAATGAATATTGAGATTAATTAACAGTAATATGATTTGCGATCATTAAAACATGATTAATACATGAGGAGTCCAACATTGGGCTTGTAGCTTACCATTTGGCAATGCCGCCAATTCTCTCCAATGTTCACGATGTATTCCATGTATCACTATTGAGAAAATACATGCTTGGCCCAATGCATGTACTCACCTATGAGGAATTAGAACTAGAACCTGATCTGTCTTATTACGAAGATAATTTCTAGGTTCTTGTTACAAGAGAATAATTGTTGAGAAACTGGACAACTCGTCTGGTAAAAGTTCTATGGAGAAACCTTAAGATGGAAGAGGCAACATGGGAACCCGAGGAACTTATGATGAAGACCCACTAGAGTCTTTTTACGTAGTAATACTCTAGAAATTTTGAGGATGAAATTATTTAAAGGAGGGTAAAATGTAACACCCCAAGCTTCCATGGTATGCTTCTCTTTCAATAATACAATTGCGTGTGTTGTACACAACTTTAAGTTCTACCACACCACAACAAATCAAACTAGCCGTTATGAATAGTAATACTCAGTTTTTGAAATTTTATAAATTTTATCTTTAAAAATGGACTCCATTTTTACATTCCGAATGTTGAAATTAGCTTAGGGTGAATTTTTGGTATTTTTCTGAAAACATTCAATTCTTGATGTATACTGAAAAACATAGAGTTATAGTTTAGAACTGAATTTTTATTTAAATAATTATTTATTTTATTTAAATTTATATTATGTCAAAATAGATACGTAATACCTATATAAGATCAATTTGATTCATTAGAGTCAGTTTATAATAATTTTAGATTTATAAAAATTTTATTGATCTTTTTACCGTCTTTTACGCACCTCCTAGGAGCATTTGCTAATTTACATAACACATAATTTTATCACTTCTGTGAGTTGAATTCTAAAAATCCAAGAGACATGGATTATATCATTATGTAAAATGTGGTTCAATAAGATGAAAATAATTTTTTTTGGTGAATAGTAACTTTTAACTTTTATTTACCACGATTAAAAGTAAATAGGGTAATTAAGGGTAAAAATGAAATTATTATTACCCTAAAACATGTCCTAATTCTATTGGATAAGTATAATTCGACCAAAAACAGCCATAAGAATAAAATATGTACCTTTTTGGTCCACATCGATTAGATTAGGACTGTTTTTATTATTTAATTCAAAGAAAAGTTAAAAGAGGTAAACTCAATGTTTAATAACTAAAACATTTTTAATATAGGTCTACACAAAATATAAATTAGACTATAAATATTAATTATAAATCTAATAATATTTCCTACATAATGGTATTTTATTTATATTTTTTAGACATTAAATAATTTAATTTATTTATGACATAATGATGATGCAGTAATTAACTAATTAATGAAGGATTAAAATAATTCAAAAAATAAATATCCAAATAAATGAAATTTGAGACTTATTTTGAATTAAACTAATTTTATAGGTTAACATGACATATTAAGGTTTGTTATATTAATTGTTTTCGAAGTAATAATGTTGTTATGAATTTAGCAAAAACAAAATACCAAATAGTGTCAAAATTGACTTAAAAGAGTTTTTAAAACAAATATTATACTATTAATTGATATTCTATTCCTAGAAATCTAAGGATCGGCCAAAATACTTATATAATGATAGTTGTATCAATTATTAACCACTTTGGGTTCTCTTGGAGGTATATAGTATGCTTATTAACCATATAATATAAAAATACGAAGAGACATGGTCAATGTCAAACTCTTTAACTAAGAGATAAATCTAAATGATAAAGTTAATTTAGTGACTCAAACCAGTCTAAAACCTTTTGGTTGATTTTTTTGTGACCCATACTCACCTTATCCTTTAAATTATTCATTTTGGATCCATTATAAACTGAAAAGTATTTTATTATAAAATAATATTTCTAACTTTTCCTAAGGTGCACATCACCCCTCTTATAAAAGGAAACTCCACCTTCTCTGTAATTCACACGTTCAAATCCATTTGGTTCGGCCATCCCCTTACCAAATACCCTCTCAACTGTCCTCCATTCATCCTAGTGGCCTTATTTTAGTCATAAATCCATCCTATTGAGCCATTTTGATCAAATCAAAAGGAAGAATCCGAAGAAACGGTAAATATTTCATCACCTCTGTCAAGTTCCCTTCTTCTTCCACATCCTATTCCTTTGTTGTTTCCATTTTAAAATAATAACTCGAATATATTCTATATAATTTGATGTTATTATAAATATGGTATAACCATATTCATTATTCTATCCATCCTTTGAATGACATGTCACCATACGTGCGTATGTACAACTTACCGTCTCCATGTCATTGTGTAATTGGTATTCAATACATTATTATTTGGATGTGTATAATAATGATTTTTAATTGATATAAATAACAAATATAAAATGGTAATGATTTTTTATATATGATATACCATCCAATTATATATTATTTTAATATCAAAAGAATGATATTGTCACTCATGAGTACGTACGGATTACCGTCTCCACGAACGCGATGAGATTTCTTCCCCATCATATCCATTAAAGACTAATTTTAATTAGATGATTAAAACTAATGTTTAAAGACTTAATATCATTATTAATATGAATAAGATACATCTTATCAAAAAAAACATTATTTATGTTTCAAATCATATAAAAGAAAATGAATCAGTTAACACCCGAAACGACGATAATACTAAGATATTATTAACAAAGCAATGTTAAAAGAACATATATGATATCATATTAATGTATATAATTCTTTTATAATTTTATAACAATTATTTCACCATTATACATGATTTTAACCTTCCCTCCACCAAGGAAAAGTACAATGTAAGGGTTAATTTCACAAACTCTTCATTATTTGTGATTGTTTATACGTAATTATCTACTGGGACATCTTTATCATCCACATCCATGTTTCATAAAAATTTATTTGAAATTTTTTTAATATTTACTAGAAAATGGCTTAAAGTCATTTATACCCTTATTTGACCTTATATGTTTTGAAAGGAATCATTCCATCATTTTTAAAACAATGTACATTATGTCCTTTTCGACAAAATTAAGGTAAAAATGTTTCTTATCTTATATAGTGGGTGCGGATATTTTCCGCTATTATAACATAGTCGAATCTTCCCTTACAAGATTATAAAAATATTTTAAAAATAAATGTTTTCATTTATGATTTTGTAACATTAAACGATTTCAAAAATGAAAGATATACTTCTGTGAAATAGTTTTCCATTTATCTATGTCAACATCCTTTGGTGGATTTTATACTTATTTGAAGTCGATTCATTATGATACAAATATTTTATATAGTATTGAAGGTTTTGTGATATTTTTGGCTGTGGATGTGTTATTTTTATACCATTTATGGTTTATGGTTAAATTATTGACATTTGATATGCTAGTTTTAACAGGAATGTTTATGTTATATTTCAACCTTTTTATATGATGAGTGTATTGGACTTATTAAGTGAAGGGTGGAGCCTGATATAGCTTTTTGATGCATCGGTAGGTCTCGTGAGAAAACTAGACATGGAATTGGATGAGGCCTTTCCCAATTTGATATATGGTTTTGGCCGATGCCTTAATCATTTTTAGACGTCTTGGCCAAGGCCTTGACAAAATGTTTCAGAATGTCTAACATTATACATTCCCTCAATATGAAAATAATATTGATGGTTCATGTGGTCATTCGACTAATAGAATACCCATGATGATGTTTTGTTATGGCATTATTAACTCAACTCATATTCCTTCCTTAAAAGTATTCATGATTATTATTTGTAAAGTCATGTGGTTTAAATTATTCACCATACATAATATTTATGTTTTCTTCTATTGTATTGCTTACCCTTATTGAGAATTTGAGCTCACCCCTTTCTTATGTTTCATTTTCCTAGGATACGAGGAAATTAGTTACGAGTGACTTGGAGGCCTAATCTAGGAGTCTTGGATGATTCTAATGGAATAAATTCGTGTTGTATTTCTTTTCAAGTAGTAAAGTTTAACTTATGTATGAATCTTGTTTCCAACAATACTAAACTGATCAGCCTTTCAAGACATGATTTCCTTGTGATCATTCCAATGCTATGTTATAATGCACCGACTCTAGGTAACTAGGGTTGGGGTGTTACAATAAGTGAAATGGTTGGGGTGATCAGTGAGTCTGTATTCATATGGATTCGTACACTCTAGCTCCTTCAGAATCCCCTTCTCTATAGAATATATGAAATAGTACAGAATATGCGCATCTCTGATGGAATAGGTCAGGTTATTTATTTATGGGATGGAAACTCTATTAGTTTATCCATGATGATGGAAAAGAGTCATATTCTCTTATCTATGAAGCTTCACTTTGTGAGGTGGTCCTTGATTGTTTTTGTTCTAGGTGAGGTTGTACTTAATTAGGGTACATTGGGTAAAGTTGTTCTTAGTAAGGAAGCACTTTGTGAGGCACCTTGGTCAAAGGGGACAACAACTCTACTAGCACTGTGGCATCTACTTGTATGGTAGTGACATCCTCTGTTTTGTAAGTCATTCTTGCAGTAGAAGGAAGAGGCAGTGAGTGTGACTAACTAGTCTGTTGTAGGGATTCCTACAAAAACTGGTCCTTATTAGAAAACATAAAAAATCCACCTAGAAAATTTTGGGTGATGAGGGTAGAGACTAGATCAGTCTTGAAATTCCCCACAAATATTGTTAGCAGCTTCTCTTGAGTCATGAGCATGTCAAGTGAGTACTTGAGTACATTCCACTGTAATAAAAATTATGAGACTCACTCATTGAGTCATTGGTTGAACATGATGAGGTCATAAATAATTGTCCTTCACGTGGTGGAGATGACCTAATAGATGAACTATCTATGAATCTCTTCCAAACCAGTTATGAACCCTATTTGAAGATGATTATACCCGATAAACATGGGTCATTCCAATGATTGCAAAAATGACCAAAACATGGTATCCACCTTCTACTCAGGGTTACAAAAATTGGTCCACAATTTGATATATTGTTGGTCGGTGCTACTGTGGGTTACCCATCCCATTTAATTGATAAAATCTAGGGTTTCCAAATTTTGAGGGTTCCCATGTGTCATATACACATGTTGGGTATAGCATTCCATCATGTGGGATCCACACTTTTCACATCTATAATTCCTTAATATGATAACTGAGAATGGAAATAAAGTCCTATAAGAGAGGGTGTTTATCCTGATGTGGATTCCAAACCATCGACATGATGATAGACTCATACACTCCATAATAATGCTCAATGACCTATGGAGAAACATGACTAAGATCCCAATGAGGATAATTACGCTACTAAGACAGGTTCGAAAACTCATACCTCGATCACATTCCATATACTTATGAATCTTCTCTATATGGATGTCTGTCATTATAGAGCTAGGAAGGGAGAATCTATCAAAGGACTGTATAACCTGTTGGAGATGAAAAGGGATCTCATCAGATAGTGTTGTAATCCAAGTTCCAATTATCAAGGAGCTTAGTGATGAGCCATCTCAACTCCTCATGATGCAAAAGAAAATAATCCACTTTTGCCTCCGCCTCTATTCTTTGGGAATTCTCGGATGGATAAGAGGTCCCTACATGCTCCTTTCCTTTTTATGGAGTTCAACATTGAAGAAATGTCTCGTTGGAGGGAACAATGAGGCCACATACCTATATCTGGTGATGAATAAGGACACGTGATTGAGGTTCTGTCTAGTATTGCACTGCCCTTGATGGTGAGTTTTCCCAATAAATACCCATGTCGAAGCTCATGTTAATAGATAGTTCAGGAATTACCATAGTAACTGTAATAGTACATAAAGGGGAACTTTCACTATTGGCAGGTAGTTCGAGCTTTGGTAAGATAGGGCTTGAGTGGAGAGAAGTGTATTATCCTCAGCCTCTGATCTAGACATGTTGACACACCACATACATAATCTTCTGGAGAACTGTGATGCTATTTTCATAGATATGTTAACGAATTTGGTATTATCCCAAAAAATCAGGGTGTCGAGCCACTCGGAGTGTTGTAATCTCAAATAATTAGAACTATTAGTTTATGGCATCTAGGTGCTCCTGGCTTCCTGGATTGGATTATAGATGATCACGGAGGTGGCAAAGCAACACCTATAATATAAGGTAGAAATAAATGGTATAGTACTTGTTATGTAAATTTACGATATCAAATTTTGGGTTCATAGGTGTCCAGAACACCACTGGCTACTGATCGGTAGCTTGAACAACCCATATGACATCTTTCTCGAAGGATGGGTATTTCTCTTCATAGGCCAATGATCAGATCAGCACTAGATGATAAATGGGTGGTGGAATTGATTTGGATATGTTTTTTGGGTTTTAGACTAGTATAAGAGTCAATAATTGAGTCACCTTATTGTTGAACATTGGATAATCTCCCGGGGGTGGCATCAACCGCATCATTACATCGCTATAGGACATGATATTCACTAATGCCTTGTATGTGAGGGCAGTGATGCTCATATGAATCTCAAGAGAGTGCTCACCATCTGAAGGAGTCAGTCCTGACCCCAAATTCTATCCCACATCATATGTTGAGGTATATATGACGGAAATTAGAGGTAATGATGTTGATTGTATTGTGGTCCATTGGAAGGGGTCGAGAATTTCCTCCACCAACAAATACTTGTAGAAGGATCTAGAAAACCTTTGAATATCAGCTTCCACTATGGATAATTTCAGCTATCAGGCTCTTTCCCCATACAATGATGAATGGGGTGAGGGATCTATTATCGATTCATCAATCCCCTTCGAGTCTCATAGGTTAATGATATCAATTAAGACTTGGCACTTCCTATGATTTAAAATTTTATGGAGAGAAATTTTCCTTATTCCCCATGAAGGTTCTTTGGGAAAAGGAAATTATATGGAAAGGGGAGGAACTCCATGATGGTGGGTGGTAAGTGAGGAGGTCCTCCTATTTGGTTGGTTGGGACAAGGGGAGGTATTTCGTACCAGCTATTGTTGGAGAGGGGAGGATCGCCACTCTTATAGGAATGAGCATGTGTAGGAGATATTTGCCAGTTAGCAACGATTGGGGTAGGACCTCCAGGTTTCTAATAAGGAGTATATGCAGGTCCTTCATATTGATTGTTTATATCTAATTTATGACCTTTGATTGGGTTTTTTACGGAATGGGGAGGACATCCATGTTCATTGGTGCGAAAGTGGGGATGACCTATGCTTTTAATTATGATTGCATTGGTAGGACCTCTGTGTTTATTGTCAAAAGAATTGGTACAATCTATACTTTGACAGTCAATAAAATGGAGATTACCTTTTCCTTGGTTAGTGATAACATGGGAAGGACCTGTGTACTATGTCTCATTATCACAGGTTGTCCTGTGATGGATTTCAGTGGTTCCTATGATTGAATGTGTCAACACAGCATGAATTTCAGGTGGCTAGGGTCTTGATTCGAATTGGAAGAGATAGATCCATGTTTTTCAACTACAGGGATCTGGTGGGATGTGCTAGTGGTGTAAGATTCCAACGGATCTATTAAATATTCCCCGTTTTGGGAATTATTATGATCTATCCCCTGATGATGGTGTGGGGTTCATTGAACTGAGGCCAGTGGAGTAGGGGTAATGTCCACCTATTCTTCAGTCAAAGAGAATAGTCATTGTTGCTACAAAAGATTCTTAGTGGGAGACCTACTTGGCGGTTCTTAGGAAGTAATGTCTTCCCCAATGAGTCGATAATATTCCACCTCCACAGTAAAGGGGCACAAGACATTAGAGTGATATAGGGAGAGGCACCCAGAGCGGTTTATTTTCAGAATAGGGGGTGGTTTTCCTGGTGTGGACCTCAGTGGTGGCGGTGTAGATGAGAACATGATTCGTCTAAGTCATGATGATCCATTTTTCTTTTTGTAATGAACTATTCTTGATCATAACAGAATTCAAGGGTGTATTTCACCATCCTCTAGATAATTTTAGAGGTTGAGATGGGGTGTGGGTGCATGATATTTGAATGTGACGAGGAATTCATGATAGTAGCAGGGTTGTGCGAGATTTCTAAAACAATGTTCCTCATTCCCCTATACCTACAGGAGCTAGGTTTTTGGTTTCCAGTATTTTGTTACCTATAAAGAAGGTGAATTCATTCATTAGGTCATGTACAAGAAAAGTGATCCACAAAGCCCTAACATCATCAAATCTTCTAAAGGCAGAGAGGGATCCACACTAATAATTTCACAGACTGAAAATTCCCAATGATAACTACCCCAATTTCTAGGTGAGTTCCATGTTCGGATAGTGCTTTTTTGGTGGTACGTGGCATGGAATTTCTAAATTTTATGACATGTATATTTGTTAGTTCTCTAATACTTCTAGTACCCATGAATGAGAAGAATATTTTCACATCAGGTTCACCATTTTTTATTGTTTACACTTTTGTTAGGGCCCACATGTGTTTTAATGTATGATGGCACTCTGTTGACACGCATTTTGAATTTCCAATGGTTGTTTTATTTCATAACTTTTATCAGTTATGTCTTCTCCTAGATCAAAATGAGATGATGGGATGCCAATTCATCTTTCAATGGATTCCTCCTCATAGATCATTTCCTAGTGTGGGTCTCCCGTATAGATTAAATTAATGTTCATTGAACCATTCATAGCACCATATATTTGTGAACACAATTATTTACTTTGCTCTAATCATGATAGGGAGGAAACCATCAGTCATGCGAGTAGACATATTGGGAATCATTGGGCATGTCTGGCCATTAAGTTCATTGGTCACCTATATTCTTCCTCATAGGAGGGTATCTCATATGAGGCATCTTAAGAATGGAACATAAAGAATATCATTTTGGTCATAGGGTAATTAATTCCAATAGTGTAATTATTCCATGTAATATTACCTTAGGAATCACATACTTATGTATAGGTTAGGTATTTTGGGTCAGGTCACAAGTTCTATATCCTATGGAGATGGATCGGAATGTCTTGTATAGACAGATCGAGTCACAATCTTAATGTCACCACTAAAAAATAATCCATCAATCATGCTAAATGGACTTTATCAGTTCTAGAGAATCACTATCTACCAGAACAATATTAAAAACCAATGTCTTTTATCAATGTAAAAAAAATCAATGATAAATGGGTCATTTTTCAGCGATTTTTAAAGCACTGATAAAGGGGAAGCCTATAGTGTGTTATTACAACACACTACCACACCAATGTAGTGTACTATAAGTGAACACGACAGCACCACAAACACCACTAAAAATCAAAAAAAAATTCAAGTACTAATAAATAATTTAATAAAAATAAAATTTACTGCACAATTACCAGAAAAAAAACATTATTATAAAAATTTCAAACATTAGATTATGCAACAATATATGTACAAATGACTACATTCATTAAAAAACATTTATGTTTCATTATCTTTTGATACTGACCCTATCTCATGTTACTTCAGAAAAAACCACCCATGATTGATCAAATGAGTGCACCTATATGAGAAAAAAATCTTATATTTGTAATAATATAAAGAAATAAATTAATAGAAAGTTTTTATTTTAAACTAAACATTGATTCATAGCACAAACATTGTCTCTCAGATTGAGTTTCGGTTTATTCTTGAACATCACAACATTTCTTGTTCATCTTCAAGCATTATCTAGGTGAAAATTAACTAAATAATTATAAGATATAAATTATAAGGAAATTAATTATGTAATATAACATAGAATGGAAGGAAAACAATCAAGGCTTGTTTTCTTGGTTTTGGTGATGTGATGTACATTTTAAATTACAATGGCACTCATATATTGAAAATATTTACATTTAGCCAAACTAACCACACCATGTATCATATTGAGAAGTTTATAATTATTATATGTCCCAAATGAAATATAGATAATTTTCCTAAAGTATCAAAACAATCTAAAATGTGTTTTCTCAGTTTTGGGTTTATCACTTGTCTTTTGTACAAAAATTTCACTTCAAACTATGAACATGAACTTTGAGTCATATCAGTCACATCATGTGTCAATTTTAAATGATAATTACTCCTACACTTCACAAGTGAGTTTTTAATAATTTTCCAAAAATATCAAGATAATCCAAGTGCATTTGTTTTGTTTTGTTTTTTAGTGGAACCATTTGAACTAAAAAGTAAATTTTATACTAATAATAGATACTTTGATTAATAATTAGCACATAATGTATCATATTGAGTTAAGACTAACTCTTAAATGTCATAAATGACTTATGGATATTTTTCCTAAAGTATCAAAACAATACAAATGTGTTTTCTCATTTTGGAGCTAGTATGATGTCATTTTTACTAATATTGATGTCACTTTTAAATAAAAGACATGCTTAGAATTGTACCGGTCACATTACACATCAGATTGAGGAGATTTTGAATTCTACACATCCAAAATGACTTATGGGTTTTCCCTTAAGGATTCAAAACAATCAGAATGCCTTTTATCAATTTTTAGTACAACACTTTTTTTTAATAAAATGACATTTTAAACTAGAAACACTCAATATGAGTCATACTAGTCACACCATGTGTTAGTATGATATGGGGCTGATTCCTATGAATAAAAAATGAATTATGAATAATTTTACTAAATTATTAATAAAACATGTGTGTATTTTATTTGATTTCAGTGAGTGACACTTTTGGAATAAGAATTTAAATTTAGAAATGATTACAGACACTTTGAGTCATACCAGGTACATCATGTATCAGATTGAGAGGAGGATAATTCCTACATATCAAAAATGACTTATGGATCATTTTATTAAAGTATAAAAATAATAAAAATGTGGCTAATCCGTTTTGAGTATGTCAATTTTCTTTTTTATAAAAAAAATTAACATCAATTTGAAATTAATGACACACTTGGAGTCATACCAATAAACCATGTGTTAGATTGAGGTTCAAATGATTCTTATATGTCTGAAATGACTTATGGATAAGTTTTCTAAAGTATCAAAACAATATGAAACTTTTTTATCAGTTTTGAATATGAACTTTGTATTTTTTACTAAAATTTCATTTTAAATTGGAAACACACACATTGATTCATACTAGTAACATATTATATTCGTTTTAAATGTGACTAATTCCTATATTTGTCAAATGACTTATGAATTTATTTTCTAAATTTTCAAGATAATTTTATCTTGTTTTATTTGTTTTTAGTGAGTGAAACTTTTTGATCTAAAATGTAAACTTTAAACTAATCATAGACACTTTCAGTCATACTGATCACATCATGTATTAGATTAAGGTGAGGATAATTCTTACACATCAAAATTGACATATATTTCATTTTCCTACAGTATAGAAACAATAAAAATGCATTTTCTTGGTTTTTTGTATGTTAGTTTTCTTTTTTAGAAAAATTTATGTCAATTTAAAATAAAAAAATAAGTAATTGGATTCATAACAATCACACCATGGATTAGATTGATGTGAGGTTGATTCTTACATATCATAAATGACTTATTGATCCTTTTAATAAATTATCAAAATTATATGAATGTTCTTTCTCAGTTTTGAGTACGTCACCTGTCTTTTTTATAAAAATGTCATTTTAAACTTGAAACCCGTACATTGAGTATTACCAGTCACACCATGTATCAGTTTGACATGACACTAATTCCTACACATAAAAAACAACTTATGAATAATTTTTATAAATTATCAAAAAAAAATCTAAACACTTTGTCTTGGTTTTTAATTAGAATAACTTTTTGAACTAAAATGTTGATTCTAAACTAATAACAGACACTTTAAGTCATTTCATGTACATATTTATCCAATTAAGTTGAGAATAATTCCTATAAATCAAAAAATATATGTGGATAATTTTCCTAATGAATCAAAGAAATTGGATTGAATTTTATTGGTTTTCTATGTGAGAGTAGTCTTTCGTACAAATTTTTTTTTCTATTTTAAATAAAAAGATATACTTGGAGTCATACTGGTCACATTGTGAATTAAATTTAGGCAAAATTGATTCTTACACATTTAAAATGACATATGGATAATTTTTCTAAAGTATTAAATTAATCATAATGCATTATTTCAGTTTTTTTTACATCATGTGATTTTTTTTCTAAAATTCCATTGGAATTTGGAAACACATAATTTGAGTAATTTCGGTCACATCGTATATTGGTTTCATTTGAGACACATTTATAAACATTAAAAATTACTTAACAATCATTTTCCTTAATTATTAAAACAATATATGAAAATTTCCTCGGTATTCATTGAGTGACACTTTGTAAACTAAAATTTCAATTTTAAACTCATAATAGACACTTTGAGTCATATAGAGGACATCATATTTTATAATGATTTGACACCGATTAATATGAAAAAATAGTTAATTATGGGTTATTTTCCTAAAGTATCAAAATTAACGAAATGTGTTTTCTGGGTTTTCGAGTATGCCAGTTTTCTTTTTTACTACTATTAATTTAAATTTCGAATAAAAAGATGCATGTGGAGTCATACTGATCACATCATGCATCATATTGTGGTGAGGCCAATTCCTACATGTACCAAATGAAAAGTGGGTAATTTTACTAAATTATAAAAACAATACTAATTTGTTTTCTTAATTTGGAGATCATCACTATTATTTTTTACAAAACTTTCATTTTAAACTAAAAACACCTACATTGAGTCATACTAGTCACATAATGTATTGTATTTATCTGATAACAATTATTAAATGTTAAAAATGACTTATGAGTCAATTTACTAAATTATAAAGATAATTAGACTGTGTTTTCTTGCCTTTTAGTAACTAATACTTTTTGAAATAAAACATCAATTTTAATGTGATAATGGACAATTTGAGTCATACTGGGCACATCGTGTATCATATTGAAGATAGTGTAATTCATAAGAATCCAAATAGACATATGGATCATTATCTTAAATTATCAAAACATTATGAATGTGTTTTATCAATTTTGACTATGCCAATTGACATTTTTACTAAAATTAATGTTGATTTCAAATAAAAAGACACACTTGGAGTCATACTAGTCACATTGTGCATCATATTGAGGTTTTTATAATTACTACATATCTAAAATGTCTTATTGATCATTTTTATAAATTATAAAAATAATTTGTATTTGTATTATTAATTTTTTAGTACGTCACTTTTCTATTTTACTAAAATTTCATTTTAAACTGGAAAAACGCACTTTGATTTATACTGATCACATTATATATCAGTTTTGGGTGAGTCTAATTAATAAATGTCCAAAATGACTAATAATTTGTTTTAAGAAATTATCAAGTTAATTTGAGTGGGTTTTCTCAATTTTCATTGAGTGAGACTTTTTGAACTAAAATGTCTATTTTATACTGATAATGGTCACTTTGACTCATACCAAACATGTCATGTATCAAATATAAGTGAAGTTTATTCCTATAGGTCTAAAATTACATATTAATCATTTTAATAAAGTATAAAAAAATAGTTTTCTAGGTTTTGAGTATACCAGATTCCTTTTCACTAAAATTAATGTCAATTTTAAAGAAAAAGAAATGGTTAAAATCATACCCATCAGACCATGTGTTAGACTGATGTTGTGATAATTTATACACATCCCAAATTAATTATTGATATTTTTAATAACGCATCAAAACAATTTGATATATTGTTCTCAGTTTTGGGTAAATCCCTTGACTTTTTATTAAGATTTTATTTTAAACTAGACACACACACTCTGATTCGTGATGGGAACATCATGGGTTGGATTGATATAAGATCAATTCCTACTTGTCAAAAATTAATTATAAATAATTTTCCAACATTTTTACGATAATCCAATCATGTTTTCTAGGCTTTCATTAGGTGAAAATTTTTGAACTAAAATGTAAATATTTAACTAAAAACTGACACTTTGAGTTATAATGGGCACATCATCTATCATATTGAGATGTGATTGATTCCAAAAAATCAAAAAATAATTAAGGATCATTGTGCTAATGTATAAAATAATATAAATGAATTTTTCTCTATTTTCAGTATGTCAATTGTCTGTTTTACTATAATTAATATCAATTTTGAATAAAAATACACACTTGGTGTCATACCATTCACACCGTGTATCAGATTGAGGTGTGGATAATTCATACATGTCCCATGTTACCTATGAATAATTGTATTAATGTATTAAAAAAATCATAATGATTTTTATCTATTTTGAGTATGTATAATTTCTATTTTAATAAAATAGAATTTTAAATAGGAAACATATACTTTGAGTCATTCAGGTTTCATTCTATGTTGGTTTAATACAAGTACAATTCCTTAACATCACAAGTCACTTATTATTTTTTTCCAAAATTATCTAGATACCATGATTATGTTTCCTCAATTTTTATTGAGTGACACTATTTGAATTACAATGTCAATTTTAAACTTATAACATACACATTGAGACATACCAAGCACATCATGTATTGGATAATGGTGTGAATTATTCCCACACATAAAAATTGAGTAACAAATCATTTTCCTAATGTATAAAAATAATATGAATACTTTTCATCAGTTGTGATTTTGTTAGTTGTTTTTTACTAAAATTAATTTCAATTTTAATATTAAATAAAAACATGGATTCATATTGGTCACATCGTGTGTTAGATTGAGGTGTGGATGATTCCTACATGTCCCAATTTCTATAAATAACCCCAACTGTAAATGTTACAACTTTCTCAATTATCTTAATTTTTCCACATACCAACACATCATATTTATTCGATGTTCTTAGCCAAAAAATAATTCCAATTAAGAACCATGACTCAATATTCACCATTTTAGTTCAACAAAGAAAGGTAATGGAAATCCTGGAAATACTAGAATAATATATCATGTTATATGTTGTCAATCATGTTGCAGATAGTTGAAAGAAAAAAATGACTTCACAAAATATTGTTGAAGAAAACTAAATAAGTATTAGATAAAAAGGATAAATAAAATAACCTACAAATAGTAGATAAAATGATGAGAAAAATAATTAAATAAATAGTACTATTTTAACTTTTTATGTTTTCTGTATGTATTAATGACCCATTTCCTTTTTTAATTATCTCAATTTAAACCTTAAAAGTAAAATCTCTCATGAGTATGAGAAGCTTAAGACCAACCACCAAAACTAGAACAAAATAATCCAACTCTATAAGAAAACAATTCTTATTTGAGAACTACTAAAAATAAATAAATAAAACATAAATATAAAATAATATATTAAGTATATAGATTATGATTTTACTCTAAAAACATCAATATTACCTCTTTGATTGAAAAAATGTAACATCATTTATCTTACTACAAAGGTAGTGGAGGGAACATGGAGGAAAATGATAAATGCTGACACTACTAGGTTGAAAAGGTTTTGAGGGAGAAGAAGTTTGGGGGTGTTTTTGTGAAGAAGGTAATTAAATATGGAAAAAAATATTCTAAAATAAAAAATTCTACAAGGAATAACGAAAATTAAATCAAAGTTTCATTATATATTTTTTTTAATATAGAGAAACTATATCTTAACATTACCTTAACATATTCCTAACGGGTCTCCTTCATTTTAGTATGTTCTTCTGCTAAATTGGTTTCATCATCATGTGCAGAAGAAATTATTAGCATGGTTATTCAAACAATTAATTTAGATAATGATAATGTAGTAGGGAATATATAATATTATGATGAAAATATAGTATTTTAAAAACCAATTTTACCTAGTCATTAGATTCTATTTATTTTTTAAAGGTTAAAGGGATTTTTTTCCTCTATTAAGAATCAAAATCCATTCCATTTGGTCCCCTCTAACATACAAGATATTTTCTATATTGGGGCCAAAATTAACTGATTATGATCTCCAATGAAAGCGTCATAATCGATTGAATTTTCATCTGACATAAAATTTGTTTTGGTTTCTACTAGGAAAATCAACCAATTCATGTTTATTAGATCTAAGACATAAAATACTTTCACTTTTATGAAACCATTATGAATAGCATTTATTTTCCCCCATCCACCCTGAAATTCACCTTTACGATGTCTATTTCATCAACTTTTACTAAACTCAAACTTTTAACCTATATTCAATGGTAAATTAGCACATAAAATATTGTATAATCCAACTCGTATATCTATTTGATAATTCTCAAATATGACATACTTTCATAAATTAGAAATTCTATCCTTGGAAGAAGATATATGCATCGCTTCCATGACAATTGTAGGTCCCCTATTTTCAACTGTACTATAGTCCTCATGTTCTTTTGTATAGAACATATAACTATTGATTTCAATACTACGGTAAGATATATAATTTTAATTTAGTCCCATGGATATCCCTCAAAGTCATTAAATAATTGAATTTTATTTAGATAACTCTTTAAAAATATGGTATCATACCCATCATATAAACTATTTTTTATATGTATTTTATAACCATCCTCCATCCCATGATGGGTTCAAATATATAAGAGTTCTGTTTTTGGAATTCAACGTATGGATAAATATATTCACTATTGTATAAAATATAAAGTGAATATTTCACCTAATCAATCATAGTAATTGTAAGAAAATATCTTCTGTAAATCCCTTCACCCATAAGGTGTCCAATGTGAAAAGACTTTGGGAGACCAATATGGTCAACATATATTAGGTAATCAGTACAGAATTTAATATCTCCTTAAAAAATATATTAGTATACAATAAAACCTTCAGGATTAATTTGATTCTTAACACTTTCTTTTTAAATATACATATATCATTATGTGGGCTACATCTATCTCCAATAGACCTAACCACATAGTTCAACCTCGCAAACAAAGTGGACCATTAGGTGGAATTCTATATCAAATAATGATGGGGGAAAGAACATACCTAATTCATATAATATGACTAAACCTCCTTATTCATGATTAGAATCTTCTTCCAGGTCTATAACATTACTCTATATGGATTTGAAATAGAAGAATTATTTTTTTAATATATGTCATATATTTTTAGGTAGAATGAAATAAATATCAACAAGCATAAAATATTTAATCAAAACATGGAATTCGTGTTATTTTAGTCCCCATAACATCAACGTAGTCACTGAAACAACATTCATGATATTTGATAAATACCCCTCTGGATGTTTTACATTATTAAGGAAAAGAAAAAATTGAAATTTTTCATGTCTGGATATAGTGTAAGCTACTGGTGGAAGACAATTCTTCCCTTCAACCTTCACCATTTACAACTCTTCCCTTGTCCACATGTCAATCATGTCAAACCTAGTCTGGATTCCGTCATTCATTTTCCTAAGAACATTTAGTAACATTCCAATTACACTATCAAATGTATATTTTTTCTAAATGTTTGAAATCAAGAAAATATATAACATACCGAAAATTCCAATATGTTAATTCAATGAAAATTAATCTCTTCTTCAAACCAGATTTCATAATTCTTTTCCAAAATGGTGTTAATATATTTTACTTTGTCGAATAGTTGATCACCCGAAACTGGAGATGATGTTTTACCTTGTTCAATATTCCCATCGAATACTTTCATATAGGATCTTTATTTATTTTTTGTGGTAAAATTCTATGATGATCTTAAAAAATTCTTCTAGGAATACATCAATATAACTGAGTGTGTGCATTCTTCATAAATAAGATATCGAAAAATCCTTTAATGACATATCCTGATAAATTTCCATAAGCGGGGAAGTCATTTATCATCCTATAAAACAAGGGCCTAAATGTGAATTATTCCCTTCTATGTGCATCATAAATTATAATACAGGTATTCATTGTCAATTTTAGGTCTTTGATCAATGGATCCAAATAGACATCAATATCATTACTGTGTTTCATTGGTCCACATATTATTAGAGACAACATAATGTATTTTTTCTTCATGAAAAACCATAGATAAATGTTTTAATTTACAAACATGATAGTCCATGAACTATGAGAACTACTATAATGTCTAATGATTCATTCTATGTTCTTTAAATATTATATGGAATTTATTTTATAACACGAACTGATATGGCATGTGATTTTTAAGCCATGTGTGTCAGAAATTAATGATTTAAATGTATTTAATATATTAAATATATTAAATTGCATATGCAATAAGTTTTCCTAAAATAGTAGAACATGGTCTAAATATGTGCTCGAATCAGAAATATGAGGGAACTATTGTGTTTAGAGCAATGAATATTCCATAGGTGAGGCCTAACAGTAGCCGGTGCAGGTGGGATGCAGAATTTAATTTTTGGATGTTTTAAAGGATAAAATAAATTAAGAATTTATTTTATAAATTTAATGTTTCATAGCGACATATGTATGATTTTTTTAATTATCCTTTTATGTATGAATCTAGGTCTATTCTCATAACCCATTATCTTTCTGGAGGCTTTTGAGGGAACCTGGAGAATTTACTCTATGACAAAAAATGAAGTAAGTTGGATCAAAGGTCCATGTGAGTTGTTCTTGACATATCTGACCAACAACGATGATTAAGTGATCAAACCTCTTTAGTCATTGATCCTACCTCATGGTAGGGTGTTATTATTTCAATTCCTTCTTTCTAATTCTTAAAATCAATGAAGAATACAGATCAACCCATGAACAAGTTGACCCACAGTTCGATCGTTCTTATGAGATGGGTTGATTTATGGATTTAATTATAGATAATTGTGGTTAATGTTTAATTTATTTTTTTGATCATTATTATAGGACCTGATCAAGGCCACAACAAACAATTTCCATGTTTCGTTCCTCTATTTTTCTCTGTGAATTTTTCCCCCTTTTCCCTTGTACCCATTGTTCTTTATAGGAAATAATGGATGATCATTGTGCCTTTGATTGGGGAACAATAATCCATGATTATAGATATATCATTGGGTTGACCGATAAGAGGTGTGACACAGATGGAGAAGGATGGGTCAAAATATTTTAGGAGATATCATTCTTTGATGATTCTTTGTGTTGTTGTTCAGAATCAGATTTTGGAGCCGATTTAAGGCCTCAAAATCACTGATCCTGTACTATAAAGAAGAGGTGACCTTGGATCATCATTTCTGGGATGAATGAGAAAATGAATGAAGAACTATGGGATCAATTGGGGCACATAGAAGAATAATTATAGTTTAGGAAAATCCCATTGAACACAATGTGTATTTCGGAATACACCGCATGTGGGACCCGCTTATTAGAGGCTGGGGTTTTGGGAGGTAGTAAAGTGCCACGTAGTGTGTGACCCGTGTCACATGGAAGGTGGGACATTCCCAGAGGCTTGGTGTGTATCTCATGAGTTACATGGACTTGGGGTAGATTACACGGTTTCCTAACAGGTGTTTACCCCACCACATGGCCAGAACCAGATAGGATACATGGGTTACCCCATGTAGTGGTACACTGGTAGGCGAGCATGGGTTGACACCATGTATTGTTACATGAACAGAGTACATGATTGGTCCTTGGATAGTATGACACAGTGTTTCATCCTTTATACATGTTTTTTATACCTCTTCTACACAACATATTCTAATGACACGGGTCATCGAACACTGGCAGTACCTGGGGTCAAAGGACACAGTTTTTGACCCTACTACAAGTCATGTACACATTATACATGTGTTGAATCTTATTTTCATCATATATTGGAAAATAGTTTTTAGTTTTAGTGCCCTTGATATTTCCTATGAACTTTATTTGGTGTATTTTTCTATTCACTGATGTATGGTCCCTTTAGTAAGATTTTACTATATATAGTCAGGAATCCCCTCTGAGAGGCCTGGAGTAGGATCCTAAATCCATTATTGTTCCCTATGTAGAGTCTTGGTATCACCATGACTAATACTATAGTATGTCTATCCTCTACTTAGTAGGTTAATATTAATGGGTCATGGTATCACCCCATGGACCAGGCAGTGATCCTCATCTATGTTTTGTGATCTATCCACTCATAGAGTGAGTAATCCCTGAGAGAGTGTATTCTATATCTCTTCATATCAACCAGTGTATCTCTCTCATGATGGTTACAGATGAACAATAATTCATAGGAAAACATCATCAGAGCTATTAAACTAAAGAGTGTGTTCTCCTAGATGATTTTCTTTGTGGAATCTTCATACTCAATCTCTAGTGCTTGTATGTGGTATTTGTGACATACCTAGAGACTATGGGTTGTGGTTTGAGTATATTTGGATATGTTAATATTATATGTTTTATATAATATACTTTGAAGAGCTGACTATACATTTACTTTATTTATTGCCTTGTGGTTTTAGGGTTTCCTACTGAGTATTGTTATACTCACCCTCGTACGGGATTTTCCCACACATGTCATGTCTTGTGTAGATGAACGACCTATTGATGGATTCTATAGAAGAGAAGGACTAGAAAGAGATTAGTGATTTCAAATAGGTCAATGTGTTCCTATGACTTTGAGCAGTAGTCCAAGAACTGTTTTGTTTATAGTTTGGACATTGTAGTTTTCAGTCTCTTTCTATTAGGGGTATTGTATTCTAGGCCAGTTTAATTTACTACAATTTAAATTTCAATCGTACTATGCATGTTGGGGTTTTTAGTATGCATTAATTTTCTTCCATAGTGGTTTTGACATTTTCTCATTTGTGGGCTGGGAGATGTGTGTATGCATAAATGTACTTAGTCAATGCCTCCCATGTTAGTGATATTCCTACTCAGTGGTACTCACTATCCCTTGGCCTATTGGAGGCTGGCTTGGTGAGTCATGACACAGAACCCACTAGGATGGTTCATGACATAATGGTATCAGAGGTGGTTGGTTCTACCTTATGACCACGATTCTATGATATTGGTTTTGGGAAATAGTGATAAGTGTTTCGAGTTCGGATTTCAAGACAGGGACTCCAACATTGGTATGTGTGTTCGATGTATCCACACACCAAGAAACTAATAACCTTGTTTTCTACTCAGTATATGAGAACAATGGTTGTAGGGAAAATAATGGTTCATGCATCATATAGAAATGGGTTGTGTTTCTGTTTCCTTCTTGATTCAGCTCCCTAGATATTCTCATTGACTGTGGTACATCTTGTTTTCTTATAGGATGCCTCTAGGAAACATACCAGCTAGTATTCTGTGGTTAGATCAGGGGGATGACCTGCTGATCAACAAGTCTTATGTACGAGGACCGGTTTACCAGATGTTTCATTCATGTGGTGCACCATATATACCACCACCAGTGGGGAAGCTTGTGGTACCTGCAGTACCAGTAGATGAGAAGCATAGGAATAGGGTGCTCTGTGAGAGTTATAGGAATATACCCCTTAGGTTCTGAGGCGAGAAAGACCCTCGGGTAGATAAGAACTAGCTTGAGGTGGTGACCGTAGTTTTCCATCTAGTGAGAACACCAGTGGACTAGATGGTGATCATCGAGGCGATCATTTTCCATGGTTTAGTAGGGAAATGGTAGAGTATGACCAAGAAGACTCACAAAGAGGTGAATCTTTCATGGAGGGAGTTAGAGAATATCTTTAGATAGTATTTTTATCCATGTTCACTAAGACTAGTGTGTATATAAGAGCATCTTTGGCTTTAGTAGGGTAGCTTGACAGTGGATGACTATTTATCAAGGTTCACCAACCTCTATAGGTACTCCATGAATATTATTAGGGATTAGTACATCAAGGATTGAACCATAAATTGAGGTATACATCTAGACATCTAAGCCATCATTATATATCTATCAATTCTAACTTATGATGGATTGCATTAGTGAGCTTTGGTGGTCTAGAGCATCTGGGTGGAGGAGATGAATCTAGTGACTATCAGTAGTTGGAGAACGGGTGAAGAGACCTCTGTAGCAGGGATCGAATGTTTGACATTGGGATATAGACATGAGAGACATTATGGGATGTCCCAATATAGGGTATAAACTTTTTAGGGCTCTCAATTTGGATTCAGTCAGCCTAGGGAGAGGCAATGTTACCCATGCGATGATAGGGGACATATGTCTTGTGATTTCCCAACCCATAAAAATATTGATAAGGTAATGATGGATAGACCACCACGATATAGGAAAATAGTGGAGAAGGTATATTCTCCATGTGACAGACTTGGAAGAGGGTCAGGGAGAGATGATGGAGGGGGAAGACATTTTGACATAATACCACCACCACCCCACAAGAGTTCCACACCAAGCTTAGGGAGCCAGAGGATATTGGCAGGGAAACTACATGCAGTTGAGGAATATAACCCATGGACTCCAGGGATAATCTAAGGTATGATATATTTATTTTATATCTTATATTTTTTATTTATAGATAGAGGTTCCAGTTATTCTTTTCTATCAACATACCTTGTTTGAGACCTTGAGATTCTGATTGAACTGTTAACTCTACCCTTATGCTTGGAGATACTTGTGGGAGGAGACTCTATGATCACACACTTGTGACATTAGTTTAATCTTACCCTTAGAGGTGATAGTTTTGGTTGTAAGCTCTTGGTGGTAGCGTTGATGCCCTAGTATATCACTCTCTATATGGATTGGCTATCTTTGATTCAGACCCATATTGACTAGTTTAGGTGAAAGGTGTGGTGCTTCCACATTGATGGGATATGGTTTCCCTTTGATGGAGAAAGGAAAATACATGAACCATAAGATGTGATCATGCATAGAAGGGTGAAATCGATCACCTGTGAGTTTCCTAGGATTACCCTCAGAGTAACATATGTTATAAGCTTTCAGTTCCCAGGAGTTGTGGTAGAGTACACGGAATCATTTCTAGAAGATGTTCCAGAGATTACTCCTAGATGGTAGATCACCTTATGCTTCGATAAACACATATTGAAGAACTTGATATCCTCGCTAATATATCAGATTTCTCCCATAGAGCTTCACATGGTGAGGGTGTAACTGGAGGTCTTGTAGAGGAAGGGATTTATGAGGCCTAGTGTTTCAACCTGGGCGGCCCCAGTTTTTTTCCGTGAAGGAATATTGGAGTTTGTGGTTGTTTGAGGATTATTATAACTTCAAACAAGTGACCATGAAGAATAAGAATCCACTATCAATTATCAATGATCTCTAATATCAGTTTATAGGGGCGTGTTTGTTCTTGGAGGATTACCTTCGACCAGGAAATCACCAGTTGCAAGTACGAGACTGTGACATTCCGAAGAAGGCTTTCAAATGCTGCTATGGTAAATATGAGTAAATGGTGATTCTATTTGGCATGATGAATTCCCAAGCAGTGTTCATGACACTCATGAGTATGATCATTTGGCCATATATAGACCAGTTTGTGGTATTCTTCATCCAAAATATCCTTTTGTACTCATTGTCTGAGGAGGAGAATGTGTGTCACCTAGGGATGGATATGGACATACTCTGATAGCACCAGATTTATGTGGAACTCTCTAAGTTACAATTCAATATTTAGGATGTCCAATTTCTAGGACATGTTATCTCAGAAGATGGAGTGGCAGAATACCTGGCCATGGTGGAGGTAGTGGTAGAATGGGAGCAACCTAGGAGCGTGATGGAGGTGCAATGTTTCCTTGGGCTAGTCAGTTATTACTGAAGATTCAGAACTACTTTCTCTAAGATATCCGCATCTATGATAGCTTTTAACAAAAATAGGTATGATTTTATAATGGATGGAGAAGTTATAACACTCATTTCAGTAGTTGAGGAAGAGTTCAACGAGCACACCGATCATGATATTGCAAGATGAGGGTGTTGAGTATGTTGTGTTTTATGATGAATTAGGGACCAGACATGGTTTTGTCTTGATTCAATGGAAATTGGTGATTTCAAATAGTTCATTCCAATTGATAACAAACAAGTAGAACAACATTAACAATGATCTTGTGTTGGCAGCAGTGCTCCTCGCATTGAAGATGGTGCAAAACTACCTGATGGGTTATCAGTTTATCATCTACTCCTTCCAAAAGAGTGTCACATATATCTTCTCTTAGAAGGATACAAACTTGAGGTAGAGGATATCGGTAGAGATCCTCCATGACTAGGAATTTTAGAATTTCTATACTCCTAGGAAGGGGAATGTGGTGGTAGATTCTCTCAGTAGGATATCTAGTTCACAGTTTCTGAATGATGTTTTAGAGTAGTTGGCCTCATTACTATTATCCTTCATGGATTTAAATGGAACACCATACATCTAGTCGATGGTTTTCAACCCTCCACTCTTACAGTAAGTCAGGTATTCATAGCTTGGGGATAAAAACTGTGAGTGCCTATATGCTCAGATGTCAACAGGGCATGTGTATGATGGATATTCAAATGGTGGGGAGCACATCATCCACTTCATAGGATTAACAGTTGTTCTAATAGTGTTGTGGTAGGAGTTTCTAGGGGAGTTTCATACATCCCATTTGAGGGTTCACCCTGATGTGATGAAAATGCACCAGGACCTATGACGTCTGTTTTGGTGGATATGGATGATGAAGTTGGTGGGAGAGTTTTTTCGTCAATGTCTTAAAAGAAAATAGTTAAAGGCTGGGCACTAGGTTATAGTAGGTTTGAATCAACCCCATGAGGTGGAGGAATGGATTTGGGATGGGATATTGATGGAATTCTGATGGGTTTACCAAGTACGCACATGGGACATGATGCCATGTGGGTTAACATAGACTGACTCACCTAGTCAGTCCACTACCTACCTATTTGTGACTAAATTACATTAGAGATCATGGGATGCTTCAACATTCAGAAGATAGTTCATCTCCATGTAGCCCCAATGACCATAGTTTCTGACAATAATTCTCATTTCACGTCCTAGTTGTGAAAGGTATTACAGTTTAGGATTGTGAATTTTTTATTCTTGTGCATGGATTTTCATCCCCAGTAGGATGACCAAATGGATAGAAGCATTCACATTTTAGAGGACACACTGTGGGATTTTATTTTGTACTTGGGTTTTAGTTGGGAGAAATACCCACCACTAGTGGTGTTTGCATACAATAACAACTACCACTCCACCATTGTTATAACACCATTCATGGATCTATAAAGGATACTATTCAGGTCACCACTTTGATGGACAGACCCTGGAGTGTCATCATGCATGGGCGTAGAATTTTTTCAATATACTACCAAGAAGGTGAAGATCATCTAGTAGCAGATAGAGACTACACAGACCTATCATAAATCATATGTTAATATACGGCAGAGACCTTTGGTATTCAATTAAAGAGACCATGTCTTCATTTTTGTATCACCTTGACAAGGGTTATAAATTTTTTTCTAAGGAATAATGTTATCTCTCGAGTTTATCAGCCCTTTTTAGATACTATGTAGAGTTAGTGAGGTGATGTAATGCTTAGCTCTACCCCCGTTGTTGGGCTGGGTACATGATGTCTTCTAAATATCACAACTGAGGTGGAATGTGCATGACCAATCACACATCATAGAATATGGTATGCTGTACATTGATGATAGAGCAACTTTTGTTGAGTAGCCAGTGGAGATTGAGAATTGATAGGAGAAGATCCTTTGTGGGTGAATGATTACTTTAGTGCATTTCCGGTGGCAGCACAAAATTCTCTAAGAGAGCACATGGGAGACGGAGTCTCAGATTCATGTTCAATACCCAAATCATTCTGTATAGCCTTTGTGTTTTTCTTTTTGGGGATATAAATTCCTAATATGGGGATAATTTAATGTACCAAATTTTTTTCATGCATTATTTTAAAATATTATATTGAATTAATTCACGACCATAAATTGATACGTTGTGTGATATTGAGGCTTGTTGTTTCCAAAAATAAATATATTAAATATATTAAATATATTAAATAGTGTGCATGAGGTGTTTTCATAAAACAGTAGAATATATTCTAAAGGTTTTCCTAGATCAAAAATTTGAGGGAATATTGTTATTCAAAGTCGTGAGTTTTCCTTAGTTGAGGCATAACACCAGCTGGCATGGGTCGGCTGCTAAATTTCTTTTTTGGACATTTTAAGGGAAAA
The DNA here is from genome assembly GCA_963277665.1 of Viscum album. Lineage (NCBI taxonomy): Eukaryota > Viridiplantae > Streptophyta > Magnoliopsida > Santalales > Viscaceae > Viscum > Viscum album. The sequence continues at coordinate 1,303,789,142 of OY728157.1, forward strand.
AATAAATTAGGATTTTATTTTATAATTTTATCATTTTGCAGTGACATGGTGAGATTAAATTTAATTTGAATTTTAATAGGGGATATAGGTTTAAGATCATAACCCTAGAACTCCTTGTAGGATCTGGAGAGATCCTAGATAATTCTCTCGATGACAAATGATGATAGAAGTTAGATAGAAGATCGATGGGAGTTGTTCTTGACAAATCCCACTAATAGTGACGATGAAGAGATCAAAAATCTTTAGTGGATGATCCAACCCTGAGGTGGGGAATTATAATTTTGAATCCTTCTTTCATGTTCTTAGAATCAATGAAAAATTTTGATCATCCCATGAACACTTTGACCCACGGTTCAATCATTCTTATAAGGTTGACTGAATTGAGGATTTAATTAGGTATGCTTTTGATTATTGTTTGATTTATATTGTTAATAATTCTTATGAGAATGGATCTACTCCACAATGAACAATGGTCTGGGATCTCTCCTCCGATTTTTTCTATGTGAATTTTCGTACCCGTTTTTCTCGTGTCTTCTTTGTTCTTTGTGGGAAATGAATAGATGATTGTTTTTCCTTCAATTCATGGCGCAATGGTCTAAGATTATAGATCTTATATTGGGAATACCTAGAGGAGGTGAGACAGAAATTTTCATGGATGTATCATTGTATTTGAGGAGATATTTTTCTTTGAGAGTTTATCATCTATGTGGTTAGAATTAGATTTCAGAGTCGATTGAAGGCCTCACACTCACTGATTCAGTTCTATGATAATAGGGTGACATTGGATCATCATTTTTGGGATAAATATGCCAAATAATTGAGCAATGAAGGATTGGTTTTGGCACACTGAGTAATAATAGAGGTTCTATAACATCTCGATGAACACGGAGTTTATTTTGGAATTTAACAAATGTTGGACCTGTTAAGGGGTATTTATGGTTTTTGGTGGTAGTAAAGTGTCACACAACATGTGAACCCTATAAAAAAGAATGTGGGACCTTACCAAAGTCTCAGCGTGTATCTCAGGAGTTATATATATGTAAGGTGGAGTACATGTCTTGCCTACATGTCATGTAGCCCACCACACAGCTAGACCCAAACTGGATACATGGGATATCATACATGGGTTGACACCATGTACTATCATGTTGATAGAGTACATGAGTGGACCATGGATATTAATACACAATACGTTATCCTTTCTAAATGTTGTGTGTACCTCTTCCACTAAGCATTTTATGATGCCACATGCCGTTGAGCATGAGAAGTTTACAGGATTATTGGACACATCATGTGACCCTACTACACATCATGTACCCATTCCTACAAGGCTTTAATCTATTTTCCACCATATCTCAAACACGTTTGGTTAGTTTTGGTGCACATGATCGTTCCTATGAAGGTTTGTTGGTATCTCTTTCAATTCAAAAGAGTATTGTCCCTTCATTATGATTTTACTATATATAGTCAGGAACCCCCTATGAGAGGCCTAGATAATAATCCGATATCCATTCATATGCCCTATGTAGAGTATTAGTATTGGCATGACCAATACTACCAGACATAAATCCTCTACTGATCAGGTGAATCAAGATGATTTGTGGTATCACCCCTAGACCAGATAGTGATCCTCATATGTGTATCGTGTTCTTCCCCAGTCATGGAGCGAGTACTCCTGAAGCTAGTGTATAGTATCTCTCATCAAATCCATTAGTGTATCCCTCTCATGATGGTTCTTGATGAACATTACTTCCCATATGTACATCATCACTTCAATCATACTCAAGAGTTTGTGCTCCTATATGAGTTTCTTTGTAGAATCTTCAGAATTGATCTCTAGTGTTGGTATTTGGTAGTTGTGACATACCTCTAGACTCAGAGCTGAGGATTGATTAAATATGGATATTTTATTTTTATATGTCATATAAACAAATACTATATAGAGTTTCCTATACCTTTACTTTGTATATTTCTTTATGGTTTTGGGGATTCCTACTTAGTATTTTTATACTCACCTATACAAGGGCTTTGCCCACACGTGTTGTGTCTTGTGAATATGAGGGACCATTTGATATTGTTCAGGAAAGACCAAAACTAGATTGATCATTGTGAGTTCATACTGGTCAAGGTGTTCCTACAACTTGGATCTATAGTCCCAGTACCTTTTTGTTTACATGTTTCAATTTGTAGTTTTCAGTCTCTTTATTTTGGTGGACTTATATTCTATCCCATTTTACTTGAATTTTCCTTAATTTGATATCGTACTATGTTGGTTGGGCTTAGTGGTATGAATGCATTTTGTTAGATAGTCACTTTTATATTTTATAATTTTTTTGCTTAGAGATGTGTGTGTGCATACATGTACATAGTTAATGCCTCCCATGTTAGTGATATTCCTAATCAGTGCTAGTCACCATCCTCTTGCCTATTGGATTTGGGTTTGGGGAGTCATTGTACAGACCCCATTGAAGCAGGTCATGAAAAAAACGTTATACCCACAAAAGGATTTATTCCTTCTATATATACTGTTAGAACAATGTTTTTAGGCTCATTTACAAATTCAAAATAATTGTAATCAATTTTATTCCACTAAGAAGAATTTTCTAGTTGATGTAGGTTCCCATAATTACTTCTTGTGATTGTATCCCATTTCAATTGTATCATGGTTTCCTGAAAATCTATATAGTCTTCGAAATCAGGGAATGATATGAAATTACCATACAGATTTCAAAGCACTTAATTATTTTATTTATTGATACACACTACATATATGAAATTTTATTAGTGATTCCTAGTCCTTTCAAAAAAATATGAAATCATTTAGACAAGAATTTATTTTTTAGATATCATTCCCATTGAACGTATAATTTTTTGTTCATCATATGTTTGACATGGTAGTAAATTTTCTTCTAGTAGCATTTCACTTAAGAGACTAAGTAGTTCTATAAATCATTATAACTCTATCCACTATATGATTTTAAATTATATGACTTAAATATTGCTTAAAATTTTGTGTATTTAGTAAAACTAGTATACAATTCTCTCATAGAAAATATATTTACCTTATCCAACAACTTTAAACATTAATGAATTTCATCTTCAATTTTCATTTTCATTTCTTATATACAATCACCATAATCATTTGTACTGGTATTCAAATCAAATGATCCATAAAATGTCTTATCATCCCAATTAGTGTGCACATTAAATTTTTCCCTATTTTTAGGTTATCATTTATAGCTTTGATCTATTCAATGAAAAATCAAATGATATTCAAAAATTTCTGGACTAATTTTTCTAGAATAACATCAATCTTAACACATAAGAAGAATTTTAGAATGGTCATATGCATGCTCTATTGAAAACATAATGAACTCATTTAACTCCATCATCATCATCTTTTGTCAAAAAATTAGTGTGCATCCATTTTCTAATCATATCCATCATTTAAAGTTCATAGAATATTTGTTTTTTAAAATAAATAAATAAATATACCTAATATATTCTTTATCAAAGGTGAATTTTATAGATAATTATAATATGGGAAATCTAACATTAGATTATTTCAAAGAATTTCAATATTCTTTCATGAAAATTTGTAATTTAATTCATGAAAATAATTACTCCACTATGGTAGGTGGCATCCTATGAATTTATCTAAAGTTAAAATATATAGACAATTTTCATCCTCATTAGATCTTCTCCAAAATAGTTATCATTTATGTATTTTTGACACTCATCCTCCATCTCTTGTGGGCATGCACCAATGTTTCTTGAAATAATCAAACAAGTAGTCCTCAATGGGATGACGACTGCATAGACAAAGATAAGAAATATAAATGAGATGAGGGATGATTCACAAGAAATAAATTTCATTAATAAGTTTTTGGGAGATGATGGCTATGAGGATGACGTTGTACTCCAATATGTTCGCTACAATTGTAAATGTCTCCAATTTGTTAGAATTGCACCATTGTAACAAGTTATTTACTCATGTCCTATTAATGCTGATATTTTGGGGGTATAAAATTCTTGTATGTGATTCAAGGGGTCTCGTCAGGGTCATGTTATGATATATCAATCCTTAGGGCCTCTATGAATCCTATATTTATAATAGAAATCCAACTTTTAATACTATCAATCCTCTATGTAAGATTATTCCTACCTCTCTTAAAATTTTCCATCATATCCTTCATAAATACCATAATCAAATTGAAATATGATATATGTTATTAAGGAGTAATAAGAATCCCAAATGTGATAAAAAAGAACAATAAACTCTCATTCCATAAACTAAAATATATTAAAATGTATTGATAAATCATAATAATAAATAAATATTTATTTTACATACATGTATGGTAATAAGAGATTCCTAAGGGAGGAAGCAATACATGCAGTCTTAAAATGTTTAATACCTAATAATAATATATATTAATTATTCCAACATATGTAAAATTTTATAACAACCATTATATTTTTTGGACCAAGTGATGTAAGAACCTAATGAATTATTACATTTAATATTAATTACTTGTCAAATATTCAAAAAATCTCAAAATTATAATTTGAATTTCAATTAAAATTGATATGGAATTAAAAAAAATATTTTTAGGAAAATAATATGCCGAATGAAAATAAATGTTTTAAACATATTAAACTTTTTAGTTGATAAATTGATTTAATAATTATGTTTATACAGGTTGAAAATAAGAATTATTTTCAAGTAGAGAAACAATAATCTTTATATTAAAATTTAATTTTCATTGAAACTATGGGTTCTATTGTGATTTTGGGAACATAGTATAAAAAGTTAGTCTTAATGAGATAAATAATAGTAATTATGGGATATATAGAGGTTTTAAGTTAAAGGGGAGATTAACAACTCTTACAAAAAAAAGGTTTTGAAGTGATTTGAATCTTCATAAGTAAAATTGAGTAATGAATTTCAACTATTGAATGAACTCTATTAAACCTGTGACAAATTAAACACTTGTTTGAATAACTGTTAATATTTTCTAAAAAAAGATGAATGTAATGAAGGAATTAAAAAAATTATTATATGAAAATGAATGGAATGTAATGGGAATTAATCATTAGTGTCTCACTAAATCATTCTTATGGATATTTTCTCCCTTGTACCTCTTCCTATATCTCTCTCTCTCTCTCTTGGCTCTGCCTATGGTTTCCTCATGAAACCATTCTCTTTAGGGTCAGCATTGCGTCATATTTATTTCATTCATGCTTTTCTTCCTTTTCTTTTCATCTTTTCACCTCCCCCATCCTTCTTATGATCTATCATCATGGATTGTCTATGGGTTCTTACCCTAGTGTTTCTTTCACAACATGTATGCACCTGGTTTTTATCTTCCTTTATGTTTATCTTCCTCCCATTCACTCTAGTTAAGGCACTCTGATTTCTTATCAGGTCGATAAATTCTTCTCCAAGTAGGTCTTGGTGTCCCAGTGATGGTTTGATGTAATTGGTTTCCTCAGACGCTCTTTATGTGGCTATGAACTCATGTTCCTATACACCTGTCAACGTCAGATATCGAGTGGTGGTTCAAAGTGGTTTTGGGTTTTGTGGTTTGGTGGTTGATGGGTATCAAGGTGTTTCCTGGGCTATCTTGTTCTTTTTTTGAAGGCTCCTAGTTTTCTACCTCATCTATATTGTCATCGTTCAAAACCATCATCCACTAAAACCACTATTTTGACCTCACACTCCACTACTCCTCTCCCAGTCAGATTAGAATTGGTGCCAATAATGAGGTTTTGGGATGTGTGGTTTGGTGGTTGTTATTATTCCAAGAATGATCCCTTCGATAATGGTTCATGTTTTTCATTTTTCTTCCTCAGGTTTTCATTGAATGGTTGTTTTCTTCTTCTAGATTGGAGATCTATTTGATACTCATTCGGTGGTGTTCTAATTGGTGGTTTTGGTTTGGTTTTGTTAATGTTTGGATATGGTTTCGATCATCAGTGTCTCTCTCGATGGTTCCATGATGATGTATTATGATATTAAATTACATGATCTCACTATATATTGGTTTTTTTTGTTTATGGGTAATTAGGGGACAACAAAAACATGACGTGATGATTTACAGTGGATTCGATGGACTCTGACAATCTCTGGAGACTAGTGTGGTAGTTGGATGACGACGACGATAGTGGGGATGGATGGAAATGACGACAATGGTGACTCAAGATGATGATGGATGGAAAATTGATATAGGCCGACATGGGTGAATCTTGGATCATTATCTTATCGATTGCTGTGTAATTTTTGAATTTTGATCTTTTAGATTGGATATCATTAGTTTTTTTGGTAACCTCATGGTGTGAAGGTTACAATTTTACCATAACAAGACTTCTATAAATAAAATGAAAATCATATTTTTAGTCATCTCACACTAATGGATTTACAAATGAATCATTTATTCATATTATATATTGGGTTTTCAGCAGACATATGATAGGTAGTTTAATGTAATTAAATATTTTTTGACAATTTCATTGGTTACATATTATTTTTGAAATGTTCGATCACTTAATATAAATATATTTCATTTAAAAGATGTTGGAAATAAAAAGTCCATGTTAAAGAATGATTTTTTATATATATATTAAAGTAAAACATACATGGTGTTTATTAGATGTGTAATGAAGGAAATGAAGTGCATTTAAGAAGTATTAATGAGTGGGTTATCACATAAAAGATGAATATATTTTAAGAATGGTATATAAAAATAGCTAAACCATATTCTAATTTAGGGTCAGTAAAAAATTATGGTATTTGTGTTCGAAATATAAAATTTATTTGTGGTAGTGAATAATTCATCCTAGTAGATAACAAGACATTTAAATACTAAATTAAAAAGGGTGGTTTGAGATGTTTTTATGATGAAAGGATAAAAATGATAGATATTATTTGTTAACTAGAATAACAATATTGTTAATAATTAAAATAATAAATTATATATTTAAAGGAAACAACCCTTGGAGTTTATTCACTATGATATATATGGACCCTCAAACTTTAAATAAATGGACTGTGAGAAGTATTTCATTTCACCAATTTATAATTATATTCAAATCAAATGAATTATTTTTTTGTCATATATATATATATTTCTTTAATGGGTATTAAAATTTTATGAAGTATTAAAAATGGGTTTCATTATATGGTAATGAATATTATATTAGATTATGGAATTTTTTTTAATGGTGAACACCTCAGTCAACCTTGGCATGATGTGAGGTGAGATGCACATAGTGATCCTCAGTAATGGTGAGGTTGTGCGACCTATCTGAGGTGTGCTAAAGGCATGTGTCTAATTTTCCATCTCAAGAGGTATTGTAACACCTGGAAAAGTAAAGGCTCTCCACTGTTTTGCTGAAATGGGGGGGGGGGGTGAAAATCATGGGTACAATGGTGGTGGAAATTGAGGGAGACCCAATGGAGATTAGGAGAAGTATCAGAATGAATGGTGATAAAAAATGTAAATTGATATCTCTAAACAAGAAATCAATGATTCAAGAGAAAGTGAAAATAACATACCTGGGATTTAATCATTGAATTGTCTGAGAGAATGTAGACATATCACCAAAGCTGAAATTTGTCTGACCCTCGGATTCATTCAAACCATGAATCATTTTAACCTTAGATTTGTTCCTTGTAATTTTTTGAGACTTGATTGGAGCTTGGATTCGACGAGGAGGAGCACTGATATCAGTTGTGTTATACTGAAATCTTTGAATATCACAACTAGTTCACGACTGGCTAGGATGCATAAAATAGGTAGTGACAATTTTATCAATGCTTCCAAAAATTTATTGATAAAGACCACTTTTATCAGTGCTAAATTAATTTGCTCTAATAAAAGGAATATTTATCAGTGCTTATTACTAAAGCACTATAAAATAATTTATAATTATATTTATAAATTAATTTTTTTATTAAAATATTTATATAAATATAAATTTAGTAAATATATTCGTTAGTTAAATATATTTATTATTATTTTATAATTATTTAAATATATAATAATTTATTTATAATTATATAAATTATTTTTTTAAAAATTATATTTATATATTTATATATTTATATAATTATATATATTATATAATTATTTATATATTCAATAAATATACATAAATATAAATATAAATATATTAAATATTTTCCTTATTTGAATTTTTTTTATTTATAATTATATAAAAACTTTTTTTAAGAAAATAATATTTATTTATTTATAATTATAAATATATAAATGCATAAATATATTAAATAAACATTTATAAGTATATATATTTATTTACTAATATATTTTTAACATTATTAATGAATATTTAATTTGAATTTCATGCATGTTAACAATGAGTGAAATTGAATAATTAAAAACGAGTAAACTTTAACAATATTGAAATAATGTGTAATATTTATTAATTAAATACAAATTATTAAAAATATGGATATATATTGAAATAAAGATGAATAAATATTGAAAATATTAATACACAGGAAGTATATATATATATATAACAGAAATTGTTTATATTCACAAAAAAATAAAAATTTCAAAAATTAAAATCAATTAATGCCAAAGTGTAAAATAATTTAAAATAAATAAATGAAATTTACCAATTGGAGACATGATATATCAAAAGTATCATGTTATAATGAAATTTCGAAATGAACCCTGAAATTTCATTAAATTACATAAATATTAGGTGTATGTGTATTTATATAAGATTTCATTAATTAAGTAAATATTTTTCAGTGTGTGTTGTATATGAAAATACATTAATGAAATATATGTATGTGAAATAAATATAACACATGTTTGATATGTTAAATTTAATAATAAAATTAGATTCAATTATGTCCATTACTCGATGCAATTAGTCATTATTTTTTTTATTCATATTAATTTTCAATTATAAACCATTCCTCCCTAAATATATAATTATTTAATCTCAAACATAAATATTTTTCATTATATATATCAAATTTATATACATTAATATATATATATATATATATATATATAATATACTATTTAGAAATATTATCCATAATTATTTAACTAATAATTTTATTTAATATTATTCTTAATTTACTAATTTTTTTATTTTCATAATTTTTATTTTACAGATATCTATATATTTAATATATGAAATTTATTTGTATTTACAATTTAATAATATTATAATTGTTTTATCATTTTTATCAATAATTATTCAATTAAAAAATTTAATATTTTTTCAATACACTCATTTTTATTTTTTATTTATTTAATTATTTCAATTTATTCAGGACCATTATTAGTGATAAAAAAAATTAATGATAATGGGAACGCTTTGTTTAGTGAAAAAATAAAGTGCTGATAAATGATACCTTTTATCAGAACTAAAAAAGCATTAATAAATATCATCACTATTAAAGGTATATTTTGAAGTAGTGTGTCTTATTAAGAGGGGATTGGGTTGATCAAAACACACTATGGAGGAGGATTAAGTGGTATTTTCCATAATAGGGAAGATGTAACACCATAATATTTTATCGATGGATCAGAACACCTCATGGAGGTGGATTCGGAGTTTTGGATCAGAATACTTTGTGGAGGCGGATTCAGAAGGCGTGTCTCTTGGAGGGAAGATGCCTTACCTATGTTTATTAATGTTGGTACTAAACCTTAGGGAGTAATACCATGTACTCTACTTTAGAAGATAGGTTAAAAATCCTTGTAGTACAATGCCATAGTTTAACGTTGTGTGATAGGGCTGATCGATGCAGTTTAATGTCATGTGGCATGGACACCCATGTTGAAAATGTAGTATCAATAAAGGATTGTTTGGCGATTACACATAAAAGATTCATGTGATAGGGGTTTTTTCCTACATGGGGAGACGACAATTTGGGGATTACATGTGGGAGCATTCCATTTTTGATGCCTCATTCCCTAACAGGGAAGGATTGTTTGGGGATTATGCATGAAAGCATCATTGGTGTGAAGCTATGTGGCCTGAGAGTTATGTTGTGTGGCACAAGTGTGAAGCAATAAATTCCATGGTGGTCAAGGTTGGCATCCCATTATTATCATAAATTTGGAATCTTGTGCTTTTTACAGATAGAAATACTACAGTTTTATGTCATGGGTTGAGGATGATGATCTGCAGTTTAACATCATAAAACTATCCATGATATAATCAGTTTTATGTCTTGCTTCTTAGATGTGGGTAGGCACACTCCACACTCATTATGCTTACGTGAGAACTGCTCATGCACATTTTTTTGGGGCATGGCGTTGGCACTATCATAGAGAATTGGTCAATCATGAGGTACATGTTTGATTCCACATTCTTAAAATAAAAAGGGGTTTGAGTGCCCAAGATTAGAATAAAAAGGTATAGTAAAAGATGCAATAGAGGCATTGGGGACATCAAGTAGGGGACCAAGAAGTTGTTACACACAACTGGGCTTGGTTGTGTGAATAAAGTATCATGGTAAGAGGTATCGAGCACAATAACTATTTTTGGAGTCATGCATCATGGTTGGGCGTATGTTTTGGTGTTTCACAATATCTAGGGTTACGTGTAGGCAGGTTCGCATCGAAAACACCTGACTAGTTTTAAGTATCGTTGGACAATATCACTGTACAATAGGACAAGTCTTGTTTGGGACCGTATGAGGTATGCCACTAAAATTCACCACATTTGAATGACTATAGTTTGTGGTTTTTAACGTGGTCATAAGAGAAAAAGTGTTTCATGTAGTAGATCATCGGTTCATCTTCTAGAGAACCTCTCTGGGAACGGGGGATCTACTATTTGTAGAAAAAATATTCAGTTGTAGATGTGTAACTAATTAATTGTGAAACTGGCTCTGCATATATATTTCTCCATTGCCTCAGAATTTGGATGCACAACACCTTCATATTGTCATCATATATGGCGCACAACTAAAGTTTTTACGCAACATGTTTGTGATAAATTCTTCTCTCATGTACGAAATAAGGATTTACTATGCACAATGGTTTTAGATTTATCATCTTCATATGGATCATCCCCAGAACTATATATCTTCTTTTCTATGAAATTCTTTTTCCAGTAGAATTTTTTCTTTTCACAAACCCATCTAAACTTGCGCACAACCTCTTCATTAACCCCGGAATGGTCCTTCGGGGTGGCTAGCATGCCCGGTTCACCCAAAAATGGTTTTGTTAAGGTCAGAATGATATTTTGGTGAGAACAAGGTGTTTTTTATTTTTTTATGGTTTTCACATTTTTAAGTATTTTTAGGGTTTTTTTATGATTTATATGTGTTTTAGGGTTTATAGTGATTTTTTAGGGTTTCTAAGGGGTTTATGATTTTTTGTATTGGGGGGTTGAGTTTTTTAGGATTTTTATTATTTTTAACATTTTCAGGGGTTAAAGGGTTTTTAGTTTCGTTAGTGGGGTTTTAGGGTTTTATAAGGTTTTAGGGTTTTTAGGGATTTAAATGGTTTTAAAGGGTTTTTAGTATTTTTTAGATTTTAAGAGGCTTTATGGGTTTTAAGGGTTTTCTAATGGGGTTTTGGGGGAGTAAGGGTATTTTTATATTGATGGATTTTTAGGGATTTTGACGGATTACTAGGGTCTTTAGGTCTTTTTTGAGTTTTTTGTGTTTTTAGGGATTTTAACATTTTTAAGATTTTAGGGGTTTAAATTTTTTTTTATTTAATTGTTTCAGATGGTTTTTCATGATTTAGTTTTTTTTGTGTTTTTAGGTATTTTTTGGGACTCATTGAACATTTTTATGGTTTTTACGGTTTTGGGTGTTTTTAAGGGGGTTTACTGTTTTCAGGGGTTCTATGATATTTTGGGTGTTTATGTTCTTCTATGAGTTTTTATGGTTTTTATTTTGTTTTTAGAGTTCTTTAAACATTTTTAGGGCTTTAAATGGTTTTGGATTTTCTAGTCAGTTTTATGGGGTTTTATTGGTTTTAAATGGGTTTAAGTGTTTTTATGGGTCTTATTGGGGTTTAAGGGTTTTTTAAGTGTTTTTATGGATTTTAGCACTTTTTAGGTTTTTCCAGAGTTTTTAGTGCTTTTCGGGTTTTCGAGTTTCCTATGGGGTTTTTAGGGTTTTGTGGAATTTTTCCATTTCTTTGAATTGTTTATGTTTTATTTAATTTTTATGGGGTTTTAGGCATTTCAGGTTTTTTATTTGTTTTTAGGGTTTTATTGTTTTTATCGTTTTTTAGGTTTTTATGGGTTCTATTTGGTTTTAGGTTTCTATGATTTTCTTATAGATTTTTAGTGTTTTAGGGTTATAAATTTATAAGTATTCATAGGGAATGTTTAGGAAATTTATGGATTTTATAGATTTTGATGGTTCTTAGGTTTTTTAGTGGGTTTAAAATATTCAGGCTTTTTAGGTTTTTTTTTGTTTTTATTGTGTTTTTACTGGTTTTAAGGGTTTTTATAGTTTAAAATATTATTATTGGTTTAAAGGGTTCATCGATTTTTTTGTGGGTGTTTAGAGTTTCTATGGGTTTTTATGATTTTTAAGGTTTTAGGGGTTGTTATGGTTTTTATAGGTTTTAGGCTTTTCAGGGTATTTTTAGAATTAATATATGTTTTATATGTTTTTAGGTTTATAGGGGTCTTATGTGTTTTTGTTTTTTTAATTTTTTTCATAGGGGATTTCAGGGTTTTATGGGTTTTTACATTTTTAGGATGTTTAGGTCTTTTTTCAGAATTTATGGTTTTTAGGGTTTTACAAATTTTGATGTGTTTTAAGATTTTTAGGGTTTTTAAGGGTTTAGGGGTTTTAGTTGGAGATAGCAGGTTTTATGTGTTTTGGTTTCTAAAGATTCTATGGTTGTTTTCATCATTTTTAGTTTTTTTTAAAAATTAGGGTGTTTAGGGGTTTTTTTGGGTTTTTATGGTTTTTATGTTTGTAGGGATCGGGAGGGATTTTAGGGTTTTTATCAATTTTTTAATTTTATTGGATTTTTTTGTGTTTTTATGATTTTTTTAATGTTTTTAACATTTTTAGGAGTTTAAAGGGTTTTTAGTGTTTTTAAGGGTATTATGGTTTTTAGGGTTTTTTAAAGGTTTATAGGGGTTCTATTGTTTATAGGGGTGTTGCAATCCTTTAACAGATTTTTTGGATTTTATAATTTTTTTTAATTTTTTAGGGGTTCTAAGTGTCTTTATGTTTTTAATGGTTTCATATGGAATTCAATGATTTTAGGGTTTTTATGTTTTTATGATTTTTTTTAGCTTTTCTAGTATTTTTATGGGTTTTAGGGTTTTTAGGGATTTTGTTGGTTTTTTGGGTTTTACAGTTTTTATTATTTTTAATGTTTTTTATTATTTTTATGGGTTTTAATTATTTTTTATTATTAAGGTCTCCTATGGTGTTTTCAGTATTTTTAGTGTTTTTACGATTTTAGGTGTTTAGCATTTTCAAAGATTTTAATGAATTTTAGCGTTTTTTTTGGATTTAGATGGTTTTTGGATTTTTGGGTGGTTTAATGTATTTTTTGTTTTTTTTTTGAGTTTTTAGGGTTTTTATGGGTTTTTAGTGTTTTTAACATTTTTAGGGGATTAAAGGGTTTTTAGAGTTTTTGGTTGGTTTTATGGGTTTTATGGGTTTTATAGTTTGTATGGGTTTATGGGTTATTATGTTTTTAGGGGTTTTGGGTCCTTTTAGGGGTTTTAGGGTTTTGATCATTTTTTTTGGTTTTTATGGGTTTAAAGAGTTTCTAGTTTTTTATGCATTTATTTGGGGATTTATAGGGTTTTAATTTGTTTAATGTTTTTTTTGGGATTTTTAGGATTTTTATGGTTTTCAGGGTTTTTAATGATTTTGAGGGGTTTTATGTATTTACAGTTTTGTGGGAATTTTTTCGGTATTTTTTTAGTCTTTCTAAGGGGTTTTATAGTTTTCTAACATTTATATGTGTTTAATGGGTATTTTATAGATTTTAGCGGTTTTTGGGGATTATATGGGTTTTTAGAATTTTTTACAGTTTTTAGGGGTTTTATATTTTTTATGGGGTTTAAGGTTTTAAGGTCTTTTAAGGTAATTATTATTTTTAGGTTTTTTAGTGGTTTTATGTTTTCATATGTTTTAATGGTTTTCATGAGGGTTTTTAGTGATTTTTACATTTTTAGTGATTTTTAGTATTTTTATGGGGTTTTATGGATTTTGAGGGTTTTGGGGTTTTGGGGTTTTTAGATATTTTATAATTTTTTATCTTTTTAGGGGTTTTAAGTGGTTTTTGATTTTTATGGTTTTCTTTGGGGTTTTTATGGATTCTTGGATTTTTAGTGATTTTTTGGGATTTTTATGATTTTTATAATATTAGGTTTTTTATGGATTAGAAGTGGTTTTAGGAATTTTTTGGGGTTTTTTAGACTTTATGTATTTTGGGATTCTCAAGGGTGTTTAGAGTTTTTTATCATTTTTAGGATTTTTATGGGTTTTTAGAATTTTATGTGTTTTTGAGGGGTTTCAAGGTTGTTAGCTTTTTATGGTTTTAGGACATTTTTTGGACTTTAGGGGTTTTGGGGTTTTTAATGTTTTTTATGATTTTTAGCATTTTAATGTTTTTAGGAGTATTACGTATGTTTAGGATTTTATGATTTTCTTAGGGTTTATAATGGTTTTGGTTTTTTTTTTGAATTTTAAGGTATTTTCATGTTTTAAAGAATTTTTTGGTTCTTAGTGATTTTAACTATCCTAAGGCTTATAGGGTTTTTTATGGCGTATGGTTGTATAGTTTTATTGGGATTTAGGTTTTTTTGGAAATTTTTATGGTTTTGAGGTATTTTAGAATTTTTTAACCCTTTTATGGGTTTGAAGTTTTTTTAGATTTTATAGTTATTTTTTGAGGTTTTGGGGGGTTTTAGGGTATTTAGGGGTTTTATGAGTTTGAGGAGTTTTTAGGGATTCTAAGGTTTTAAGGGGTAGTAGCGTTTTTGTAAAGGCCCGAATCTTGACGTGCATGGATATTACATTACTTTTTCGGAATACTTAATACATAATGAAAACACACACACAAGGACCGTAATAGTTTAGTGTCTTTGGAAACTCAGAAAAATAATATTCTAATCGTGATGAAAGATCTTAAACATCTCCCATAAATATATTCCCGTTTTGTTTCCTTACCTAAAATCATTCTTTTAATCCTGGGGGAAAAGAAAACATAAAAAGGGTGAGCTCAAATGCTCATTAAAGGAAAACATAGAGAACATAAAACAATCCATAAACATTTGAAAGCAAAAACATGAACATGAAATTTAAACATCAAAATATTGAGCAAAGACATAAATCTTGGAAGTACGTAAGGCATATATCATAATGAAACATCAACCATGATAAAATATAATGGGAATAAAACATGTAATTGTGGAAACCATTCAGAACTTGTTATGATTTCCATAGTAGCCAAGGCATTGCTGTCAAGACCATCTTAGTGGACAAAGTCCCTTTCTGAATCGAGTTTACTACTCATTTCAGTCCTGTAACACTGAACCGGATTAACTTACTGTTCCAGCCATGTCTATCTCATGAGATATAAATCATACCCAATGCATTAGAGGGAGATAAAGGTCCCACCCATGTCATAATGAAATCATTCTTTCGTGTGCCAAAAAATCATAAATCAAACATCATAGCCTAACACATGTAATAGAATGAGATTCCTAAACATCATGCCATCATAACATAATCCATATAAAAAAATGGATATCTTTTCATCATAAGAAGAATCAAACCATGTAAATAATAGAGACATTATACTTGAAACATAAACATATTAAATAATGTCATTTTAGATGGAAAATAGTTTGGATAAAAACACATGAAATGAATTCTTGAGGAAAATAACCTTTTTTCTTCAAAATCATTTTCTTTTCTCAAAATGTCATGCAATATTAAAAGAAAAGGGGTTTTTTTAAAATAATCATGCAGTCTTGTAGAGGAAGCTTCATGTAAATGAGGCTTTATGAAACTTTAAAAATCCGTTCACGCCGTATAAGTTAAAAATAACATTATCCTTATACTTTTGTTGGAAAAGTAAAAAAGTTCCTTGTATGTATAAAAAAGAAATATTCCTTCCATAACATGTGTTAAAAGTCAAAAAAGGGTAAAATGGACTTTAAACATACATGAAAACATTTTTATAAAACTTGGACATGGATGATAAATATAACCCCAGTAAAGACTTACGAATAAGCAATCTCGGATAAAAATGAGATTTTCAAAATTATCCCTTACCTTAGGTCTGATATGCTTCATACATTTCTGAACCTCCTATATAATGATTTAAATAATGTCATTGACTTATTAGAGAATCATATTCATTGTTATGATATCATATATGGTTCACTTATGACTTTATATTACCCGTTCTTTTATAAGTTCCATGTTAAAGCAACGTTTTGGGTTAAATCGTTTTATTTATCGTACGCGTTTGGACTTGTTGTTCTTGATATTATTACTTATATCCTGATTTAGATAATTATATAATGTGAAACATGATTTAAATATAACATATATTTCATTATATACATATATATATGATAGATCGATTAAATGAACTGAAATACACCGTTCATGGAGACGGTAGGCCGTACGTACTCATGAATGCTGTTTTCGATTCCTTATTGAATTGAATAAAATTAATTAGATGACATACATATATATGAACATAAATCCAGTATCATTATTATTTCATATATTTCATGATTACTTATTATATATACTTTATAATCATTCATGAATGGTTAACATGGAGAATGAATCTCATCGCGTCGTGGAGACGGTAGTCCGTACGTATGCACGAGCGATGATATCATTCTCATGATCGTGGAATTGCATTGGAGTGTATGTATACTATTTAAGAATCAATATCACTTTACAATAATCATATATAGTTATTATTTACACCATTATACCCATCCAAGTAAGGGAGTGGTGGAAAATAGATTACACCACAGCGTGGAGACGGTATTTCATACGTACGCACGCGCGGTGATTTCGTTTTCCGTAGGATGGATAGATGGTGAAATAGGGTTATTTCATAATTATAATAAAATATCCGTATATGATTGATACTGATGTTATTACTTCATAATGAAACAACTAAAGAAGAATAAGTGGAAGAAGAAATAAAGTTGAAAGAATCGGTAACGGATATTACCTCTTCTTTGAAGTGCCTCTTTGAGACCTCCTCTTAGGGCACCATAATTGGCCTTTGAATAAGACCATAACCTCTAGGATGTTTCTAGGGAAGTGTAGAAGAGAATTTTTCAGGGTTTTTCCGAGCTTGAAGGCTCAAAGTGGTTTGTGGAAGAGAGGGAGGAGGTGCCCTTTTATAAGGGAGGAGAGGGGCACCTTTGGAATAACTAAAAATATTATTTTATTATAAAGTCATATTCGGTTTTAATTGCTCAAAATTGAGTTATTTAGAAGCTAAGGTGGGGATGGGTCAACATTCTCTCATCCAATAGAATTTTGGCAAGTTTAGGTTTCCATTTTAACCTTATCATTTACATTTAACTTTCAGTTAAATAATTTTTCTTTTACCATGTCTTCTTGTTTTCTTTCACTATAAGGTTAATATACTTACTATAACATTCCCAAATAACCCCAAGTTGTTTATTATTAATATATATAACCTTATCTAAGTCATTTGGGCGAACCATATATTTTTAGGAATAAAATAACAATTAATAATATAATATTTGTATTAAAAACTATTTTATGTCAATTTTGACACTATTTGGTGATTGATTTTTGTGAAAATCATAAAAGAAATATTAGTTCTAAAAAAGTTAATTAAATCAATACTAACATGTCATATTAAAATATAAAATTTAATTTAATTCATAAAAAGTCTCAAATTACATTTATTTAGGTATTTATAACATCAATTATGTCAATATTACATTAATAATATAATCACTGCATCATCATTGTGTCATAAACAAATTAAATTATTTCAAGACTAAAAATTTCAAATAAAATACCATTATGTAGGAAATCGTTTTATCTTTCTAAGGAATATTTATTATTGAATTTATCTTATGTATAACCCTATATTAAAAATTATTTACTTATTAAACATTGATTTTAACTATTTTAACCGTTCTTTAAATAAATTAATAATAAATGTCCCAATCTAATCCAAGTGGGCCTAAATGGTCATATGTTATTCCTAAGTTTTTTTTGGTCGAATTACACTTATCCAATAGAATTAAGACTTGTTTTAGGGTAATAATAATATCATTTTTACCCTTAATTACACAATTTACTTTTAACCGTGGTAAAAATAAATAAAAATTTACTATTCACCCAAAAAAATTTCATCTCATTGAACCATATTTTACTTACTAACATCAACCATGTCTCTCAGATTTTTGAAATTCCATTCATAGAAGCGGTAAAAATAAGTATTTTGTGAATTTGGATGTTGTCCTAGGAGGTGGGTAAAAGGCGGTGAAAAGTTCAATAAAATTTTTATATATCTAAAATTGTTATAAAATGACTCCAATGAATTGCATTGAACTTATATAGGTATTACGTATCAATTTTGACCTAAAATAAATTTAAATAAAATTAATTTTTATTTAAATAAAAATTCGGTTTTTAAATAGTAACCCAGTGTTTTCACTATTCAACAAAAATTGAATGTTTTCAGAAAAATACCAAAATCTCACCCTAGGATAATTTCGATATTCCGAATCCAAAAATGAAGTCCATTTTCAAAGATGAAATTTTCAAAAAGTTGTTATTAATATTCATAATGGCTATTTTAAATAATATTTTAATAACATATCGTTGTTTAGTGAAACTCAGTATTGCGTACAACACCCGCTATCGAGGAAGGTCACGATTGCATGTAATGCAGCCAAGTTAGGGTTGTGTGTTGTTCAAGGCTCCATTGTTGTAGTGTACAACACAAGACATCAATATAATTTAAAAAAAATATTTTTCCTAAAATATCAGAGTGTTACAGTTTTTTTGGTTTTGTACAGATTTTATGTTTTTTATGTTTTTATGTTTTATATTCGGTTTTTTCAGAGTTTTTAGGGTTTTTATTTTTTTATTTTTTTCAGATTTTATGGTTTCTTGGGATTTTTAGGGTTTTTAGGAGTTTTAATTTCTTTGGTTTTTTTGTGTTTAATGTTTTTTAGTTTATTAAGGTATTATTAAGGATTTTCAGTATTTTTACACATTAATGGATTTTTTTGGAAATTTTATGTTATTTTTGTGTTTTTAGGGATATTTATTGTCTTGGAGTTATTATGGTTTTTTGGAGATTGTATGGTTCTTTTGATTCTTTTAGGGTTTATAATAATTTTTTAAGTTTTTTTTTAACATTTTTAGGTTTTCAAATGGGTTTTAATGTTTTTAGTGGTTTTTAGGGGTTTTAGGGGTTTTATGGTTTTTAGGGTTTTTTTAGTTTTTAGGTGTTTTACGGTTTTTATTATTTGTACAGTTTTAAACAATTTTTTTGGGGTTTTAAGTGTTTTTCAGTTTTTAATTTTTCTTATTTGTTTTAGGGGGGTTTTTCCATTTTTAATGATTTTGAGTGATTTTTTATGATTTATATGGTTTTTAGGGATTTAAGATATTTTCAATGTTTTTATGGGTCTTATGGATTTTTTGGTATATTTGGTTTTTTTGGTTTTTATGATTTTAAAGTGTTTACAGTTTCTTAATATATTAGGGAATTAATGGGTTTTTAGATTTTATGTTCAATTTTGGGTTTTTAAGAGGTTTTATGTTTTCTAAGATTTTTTGGGGTTTTATGGGTTTTGGGTAATTTATCGATATTATGGTCTTTTATAGGTTTTAAGGTTTTTTAGTGTTTTTTTGGTTTTTAGGGGTTTTAGGTTTTTGTGGTTTTTATGGTTTTCTTTGGGATTTTATGGGTTTTTTTTGGTTTTCTACATTTTGGGGAGTTTTATGGATTTTTTATTATTTTTAATATTATTTTAAAAAATAAGGGATTTATGGTTTTAGGGTTTTTAGGGGGTTTTATTGTTTCTGGGTTTTTAGGATTTTTAGGGATTTTAAGTGTTTTTAGGTTTTTAATTTTTTCCGACGGATTTTTAGGTGTTTATTGTTTTATTAATTTTTAGGGATTTTCACAGTTTATTTGGATTTTTTTTCCTTTTTATGGTTTCTCGGGATTTTGAGGGGTTTTAGGTTTTTTATGATTCTTTTGTGTTTTATGGGTTTTTTGAGATTTTTGGGATTTAGGATATTTTAGATTTTTTTATATTTTTTAGGGGTTTAAATGTTTTTTATATTTTTTAGTGGGGTCGTTGGGGTTTCATTGGTTTTTAGGGTGTTTTAGGGTTTTAGGGATTTTAGGGTCTTTATGGTTTTAGGGGTTCAGAATTTTTTAGGTTATTATGGGTTCTAATTTTTTTAGGTTCTTATAGTTTTCATACTCTTCTAATGGTTTTTAAGGTATTTTTAGTGGTTTTATTTATTTTTATGGGTTTTTAGGTTTTTTTTGGATTTTGGCAGCATTTCTAGGATTTTTATTATTTTAGGGATTTTAGGGTTTTGAGTTTTTTTGTTTTAAAGGGGATTTAAGGGTATTTAGTTTTAAGAGTTTCTTATTGGTTTTTTATTTTTTATTGTTTTTTATGTTTTAAATGTTTTAAATGAATTTTAAGTCTTTTATGAAATTTTATAGTTTTTAAGGGTTTTCAGGTTTATGATTTTATTAGTTTCTAGATTTTTTTGAGTTTTTTCTAGTTTTTATGGATTTTAAGTTTGATAACTATTTCAGGGTTTTAAGGAGTTTTGGAGTTTTTCATTGTTTATAGGGTTTTTAATATTTTTAGCGGTTTTTATATTTTTTAGTATTTTACTGTTCTTAGGGTTTTTTGTGTATTAATGATTTATTAGGGGTTGTATTTTTTAGTTTTTATGTTTTTTCTTAGGATTTTTCATGGTTTTTTATATTTTAGGGAATTTTAGGGATTTTTTATGATATTAATGGATTTTTATGGTTTTATGTATTTTGAGGTATTTTAGGGTGTATATGGTTTTTATGGATTGTTTTTGGGGTTTTTTTGGAGTTGTTATGGGTTTTAAGGTCTTTGGATTTTTTTAACTCATTTAGTGGCTTAATGGGAATTTTGAGTTTTTAGTCTATTTTGGGTTTCAAGGGTTTTTATGGATTTTATGCATTTTTTAGGTTTTAGGGTCTTAAGGTACATTTAGGTTTTTTACTATTTTTAGGTTTTGGTATATTTTATATGTTTTTAGGTTTTATAGGGTCTCTTAGTGGGTTTTAGGGTTTTTAGAATTTTTTATGATTTTAGGTATTTTTATAGTTTTTTACGGTTTTTAGGAATTTTGAGGGATTTTATAGATTTTTAAGGCTTTTTTGGTTTTTAGTATTTGTTATCTTTTTAGTAGTTTTAATTGTTTTTTGTTTTTATGGTTTTTATGATTTTATAGTTTTCTAAGTGGTTTTTAGGGTTTTATATGTTTTCACATTGTTAGATATTTTTAGATAGTTTTAAGGATTTTTATGGTTTCTAGGGATTTTATAGATGTTGATGGTTTTTAGGGGTTTTTGAGTTTTTATAATTTTTTGGGGTGTTTGTTTTTTTTTTGAGTTTTTTAGTGCTTTTAATGATTTTAGCATTTTATAACATTTATAGGGGTTCAACGGGTTTTTGTTTTTTTGGTTTTTTTGGTTTTTTATTATTTAGTGTCTTAAGGTTTTAATGGTTTTTGATTATTTAGGGTTTTAGGGTATTTAGTGTTTTTAGCATTTTTTTGCTTTTTAGATGTTCAATGTTTCTTTATTATTTTAATTTTTTTAAAGTTTTTTCAAGGTTTTTTAGGGTTTTTTATGTTTTTAGTTATTTCTAGGGAATTTTTGGGAATTTTATGGTTTTTAAGTATTTCATGGGTTTTATAGGGTTTTAGGGGTTTCATGGTTATTCTGAGTTTTAAGGGTTCTTTGTTTTTTTTCAAGTTTTAGTGTTTTTAATTTTCTTTGTGGTTATATAGGATTTTCATGTTTTTAGTTGGTTTTTAGGGTTTAAATATTTTTTTTTTGTTTTTATAGGTTTTTTTATTTAGTATTTTTGGTGTTTTTTATTCAGTTTATTTGGGTTTTTTGATTTTTAGGGGTTCAAAGTGTTTTTAGATTTATCTAGTTTTCTCAAGGGTTTTTAGGGACCTCTAAGTAATTTACCAAATTTGGGATTTTTAGAGGTTTTTAAGAATTTTAATGGGTTTTTTGGTTTTTTGGGATTTTTTGGGTTTTAAAGAGATTTAAGGATTCTAGGGGTATTTATGGTTTTTAACATTTTTTATGTTTTTAGGGGTTTTAAGTGTTTTTAAGTTTTAAGGATTTATTATAGTTATTTAAGATTTTTAGTGTAATTAATGTTTTGTATTTTAGTAAATTTTTAGGATTATTTGAGTTTTTTCGAGATTTTGAGGGTTCTTAGAGGGTTTTTTTTTTCTTTTTATAGGTTTTTTGGGTTCCAAGTGTTTTTTGAGTTTTTAATTGATTTTAAGGTTTTTTTAGTTTTTTCACATTTTAATGGGTTTTAAGGGTTTTAATAGTCTGTAATTTTTTAGGGGTTTTATAGATTTTTAGGTATTTTAAGGTGTTTAGGTTTTTTTATCATTTTTATGGGTTTTATGGTTTTCTGGGATTCTAAACTTCTTTTTTGTTTTAGGCATATTAATTGTTTTTAAGTTTTTATGATTTTATTAGGGTTGTTGAGGGCTTTTATGGGTATTTACATTTGTTATGGATTTTAGGGATTTTAAAATATTTGTATTGTTATTTATGGTTTTTATAGATTTTGAGAGTTTTTAGGGTTTTTGGGGGTTTAGTGGCTTTTAGGTATTTTTTGGGTTTTTAGGTTTCTAGGATTTTTATGTATTTTTTTGTTATTTGTGGACTTGTAAGGGTTTTTTGAGGTTTTTGGGTTTTTCATGTTTTTGGGGAATTTTTGCGTGTTTTTGGGGTTTTTAAGGATTTCTAAGGTTTTTAGGTTATCTAGGTATTTTGTGGGTTTTTAGGGTCTTTTTGGTTTTTATGGGATTCTTGTGGGTTTTAGTGGTTTTATTTTGGTTTTAGGGGTTTTATTTGGGTTTTTATTATTCTAATTTTTTTATATTATTAAAAAAAATTCAATGTTTAATGTGTTTTATAGTATTTACTGTTTGTATGATTTTATAGGTTTTTTAGGTTTTTATGTTTTTCTGGGGTGTAAAATGTTTTCTGGGATTTTTAGGATCATTTAAGGATTTTAGGATATTTAGTGTTCTTATGTTTTTAGGGGTTTGAATTATTTTTAGGTTTTAAATGTTTTCTTATGGGATTTCAGGATATTATGGTTTTTTTTCATTTTTAGATATTCCTATGGCTTTTTGAGGTAACTTATATGTTTTTATGGGTTTTACGGGTTTCTGTGGGTATTTAGGGTTTTAGAGTTTTTATAAAAAAAATTGCGGGGGGGGGGGTTAAGGTTTTTATGTGTTTTTAGGTTTTGAGTATTTTTTATGGGTGTTCAAGGTATTTAAGGTATTTATGTTTTTAAGGATTTTTAGTTATTATTATGAATTTTTATTCTTTTTTGAGTTTCTAGTGATTTTGAGGGGTTTTATGGTTTTTACGGTTTGTATGGTGTTATGTTTTTTTTTATTTTAAGGGGTTTTTATGTTTTTTAGGGTTTTTAATGTTTTATAGAGTTGTTAATGTTTTATGGGTTCGTATTGTTTTCATATTATTTAGTGGTTTTATGGGTTTTTATTAATTTTAGTGTATTTATATTTTTTAGGGTCACTAAAATTTTTAGGTTTTAGGGTTTTTAAGTGTTTTTAGGTCTTGAAGGTTCACTTAGGGGGTTTCAGTGTTTTCTATGTGGGATTGAAATTTGGGGTTACTATTGGAGTACTATAAAAGTTACTATAGTAGGTATTGGGTGATTATGTGTAGCCAGACTATTCATTCGGTTTGGGCCATCGGGCCATCAGCTTGCGATTACAAATCACAGGGCATTTAGGCCACCATAGGCCTTTATAAACCAATTTCCTTCGGGGCACAAGTCTTTTTGACCATAAAGATGAAGAATAAGCCCTAGAAAACCACATATGAGTTGGTCCAGAAGAGGATTCAAAGAAAAAGTAGCATCCAACAGGGCAGGGCTAACTATATTGGAAGAATGAGAGGGTATTACAACTTCCAACAATACCAAGTAACATATAACTCTACACTAAACAATTCTAGCTTATCATTCATACACGGTGGGGACCTAGGTGCCTTCAAGATGTAGATGATGAGAGGGGCTATTTCAATTGTGTTAACTCTTCGCACTCCATGTTCATGTATCGAGTCCTGTGCCTACGGGCCTTTGTGTCGTGTACTAGCCTTGTTCCTTGGGGCTATGACTTGTATGAGGTTTATCCCTAAAGCCTTGAAATGGGGATTATCCAAAAATTAATAAAAATATATGTTCTTAGGGGCTTTTGAATATAGTTTTTAGGGTTATTATAGATTGGGTGGTTTAGGGTTTTTAACGGTTTTTTTGGGGTGTTATGATTTTTTTAGTTTTTAGGGTATAGGAGTTTTTATGGGTTATATATTTTTTTGAGTATTTTTAACATTTATAGGTATTTATAGTGTTTTTTTAGTTTTTAATGGTATTTAGGGGTTTTATGGTTTTTATGGGTTTTGGGGGGTTTTATGGGTTATAGCGGTTTTAGGATCATTTTAGGGATTTTAAGGATTTTTTAGTTTTTTGTTTTTAGGGGTTTTAAGTAATTTTAGGTTTTTAAAGTATTCTTAGTATTTTTTACATTTTAAGGGATATTATGAATTTTTAAATATATTTATGGGGTTTTAAGCGTTTTAGGGATTTTGATTGTTTTTAGGGTTCCATAGGGTTTTTAGGGGTTTTAGTGTTATTTTGGATTCTAGGGGTTGTAATTGTTTTTGTTTTCTGAGGTTTTCTTAGGGTTATAAGGTTTTTTAGGGTCTAATACTTTTTTGATATCTTTATGGATTTTTCAGAATTTTTTGGGTTTTTAAGGTTTTTATGGTTTTTATAGATTTTGAGGGTTTTAAGAGATTCTAATATTTTTTTTTTTGGTTTTTTGGGTTTTTGGGGTTTTTAGAGTTTGTTAGTATTTTATGGTTATTATGTTATTTTTAATGTTTTTGAGGTTTAAATAGGTTTTATTATTTTAGTGGTAAATCGGGATTTTATAGATTTATATGTTTTTAATGTTTTTAAGGGTTTTTAGGAATTTTTGGTTATTTTTATGATTTTGATCATTTATAGGTTTTTTAAGGATTTTACGAGTTGTTAGGTTCTTAATGTTTTCCAAGTGTATTTTAGAGATTTTAAGGGTTTTTTCCTTTTTTTGATTTTTAATGTTTTTTTGGATTATTATTATTATTATTATGGTTTTTAGATATTTCCATGGGTTGTTTTAGGGGGGTTTTAGTGTTTTTAGGTTTTTAAGGGGTTTTAAGTGTTTCTTGGTTTTTAATGTTTCTATGGGGTCTTTAGTTTTTTTTTAATTTTTCAGAATTTTTATGGCTTTTTAGGATTTTTATGTGTTTCACGGTTTTTATGGATTTTATGGGTGTTTGGAGAATTTATGATTTTTTGGGTTTTCTGGGTTTTTTTGAGTTTTTATGGGTTTTAGGGTTTTTATAGTTTTTAATATTTTTATGGGTGTAATGGGTTTTTATAATTTTTTATGGTTTTATGGTTTTATGGTTTTATGATTTATTAGATTTTTTAATGTTTTTAGGTTATTTTATGTTTTTTATTCATTAGTGTTTTTAATGATTTTGATCATTTTTATCTTTTTCGGGTTTTTATGTGATTTTATACTTTAAGATTTTATTGGGGAATTTATTTTGGGTTTAGAATTTTTTAGGGTTCTAGGGAATTTTTTTGTTTTTTGTTTATGGGTTATTTGGTTTTTATGGATTTGGAGGGTTTTAGAGAATTTATTGGTGTCAGGGTTTTTGTATTTTTTAGGTTATTATGTGTTTTTAGTTTTTTAATTTTTTAAATGTTTTAGTTTTATAAGGTTTTCATAGGTTTTTTCCTTGTCTTATTGGTTTTTACATATTTTGGGTTTTTGATGGATTTCTTATGAATTTTTTGGGATTTTGGGTATTTAATGATTTTGTGGGGTTTTATGGGTTTTATGGGTTTTATGGATTTTTTGGGTTTTTAGGGGGTTGTGTTTTTAGGGTTTTAATGGTTTTTTTGATGGTTTTTATTATTTTTAGGGATTTAAAGAAATTTTTTGAATATTTATTTGTTTAAAGGGTTCTTATCAGTTTTTGGGGTTTTTAATGGTTTTAGAGATTTTATGGTTTTTTGAGGATTTTATATTTTTAGGATTTTTAGGTTCATTTTAGGATTTTTTTTTGGTTTTAGTTTTATATGTTTCCTAGGGGTTTTATGTATTTTTAGGTTTTTAATATTTTATTGGGGTTTTTAGAGTTTTTTTCACCTTTTTAGGGTTTTAAATTTTTTATATGGTTTTTAGGTTTTTTAGATATTTTTTGGCGTTTTACGAGTTTTATGGTTTTTAGGGGTTTTTTGATTTGTATGTTTTATTAGATATTTTCATATTTTTCTGGATTTTAGATTTTTTATGGTTTTAGGGTTTTTATGTTTTTTGAAAATTTATTTTTTTTTTGAGTTTTTTAGGATTTTTAATGTTTTTAAGAGTTTTTAAAAAAAATTAGGAGTCTAAATGGGTTTTTGAGTTTTTAGTGGATTTTTTCAGTTTTTAATGCATTTTAGGGGTTTTACGGTTTTATGTTATTCAGGTTTATTAGGGTTTATACGGTTTCAAAGATTTATATGTGTTCTATAGGGTTTTGTGGGGTTTTAAGTGTCTTTTAGGGTATTATGGTTTACTTATGGGGTTTTTGGTTTTTTTGGCCTTTATCATTTTCTGGTATTTATACGGATTTTATAGGATTGTTATGGGTTTCATGACTTTTTTTGATTTTTAGGGTTTTTTGAGATTTCATGGCCTTTTTTGATTTTATATATTACTTGATTTTTTATGTTTATTCTGAGTTTTACAGGTTTTAAGGGTTTTTAGAGTTATTTAGGGTTTTTTTGAGGTTTAAATAGTCTTTAGAGATTTAGTGATTTTTGAGGTTTATGGTTTTTAAAATATATTTGAGGATTTGTGGTTTTTTTTGGTTTTTTAGTGTTTTTAGAATGTTTCTAGTTTTTAAATTTTTTTTGTGTTAATTAGGGGTTTCATGTGTTTTTTGGTTTTTATGGTTTTATAGATTTTTTAGGTTTTCTAATGTTTATGGATTTTAGAAAAATTTTAAAATTTTTATTATTTTTAGGGTTTTATGGATTTTGTGGGTTTTATAGGTTTTATGGTATTTGTGGTTTTTATGATTTTTTGTGTTTTTTTTTTATTTTAGAGGGATTAAGGAATTTTTTGTTTCCAAGGTATTCATAGGTTTTTTTCATTATTTTAAGGTTTTTTCCCATTTTATGGATTTTTACTGATATTTTAGGATTTTTTTGATTTTTATGAACATTGAGGGTTTTTAGGTTTTTAATGGGTTTTTTTAATTTAGAGGATTTTAGAGTTTTTAGGGATTTTATGGGTTTTTATATTTTTTTAATTTTGTTTGAGATTTAATGGGAATTTAGTGTTTTTTGTGGTTTTTTATTTTTCATGGGTTTTTATGGATTTTTATGGTTTTTCTATGTTATTTATGCATTTAATGGTTTTTGGGGTTTTATGATCTTTTAGGTTCTTTTAGGGTTTTTCCATTTTTTAGGTTTTTAGGGGTGTTCAGTTTTTATAGGTTTTAATGTTCTTTTGGGGTTTTAAGGGTTTTTATGTTTTTAGGGATATTCTTGGATTTTCATGGATTTTAGGGATTTTAGGGATCTTGAGGGGTTTTTGTGCATTTAGTTTTTTTTAATGTTTCTATCATTTTTAGGTTTTAGGGGTTTCAAGTGTTATTCGGTTTTAAATCTTCCCTTAAGGCTTTTCGAGTATTTTACATTTTTTAGGATATTTTGGGATTTCTTATGATTTTTATGTGTTTTTTTGGTTTTTTACTGATTTTGAGGGTTTTTAGGATTTTTAGGGGATTTCCCAGATTTTTGGGTTTTAGGGTTTTTCTAAGTATTTTAGGGTTTAAAATGGTTTTTAGTGTTTTTAACGTTTATATGGGTTTAAAGGGTTTCTGTATTTTTTACTATTTATTGGGGTTTTAGGGGGTTTTAGGGATTTTAGGGGTGTAAAGGATTTTGAGGGTTTTTATTGTTTGAGGGTCTTTTGGGTTTTTTTTGTGTTCTTATGTTTATTGGAATTTTATCTATTTCCAGGTTTTTAAGGTTTTTTGAGGGTCTTTAGGGCTTTTGATTTATTTCGGATTTTTTTTCTATTTTAATGGTTTTTTGGATTTTTTGGTATTTTGAGGGGTTTTGGGCTTTTATGGTTTTTAGGGTTATTTGGGTTTTTAGAGATTTTAATTTTTTATGGATTTTAAGTGTTTTTATGTTTTTATGGTTTTATGGGTTTTCAGATTTTTAACACTTTAATGTATTTTTCAGGATTTTTTGTATTTAGTATTTTTTATGGTTTTTAAGTATTTTGGGGATTTTTATTGTTTTTAGTGGTTTTATGGGTTTTTATGGTTTTTTATGTGTTTTAGGTTTTATGGTTTTTAAGTATTTTAATGATTTTAGTATTTTAATGGGATTTTACAGATTTTAATGGTTTTATGGTTTTTTCATTTTACTATTTTCTAGGGCTTTTAAGAGATTTATGGCTTTTAGTGGTTTTATGGGTTTTAAGGGTTTTAAACATTTTTAGGGTTTTAGGGGTTTAATGTGTTTTAATATTTCTAATATTTTCTTATATAATTTCATGTTTTTTGGTTTTTTTTATGTTTCAGTTATTTTTAGTTATTTTTTAGGAATTTTATTGTTTGTAGGTATTTTTTTGGATTTTGAGGGGTTTTTTGGGTTTTTATATTTATTTTAAGTTTTAGGGGTTTTTTCAGTTTTTTAGGGTTTTTAATGTTTTTATAGAGTTTATAACATTTTTTTTTTGTTTCAAGGGATTTTAGAGAATTTAGTGCTTTATAAGGGTTTTCTAGGTTTTTAGGGTTTTTATGGTTTTAGTGATTTTTATATTTTTCAGGGATTTTTGGGTTTAGTGGTCTTTTTAGGGTTTTTAATGTTTTTTAGGTTTTTTGGAATATAATGTATTTTTAGCTTTTTAATGATTTCTTGGGGGTATTCAGGGTTTTTATTGTTTTCTACATTTTCAGTGGTTTTTATGGATTTATAGAATTTTTATGGGTTTTAGGTGTTTTATAGATTCTGAGGGGTTTTAGGGGTTTCAACGATTTTAGGGGTTTTAGCGATTTTAATGTTTTGAATGGGTTCTTGGTGTTTTCATGTTTTTATGGTTTTCTTATCTTTTTCAGGGTTTTAGGATTTTTTAACATTTTTATTATTTTTAGGAATTTTATATATTTTTAGGTTTTTTAGGGGTTGTAGGTATTCTGATGGTTTGGGGGGGGGGTGTTGTGGTTTTTAGTGGCTTCCTGTTTTTTTTTGGGTTTTAGTATTTTTTGAGTTTTTTGGGTTTTATGGGTTTTTAATGTTTTCTAACATTTTATGGGTTTAGTGGTTTTTATATTTTTTAGTAATTTAATGATTTTTGGGTTTATAAGGTTTCCTTTGGTTTTTTAGCATTTTGTATTTTTTTTTGGAATTTTAGGGATATTTAGAATTATCATGGTTTCCAGGTGTCTTAGGTATTTTAAGGTTTTTATGGCTATTTGGTTTTTTAACATTTCATTTTTTTGTCTTAGGGATTTCAAGTGTTTGGTGGTGGATGTTTATGATTTTTTAGGGTTTAATGGTTTTTAGGATTTATTAAATTTTTAGGGATTTTTCGGGATTTCGTATAATTTCTATGGTTTTAGGGTTTTTTGGGATTTTGAGGTTTTTTAGGTAGTTTTAGTAATTTTTGTAATTTTTGTGCTTTTAGTGTTTCTTGATTATTTAGGTTTCTAATGGTTTTTAGTGTTTTTTATAATTTGTAGGTGTTTAATAGGTTTTTAGTGTTTTCTATGGTTTTTATATTGTTTAGGGCATTTAATATTTTTAAAGGATTTATGTGTTTTTAGGGATTATAGAGGTTCTAGCATTTTTAGGGTCCTTTATGGTTTTTTAGAGTTTTAGTGTTTTTAGGTTTTAAGATGTTTTAACTGTTTTTAGGTTTTTAGGGTTTTCTTAGGGGGTTTTTTGGTTTTTTAAATTTTTAAGGATTATATGGTTTATTTTTTATTTATTTGGGTTTTAGGAACTTTAGTGATTTTAAGGTGTTTTAGGGTGTTTAGAGTTTTTTGGATTTTATGTATTTTAAGTCTTATCAGGGTTTCTCTTATTTTTTTATGTTTTTATGGTTTTGTAGGTTTTAAGGATTTTTGGGGATTTTATAGGATATCTATGGTTTTTAGGGTTTTTAGGGTTTTTAGGGATTTTTAGAGATTTTAAGGGATTTAATGCTTTTTACATTTTTTTTTTGTTTTCTAGGTTTTTTATGATTTTTTTGGGTTTTTTTAGGTTTTTAATGTTTTTAATATTTTAAGTGTTTTAAGGGGTTTTAGAGTTTTTAGTGTAATTTTTGGGTTTTTATGGGGTTTCTAGGGTTTTTATAGTTTTAGGGGCTTTTAGGGTTTTAAGGTATTTTTATGAGTTTTAAACGTATTTAGCTTTTTTTGGATTGATGTGTTTTTAGGTATTTAAGGACTTCATAGTGTATTTCTTTGTTTTTAGGGTTTTTTTACATTTTTTGTGGTTTTTGGGACTTTTGGGGATTTTTACTTTTTTTAGGGTTTCAAAGGATTTTAAGGGGTTTTAGTGGGTTTTAGGGATTTAATAGGTTTTTACAGTTTTTATCATTTTTCAGGTATTTTAGGGATTTTATGTGTTTATTAGGTTTTATTTTTTTCTAATGGGGTTTTAAGGTTTTTTTTTGGATATTTTACATTTTTATGGATTTTTATTCTTTTTTATATTTCTATTATTGTTAGGGTTTTTAAGGGTTTTTAGGGTTTTTAGGTTTTTTTAGAATTTTTAGGGTTTTTATGGTTTTAGGGTTTTGAGGTTTTTTGATCTTTTTAGTGTATTAGGGTTTTTAGAGTTTTTAACATTTATTGGGGTTTAAAGTGGTTTTAGAGTTTTAAATGGGTTTTATGGGTTTTTTAATATTCTTTGATGTTTTTATGTTTTTTGGGGTTTTTAGGTTTTTTAGGGTCTATTTAGTGTTTTTAGTATTTTTAAACGTTTTATGCGTTTATAGATTTTTG
The DNA here is from genome assembly GCA_963277665.1 of Viscum album. Classification (NCBI taxonomy): domain Eukaryota; kingdom Viridiplantae; phylum Streptophyta; class Magnoliopsida; order Santalales; family Viscaceae; genus Viscum; species Viscum album. The sequence continues at coordinate 1,303,820,545 of OY728157.1, forward strand.
ATGTTTTCATGGGGGTTTCATGGTTTTTAGGAATTTTTACATTTTTGGGGATTTTTTTGAATTTTTTTTGTATTTTTATGGATTTTAGGGTTGTTAGAGATTGTGAGGGGGGTTTGGGGGTTTTAGGGATTTTATTAGTTCTTAGATTTTATGGGGTTATACATTCTTTTTAGGTTTTATTGTTTTCATAGGGTTTTCTCAGGGTATTTATGGTCACATACAATTTTAGGGGCTTTTATGGATTTATAGTATAATTATTTTTTTTTGGGTATTTAAATATTTGGAGGGTTTGGTGGATTTTAGGTTTTTTATATATGTTTTCGGTGGTTGGATTTTTTTAGTTTTTCAGGTTTAATGTATTTTTCGAGTTTTTAAATGTTTTTGGGGTATAATAGGTTTTTAGAGTTTTCAGTGGGTGTTAGGGTTTTTTGGGTTTTTTGTTATTTTTAAGGCTTTATGGGGTTTTATTATTTTATGGGTTTTTATGGTCTTTTTAGGGTTTTAGTGTTTCTATTATATTTTAGATTTAGGGTCCCAATGTGATTTTAGGTTTTTATAGTTTTCATAATGATTTTTAGGTTTCATTGAATCTTTTTGGATATTTAGGTCATTTTAGTATTTTTATGGGTTTTTGGGTGTTTATGTAATTTTGGGATTTTTAGGGTTTTTATGGTTTTTTGGTTTTTTAGGGGTTTTATGAGTTTTTAGGTTTTAAACAATATATTATATTATCTTAGAAAATTTATGTATTGAAAGGGTTTTTATAGTTTTTAGATGGATTTTCTGGAATTTATGTTTTCCTATGGTTTTTTATATTTTCGGGTATTTAATGTTTTTATGGTTTTTAGGGGATTTTAGGGTTTTTAGTGGTCATTTAGGTTTTTTGAGTTGTAATTTTTTTAGGATTCTAATGTTTTGTTAGGGTTTTTCATAGTTTAAAGTATTTTTTATGTTTTTAGTTATTTTTTAGGATTTTTTACATTTCTGTTCTTTTTAGAGTTTTAAGGGTTTTCTCATTTTTTGTGTTTTTAAGGGTTTTTGTAATTTTTATGGGTTTTAAGGTTTTTTAGAGTTTTTTTTCATTTTTTGGTTTTCAAACAATTTCTAATGTTTTAAATGGTTTCTTAATTTTTATAGTTTTTTATGTTTCTTATAATTTTTTTATTTATACATGGTTTAGATTTTTTATGGTGTATTTAGTGTATTTTGCGTATTTTGGGTTTTTAGGGGTTTTATGTATTGCTAGTTTGTATTGTTTTATTAGGTTCTATGTAGGTTTATAGAATTTTTTTGGTTTTTATTTATTTTTAATGTTATTTTTTCTTTTTAATTTTTCTATAGGTTCTATGGATTTTTGGGTTTTGGGCGGTTTAAGTTTTCTGTTAGGGATTTTTCATTTTATATGTTTTTAGGGGTTTTTTGTGTTTTTTGTTTTTATGGTTTTTGTAGGGGGGTTAGGGTTTTTAGGGTTTTTACATCTTTTATGGGACTTTACATGTTTAATGTAATTTCATTTTTTTAGGGATTTTGAGAGGTTTTAGGGGTTTTATTGTTTTATTGGATTTTGGGGTTTTAGGATATTTTAATTTCCATAGTGATTTTATTGATTTTTGTAATTTTTATTGTTTTTAGGGGTTTATTGCCTGAATGGCCCGAAGGCCTTCTTTTTTATCTTATTATAGATAATCCCCCTTTTAAGGGTTGAAGGGGACCCCTTACATGACCCGTAGGCCCAAGGCACAAGGCCCGATATGACCCGTAATACATGACCCGAAGGCCTAGAGGCATACCATGCCCAATACATGACTCGTAGGCCCAGCACACTAGAACTGTCGCTCCCCAGATTCTGCATCATTTATTGCCTTTAGCTCCTTACCTGCATTGCTGATCGGCTAGCATTGCCCCGTAAAAAACTGCACGGTGCCTGGCCCCGATGGTGATTGTCATACCCTCTCATTCTTCCAATCCAGTTAGCTCTACTTCTGGTGACTGCTACTGGTGCTCTGATCCTCATCTGGGGAATGCTCTGTGTGAATTGGGCTACTTCATGGTCTTCAATGGCTCGAAGGACCTATGGCTCGACGACCATTGATGGCCCGAAGGCCCTATGACCCGTAGGCCCAAACCGGTGGCCCGAAAGCCCAAATCAGGTGAATAGTCTGGTTGCAACAGTACAGAACAGTGCCTGCTACATTGCCTACTACAGTACTGCTACAGTATCTCGGAAATTTACCTCCACCCAGTTTTGAACATGGGTCTCTTGGATGACATGTAGAATCTCTTACAACTTCGGTACATGCTCGTTTTCTTTTAGGGGGTTATTGAGTTTTTAGAGTATTAAGTGGAATTCAGGATGTTATGCATTTTTTGGACCTTTTAAGGTTTTATGGTTTTTTTGTTTTTAAGGGTTTTTGGGTCTTTTAATGGTTCTTTATGGTATTTATATTTTTATATTATTACGATTTTAATTATTTTTATGTTTTTTAATGTATTTATAGGGTTTTTTTGGTTTTTTAGGGTTTTAATTTTTTAAGGATTTAGAGGTCTTTTTTCTGTTTTTAAGGTTTTTAGGGTCTATAGGGATTTTGATGGTTTTTAGGGCTTTAGTGTTTTTTACAGTTTTTAGGTATATAAGGTTTTATGTGTTTTTTGGTTTTTTGGGTTTTTTGGGGTTTTCTGTGGTTTATTGTTTTTTGTGTTTTTAGGGAATTCTAGTTCATTTTTTGGATTTTTATGGTTTTTTGGGTTTTTAGGGATTTTGAGTGTTTTAAGGTTTTTATATATTTTATTGTCTTAAGGGGTTATGGGTTTTTAGGTATTTTTATGGAATTTAGGGATTTTGTTGGCTTTTAGGTTCTTTAGGGATTTTATGTGTTTTTTAGATTTGTTAAGGATTACATATGATTTTTCTTAGTGTTTAGGGTTTTCAAAATTTAAGATATTTTTTAGGGTATTTGGGTCTCTAGTGTTTTTAATATTTATGGGTTTTAAGTGTTTTTAGGGTTTTAAAGATTTATTATGTGTTTTCAGGGTTTTTTGGGATTTTAGGATTTTAGGTATTTCTCAATATTTTTTATAGGTTTTTATGATTTTAGGGGTTTAAGGGTTTTCAAGTTGGTTTATGTGTTTTTTATCATTTTTCATGTTTTAAATAGTATTTATATTTTTTTAGTATACATTTAAAGTTTTTATACATTTTAGTGTTTTCATTTTATTTGTAGTTTTATGGTTTTTAAGGTTTTGAGGGATTCAGGGGACTTTATTTTTTTAGTATTTTTAGGGCATTTAAAACATTAATTTTTCAATGTTCTCTTAGGGTTTTTAGGGATTTATGATTTTTATGTTTTTACAGATTTTAAAAAATTATTGGATTTTTATGGTATTAAGGGTTTTGGGTATTTTGAGGGGTTTTAGTGGTTTTTTGGGATTCATTGGGATTTTTTGTTTTTAGGGGTTTTTTTATTTTTTATATTTTATTTTTTCCTTAGATTTTTTTGGGTTTTAGTGTTTCTGATGGTGTTTGGGATTTTTGTTAGATTTTTATAGTTATTTTGGGTTTAGAGGGATTTTGTGGGGTTTTAGGGATTTTAGGGATTTTAGGTTTCTTATGATTTTTTTGGGCTTGTAAAGTTTTTTAGATTTTTTTATGGGTTTTTTATAGTTTCTGTCATTTTTGGGGTTTAAAGGGTTTTTAGAGTTTTTAGTTGTTTTTGGAGATTTTATGGATTTTTAATGTTTTAGGGGTTTTATGGTTTTTATGGTTTGAAGAGGTTTTATGGTCATTTGGGTATTTTATGGTTTTTAAATATTTTTAGGTTTTTATGATTTTTTTTGTATTTTTAAGTTTATAAGGTTTCCATTGGGTAATTTAGGGTTTTTATATATTTTTATGTTCTTAGGGATCTGTAAATATTTTATCCCTTTTATGGGTTTTAGGAAATTAGATGGTGTGGGTTCGCGTTTTTTGGGTTCTTTTGAGTTTTTTATGTGGTTTAAGAGATTTATGACTTTTTAATGTTTTTAATTTTTAAAGTTGTCTTTATAATTTTTACTGGTTTTAGGGTTTTTAGGGTCTTTTGAGGTTTTTAAGGGTTTTATGGGTTTTATGGTCCTTTTGTGTTTTAATCAATTTTTAGATTTTATTTGGGTTTTATGTATTTTTTAGGTTCTTTTTCATAGTTTTTTTTACTATTTTGAGGTTTTTTTACATATTAATTGATTTTTTGGGATTTTAGGATTTTTATGGTTTTAGGAATTCTGAGTGGTTTTAGGGTTTTATTGTTTTTGGGGGATTTTTGGAATTTTTTGAGTTTTTAACTGTTTTAAGTGCTTTTATTGTTTTTAATTGTTTTCTTGTTTTTTGGGGTTTATAGGGTTTTAGGGTCTTTTAAGAGTTTTTAGAGTTTTAACTATTTTTATGTTTTTTAGTGTTTTACAGTTTTCATAGTGTTTTAGGTTTTTTACATTTTAGTGATTTTTATGATTTTTTAGTGTTTTTATGGAATTTTAGTGTTTTTTTCATTTTATTGTTTTACGGGTTTTTAGTGTTCTTAGATTTGTATGGTTATCTTGGGGTTATTAGTATTTTTAGGTTTTTAAGGATTTTTATTGATTATATTGGATTTTTATGGATTTTAGGGTTTTTAGGGATTTTGAGGGTTTTATTGTGATTTTTTGAGTTTTTTTAGTTTTTGAGGCTTCTTGAGTTTTTTATTATTTTTTATTGTATTATAGTTTTTTCGAGATTTTTTAACTATTTTAGGAATTTAGATTTATTTTCAAGTATTTAGTGGTGTAAATAGATTTGTGGGTTTTTATGATTTCCTAATGTTTCTAGGGGTTTCATGGTTATTATGTTTTTTAGTGTTTTTATGGTTTGTTTAGTTTTTAGGATTTTAAGGGTTTGAATTATTGTTAGTTTTTTTATGGTTTTTCTTAGGCGTATTCTGTGTTTTTATTGTTTGTTACATTATCAAGAGTTTCTAGGAATATTTAATGATTTTTATGTTTTTATGTTTATTAGGTATTTTTGAATATTTAAGAGTGTTTTAGTAGTTTGGGGTTTTTTTGAGGTTTTAGGGGGGTTTTTTGAGTTTTTAGGGTTTTAAAGGGTTTATATATTTTTTTAATATTTTTTACTGTTAAAATGGTTTTTTAGTGTTTCTAGTTGTTTTAGGGTTTATATAGGTTTTTAGGGTTTTCTTGTTTAGTCGTATAATATATTTTTTGGTTTTGTATGGTTTTTAGGGCCTTTTAATCATATTTAGTGATTCTTGTATTTTTTTAAGTTTTTTATAGTTTTATGTGTTTTTAGGTTTTTATGTTATTTTAAGGTTTTGAGGGTTTTAATGGTTATTTAATTTTTTAGAATTTTTCTTTCTTTTTAAGGAATATTATTTTATAGTTTTTTTATTTTTAGGGTTTTTATTGTTTTTAGGACATTATGGTTTTTAGATATTTTTTATGTGTTATATATGTATATATATATATACTAAGGTTTTCTTATGGGTTTTCATGGTTTTTAGGTATTGTTACATTTTTAGGAATTATTTGGCATATTTACGGATTTTAGGGGATTTAGGGTATTTAGGGATTTTTAGTGTATTTATGTTTTTTTTAGTTTTTTAGAATTTTTATGGGTTTTTGATTTTTTTAAATGTTTTAGGGTTTTAGAGGGGGTTTAGAGTTTTTAGTGGGGTTTTAGGGTTTTCACGGGGGGTTTTGGTTTTTTAAGTATTTATGGTTTTTAGGGTCTTTGGGTTTTTAGCTTTTTTTAGGAAGGGGTTATAAGTTTTTTTTGGGTTTTATGGTTTTAATTGGATTTTTCAAGGTTTTTAGTGGTTTTTATATTATTATAGATTTTTAAGTTTTTTTAGGTTTTTAATAGTTTTTTGTTCTTTTTGGGTTTTTATGGTTTTTGGGGTATTTTGAGCTTTTTACTGTGTTTATGGTTTTTAAAATTTTTATTTTTTTAATAGTTTAATAGGTTTTAAGTGTTTTTAGTTTGTGTGATGGTTTTTAAAGGTTTTTACATTTTTTTAGGTTTTTTTTTGGGTTTTTATGGTTTTTGGAGTTTTTAAGGTTCTTAAAGACTTTTTATGGAATTTGGGGCTTTTTCATTTTTTGGTTTTTAGAGGTTTTACGTATTCATATGTTTTTAGGGTTTTCTTAGGGTTTTCAAAGTCTTATGGTTTTTAATATTTTTATGAATTTTTAGGTTTTTCTGGATTTTTTGGGGTGTTAGGTTTTTTTGAGATTATGAGGGGTTTTAAAGGTTTTTAGTGGTTTTATAATTATTAGGTTTTTTCAGGATATAAGTATTTTTAGGTTTTTTTTGTTTTATAAGGGGTTTATATAATTTTTATGGTTTCTATGTTTTTTTCTAGTTTTATGGATTTTAAGGATTTTTATGGTTTTTGTGGTTTTTAGGGATTCTTAGGGTTTTTGGGCTTTTAGGGTTTTTATAGTTTGTTGGATTTTTAGTGTAATTTGTGACGCTACAGGTATTACTGTTTTCTAGAGTTTTTTAACTTTTTTTCTTGTTTAAATGGGTTTTATTTTTTAATGTAACATTTAGGGTTTTTATTGTTTTTTGGGGGTCTTATGGTTTTTAGGTGTTTATGGTTCTTCGTGGTCTTTTAGTATCTTATGTATTTTAGAATATTTTATTATTTTTTTGGGTTTTTATATTCTTTATGGGGTTTTATGTTTTTTGTGATTTTTAGATCTTTTTAGTATTTTAATGGGCTTTAGGGTGTTTTTGGTATTTTAAGGGGATTTAAGGTTCTTTCAGTTTTGTAATTTTAGGGGATTTTACCATTTTCTACGTTTTAGGGGTTTCATAAGTTTTCATGTTTTTAAGGTTTTATTCGATGTTTTCAGGTATTTTAAGGGTTTTTGCATTTTCAGGGATTTGTAGGCATTTTTATTGTTTTTTAGTTTTTATTGATTTTATGGATTTAACGGGTTTTTATGATTTTTTGGGGGGTTTATGTTTTTTTTTGAGTTTTTGGGGTTTTAGAGTTTTTAAACCTTTTTACCGGTTTAATGGGTTTATTAGTATGTTTTATGGTTCATAGGGTTGTTATGGTATTTTTAGCGTTTCATAGGAGTTTTAGCCTTTTTAGGTTTTTATGTGTTTTAATTATTCATGGGTTTTTAAATATTTCTTAGGGTTTTCATGGGTTGTTGGGTTTCAAACATTTTTTGGGTTTTTATTTCATTTTAATGATTTTTATGGGTTTTTTAGTTTTTAGGGATTTTGAGGGGTTTTAGATTTTTTTATGATTTTTGGGTTTTTTTCATTTTTAGGTTTTTATGTGGTATGAATTTTTTTAGAATTTTATGTTTTTCAATGGGGTTTAAAGGGTTTTAGAATTTTTAATGTTTTTATGGGATTTTTTAGTTTTTTTTAACTTTTTATGTTTTTAGGGGTTTTACGTATTTTTTGGATATTTAGGTTATTTATGATTTTTATGGTTTTTTGGAGTATAAAGGTTTTTCCAGTGTTTTCGATCAATTTTTTTCTTTTAATGGATTTTAGATTTGTTATTCATCTTTTGGTATTTCAGGTTTTTAGAGGATTTATGGTTTTTATGATTTTTATGTTTGTTTTGGGTTTTTAGCTTTTTTAGGATTTAGGGTATTTAAGTAATTTTATATTTTTAGTGTTTTCATAGGGGTTTTCAAGTTTTTTCGGGGTTTTTACATTTATGTAATTTTTATGTATTTTTAAGGTTCTTATTGTGTTAATGTTTTTACGGATTTTGAGGTGTTTTAGAGTTTTTATGGTTTTTTGGGTCTTCATGGTTTTTTTGGGTTTTCAGGTTTTTTTTGTATTTCTTAGGGTTTTTATGATTATTTTGGTTTTAAATATATTTTGGGATGAAATAGTTTTTAGTGTTTTTAGTGGGTTTTTAGATGTTTTTTTGTTTTTTGGGTTTTTGGGTTTTTGGAATATTTAAGGGATTTTGGGTTTATTTTGGGTTTTTTAGTGTTTTTTTAGATTTTAGGAGTTTTATGTGTTTTTTGGATTTTATGGTTTTATATTTAGTTTTTATAGGTTTTAGAGGTTTTCAAATTTTTAGGGAAATTTAGTATTTTTTTGTATTTTTATGATTTTTAAGGATTTCGAGATTCTTAGGGTTTTTCGGTTTGTAGGGTTTTCAAGGCTTTTAGGGTTTCTAGTTTTTTATGATTTCAAGGGTTTTAAGTGTTTTAGGTTTTTATTGATTTATTAGGGTATATAGACTATGTAGGGTTTTTTAGTTTTTATGGATTTTTGGATTTTTATTGGTTTTTAATGTTATTATAGACTTTCTGAGGTTTTAGTTTTTTTTTCTGATTTTTTAGGTATTCATGATTTATAAGAGTTTTTAACATTTTAGGTGATTAAATGGTTTGTAGTTACTTTTCTGTGTTTTTATGGGATTGCATGGCATTTATGGTTTTTAGGGGATTATAGTTTAAGACGTTTTAAGTCCTTTTTGTTTAAAAGGGTTTTAGCATTATTACTTATTTAGGAATTTAAATTTATTTAGGTTTTTAAGGTTTTCTTGTGGGTTTTTATATTTTTTGTATTTTTACATTTTTAGGGACATTATTTGATCATTTGGATTCCTATGGTTTTTAGAGTTTTTATAGATATTTAGGGGATTTAGGGTTTTTTAGGATTTTTAGGATTTTTTATGGTTTTAAAGTTTTTTTAGGGGATTTAACTGTTTTCAGGTTTCTAAGGGTTCTTAGGTGTTTTATAGGTTTTATGGTTTGTTTATGTTTATAGGAACTTTTAGGTAATTTTTAGGATTTTAATGGTTTTTAGGTTTTTTAGGAATTTGTGGTGGTTTTAGTGTACTTTAGGGGTTTTATGGTATTTACATTGTTTTGGAGATTTATGATTTTTTTTGGTTTTTTATGGTTTTTAAGGGTTTAAAGGGTTTTAAGAATGTTCATTTTTTAGGGTTTTATAGGGTATTTTTGCGTTGTTAAGGGATTTTATGGTTTTTTTGGATTTTAGGGATTTTATGGTCTTTTTAAGGTTTTTATGGTTTTTAACCATTTTGTGGTTTTTTTGCGGATTTAAGTATTCAATGGTTTTTATGGTTTTCCTAGGGGTTTTAAGGTTTTTTGTGGTATTTTTGATTCTATGTATTTTTTTTGGGATTGTCAGGTTTTTATGGTATTTTAGGGTTTTACGGATTTTGATGGTTTTAGGGTTTCTATGGTTTTTAAAGTTTTCCGGTGTTTTGCTTTTTTTTTGTTTTTATTTTATATAATAGATTAATGTTCTTAGGGGTTTGAAGGAATTTTATAGATTTTAGTGGGATTTTATGGTTTTTATGGGTTTTAATGTTTTTCTGTGTTTTTATTTGATTTAGGGTTTTTTGGGTTTTTAGTGTCTTTTATGCAGTTCTTAAGATATTTAGCATATTTTAGGTTTTTAAGGGTCTTATGTATTATTAGGGTTTTAAGGATTTCTTTGGGGTTTTCATGGTTTTTTTGGTTTTTATGTTATTATGGAATTTCTGCGAATTTTAAGGAGTTTCACGGTTTTAAAGAGCTTTAGGGATTTTTAGGGATTTTAAGATTTTTTGGGTTTTTAGGGGTTTTATATGTTATATATTTTTAATGTTTTCTTACTGTGTTTCTGGGTTTTTTGGCTTTTTTGGCTTTTAGGATTTTATAGGGATTTTTGGGATGTTATGGGTTTAAGGGTTTTTAGGGATTCTGATGGTGTTTATGGTTTTTTGGGTGTTTTGGGTATTAGATATTTTTTGAGTTTTTTATGTGGTTAAAGGTTTTATTTGGTTTTATAATTTTTTGAGGGGTTTAATTGGTTTTGATATTTTTAGTGTTTTTTTGGGTTTTATGGGTTCTATTATTTTTTAGGGTTTTAGGGGATTTATGATTTTTACTGGGTTTTGCAGTCTTTTTAGGGTTTCTAGAGATTTTATGTTTTAGGGGTCTTATGTGTATTTTTTTGTTTTTATGGTTTTCTTTGAGTTTTTTAGATTTTTAGTTATGTTTATGCTTTTCAAGATTTTTTTGGTATTTGTAAGATTTTTATTGGTTTTGAGGGGTTTAGGGATTTTGAGGGTTTTAGGGTTTTTCTGCATTTTTTGGTTTTATGGGGATTTTTTATTTTTTTATTTTTTAAGGGGTTTACGGGTTTTATTGTTTAAAACGTTTTTTGGTTTTAATAAGTATTTTAGTTTTAGTGGGTTTTATGGTATTTTACCATTTTCAGGGTTTGTTTGGCATTTGTGTCTTTTTATGGTTTTTAAGATTTTAGTATTTTCTTGGATTTTTAGAGGTTATAATGTGTTTTTATGGTTTTAAGGTTTTTTTCAGGTTTTTTTGTGATTTTTTATATTTTTTAGTATTTTTGGTTCTTTAGGTATTTTATTTTTTATGGGGTTTTTTGGGATTTTTAGGGGTATTTTTTATTTTTTAAATTATTTAGGTTATTAAAGGTTTTTGGGTTATTACTGTATTTTAGGTGTTTTGGGGGTTTTAATGTTTTCTTAGGGGTTTTCAGGGTTTTTAGGTTTTTTCGTTTCTATATATTTTCTGTGTTTTCATGGATTTTTATGGTTTTTTTGAATTATTATGGATTTTACATGTTTTCATTTTGTTTTTTGGGTTTTATGGGATTTTAAGGGTTTTAGGTTTATTATGGTATTTAGGGGGGGTTTATTTTTAGGGGTTTATTGGGTTTTTAGAATATTTAGGTATTTTTAGGGTTTTAAGTGTCCTTAAGGTTTTATGTTTTTCTTAATGGTTTTCATGGTGTTTAGGATTTTTTAAATTTTTAGGGGGTTTTCAAGATTTTTATGTTTTTTTTTGGTTTTAGGGTTTTTATGTATTTTTATGGTTTTTTTGTTTGTATTGTTTTTAAAATTCTTAGGTTCTTTATGGGTTTTATGTGTTTTTAGGATATATAGTTTTCTTAGGGTTTTTCAAGGGTTTAGGCGGTTTTATATTTTTTTTGAGATTTTTAGGTATTTTTATGAATTTTGTGGTTTTTAATGATTTTTTCGGGTTTGGAGTTTTTAGGGTTTCTATGGTTTTTATGGGTGGGTTTTAAGGTTTGGGGGTTTTTAGGATTTTTATATTTTTGGGGATTTAAAGGTTTTTAATGTTGTTAACGTTTTTTGGGTTTTAAAATGTTTTTTGTGTTTTTAGTGGGTTTTAGGTTTTTATGGGTTTATTGGGGTATTAAGGTTTTTATTGGTTTTTTAGTTTTTATGTATTTTTTTCTATTTTAATGTTTTTTAGGATTTTGTAGGGTTTTTTTTAATTTTAGGAGCTTTAGGTTTTTTAGGGTTTATGTTTTTCTTATGGATTTTCTTGTATTATAGTGTATTTTACATTTTAAGATTTTTTTTGGGATTTTTTATGATTTTTGTTGGTTTAGGGTTTTAATGGTTTTTGGGGGATATTAGGGTATTTTAGGTTATTTTAGTGTTTTTATCTTTTTTAGGTTGTCAGGGGTTTTATGTGATTTTAATGTAACACCCCAAGATTCCACGGTACGTTTCCCTTTGAATAATGCAATGGCGTGCATTGTACGCAACTTTGAGATTCTAACACACCACAACCAATCAAACTAGCTGTTATGAATAGTAATACATACTTTTTGAAATTTTATAAATTCTATATCTCAAAATAGATTTCATTTTTGGATTTGGAATATCTAAATTAGCCTAGGGTGAAATTTTGGTACTTTTCGGATAACTTTCATATTTTGATGAATAGTGAAAATTAATAAATTTTAATTAAAAACTACTTTTTAATCGAAATAATTAATATTGATAAATTATGAATTTTAGTTGTTTTAAAGTATATTTATAATATATTTTTACCATTTAATTCAATTTTTGTCATTGGACATGATTTCACAATTAAACCAGACATAAACAAGTGTCAATCTTTTGATAGTTATTATCTCTTAAAAACACGCTTTTTGTTTTGACAGCGGGAATTAATTTTAAATTAATTTCTGCCACTTATGTGTATGGAATTTGGAAAAATTTACTCCATATTTAGAATTAGGATGGTCAAATTGTGTTAATAGGTAACTTTTATTTTTAGACATTTTGAATAATTATTTCGGTAAATATATTTTTTACCATGGTTAAAAGGTAAATCCAGTAAATAAGGGTTAAAAAATAATATTATAATAATAAAAAATTACCATAAAACGTGTCCTATCTTTATTGGTTGATACATGTGTGACCATGGGTATCTTTGGGTCGATTTTGGGACCTCATGGTGCCACTTGTAAGTGATAGGGACACTTTATTTTTAATTATGTAAAAATGAATACAAAAATGACACAAGCATTTATCTTTTAGGAAAACAATTTTTACATAGGGTTATAAATGTTGGAATTTCGACTATAAATATTCATTAGAAATATAAATATATTTCCTACATAATGGTATTTTATTTATAATTTTTAGACATTTAATATTTTAATATATTTAGGACACAATGGTGATGCAGTAATTACCATAATAGTGAAAAATTAAACAGATTGATATTGTAGATACCCAAATAAATATAATTTCAGAATTTTTATGAATTAAACTAATTTTCATGGTAAATATGACATTTTTGGAATTATTTAATTAACGTTTTTATAAGTAATAATTATTTTATGATTATTAAAAAAATCAATTATTGAATAGTGTCAAAATTGACATAAAAGAGTTTTTAAAAAAAATATTATATTATTAATTGATATTAAATTCATAAAAATCGAAGGATCGGCAAAAAGACTTATATCCAGAGAGGTTTATCATTAATGGATCACTTGGAGGTCTCTTGAATGTATATAGTAAATTTATTAACCATATAATATAAAAATACAAAGAGACATTGTAAAAGTGAAACTAATTAACTAAGAGTTAATACTTAATGATAAGGTTAATATAGTAACCCAAATCTGTCTAAATTCTATTGGTTTAATATTTTTCTACCCATCCCCGCCTTAACCTTTAAATAATCCACTTTGGAGCCATTAGAAACCGAATACGAATTTATTATAAAATAATATTTCTATCTTTTCCAAAGGTGCCCCTCACCCCTCTTATAAAAGGGCACTCCCCTTTCTCATTAATTCACACCTTCAAAGCCTTTTGGTTCGTCCAACCCCTGCCCAAATACTCCCTTAACTTCCCTAAATTCATCCTAGAGGACTTCCATTAGTCAGAAAGCCAACCAAAGGAGCCCTTTTGATCAAATTAAAAGGAAGAAGCCGAAGAAGAGGTAATGTTTTCACCACCCTTTTTCAAGTTCCTTTCTTCTTCCACTACTTCCATCATTGTTATTACCATTCTAAAATAATAATTCCAATATCTTGTATATACTGTGATGTTATTATAAATATGGTACAACCATATTCAGTATTCTACCCATCCTTTGAATAACATGTCACCATACGTGCGTACGTACGGCTTACCGTCTCCACGTCGTGGTGTAATTGTCATTCAATAAATTATTATTTGGATGGGTATAAAAATGATGTGTAATTCATGTAAATAATAAATATAACATGATAATTATTATGTATATATGGTATACCATCCAATTATATATTATTTTAACATCCAAATAATGATATTGTCGCTCGTGCGTACGTATGGACTACCGTCTCCAAGAACGCGATGAGATTCATTCTCCATCGTATCCATTCAAGTATAATTATCATTTGATTATTTAAAATTAACGTTTAAGGACTTGATATCATTATGGATATGAATAAGATACAACCTTTCCATGACAAACATGGCTTACGTAACAAAAATAAACGAAAATGAGTAAGTTAACACCCGAAACAACGATAATACCAAGATATTATTAACAAATCAATGTTAAAAGATCATATATGATATCATATTAATGTAAATGATTCTTGTATAATTCAATAACAATTATTTCACCATTATACAGGAGGTTAACCTACCGTCCACCCAGGAAAAAGTACAAAGTAAGGGGTTTCTTATCCCACTTTTTATTCCGTGAGATTTCCATTGTTCACCACTTATTTATGGCATGTGGTGTGTGTACTGCCCATGATTTTATTAATTTTGTAATATACTTTAATTTATGGATATTTACATCATCATTGTATGATACTTCTCTCATGGTTGTATGTTTCGTAAGTTACCAAATTGATAAGGGAATTTGATATTTTAATTTCCACTCATTCGACTTTATGCATACTTCATTGATTATTTTACTCCAAGATTATGTGTGGTATCACTATTCATTTTTTTATGTCATAATTTCCACCCTACTTTCTGTGGATATACTTTTTATACACATAATCACACCTTTGATAAATTCTCAAGTGATCGGTATGAACTTGATAAGAGTAATTTTTACTCATTCTCGATTTGTTGAGTTAAACATCCAATTCATTGGCGTTGTTTTTACAAGAATATGTGTGAATGCCCTTTGATTATTTTACACTGAATATCAAATCATATTGAGTGTATTTATATTTGTCACACATAATTATGTCGTTGATTTATCCTTAACCTAAGGATACATCCTTTATGATAGATTTCATCTCATTTTACATTCCATTGAGACTTCATTATTGTTATACGTCAATTCACTTTTATATGGTGTATATATTGTACTTTGACAAAGTATATCATGAATCCATATATTCTCATGATATTACAATGTTTTTATTACCTCGATTATTTGTATTCAATTGTCTCCCTTTTGGTTAAAAAATCTAACTAAAATATCATTTTAAATGTTTTAATGATTTATTATTCTAAATCTTTCTCATTAATGTCAATGTTTTAAAAATGGTTTTAAGGATTTATTTATATGGATATTAAAGTTTTAAAATAAAAATTCCTTTTACAAGCTTCAATGTGGTATGGGACACTTTGATTCAAAAATATATTTTAAATGGCTTCTTGACAGATAGTGTGACTTTTAAATGTTTTCAGGAAAATGGGGGATATTTCTCTCAATAGTTTTGATGATTATTTTCATCCTGTCAATATCCTTTGTCAATCTCGATTGAGGTTAATCTGATACAATAAAATCTTCTATATTGTATCGAATGAGTTATGTTTGACTATGGATGTGCTATTTTGATACCATTCATGGGTTGTGGAAAAAGTATTGACATTTCGTATGCTAGTTTTAATAAGAATGTTTATGTTATGTTTCAAAATTTTCATATGGGAATGCATTGGACATAATATGTGACGGGTGGAGCCTGCTATAGCTCTTCGATGCATCGGTAGGTCTCATGAGACAAACTAGTGTCTTGGAACAAGGCCTTGACAAAATCTTATTTGTATTCTTTTCACGAGGCCTTGGATATGTGGTTATGATAGTCTGACATTATGCATTCCATCATTATGAAAGTGGTTATTGATATTGCATGTGATTGTTTGATTAGTAGAATATCCATGTTAATAAGTAAATAGAATTATTTCATTTTATCTTTTCTATACTATGATGAAGTTCAAGTTTTAAAAGGTTTTGTTTTAGTTATACACTACCTTAAATGTTTATTCTTATTTATGAATGTTTTCGTGTTATCCTTACTGGGCATTTGAGCTCACCACTTTTCTATGTTTTATTTTTCCCAGATGTGAAGAAGTAATTTATGAATGACTTGCAGGGATAGTATGTGGGGATATGAGTGTGAAACATGAAGAAAATATGTTGTTGTAGTTTTCGTTTTTATGATGTAATGTAAGACTTGTGAATATATCTAGTATTTACAAGGATACTAAACCAATCGGTCATTCGGGACTTGATTCCTTGTGATCATGCCAATGTTATTTTGAAATGCAATGACTCTGGGTAACTGGGGTCGGGGCATTACAGTTGGTATCAGAGGAATTTTAGTACAAACCTTGGAAGCTAGATTTAAATAAACTCTGATTAGATCATGTAGACCTAAGATGAACTTTGAGGATTATTATAGAATAACTTCCTAAAATTTTGGTATTGAAGAGATTTTGTGAGTTTTCCGAGAAATACATCCCTGTCTGGATACGAGTTGTTAGAGGCGGCTCTGGCACAGATGTACCTTGGGGTAAAACCCGAAAACACAGCTTTGAGCTAGACTTGAACGGGAACTGGTGCACAACAACGAGCCCTGTTTCACTCTTGGTTACGACACTCATGAGGGATATGCTTAGGATAATTTACATTTTCTTTACAAACCGATTTTAAGTATTATATATAAGATGAGAGTAATGACCTTGGTTAATCCTAATGTGTTTCAAATTGAGAATATGGTGACATGTTAATCTTTAAATGATTTTATGACTACTGTTACTCACACAATGCTTTCTGGTTTTAGTCAATGGATGGATTCCAAGGAATTCATAGTGACTTTGAGAATGATGTACAAGGTGGGAATAGAGGTGGCAATGAGCAACAAAATGGAATGTTTATAGGCGTAATAGATATCGTCTTTATACCAAATCAATTTTCCAAGAATATAATCAACAATATATATATTAACCAATTCCCAGACTCAACAAAGAAGAGAAAGGAGATGAATGATAAGAGCTCCAGTAGTGGAGACCATGGAGAAAGAAATCCTCAGTTTCCATCATGCAGGAAATGTGGAAGGAGAAACCCAGGAAAGTGTCTCAATGGGATAAAGAAATGATTTACATGCGGGAAGTAAGGACATAAAATGAAGAATTGATGAAGAAAAATGAAGTGTACTATGGATGAAGATAAAAATGGTCCCAAGAATCCATTTACAGTCATTTTCCATAAATGTAGGGGACCTGGCCATTACCCGAGTGAATTCCCTATTCTATAGGATATTTTCTTAGACAAATAAGAAGCTATGTTGAAATAAATGGTTGGAGAAATGTTTGAAAAGTATTAGTGATCCTTGTTGATGGGTTTACTTTGGAATAATTTTCTCTTGTATTTTTAACCCTGTAGTTTTCCATGTGAGAATGATATTTGAGGAAGATTTATCTTTTCTCTTATGGATATAGTTATAAATAACCATTTGGTTTTATATTATTGTTGGGTTTGAGGCAATTATAAGTTATTATAATTTGGGATTAAATGCAAGGTCTGAGATAAGATTTGTGGTTAAATTATGTTATGGTTATTTTGAGAAATTTATCTCATTTTGGAAATGTTATAAAATATAGTTTTTGAAAAAGGACAACACGCAAACCGTGTGACTACCCGTCGCATTGGACAAAGCTGTGGGAATCAAACCCACAACCAAAGTGCGATTGGGATTTATCGCCTACCACTAGCCTACGTGAAGTCCCTGGTTATTGTGACTATTATTTTTAGTTAAAGGATTTTATTGATCAATAATAATAAGATTTGAAATCTTCTGTCTTATCAAATGAATAGCATTAGTATAGGAAAATTATTTGGTGATTAAGTGATAAATGTTATTTTGGAAGTTGTTCGCTTTGTTGTGAACACTATATGCCCATGGAAAATAGAATATTATGGGATTTCATTTGATGAGTAATGGTGGATTTTTATCTATGTTTTTATTGTGGATTTATTGTGATTTGGGTTATTTATGGAAATGATTAGGTTAATTACTTTTAATTATGTGACTTTAAGAGTAATTAATTACATTTGGAGATACAATTTAACGTGGAAGACTACATTTTTATATGTTTTGGGTTTCAATATTAGTTTGGATTATATAGAATGATTTCAATGACAATTGATTATTGAATGATATTTATTTTACTTTGGGGTATTGATGGTTTAATTTTAGAAATTAAGATTATTTTTTTTCTCTTATGGAATATCCATTTGGGGGATCATCAGATATTATACAAACCATTTTGGTTTTTATTAATCTCTAAATACAAGGTAAATATATAGTTTATCCTACGTGGATCATTTATTTCTATAGATGTTTATTCTAGCTCATCCATTGTGACCAAGTCTTCTTGAATACTCATTTTTCAAAAAAAAATTGAGTTAGTGGTAAAAAGTTATTAAAGAATGAAACTCTAATTAAAAATTTAGTAAAACTCTTTATTTTCTTAGTCAATATCATAAATTAACTCCTTTTCCTTCTGTAATGTATCTTAAAACAAAAAAATGTTGTCCGTTTACATTTCCTACGGGGAGACTAAGGACTATTTTTCCCAACACAAGTTTGTGATTTTCTTATTGTTAACTTTCTCTTGATCATGATTTCTATCTCTATCCATCAGAACTGAACACATATTTTATCATCCATATACATTTTTTCCAACATTGAATCCCGGTATGTGTTATCTTGGGTGACCTTTATACCTCTCTTCTTTTCTTTTAAAGTGATAATTTTATTAACTCTTTCTCTGATGTGGGACTTTCCATTATATTATCAAGCCCAATTTTAAAAATTTCGAGGACAAAATTTATTGATGGAGGGGAGAATGTAACACCCCAAGATTCCACGATACGTTTCCCTTTGAATAATGCAATGGCGTTCATTGTACGCAACTTTGAGATTCTAACACACCACAACCAATCAAACTAGCCGTTATGAATAGTAATACCAACTTTTTGAAATTTTATAAATTATATCTCTCAAAATAGACTTCATTTTTGGATTCGAAATATTGAAATTAGCATAGGGTGAATTTTTGGTACTTTTCGGATAACTTTCATATTTTGATGAATAGTGAAAATTAGTAAATTTAAATTAAAAACAACTTTTTTAATCGAAATAATTAATATTGATAAATTATGAATTTGAGTGGTTTTAAAGTATATTTAGAATATATTTTTACCATTTAATTCGATTTTTTTGATTGGACATAATTTCACAATTAAACCAGACATAAACAAGTGCCAATCTTTTGATAATTATTATCTCTTAAAAACACGCTTTTTGTTTTGACATTGGGAATTAATTTTAAATTAATTTTTGCCACTTCTGCATTTGGAATTTGGAAAAATGGATTCTATATTTGGAATTAGGATGTTCAAATTGTGTAAATAGGTATCTTTTATTTTTAGACATTTTGAATAATTACTTCGGTAAATATTTTATTTACCAGGGTTAAAGTGTAAATCCGGTAAATAAGGGTTAAAAATAATATTATAATAATAACCAATAATCCTAAAAAATGTCCGAACCTTATTGGTTGATAAATTTCCGACCATGGGCATCTTTGGGTCGATTTAGGAACCCCATGGTGCCACTTGTATGTGATAGGGACACTTTATTTTAAATTATGTAAAAATGAATACAAAAATGACCCAAGCATATATCTTTTAGAAAAACAATTTTTAAATAGGGTTATATATGTTGGATTTTCAAATATAAATATTACATAGAAATATAAAACTATTTACTACATAATTGTATTTTATTTATAATTTTATAAATTTAATAATTTACTTTATTTATGACACAATGGTGATGGAGTAATTACCATAATAGTGAAAAATTAAACTGATTGATATTGTAGATACCCAAATAAATATAATTTGAGACTTTTTATTAATTAGACTAATTTTCTAGGTTAATATGACATGTTTGGAATTATTTAATTAACGTTTTTAGAAGTAATAATTCTGTTATGATTATTAAAAAAATCAATTATAGAATAGTGTCAAAATTGACATAAAAGAGTTTTTAAACAAATATTATATTATTAATTGATATTAAATTACTAAAAATATAAAGTTTGGAAAAAGGACTTATATCCAGATAGGTGTATCATTAATGGACCACTTGGGCGTCTCTTGAATGTATATAGTATGTTTATTAACCATATTATATAAAAATACAAAGAGACATTGTAAAAGTGAAACCGATTAACTAAGAGTTAATACTTAATGATAAGGTTAATATGGTAACCCAAACCTGTCTAAATTCTATTGGGTGAGGGGTTTTCGACCCATCCCCACCTTAACCTTTAAATAATCCACTTTGGAACCATTAGAAACCGAATATGTATTTATTATAAAATAATATTTCAAGCTTTTCCAAAGGTTCCCCTCA
This sequence comes from Viscum album, assembly GCA_963277665.1. Classification (NCBI taxonomy): domain Eukaryota; kingdom Viridiplantae; phylum Streptophyta; class Magnoliopsida; order Santalales; family Viscaceae; genus Viscum; species Viscum album. The sequence goes on from OY728157.1 coordinate 1,303,840,541, forward strand.
CCCCTCTTATAAAAGGGCACTCCCCCTTCTCATTAATTCACACCTTCAAAGCCTTTTGGTTCGGCCAAACCCTACCCAGATACTCTCTCAACATCCCTAAATTCATTTTAGAGGCCTTCCATTATTCATAAAGCCATCCTAAGGATCCCTTTTGATCAAATCAAAAGGAAGAACCCGACGAAGAGGTAATGTTTTCACCACCCTTTTCCAAGTTCCTTTCTTCTTCCACTTCTTCCTTCTTTGTTATTACCATTATAAAATAATAATTCCAGTATCATATATATACTGTGATGTTATTATAAATATGGTACAACCATATTCAGTATTCTATCCATCCTTTGAATAACATGTCACCATACATGCGTACGTAGGGCTTACCGTTTCCACGTCGTGGTGTAATTGTCATTCAATAAATTATTATTTGGATGGGTATAATAATGATGTTTAATTCATTTAAATAATAAATATAACATGATAATTATTATGTATATATAGTATACCATCCAATTATATATTATTTTAACATCCAAAGAATGATATTGTCGCTCGTGCGTACGTACGAACTACCGTCTCCACGAACGCGATGACATTCATTCTCCATCGTATCCATTCAATTATAATTATCATTTGATTATTTAAAAATAATTTTTAAGGAATTGATATCATTCTGGATATGAATAATATACAACCTTCCCATGAAAAAAATGGCTTACGTAACAAACCATAAATGAAAACGAGTAAGTTAACACCCGAAACAACGATAATACTAAGATATTATTAAAAAATCAATGTTAAAAGATCATATATGATATCATATTAATGGAAATTAATCCTGTATAATTAAATAACAATTATTTCACCATTATACAGTAGGTTAACCTACCGTCGACCAAGGACAATGTACAACGTAAGGGGTTTCTTATCTCACTTTTTATTCTGTGAGATTTCCATTGTTCACCACTTATTTATTGCATGTAGTGTGTGTACTGCCCATGATTTTATTCATTGTGTAATATACTTTAATTTATTGATATTTAAATCATAATTGTATGATCCTTATTTCATGGGTGTATGTTTTTTAAGTTACCAAATTGATAAGGAAATTTGATATTTCAATTTCCACTCATTCGACTTTACACATATTTCATTGATTATTTTACTCCAAGATTATGTGTGGAATCACTATTAATTTGCTTATGTCATAATTTCCACTATCCTTTCCATGGATATACATTTCATACACATAATCACTCCACTGATAAATTCTCAAGTGATCTGTATGAACTTGATAAGAGTAATTTTTACTCATTCTCGATTTGTTGAGTTAAACATCCAATTCATTGGCGTTGTTTTTACAAGAATATGTGTGAATGTCCTTTGATTGTTTTACAATGAATATCAAATCATATTGAGTGTATTTATATTTGTCACACATAATTATGTCGTTGATTTTTCCTTAACCTAAGGATATAGCCTTTATGAGAGATTTCATCTCAATTTACATTCCATTGAGACTTCATTGTTGTTATACACCAATTCACTTTTATATGGTGTATATATTATACTTTGAAAAAGTATATCATGAATCCCTATATTCTCATGATATTAAAATGTTTTTATTACCTCAATTATTTGTATTCAAGTGTCTCTCTTTTGGTTAAATACTCTAACTAAAATATCATTTTAAATGTTTTAAAGATTTATTATTCTAAATATTTCTCATTAATGTCCTTGTTTTAAAAATGGTTTTAAGGATTTATTTATATGGAAATAATAGTTTTAAAATAAAAATTATTTTTACAAGCTTCAAAGTGGTATGGGACACTTTGATTCAAAAATATATTTTAAATGGCTTCTTAACAGATAGTGTGACTTTTTAATGTTTTCAGGAAAAAGGGGGATATTTCTTTCAATAGTTTCGAAGATTATTTTCATCTATGTCAATATCCTTCTTCATTATCTATTGAGGTTAATTTGATACAATACAATCTTTTATATTGTATCTAATTATTATTTTTGACTATGGATGTGCTATTTTTATACCATTCTTGGTTTGTGGATAAAGTATTGACATTTCCTATGCTTGTTTTAATACAAATGTTTATGTTATGTTTCAAAATTTTCATATGGGAATGAATTGGACTTAATATGTGATGGGTGGAGCCCGCTATAGCTCCTCGATGCATCAGTAGGTCTCATGAGACAAACTAGAGTCTTGACATAAGGCCTTGACAAAATCTTATTTATAGTCTTGGCACGAGGCCTTGGCAATGTAGTTATGATAGTCTGGCATTATGTATTCCATCATTATTCAAGTGTTTATTGATATTTCATGTGATTATTCGATTAGTAGAATATCCATGTGAATAAGAAAATGGAATTATTTAATTTTATTTTTTCCATACAATGTTGAAGTTCAAGTTTAAAAGGCTTTTGTTTTAGTTATACACTGCCTTAAATGTTTATTTTTATTTATGAAAGTTTCCGCTATATTATTATCCCTACTGGTCATTTGAGCTCACCCCTTTTCTATGTTTTATTTTTCCCACGATGTGAAGAAGTAATTTATGAATGGCCTGTAGGGATAGTATGTGGGGATATGAGTGTGGACCGTGAAAAAATATGTTTTTGTAGTTTTCATTTTTATGATGTAATGTAAGACTTATGAATATATCTAGTGTTTCCTAGGCTACTAATCTAATTGGTCCTTTGGGACTTGATTCCTTATGATCATGACAATGTTATGTAATAATGCATTGACTCTGGGTAACTGGGGTCGGGGCGTTACATTTAATTTTAATGGTTTTCTTTGGATTTTTTAGTGTTTTAGGTGTTTTTATGTATTTAATGATTTTTAGTGCTTTTTTGGGTTTCAGGGGTTTTAAGGATTTTGAGGGTTTTTATGACTTTTAAGGGGATTAAGGGTTTTATGTTTTTTTGGGTTTTTAGGGTTTACATTGAGTTTTTAGAGTTATTATGGGTTTTACCTATTTTTACAAATTTTAGGGGTTTAAAATGTTTCTAGAGGATCTAGTGGTTTTTATGTTTTTTTTGGTTTTTAATGTTTCTGTAGGTTTATATGATTCCAGGTGGTTTTAGGGTTTTTAGGCTTTTTAGGGGTTTTATGGTTTTATCATTTTTAAGGGTTCTATATTTTTTTGATTTTAGGGTTTCTTTAAGGGTTTTTTAGGGGTTTTACATTTTTAGGTATTTATAAGGAATTTCGAGATTTTTATGCTTTTGGGGTTTTTAGGGATTTTATGGTTTCGGGTTATTTACAACTTTTCTTATTTTTAGGAATTTTATATATTTCATTTTTTAATATTTTTTTACTTTTTTGGTAATTTTATAGGTTTTTAAGATTTTTATGGTTTTAGGGATTTTAGGGATTTTGAGGGTGTGTAGGGTTATGATGGTTTTTATGGTTTTTTGGTTTTTTGGGTTTTATATTGAGTTTTTAGGGTTTGAAGTTTTTTAGCCATCTTTAATGTTTTTTCAGGGTTTAAAAGGGTTTTAGTGTTTTTAGTGGGATTTTAGGGATTTTATCTATTTTTTTATATTGTACATTTTTAGGGTATATCGTGGTTTTTGTGGGTTTTTTTATTAATTTTAGGGATTTTTTTATTTTTTATAATTTTTTGGACTTTTGGGGATCTGGAGGGTTTTTAGGGGTTATGTGTTTTAGGTGTTCTTAGGGTTTTTAGTACTTCTTGGGGGTTTTCTGGGTATTTAGGATTTCGTAGTATTTTTTTGTATTTTTCATAATATTATTATGGGTTTTAAGGGTTTTAGGGTTTTTAGGGATTTGTAGTGTTTTTTTGGATTTTTTTGTGTCTTAGCGCTTTTTAGGGTTTTAGGGTTTTTAGGTTTTTAGGGGTTTTAAGTGTTTTTAGGTTTATAATTTTTACTAATATTTTTTCATGATTTTTAAGGGTTTTTGTGTTTATAAATTTTTAGGGATTTTTTTATTTTTATTACATTTTTGGATTTTTTGTTATTTTGAGTGTTTTTCATGTTCTGAGGGATTTTATGCTTTATGGGGGGTTTTGGGTTTTTTTGACATTTTAAACGATTTATGCTTTTTTAATTCTTTAATGATTTTATTTATTTATTGGGTATTTATATATTTTTTGGATTTTTAGGGGTTTTGTAGGGTTTTTATGCATTTTAAGGGTTTTATGGTTATTTATGGTTTCTAGGGGTTTTTAGGGACTTTTTAGTATTTTTTGGGTTTTTAGAACTTTTTTTTTTGTTTTTTGGGGTGTTATGTGATTTCAAGTATTTAATTGTTTTTAGGGGGTTTCAAGAATTTTAGCATCTATATTTATTTTGAAGGTTTTTATTATTTTGAGGATTCTTTTTAGGGTTTTGTGATTTTTGATGTTTTATAGGAATATAAGGGTTTTATGTGTTTTTTTGGTTTTAAGGTTTTCATATTATTATATGTGTTTTTACAATTTTAGGGATTTTTATTGAATTATAAATATTTTAATTGTTTTTAGGGTTTTTAGGGTTTTTAGGGATATTGAGAGTTTTTAGGGTTTTTTGGTTTTTTATTTTTTTTAACATTAATATTGGTATAAAGGGTTTTAGAGTTTTTAGGGTTTTCATTATTTTTACGGTGATTTAGGGCCTTTATAGTTTCTAGGAGTTGTTATGGTTTTTAGGGGGTTTGAGGGTCTTTTTATCTATTTTTGTATTATTATTTTTTAGGGGTGTTATGTTTTTTAGGTTTTTAAGGTTTTCATAGGGTTCATCGTTGTTTTTTTTATTTTAAGTAATGTTTGGTATTTTTAAGGATTTTTATATTTTTTATAGTTTTTAGGGATATTTTTTATTATTTTAGGGTTTTTTGTTTCTTAGACATTTCCATTACTTTTAGGTTTTTATCATCTTCTTAAGATTTTTAAGATTTTAAGATATTTTTATGTATTTATGAATTTTTAGGTATTTTTTAAGATTTTTATGATTTTTTTTGATATTGAAGGGGTGTACAGGTTTTAGGGTTTTTTGTTTTTTTGGGTGTTATGATGCTTTTGAGTTTTTTATGTCATTTTTTAATTTTATGAGTTTTTTAATCATTTTTAATGGTTTAATGGGGATTTATTTTGTTTATGTTTTTTTCATTTTTAAATTGTTTTAGGTTATTATAATGTTTCTAGGTGTTTTTGTGTGGCTTAGTGGTTTTTAGGGTCATTTAGTGTTTTTAGGGGGTATAGTGTTTTTACGTTTCAAGGGGTTTTAATTATTATATGGGTTTTATGGTTTTCATAGGGGTTTTCTTGTTTTAGGGGTTTTTATGTTTTTAAGGATTTTTGGGTCTTTTGTGTTTTTAGGGTTTTAGGGTCGTCAGGGTTTTTGATAGTTTTTTGGTTTTTAGGGTTTCAAGTGTTTTTAGGTTTTTATGGTTATTTTGTGTTTTTCTGTGTTTTTACGGTTTTTATGTTTTTATGGAATAATAGGGAATTTTTATGATTTTTAAGGTTTTCATGATATTTATATATTTTGAGAGTTTTAACAAATTTTATAGTTTTTATGGTTTTTAGGGGTTTAGGATTTTTAGGTCTTTTGGGTTTTTAGGGATTTTGGTGGTTTTGGGTTCTTTTGGGATTGTATGTGTTTTTAGGTTTTTAAAGTTTTCTTAGGAATTTATATGTAATTTAGGGTTTTCGGGATTTTAAATCTTTTTCTGGGTTTTTTGGTCTTTATTGTTATTTACGATTTAGGAGTTTTATGTATTTTTTTGATTTTATGTTTTTATTAGGTGTTTTCATTTTTTTGTTTTTTATGTTTTTAAGGATTTTTCTTCATTTTTAAGGGTTTTAGGTTTTTATGGATTATATATTTAAGGGGGTTTGGGGTTTCTTGTGGATTGTGGGTTTTGGGTTTTTGGGTTTTCAAGTTGGTTTATGTGTTTTTAACATTTTTTAGGTTTTGAATAGAATTTATTTTTTTAGTGGTTATTTATAGTTTTTATACATTTTAGTGTTTTTTCATGTTTTTTGTTTTTTTGGTTTTTTGGGTTTCTTTGGTTTTAGGGGACTTTGGTGTTTTTTGTGTTTCTAATGGATTTTATGTGGTTTATTTTTTTAATGTTTTCTAAGGGGTTTTCAGGTTTTTTGTATTTTTACATTTTTATAAATTTTAGTGTTTTCTGGATTTTTTATTGTATTTAGGGATTTGAGGGGTATTTTGAATGGTTTTAGGGGCATTTTTTGATTCTTGAGGATTTTGGGGTTTTTGGGGGTTTTTAGTTTTTTTATATTTTATGTTTTCCTTAAGTGTTTTGAGGGATTTTATGGTTTTTGACAGTTTTACGGATTTTTCGGTATTTTTTTGCTTTTTATTGCTTTTTAGGGTTTATATAGACTTTTTGGGTTTTATGATTTTTTTTCCTACGATTATTTCGGGTTATTAGTGCTTTTTAGAGTTTTTTAGGGTTTTTAATTTTTATAGATTCTATCATTTTTCGTGGTTTAAAGGGGCTTTAGAGTTTTTGGTTGTTTTTAATGTTTTTAGGGATTTTTAATATATTTGGGGTTTTATGTTTTTTATATTTTTAAGGGGTTTTATAGTCCTTAGGTTCTTTTATGGTTTTTAGTGGTTTTTATGTTTTTTATGTTTTGTAATATTTATAAGGGCTTTTTAGGGTTATTGAGCGTTTTTATGGATTTTTATGTTCTTAGAGATCTATAAGGTTTTTAGTCATTTTATGGGATTTTTGGGAATTGGAGGGTGGTGGGATAAGGTTTTTAGGTTATTTTGAGTTTGTTTAGGTTTGTCGCGATATTTTAGAGTTTTTAACATTTTTAATTATATAAATGGTTTTTATAATTTTAAGAGGTTTATAGGGTTTTTTTCGTTTTTAGTTATTTTTATGGGTTTTTATGGTTTTTAGGGTCTTTAGGGTATTCATTGTTTTTTAGATTTCTTTTGGGATTCATGTATTTTTATGTTTTTTTTCATATGTGTTTTTAGTGCTTTTAAGATTTCTTACATATTAATTGATTTTTAGGTATTTTATGGTTTTTATGGTTTTTATTGATTTTGAGGGGTTTTAGGGATTTGTAGATTTGGGGGGATTTCAGTGATTTTTTTAGTTTTTAGATAATTTTAGTGGTTTAATGGTTTTTATGGGTTTTATGTATTATTGTGGTTTCTAGGGTTTTAGCATTTTTATGTTTTTTTGGTGTTTTTAGGTTTTTTAGGGTTTCAAGGTTTTCTTAGGGTTTTTTACATTTTATGGATTTTTTGGGATTTATTTGAATTTTATGATTTTTTAGGGTTTTTAGTGAATTTTTTGGGTTTTAGTATTTTTTGGGGTTTTTATATATTTTTAGTGTATTTCATTTTTATTGTTTTTGTGGAGTTTAGGTGTTCTTAGTTTTTTAAGGTTTTCTTAGGGTTTTTTGTTTTTTTATGTTTTTAAGGATTTTTAATTATTATTTTGGATTTTTATGGTTTTTAGGGTTTTTATATATTTTGAGGGGTTTTAGGGTAAATTTTTTGTGTTTTTCTAGTTTTTTGTGGTTCTAGGTGTTTTTTATGGTATTATGGTTTTTTGAGTTTTTTAAGTATTTTATGTGTTTAAAGGTTATTTAGATATTTTAGTGGTTTTATGGGATTTTATGGGTTTTTAAGATATTTTAATGCTTATATGGGTTTTTATTGTTTTTAGTGTTTTTAAGGATTGTTTAGTTTTTAGGATTTTATGGGTTTTAATTATTGTAAGTTTTTTTTATGGTTTTCTGAATGGGTTTTCAATGTTTTTATGGTTCATTACATTATAAAAAAAATTTAGTGATATTTTAGTATTATTATATTTTAGGGTTATTAGGTAATTTTGAGGATTTAAGGGTTTTTTAGTGGTTTTTGGTGTTTAATGGTTTTAGGGGGTTTTTTTGTGTTTTTTGGGTTTTAAAAAGTTTCTATATTTTTTTTATATTTTTTAGAGTTAAAAGTTGATTTTAGTATTTTATTTAGTTTTAGGGTTTTTATGGGGTCTTAGGGTTTTTTTGGTTTGTTGGTATTTTATGGTTTTAGGTGTTTTTATGGGTTTTATGGCCTTTTAATCGTTTTTAGTGATTTTAGCTTTTTGTTAGGTTTTTGGGGTTTTATGTGTTTTTAGGATTTTAGGTTTTTCCTAATGCTTTTGGGGTTTTATGATATTTACATTTTTGGTATTTTTTATCTTTATAGGGTATATTATTTTTAATGGTTTTAAATATTTCTAGGGGTTTTATTGTTTTTAGGGTTTTTACGGTTTTTATAATCTTTAGGTTTTTTATGGGTTATATTTATTTTTTAGTTTTTAAGGATTTCTTCAAGATTTCAAGGTTTTTTTGGTATTTTTACATTTTTTTTGGATTTTGATGGACATTTTTGGGCTTTTAGGGATTATAGGGATTTTTAGGGGTTTTAGGGGTTATTTATTTTTTTAGGGTTTTTAGGGTTTTTTGAATTTTTTTTTAATATTTAAGTGGTTTAGAAGGTTTTTATATTTTTTATTGGGTTTTTAGGATATTTAGGGGGTTTATGGTTTTTAGAGTAATTATGGTTTTTAGGGTTTTAGGGTTTTTAGGGTTTTTAGCATTTTTTATTTTGAAGGGGTTGTTTGTAGTTTTTGAGTTTTTTGGTTTTCATTTGATTGTTTAGGGTCATTGAGGGTTTTTATATTTTATATATTTTTAAGGATTTTTAGGTTTATAGTAGTTTTTTTGTTCTTTTGGGTTGTTGTAATAACCCGTTTTTTTTTCTATAAAAGACTTTGTAATTTTCTTGATGTTATTCCAGAGCAGCGCCTTCAGACGGTGTGTGATTCTGAGCCCCAGTGTGGCTGGGATTAAATTTTCAGTGCTTTCACACTGGGCACACCAAATAAATGGGATACCTTTTAAATGGTAATTCGAATCCTATATCTGAGAGTATGGATGGGTCTAAAATGGGATGTTTACCCTAGGAATGACATAAATCATGTCGGCACGGGACGTTGGGACCCCTCGCCCGTTACCGGAACGTTAAATGTATAAATAAAATAATTAATTTATTCGTTTAATTGTTAAACTCAATTATCTCTTAATCTGTTGCTCATATGCGAAAACCGAGAGCACCGTTGAGTCCAGAGCATGTCGTTTACCCTAGGAGAGGTGTAAATTTCACGGGCGCGGGCCTTCTGTGAAAAATGCCGCCAGGCACATTTTCGTAATTTAGCAGCTTCAGACGTTAAATCTTATAAATCATGAACGGAGGCTTGGATTAAAATTATGAGAATACCATTGTTCTTGATAGGTGGTGAATACCCTAGGCGATGCTTAACCTCGACCGTGTCAGGGGTTTCAGATGCCGGTTAATTTAGGGGTTTAAATTAATTGAATTTATAATTCATTTTTCTTTTATTTAAACATAACCACCTCCCCTTCCCCTCCCTTGTTCGTCCCTAGTGCATGCCCTCTTAATGAAAGAGGAGCTCCTCTCCTCTCCTCCATCTCTCCGGCAAGGTGTGGCGGCTCCGACGGATCATCATTGAAGCGTCGGGCTACGCCCAATGAGGTAGGTGGTTATGTTTTGCGTTTTTGATTTCACATTAATCTTTGAACTCAATTTCTTGTGAAGAATTTCTGTAGAATTTTCGGGCGAACGCCATTTTTTAATATATATCGATTTTATGTTTCCATCGCCCCTTTTGGATCGAAAATCTGAGTCCCGGGGCATCCGTGGTGGCCCCGGGAAATTTTTTCGGCCTTTTCCATGGTTTTCCGGCGGTCTAGCATGGCAGTCCGGCGAGCGGGAGCGGCAGCGCGGTGGAGGTCCAGGCGGAGGCGTGGAGGTGTCGGGTGAGCGGGGGTCAGCGTCGGAGGTTGGATGAGGCGGAGCAGCCACGGGATAGCTGGGGGTGACGGCGAGTGGGCGCGGAGCGGGAGGACCAACCGGCGTAGCTGGCCGATAGACGCTGAGGATCGGGTTCGTGGCGCGCAACCCCTGGTGGGAACAAATACCCGCCCTCATCGGGTCTTCCCACGGCAAGAAGACCAGTCCTCGGCTGGTCTGCTGGTGGAATGTGGGTCCACGAACGGCTCGCGTGGCAGAGTCGCGGGCCAGCTCTGCGAACTGGGCTGGCCGGCGTAGGCCGGCCCACACCGGGCGGACCAGGCCGGTCCAACCCAAGAGGTTTGTCCCCTCTAATTTCAGACATCCGTTTCATCCACTACGGGTGTCTGTTTTGAATGACGTCGGCAGCAGTGCGATCCCCGGCTCGAGGGGGAGAATATGATATGGTTTCGGGGGTTTTAACTCCCAAGATGATGGCCTCAGTGGCACAACGCGTAAATTAAGTGGATTGACTTTTTTCTAGGGGTTCATGTTTTGAGCGGTGCAGACACATCCGACCTCTGAGTTGAGGGACGTTAAAAATTTCGGGACCCTGGTGTTGAGGTGGAGTTTTTCAGGGTGGTTTCAGGCATTGAAACTGGAGTTGAGGTGTGGGCCCCAAGGCCTATCTTTTGAGCTATAATCAGCATTTTGTAACTTTTTTATCGGACGTCTGTTCCGAGCGTGCGAGCTGTCGATTTGAGGCATTTTTCTGAGGGCAATGCATTGGCACAATCTTCCTACTTTAATTCTACAAGATGGTGCGGGACCCATGAGGGTCGTTTTGGGAGTTGGTGGTGATTTCTAACTTTATCACAGAGTGTCCTTTTTGGACAAGTGATTAGTCAATCTTGTGTACTATTTAGAGAGGATTGTAATGGCGTGATCTGTTCATTGCACTTCGGGACCGAGATATGCGTCCCACGAAGCACCGCTCGTGTGCGGTACGATGAAATACATCTTTTTCACTATATATCTGTTACACTCAAGTGATTAGGAAATTTGACATGTCTTTCTGAGAAGATCGCAATGATGTGATGCGCCTGACTGTTTTCGAAACCGAGGCTCGGGACGACGGGACGTTGTTCGGGCGTAAAGCGATGTTGGTGACTTTTCCATCAGATATCTATTAGAGGTGATTAAATAGTATATCTCTCATGTTTTTTCACAAAGATTACAATAGTATGGTCCGTTTGGATGTGTGGAGTCTCTTTCGAGATCTCATTAAATGTGGAAGCATGAAAGGTGTACCAGTGGTGGTTCTTCCTGCAATGTTTGTAGAGAACCCTTGGCATGTGATCACATTCACTCCCATGTGAGTGAATTTGATGTTTGAAGAGATGTTGTCGGCCATTCTAGGGACGTGGAAGAAGCAGGTTGGGGAAGCTGTGTTTATGCCTTTTTGCATTGACATTGGGTGTCGTGGGCACGATAGCTCTTGGTCTAGAAATGTAGTATAATCTGATAGTATACAGTAATTCTTGGAGGTACATGTTGTAGTTTATACCTGAGAACATTTGGGTGCTTGGTTTGGAGATGAGTTGGGGCCACACGTCGTGTGGGCCCCATGTGTGTGTTGTTTTCTACTTTATGTACCTTTGACCTATCATGATGATGAGTTTTCTCATGTTCTCTATGGTTTCGACCAGCAGGGTTGAGTGGGTTTTCCTCCTAGTCTTATTCATGATGGTTTAGACCAGCAGGGTTAAGTGGTTTCCAATTTTATTATTCTGGAGTTGGGAGGTTGCATGATACTCACACCATGGTCTGTTGGAATGTATTGTACCATCCAGTAGGGATGGCCAGAGTCGTTCTGGGTTTACCCTCCAATAGATACTGGGAAGTGGGTTGCTGATCGACCTTTTCAGGATTACCCTCTAGCAGGGACTGGGCAGTGGGTTTCTCAGTGACTTCTTCTAGTTTACCCTCCAACAGAGACTGGGTAGTTGGTCGACTTCTCCTGGTTTTTCCTCCAGCAGAGAATGGGCAGTGGGTCGCTCATCGACTTCTTCGGGTTTACCCTCCAGCAGGGACTGGGTAGTGGGTTGCTCACTGACTTCTTCAGGCTTACCCTTCATTAGTGACTAGGAAGTGGGATGCTCACCGACTTCTTAGGGTTTACCCTCCAGCAGAGACTGGGTAGTGGGTCACCTGACGACTTCTTTCAAAATCAATCTTCTATACTATTCTACTTTGTGGTTTGTTTCCGTGACTACCGGACCGGGACCCTTGGTTGTACGGGTCAGTGATGTGACAATATGACATTTAGAAGACCTCTTGATTGCGTGACAGTGACGATGTGTGGCTTGACGCTCCACTAGAAATCTCAAGTACAAGGGGCGATTTCCCCACCGAGATGTGTCCTGGTGATGTGACCTAAAACCGCGAGGGTGAGTCAGTGCCGCCCAAAGTAGATAGTGTCATGGTGATGTGATTTGATCCCCTTGACTTTTAGTTCAGGGTAGGCGTACGAATACTGGGCATCGATGGTGTTTACTTCTAGGACTGTTGGCGACTCACTTTCTTGGGATGAGCTACAGGATGGAGATCCCCTTATGATTCTGTTTTTTGTTTTTTACTTTGAGCATATGGATATGTATATACCTTGTTCCAATACCCACTTCCGGGGTTTGGTTACTCTCCTTCCAGGAGATGCTAAGACGCACATGGTATGCCATGTGCTTTCCTTATCTAGCTTCTAGTGGTTGGATGGGCCTACTCACCTACTATAGGTCGTGAAGGCTTGACGAGAAGTTCATCTTCTCACCGTTTCTATATCCTTGTGTTAGGAGGAGTCTACTTCCTTCCTTTTATTGGATTGATTTGTACTCTTTACTGCACTCTCTTTTGTACTCCTCTACTATTCTCTATTCGATCTACTGCTCACCTATTCAGTACCTTTTTCATTGCTCCCTCGAGCTTTCGGGGCATCCTACTGAGTATATTTTACTCACCCCTACTTTTGATTTTCCCGCACTTGGTGTGCCCTTATAGGCGAGAGATAGGTTGGACGTGACTTTAGCAGAGCTAGGGATTTTAGGAGATTGGACCACATATGGTGGTCGTAGTTTGGTTCCAGGTGTGGGACTCTCCCAACTGTTTTACTTTTTTTTACCTGTTGTCGGGTTGTGGAACTTTTCTGGTAGGGCTCGTGTTTTTTCCCTTTTCTTTTTAGTTTACCTTCAGCACTTTCTTTGTACTATGTAGAGGTTGATGCACCTTTTTGGTTGTATATAGCAGTTTGTACTTTACTTTCACTTTTTTACTCTGCACTATTGCATTGAGTGGGATACGTGTGTGTGTGTACAGGTGCGTAGGAGAAGGCCTCCATGAGTTTTTTTATCCATTTTCACTTTTCGATAGCCCTTGGCCTATGGATTCGGGCTTGGGGTAGTTGCGGCTCGAGCCTGGGTGGGGTCAGGTCATGACAGTGGTTATGTTTGTTTTGTGATTTTTTGAGTATTTTTAGTGTGTTTTACGTTTTTTAGAGTTTTTAATATTTTTAAGGGTGTCATAGGTTTTTGGGGTTTTTAGTTGGTTTTGAGAGATTTTATAGGTTTTTTACCTTTTTTAATGTTTTTTTGGGGTTTTTATGATTTTTGGAGTTTTTAGGGATTTAAGGGAATTTTTAAGGATTTTTTTTGTGTTTTGCATTTTTAGGTTTTTAGGGGTTTTAATTGTTTGTATGTTTTTAAGGTTTTATTAGAGGGTTTTTTGGTTTTATGGTTTTTAATTTTTTGGAATATTTAGGACTTTTAGGATTTTTATTGGGTTTTCGGTTTTTTATTGATTAAGAGGGCCTTTAGTGGGTTTTAGTGGTTTTTTTCATTTTTATGTTTTATGTGTTTTTAAGGGTTTTTTGGGTTTTTTGGGTTTATAAGGGGTTTATACAATATTTAGGGTTTCAATGTTTTTTAGATTTTAAGGGATTTTTATGATTTTTATGTTTTTATGGTTTTTAGGGATTCTGAGGGTTTTTTGGGCTTTTTAGGGGTTTTATGGGTTTCTAGAGTTTTTTGTCTTTTAAGGGCTTAAAAAGGATTTATAGTTTTTAGTGTATTTTGGGGTTTTTTTGGGGTATTATGGTCTTTAGTTGTTTATAGATAATAGTTATTTTTGGTATATTAGGTATTTTAGGCTCTATTATGGTTTTTATGGGTTTTTAGAGTTTTTATGGGGTTTTATGTTTTTTGTGGTTTTGAGGTATGTTTCTTATTTGTATGGGTTTTTTGGGTTTTTTTTGTATTTGGGAGGTTTTGATGTTTTTTCAGCATTTAATTTGTAGGGTTTTTTACCATTTTTTACATTTTGGGGGTTTGATGAGTTTTCTAGGTTTTAAGGCTTTATTAGGGGGTTCAGTTCTTTTAAGGGTTTTAACAATTTAATGGATACATAGGGATTTTTATTGTTCTTTAGTTTTTTTACGGATTTTTGGATTTTATTATTTTTTATGGGTTTTAGAGTTTTTTAACCTTGGGGGGGGGGGGGTTCAAAGGTTTTTTATATTTATTAATTGGTTTTATTGTTCTTAGGGTGTTTATTATCTTTTTAGGGTTTCATAGGGTTTTTTCCTTTTAGGTTTCTAGGTGTTTTAATTATACATTTGTTTTTAATGATTTCAAAGATTTTTCATGGTTATTAGGATTTCATACATTTTTTTGGGGTATTAGGTCTTTTTTAGGATTTTTATGGGTTTTCAATTTTTAGGGATTTTGAGGGTTTTAGAGTTTTTTTAGGATTTTTAGGGTTTTAACATTTTTAGGGTTTAATGTGGTTTATGTTTTTTTAGTTTTATGTAGTTTTCATAGGGGTTTTATGGTTTTTAGGGTTTTTAAGTTTTTTGTGATTTTTAGGATTTTTAGGAATTTTAGGTTTTTAGGGGGTTTAGGTATTTTTTGGGTATTTAGGTTTTTGGGTTTTTTATGGATTTATTGTTTTTTGTGGGGTTTTAGGGTTTTTTAAAATTTTTAGGGGTTTAAAGGGATTTTAGAGTTTTTTACAATTGTTTAGGTTTGAAGGTTTTCTAGAGTATTTAGTGGTTCTTACATTTTTTAGGGATTTCTATGTGTTTATAAGGATTTAGGGAGTTTATATAGTTTTTAATATTTTTATGGTTTTTAGGGTTATTATCCTTTTTAGGTTTTAGGTGATTTATGTGATTTTAGGTTATTAATTTTTTCTTGGGGGTTTTCATGGTTTTAGGGGTCTTTACCTTTTTAGTTATTTTTTTGGTATTTTTAAGCATTTTTATTGTTTTAATGTTTTTAGGGATTTTTAGATGTTTTAGAGTTTTTTTGTTTTTAGGAATTTTAATATTTCTTGGGTTTTCATTTTTTTTAGTATTTTTTAGGGGTTTTATGATTATTTATGATTTAAACATTTTTTGGGGTTGAAATGATTTTTAGAGTTTTTAGTATGTTTTTAAGGGTTTTATGGTTTTTAGGGGTTTTATGGTTCTTGGGATATTTAAGGCATTTGGGGTCCATTTAGGGTTAATAGTGTTTTGATGACTTTAGGTTTTTTATGAGTGTTGATGATTTTAGGGTTTTATTTTGGTGTTTTAGATGTTTTATCGGTTTTCACACTTTTAGTGACTTATATGATTTTTTTATAATTTTGATGGTTTTTTAGGATTTAGGGATTTTGATGGTTTTATGGGTTTTTATGATTTTTAGATCTTTTTGGGTTTATACTTTTTTTATGATTTTAGGGGTTTTATGTGTTTTAGGTTTTTATGGATTTATTGGGGTAGTCGGGTCCTTTAGGGGTTTTTTTACTTTTTATGGATTTTAGGGATTTTTTATTATTTTTATGGGGTTTTAGTATTTTAGGTATTTTTATGTTTTTAAGGGTTTTATGGTTTTTAATGCTACTATTGATTTATTGGGTTTTAGTTTTTATTTTATTTTTAGGGTTTTTAAGTTTATTAGAGTTTTTAACATTTTAGGGTATTAAAGGGTTTGTAGTAATTTTTGTGTGTTTTTATATGTTATCATTTTTTATGGGTTTTAGGGGTGTCTATAGTTTTAAGGGTTTTATTTCCTTTTAGGTTTTAAGGGTTTATATCGTTTTTTGGTTATTTAGATGTATTAATTTTTACAGGTTTTAAGGTTTTGTTATGGGTTTTTAGAGTTTTTTTATATTTTATGTTATTAGGAGAATTTAGGGATTTTTACAGATTTATATAGTTTTTAGCATATTTATATATTTTTTTGGGTTTTATGGTTTTTTAGGGTTTTTAGGCTTTTTTAGGCTTTTTAACATTTTTTTGGTTTTAGGGGATTTAACTGTTTTTAGGTTTTGAAGAGTTCTTGGGTGTTTTATAGGTTTTAAGGTTTGTTTATGTTTTTTGTAAATTTTAGGATATTTTTTGATTTAAATGGTTTTTAGGGTTTTTAGATATTTCGTGGGGTTATAGTGTATTTTAGTGGTTTTAGGGTTTTTATGGATTTTTTGGGGTTTTATAGTTATTTTTTGATTTTTATGGGTTTTAAGGGTTTTTTGAAAACCATTTAACATTTTTAATTGTTTAAAGGGTTTTATGAATTTTTATTGTGTTTGTAGTTTTTTACGGGTTTTTTTGGAGTTTTTAAGGTTTTTTGTGGTTTTTACGGTTTTTTGGGATTTTATGGCCATTTTAGGGTTTCATTGGGATTTTATTCTTTTTTAGGTATTTAGGGGTTTTATGTGTTTTAATGTTTTTAAGGTTTTCTTATGGGTTTTAGGGTTTTTAGTGGTATTTATTTTTTTACATATTTTTATGGGTTTTGTCAGGTTTTTTATGGTTTGTCAATGTTTTTTGGGATTTTGAAGGTTTTTTTGGTTTTCATGATTTTTATGTGTTTTTTATTTTTTAGGTTTTTATGTTTTTTTATAATTAAATAACTTATTTAGGGGTTTGAAGGAAATTTAAAAAATTTAGTGTGATTTAATGTTTTTTATAGATTTTAATGTTTTTAAGTGTTTTTATTGGTTTTAGGGGTTTTTCATTTTTTTAAATTTTGGTGTCTTATTAATAGTTCATAGGATTTTAAGAATATTTTTGGTTTTTAACAGTCTAATGTGATTTTATGTATTTAGGGTTTTCATTGGGTTTTTCAAGGTTTTTATTATTTTATATGATGTTAGAGAACTTTGGGTAATTCTTAAAACTATTATGGTTTTAAGGTGTTTTAGGGATTTTAGGGATTTTTAGGGTTTTTAGGTTTATTTTAGGGTTTTAGGGGTTTTTAGTTTTTTTAGGTCTTTAATGTTTTTTATTGTGTTTATAGTTTTTAAACGTTTTTTAATTTTTCAGGATTTACATAGATTTTTGGGATGTAATGGTTTTAGGGGTTTTAGTGATTTTGATGGTTTTATGGTTTTTATGGTTTTTTTGTTTGAGGTATTTTATTTGTTTTTATGGGGTTTAAGGTTTTATTATGTTTTATAATGTATTGAGTGTTTTAATCGGTTTTTAGAGTTTTAGTGGGTTTTTTTGGTTTTATAAGTGTTTGTATTTTTTTATGGTTTTATGTGCTTTATTATTTTTAGGGGGTTCATGGTCTTTTTAGGGTTTATAGATGTTTTTATGTTTGCAAGGGGTGTTTATTTTTATTTTTTTCTTAGGTTTTTTTAGGGTTTTTAGGTTTTTTACATTTTAAGGGATTTTGGGTTCTTTTGTGGGGCTTTGGGTTTTTTTTGTTTCTTATATGTTTTTTGTGTTTTTTGTTTTTAAGGTTTTCTTTAGGGTTTTAAGATTTTTCAGGGTTGTTATGTTTTTTGTGATTTCTAGAGGTTGTTTTACGAATATTATGGGTTTTGATGGGTTTATGGATATTTAGTGTTTTGGGAATTTTGTGGATTTTTAGTGTTTTAGATGGATATTTGAGGTTTTATGGGTTTTTTTAATTTTTTAAGGGTTTATGGTTTTTAGTCTATCAATCATTTTTAGGGTTTTAATTAGTTTTTGTGTTTTCTATGTGTTTTAGGGGGTTTTATCATTTTTTTAGGTTTTATGGCTTTAGGATCTTTTTAGGGGTTTTAGTTTTTTAGATTTTTTACGATTTTTTGAGGTTTTATGTGTTTTTAGGGTTTTAAGGTTTTATTAGGGTTTTACTATGTATTTAGGTATTTTATATGTTTTTAGTAATTTTTCGGGCTTTTTAGGTTTTTTATTTTTTATGTGGTTTTTTTGGGATTTTTAGGGTTTTTAGTATTTTTTAAATTATTTATGTTTTTATGGTTTTTGAGTTTTTACTGTATTTTAGGTGTTTTTTTGTTTTTTTGTTTTCATAGGTGTTTTTAGGGTTTTTATGTTATTTTATTTCTATAAATTTCTGGATTTTTATGAGATTTTTAGATTTTTAGTGTGTTTTTTGGGTTTTATGTGGTTTTAAGGGGTTTTAACTGGTTTTGGTTGATTATATGGTATTTAGGGGGTTTTAGGTTTTATGGTATTTTTTATGTTATTTTGGGGTTTTTAATTTTTTTTGGTTTTTTCTGGGTTTTATGTGCTTTTAGGTTTTTATATTTTCATTAAGGGTTTTCAGGTATTTTATTGTTTTTTACATTTTTAGGGGTTTTCTCAGATTGTTTATATATTTTTTGGTTTTCTAATTTGTATGTATTTTTAGGTTTTGTTGGTCTGTAGTGTTTTTTGAATTTTTTGGGTTTTTATGGGTTTTATGAGGTTTTATTTTTTTATTTTTTTTTCTTAGGGTTTTTCAAGGGTTTAGGGTGTTTTATGTTTTTAGAGATTTTTTTTGGATTTTTATGAATTTTATGGTTTTTAAGGATTTTGTGCGATTTTGGGTTTTTCGGGGTTCAAAAGGTTATTAAGGTTGTTAACATTTTTTGAGTTTTTAATGGTTTTTTAGAGTTCTAATTGGGTTTGAGGTTTTTTATGGGTTTTTTATGGGGTTTTATGATTTTTATTGGTTTTATGGGTTTTATATATTTATATGGATTTTAAGGTCCTTTAATAGTTTTTTAGGGTTTTTTTAGAAATTTAGGGGTTTTGATTTTTTAAATTTATAATGTTTTCTTATGGTTTTTCAGGGATTTTAGTGTTTTTTAATTTTTCAAAGACTTTGTAGGATTTATTAGAATTTTTTTAGTTTTTTATAGATTTTTGGGGACAACAGGGAATTTTAGGGTTTTTATATTTTTTAGGTTTTTAGAGGTTTTAAGAGCATTTATATTTTTATGGATTTCTTAGGTGTTTTATGGATTTATGGGTTTTTATGTATTTAAGGGTTTTTTAGTGTTTTTAAGTTTTTTAGATGTTTTAAGGACTTTGAGGGGTTTCATGATTTTTTGGTTTTTTAGGGTTTTATGTTTTTTTTGGATTTTAGGGATTTCTTTTTGTTTTTCAAGGGTTTAAGGGTTTTTACAGTCTTTACCAATTTTAGGGGATTAAAGTGTTTTTATAGGTTCTAGTTTTATTATGTTTTTTTTAAGGTTTTTAGGGGTTTACATAGGTTTTTTATGGGTTTTAAAATTTTAGGTATTTTTATGTATTTTTTGGATTTTTATATTTTTAGGGTTTATAGGGATTTTTGGGGTTTGTGGTATTTATGGGTTTTAGTGTTTTTAGGGATTTTAGCATTTTTTATGTTATTTGGGGGTTTAATTGCTTTTATTTTTAAGGTTTTCAAAGGTATTTTTCTTATTTTTTAATATTTTTTTACTTTTTTGTTATTTTTATAGTTTTCTAGATATTTTTGGGATTTTTATGGTGTGTATGGTTTTACAGTTTTTATGGTTTTTCGTTATTTAGGGTTATATGTTGAGTATTTGGTGTTTAATTTTTTTTTGAGATCTTTAACATTTTTCGTGGTTTAATGGGGTTTTAGTGTTTTTTGTTGGGTTTTAGAGGTTTTATCTATTTATATTGTTTGGTACAGTTTTGGGGGTACTTATGGGGTTTAATGGTTTTTAGGGTCTTTTATGTTTTTAATGATTTTTCATTCATTATTAGGATTTTAGGGGTTTGAATTGTTTGTAGTATTTTACGATTTTCTTAGTATTTATCGCGGTTTTCATGGTTTTTTAATTTTTTGTTTATTTTTTGGGTTTTTTTGGGTTTTTTATTATTTTAGGTCGTTTAGTGATCTATATGGTTTTTTTTGGTTTTTTGGGGATTTAACTGTTCATAGGGATTAAAGGATTTCTTTGATATTTCAGGGTTTTTAGGGTTTTTATTTATTTAGGATTTTATAGATTTTTGTCATATTTTATGGTTTTTAGGGTTTTTAGGGATTTTGAGTGTTTTTGGGGTTTTAGGGGGTTTTAGGGGTTTTAGGGTTTTAGGGTTTTCAAGTTATAGGGGTTCTAAGGGTTCATCAATTTTAAAATTGTTTTTATATTTTTTTTTATATTTTTAGGGTTTTTATGTTTTTATAAATTTTTAGGGATTTTAGGGTTTTAATTGGGTTTTAGGGTGTTTAGTTTTTTGATGGTTTTGAGGGTTTCTATGCTTTGGGGGGGGGGTTAGATATTTTTTGACTTATTTAAGGGATTTATGTTTTTTTAGTACTTTAATATTTTTATGGTTTTATAGGGTATTTATATATTTTAAGGGGTTTTAGGGTTTTATCAGTTTTTATGTGTTTTAATGGTTTTAACAGTTTTTATGGTTTCTAAGGGTTTTTAGTGACTTTTAAGCATTGTTAAGGGTTTTTATCATTTTTTAGGTTTCTTGGGAAGTTATGTGTTTTCAAGTATTTAATTCATTTTTTGGGGGTTTCCAAGGATTATATGGTTTATATTTATTTTGAGGGTTTTTAGTATTTTTTAGGATATTTTGGGGTTTCGGGTTTTTGACTTTTTATAGGTTTTAAGGGTTTTAAGTGTTTTTAGGTTTTAAGGTTTTCTTATGATTTTAGGGTTTTTTATAATTTTAGGGATATTTATGGATTATTGAATATTTTTATGGTTTTTTGGTTTTTTGGGATATATTGAGGGTTTTAAGGGTTATATGGTTTTTTTGGGTTTTATGGGGTTTTTTGAGTTTTTTTAGTATTTTAATGATTTTAGGGTTTTTTTAACATTTATTGTTGTTTAAATGGTTTTAGAGTTTCTATAGTTTTTATGGGTTTTATGGGTATTTAAAGATTTTATGGTTTTTAGGAGTTGTTATGGCTTTTCGGGGGATTTTAGGGTCCTCTATAGTTATTTTTAATTTCTTATGTTTTTAGAGGTTTCATGTTTTTAAGGTTTTTAAGGTTTTCATAGGGTGGTTCAACGTTTTTGCATTTTTATGAATATTTGGTAATTTTTAGGATTTTTATGGTGTTAATTATTTTTAGGGATTTTTGTTGTTTTTATTATTTTTATGGTTTTTTTGGTTTCTTAGGAACTTTATCTGCTTTTAGGTTTTTATTGTTTTCTTATGAATTTTATGGATTTTAGGTCTTTATGTATTTATGGGGATTTCATAGGATTTTTATGATTTTTTTCGACATTGTGGGGTTTTACGGGTTTTAGGATTTTTTGTGGGGGTTATATTTTTTACGGGTTTTTATATTTTCTAGTGTTTTTTTATCTTTTTTTGTGGTTTAAAAGGAATTTACTGTTATTTATGGGTTTTTAGGATTTCTATCAATTTTTAAGGTTTCTTAATGTTTCTATGTGTTTTTGTGGGGTTTATGGGTTTTTAGGGTCTTTTAGTGTTTTTAGGAGTTTTAGTGTTTTTATGGTTTTTGGGGATTTATGTGTTTTTAGGTTTTTAAGATTTTCTTATACTTTTCAGGGTTTTTTAACATGTTAGGTTTTTAAGGGTTTTTGTAGTTTTTTATGGTTTTTAGGGATTTTGGTGGTTTGTTTGGGGTTTTTGGGTGTTTATGGTTTTTTCCAGTTTTTTTATATGTAATGATTTTTAGTGTTTTTTAACATTTTTAACACATTTAATGGTTTTTAGAGTTTTTAGAGGTATTTAATCTTTTGTAGTTTTATATTTTTTATGGGTTTTAGTTTTTATTGGGTTTTTTAGATGTTTTAGTATTTTCTAGGGTTTAATGGTTATATGTGTTTGTAGTTTTTTAGGATTTCAAAGGGTTTTAGGGTTTTTTATGCTTCTTAGAATTGTTAGGTTTTTTTAATTTTTTAGTTTTTAGGATTTTTATGAATTTTTAGGGGTTTTAGGGTTTTTAGTGTTTTTAGGGATTTTAGTGTTTTTAGTCTTCAGTGGTATTAAGTTCTATTAGGTTTTTGATGATTTCATAAACATTAACTATGGTTTTAGCGGTTTCTTTTTTTTAATTCATTTTAGTGATTTTTCATGATTTTAATGGGTATTTAGTTTTTATGGATTTTGTAGGTGGGTTTCGGGTTTTTACTTTTTTTTGGTTTTTTTGGTGTTTTATGAGTTTGTTGGGGTTATTGATACTTTTATAATTTTTAGGGGTGATATGAGTTTTTAGAGTTTTTACACATTTTTATGTTATTTAGGATTTCTTAGGGGTTTTAATATTTATAGGGGGTTTATGGTTTTTTTTTTGTTTTTAGCGTTTTTAGGTACTTTTAAGCATTTACTAGGGTTTTAGCATTTTTTAGGTTTTAGGAGTTTTAAGTTATTTTTGGTTTTTAATTTTTTATTAGTGTTTTTTAAGGGTTTTAGGGTTTTTTATGTTTTTAGGAATTTTTAGGTGTTTTTTATAATTTTTATAGGGTTTTAGTGTTTTTAGTTATTTTCAGGGTTTTTGGTCTTTTAGGGATTTTATGGGTTTTTAGGGATTGGAGGTTTTCTTTTGGGTTTTTTTGGGTTTTTACCTTTTAGGAATTTTTAGGTCCTTTTATGGGTTTTTATGCTTTTTATGGGTTTTATGGATATTTTATGGGCTTTTTGGTTTCTTAGGTTTTATAGTGTTTTATGGTTTTTTCAATTATTAGTTTATTTTGACTTTTTGGGGTTTTTATGATTTTTTAGGTTTTTAACCTTTGTATGATATTAATGGGTTTTTAGGGTTTTAGTTCGATTTAAGGTTTTTTATTGGTTTTTAGGTGTTTTATGGATTTAGGGATTTAGGGTTTTAGGTTATTTTCAGGCTTTAAGATTTTTTTTGGTTTTTAGGAGAATTCAATGTTTTTAGATTTTAATATTTTCATACTTTTTTCATATATTTTTGTATTTTTACATATTTACAGATTTTTATTGAATTTTTGTGTTTCCATTTTGTTTCTAGGGTTATAGTGGTTTTTAGGATTTTCAGGGGTTGTTAGGGTGTTTAGGGTCATTAGTGTATTTAGGTTTTTAGGGTTTGTTAGTGTTTTCAGGATTTATTGGTTTTATTTTTAGTGGCCTTAAAAGATGCACTGGTAGCCATGGGATTTATAAAATTTGAGTAATCCATCCATGACCTCCTTTTTAGAAGAGAAGAGATGAATCCCATAAACACATTCTTCTTTCAATGAAACAACACATCACTCACTACGCTTGCAACCTATGTTTTTATACCACCATCCTTGTTGTTATGATCAACAACAACATTCTCCCAACTTATTTGCTGGGGCCTCACAAAATGTTCTTCATTTCTTGGATCCCCATCACCTGGGGCACTGGACTGCACAAAACAATGTCCCATGAACTTGGGTTACACGTTGGTGTCCTCCAGGGAAATTTCCCCGAAAACTAGACTTCGCCATTGTTCATAACCATCAATGGTGTATTAGCTCAGTAGCTATCCATCCTGCCCAGCATAAAGGATCATCTACAAACCCTAAACATCCCCCCAAGATTCCATCTCTCACTCCCATAGCAATCAGACTGATCTATTTGACTATCAACATGTTCAAAATTGTCATTTTGGCTAGACTATATATCATGATGCCCATCAAAAGTATTCCCCCATAGCCCATCACAACCATCAGAAATCATCATATTCACCTCACTATGCTCCTCAATGGGAGATATAACCTGCACCTCATTCTGCATGAACACCTGGACCTCACTTTTCTCTTTCTCAATGGAGTCACACTTCGCACGTCCAGAGCATAAAATAGGGACCGAATCACACATAATCATAGAATTAACCAATATTAACGCAGCCTCATAAGTCATAGAAACTTTCATGTTAAATTTTAATATACTAAAAACATTATAGACCAAAGGGTTAGACTATTTAACCTTCCCAAGATTCAGAAAATGACCTGCTGGTACCTGATATGAATTTCTACATTCTAATCGCCTCTCCTTATGCCCATCACTTGGAAATCATTCCTCATTCCCAGAGCAGGAAATAAGGTCAAAAATTCCTTCCTCATCCTCTTCAATATTCCCATTCAACCCAATAATTTCCACAAAATTCATCCCCCACTACTAAAAACCCAACTCCTCATATTCCAATCAAGAAATTTTTTTGCACAAATGTATGTAAACTTGTGCCTGCATCACTCCCTTACGCAATGACACAAGAGGGGTTTCCAAGACTGGATACTATCCTATCTCCATCTTCTCCACATGAAGAGATGTATCCAAACCACCTATAGAGGCCTTCACATCCTACGCACTGACCACAACACCTTGACTACATATTAGTATAACATCCCTGTTCATATTTCATTTTTCAGATTCTACCACCACCTTATCATTCCCAAACCACAATTCATGATTTCGACTTGTAACAGAATCAAACTTCATCATAAGGTGTAAATGATCCCCTTAAATTTCAATGACCCTCTCCCCAACGGCATACTTTCCACCAACATCAGACACCCCACAATCTAGGCTTTCACCTCTAGAGCTCCTACCCTTGTGCCAGTAAACCAATCTGGAGTGACCCAGCTTCTTGTAAGAAGAACAAAAATCAAACCATGATTCAAATATCACGGGTTTCTTTGAGAGAAATTACTCACCAATATAAATTCACATGAACACAACCAGTGAACTAGATGCATCAACCTCAACACAGACATGAGGAGAAACCGGGTAGCAAACCACCCATGTCCTACTATCCTAACAAAGATAGATCTCTACGATATTTCTAAGAATACAAATAATAGACGGATTTGGGAATGTAAGAGGTATCTACAGATATATCACCCATATAGATTCCAATGGTGAATCTCGATCCATGTAATGATTAAATATCCACCTGAAGAGGAAGAACCTAACTTCGTTTAATCTTTGAGGAGCCGTAGACAAAGCATGAATTGGATCATCCTTCATCATTAAGCCTATCATGATATTATGGCTATCAAGAAACCCCACTATAGTGTGGTCTTTCCGACCCCAAGATCCAAAAATAAAACTATCTAAAGAATCTATATAAGGTTTCTGATTCATGAAGTGAGCTACTAGGGTCAAACTATGAAGAGACGAAGCATTATTGAACTCTGGAACAGAGTAGGGGAGTTATAGATGAACCTCATGCATATTAGGTAAATTAGAGAAAATCTTAATTTAGGGGAAATAGGGGTAGAAAATTGTGAATAAATAATTGAATGAAGGTATCTCGATCTCCATTGAGAAGTGGTGAAGATCCCTCCCCCATGGAGGTGGAAGGGGGGCACACAATGATTGTTGACATTAGGGGTCTACAGAAGGGGAAGGGAGAGCTAATTCTCAATTACATTTCATATAGGGTCCTTTATTCAAGGTATTTTAGGGTTTTTTTATGGTTTTTAAAGGATTGTATGGGTTTTAGGGTTTTTAGGGTTTTGTAAAGTTTATATTATTTTTATATTTTAATGTGTTTTAAATGTTTTTTTGGATTTTATCGTTGTATTAGGATATTTTAGGGTTTTTGTTAGTTTTTAATTATTGTTTTGTGATTCTTTTGGATTTTTATGGATTTTAGGGTTTTTGGATTTTTTACGGTTTTCGGATTTTATGATTATTTTAGGGTTTTATGGTTTATTGATTTTTTTCTATTTTTAATGTTTTTAGGATTTTTTTTGGTTTTAGGGGATTAAAGGGTTTTACATTTCTTTCAGTTTCTTTTATGTTTATAAAGTTTTATATGTTTTTAGGCTTTTTATATCTTTTAGATTTTTTTTGTTTTTAGGGTTTTTATTGTTTTTTTAATCTAATAACTTTTGATTGTTCTTCTGTTTTTAAGGTTTTAATAGGGGGTTTCAGTTTGTTTTGGGTTTTTTACAATTTTAGGTATTTTTTATGATTTTTTTATATTTTTTATTTTTTAAGGGATTTTGAAAGTTTTTTATTTTTTTTGTTTCTTAGATTTTTAAAGGCTTGAATTTTTTTTCTTATTATGGTTTCCATTGGGGATTTTATGGGTTTTTATGTCTTTATGGATTTTTAGGGATTTTTATGGTTTTTATGGATTTAATGGGTTTTATGGTTTTTGGGGTTTTAGGGGTTTTGGGGGGTCTAATAGTATTTAGACTGTTTTAATATTTTGAGGTGTTTGAATGTTTTTTATATTCTTAGTTTTTTTAGATTTTTTTGGGTTTTGGGATTTTTTATGGGTTTTTTCCTCTTTAGGAATCTATTGGTTTTCAGGGCCTTTTTGGATTAATTTTACATTTGTAGGTTTTTAGGGTTTTGAGTGTTTTTAGGATTTAAATTTTTTTCTTACGAATTTTAGGGGTTTTAGGGTTTTATGTTTTTATGGATATTTTTATTTTTATGGGATTAAAGGTTATCATGGTTTTTAGGGTATTTAAGTTTATTTAGGGTTTTCAGCATTTTTATGGTTTTTTGGGGTTTTAATTTTTTTAGGTTTTTATGGTTTTCATAGGGTATTTCACGGTTTTTAGTGTTTTTTATGTTTTTATGGATTTTTACATCTTCATAAGAATTTTTAGTTTTATTATGGTTTTCATGGATTTTGAGGGTTTTTAGTGTTTTTAGAGTTTCTAGTGTTTTTTGGTTTTTACGGGTATTTAGATTTTTTTTATGGATTTCATGATGTTTTTCAAGGTCTTTACGGTTTTTAAATTGTTATAGGACTTTAGGGTTTATTAGTATTAATATGCTTTTTAGGGTTTTTAGGGATTTTTAGGGTTTATAAAGATATAAGATATTTTATGTTTTTATGGGTTTTTTGGAATTTTTGGGATTTTTTTGTGGTTGAGAGGATTAAGGTTCAGTAATGTTTTTAACATTTTTAAGGGTTTAAACTGTTTTTAGTGTTTTTCATAGTTATTTTGGGTTTTAAATTCTTTTAGTGTTTTCCATGCTTTTTAAGGGGTTTTATGGTTTTCAGTATTCATAGGATTTTTAGTGGTTTTTACATTTATTATTATTTTCATGTGTTTAAATTGTTTTTTTGGGTTTCAAGAATTTTTAAGGGATTTTATGGTTTTATAGTTTTTTTTAAATTTTAGGGATTTTATGTCTTTTTTATGATATTATGGCCTTTTAGAGTTTTTAGTAATTCTGACAGATTTTAGGGTTTTTAAGGTTTTATCCTTTTTTAGGGTTTTAGGGGTTTTAAGTGTTTTTATGTTTTTATGATTATCTTTGGGGATTCTATAGTTTTTGTGGGTATTTTATGTTTTTATATTTTTTGACACTCCTTTCTGTCATAGAGTCCAACGAATGGAAAAGGGGAATACGTTAAGCACAAAGATAGTCATCCTTTGAAGAACATCAAAAACTGACAAGGGCATGAACTAGGATCCCTTTAAGAATGAGGCGCACACATTTCCTTCTGGTCACCCAAGTCACTTGTGCGCCACATATGGGTCGCACAATTCAATTGTGCGCCCTATTACTTTTTTCACCCAAGGTTCCTAGTGACCTATAATCAGCCCCTGTGGGAACCCATTTCGGGGACGAATTTTCCAAAACTCAAATTCAAGCTCTGGTCGCACATGTATTTGTCTGACATCTTCCGAATACTACTATGGTAATTATTTACCTATAGTGGAAGCTCTAAAGAGGAAAAATAAGTCCTATGTATTATAACTCATCAATAATTGTGCGCCTAAGTGTCCAGCCCTTAAGGGAAGTAAAGAAACTTGTGTGTCGCCTTTCCCTCTCAAGGGAACTGTTGTGCCACCCTTCTGGAAGCCTCTCAGGGTGATACTAAGTGATTGATTTCGAAGTCACCCAAGTATTACCCTATGGATTCTTCATCGCCCAAGGTGACTCATGTCATGCAAGTATAGTTGCGTGACCAGGACTTGTACGCCATAAAAATAATTATGTGCCTCTTTCCTTGGCACCTACTTTCCTCAAATCCACCTCTTTTATTCAAGATATTTCTTTTATAACCATCTTTAAATCCAGTTATGGCACGGTTCCTTTGTTGGCTTCCTTATATGAGAAGAATTAATTGGGCCTCCTTCTCAATAGTAAGTCCCAAAAATAATTTCCTTTAACTTTGGGACTCTTTCTCAAGAGTATGTGCCAGTCTTAATTTCTTTTGATTTGGGTTTCCTTTTTAGGAATAAAACCCAATCATAAGTCCCTCTTAATTTGGGCTTCCTTTTCAGGAGTAAGTCCCAAGTTAAAATTCCAAATCGCTATAAAGTACAAATACCTTTATGGACCCTTATCCTAGGCTTCCTTCCTAAACTAAGTCAGGATCTTTATTTACTTAGGCCGTCATACCTACGTAAGACCCACATCATTTCCTATGACTACATCTTTCATGGCACAATCGTCAGGTTTACTGATACCTCTTGTTTCTCACACCGATCATGACTCACGTGGACTTAGAGTGTAAAAGTAATTACTGCATCTCTCTTTTGGCCCTTAATCATGCATAAACCTCATACTTATTCACCCAAACTACGTGGATTTTGATCTCTACCTTAAAAGTAGAGTACGTAAGAAGCCTTTCTAAGGTTCAAGCCGATCTTTCATTAATTATTTTCTGTCCCATGTTAGATTAAACTATATCCTTCCTATCAAACTATGTGGGTTATGATTCCGTTATTTTTAACAAGGATACATAGGTAGCCTATTTGTGGGTATGATCCCAACTCTGATATAATCTCTATCTTTCAGAATGATAATAAACTATAGGTGCCCCACTGAGTGGCTTTAAAACCAGTATGGTTATCATAATGACCGAGAGATTTCAATATAATGTGTTGAAGGATACCATTGACTTTGAATCTCATTGTGTTGAAGGATACCATTGACTAAGAATCTCTAATAAATATGAATGATTCTTTATCGATGAAGAACCTCAAAAACATATATAAGATTCTATAAATCCCATACCTATAAATCATTGATTGCTAAATCTAAAGGAGAAACTCATTTAATGCTTGGTAAATTAAAAAGGATTCATGAACATAACATAAATCTATAAGAGAGTCCCGGAGTAGACAATAATTCTCCCCAAAAAAAGGTGTGATGAGTCTGACTTCCCATTCTATCGACCAATGAAAATTCTAAAGCCTCATCAGTCGACAAATAATGAGCACCTACCTTTGGAAATTAGGTCTAAATGGATATAGAATCGTTGGATGTTTCCGGTTCTACAAATAAACCTGTTAGAAACTGATTTGTAAGATTGAACCCTAAATAAACAACGTCATCCCCATTTCCAAAAGAAACATAAAATGGTGAACCTGATGTGAATCCTTAACCAAGTTAAAATGATATTTTACTTATTTTTTTGGACCATATTAAATTAAATATGAGGAACAAACAAAGTAATCAAACACATATGTGTTCATCCAAAATATGTAGTCTAGCCAAGCCTATCATGATCATGTATGTTATATCAAAAAGGCACTCTTTTCCAAGATCTCTCTACAATACAGAAATGGATTCTTCAAAGTTCACACCTATGAATGCCTCGTCAAATAATCATGATGGATCCTCATCTACTCTGAGGACGATATCACCTACTCATTGTCTTCAACTCTGGGTCTCAAATGGATTGGTGAGGGAATACCGTCAAAACAGTACCATCCCAACTCTAGAGGCCTCTCGACAAGCCCTCCAAGTTACCAATTCACCCTGGTTGTCCAGACAGTGACGTCCAGTGGTCAAGAAGCAATTGGTTCTAACCACCGTTTCAAACCGTTTCAGGTCATTATCCCTAGAATGCAACAACATGTCCCTCCTATATTATAGGGAGGTGAATGAAGAGGTCACTCAAGGCCTCTGTTCAAGAAGGCAGGAGTCATTCCTGTTGACTCCCACCAACAATCGCCACTAGACTCGTGCAGTAGTGTACTCTCAACATGATGAGGGTATCACCTCTAGGGGTTCGCCTAAGGTTCCTCAGACTCGAGCACACAAGACGAACCACCAAAGGTGAAATTCTATCAATATAGAGCAGGTTCTTACCACTTCCCCCTCTGGAGAAGTCCATCAACCTAACTTGATGGAAAACAATGAGAGGGCATATACACTCGTCCGTCTTAATTTAACTTCCTAGCAGACTCGTCTAGTAGTAACACACCAATCCCGCTAGGCAATTCCAAAGGAGTACTATAGGTAGGCACATAAACCTATTTATAAATAATCCCCCAGTCATGAGGCTCGTCTAATTGTATCCAAAGAAGCTCGCCAATCTAATATGGTGGAAACTGGTAAGCAGGAACATACACTTCTTTACAATCACCAATTCTGTCAGCAGTCTCGTCTTCCAGTATTGAAGGAAACACGTCAACCATACATGATAGAGAATACACAGTAGGCACAAAAACCTAAAAATGTTCATCAAGCCTTCCAACTGTCTCGTTTGGTAGCACCTAGAGAAGTCAGTCGGAAAGCTCTGATGACAAATTTGGAGCAGACTCAACTCTTTGCCCCTATGCATAAGTACTGTAAAAATTCTTTGATAGAAAAAGGAGGATATGAGCAGGCACATACACCTAATTTAGACATAGAATGGACGTATATTCTCGTTCTGGTAGCTGAAGTCACCAAGAACATTATAACAATGGTGATAGAGAAGAAGAAAATCCTTGCCCATATTCTGGATAACTGTTAGAATATTATAACAACTTCAGCGACATCACAGGGAAAGAAATATAAATCTCTCCCTATCAGTGGAGTGACTCATCAACATATCACCCCGGAGTAGATACAAAACTCTATTCCAGTCCAGGAGGGTTGTGGGGAAAACTCCCCCGTGTCATATGTAAAATCAAGTCGGGCACATACACCCAATTTAAATGTAGATAATCAGGCTAACATAATCATTTCTCATGATCAGGAACATACACCTGCCCGTAATAACCACATTCATTAACAAGTGGTTTCCAAAGTGAGTAAGAAGGAATATAATAAAAAGACCCATCCAGCACAGTTAATAAATCAAGAGCCAATCTGCAATAAAGTCTTTCTCGATGCTGGAGTTCTTGAAGTTCGTAGACAATTGTCTATTGCAACCCAAGATTCTACTCTCTCATTTCCAGATTTTGGAAGTGACATAAATAATTCTGAAGGTCTTCATCAGACACTTCTTCATGAAGGATTGCTTCATGACAATTAGTCAATCTCGAATTATCATATTTAGATGAGAGCCACAATAACCCTCTGCGTTTCCAGAAGACCAAGAGTCAAGAGGTTTCATATTTTGTTGTAACCCACCATGGTGGTCCTCCCCATGATGATGAATTTAACTGCAAAATTCCTCTACGTAGTAGTAATTTTCATTTCCTGGAAAACTCTTCAATGGAAAATGCAGTAATGAGAAATACATCTTCTCTTGAGGCACTTTTAAATGTGAAGCTAGTCATGTCTGATGCCTTACCACTAGTGGGTGAAATACATTCCCAATCAGAAGATATCTTATGGTATAGGTCATTCTCCGAACCACCCCTAGGTCAGTCATCTTCTAATTTGGAAAATGAATTATCTACCAATCATGTTGAATCTGATTAATCAATAAAGAAGCACCAACTTTTCCCTAATAAGGTAGAATAATCATCATCAAATGACAAAGTGGAAGTGCTGAATATGAGAAAACAACTAGAAAAGGAGAAATACCAGTCATTTTTTGGCCTTTGGCTGACTCTCAGTATGATATTACAAAAATTTTGATAGAATATTGTATTCAGGATATTCGTCTTAATATATGAAAAACTGTTTTCCCATTAAAAGAGAAAATATTATCTTATTATAAATATCAAAATCATGTCAAGATAGTAGAAGGGTTGTAATGCCAAATTGACTTTGCATCTCTCTATGTTTCTCGACATCCAAAGTTTCAAAAGCAGCAGAGATCCCTTCAATATTCATGCCTTCGCGCATTGAAAATGTTGTGCCAGTTAATTAACAATGCCCCATCTTGTATTCATATCAGGGTATGAGGTGTTCTTGGAGAACTATATTTCACTGTACTCTCAAGTCAACAAAGCCAGCAAATAGAAGTCTCATGCAATGTTATTTCCCATGACTGGCCACATCTAGCTGGTTTTTTGCGTAGTCAAAGGCTTTCCCAAGAACAGGCCTCAACTAGTTCTTCCTAGAGTCATGAATATAAAGAAAAACATGTCGAATTACTCTTGCATCAAGCAAATGAGAATATTGAATAGGCTTCTCATTTAGATCATGCAAATTATCAGGTGATGGAAGTATCAGAAATAATCCAATGGTCATTTGAGCCAGTTTATTTGAGTGGATGTCGGATGATGCATCCGGCTAATTTCTGGACTAAAGTCCAAAAAAATAGTAGAGCTTTTAAAATGTTTCAGATGTAGTGGCTCAAGAGCCACCTCAGCTTTCCAGACTAGGGACTATTTTAACCCAACCCTTGGGATCAACAGATAGGATTCGAGGAGTTGAACAGGAAAAACAGGAACAGCCCCAGTCTACCAGACTAGGGACTTTTTCATGTCCTCAATCTCTTCCTTAGCGAAAGTCAGTATTCTCTAAATTAGAAAAGAATCAACAAGAGGAACGCAAGGCCAAATTATCAGGATACTCCCTCCAAATGACAGTTCATCAATAAGTTCCTGTGGGATCAACTAAACCAAATGCAATGTCTCGTAAAGGACATGGAAGAAGATAGTATCAATGAAATGCCGACAAAAGGGATGCAATGTGTTATGCATCGATAAATGTTATCAATGTCATTGTCACTAATTCCTGAGAACATGAGGCTCACTCAGAGGGATTAGATGAATAAGTTATTGTTCAAGAGGTTGTGCACAAAGAAACGAATGAATGCGGTGTTCATACCAGAAGATAGAGGGTTGCCCAGGGGCAAGACATTTTTTTGGGTAATGCCCTTCCATACTCTGGAAATGAACATACCAAGAGAAGGGTAAAACTTAGGTTACATTCTACCCTTCCTCTAGAGAAGGCCAATCACTCTCTTTAGAGGAATGGTTTGCACATCAGGAAGAAGAAATGAAGGAGTTAAGGAGGTTAAATGCAGAACTACTTCAAGGTAGTCTTCCTCTTAAGTGTACTGGAGTTAGTCAGTCAAGGGAATTTATTGCAGCTACTGGGGTGGATCAAAAAAATCCCTCATTACAAGTACACCATCACAGGTCCAATCCTATCGGTCGTATGCAACAACAAATAGAAATACTACCATCAGTGGTAGTCTCGGTCGCCACACCCATCCAAACTCCAGTTATTG
Organism: Viscum album; assembly: GCA_963277665.1. Lineage (NCBI taxonomy): Eukaryota > Viridiplantae > Streptophyta > Magnoliopsida > Santalales > Viscaceae > Viscum > Viscum album. The sequence goes on from OY728157.1 coordinate 1,303,873,858, forward strand.
CACCTAATCATGTTCAATCTCAACTAGAGGTTTCTCAAAAATTAATGAATACCATTAAGTCATTAACAGATCAGTTGGAAGCTATGGAATCAAAATGTGAACATATTCAACCATAAAATAGAGCTTACCCTGAATGGGTGGATGAAATTCCTCCCCCATAAAATTTTACAAGTACCACATTCCCAATTTTTAATGGTTCGAGAGATCTAGAACAACACTTAACACATTTTGTTTCTCATTGTGATTCTATGATGGGAACTCCTCAACAACAAGGAGTAGTTAAGCTCAGGTGTTTTGACTAGTCATTACAAGAGTCTACTTTTTTCTGGTATACAAGCTTGCAATCCCGATCAATTTCAGGGTGGGAAGATCTCCGTCAAAGGATCCTTCTTCAATTCAGCTCAACATTTCCTAAGAAGATAGTTTTTGATCTTACTAATTATAGGAAAAGGGATAATGAAAGAGTTTTAGATTTCATTTCACTCTAGAAGGGATTAACATATTTCTTAATCTTAGCACTCCCTCAAGAAGAATTGTTTCCAATCTGTGTGGAAAATTTGTGTGATTAATTATGAACACCATTGATCCCTGTGAAATACGAAGGAGGGTTTCGAGACATTACTTCAATTTCTCAGCATATCAAACACTGTCTTACAAAGACCAAGGCTAAAACTTGTGTAATTCCATCAGTTTCAAGAAGGATAAATGGGAAAGCAGAGACTGCTATAGTTACACTTTAACAAGAACTTGTTCCTACTCCAACTTCAAAACCTTCATCATATTGAAGGGCTCCACCTCCTGAGTGTCAACAACAATGGCTGCCTCATCAAGATGATCAAAGAGATCAAAGGCAATAATAGTTTAAAGATTTGAAGAACAAAGTTTATTCTATATGGAATGAACAAGTTCCTGGCTACATCATCTCGGCTCTGGAAAAAAAATCTGGTTCAGTTTCCAAGGCCCAAAAGGCCGAACAAGGAAGGAGATTAAGACCTCCCCAACTATTTCCCATTTCATCAGATGTTGGGGAATACCATTAAAGAGTGATTTGTCTTAGAATACCTCCTTCAAAAGATGGTGGACTCTGGACAGGTAAAACTGAATGGTTCTTCAGCACAGGTAGCATGTGTTACTGCTACTGATTCAGATGAAGAATGTGAGTGGAATGAAGTTAAAATAAAAAATGCGTAGAAATATGATGATTGGATGGTCATGAAAATGATCAACGAAAATCATTACATTTTATATACACAATTGAATCATCCATCTGTGTCTTCTGCTATGAATGCCACAACAAAACTTCCTTCATCAGAAGGAATATCCCCATAGAGATGACATAATTTGAAAAAATAAGAGAAGTTAGAAGAAGATGAGCTCATGTCAAAGACTAAGTTGTATTTGAATCTAGAAGATTTTATGCCATCTGCTTCAAAAGCATGGGCACCGCCCCACCAAACGACACAACCTCATCTGGATAATCAGGAAGAATTTTTATCAGATGAAGAGTTGATCTTTGGTTCTGTTAACATGATTTATTTAACAGATCATTATGCCAGTCACAATTTTGATCTTGATGATCCTGAGTTCCCTGTATCAAATAGAGTAATTAGAGGAAGAGACAAAGATCTAGGATACAGGGGAAGATGTTGATATTCTAGAAGCCACTATTTCAATCCTACCCCCGCAAGAACTGTATATGTGGTAGAAACTCATGGCAAAGACCTTCAGCGGGCTCAACAGGAACAAGAATGTTCTTCCACTCATGGGAAATTCGGTCTGGGAACAGTTATTTTGGAGGATCAGATAGAGGTTACACCATCTTCCTGTCATCTAATAAATAGACCAAGTTGGTCTAATCTACCGAAGCCAGGAGTATTTCTAACTCCTACCCTGATACGAGATGCATCTACTTCCAAAGAATCAACTTCCAAGGCACTTAAAACCCACATTTTCATGATGGTAAACACAGAACTTCTCACCAAAAGTATGATGTCTTGAAAAATTTGGCCCAAGTACCTTCCATGTTATCAATTCTGGATGCATTGAACATATCAAAAGATCTTCAAGAGGTGCTAATTGAGGCTTTGTCAAGTCCTCAAGAATTTGAAATTGAAATTGTAGTGGTTGAAGTCTACCATATATAGAATGATCATATATAATTCCATGCAGTGATATATTTTACAGATAAAGATGAAGATGATGTTGTACATGGACATATCAGTCCTTTGTATCTATCAGGGAAAGTCAATGATATAGACATCCGACGAGCTTTCATTGATAATGGCTCAGGAGTCAATCTCATTCCTATTCGTACACTCCATCAATTGGGACTCACCGAATCTGATTTATCTCCTTCTACTCTGATTTTTCAAGGATATGAAAAGAATGACGAAGAACCTCTGGGAAAAATTACACTCAGAATTTAGTTTGGAGACCTTTTTTCTAATTCAAATTTCATGGTTGTTCATCAGGACACAGCTTTCAACATTTTTCTTGGAAGATCTTGGTTACATAAACATGTGGTCGTACCATCTTCATACCATAAATGTCTCAAATATTGTTTCAATTGTCAAATTGGGACATTGTATGGTGACAATTCCCCATTCAAAACATGTGAATCTCAATACATTGAGGCGGAGTTTTATCACATGGAAGGATAGGAAAAATCCATAGAGAAGAAGGTCACAAAAATTTATGCTCCATATCATTTGGAAAAGATTCCAGTAAACCAATTTATACATGTGAGTACAGATTATGTGCTTCCTATCTGTCAAATTGATGGGATAGACCCAAATCCAAACACTCTTATGGAAACTTCCATAACATCAATTACAGAAATCGACCTAGATAGCATGGGAGAAATTATTGATTGGATAAGAAATGATGAAAGATTAAATAGAGATGTCTTCATTTCATCTGCTGAAATCCAGTAATTATATACTTCATTAACTAGGTTTGAAGAATTTATAGAAATACTAGAGGAAAATAATGATGCTGACACTCAATCCATCATTTCCCCTCTATCAAACCAGGAAGACCCTTCATCATCAGTAGGGACAGAAATGGTAGCATATTCTTAAAGATATTCAAATTTTAACTTCTCCCCTGATCATGAAAATTCTTCTTCGTCATATACTATGAAAGTAGAAACAAAATAAGTAACACATATTGAAGAAGAAGAGGAAGATCTCAGGGATGCTCCTCCAGCATTTGAAGAGTGTATCTCTACCACTAGGGATGAACTCAAAGAAATAAATCTGGGTACAAAATAATATCCACAACCCACTTTAATTAGTGTGGCCATGACTCTTGTCGAGAAAGAAATGTATACATAATTTTTAAAGCAAAATCGAGATGTATTTTCTTTGAATTATACCAAAATGCCAGTTCTTGATCCCGATGTTTCCACTCATCATTTGTGTTTTCCAGAAGAACATCAAGGATTCCAGAAATCCATACGAAGAACACGCCCAACTTATGCCTCCAAAATTGAAGATGAAGTCGATAAGCTTATCAAAGCTAACTTCGTCAGAGATGTACAGTACCCCAAATTGATAGCTAATATAGTACCTGTGAAAAAGAAGAATGGACAAATTAGAGTTTCCATTTACATCTGAGATCTTAATCGGCATTGTCCCAAGGATGATTTTCTAGTTCCGATCACAGAACTCTTAATTGATGCAACAGCTGGCTACAAAGCTCTTTCCTTCATGGATCAATATTATGGGAACAATAAAATACGAATGGCCCCAATGGATGAGGAGTCTATAGCTTTCAGTGCTCCTCAAGGCGTGTTTTTCTATTGGGTAATCCCTTTTGGCCTGAAAAATTCAAGTGAAACATATCAACGGGCCATACACTATATCGTCAAACACTTTTTAGTAAAATTTGTTTCATATTATGTGGATAATTTGGTGGATAAATCTAGACAATGTTCTGATCACTTGGATGATTTGGAAATCATATTCGACAAACCTAGACAACACAATTTGAAGATGAACCCCTTGAAATGTGCTTTCAAGGTAACCTCAAGAAAATTTATCGGCATTATTGTATGCCATCGTGGTATCAAAGTTGATCTTGAAAAGACAAAATAAATCCTTGGTATGTCACCTCCTTAAAATCTGATAGAATTAAGAGGACTTCAATAACACTTGGCCTGTATTCGGTGTTTCATTGCCAATTTGGAAGGAACGTGATTACCCTTCACCAAATTAATGAAGAAGGGAGTTACCTACCAGTGGACTGATGAATGTCAAGAAGCATTCGATATTCCCAAGCGATATCTCTTGAGTCCACCAGTGTTAGTGCCACCCTTTGAAGGAAGACAACTTATTCTCTATGTGATAGCTTTAGAGTGATCATTGGGTGCCTTCATCACTGTAAAGACCCGTAAAATTCAAGGGAAAGTTTTTCTTAATTTTCTATGGGATTTTACAAGAACGCGGTTTCTGACGGTACTTGATTCCGAGGCCCGGTGTGCCAAGAATTTCAATCTGAAGTTTAGCTCAGGTACGTTTAGTGAAAGAACGAGCATGTTTTTCTAACTTTTGAACCAGTGCTCGGAATCGAATTCTGAGGGCACCGATGGATTCGCAGTGCCGGTAATTGCTTAGGAACACCTTTTCAGGAGTTTTGTTTTAGCGAGAGAAGTTGTTAAAAATTGTGGAAGTTAAAATAAATATTGAGCTGCAATTTTTATTTTTACTAAGTAGTTAAAACCTTTGGTTGGAATTTGGGTGACCACCCAACATCCCATGAGAGGTTATGAGGGAAGTGGGGCCCACATGAATCCCACCACTTCATATTCTCTAAACTCTTTTAACTCTCCTTTTAAATGACATGAATTAATTAAGTGGTTTAATTCTTTATTTGAATTTCAAATACTAAAGACATAGGTAATAAAATAAGTGAAAGCACTTATTTTATTATTGTTGGAACTAGTTGTGTTGAGTCTTTGGGAGAAAATGAAAAGCTCTTTAAGTTCTTCTTCATCATTGAAGAACTTGAAGAATTCATCGATCTCCGACGAAGAACACTGAATCCTCGGAGATCGACTACGTGACACCATGTACCGCGACGCCAACGACATTCCTTCCGCGACACCTTCTTCTGCGACAGTTATTTCCGCGACGAACCCTGGATCAAAAAATTCGACGAGGTAGGGGTTTGTTGTTGATGTTTTTCGTGAATTCTTCTGTCTTCATTCCTTGTGAAAATTAGACCACTTTCTATCAATTAATGGGAGGGGGCCGAACTGCACAAACACGGCCGACCCTCCTCCCTTAATTTTCTTGCCTACCTTGTGGTGGTTTGGAACGGGAATGACACGGTGTCGTCACACCGCGCGGGGTCATGCAGCAAGGAATGTGTGGCATCGTTGTGCCGCGCCATGAAATCGAGCAAGGTCGTGGCGCCGTCGCGCCGCGCCGGAGTACCCTGAAGGCACTTCGGCCGGAGCAGGGCCACGGCGGAGGGGTGCAACACCATTGTGCTGCCCTGGGTGGACCAAGCCCACGACCATAGATCGCGGCAGAGCAGGGACCGGCGGCCAGTTCCAGGCCGCCGGCGTCGGAGCAGGGGGACCGGCCAACGCCTTTCTCGAGGTGGCAACAGCGGGCTGGCCGGAGCGGGCCGGCTGGTCAGAGGAGGAGCCAGGGGTTCGTAACCCCCGGCAGGCCGGACATGAGCGGCCCCCCTCATGGGGGCAGCGGTTACAAACTGGCGGGGGGAAGCCCCCCCCCCCCTCCCGCACCCCTGACCACTCGGCCGTTTCGGCCAAGCTACCTGGCCAGCGCACCGGGCCGGCTGCCCAGGCCAGGTCGGGCCGGGCCGCAGGGGTCACCCACCCCCCCGCAACCCTGACCGCTCAGCCGTTTCGGCCGCACCACTTGGCCAGCACGCCAGCGCGCCGGGCCGCGCCGCCCAGGCTGGCCGGCACCCAGGCCGGGCCGGGATGCGCCAGCCGGGCCGGGCTGCGCCCAAGCGGGCCGGACTCGGACCCAGGTCGGGTCCACCCGGTTCGGGCCGACCCAGGGGGTCTCGGGCCGGGTCGGCCCGGGCCCGAAACCCCCACTTCTAGACCTCTCACGGTCTTTTGCCCATAACTGGGGTTGCGGACCTCCGATTGACACATCGTCAGTGGAGATGTGATCCGTGGATCGAGATGATCATTTTGATATAATACACTCAAGGTTTCAGAGTACTTTGTGTTCAGTCGGGTTGGTTCATACATGAAACCAATCGGGCCCTCGGAGTGGAAACACTCATAACTTGAACTCCAGATGTCTGATTGACGTGTCATTGACTTTGATGGATTCCTCTAAGTGAGATGGACCTTTTGGCTTACTCTGATCGAGGTTTGGATGTAGTTGGATTATGGTCGGGTTGGTTTTGACTTAAAAACCAACTGGGCCCCTGGGACGAAAAAGCCAATAACTCTCAGACCGGGCGTCTGATTGATGCGCCGTCTGTGACATTGAGTTCATGTTGACGATACGGAAATTTTGGATATGTCAACTCTAGACTACATGTCAGTTGATGTATCAGCCCTTCGGCTCGTGGAGCGGACCCTCCCGAATGAACTTGGTGTGTGTGGGAACCCTAGTGCTGGCTGCGACTGCGACGACGATGACGACTGTACAGAAATCCTTCGTGGATTCGACAGTGATGACTACAACACCCAGCAATCCTACCTGGATCAGTGATACCGATTCTGTGTGGGTCAGATCCTTTGTGGTTCAGTGCTCAGCGGTCTTGTGTGGGCTAGTGCCTACAGATCATGTGTGGGTTTGATCCTGTGTGGGTCATTGCGGGGGTTAGTTACCTATCGATCCTTTGTGGGTTATTACGGTGGTTAGTACCTATCGACCCTGTGTGGTTCTGACGGCATAGATGAATCAGAGGCTACATCAGATCATCTCTATCATCTTACGAAGAAGTATACATGTGTGAGCTGAATCTTGACATTCAATCCTTATCTTCGATAAGATTGACTTGATATCTTGTGTGGATTACGTTTTACTTTCCTGTGCGGATTGGGATGTGTTTTCTAGTGTGGACTGGGTTGTACTTGAGCTTGGATGTTGGAGCCGAACGAGAATTGATGACTTAGGTATATGTATGGTCATATACCTAAGTAGTGTCGGATGTTACTTCGTGATTGTATCTTTCCTTTGTGGATTATCCTTTGTGGATTCTGGGATACCTTCGGGGGTCTCAAGGTCCCTACTGAGTAGCTTATACTCACCCCTGTAGTGTCTATGCCCGCACTACATTGTGTTGGTTGCAGACGACGGACAGCGCTGATCGTGTTTGAGGCTTGCGTAGCAGGACGGTACCTGGAGTTGGACCACTGGGGGGGGACGTACCCGAAGTGGACGGCTGGACCCGAGGAGATGTGGAGGCTATCTGTACCCAACCTTCAGGTGGGACTCCCAGTGGACGTCTCGAATTTTCGGCTTTACATTCAGTTGCTATTTTCCATTTCCAGTTGTACATTACTTTCAATTTGGGTTTGTATTCTGGCCAACTTACTTTTCCGCACTTACTGTCGTACCCAGTTTTACGTAGTGTTTCCATCTGCATGCTTGCTCTATGGTGTTTGTTACTTTACAAAGGAAATGTCTTCCCTTTTTACCAGGAATTACGCCTTGGTGCTAGTCACCAGCCCCTGGCCTATGGAAGGTGGGCTTGGGGTAGTCACAACATGGTCCCCGAGGATGGGTCATGACAAATTGGTATCAGAGGGAGGTCTGGTTCTACCGCAGAACTCAGGAATCTGATATTTTTCTATTTGAATAAATAGTGTTAAGAGTATTGAGTGTGGTTATCAGTCTAGGGAGTCCAGTGTTGGTGCGGCAGCCGACGTATCCGTACACTAGGACCCTGACTTCTGATTTCCAACTTAATGCACAAAAACATTGATTGCATGTGTGTTTCATGTTTTCATTGTGATTACTTTGTGTCATCTCACCAGGTATATTGTTCTGACCATGGCGCACCTGTCTCCTTTCAGGATGGCCCCATGACGGCAGCTAGCTAGGGTTCCGAGCGTTGTGCCTGACGACAGCCCACCGAGCAATGAGGCCTTGGTATAGGGCCCTTTGACAGCAGATGCACCAGCAGTATCTCTACCCGCCGAGCCACTGATGGTACCAGCCCCAACCGCTGACGATGCATGTCCCCTTAGTGCACTACACGAGTTACAGCATCAGCGACCGCCCAGGTTCCGTGGGGAGACGGACCCTCAGGCCACCGAGGATTGGCTGGAGGCAGTTGTACGAGTTTTCAGGATATTGAGGACACCAGCAGACCTCATGGTGATTCTCGCAGTGAGCCTCCTGCATGTGGTAGCAGGCAAATGGTGGATCTTGATGCTCCAGGTGCACGATGAGGAATCTCTTCTCTGGATGGACTTTGAGAGTCTCTTCTGCTCGGAGATTATCCCAGCCACCCTCCATGCAGTGTGCATCCAGGGGCTTCTACAGCTGCGGTAGGGCAGCTTGACGGTCACCCAGTACTCGGTGAGATTTACAGATCTCTCGTTCTATAAGACAGACATGGTACGAGACCCATTCTTCCAGGCCCAGACCTTTGAGTAGGGATTGAGGCAGGATATCAGGGCATCGCTGATCTCCCTCAGTATTCTGACAGAGGCAGGGGTACTGGAGCGAGCACTTCTGATCGAGATCTTTCTTACTGAGCCTACATCAGTAGCGAGACCTACCGCAGGGCGGTGCGTAGCAGAGTCTTCTGCAGAAGGCAGTCGATGGATGACTCATGGGTCCAGGCAGACCAGACCCTCAGGTAGACGAATTCAGGACATTGGCTTAGGGGTGTGGGGAACACAGTGTGGAGCCAGTCTTTCGAGAGGCAGATAGTGCTATGCTTGTGGAGGGCAGGGCCACATGGCTCGTGACTGCCCGACCCGCCATACCGAGGAGCAGCAGACGGTTGAGGGACCACCCAGGCAGAGGTAGAGGGTCGACTGTGGCGGTCCGTAGGGAGCAAGCAGACGAGGCAGAGGAGTTGGCTGAGCAGCAGGTTGTGGGTGACGCTTTGAGGCTCTACCACCACCACCGGCAGGAGGTCAACCCCGACAACAGGGAGCTGGCGGGAAGAGACAGGCACAACGTCAGGCAGTGGAGGCCTACGACCACGGAACCCCCGAGATGATTCAAGGTACTATCTATGTCTATTCCACCCTTTCTCCAGTTCTTATAGACACATGAGCGAGTCATTATTTCATAGCCATTGCCCTTGTTCGGAGCTCAGAGATTCTGACAGAGCTGTTGGCTCGATCCTTATGGCTAGAGACTCCTACGAGAGCAGACTTGACGGTTACGCACTGGTGCTAGCAGTGTCAGCTTACTCTAGGAGGCAAGAGGTTTGGCTGGGATCTTCTTGTAGTAGTGTCGAGGCCTTACGACGTCATCTTGGGCATGGATTGGTTATCTATAGTCTATTCTCAGATTAACTGTATTAGGCACAAGGTGTGATGTGTACACACCGAAGGGAGCAGGTTCACCGTCACTGGGGAGAAGGGAGCCTTCGTAGCACAGGATGGAATCTCACAGAGGAGAGCATAGCCCATCACTCATCAGTTGGCAAGCCTCATCCTAGGAGCAGTTGATGTGCGGAGTCCTGGTTTTCCTGCAGTGGTGGATCAGTATGCGGACATTTTCCCCGATGATGTTCCAAGACTACCTCCTCAGATAGAGGTAGACTTTTATATTGATATGTACCCCGGGACAGCCATGATATCCACCCCATCATATTGGATGGCTCCCGCCGAGCATCGAGAGCTACAGGTACAGTTGGAGGACCTGCAGGGCAAGGGATTCATCTGACCTAGTGTTTCACCCTGGGATTCCACGATATTGTTCGCCGAAAAGTCGGACGGGTGCTTGTGAATTTGTGTCGACTATCGTCACCTGAACTAGGTCACAGTGAGGAACATGTATCCGCTACCAAGGATTGATGACCTCTTCGATCATCTCAAGTGAGCATGGTGGTTCTCGAAGATAGACCTCAGGTTAGGCTATCATCAGCTCAGAGTTCGGGATGAGGACACGCAGAAGACAGCCTTCAGATGTCGGTATGGCCACTATGAGTTCTTGGATATGCCATTTAGCGTAAGAAATTCTCCAGAAGTGTTCATAGCCCTCATTAACAAGATCATTCAGTCATACCTTGATTGATTTTCCATGGTCTTTATTGATGACATTTTGATTTACTCGACGACTGAGGAGGAACATGCCTACCACTTTTGGTTTGTACTGGACTCACTCTGAGAGCACCAGCTTTATGGAAAGCTCTCGAAGTGTTAGTTCTGGATACGCGAGGTCCACTTCTTGGGACACGTCATCTCTGAGGTGGTGTTGCGGTGGATACTGCGAAGATCAATGTAGTTCTAGCTTGGGAGCCACCCCGGAGCGTGATGGAGGTGCGGAGTTTCTTGGGATTAGCTGGGTACTACCGGAGATTTGTGCCAGACTTCTCTAGAGTTGCGGCACCACTCTCAGCTTTGACGAAGAAGGGGAAACCCTTTGTGTGGTCAGAAAGATGTCAGCAGTGCTTCTAGAAGCTGATACAGATATTTACCAGTGCGCCTATCTTGAGGCTACCAGAGGAGGGAGTTGGATATATAGTTTACTACGATGCATCAGGGACCAGACTCGGTTGTGTCCTGATGCAGGAGCGGGCCATGATTGCCTATAGATCACGTCAGTTGAGGTAGCATGAGCATAACTACGCTACCCATGACCTAGAGTTAGCAGTAGTGGTCTTCGCTCTGAAGATGGGGCGACACTATCTGATGGACGAGCGCTTTATAGTCTATTCTGACCAACGGAGTCTCAGGTAAATCTTCTCACAGAAGGACCTAAACCTAAGAAAACGATGATGGCACGAGTTCCTCCTGGACTATGACTTTGGGATAGTTTATACTCCTGCAAAGGGAAACGTGGTAGCAGATGATCTCAGCAGGAGGATGGGCATTTAGCTACTTGGGGAGCCGACAGAGCAGCTATCCGCTTTATAGATATCTTCCGTGGATAGAGATGGAGCAACCTTCCTTCAGTCACTCACAGTCACTCCTCCACTATTGCAGCGGGTCAGAGAGGCACAGCGTGGGGACGCTGACTGTGAGACGCGGCATGCACAAATATCCTCAGGACAGGCACCTGATGGTTTCTCTTTAGGAGGAGATCACGATGTCCTTTTCAAAGGACGTACCATGGTACCAGTTTCTTTTCGAGGGGAGGTGTTGAGATATTTTCACACTTCCCCTTTGGCAGTACATCCTGGAGTGGTGAAGATGTACCTGGATCTTAGATGATAGCACTGGTGGCCGGGCATGAAGAAGGCTATGGAAAAGTTCGTTTCTCGATGCCTCACCTGCCAGCAGGTGAAGGTAGAGAATCAGGTACCAGCGGTATTGGTACAGCCCCTGGAGGCCCGAGAGTGGAAATGGTACGACATATCTATGGACTTCATGAATGGACTTCCATGCACTTACAGAGGTCACAACTCTATTTTGGTGATTGTCGACCGACTCACCATGTCGGCTCACTTCTTACCCATCAGAGAGCAGGGGTCAGTGGAGAACATGGGATGTCTCTACATTCAAAATATTGTACGGCTTCATGTTCTACCATCATCTATCATCTATGATCGATATTCTCGCTTTACTTCTCGGCTTTGGAAGGGGTTGAAGGAGGCGTTCGGGACGCAGCTACGTCTGAGCACTGCCTTTCACCCTCAGACAGATTGTCAGACCGAGAGGACCATTCAGACTCTTGAGGACATGCTCCGCGCATGTGTCCTCATCTATGTTCACAGATGGGAGGACCACCTACCCTTGGTGGAGTTAACGTACTACAAAAGGTACCACTCCACCATCGGGATGGCACCATACGAGGCGTTGTACGACCGACCTTTCCCATCTCCTCTGTTCTGGACAGACCCAAGGGAGTCTGCACTTGTGGGAACGGAGATGGTCCAGGCCACGACAGAGAAGGTCTAGGTCATCCAGGAAAGGATAAGGACAGCTCAGAGCTGGCAGAAGTCTTATGCTGACAGGAGGCGGAGGCTACTGGAGTTCGAGGATGGTGACCACGTGTTCTTATGGGTCTCAACTAGATGTGGAATACGAACATTTGGCCGAGGTGGAAAGTTATCTCTGCGCTTCATCAGACCATTCCAGGTCCTCATCAGGATTGGCGAGGTGGCTTATCACCTGGCTCTACCACCTCAGTTGCACCGGGTGCACGACATTTTCCACGTATCCTAGCTGAGGAGATACGTACATGACTCGACGCATATCATTGACCATGGGGAGCTGGATATTGATGATGGGGCGACTTTTGCAGAGGTCCCAGTGGAGATTGAGGATCGACAGGAGCAGGTCCTACGTGGATGGTCGATTCCTCCAGTGTGCATCAGATGGCAGCACGGGAACCTCCAGGAGAGCACTTGGGAACGGGAGGCTCAGATGCATCTACAATACCCAAATTTGTTCCCCTAGTTTTTGATGTATCTTTATGGGGATGTAAAGCCCTGAGGTGGGAGTAATGTAAAAACCCGTAAAATTCAAGGTAATTTTTTCCTTAATTTTCTTTGGGATTTTACAAGAACACGGTTTCTGACGGAACTTGATTCTGAGGCCTGGTGTGCCTGGAATTTCTATCCGAAGTTTAGCTCGGGTATGTTCCGTGAACGAACGAGCGGGTTTTTCTAAGTTTTGAACCGGTGCTCGGAATAGAATTCTAAGGGCACCGATGGATTCGCAGTGCCAGTAATTGCTTAGGAACACCTTTTCCGGAGTTGCGTTTTCATTAGAGAAGTTGTTAAAAATTGTGGAAGTTAAAATAAAAATTGAGCTACAATTTTTATTTTTACTAAGTAGTTAAAACCTTTGGGTGGAAGTTGGGTGACCACCCAACTTCCCATGAGAGGTTATGAGGGCAGTGGGGGCCCACACGAACCCCACCCCTTCATATTCCCTAAAATCCTGTAACTCTCCTTTTAAATGGCATGAATTAATTAAGTGGTTTAATTCTTTATTTGAATTTCAAATACTAAAGACATAGATAATAAAATAAGTGAAAGAACTTATTTTATTATTGTTGGAACTTGTTGTGTGGAGTATTTGTGAGAAAAGTAAAAGCACTTGAAGTTCATTTTCATCATCAAAGAACGCGAAGAATGCATCGATCTCTGATGAAGAACGCTGAATCCTCAGAGATCGACTACGCGAAGCCATGTACCGTAATGCCAACGACGTTCCTTCTGCGACACCTTTTTCCACGATGGTTATTTCCGCGACGAACCCTCACTCAACAAATTCGACGAGGTAGGGGTTTGTTGTTGATGTTTTTTGTGAATTCTTTGGTAATCATTACTCGTGAAAATTAGTCCGCTTGGTATCAGTTAACGGGAGGGGACCGGACCGCACAAACATGGCCGACCCCCTCCCTTAATTCTATTGTCTACCTTGTGGTGGTTTGGAACGGGAATGGAGTGGTGTCGCCGCACCGCGCGGGGTCATGCGGAAAGGAATGCGTGGCGCTGTCGTGTTGCGCCGTGAAATCGAACAAGGTCGCGGTGCCATCACGCCGCGCTGGAGAACCTCGAAGGAACCGCAACCGAAGCGGGGCCGCGGTGGAGGGGGGCGGCGCCATAACGTCGCGCCGGGTAGACCAAGGTCGCAGCCATAGGCCGCGGCAGAGTAGGGATCGGCAGCCGGTTCCGGGCTTCCGGTTTCAGAGCAAGGGGACCGGGCAGCGACAGTCCCGTGGCGGCAACAGTCGGCCGGCCAGAGCGGGCCGGCCGGTCAGAGGAGGATCTGGGGGTTCGTAACCCCCGGCTGGCTGGAGATGAGCGGCCCCACTCATGGGGGGCCATAGTTACATACTGGCGGGGGCAGCGCACCCCCCCCCTCGCACCCCTGACCACTCGGCCGTTTCAGGGTTTTTTATGATTTTTATGTGTTTTTAGTTTTTTAAGGATTTTGAGGGTTATTTGGGGAATTAGTGTTTTTATGGAATTTTTGGATTTTAGGTGTTTTTTGAGTTCTTAGGGATTTAATTTTTTTTTGAATTTTTAATGTTTTTAGGGGTTTAAATGGTCTTTACTGTTTTAGTGTGTTTTTACAGTTTTATCGGTTTTATCAATTTTTATGGTTTTTAGGGGTTTTATGGTTTTTAGAGTTTTAGGTATTTTTTAGGTTTTTATATTTTTTGGGTTTTTAGTGTTTAATGTGTATTTATATTTTTACGGGTTTCAAAGGGTTTTCGAAGGTTTTTATGGTTTTTTGTATTTTTATGTATATTTTTAGGATTTTTATGGGTTTTAATTATTTTTACGGTTTTGGGGTTTTTATGGATTTTTTGGGGTTTTGATTTTTTTAGTGTTTCAAATGTTTTTTACAATTTTTAGCTTTTTTATTGGTTTAAAGGGTTTTTAGAATTTTATTGGTTTTAGGGTTTTTATGGGTTTCAAGGGATTTTGAAGGTTTTTAGGGGGTCATTGTTTTTAAGATTTTAGGGGGTTTGGGGTTTTAATCTTTTTAGTATTTTTAGGTTTTTTAGTAGGTTATGGGTTTTTAGGTTTTTAGGTTTTATTAGGGTTTCTTCAGACTTTAAGGGGTTTTTATATTTTAAGGGACTTTTAGGGATTTTTAGGTTTCTTATCAGTTTTAGGGTTTTTTGAAATTTTAGGGTTTGAGGATTTTTTGGTTTTTAAGGTATTTTTACAGTTTTTTGGTCTTTTGGGAATTTTTTTAATTTTTTAGAATATCTTAGGTTTTTATGATGTTTTAGAGGATTTTTTGTTTTTAGGGTTTTTATGGTTATTTAGATTTTACTATTTTTAGGTTTTTTAGAGGTTTTAGTGTTTTACGTTTTTAAGGATTTCTTTTAGGTTTCCAGTGTTTTGATGGTTTTTAAATATTTTGTGATTTTTATGGATTTTTTTTTGTTTTTGGGTTTTTAGGGATTTTTTAGCGTTTTTAATGATTTTAATATTTTTTTATTTTCAGAGTTTTTTTTAGATTTTTAGGGATTTTTTATATTTTTCAATTTTTTTATTATTTTAAGTGGTTAAAAGCGTTTTTTGAGTTTTAGTGGTTTTTATGGGGCTTATATATTTTAGTATTTTTAGGGTTTTGGGGTTTAAATCTTGTGGGGGGTTTGGGGGTTTTTGGGTTTTAGGGTTTTTAATGTTTTTACATTTTTTTGTGGTTTTAAGAGTTTTTAGGATTTTATGGGTTTCCTTGGGGTTTTTAAGGTTCTTTACATTTTATGGAATTTAGGTATTTTATGGGTTTTTAGAGATTTTAGAGGTCTCTATGTTTATTTACTATTTTATTGGGGTTTTGTGGTTTTTTTTGGTTTTTAGGGTTTTATTTTTGTTTTAAGGGGTTTAAAGAGTTATTATAATATTTTTACCTTTTAAGGGGTTTAAAGGATTTTTATAGTTTTTAGGGTTTTTATAGGGTTTTATGATGTTTTATAGGATTTTATGGGGTTTTATGGTTTTATGGGGTTTTAAAGTCTCTTATGGTTTTTAAGGATTTTTAGCGATTTTGGGGGGGTTCTTTGGGTTTTATGTGTTTTTATGTTTTTATGGTTTAATTTGGTTTTTTAGGGCTTTCTATTTTTAGCTAATTTTATGGATATTAAGATATTTTTATGAGTTTTTATGGATTTTGAGGTGTTTTAGTAATTTTTAGGGTTTTTAGGGTTTTAGCCTATTTTTAGTTTTTTTTTAAACGTTCATGTTTTTAGGTTTTGACGGATTTTATATGTGTTATTAGGTTTTAGGGTTTTTTATGTATTTAATTATTCTTTATGATTTTATGATTTTTAGGTTTTTTTTGGGATTTTGGGTTTTTATATGTTTTTTGGTTTTTTGGTTTTTAGTTTTTAGGGATTTTAAGGGTTTTTTGTGTTTTTAAACATATTTAGAGGATTAATGGATTTTTTGAGTTTATTGTGGTTTTTAGGGTTCTTATTGGTTCTAAGGGTTTTTAATGGTATTCAAGAATTTTAATGTTTTTTAGTTTTTTAGGGTTTTTAGAGTTTTTAGCATTTTTATATTTTTAGGTGTTTTAAGTGGTTTTAGTTTTTTATAGTTTTCTTAGAATTTTTTAGGATTTTTATTATTTTTAGGTTTTTTGGGGGTTTTATGTATTTTTAGTTATTTCTGGATTTTAGAGTTTTTAGGGTTTTTAGTGTTTAATGTATTTCGATGGTTTTTAGAGTTATTTTTTGGGGTTTTAGTGTATTTATATATTATTGTGGGTATTATGGTTTTTTTAGTTTTTCAGGGTTTTAATATTTTAAGTGTTTCTTAACATTTTTTGGGATTTAAATATGTTTTAGGGGTTTTAGTGGGTTTTCAGTCTTTATGGGTTTTAGGGTTTTTTAGGTTTTTAAAGGTTTTAATTTTTTTACGTTTTTAATCCTTTATTATGGTTTGTTGGGGTTTATCATTGTTTTTTACCATTTTTTTATTTGAGGAATTTTATATATGTTTATGGTTTTTAGGGTTTTTTTAGATTTTGAGGGTTTTTAATTTTTTTATGGTTTTTAAGGTTCTTAGTACTTTTAGGTTTTTAGGGTTTTAAGTGTTTTTAGATATTAAAGGTTTTATTAGGATTTTTAGGGCTAATAGCGTTTTTTGAGTTTTAGGGGGGTTTTTTTGAAATTTTGTTGGATTTTAGTGTTTTTATGGTTTTCTTGGGTTTTAGGGGTTTTCAAATTTTATCAAGGATTTTGAGGGTTTTATTATATTTTTTAATTTTTAGGGGTTTAAAGGGGTTTTAGTGTTTTTATTGGTTTTTTGGGTTTTTTGGGTTTTTAGGTTTCTTTAACATTATAGAGTTTAGTGTTGAGGGGGGGGGGGTTGTTTTTTTTAGTGTTTTTAATATTTTAGGTTTGTTGGGGCTTAAATGGTTTCTAGGTTTTTATGATTTTAGCAGTGATCAGGGTTTTTAGGGGATTTATATTTTTAGGGATTTTTAGTATTTTTATTGATTTTCACCGTTTTTAAGGATTTTGGGGGTTTTTAGGGTTTTTATGGGTTTTTATGATTTTTTCTCTTTTTTCATGTTTTTAATATTTTTTTAAATTTTTGATGTTTTTAGGGGTTAAAATGGGTTTTAGGGTTTTTAATGGTTTTTTAGTGTTTTATGATGTTTTAAGGGTTTTAGGGTTTTTTATGGATTTTAATGTTTTTATTATTTTTTGGATTTTAGGAGTTTTAAGATCTTTTATGTTTTTAAGGGATTCCTTGGGGTTTTTAAGGTTTTTAGCATTTTTTATGTTTTTTGGGATTTTTATGGCCATTTTATGATAAATATGATTTTAAAAAAAAATTAGGGATTTTGATGGTTTTTGGGTTTCTTATGATTTTTGGGTTTTATGTTTTTTATGTTTTTTTGGGTTTTTCGGGGTTTTTAGCATTGTTTAGTGTTTTTTATATTTTTAGAGTTATTTTAACGTTCTAATGGGTTTAAAGGGTTCTTAATTTTTTAGTGGGTTTTACGGTTTATTTAGTTTTTTAGGGGTTTTATGGTTTTAAGGGGTTTTAAGGGGTTTTAGAGTTTTATTTTCCTTTAGAGTTTTTCTCATTTTTTTGTTTTTTGGGGGTTTTAAGTGTTTTTTGGATTTTATGGATATCTTAGTGTTTTTAGGAGTTTTTACCCTTTTAGGTATTTTTATGGATTTTTAGTTTTTTTATAGTTTCCTAAGGGTTTTAGGGAATTTGAGTTTTTTTAGGTGTTTTAAGGCAAGGAAGGTGCAGATCCAGGCTATCCTCAGTACCTGCAAAATGTATAAAAAAGTTAGACAATACAAATAAAGTTAGGGCAGGGTCAAACGACCCACACCTCAAATACCCAACACAACCCCCACAAACCAAGTCCCCAAAAATGCAAAAAAGCATAAAAAGGAACAAGTCGGTCAATATCGCTGCCAAATTCATAAATTGGTCCCTCACCATAGGGGTCATCTTCCTCACCAAATCCACCAGCCATGCCAGTAAAGGAAAAGTTCAAGTCCACCTCCGTGTCTATAGATTCCCATCCCGAATAAGAGTCCTCCTATAGTTTGAACAACATTAAGTACTTCTACCTGAGCCTCTATTACTTAGCAGAGGGTGGAGGACACTCTCGCTTACTGGCTTAAATTTTCATCATCTCCTCCCTTGAGGTAGCCCGGGTTACCATAGGCGTAGGGGGAGTGGAATAATCCCCCCTCTTCCTCCTTTTTGGGGGTAGAGTTGAAACCATCACCATGATTTTTCCTCTAGAATAGGACGTAGTCGCTAGACACACTTGAGGCCCATTTGTCACCATCAACGGTCCCTTTTCTATAGGAAATGCGCAAGGGGAACCATAATGATTACATCATTCCCTCCTAAATTTTTCCGTATTGAGATTTATACTACGGTCATCCACAATAAAGATCTACCATAATCTTCTAGCCTTATCCTCAATGGGGGACATTAGACGTTACACAACCACCATGTCATGAAGGACCACACAATGGTCTTTAGAAGAGGAGGCTCTATGAACAATAGTGGCCTTCTACAATTCTGGGGCCAAACATCCTTCACCATTTATGTTCTCCACCTTTAGCAGTGGTGGTCCGGCCAAGTCCTCCTCTCGATCTACACTGACCTCTTCATTGTGGGATAGTGGAAACCCCTGATGTCAGCCCTCCCAATTTCACCACTCTCAGTGTGCAGCACCAAGGGATCATCATTGCTCTAGCCAAGGGGGTCCCTCATCAAAGGTGAGGGTATGTTTTCCCATCAAAATGAACTCTTATCCAACCATAATCATCTCCTGCCGAGTCCTAACTATCTCTGCATGCCCATCCACCTCCCCCTGATCGGACACCCCCTGTACATCCTCATCACCAACTGACTCAACCAAAACCAACTCCTCAAACTAATTAAGCAGAGAAAAATCTTTCATAGATGGCAACTGTCCACTACATCCATTCCCACCACCCTTCCTCCTGGCCAATGAAACACCTTCTAGGTACTACATCAGGGGGCTCTCCTTATACCCAAGCCCAATCATGTCTCCCTACTCGGCAACCTTCCTCTGGTCCTTTACCCCACTTTATGTTTTTATGATTTTCAGTCTGTTTTATGATATTATTGGGTTTATAAGGTATCAAAAAATTTGATCGGTTTTATGGTTTTTATTAGTTTTGGGGTTTTTTTCATTTTTTGGGTTATTTCTGGTAACATTTTTATTTTTTGGGTTTTAAGGGGTTTTAGGTTTTTTTAACATTTTTAGTAGTTTAAATAGTTTTTAAAGATTTTAGTGGGTTAAATATATTTTTGGGTTGTAGGATTTTCAATGGATTTTATTACTGTTATGGTCTTTAGGGTTTTTATGATTTTTTGGGCATTTAGCATTTTTAGGTTTATAGGTGTATTAAGTGTTTTTTGTCTTTTATGGTTTTCATAGGGTTGTCATGGGTTTTAGGGTTTTATACATTTATATGGATTTTTAGTGCCTTTTTTAGGATTTAAAAGTATTTAGGTTTTCAGGGGTATTTTGAGGGGTATTTTTTGGTTTTTAGATATTATCGGGGTTTTACAATTTTTTTGATTTTTTTTGATTTTTTATGTTTATAGGGTTTTTAGGATTTTTATTTTATTTACATTTTTATGGTAAAAAATGAATTTTTTTTTTATTTTTCTGTGTAATTTTAGGTTCTTATTGGTTTTTGGGGTATTTTAATTTTTAGGGGATTTCATGGTTTTTATGATTTTTAAGGATTTTTAGGGTTTTTTTAGGTTCTATGTGTGTTCGCCATTTTTCTGTTTTATAGTTTTTTATGTTTTTTCGGTTTTTAGGGTTATTTAAATTTTTGGGATTTTTAGGGATATTTTGGATTTTATGGTTTTAAGGGTTTTAAGGTGTTTTTAGTGTTTTAATGTTTTAAGGGTTTTATGGTCTTTTTGCTTATTAGGGTTTAAATATTTTAATGGATTTCTTGATTTTTTGAATAATCTTAGTGGTTAAAAGGGTTTTCATATTTTTTAGAGGTTTTAGGGTTTCTTTTGGATTTTAGGTTATTTTTAGTTTTTTGGGGTTTTATGGTTTTTTGGGTTTTTATTTTTCTCAGGGTTATTAGGATTTTTAGTTTTTTTAGTGGTTTTAGGTTTTTTAGGTTTTTTTCTTATTTGTTTTCATGTTTTAGGGTTTTTTAGTTTTGTTGGGATTCTTCTGAATTTTCTTGGATTTTTTAGGGTTTTTATGATTTTAGGGAGTTAGGGTTTTTATGATTTTAATGTATTTTTGGGGTTGTAGGTGTTTTTGAGTTTTTTGTGTTTAAATTTTTTATAGTGTTTTAATATTTTTAGTTTTTTGAATGTTTTTTATAGTTTATAGTGGTTTTTAATGTTTTTATGGGTTTTCAGGGTTTTATGTGAATTTATAGTTTTTATAATGTTTATGGTTTTTTGGGTTTCTGGAGTTTTTAGGGGTTTTAAATATTATTATGTTTCTATGGTATATATAAGGATTACAGGTTTTGTACATTTTGATGGATTTGTCAATATTTTAATGATATTTTTTAGATTTATAGGGTGTTGTGGGTTTTTAGGGTTTTTTTATATTTTTTTGTGTTTTTATGGTTTTTAGAGATTTTAACGTTTATATGAATTTATAGTTTTTTTAGAAATTTTATTATTTCTTTAGATTTTCATGGCTTTTAAGGAAGTTTAAATGATTTTGGGTGGGGGTTTTATGGTTTTAAATGTTTTCAGAGGGTTTAGGGTTTTTAGGGGGTTTTAGGTTTGTTAGGTGTTTAAAGTGTTTTTTATTTTTTGTATAGATTAGTTAGGGATTTTTAGGGTCTTGGGGTTTTGTACTTTTTTAGGGATTTAATTGATTTTAATTTTTCTGTTTTTTGGGGTTTTGGATATATTTATTTTTTAGGTGTTTTTTGGTTTTTATGGTTCATTGGGGTTTTAGGGTTTTTTTTAAAATTTATAGGTTTTTAAGGGTTTTTATAGATTTTTTACATTTTTGTGGGTATAAAGTGTTTTTAATGTTTTTAATGGTATTTAAGGTTGTTTTGGGGGTTTATTGTATTTAATGTTTCTGGGAGGGGGATATGGTTTTTATAGTTATATGTTTTTTTAACGTTTTAGGTTTTTTTGGGGTGTTGTATGTTTTTTAGGTTTTCAAGGATTTCATAGGATTTTTGGGTTTTTATGGGTTTTATGGTTTTTATGGTTTTTATGTTTTGGCTATTTTCTGGTCTTTTTTTATATTTTTTGTTGTTTTTATTGATTTTATGGGTTTTTAGGGGATTTTGATTTTTAAGGTTTTGGAGATTTTTAGGGATTTTATAATTTTTAGGATTTTTAGTGGTTTTATGTTTTTTAGGTTCAAAATGATTTCTTAGGTGTTTTTAGGGTTTTAATGTTTTTCATATTTTTATCGATTTTTGTTTATTTTGGGATTTTATTGATTTTTAGTGTGTTGAGGGATTTTTGAGGTATTTTTTTTATTTTTATGTAATTATTTATTTTTTTGGTTTTATTAGTTTTTAGGGGTTTTTGGGTTTGTAATGTTTTTTAATGTTTATATGGTTTTAAGCAGTTTTTAGCGATTTTGGTGATTTTTATGATTTTTATGATCTTTTTGGTTTTTAAAAGTTTTTATGGGCTTTTATGGGTTTTTTGGTTTTTGGGGGTTTTCAGGGATTTTAGCATTTTATTACCTTTTTATAAGTTTTTAGTGGTTTTATTTTTTATTTTATTATTAGGGGATTCTATGGAATTTAGAGTTTCTAGAATTTTTAATGTTTTTATTGGTTTTTATTACTTTTATTGTTTTTTAGGGTTTAATGGATTTTTAGGGATTTAACATTTTTTTAACATTTTTTTTTGGTTTTTGGATTTTTGTGTTGTTTTGAGTTTGTGGGGGTTTATGGTTTTTTAGAGTTTTTTATTGTATTTTGTGTTTTAAAGTGGTTTTAGAGATTTCAGTGGTGTTTTAGGGTTTTTATGGGATTGTAGAGATTTTTTATGGTTTTTAGGGGTTTTATGGGTTTTATGTGTTTTTAGTATTTTATACTGGTTTTAGGGGTGATTATGGTTTCAAGAATTTTTTAGGATTTTAGATGATTAAAGTGTTTTTTGTTTTTAATGTTTTTATATGGAGTTTTTTTAGGTTTTTGGTTTTTTTAGGTTTTTATTTATTTTTGGGATTTTAAGGATTTTTATGGGTTTTAGGGGTTTTAATGATTTTGAGGGTTTTTAAGGATTTTTATGGTTTTTAGGGTTTTAGTTTATATTGCATTTTACGGAATAAGAGGTGTGAGGCCATGCTATTATTGTCCCCCAAAATTTTATTTGAAAAAAGACATTACAGACAAGGGAGTGGAAGGGTCAATCAACCGACACCCCAAAACCCTAGATTTCCCCACAAAACCCAAAAGTACCCAAAAAAGCCAAAAGACACACAAAACCAAAAAAAGAAGAAAAACAGAATCATCTCAACCAGCATCTCCCAACCAAATAGCAACCAGCATCTCACAACCATCACTCCCTTGCCAATCACATCCACCTCCATCATCACAGATCCACCAGCATCAACGTCATAAGTGTCACCTTCACCACCTCACGGTGAAGCAGCAACCAGCACCAAATACCATTATCTTTCTTCACACCCACCACCAAGAACACATCCCCAACACCCAAAAGCATGAAAACATCTAGAACCACTAAACAGTACAAAAATCCAGAAGCCACTCTGATTCACAATCAATCCATCAGCAACCCCAGAATCAATAGCACCCACCTCCAGCAGCATCGCCACACCAGGCAGGTCCATCTCCATCAGTACAGAACCACAAACACCAGAAATAATAGAATCACCTTCATCACATCTTAGTAAAATAACTACCAAAATTCCAGTATATTTCACCCATAAGCATAGCCAGGGGCATAGAGCAACCAGTATCCAAGACAATTACCAATCCATAGCCCAAACAGCCTTTCCGGCAATCTAGAGAACGCAATCTACCACCAGCACGCAGCACCTTATATCAGAATGAGAAAACAACACCAGGATCGAATCATAGCCAAACCATCCACCAGTATAGCAGATACATAACAACAAAAGGGACCAACCAAACCCTTCATCCAGATATGCGAGACCAGATAGACTGCTTTGGCACCGTAGGAAATCATAGACTAACACAAGATCACAACAGAATGCAAACAAACCAGGATCAACCGCATGATTCAGAGACTAGGCTGAGGAACGAACCTGGAACATCTTAACATACCGAAGAAAGGAAAAGTACACAAAGTCCGAGTTGTGGCCACTACATATGAAATTCACTATCCAAAATTGAAGGGCCATCGGAGAGGAAACCAAACAGTGAAACAGAAACCTGGAGTAGACGACAGACCGCCGCTTAGACTTGAACCTGCGATGCTGGAACAACCTTCTCTGCCGTTGAAGCCCATGACCCCGCTAACCCGTCCATGGAAACCCCATATCTGAACAGTCAACCCCAAACTACTGAAATCTAAAAGGGTTCCTGGCCTCTAAGAAGTCATCGACTTCGTTATGGTCACGATTGGAATGATCTGAAGACCGCAAGACCTCCATAGTCTTAGAAGCCTTGACACGCCAAAAATGGATCAAAGACCTATCCAAACCCAAAATCCACAATGCTCGGGGAAGATAATGTTTCCAAAATCCAAAAACTGCCACCTTATGGAGACTAGAGTGCTCTTCCAGAGCACACCATTGCTGAGAACTGGGATGTAGTGAGGATCCAGCACCAAATCTTCAAGCAGAATCCATGGGAAAACCTGGGAGAGGCGTCAAGTGGGAGAGAGGACCGGGGGAGTGTGCCACCATCTTATAATTTTTTTCTTCCTTAACATTTTTTGGTTTTTCATTATTTTTGGGTTTTTAAACTTTTCATAGTTTCTTCCAATGTTTTTGTGGTTTGTTATGTTTCTAGTATTTTTTAGTCCCTTTTAGGATTTTTATGGGTTTAGGTGTTTTTTTATTTTGAATGGTTTTGTGGGGGGGGTTTAAAATATTAGGTTTTTTAAGTTTTTGGGGTTTAAGAGGTTTTGTTTTTTTAGGGGTTTTATGTTTTTGATAGTCTTTTTTTCGTTTTAGGTGATGAATTTTTTTATATTTTGTAGGGTTTTATAAGGATTATATGAGTTTTTATTGTTTTAAAGGGTTTTAGGGTTTTATGGTTTTCACAGTTTTTTGGTTTTTTGGTTTTCTAATGTTTTTTCCATTTTATGTTTTTGATGGGTTTCAAGTGTAAATTGGTTTTTATGGTTTTCTATGTGTTTTATTATATTTTTTTTGTATTTTTTACGGCTTTAGGTATTTTTTGGGTTGTTCTCAGATTTTGTGGGTTTTAGGGTTTTTAAGGATTTTGAGGGTTTTAGGGTTTTTAGGGTTTTATGGATTTTTCCTATTGTTAAGTATTTTTGGAGTTTTTATGTTTTTAGTTATTTTTAATGTTTTTAAATATCTTAGGGTTTTAAAGGGTTTTATAGTTTTTAGTGGTTTTTTATGTTTTTATTTGTTTTTAGGGTTTTAGAGGTTTTATCAGTTTTTAGGGTTTATATTGTATTTAAGGGTTTTTATCATTTTTTGATATTTTAGGGTTTAAAGAGTATCAATATTTTTATGGTTTTCTTTGGTGTTTTCAAGTATTTAAGGTTTTTACATTTTTTGGGATTTAAGGGAATTTTAGAATTTTTATGTATTTATGGGTTTTTTAGATTTTGAGGGTTGTTAGGGTTTTGTGGTTTTGATGGGGTTTAATTTTTTTTTTGATGTTTTTTGGGATTATTATGATTTCTAGTTTTTTTTAAAATATATAGGGGTGCCGAGTGGTTTTGAATGTTTTCAATGGGTTTTAAGGGCATTTATGGGTTTCTATGATTTTTAATGATTTTTGAGGTTTTTATGGTTTTCAGTTGTTTAGAATTATCTATGGGTTTTTAATATATTTTATATTTTTAGGGGTTTAAGTGTTTTTAGGTTTTTAGGGTTTTCTTAGGGGGGGTTTGGGCTTTTTGATATTTTCCATTTTTAGTAATTTTTAGGAATTTTCTGGTTTTTACATTTTTAAAGGATTTTGAGAGTTTTTTGATGTTTTAGGGGTTTTAGGGGTTTAATCATTTTTTATGTTTTTAGGGGTTCTAGGTTTTTTTAGGTTTTTTTTGGGTTTTTATTTTATGATTTAATTGTTTTTATCTTTTTTTTGTATTTTAGTTAATTTTTTAGTATTTTTATTATTTTTAGGGTTTTAGGGATTTGTTGGGTTTTAAGGGATTTTATGGTTTTTATTGTTTGTTAGTTTTTAGGGTCTTCTGAATTTTTTGGATTATAAGGATTTTATGTGGTTTATCTTTAAATTGTTTAAATTGTTTTTAGATTTTTTCAATTTTTTAGGGTCTTATGGTTTTGATGGGTATTATAGGTTTTTGGGGTTTTTATTATTTTCATGGGATTTGGATTTTTTTTACTAATTTTAGCATTTTTTAGATTTTTAGGGGTTTTATGTGTTTTTAGGATTTTAATGCTTTCTTTGGGGCATTTAGGGTTTTAGATTATTTTATGCCTTTATGGATTTTTTTGCATTTTTAGGATTTTTATGGGTTTTTGGGTAATATAGATTTTAGAGTATTTAGGGGTCTTATTGTTTATAAGGGATTATGATTTTTTTTGATTTTATGGGTTTTAAGTGTATTTAGATTTTTTTAACAATTTTACGTATTTGAAGGTTTTTATAGTTTTTAGTAAATTATTAGTGTTTTAATAGTTTTTATGGGTTTAAATTTTTTTATTGTTTTATGGGTTTTATGGGTTTAGGGACTTTTTAGGATTTTTATCTTACTTTTGGTTTTTAGGGTTTATAAATTTTTTTAAAATTTTATGGTTTTTATGAGTTTTAAGAATTTTGGGGGAATTTAAAGGTTTTTAGCAATTTTTATGGTTTTTAGGGGTTTTAGGTTCTTTAGGTTTTTAATGATTTTATAGTTAATTTTAGAGGTTTTTAGGTTTTTTTGTTTTTAGGGTTTATTAGTGATTCTTAGGATTTTATGGTTTTTAGCGTATTTAGGGATTTTGAGGGTTTTATGGTTTTAATATTTGTCACAGTTATTAGTTTGTTTGAGTTTTTAGTGTCTATAATTGTTTTTAGAGTATATTTTAACATTTTTAGGGGTTAAAACGGTTTTTATAGTTTTCAGTGTATTTTCAGGTTTTTGTAGTTTTTTAGTGTTTTATAATTTTACTTGTTTTTATGGATTTTATGTTTTTTATGGTTTCTGGGGTTTTAGGATTTTTAGTTAATTTAGTGTTTATTAGATATTAAATCTTTTCTTAATGTTTTCAAGTATTATTGGTTTATTATGTTTTTTGGGATTTTTAGGTTTTTTCATGTTTTTAAAATTTTTATAGGTTTCGAGGGTTCTTTAGGTTTTTATGATTTCTATGCATTTCATTCATTTTTAGTGATTTATTTTTTTAAGAGTTTTAAGGTTTTTTAGAGATTTTATTATTTTTCGAGTTTTTAGTGTGTTTTTTTTGGATTTTTATGGGGTTTTGTTGGTTTTTATGTTTTTAAGGGATTTTATTGTTTATTTAGTTTTATGGGGTTGTAGGGTTTTTTAGTGATCTTTGTGTTTTTATGGGTTTTAAGTTTTTATAGGTTTTCATAGGTTTTTTTACTTTTTTTTGGGTTTTTTTGTTTTTATATATTTTTAGGATATCTAGGATTTTTAGAGTTTATAAGAATTTTTATGGTTTTTGGAATTTCCGGGTTTTAGGTTTTTTTTAGGTTTTTAGTTTTTTTTATGTTTCAGTTTTTAATTTTTTTAGTGTTTTAAATTTTGGGGGGGGGGGGGTTATATGGATTTTATACTTTTAGTGGGTTTATATGGGTGTTTTGGGGATTTAGGGGTTTTTAATGTTTTAGGGGTTTTATGGTTTTTAGGGTCTTTGGGGTTTTTAGGGTTTTTGTGTTTTTAGGTTTTAGGGGTTTTATGTATGTTTAGGATTTTATGGGTTTCATAGTGTTTTTAGTGTTTTTAGTAAATTTATGTATTTTCATAATTTTTGGGATTTTTATGATTTTTTATGGTTTTAGGTTTTTAGGGATTTTTATGGTTTTTAGTGTTTTAATGGTTTTTTGGGATTTAGGTTTTTTTTTTATTTTTTGGGGTTTTGTATGTTTTTTGTGGGTTTTTAATTAATTTAGGGGCTTAAATGGTTTTAGATTTTCTAGTTGTTTAATGGGGTTTTAAGGTTTTTAACGGTTTTATGGTTTTTAAGATTTTAGGGTTTTTAGGTATTTCAGAAATTTTTAGATTTTTAGGGGTTTGAAGTGTTTTTAGGTTTTTAAGGATTTCTTAGGTTATTCTCTGTTTTATGTGGTTTTTAACTTTTTATGAGATTTATCGTTTTATTTAGTATATTTATGGGATTTTACGGTTTTTAGTTATTTTGAGGGTTTTAGGGGTTTAGGGTTTTTATGTTTTTATGGTATTTTGGGGTTGTTTAGTTTTTGATGGGTTTTGTGGGTTTTGAGAGTTTTTTATCATTATAGGTATTTAAAGGGTTTTTAATGTTTTTTGATGGGTTTTATATGTTTTGGGGGGATTTATTGATTTTATGGGTTTTAGGTTTTTTAGATTGGTACGGTTTTTATCATTTTAGGGGTTTAAAGTTTTTTAGGTTTTTTATTTTTTCAAAGGGGTTTTCATGTTTTTTGTATTTATTAATTTTTTTGGTACTTTAGGGGGTTTTCATTATTTATATGTTTTGTAGGGTATTTAGGGATTTTGATGGATTTTATGGATTTTAGGTTTTTATGTTTTTATCGCAGTTTATGGTTTTTTGAATTTTTTTGGGTTTTTAATATTTTAGAGGTTTTTAATGTTTTTAGGCTTTTAATTGGTTTTATAGTTTTTTGTGGGTTTTTACATTTTTATGGATTTTATTGTTTTTTATGGTTTTTAGGGGTTAGGGGGTTATAATGTTTTTAGGAGTTTTAGTGTTTTGGGTTTTTAGTGTTTTTAGGATTTTTAGGGTATTAAAGTGTTTTTATGTTTCTAAGATTTTCTTTGGGTTTTCAGAGGATTAAGGGGGTTATATATATATATTCAATGTTAATTATGTTTTATTTTTGTTTTCTAGGATTTTGATGGTTTTTAGGGTTTTTATGGTTTCTTTTTTTGTTCCATGTTTTTTGAGTTTTTTAGTGTATATAATGTTTTTTCTATTTAATGTTCTTGGGGTTAAAAGTGTTTTAATATTTTTAGTTTATTTAGTGTTTTTATGAGTTTTATTAGTTTTATAGGTTTTTTGGGTTGTTTAATGGTTTTTATATTTTTTAGGGTTTTTAGAAGGTTTAAACATTTTTAGGTTTTCTAGGGGTTTTATGTGTTTCTAGGATTTTGTGTCTTTATTTGGGTTTGTGGGATTTGAGGATTTGCATGTTTTTAATTTTTTTTATGGATTTTTTATGATTTTTATAGTCATTTATGGATTTTTTTTAGTTTTATGGTTTTTATATTTATTTAGGGTTTGGGGGTGGTTGGGTTTTAGGGATTTTGTTCAGTTTTTTTGGGGTTTAGTTGGTTTTTAGGCTTCTTAACCTTTATTGTAGTTTAAAGGGTTTTATACTTTTTGTGGGTTTTTATGGTTTTTATGATATTTTAGGGTTTCTAATTTTATTAGAAGTTTTATATTATTTAGGGGTTTTCGGGGGTTTAGAGTCTTTTTAGGGGTTTTTTTTGTTTTTAACATTTTTATGTATTTTAGGTTATTTAATTGTTTTTTGTTTTTATGGTTTCCTAAGGGTTCATAAAATAATTTAGGGTTATTTATTTTTTTGGGATTTCTATGTCATATTTAGGATTCATATTGTTTATAGTATTTTTCGGTCTTTTAAGGGATTTTAGGGTATATTATGGTTGTTTAGGTTTTTAACTTTTTTAGGATTTTTAGCAGTTTTATCCATATTTAGGGTTTGAATTTGTATGAGGATTTTTCTTGGGATTTTAGGGTTTTTTATGTTTTTAGATATTTTTAGCTATTTTTATAGGTTTTTAGGGGTTTTAAGGATTTTGAGGATATTTAGTGTTTTATGAGTTTTATGGTTTTAGGGTATTTTAGGGTTTTTGGGTCTTTAATGTTTTTTGGGATCCTTTGGTTTTTTTTTTGTGTTTTGTATTTTTTTTGTTTTTAGGGATTATAATGTTTTATAGTTTTTTAGTGTTTTTATTTGTTTCAAAGGTTTTCATAGTTTTTAGTAGTTTTTTATTTTTTATATGGGGTTTTGGATTTTTTACGCTTCTAGGGGTTTTATGGATTTTATGGGCTTTATGTGTTTTATGTTTTTAGTTTTTTTTTTCATTTTTCATGTTTTGCAAGTTTTAAATGTTTATAAGGATTTTTAGGGATGTTTAGAATTATTATTTTTTTTAGGATTTTTTTCATTTGAGGGGTTTTAGTGTTTTTATTTTATTTTTTTGTTTTTATGTTTTTTTTGAGTTTTAGGTGTTTAATGTTATTCAGTAGTTTTGTAACTTGTTTAGGCATTTAAAGACTTTTTTAGAGTTTTTAGGGGGTTTTGCGATTTTTATGGGTTTTTAGTGGCTTTATGGTTTTTATGGTTTTTAGGGGGTATGGGGGTTTTGGTTTTATGTTTTTAGGGGTTTAAGAGTTGTTTTGTTTTGGATTTCGGCCTTGAAATGCCCAACGGCTCCGTATCCAATGATTCATGAACCTGCTTCCCAAAGGCAGGCGTTCGCCGGATGGTCTAACCAACGACTCTTAAGAACTCACATTGGTCGAGAGGATGGGAAGTCGAGCTCATCACACCCTTTGGGGGGGGGATTATTGCCCGTTTAGGGACTCTCTTATAGATTTAAGACATATTCATGTGTTCGTGAATCATTGGTTTATACCCAAACTTAGTATCCAAGAATTTAACCCTGGTGGGAAATGGTCATCTAGACGCAGGGGATTCAGAATCATTTAGGCGTGAGGTTCACCATCCCTCGTTGGATTAATGACCATGTGGAGTCTGGACTCGTTGAGACGGTGCTAGGAGCAGCTCAGTGAACCGATATGAAGTCCGTCGGATCGACCGGTTGTTGGGATTGAACCTCTTGGAGGCTTCCTACGTACCCTGCCTAGGAGACAGGCATCAATGTCCATGCTGTTCGGATTGGTGTCGGGGAGCCGACGTGAAGATGGACCAGGTGGTCCGATGGGTGGTGGCCTTGAACCTCCTGGAGGCTTCCTACGTACCCTATCTAGGAGGCAGGGATCAAAGTCCATGTAGTTCGCATTGGTGTCGGGGAGCCAACGTGAAGGTGGACTGGGTGGTCCGACGAGTGGTGGGCTTGAACCTCATGGAGGCTTCCTATGTACCCTGCCTAGGAGGCAAGGATCTAAGTCCACGTAGTTCGCATTGGCATGGGGCTTACACTCTGGGGCATCCCGAAATGATGGATTGGGGCTTACACATTGAGGAGGCCCATAAGGGGATGTCATGGTCGATGCATACTCTAATCCCACGTGAGTCATGCTCGGTGTGAGAAACAAGAGGCAGCAGGGAACAGAAGATCACGTCGCGAAAGGTGCGTCTGTGAGAAGTGGAGTGGGGCTTATGCATGAGAGATGCCCATTAGGTCGGGGCTTACTCCTAAGTGGACTCCCATGGAGACGGATTGGGGCTTACACTCTGAGGAGTCCCATAAGGTCGGGGCTTACTCTGAAATGGATGCCCGGCATGACAATGCCCAGCGGGAGAGGGAAAGGGGGTGCTCCTGTACCCATCTCCTCTCTTGCAGTGCATGGGGGCTTCCTTCTAATGGCTATTTTACCATCTCCGAGGAACCCTCAACAAGTGGAGGGGTAGAAAGAGGATTCACAAGCTCAAACACCACCTTACCATGGGAATGTGAACCCAGGAATGCTTTACAAATCTGCTCAAGGTTCGAGGCAACCCCTTTGCCTCTACATACCATGGGTATGTGAACTCAAAATGGCACACTGATGCGCCTGAAAGTTACACCATGTGGATTTGGTGGCTCTGGTGGATGCCTCGGCTTGGGGCCGATGAATAGGCCAATGAGGGAGTTGCGGAGGACTTGGCTGGATTGGAAGGATTTTTTCTGGCTCAGGAAATGGGAACACCGATGTATTTGGTGAGCCACCGAGAGGTATGGGTGGTGGAGCACTTCACGTGGGGAAGCGCCACGCGGCTGGAGAAGCCGTCCGTGAAACAGTGTGGTTCGCGGACTGATTGGCATCCCGCGAACCAGGGTGTTTCGCGGCTTCGGGTTCGATCTATGAACCAGGGTGGTTCGCGGAGGGTTCAAGGCAGGCAGGCAGCGGCCAAGGGCGGCGTCGGTCAGAGGCTCGTTGGTTGGGGCTTTGCCCGCGTAGGAGAGTGCTACGCGGTGCGATGGATGGGAAAAGAGGCATAAACTCCCTAGTTCGTGGGGAATTCATCTACATAAGGGGGTATGGTTCATGATTCTCCTTGTTTTTTAGGTTCTCAGTTCACCACATTATTATGCGTTTTCCAATTCCATGTTAATTTGTATACATGTTCTGGTTCGGGGATGGGAATTTCACTGTTTCAGAAATCTGAAGCCTTCCTTCAACTGATATCCTTCCGAATCTCCAATCCCTCTGAATCTAATTCCAGTTCTCCCACCTCTTTCTTTCCCCCTTCGTCTCCTTTTATAGAGTGGGGAACGAGATGTATCTGTGGCTATGTGACACCTTTTGCGGAGACCCATAACCAAATACCCTATTTACATCTGACTTGGTCAATCCGAGATTCGCGGTGGTTATTGAATGCTTCCCCCCCCCCCTCTGCGAATCGAACTCAGGGAGTGCTCCGCAGCAGCGAAGGGTTCCGCCTCCATTCCGTGAACGACAGCGGGTGCGACTTGAACCGGTCAACTTGGTCCGCAGATGGGGTGGTTCATGACGATTAATTGGACTGGCGCCCATCCTGCCTCGCGACCGCGGAGGCTATCCGTCTCCATTTCGCAAACGACAATGGTTCGTGGTGGAGGCACTTAGCGGGGCTTGGCCACGTAGCGTTTCCATGGTACCGGTTCATGGACCGGTCATGTTTGTGTCCCTCATTTGATCTTTCTTTTCCCCAATCCTTTGGGGGATTTGGGTAGAATCTTCTTTGCGGATTTTTTTCAGGACCCTACAAATTCCCCCCATCGGAATGGGGTCCGATCGGAATGAAGAGGAGGCCATTCCGATGCAAAGTGGTCCTGAAACTAAGATGTTTTTCAGTAGAGAGGTGGAACCGGTAGGAGACCACACCTATAAATACGGGGAGCCCTTCATTTGTCCTTTACCGAATTCCTTGTGAAACCAGAGCTACTTCGCCTCTACGTGTTTTCTCCTTCGCGAAGTGCCTCGTCTGCGAACTGGTAGCAACCTCCGCGAACCATTCCTTCTTCGTGGTCGCCTTCATCCACAAACAAATATCTCAACCTCGAACCATTACTATTAATTAATTAAAAAGTAAGTGATGACGGGCTGCGGAGGAACTTGCTTTGCAGTTTCGATGCTCCGCAGTTTTGCTGCTCTGTGGACTAAAATCTCTTGGACTTTATAAGTGTCTGAGTTTCCCAAACTTAATCACTTAAACGCGGGATTGAAATTCCATGGAGTGACTTGGTTCACGGTTTCCTGGCCAATGCTCCATGGTCCAGGGTTTTGCGGACTGATTTCGTGAAGATCTGGTTCGCGGGATGATGTCATCGTGAACCATCCTCCAAAGCCTCCATGTGGATTTTGATTATGAAGGCTTGTTAACCATATATCTTGTAATTTTTTTCTAGATTTATATTGCGGACTAACCAATTGTTGGCTCTCATTTTGTAGGGAGAAAATATGGTTCCCCCTCGTTCTGCATCGAGGCCTGCTGTAGAGGCCCTCTCAGCTGGCTCAGAGAGACATTTAGCTATGATTCACAGAGCGGAGGGCGTCAAAGAAGACCCTAGTCCGTCCATCATTCCTGATGACTGTGTATTGAAAAAACTGCTCTCTCCGGAGCTTCTGAGTTATCCATTATCAAATCAGCTCCCACTCTACGGCTTCGGTCTTCAGGATGATGCCCCTATCCCACCTACTTCTTCATGTCTCCCATATCCTTTCCTATAAGCGACGTCAAAATGCATTCAGGAAAACCATACCCAATCCAGGGATATAATCTCTAATTTTGGTTTGAAAAACTAATTTATCTTGAGGGGCTCTGTCTGGACCCAAAGCGATCAGTGTACTCAAGACTTTTCTCAGAAATTTGTCCTTTAGGGTACCCTTCTATTATCAACCTTGCTCGAAGGGATCCTGAAACGAGGTGGGTTCCCAGGTGGGATCTTCAGTCCGGTGGGATCTTCTCAAATGATTGGGTCTGGGCTTTCTGGGTCCATCATCATTGTCGGGAGTCTCTTAAATCACTAGAAGCAGTCAATCTATACTACGCAGTGTGGGCTTCCCAATTTGTTGTTTACCCACCATCTCTGATCCTACCCCACCTATTCTGCTGCTGGTGTTAAAGTACTAATACTTTTCACCTTGCCCATGGTGAATTCGACATTTGTCTGTGGGACATCTTCTAGATAGGAGGAATGCCAATTACTGGCGAGATTTATGACAAATTGTTTCCCACTCCCGATGCATGGGACAATATCGAACAGGTTCCTTTGTTAGCAAGGGATCTGCTGGTCATGGCGGAGCAGTCACTGGGTCAGGCCTTGTGTGCCCGCTCTCTTATTCCCTATGGTACCAGGATAGGGTTATTTCTGAACACTACTGGTCCTGTGCCAAAGTTCAGGCGCCCCAAGACACGTCCTTATCAGTAGTCATGAACCTCCACAGGTTCCTAATAGGCGGTTCTTGAGGAAGGTGACTACCTTTCATGGGGTTACGACGTGCGTCCTGGTGTGTCGCCTATCCTCCGTTTAGCCGGTCTGTTTGCTATGTTCTTGAGCAGATGGCTACTTCCTTCTCGGTATGTTAACCCAGGTGTCTAGGCCTGCACTTTGATGAAGTTATCTGAGTTAGAAGAGGGTCGCCTTGTGAATTTAGTCGTGCCCACTTTGGCCCATATCTATGAGCTACTGAGCCATATTCTAGTGGGTGGGTCACCCTACCATCTAAGTGGGCCATTTCAATTTTTGTATGGCTGGGTGGCGGATCATTGTCACTGTTATGAGTATCTTCACAATACGGCCATTCTGCTTCCTTCCATTCGGCCTACCCTGCTGGATATAGCTGGAGTTCGCTTGATGTCCCTCAACTCTAGTGAAGTCCTCGAGCTTCTGATCAACTTCTCCCAGTTCATCTTCACTCCCTACCCCACCCCTTCTGGCATCTTAGTTGACAACCGTCGGGGGATCCTGGAGGAGCGCTATTACATGATCTCTCTACGAGATTGGTTTTTGTCCACACGGATCGACAGGGTTTCTCTGTGCGAACTGTATGTCCCGTATAGATTTTCTCGCCAGTTTGTGTGCATGAAAGCCCAAGTTCTCCTTCCCCCTTCTCGGGCTCAAGGACTGAACCCGGACATTCTTTGTCAGTGATGGCTGATTCAGATGCGGGAGGGATCTGACGCAAGCATTCCCCTGCCTAATATGGGGGTGGTTGCCGGCCATTCCATGGAGTATGCAAAAGCATGGTTAAAATACAATCCTGATGGGATCTTAGGAAAGTCTATGAGGAAGGTTCCCAAATCAGGAGGTATGGTGGCTGCTGCATCCACCACACCTTCCTCATCATTTTTATGGGAGGACCGACTAATGGCTCGTCGATCAAAGAAACTCAGAGAACTTTCCTCTCCCAACCCTGTGGTGGCCATAGTTCAGACAAATTCATCCTTCTTGTGCATGGATGAGGACGACCCTGTGGTTTTGGGTCTAAGAGAGACCATCCTAGAGGTTCTTCCAGTCAATACCGGGCTTAGTAACTTGGTCCCCAAGCCTGAACTGGGGTTGGAGGCTCCAGACTTTCCAGCTTCGAAGTCAACATCTAGTGAGCACACGTCTGTGCAGGCTGCCATGCCAGACTTCATTCTCATGTTGTCCAGTGAGTATACCAAAGATCCTTGCACCATGGAGGACCATCGGGTAGTGTGCAGGTGGGCATGGCCCGGAATCTGTGAAATCATCACTGAAACCCCTTTATCCAAAATGTTAACTAAAACCGAAGCTCTTCGTCAGTTCTTCTTGGGTTTGGGGTCAGGTGGCTTTGACTATGGGCGGTTCCATTATCTTTCTTGCCAAGTATTCATGTCCCGTGAGGAAGTTGTCACTAATGAATTCAAGCTTGATCACTTCGATACCACTCATTGTGGGGGACGAACATTGGAGGAAACCAAAACAAATCTCTATCAACTAATAGCATGGGAGGCGATCTCTCGAGATCAGGCGGCCATCCTATGCTCCGAGTTGCATAAATGCGAAGAACGGGTCGTGATGCTGAGGGATCGGTTATCAGCTATGACTGGTCATCTTGAAGCTACCAGAAAAGGGATCATCGACCTCCAAACCGTAGTGGAGTTTATTCGTCAGTTGGCTGAGGTTGAAACTTGGGAGAAGGCAGTGTTGGAACAATCCTGCAACGACATCCGCCGCACGGTCGCTAATCTGGTGGGGAGAGCGATTCAGGCTCCTTTATAACTTTCAGAGCCATTTTTATACCCATGTTTTACTTACCCCTCTTCCCCCCTTTTTTGTGAGGGAGAGACCCCAGCTTGTGGACGTCCTCCCCCCTTTTTCTTCGAATGAAATATAGTCTCCATCAATTACTTGTTTCCATGAAAATTGAATGCTACTTATAAAAATTGTCATGTAAATAACGATTCACCGAATCAGAATTAATCATAACCCAGGAAAACAAACTCTATATTTTTCTTAGACCATGGGTTCCAGAGAGCATAGTCTGAATATTGCTAGGGTTTTGTAGGAAAACCCCACAAACTTTTTGCCTCTTCTTTTAATACCTGTATTTTTTCTGGCCTCTTTTAATGTGGACCCAGTGGGTATAACCCGTCTTTTTCTTAGGTCACCCTTTTCGGGTTTTTGGCCTAACAGTCTTTGTGCCTCTTTCTTTTGTGAGCGGTTTAAATTCTCGCCGTCATGACTATCACCACTGATGTTTTATGTTAATCAACTTTGACCAAATATGGTGGGACGAGAGCCCCAATGGGGTTCAACTAATTAAAAGATGTATCAATACTCTTCTGACACACGTGGGGGGAAACATATTTAAATTTGAGCGGCATGTAGGGCATGTCTTAAGGAATGGGAGCCTTGTCAGCGTATAGAGGTAGAAAGAGAATTGCTGAAGGAAATCATGCCATTGGTAGACGGGCCAGGGGAGATCAATATGAAAAGCTGCCGAGGGCATGGTATGATTAATCATACAAAGGTTTCCTTAAGTGAATGACTTATCCATTTCTGAGGGACATGGGACTTCATGGAAGCCCAGCTCCTGGAAACCATGATGGGTGGTTTGGAAAGAGAAAAAAAAAGAAAACCACCAAGGGTGGCTTGGAAAGTGTATGTGATGTATGAAAGGTTTTGAGAACATCTGTATCAATCAAGATTTTGGAAGCATGGATCCTGTCGTATGCATTTATCTAGCGTAAAGGACGGTTGGGGCTCGACGTAGTTTAAAGTCATGTAGCTGGGACATCTTCTGAAGTGGAACGACTTCTACTGGTTCTCCTTAATCTCGTCAAAGATGTTTCGCTGCATTTAGGTAGGATTGTGGAAGAGGTTCGTAAACTATAGCTCAGAGGGTTTCCGAATCCTGGGTAGAAATGGGGGCTCAAAGGCCAATATGTGTAAGGAGAAAAGCATTGCCTAAGGAAATATTGCCTTTTGTAGATGGGACAGGGGTGATCAATATGCAGAGCCACTAAGGGCATGGTATGCATAGTCGTACAAAGGTGTCCTTAAGTCAAAGACTATCCACTTCCGATAGCCAAGAAACTTCAGGGAAGTTGACATTTGGGACCACCAGGGGTGGCTTATGAGAGTTTGGCTTTTTCTGAGTATAGAGTATGGATTATGATTAGAGGGTTCCTGAATACGGGGAAAATATCTAGACTAAACTTCCCGAGAACGGGTGAAGTAATTCTTTCTCAAGTTGGTGTGAGGAGGTGGTTTGTGCAGGTCTAACCCGTGCACGAATGGATGGAGAAAAGCCTCTGTTTCTCATTGAACCCATGATGAGTATGACCATATAATTTATCATCATGTGGTTGGAACATATTCCGTGCAGTTTAGAATCATGTGGTAAAAACGAGAGGCATTCTGAAAGGTTTCTGTGCAGTTTAACGTCATGTAGCGAGGATGGGGGGCATTTTTTTTCTTTGAGCCAATGAAAACGCTTGTAGTTGGAGGCATTTCCATGTATAGTTAATTCATGGCCTTTGCAGTTTCGTGCCAAGCGGCCAAGATATCCTGTGTAGTTTAACGTCATGCAGTGAGGATGTATTTGCAAAGGTTTCTCTTCATTAGAATATAACTGGGTTTGAATACCTCAACATGCCCCATACGTGGGGGGGGGGTTGATTGGTGTAAATCATGGTTCCGGGGCCTCTTGGATCAGGAGAGGTGATATGGGGATGTGAGTCCATTAAGCGTACAGAGCTAGGAAAAACATCTCCTGTGGAAATCTTGCCTTTGATGGACGAGCCATGGGCTATCATTATGCAGAGCCGCTGAGGGCATGGTATGAATAGTTGTACAAAGGTGTCCACGGGTCGATGACTTTCCACTTCTGATAGCCTTGAATGGTTCTGAGGATCTGCAATTATCCCGGCCACGATGTTTGTCATTTGGCAGGAGAATGTCTGGACATGTCGGGGATATCCTTCCCTGGTTTCTTATTGATTTTCAAAGAGCCCCCTTTCATTGATCTTTTCTTTTTTATTCTTTTTGTGTGTGTGTGGCGGGGGGGGGGGGGGTGCCTTCATTCCATGCAGTTTAATGTCATGTGATAAGGATGAAGTACTCCTAGTTTATCGGTCATAGAGCTCGGACCATTGGGTGACTATTAGTGCATTCACTCTAAGGATACCTGAGTCAACATGTTCTGATATACATGGAACAAGGTCGGGGATGATGATTGTAAACTGCAACTTTGAGTTTTCCCGGATCAAGAGGTGTGGTGTGGGGGATCTGAGGCCGGTAGGCGTACGAAGCTAGGAAGAGTACCGCCAGAGGAAATCTTGCCTTTGATGGACGAGCTAGGGGATATAATTATGCAGAGCTACTGAGGGCATGGTATGCATAGTCGTAAAAAGGTATACCCGGTTCGATAACGTTCCACTTCCGATGGCCATGAATGATTATAAAAATCTGCAATTGCTCACAGCGCAGAGTTCGACACGTGGGGATAATGGTGTCTAGGTATACAAGAAACATCTTCACTGCAATTGTCTGTTGAGTCAAAGCAGCCTAGTCCTGGCTTGATGTTTGTTGATGTAGGTCACTATGTGAACCACTGACAGACACATAGGCTAGCCAGATAGGGATACCCTGGCAACACCTGGATGTGAAAAGGGGAATGAACTTGTAAATAACATTTCCATAAACCTCTGGATCAAGAGGTATGGTATGGGGGATCTAAGTCCAGTAAGCGTACGGATCTAGGAAGAGTGTCTCCTGTGGAAATCTTGCCTTTGGTAGATGAGCCATGGGCTATCATTATGCAGAGCCGCTGAGGGCATGGTATGCATAGTCATGCAAAGGTGTCCACGGGTCGATGAATTTCCACTTCCGATGGCCTTGTGTGGTTATGAAGATCCATAATTATCCTGGTCATGGAGTCTGATGTATGGAGAGGATGCATCCAAATGTGAAAAGAGTATATACATCTCGTATCGCCATGTGTCTTGGGTGGGTCGCAATGATGTCCATTCAGTTTAGTGTCATGCGGTGAGGATGAAGTTCGTCGAGTTTAACATCATGTGGTGAGGAAGAAGTCCATGAAGTTAATAGTCATGCGGTGAGGATGAAGTTCGTGCAGTTTAATGTCATGTAGTGAGGAAGAAGTCCGTGAAGTTTAACGTCATGCGGTGAGGAAGAAGTCCCTTCAGTATAACGTCATGCGGTAAGGACGGATTATACACCCTGTGTCGGTCTGGTTGGCACACTGGGGGAAAGGGCATTTTTTATTTTTTTTAGGGGGCTGGGCCAGGACTAGGGATCCTGGTGTTGCTACATATCCTGAAAGGGCAGGAATCAAGCCGTACGTAGTTCTCTGAAGAAGTACACCCCATGCAGGTCTAGTCCATACACGGGGGGAAGAAGGCATTTTTTTAATCTTTTATTCGGGGGGCTGGGCTAGGACTGGGGATCCTGGCATCGCTACGTCTCCTGCGAGGGCCTGAATCAATTCATAAGTAGTTCTCTAGAATATGTACACCTCGTGATGGTCTGGTCCATACACGGGGGAAAGGGTCCTTTTTTTAATTTTTTTTATTCAGTGGGCTGGGCCAGGACTGGGGATCCTAGCGTCGCTATGTATCCTGCAGGGGCAGGAATCAAGCCGTATGTAGTTCTCTGAAATCCGTGCATTTTAACATAATTCGGTGAGGATGGAGTCCATACAGTTTAACTTCATGTGGTTAGGATGGAGGGTATTATTAGATTCTGTGCAGTTTAACGTCATGCGGTGAAGACGTGATACTTCTAGTTTAAGGTCATAGAGTTTGGACTGTTGGGTGCTTGGCAGATTAATGTAATGCAGTTCGGACAATGAATACACCCAGTGCAGGTTTGGCCTATACACGGGGGGAAGGGAGCATTCTTGACTCTTATTATCTGTGAAGTTTAGCATCATGCAGTAAGGACGAACTCCATGCAGTTTAACATCATGCGGTGAGGATGTGAATACACCCCATGCAAGTATGGTCCGTACACGGGGGAATGGGCATTTTTGATTTTATTTTTCAGCTGGATGGGCCAGGGTGTGGAATTCTGGTATCACTACATATCCTGTGAGGGTAGAAATCAAGCCTCACGTAGTTGTCTAAAAGATGATACACCCCGTGCAGGTCTGGTCCATACACAGGGGAAGAGGGCATTTTTAAATCATCCTGTCCGTGCAGTTTAACATCATGCAGTGAGGACGAAATACTCTTAGTTTAAGGTCATATAGTTTGGACCATTGGGTGCTTAGTAGTTTAACGTCATGTAGCTCAGACGATGAATATATCTCATTTTTTTCTTCGTTAGTGCAGTTTATAGTCGTGCGGTAAGGAAGAAATACTTCTTTGTCTCTATGAAAAATAAATCTTCAGGAATCTTACATTGGAAGGAGCTGTGGTGAATTGCCCATCCATGGAGATCAGGGCATATGCTCCGTTGGAGTAGACCTTGTGTAAAACATATGGTCCCTCCCACTTGGGATCCAGCTTTGGAGGCTTCTTGCCTGGTATCATTGGGGTCCGGAGGACCAACACTAATTCCCATTCCAAGAATGACTGGAGGCAAACCTTTTTGTTGAAGGCTCATGCGATCTGGTTCTAGTACACCTCTAGGTGGTGTAGAGTGTGCATCCGCTTCTCATATAGCTATTCCAATTCACCTAGCCGCTTTTTGACTACTCATCATTGAATTATTGATCACTGATGGAAACACGGAGTGAGGAAAGTTGGAGTTCAATTGGCAGGACTGCCTCTGTGTCGTACACCAATGAGTACGTGGTAGACTAAGTAGTGGTGTCGATTGTGGTTCGATAAGCCCACAATGCATGGAGGAGTTTATCCAGCCATGACTTCTTGTATTTGTCCACCATTTTTTGGAGGATGTTGGACAGGGTCTTGTTGAAATCTTCTTTTTGTCTGTTGGCCGCTGCATGGTAGCGGGATGAGTGGTTAGCCTTGACACCATAGTCGTGGTATAGCATTTCCAATTCTGCAGAGTAGAAATTGGTTTCGTTGTCCGTCAGTATGTTATGAGGGACACCAAATCTGGTGATGATATTGGTCTTCACAAATCTGGCAATATTTCTTGCCCCGAATTCCTTGAGGGGAATGGATTCTTCCCATTTGGAATGGAATTTGGTTTCCGTGAGGATATACTTCAGCTGTTTGGCTATGGCAGGAGGGTATGGTCCCACGACATCTATCCCCCAGACAGAAAATGGCCAGGAGTACTTAGCATGATGATGTAGCTCCGGGGGATGGTGTATGAAGCTGGTATGAATCTGTAAAGAGTGGAATCTAACGGTAAAACGCTCGCAATCTCGTACTCCTGTGGGATAGTAGTACCCAATCCTTCGAACCTGATGGGACAGCTTGGTCCTTGGTTGATGTGCTCCACACGCTCTTGCATGTACATTAGTCATGATGGAACTGGTTTCTTCTCCATCAATGCATCTGAGGAGAACTCCATCGAGGCCTCATTTTTAGAGGACCTCTTCCTAACCCACGCCACTGTATAGGACAAAATTAATTGCCCTTCTCCATATTTTCTCTCGTTCAGCCCTGTCTGATGGAAGCACTCCCCGTTTAAGGTAGTTCGTGATGGGGATCATCCAGCCGGTGGAAGGAGCATATGGCTCAGGGAAAGTACTGACTTCGTGGATTTATTCCATCTTAGCTTGAACAAATGGCAATACCATTCGAAGGTGAGCAATATTGATGACAGTTTCATCTCGGTCTGGGTCGTATAGGGTTGTGGCCGCGTTGGCTAATGCATCAGCTTGAGCGTTCTGGTACGGGGGAATATAAGTCAATGTTGGTTATATGGATAACTTGACCATTAGCCCTCAGACATGGTCAAATAGGGGGATTAGCTCATCCTTTCTAATATCATAATCACCATTGACTTGCTTGATGACTAGCCCTGAGTCACCTTTTACCTTAAGGTGTTGTACTTGTGCCTGGAGTGCAGGCTCCAGGACTGCAATGAGGGATTGATATTCCGCTTCATTGTTTGTACATCCCTCTAACAGGATGAATTAATATGTCAAACCCGCATTTTCGGGGGCATGAGTATTATCCTCAGGCCCACTTTGTTGAATCTGGGATC
The DNA here is from genome assembly GCA_963277665.1 of Viscum album. Taxonomy (NCBI): domain Eukaryota; kingdom Viridiplantae; phylum Streptophyta; class Magnoliopsida; order Santalales; family Viscaceae; genus Viscum; species Viscum album. Next base: position 1,303,915,999 of record OY728157.1, read on the forward strand.
CCCCATCCTCTTCCCGGGTGGGCTTTGGGATGCACTGTCAAAGTACATTTCCCATGCTAGGACCTCTTCTTGAACCGAGAATATATCTTCATCAGGTAGCTCGGTGTCCGGTGAAGTGGTCCCTGTTGAAGGGTGCTCTGCCATAAATTCTGCTAATTCCTGACCCTTGATGGCTTTTTGAGGCACGAACCGGATGTCGAACTATTGCAGGATGACAGCCCATCGGGATAGGCGTCCAGTTAACATCGGGCAACTGAGGATGTACTTGATTGGGTTACTCCATGTGATCAAATGGACTTCATGATGCTGTAGATAATGTCGCAGATTTTGAACCACGAAGACCAAGGCCATACATCTCTTCTCAATATTTGTGTATCGAGTCTCAGCGTCAATCATGGTTTGACTAAGGTAATAGAGACTATTTTCACTATTGGCACCATTCTTTTGTGTAAGGAAGGCTCCCAAATAACCGTTCTAGGGCCGTCACATATAGAATTAGAGGTCTTCCTTCAATCGGGGGCATGAGCACTGGTGTGCTTAAGAGGTACTTCTTCAAGTTGTCAAACTCCTCTTGGCAGTCATCCATCCATTGGTTCGTGACCACCTTATTCATTAACATGGGGAAGGGAAAACATTTTCCAGTCAGGTTGGCTATGAACCACCTAATATATACTATGAGTCCTTGGAATCCCCTAATCTTAGTGAGATTTTGGGGAGGTGTCAGGCTCAGGATAGCCTTCATCTTCTCAGGGTCGACTTCGATGCCACGATGGCGTACGACGAAGCCAAGGAATTTCCCTGAGGTAACCCCAATGGCGCATTTCAAGGGGTTCATCTTCAAGCTATGCTATCAGAGCTTGTTGAAGATGGTCTCATGGTCAGACAAGTGATCCGAACACTGTTTGGTCTTGACCACTAGGTCGTCCACGTAACATTCAACGAATTTCCCTAGGAACGGATTAAAGATCCGATATGTGGCAAGCTGATAAGTGGCGCCATCATTTTTGAGACCAAAGGGCATGACCCTGTAACAGAATACACCTTGAAGGGCCCTGACGGTAGTGGCTTCTTCATCTTCTCAGGCCATCTTGATTTGATTATATCCAGAATTATCATCCATGAAGGATAGAGCATCATACACGGTCGTTGCATCAATTAACAACTCGGTGATTGGAACAGGGAAGTCATCTTTCAGAAAATGCCGGTTAAGGTATCTAAAGTCAAGGCAGATGCAGATTTTTCCATTCTTTTTCTTGATGGGGATGATATTGGCCAACCCAATGGGGTACTAGACCTCTCGAATGAAGCCTGATTTAATGATCTTATCAACATTAGCCTCTATATTAGAAATATTTCAGGGGTGTTTCCTTCTAGAGGCCTGTTTTTAGCCCCGATGGTCTTCTGGAAGACCCAGGTGATGCATCACCACTTCAAGATCAAGTCCCGACATTTCTGTGTTATTCCAGGTGAATACATCCTAGTGTTGCCTTAGGAAGGAGTATATATATTGTGTTCCTTGAAAGATATGGTTGTACTAATGAGAGTGGGCCTCAGATCATCCTCGGTACCCAGGTTTATTTCCCTGAGTTCATCCATAGTGGTGGAGATACCTTCCTCAGATGCGGGAGGTGCATCCCTGAGATCTCCCCCCTCTTCTTCTCCCAAATCCTCACATTCTTGTTCTGACGAGGAGAGAGCTCCTGACATGAGTTCTTGGAAGTCCAGAGGCAAGGTGTCATGGGTGTCCTTGCTCGAGCTTTCACCCCCTGATTGAGGGTCAACGGACGATCCCACATTGTCACACTCGGCCATTATGGCTGAAGTCATGAGGACATCCAAGTGCGTGTCCGAACTTGAACTCCTACCTTCAACATGGTTGATGGGTAGGACATAATCTCTACCAAGCCACCTGAGGGGGTCATCAGGAACAATTTCCAGGCCATTTGGAGCGGGGATCCAGTCGACACCATCGACCAAAGGCTTCTTTTTCTTTTTCTTATAGAACCCAGAGTCAATGTAATGTGACTCGGAGAGCTCGAAAGGGGCCTTATCGGCGTGCAATGTTCCACTTTTTCCATTGACGTAGTACTTGATACACTGGTGATATTATAAAGGAATGGCCATGTGCTTATGGAGCCATGGACTCCCAGTAGGGCTTTGAATGTTGTGCTCTGGCGGACCACCAGGAATTCTGTGTAGGCTACCAGGACACCAAAATGGGTCTTTATCTTGATTTGTCCCATTGGTTTATTCTCACTCTTATCGTAACCCAACAGAGTTGTGGCTGAGGGAATTAGATCATCCTCACTGTATCAAAACTTATAGAGTGTCTGTAGGGGAAGGAGGATAACCCTAGAGCCATTGTCTCTAAAGACTTTCCGGATCTCAATACCATTCAGCATGCCATACACATATAACGGTCTGATGTGTCCTTGCATGATGGAATCTTCGTTCTGATCGGTGAAGAAAATCACCACATTGCATTCAGCCAGGCCAGTCTCCATCCGGTAAACCTCAGCGGCAGCTACCTCAGCTTGAAATTCCAAGGGGCTGATCGAATCTTTGATAAGTGCCTCCCTAAGGTCGGATGACAACCCCAGGGCATCCAGGATTGATAAATTGGTTGGTACTAATGCCAGCTTCTTAAGGATGTCGTATTTTCTCTCCAGCGGTTGACACTTCTCCGTTGGCGAGAGAGCCTTAGCGGGTGCTTTGGGAGCTGGAGCATTTGATGAGGAGTGACCAGCCGTGGGGATAGATGTCGATGGTGTTCCCACGTTTTGAGGACTTGGCCCGGCCGGTCTGTTTGTGCACACTAGGAGGTCATAAACTTATTCCTCCTCTGGTGGGTATCACAGAACAATAGGGCCAGAGTGGCCGCTTGTGGAGGTGGAGGGGTGTTCCATCTCCTGCCGAGTCCGTTAAAGGACCCTCCCATGGATTTCTGCGATATTAATGGTATGGGCCAGGGTCCATCCATAGGGTTGGTTTCGGCCACGGCTGCGCCTCCCCTGGTATCCCCAACCTCTTCGATTCCTCCTCCCAGCTCCTCATGTAGGGAACTTGGGTTTGTAAAAATACCCTTTGTCAGGGAATGATTCCATAAGATGGATGACGTTAATAGAACCCAAGATTGGCTCTTCATCTTCTAACAGGTCAACCTGGTCGGTTGTACCTGATGGTGCCATTTTGAGGGTCGGTTCCCATGGGGCCAAATTCGAGGGCATGAAATCTGCTAGGGTCGGGTCTAACTTTGGCCCCTTCATGGACTGATCCTCTTGTGATTGTTTCCTCCTTTGACTCCACCCAGATGAACAGATCACAGAGGATTGTGAGGCCGATGTTGTCAACTCTGCAACTCCAGGGGCTGTTGGTGGCAACACCGGCTACTGTAGTTTAGCTCGGAGTACGCACTGGGCTCAGTTGATAGTCTTTCGAGTCATCCAGTTGTCAAATTTATGCCCTTGTTTGCCGGTGATATTCTTCCATCCCTCCTCTTTGTCGGAGTCAGTGGTAGAGATACATTCCACCTGTGCTGGGGGTGGTCCCAGCTCGACTTGTCTGGAATCTACCATCCTCTACGGAAGATCATTAAAGACGAAGCATTCTCGGATACTGTGCCCCAACATCCGATGGTAGGGGTAGTAATCTGGCCTATCCTCGTGGCCGGCATCATTAGGTTTCCTTGGATCCAGGAGGTGGAGAAAGTTGCAGTTCATGGCGGCAATGAAGTATCCACAGACTTAATCATATCGGAACGAGTATACTTTTTTTCTTTGTTCCTCAAACTAGTTCTTCTTCGATCCTCTCTGATCGTCCAGTTTAGGCGGGGGTGACCGCTAATATGCAGAGGGCCCTTGACGATTTGGTGGAGGCCTGGGTGGTGGAGCGATCACAGGGGTCGGCTTGAGTGTGACAACAGACCCTTCAGCTCTAGGGTCTCTTTTCATAAGAGCCTACGAGGCTATTCAGGACTTTGAATTTGTCCGCTGCAGGGAGTCCTCAATTCTCTCGGCAATGGCCGAGAGATGGAGGAAGCCTGTGGTTTCCTCCACCGGTATGAGCGGAGTCCGTAGCTCATCGATAATATTATCTATGAATACGGCTAGAATCTCATCTTGAGGCATTGGCCTATTCAGAGAATAGGTCAGACCTTTCCATCTGGTGATGAAATCAGAGACCCTCTCGTTATCCCTCTGCTTGCAGTTCATTAGGTCGTTGACCGTTGTTTTAGGCAACGTTGAGCTGAAGTGAAACATGAACTACTACCGAAGGTCCTCCCAGCTCTTTATCTACTGGGCTAGAAGACTCGTGTACTAGACAAAGGCGGATCCTTGCAAGGTTCGTACAAAGCATCTGAGTTTCACTGCTTCTTTTTGTTCCATAGTTCCCATCATAGGGTCTCAATAGGATGCGTAGTGCATCAGATGCTGCTCTGGATCGCCTGATCCATTGAAGATGGGGAATACAGGGTTCCAAAAATTGGGTGGAGGTGGTGTGTTGGTCACCCAATCTGGGTAGTGTTTCGACTCTGTTTGTATTGGAGCATGTCATCCTTCCATCGCTTCCAATCAAGATGTTAGTGCCTTGATGGTGTTGGTGAGTCCCTGGTTTACATCCTGTTGGGCCCAGTCCTGGCAAGGCATAGCCTGAGGCATAGCCTGAGGCATTTCCTGAGGATCTAGATTGGCCGGCACCAAGGGTGCATATTCCGTTCGGGGTACCCTTGGAGGGTTCGGGCGTACATGCTCTGGTTGCCTCCTAAGTGGAGGGAAATCCTGGTATTCATCATCCACGTTTAGGTAGCTGGACGAACCAGGCACCTCATTGGGAAGGAGCCCTGATCGTGCATCGTTTTCTAGGTAATGGCTTAGCCTTTGAGGTGCACATGCTGGGTGTGCATGACGTGTCTCTTCTAGGAATTAACTTTCAACAAGGCGGTTCTTCTGGAGCAGCTCGGCGTTAAGCCATCTCAATTCCTTCATCTCCTCTTCCTCTTGAGCGAACCTCTCTTCGAGCGTGAGTGGCTCATTTTTGTCGAGAGAAGGAGGAGGGTTATGGGTATCCAGTCCTTTATTCCTATCCTTTTTGGAAGCTCTCAGGGTAAGAGGAAAGAGGTTAGCTGAAGGGGCGGCCATATTTAAGGTGGCCCTCTGGTTTCGGGTGTGCACGCCTAGGGGTTTGTTGTGAGTCACAACCTGACCAGAACCGCCGTCTCCCGATCTATCCGGATTTTCATTTTCCTCAGTGTCACCCATGGGGTTAGCCTCTATGGCGTTGATGAATGCATATTGTGGGGTGGTGGGGATGTCATCTTCAAAATAGGAAGAGGATCTCCCTCATCTTCAGCTGGCCTTCCCTTTCATGACCTGGGATTACCTTTAGACTTCTTGACGAAGGGTGAAGTGGAGATTTCTTTGATGTGACCTTACGGTGCACCTTCCTCTTGGAGGGGATGATGATTGAAATGATGGGATAGTACGAGAACCTCCTCTTCTGACTATCCTCCCTAGATGAGAGAATACTGATTCTCATGGGGGATATTGTTGTTGACGGGGTAATAATGACCCCAGCCCCGAGGGATGGGGTTGGCCCCGTTCCTTGGACATCGAGTCTCTTCCTGATTTTATTGGTCTTACGGGGGGATTTTTTGTTAAAAATGCCCCCAGCCCTGAAGGCTTGGGTTGACCCTGGATAGAAACAGTGGCTTCTGCTATTGCGACCTGCATGATCTCACGTGCCCCCATCCTGGGGTGAAACAGATTTGGAACCGAATTCACCTGTGGATCAGTACCTTCTGGGGAGGCAGGCAAAGATCGCTTATTGGACTCTACTAGGTGAGAGGCCTGCTGTATGCTCTTGGTGGCCTGATTCAGGAGTTTTTGAATGGCTTGTTCCTGTTGGGCCTGACGCTTCTGGGACATACTCAAGACCCATATCTGTTGGGTGTGTTGCCTTTCTTGAAAAGGGGGACCACTTGATTGACGTCTCAATGTGACAACGTTGCACGATACCATGCTGAACGGGGTTTTCTATGTGTCAAGCGGAGTGAAATGTAGAGCTCCATGTTCCCCCCATCCACTGATATGGACTCCCTTCGGAACGTCACCGATGAGGTGGCGTAGCTGGTGTAGTGCACGGAGGCAGGCTATCTCCATGTTTCCTTTATGACTCTCGGGTCGTTGTTGTCGTGATGAAGGAAGAGCTTCTAGGTCGATGTGACGCAGGAGGTCTCCTATCGTCTTGACGTGGTATAGATACCCTTCATAGGGAAGGAAGCTTGATTTCAGCCACCGAAGGGTTGTCCATATATTATGTCAGATGCCGTGAATGCATTCATCTGACAACACTCTGGGTATGTCGAACTGAGAGGTGGCCGTAGGCCAAAACATAACTAGTATATCATCTCTGGCCAGTCGTTTCCTCATGTGCAGCATATCATAATACTCCTCCACCAGTGATTCCTCTACCTGGTCAGCCCAACTAAGGAACTCACTGTAGTCAGAGGCAGTGGGATTGGTAGGTATTGAATTGTCTTTTGGGTGATTCTGAGGTGGTTCAGAAGATGAATGCGGCCCTACAACGGCTCCTGATAGAAGAAGGGTGTCACTAGTGACAAGCTGGGAATCTGACATACTCAATCCCATCCTTCTGAGTGCCTCAGCATACGAGAGCCTTTCGGTGCTTGCTTCGGTAGGGAGAGGGCCTTCCTGTAGAAATAATATGTCATCGTGGGGAGGACCTCTACAATGGCGGCTGTAATGGCAAGGACTACCATTATTTCTTGATGCTTCACTGCATAGAGGACGTTTGCAGTGCACACCCTCTGGAGGACCTCCAAGGACTGTCGCAACAAGGGGAAGACCTTCTGGCTGCGTAGCGTCGTTAAGGGGAGGACCTTCGCAACAACTTCCATCATGGTGAGGAAGACCATCATGGCTTGATGTTCGACGCGCATCCTAGGGAGGGCCTTCGGGACACGCCAGACATGGGGATGACCTTCTTGTTGCTTGAGGAAATTGTGTGGAGGACCTTTGCTATAGCAGTTGTGGTGGTGAGGACTACCATCATAGCTGCGACAATGGTGAGGACTACCATTACTCCTACCCTAGGGAGAATATCTGTGGGATACTAACCAGGGAGGGCTTCCAGAATGTACGGAATCGAGGGGAGGGCCTTCTCGTTGCCTGACGTCTCTGTGGGGAGGACCTCTGTTATCAGGGTGGCGAGGAATACCACCATGATTTGATGCCCAACTATGTAGAATTTCATTGTAGTGTAACCCCTGAGTAGGACCATCAGGGAAGGCCACGACAAGGGGAGGTCCTTCTTGTGGTGATGAGACGTCACTACGGGGAGGGCCTCTGTTGTTGTGACCATGATAGCGAGGACTACCATCACAATCTGTAGTCCCACTGCATGGAGAGTGATTTCTGTGTATACCCCGGGGAGGACCTTCAGGGTGGACCACAACAAGTAGAGGACCTTCTTTCTGCTTGATATTTTGTTCATGTGGAGGGTTTCTATGACCCGCATTAAGAGAGAAGCTCTCGTGACCGATCGTTATATGCCCGTGGGGGAGGCCCCCATGGGTGCTCTGGGGAGGACCTTCAGAGATGCTGGTAGCGACATTACGGGGAGGACCTTAACCACTGCTAATGCCACTCCCATAATATGGTAATGGGAGGGCAGGGTTCCGAGCCTTTGACATGTGATTAGCTGCGTTGGGAACCCCATATTCCTGCAGAGCAGAGTCATGAAGCCATTCTTTATTTTCTGGCTTCCTTCGGCGCGTTCGGGGTGCCCTTTTGCATACAGCGGGGACCGTCTCCTGCTGACAATGGCCTTCACCTCCTATGGTTCTCTGTCTAATTGGGTCCCGTGATGCTGCAGGGATATGATGACGAACATCATGGCTTTTAGCAGGGATATATTCCTGCTCTGGAGCATCCACCGTGATGGACGGGTGTCTCCTAGTTATAAAGAGTGAACCTGCTCGATCTGGTTTCCCTTGTGTCATGGAATATAGCCGGCGACCCTCCTGGGCAGAAGCAGAGATGCAGATCTACTCTGAGGCAGCTATCTCATATCTTAGATGAGTCCCCTCAATTGGGGAGACATGCTCACGGGCATGAGTCCTTGCAGTTGTTGCTGATGCAATTACATTCTGGAAAGTCTGCAAGATATGATATGGAATCGACACATGCTCCTCCATCATTGCTAGGATATGTAGAGAGACATCTTTGGCTAGAATGGGTATGAAGGCCCATTTCGGTATTAGAGCAGGAATATCCTACTCTGGTCCCCCAGTGGTCATTGGGTACTGAAAATTCTCTTGTGTCAGGGCAAGTGAATGAATCTACCCCTTTACCGGGATACGCTAGTTTTTCTCTCTGTTTGCCACAACATCGGGGTGGAGGACTTTACTTGCATCCGTAGGGAGATGTCCCCACATATATTGGTTTTCCACCATATCGAGTTAGTGCCTTTGTTGGTGGGGAGACGTGCCCGCCTATGATTTTCTGCCACATCTGGGTGGCGGGATTTGTTGAATGCCACCATATTAGGATGGTGGGAGTCAGAAGAAACCGTTAGGAACTGGTCTTGCAGGTGTTGGGTCGCCACCACGTCAGGTTGGTTGGCTTCACAACCCTGGGCAGGGAGAGGTGCATGCATGGTAAGTGCCATCCTGTGTGAGTGACGAGTTTGATGGAGCTCGGCGGGGATGCGTGCCGACTTGTACGATGCCGCCATGTCTGGATGGCAGGCTCGGGAGGAGCAAACAAGTGTAGGTGCCTATTCATGGTACGTCTTCGTGGCTGTGTATCAGAGCTCCACCTCATGGACCAGGGTGATGATAGGTCCCCGATTGTACGTCTTCCGCCCTCTTCGGGCGGTCTGAGGGGCTGGAGCTTGGGGAGCATGGGCCTGAATCCTCGGGGATACTTCCTCCTTGGCGTGAGGATGTGGGGTCGCGACGTGACCGCGATGACGTATGCCGATGGGGGCCTTAGAGAGGAACCCTCGTTCGGTGGGGATTAAGTCTTAAAATTCGACCTCTGCCGCCTCTCTAATATAATACATGTACACATTGTCCCGTTCTAGGGATAGACTCCCGAAACGGTTGGGGACAGCGACAGGGGCTGTCTAAATCTGCCATTGTGGCCACTGTTGGGCCGGCGACTGGTGAGTTCTGGTAGATTGGAGCGTGTGCATGGCCGCCCCCATCGTTGGGAGAGTACTGTTCACGTGGTACTCTCGGATCAATGCGTCTGAGACCTAGTGTAGAAAACGCTGGGTGGGTGACGACGTCCTCTATAGGTGAGGATGCTCGGTCGTCGCATAGCCTGAAGTGCGCACTCGTGAGTTCCTTCAGGACGTCATTGGATCGAAGGGTGTTCTGTATAGTACCTGTAAAACATTTTAACAAATACAAGCAGCAAACCCGTCAAAGCAGCTTCTCATGATCCCATGCATAGTTAATGAACTTGCTTGGCTCTCCTTGTGAGTGAAGGGGGCACATGGTGTGATTAAGTTAAATCTGACATTCTTGGTTAAAGATTCACGTCAGGTTCACCATTTTTTGTTTCATTTTAGCTTTCAACCTCGAAACGCCCAACAACTCCATATCCAATGATTGATGGACCTACTTTCCAAAGGCAGGCGTTCGCCGGATGGTCTGACCAACGACTATTAAGTACTCACATTGGTCAAGAGGATGGGATGTAGGGCTCATCACAAACTTTTTGGGGGGGAATTATTGCATTTTCTGTTACTCTCTTATAGATTTAGGACGTATTCATATGTTCTCGAATCTTTTGTTTATACCCAAACATAGTGTACACGGATTTTACCCTAGTGGGCAATGGTCATCTGGACGCAGGGGATTCAGAATCATTTCGGCCTGTGGTTTATCATCCCTCGTTGGATTAATGTCCCCGTGGAGTCTGGAATCATTGAGACAATGCTAGGAGCATCTCAGTGAACTGAAGTGAAGACAGTTGGATCGACTGGTTGTTGGGCTTGAACCTCTTGGAGGCTTCCTATGTACCCTGCCTCAGAGAAAGGGATCAAAGTCCACACAGATTGGATTGGTGTGGGGGAGCCAACGTGAAGATGGACCAGGTGGTCCGATGGGTGGTGGGATTGAACCTCATGGAGGCTTCCTACGTACCCTGTCTAGGAGGCAGGGATCAAAGTCCATGTAGTTCGCATTGGTGTCGGGGATCCGACGTGATGATGGATCAGGTGGTCTGATGGGTGGTGGGATTAAACCTCATGGAGGATTCCTACGTACCCTACCTAGGAGGCAAGGATCAAAGTCTACTTAGTTCGCATTGGCTTGGGGATTACGCTCTGGGGCAGCCAGGAATGATGGATTGGGGCTTACACTCTGAGGAGTCCCATAAGTAGATGTCATGGTTGATGCTTACTCTATGCCCACATGAGTCATGCTCGGTATGAGAAATAAGAGGCAGTAGGGACCAGAGGATCACGTCGCGAAAGGTGCATCTGTGAGAAGTGGAGTGGGGAATACGCATGAGAGCGGCCCATTATGTCGGGGCTTACACCTAAGTGGACACCCATGGCGATTGATTGGGGCTTACACTCTGAGGAGGCCCATAAGGTCAGGGCATACTCCGAAATGGATGCCAGGGGTGACAAAGACCAGTGGGAGTGGGAAAGGGGGTGCTCCTGTGCCCATCTTCTTTATTGCAGCGCATGGGGGCTTCCATCTGAGGGCTATTTAAACATCTTTGAGGAACCCTCAATAAGTGGAGGGGCAGAAAAGGGATTCCCGAGCTCAGACTACACATTACCGTGGGAATGTAAACCTAGAAATGATTCAGGAGTCTGCTCATGGGTTAGAACAACCACTTTGCCTCTACTTAATTATCGAGGGTATGTGAATGCAAAATGGCACGCTGATGTTCCTGAAAGTTACACCATGCAGATCCGGTAGCTCTGGTGGAGGCCTCACCTCAGGGCCGATGAATAGGCCAATGAGGGAGTCGTGGAGGACTTGGCTAGATCAGAAGGATTTTATCTGGCTCTAGAAATGGGAACACCGAAGTATTTGGCGAGCCACCGAGAGGTATGGGTGGTGGCGCCCTTCACGCGGGGAAGCGCCACGTGGCTGGAGAAGCCATCGATGAACCAGGGTGGTATGTGGATTGATTGGAATCTCGCGAACTAGTGTGGTTCGCGGCTTCGGGTTTGATCCGCGAACCGGGGTGGTTCACGGAGGGTTCCAGGAGGGCAGTGACGACCAAGGGAAGCGCCTGTCGGAGGTTCTTCGGTCGGGGATTCACCCACGTAGGAGAGGGATACGTGGTGCGACGAATGGGAAAAGAGGCCTAAACTCCCTGGTCCTTAGTGAAGTCATCCCCGGAGGGGGTATGGTTCATGATTCTCCATGTTTTTTAGGTTCGTGGTTCACCAAGTTATTATGTGTTTTCCAATTCCTTGTTAATTTGTATACCTGTTGTGGTTCGCTGATGGGAATTTATCTGTTTGCGAAATCCGAATTCTTCCTTCAACCGATCTCCTTCGGAATCTCCAATCCCTCCCAATCTGAATCTAGTTATCCCACCTCTTTATTTCCCCCTTGGTCTCCTTTCATATAGTGGGGAAAGGGATGTATCTGTGGTTATGCGGCACCTTTTGCAGAGGCCCATAACCAAATACCTGGTTTATAGCCGACTTGGTCAATCCGTGATATGTGGGGGTTATTGAACGCTACCCCCCCCTCTGTGAATCGAACTCAGGGAGTGATCCGCAGCCGCGATGGGTTCTGCCTCCATTCTGCGAACGACAGCGGGTGCGACTTGAACTGGTCGACGCGGTTTGTTGTTGGGGCGGTTCATGACGGTGAACCAGAATGGCGCATATCCTGCCTCACGACCACGGAGGCTCTCCGCCTCCATTTTGCGAATGACAATGGTTCGTGGGGGAGGTGCTTCGCAGGGCCTGGCCATGTAGCGTTTCAATGGGACCGGTTCGGGGACCGGTCATGTTTGTGTCCCTTCTTTGATCTTTCTTTTCCCCAATCCTTTGGGGGATTTGGGTAGAATCTCCTTTGAAGATTTTTTTTCAGGACCCTACACGTGTATTATGGGTTTTAGTGTTTTTTAGGTTTTTTTGGGTTACAACTGTTTTTAGGTATTTAGGATTTTTGTATCATTTTTCTTGGTTTTTAGGGTTTTTTATGTTTTCACATATTTTTATAGATTATTTAGGATTTTTATGTTTTTTATGGGGTTTAAGAATTTTAGGGGTTATTGGGTTAATAATGATTTTATGGATTTAATGAATTTTTAGGATTTTTGGTTTTTCCTTGAATTTTGTGGGTTTCTAATGTTTTAAGAGTTTTTTTATATTTTAGGGGTTTAAAGGGTTGTTAGATTTTTTAATGTTTTTTACAGTTTTTATGGGGTTTTAGGGGATTTAAGGTGTTTAGGGATTTTATGGGTTTTAAGGGTCTCGATGTATTTTATGTTTTTTATAATTTCTTAGTTCTTTATGGGTTTAATTGTTTTTATATTTTTAGGTTTTTATTAACTGTTTTTTGTTTTTAGTGTTTTTTAAATTTTTAGTTATTTTTAGGGGTTTAAAATTTTAATGGTAATTTAGGGTTTAAGTTATTTTGTGGGGTATCCGAGTTTTTGGGGTTTTAGTGTTTTTTTGTGATTTTTAGGTTTCTTTGGGATTTTATATGTTTTTTGGTTTTTAAGGTTTCAAGGTTTTTTAGGGTTTTCATAGTTTTTTACATTTTTACAATTTTTATGGGTATTTAGGGGTTTTAATGGTTTTTAGTGTTTTAAGGGTTTTTTGGGGGATTAATGTTTTTATGGCTTTTGGGGTTTTAATGGTTTTTAAAGTTTTTAGGGTTTTTAACATTTTGTGGAGTTTTTAAAGTGTTTTTGTGTTTAAAGGGTTTTTATAGTTTTTATAGTTTTTAAGAATTTTAGAGGTTTTGAGGTTATTTTAATTATTTATGGGGTTTTAGGGTATTTACGGTCTTTAGTGATTTTTTAAATTTTAGGTTTTTAGTATTTTTTAGTGTTTTTATTATTTTATTTTTTTTCTTAGGGGTTTATGGGTTTTTCTGGTTTTGTACCTCTTTAGGTATTTTTTGGGTAGTTACGGTTTTATTTTTGTGTTATTTTTTGTTTTTTAGGGTTATTATATTTTATTAGAGTTTTTAATTTTTCTAGAGATTAAAAGGTTCTTTAGAGATTTTATTAGGATTTTAGCGTTTTAATATTTATTTTTGTTTTTATGGTTTTTAGGGAATTATGATTTTTTTGTGATTTTGTGGGATTCATATGGTTTTTATTATTTTTAGAAATTTTAGGAGTGTTAGGGGTTTTATGTGTTTTTGGGTCTTTATGGATTTTAGTGTTTCTCTTGGTTTGTAGGGTAATTTAGCTTTTTAGGGATTGTTTGTGATTTTTTAGGTATTTTAGGTTTTTAGGGTGTTTTTTTATTTTGAGGGTTATTATTTTTTTAGGCTCTGTTGGTATTATGTATTTTTTAAGGATTTATTGTTCATATATATATATATTAGTGAATTTATTGGATGAAAGGGTTTTTAGAGTTTTTAGTGAGGGTTTTAGGGGGTTTTAGGGGGTTTTATTTTTTTAGAGGTATTTATGATTTTTAGGGTTTTTAGGATTCTTTAGAGATTTAGAGTTTTTAGGTCATTAGGGGTTTTAATTGATTTTAGGTTTATAATGTTTTCAAAGGGGTTTTTACGGTTTTTTGGGTTTTTTATGTTTTATTTATTTTTAGATATTTTTTTGTCTTTTTATTGTTTTTAGGATTTATATGAAATTTAGTGATTTTGAGAGGTTTTAGGGTTATGAGGGGTTTTTTGGTTTGAATGGTTTTTATGGTTTTTAGGATTTTTATGTATCTTTATATTTTTTATCCATTTTTGGATTTAAAGTGTTTATAATTTTTTAAGTAGTTTTTAGGGTTTTTATATTGTTTTCTATTTTTGGGTTTTTAGGTATTTTTATTCTTTTAGGAGTTTTAAGTTTTTTTGGATCATTTTAGTTTTTACAATATTTTGGTTTATTAGGGGTTTTATGTGTTTTTTTGTGTATATGGAATTATAAAGGTTTTAGGTTTTTTAGGGTTTCTTTTGTTGTAATGGATTTTTTAGCGATTTTTTGGATTTTTATGATGTTTTCATTTTTTAAAGATTTTGAGGTTTAAAGTCTTTTTGGTTTTTAGGGATTTTACCATTTTTTTTATGTTTACGATTTTAAGTGTTTTTTAGGTTTTAAGGATTTTTAAGGAGTTTCAGGTTTTTATGGTTTTTTAGGTTTTTAAGATTTTTAAGGGAATTTTAGGAATTTATGGGATTTCAGGGATTTTAAGGAATTTGGTAGTTTTAGGGTATTTACGTTTTTATGGTTATTACATTTTTTTAATTATAGGGTTTTTTTGTTTTTATGAGTTTTATGTTTATTTAGAGTTTAGAAAAATTAGTGCTTTAAAGGGTTTTTATAGTTTTTGGTGCGTTTTAATGGTTTTTATAGTTCGTTAGAGTTTAATGGTTATCTGGGGCTTAATGGTTTTTAGGGTTTTATGGGTTTTATCATTTTTAGGTTTTCAAGGTAATTAATTTTTTTATATTTTAAACTATTTAATATGGGATATTATGATTTTTGGGATTTATTTATTTTAGGGGGTTTTTAAAATTTTAACTCTCATTTTTAGTTTTCAGGGATTTTGAGAAGTTTTATGGTTTTTTTACGATTTTGTTTTTTAGTTTTTAGTGTATTATTGTTTTTGATAGTTTTTATCATTTTTAGGGGTTTAAATGGTTTATTGTTCTCAGAGGTTTTAGGGTTTTTTGGGATTTTTTTTCTTAATGGTTTCAGGGTTTTTATGATTTTAGATGTTTTTAGGGTTTTTAAGTATTTAAGAATTTATTAAGTTTTAATGGCCTTTATGTTTTTTATATTTTTAAGGTTTTCATAGGGTTTATCTAGGTTTTTAAGGGTTTATATGTTTTAGTGACTGTTAGGGAATTTTTTTATATTTTATTTTGTCTTTCTAGGTTTTAAGCGGACTTTTTGGGTTTTTATAGTTTTTTAGGTTCTTAGGGGTTTTAAGAGATTTTAGGTTTTAAAGGTTTTCTTAGGGTTTTTTGGGTTTTAGGGTTTTTATCTTTTTTAGTAATTTTTTGGGTTTTTAGTTTTTTAGGTTTTTTAGGTTTTTAGGGATTTTGATGGGGTATAGGGTTTTATGGAATTATTTGGGTTTTTTAGGGTTTTATGAGTTTTTAGTACTTTTATGGGTTATTAGAGTTTATTAATGATTTTATGGTTTTAATGTTTTTTACAGAATTTTTTTGTTTGGGGAAATTATTGTTTTGTTGGTTTTTTAGGGGTTTCTTGGTTTCTAGCGCTCTTAGGGTATTTTTGGGTCATTAGAAATTTTAGAAATTTTATGTTTTTAATGGTTTTAAGTATTTTTAAGTTATTAAGGATTGATTTAGAGTTTTCCAAGGTAGTAGGGTTTTAAAAACATTTACGGTTTGTTATATATTTTTCGGATTCTATGGTCTTTTAGGTTTTTTAGGGATTTTTTTTAGTTGTTTTTAGGGTTATTAGTGGTTTTATCTGTTTTTATATTTTAGGTTTATTTTTTAAATTTTTAGGATTTAATTTTCTATTGATTATTTAAAATTTTCGGGGGATTAATGGGTTTCAGAGATTTAGAATGTCTGAGGGTATTTATGGGGTTTTATGATTTCTAATGGTTTTTAGGGGTTTTATGGTTTTATTATTTTTTAAGAGTTTTTGAAACTTTTTAGGTTTTTTTGTAGTTTTAAGTATTTATGGTTTTCTTATGGTTTTTCTTTTTTTAAGTATTTTTTATGGTTTTAGTGACTTAGGGGATTTGTCATGATTATTTTGTGTTTTAGGGATGTAATATATTTTTTATGGTTTTTAGGGTTTTATGATTTTTTTAGTTTTAGGGTTTTTTTTGAGTTTTTAGGGTTTTTTGTAATTTTTTTGTGTTTTTAAAGTTTTTGGGTGTTTAAAGAGAATTTAAGATTTTTTAGTGGTTTTTTGGATTTTTATGCGGTTTTTGGATATTTTAATATTTTAATGGGGTGATTTAGAGTTTTTTGGGTTTTTAACGGTTTTCACTAGTGGAAATCCCATCTATACCAACACTTTTTCCCCAATGATTTTTTCAAACCATTGGGATAAAAAATCTATACCAATGGTTATGTGAAAAGCATTGGTATAAAGTAATATATGTTGGGTTTTCCAAAGGTATTAGGAAACCGTTTGAAAAAAGCACCTCAAATACCAATGGTTCATATGAACCATTGGAATATAAACACCTAAACCCGGTTGCCATCGGGATTCTTTACCCATCCTCACTGCCCTTCACGCCCCACTTCTCCATCCCTACGGGACCGCTCCTCCCGACCCCCCTCACCGCCGCTCCCATCCTGATCCACTTCGCCACCGCTCTCATCGCCCTCGCTCTCCCCTCCTTCCATTCCATCTCCCGCTCGCCGCTCAACGCTCGTCGCTCGCTGCTCACCGCTCGATGCTCGCCCCTCGCCACTCATCGCTTGACGCTCGATGCCCGCCGCTCGGCTCTTCCCTCCTCCCATCCCGAGCCCTAGGAGCCGTCACTCACCCTTCCCCTGAAAACTCTACGATCTGCTTGTCATCCACAAGAAGTGCACAAAGGTAGAATTTCTGATTTTAGAAGTGTATGTTTTAGGGTAATTCATCGATTTCACTGAATTATGGTGACATCAATCAATTTTTATACATATATTTCTATAATTAGGAATAGGGGAACCCAAAATCAATGTTTCATATCTTGTTTTAGGTTTATTCAATGTTTCTTATTCAATATTTGCTATAATTAGTATTAGGAAGGGTTATTCATAGATTTTTCTATAATTAGGAAGGGTTATTCATCCCTTTCTATTTTTTCACATCGATCCATTGAGGTATTTAATGATTCATATTTTTCCAAGGGGTTTTTCCAAAAATCATTTTTATTAGTTATTGAATAAGAATTTTCAATTAGGGCTTTGTGCAGCTGAGATTCACGGATGCATTGAAAGTGACATAGCATAATAAAAACACTATATAAAGTTTACATTTTTCAAAATTATTTTCCTTTAAAAAAAATATATATGAAGTGCATGTTATGTGAAATTTTCAGTCTGCCTATGCTTACAAGTCCTCACCACCACACTAACTCAGGTACCATGTTCTATCAGAATCAGAAGAGCTCTCAAGACCACTTGTTGAAGGAAAAATATATATGTCACACCATTTCTAGTCCTTGAGAATAATTATACTTGTTTCAAACATCATATATCATTCCACCATTAGGAGTGTTCTCCCTTCCCCAGATGGGGGGGGGGGGGGTACTTTCTGTTTTTTTTTCATGTGACTAGTTTTTGTATCATTCACAATATTTTGGTCCTAAAAGATTATCCTCGACTCGACCGTACATGGCTTCGAATTTACTGTCAATGTCTCCTTCTAGTAACTTGTCTCATGTATTTTGAATCGAACCATCAAAATGAGCCTAGCCCTTGAATGTCTTAACTTCCTAATCCTCATCTTGGATATTTCCATTTAAGGATGATTTTATGTGTATTTTAAAATAAATTTTCGACCTCTTTTCCATTACATGTTAAAATATATAATGTCATCCCTATTGAATTTAGTAAAACTGTGTGATACCTTAGTCCCCACCTTAGAGAATAATCCCTACATGACATTGGACTCCCACCACACTGCCCTCTAGGAAAATGTATGGCTTAATTCCCACTATACATGATACATAGTGATGTTTAGACATCATATCCTGGACCAACACAATTTTCATTATATACTAGATCTTAGGGATTGTGACACACTCAAGTCGAGCCCCTACCCAACCTAATTCTCAGATGATTCCCCTTCCCCCGAGTATTAGTAATATTAGTATGAGAGGTTCACTTGGTTTTTCTTGGGTGATAAGGACATACTAAATTCACAAAAATAATTATTTCCCATCGTAGCATTTACCATCCTTATGTACATGATCACAATCTTTATAGAAATATGCTAGTCCAAACACCATGACCTTAAAAGCTATGCACTCGTACCTGAGGTGTTACTAATAATCCATAGAATATGAAAACATCCAAAGTTCATTTTCCCCCTATTTATTTATTTTCCATATATCCCCTTGTTACTTTCTACAAGACCATAAAAATTACACCGCTACACTCTAGGATATATGACCTTAAGGGTTATCCCCCCACTAATAGAAATCGAGCCTATACCATCACTTTGTTCCCAATGGTTTAGAAAACCCGTTGGGAAGAAGAAGCCATACCAACGGTTCTAATAAATCGTTGGTGTAGGCTGTTTTATTTTCTGGTTTCCAAACAGTTTAATAAAACCATGGGGAAAGAGAACTATTACTTACGGTTTTAATTAATAGTTGGGAAACATTATACCCAAATTAGTGATCTCTCCCTCGCGACATTTCATCCACGCGCACTCCCCCCCCCCCCGCCCTCCCCGACCTCGACCTCCTCCCAGCCTCCACCTCCCGGCCTCCGCCTCCTCCTCCACCTCCCAGCCCCCTCCCTTTCCTCTGGCAACGTTACCCTTCCCCTCTCAGCTCTTTCTCTGATGATGACGTCCCCCTCCCCTCTCGGCTCCCAGCGAAGTTCCCCCCTCCCCTCTCGTCTCCCTCTCTTGGCGACATCCCCCTCCCCTCTTGGATCAATCTCCTCCTCCAACGTCCCCGACCCCCTCTCCAGTCGTGCGTGAGAACCGCCATGGCCGAACACCCCATGGGACGTCCCCCTCTCTTAGCTCCCTCTCCTCATTCCTGGGAAATAATATTATCGGGGCTGACCCCTACCCCCAAAGAGCTAGTGGTAAATCTTTTTCAAATCAATGCGTTGGACTGCCCATCTGAGGTAGACCTGACCTCAAATGATGTCTAATATCATGGTTTCTATGTTTGTGGATATTTAGTTGATTATTTGCTTATGGTTTAGGTGTAATCCTAATTTTACATTTTTACATTTGTTTGTATAGTTCGGATGGCCAAAAAATATCATCAGTTAATTCTTCACAGGTCTAGCTCAACCATGTTATTTTTCTATTCGTTCAAATGTGAAATTAATTGTTTATTTGTTCCCATGATTCTTATTATTGAAATATTTGGATCATGGATACTGCATCTGATGAGAGGGATATGAGTAGGGGAATCTATTGGACTGTAAATAGAAAAAATATTCTTTTTAAGTTCTGTAGGCATTTGGAAATGTGCAAAAATTTGGTTCGAAAATCAACATAATGAGTTCTTAGTGGCCTATTTTTCAGGAGTCTATTGGTTATAAAAAATGAAACTTTTAGTAGTTTGGTAATATATTATAGATCAGAAATCCAAAGGTACGGAAAACGAATCATTATCACTCATTAAAGGCATAAGTATGAAATTACACAGTTTGGTGTGGTGGGAGTGGGGGGGGGGATGAAATGCCAATGACTTCAACCCAATTGAAGACATAAATGGAAAGGGGTTGGTTGTGACATACGGTGTTATACAAATTGCTTAATAGGTATGTAATGAGGCATGGTACATATCAATAGTTTGGTCCAGGTCCCGGTCCATGTCTTTTAAAAAATGTAAAATTTAAAAAATAACATAAATTGACAATAATAAATATAGTAAACTTAAAATTCATCAATCTAAAATATGATTGAAAAAAATTATCAATTGTGATAGGATAGGCTTGGTCTGGGCTTTGGTTTGGTCTGGCATTTTTGGGCCTTCACTAGTTTGAGTCATTCCCTAAACACTACTTGGGTCGGGCGTATTGTAAGAAATATGTCTCACAGACTGTCCAGGTCTACGCCAGGCATCCAGCCATTTTTACACCCCTATTGAGTTTAACAACTATGTTGTTTTGTTATTGTTTTTTACATTCAACAGTATTTTTGGACTCTAAAAATTGTGTTCTTACATTCATGTTACTTTAAATAGAACCTCTACTTAAATAAACATTGCGATGTTGCAGGTTTTCCAATCCCCAACATAGCAACCACTTTCTCTGCAATTATTTTACATTATAACCACTCAACAGGCTAGTAAGATGGGGTTTTGGGAGTGTTGGATTGATATATGTATTAATATTGTTTGAATTCATTATAGACCGAGTTCACAATTGACCGGGGAATGGTGGATTCTAGAAGGAGAGCTATTTAAGACACAAGGGCAATCTATGCCGAATTTCATTTTACGATGCATTAGATATTATTCACCATAGTAGTCAATCTCGTATCATGGTGCGATGCGGCGAGGTTCTAGCAGGATTATGTGCACAATCTTCAACTCAACTAATGTAGCATCAGTGCATATTCAATGGCTAAGTGTACTAGTATGGTTTTTCCAACAACGTGCTATATAAAGACCATAATGAAAAATGAAGAGATTATTAAATGGAACTGTTTCCCCCTTGCTTGCGGGAACATGATTTGAACCATGGGGCGGTGTGGTTCTTATATATTTGGAGGTGACATGTATAGTTATTAGACACTAAATAAGGCTAATATTCATTGTTAATATACATAATATACATGTTCTTTATTCTTCATAAACACCATTTTAGTGTATTTTACACTTTGAACATCATTTGAAGTACCCAATGATTCATCTGATTATACATATTTTAATTTGATATTTGATTTTTAAATTTATCTACACTCCAATATGAACATGTTTCATTCAGGGATCAATGGATAATTCATGGAATAAGATGGATATATTTTGTGATGAAAGGAAGCAATTCTAGAGAAGGCAGATTGGACACCATCCCACGGATGAGATGGTGGGGACCAACATATAGGCTCAATGAATCCCAAATTTAGTGGTATGATAGAAGAAATGTCGGTGAACAAATAACTCTGCAATATCCAATGCTAATTCAGCTTCCATGTTGTCCATTTAGGCATCCCAAGTTAGAGATAAAATTCTGGGTCAGATTCTGTGGTCCAGAAAAACAGCGCACCAATTAAACCATATCTCTAAAATCATAACTCTTTTTGGGCTGAGATTTTACAGGATGTTAGGGAACATCCGGATATTAATTTACGTCTTCTATGGACAACCAACATTCGGCCATATATAAGGTGTTTCAAGCACGTCTGTTCGGAGCATGAAAGTTGGATTCCTTTTTGGGTCAAGGGTGGAAAGTCTTCTTTCCACAAACATTCCACCACCATAGACCTACCTTACTCAAGTGGGATGACTTGTACTATTTGAGGCTCGACCCAAGGGCTAAAAAATTCCTATTTAAGGCAGTGGTGTTGGAGGATTTAAAAATCTTGGGTGCTTTGTTCAATTGTAATGTTATGCTGCAATTTTGTTGTCTCAAATTTGTCTTTCACGTGTAAGTTGTACAATTCACTTCAGTTTCTTATTAAAAGTTATTATTATTATCTTATTATGTTGTTATTCATATCACTTTGATACCATTGGATCAATATGTGAATTTATTCACACCAAACCTTGTGAAATTATTCACACAACGGTGGAGTGATCATTTTATTTTTCTTGTTTTCTTACTTCTCCATTTCCTCCCTCATGAGTCTACTTTCCGCTTCCATTGAAACCATGGGATCAATGGAGGGCTTAAACACTCATGGGTTTATCCAAGGGAGTAGCAAGTGGATTTATTTGATGTTTTTTATCACCCCATTAATGTATAATCACTTCTTTAATTGATATTTTTATTTGATGATTTTTAAACTCCATCATCCTTTTTGAATTTAAGGCCACACACTTCAAGTGCTAATACGAAACTTTACCTTGAAGTGATAAAAACATTGATCCTTCAAGTGTATAGGTGATTAGTATTAAAGGGTGTAGGAATTAAACCATTAAGTGATGATGTTGTTTTATCTCCTTAAATGAACCCATCTCAAATATAAGAAATTGAAACCACTGAAATGGAAATGCGTCCAATCCACCCCGAGCAATAACCTATGATCAACTGATTATTTTAAATTGAATTTACTTAAGTCTCTTAGAGTTACTTTAAACCCATCTAAAATAAACCAAAGTTGTCCACTTAATAGCCAAAAATAATCCTTAGAATTTGCGTGTCTATAGGTTACTTCTTAGGTCTCTGTGGATTCAACAACCCAAGCTAGACTACAAGGACCGTCCTACCTTCTTCTTTTGGGTAAATTTGAGCGAGAATCAAATTTTGGCGCCTTTTCTCGGGACCCAATTAAGTCATATAAACACCCTTTCTATTCTCCCTCATTTCTTCTTTTCTCATCCAAATTCTCTTATCTTGTCCCGTACTCGTTTTTTTTTTGGCGCATGTCCTCCTACACCCACGATCAATAAAACCGTCTAGTTAGGGTGGATAGTCCTAGGGTTGGGGAGTCATGTACACAAAGGGAACTCATTCCATTAGATCCTAATCTTCCTATTACTCTAGAGTCCAAAATTGAGCCCATTTAAATGGAAGGTCTTCAAAGAAACCAACTCATAAACCCAGGTGGAAATCAAAATGGAAACCCAAATGAGGCAGCCCCAAACTTGGGGAATGCGGTCGATCAAACAATGAATGACTACCTCTCACCTTCTTGGATCAATGCACCCTCATGAATTAGACACAATTCCCTAGGAGATTCCAAATAAATATTTAAACCTCATTTCCTAAACAATCTTCCCACATTCCATGGAATGGAGTCCGAGATTCCCTACCTTGACATTAAGGAGTTCAATGACATTGTAGAAACCATGTGTCCCCCACATCAACTAGAATCATCTAAGATGAGGCTATTTACTTTTTCTTTAAATTATCGAGCTAAAAATTGGCTAAACAATTTGATACCATCATCCATAAACTCTTGGGACCAACTACAAAGAGAATTCTACAAAAAATACTTTCCCCACCACAAAACAATTGCACTTAAAAAGAGCATCCAAAACGTTTTTGAAAAAGAGGGAGAGTCATTCTATGAAACATGGGAGAGGTTCAAAGACACTCTAAACATGGTTCCACACCATGGTTTTTCTATTCCAGAACAAGTGAAAATATTCTATGAAGGGTTTGGTCCAGTGAACAAACAATTCATTGACATGATTTGTAATGTAACCTTTAAAAACAAAGCCCCAAATGATGCTTACGAGTATCTAGAAAGCCTTTCTGAACAAAAAAACATGGGGAACTTAACCTTATTCTAAAAATCCACAAATAAATACTATAATTCATACACTTAGAGAAGAGGAAAGCCTTAGGGATAAACTTGCAACACTCTCTAGGAAGGTTGAAGAGATAAAACATAGGAAAGTCCCTAAAATCCGAACTGTAGACCTTGTTTGCACAATTTGTGACAAACATGACCATAAGACAGAAAACTACCCAACTATTCCATCCATTAAGGATGTTCTTTTAGGAGGACCTACAGTGGAAGTAAATGCTTTGAACATTCAAAATCCTCAATACCAAAACAACTTCAACCCAAGGTATAATGACCACCCAGGCTTCCACTGGAAAGATAACCAACAACCTAGTCAACCACATGGACAAAATCCTTACCCCCATCAGAACTACCAAACCCATAACCAGTTCCAAACCCAACCAATCCAATACCAACAGCCACCGATCCATTTTCAACAAACTATCCCACCTCCAAAATATCCCCTCTGGGATAAACCAACCTACTCAAGCACCCACCGAAACTGTTCCACATATCCTACTAGAAAAACTGTCCAAACAAATGGAAAGGATGAACTCAAAATTCTCTTCCCTTAAACAAGAACTTAAAACCATAAAAACTGGAAAGGCACCCATTCCTACTCAAGTGGTTCCATCATCAACTTCAAGGGGAGAGTCAAGTTGCACTCAAACAACTCATGAACAACTAAAGGTTGTGACTGTTTTAAGAAGTGGGAAATCAATTGAGAAACATGAACAAATAATTCAGAACCCACTTGAAGATTCAAACATGGGTGAATATTCAAATGAACCAAATGATCAAACAAAAAAACATGATAACATTGTTAAAGAAACAACTCTTTAAAAAAAACAACCCCACAACCTGCACCATTTCCTCAACGCATGAGGGGGAAAACCAAGCCTGAAGTGAGTGAAACTTTGAGGGAAATCTTCTCACAAGTCAAGTAGAACATTCCTCTTCTCAATTCCATCCAAACCATACCTGCCTACTCAAAGTACCTTAAGGACTTGTGCACTTTTAATAGAAAATTTTCACATAAAAACCATGTCTTTTTGGCTACTAATGTGAGTACTACCATTCAAGGGACCATTCCTACTAAGTTGAAAGACCCAGGTTTCCCTTACATCAATGTTGAACTAGGAGAAAGCAATGTTGTCAAGGCCTTGTGTGATCTAGGTGCTAGTGTTAATCTCATCCCCTATGTCGTGTACTGCTTGTTAGGCCTATAAGAAATCCAACCCACATCTGTCACACTTCAACTTGTTGATCGTAGCATTAGGGTTCCAAATGGGATTTTAAAGGACGTTCTGGTAAAGGTTGAAAACTTCATCCTCCCTGATGACTTCATTGTCCTTGACAACCATCCAAACTTAGGAAATAAGGAATAAACCCCAATCATCCTTGGCCGTACTTTTCTTGCAACAACCAACTCTGTTATCCGAGTCCGAAATGGGAACATGACCATCACCATTGGGAACATGAGTCTAGACTTGAACATCTATAATGAAATCTCACAAATAGGGGATGACGAGGACATTCTTGAAGTAAACATGATAGGAATAATTGATAATTAATCCATAGAACATCAAGGAAAATTTGATGGATGATTAAGTCGGGATGATATTGATTTCTTTTGTTCATATGAAAGAAGTTTATCTCCTTGGATTGAATCATTTTCAAATTGCTCTTATGATGAATTCCTAGGTCCAACAATCAGTGAAACCTTTCAGCAAACCACATACATGGATACCTATCAAACGCCATTCCCTAAATCTGTTCAATCCAATATAGTAGCTGAAACTTCTACATGTGGGGAATCTATCATGTCTAGCACTTTAGGAAATAAAATTGATCTGGATCCAATGTCCTAATCTTCTGCTGAAATTCTGAACCAACCTGATCTTGAATTGAAGGAACTTCATGCTGCACTAAAGTATGCCTTCCTAGGGGAAAATCAAACACATCGTATTGTCATTTCTTCTTCTATTGAATCCAATCATGAGAGGATGCTACTAGATGTCCTTAGGAAACATAAGAAAGCCATTAGTTGGACCCTATCTGATATTCCCGGGATTAGACCACTTTTTGGGACTCATAGGATTGTTCTGGAATATGATTCAAAGCCATGTCTTCAACCTCAACGGTGACTCAATCCTAATCTCATGGAGGTAGTAATAAAAGAACATCTAAAATTGTTAAAAGCTGGTATCATAAATCCCATAGATGAGAGTGATTGGGTGAGCCCAATCCAAGTGGTTCCAAAAAAGGATGGAATCACAGTGATAACCAATGAGGATGGAGAGATTTTTCCAACAAGGGTGAGTAGTGGATGGAGGGTCTGCATTGACTATAGGAAACTAAACTCATTCACCAAGAAGGACCATTTCCCCTTATCATTCATTGACCAAGTCCTTGAGAGAGTGGTAGGTCATTCCTTCTACTATTTCTTATATGGGAACTTGGGGTACAAAAAATTGAGGTCTCCATAGATGATTAAGGGAAGACTAAATTCACATGTCCATTCAGAACCGTTGCATTCAAACGCATGCCCTTCGGGTTATGCAATGCCCCGGGAACCTTCCAGCGGTGCATGATGGGAATCTTCTCAGACATGATAGGGGATTTTCTAGAGGTCTTCATGGATGACTTCTCTATGTTTGGGGATACATTTGAGGGATGTATGTAGAATGTGGAGAGAGTCTTCTCAAGATGTGAAGAAAATAATCTGGCCCTAAAATCAGAAAAATGCCATTTCATGGTTAAAGAGGGACTTGTTCTAGGCCATCTGGTCTTGAGTAGGGGGATTGAAGTTGATAAAGCAAAGGTTGACATCATTCTTCACCTTCCATCACCCAAAACTGTCAAGGAAGTGAGGTCATTCTTTAGACATGATGGTTTCTATAAAAGATTCATTACGGACTTTAGTTCAATATCCCGCCCCCTTTGTGCTCTCCTAGTAAAGGATTCTCCATTTGTTTGGACAGAAATCTGTGAGGGTTCATTCTCAACCCTAAAATCCTCTCTCACCTCTCCTCCCATTATGAAATCTCAAAATTGGAACCTTCCTTTTGAACATATGTGTGATGCTAGTGACTTTGTTGTTGGAGCTGTGTTATGACAATGCTATGATAAAACTCTTTATGTCATTTATTATGAAAGAAAATCCTTAAATGATTCCCAAATAAACTACACTAATAAAGAAAAGGAGTTACTTGCTATTGTGTTTTCTTTAGAGAAGTTTAGGTCCTACCTCTTCGGATCCCCCATCACTGTGTTCACTGAACATTATGCACTAAAATACCTCTTCCAAAAACAAGATTCCAAGGCTAGACTAATTAGGGGGGTCCTTCTCTTACATGAATTTTACCTCATAATGAAGGATAAAAAGGGCGTTGAAAATTGTTTGGCTGATCACCTCTCTTGGATGGAATTCAAAGACAAATCAAACCACCTCTCTGTGTCTGATTCATTCCCTGATGAACACCTATACTCTGTGAGTGACTGCCCTTGGTATACCGACATAGCCAATTTCATAGTTACAGGAATCATTCCAAAATTCTTAGAGACTCAAGCTCGAAGGATATTCCTTTCTGATGTTAGGCACTATGTGTTTGGTGATCCATACCTCTATAAGTTCTTCCTTGACCAAGTCATTAGGAGTTGTGTTCCAGAATCTGAAAAAGAGTCCATCCTTAAATTATGTCATAGTGAGGCATGTGTAGGTCACTTTTCCTCTAAGAAAACATCTTCTAAGATTCTTCAATGTGGTCTCTTCTTGCCCACCATCTCAAGGGACTTCTACACATTTTGTCAAAGATGTCCTAGGTGTCAACAAGTAGGGTCCATCACAAAAAGGAATCAAATGCCACTCACTCCCATCTTAGTGGTTGAAATATTTGACTGTTGGGGAATTGATTTGATGGGTCCCTTCCCAAAATCTCGGTGATACCTATACATACTATTAGCTGTTGATTATGTCTCAAAATGGGTTCAGGCCATTCCCACTAAGTCCAATGATCATCATGTTGTGATTCGATTTCTGAAAGAGAACATAATTTCTCAATTTGGAATTCCTAGGGATATAATCAGTGATCGAGGAACCCATTTCTGCAACCACCCATTCTCTTCACTCATGTCTACGTATGGTATTTCTCATAAAGTGTCCACTGCATACCATCCTCAAACCAATGGTCAAGCTGAGTTACCAAATAGAAAGATTAAGAAAATTCTTGAAAAAACTGTCAACCCCTATAGGAAATATTGGTCCGAGAAACACACAGATTCTCTTTGGGCCTATAGAACCGCATATAAAACCATTTTAGGAATGTCCCCACATAAGTTATTTTATGGAAAATCATGCCATTTACCTTTTGAAATTGAGCATAAGGCCTTTTGAAAAATTAAGAAAATGGATTATGACATCTCATTGGCAGGAACAAAAAGGAAATTAGATCTCAACGTACTAGAGGAACTAAGGATGGAGGATTATAAAAATTCAAAGATCAATAAACCTAGAGTTCAAGCCTACCAATCTAGGAATATCAAGGTGAAACATTTTGAACTGGGAAAACTTGTGCTCTTGTATAGTTCAAAACATCATTTACACCCGGGAAAGTTAACGTCTAGATGGTCAGGACCTTTCATAGTGCATCATGTGTACCCCCATGGGGTAGTAGAGATTCAAGATCCCACAAGTGGTTACATTTTCAAGGTCAATGGTGAATGGTTAAAACCATTCATTGAATCATTCAATAAACATGAAATAGAGGTTGAGCTAACTGAGCCAACCTATGAACCAGGAAAAATTGATATATTTAGGGTCCATTTCAGGGTAACAACGTTAAAAAAAACGCTGAATGGGAGGCAACCCATGGTTTTCATGTTTCCAATAATTTTGTTGTTTTAATCAACTTTATATTTTAAAATAGGGTTAATGAGACATTTTCATATTTCAAAATAAAAAAAATTAAACTGTTGACCTGTTCTTCTATAATGAGTATGGATGGGTATGAAAGGGGAGCACCATATTCATCCGCGTCACGTGGTGTGATATTTGAGTAATACCTTAACCAGAAATTTAAAAAGAAGACAATGTATCATCAGTTTAATTTACTTTATTTTTATATGTTTGTAGGTTAAAAAATACAAAAAAATATAATAATAAAAAAAGTCCACATCGTAGGTCATGGGGAAAACCCCGTCACAACTAACAAAGTTGCGGGGATTCAATCTCGGGACTGAAGGGAGACAGGGGCGCGCACTTACCACTGACCTACGGCTTCATGTACTTCCTTATTCTATTATTTATATATATATACTTTTATTTTACTTCCTTTATTATATATATATATATATATTGTTTTGTTTGTTTTTTTCCTTTTTCTAATAGGGAACTCTTCAAGTGACATGGATATCAAAGGATTGAAAGGAAGAAACAAGAATTTCAACTTCAACCACCAGGTGAATTCATTACATGACCCTCATTTTCAATTTCCTTTTTGAACATTCATTCTCTACCTCTACCCACTTCTAAATTTTCTTTTCTTTACACACTGGGGACAGTGTTATTTTATGTTGGGGGCAGAGATAAAATAAAAAATTCCTTTGTGTCAAAAAAAAATTATAAATGATTGGAAAGAAAAAATTGTGTAAATGGAAAGAAAAATTCCTTTAACTTTGAACATAGTAATACACATTTCACACATTGAAACTGAATATCAAATAATTTAGTATACCATAATTCTGAATTTAATCCTTGTACAATTTCATGAGCATAGATTTTGGAAAGTGTGGCTGTCCAATGTGATATTTCATCATTTATATTTTCATCCAAATAAAAAAAAGATCACAATGCACGTCCTTTGGATAGTGGGGTATTATTTTGAGTTCATGGGGTCCCCTAAATAAATAGCTTAGGTTTGGTGATCATTTTAGTTTAATATGAGTATTAAAAAAAACTGTACGCATAGAGCAATGAAATGACCTAATGTGTGGCTTTGGGCACTTGGGGATCGTGACTCCATAGTTGTCTGGCCTAGAGTTAGTAATTTTCTCTCTATTTATGCTAATTTAAATTTGTTTTGGACTGAGTTAACTCGAGATGATGCCCGAGTATGTGGGCTTTACTTGGTGCCCTAAGGACTTTGAGCCTGGGAGTCATCGGCAAAGTCTCGCTACAGGGGTTGACTCTTTTGAGTGCAACTTCAATTACCATGGAAAAATTGCAAAAACAAAAAAAACAAAAAAAACAAAAAAAAAATTATACAAAAAAATGAATACTCATCTTAATATTAAAATGTGATTCCACCTAGAACTTCCATAATTTCCCATTTGAATAAAGATGAACCCCCATGTCTATTGTGATGCACAACACATCCTCATACTTAATTGATATTGGATGAAATATGGAAATGTATTTGAACAAAGGAATGGGCTTGGGATTGGGATCTGATTATGAAACTATCTTGTATTAAAATATTTTGATGGGTTTCATGATTGATTGGTATAAGGTTTTTTGGTGATCATTGTGTATTAAAATGTTTTTGGAAAAGGGAATTTGAATTTCATATTGTTGAGATATATTTTTCTCGGGACTAGCAAAACTCAAGTTGGGGGTGTGATTAGCCACTAAATGAGGCTAATATTCATTGTTAATATACATAATATTCATGTTATTTATTGTTCATATACACCATTTTAGTGCATTTTACACTTTGAACATCATTTCACATTATGATTGTAATACCTTCTTAAAATGCATTATTACGTGGTACATTTTTTTTACATCATTTGAAGTACCCAATGATTCATCTGATTATACATATTTTAATTTTATATTTTTGTAAATTGATATACACTCAAATATGAACATGTTACATTCAGGGATCAATTGAGAATTCATGGAAAAAGATGGGGATATTTTGTGATGAAAGGAAGCAATTCTAGAGAAGGCATATTGGACAGCAGCCCACTGATGAGACGGTGGAGCCCCACATACAGGACCAATAAATCCCAAATTTCGTGGTATGATATAAGAAATGTCTATGAACATATAACACTTCAGGATCAAATTTTATTCGGCCTCCATCGTGTCCATTTAGGCGTCCCAAGTTAGAGATAAAATTTTGGGCCAGATTCTGCGGCCAAGAAACACAGCCCACCAATTAAACCATATCTCTAAAATAATAACTCCTTTTTGGATGATATTTTATAGGGTGTTAGGGGACATAATGATATTAATTTAATTATTATATGGACCACCCAAATTCGGCCATATAGAAGGTGTTTCAAGCGCGTCTGTTCGGTGAATGAAAGCTAGATGCCTTTTCGAGTCAAGGGTGGAAAGTCTTCTTTCCACAAATATTCCACCACCCTAGACCTACCATACTCAAGTGGGATGAATTTTACTATTGGAGGCTCGAAACAAGGGATAAAAAATTCCTATTTAAGTTAGTGGTGTTGGAGGATTTAAAAATCATGGGTGCTTTGTTCAATTGTAATGTTATGCTGCAATTTTGTTGTCTCAAATTTGTCTTTCACATGTAAGTTGTTCAATTCACTTTAGTTTCTTAATAAAGGTTCTTCTTATTCTCTTATTCTATATTTCTTCATATCACTTTGATACCATTGGATCATGGTGTGAATTTATTCACACCAAACCTTGTGAAATTATTCACACAATGGTGGAGTGATCATTATATTTTTGTTGTTTTCTTACTTCTCCATTTCCTCCCTCATGAGTCTGCTTTCCGCTTCCATTGAATCCATGGGATCAATGGCAGGCTAACCCACTTATGGGTTGATCCAAGGGAGTAGAAAGTGGATGGATTGGATGTTATTTATGACCCCATTAATGTATAATCACTTCTTCAATTGAGATTTTTATTTGATGATTTTTAAACTCCATCATTCTTGTTGAATTTAAGGCCACACACTTCAAGTGCTAATACAAACCTTTACCTTGAAGTGCTCAAAAAATTGATCCTAAAAGAGTATAGGTGATTAGTATTAAAAGGTGTAGGCATTAAACCAGTAAGTGATGATGTTGTGTTATCTCCTTAAATGAACCCATCTCAAATATAAGAAATTGAAACCATTGAAAAGGAAATGCGTCCAATACAACCCAAGCAATAACCTAGGATCAACTCATTCATTTAAATTGAATTCACATAAGAATCTTAGAGTTCCTTTAAACCCATCTAAAATCAACCAAATTTGGCCACTTAATATTGAAAAACAGTCCTTGGAATGTGCATGTCTGTAGGTTACTTCTTAGGTCTCTATGGATTCGACAACCCAAGCTAGACTACTAGGATCGTCCTACCTTCTTATTTTGGGTAAATTTGAGCGAGAATCAAATAGTCACAGGATATAGGTATGTTTTGTATAGTTTTTATTTTATTTTCTTTATCACATTGGCCACTTAGGTATTTTACTTCTCTCTACGGATAGAGGGTAGTGATGCTATCCTGACTAGTTGATATAGATCACTTGTATACTGTAATACCATGAGGTGTGAGTGTGAGGAAACATTGGAAGATAGAGGAGCCTTGGGGTTTTCCATGATATGGAATTTTTTTTCTAAAACACTGTGTGAGAACCATTATGGAGTATGTTGGAGTCATGAAATAACCTTATGTTTCTCCATGAGATAGCATAAATAACACCAAGTGTCTCCAAGTGTCTCCATGCATCGTATCATCCTCGTGTGGGTTGGACACTCACCCAATTCTATCAAACCTATCTTATTCTATCCTCTCAGTAACATAGTCTAGACTCATCTCTCGAGGATTATCCCATGCCTTGATGCACATCTCATCATCCAACTACACAAGGAGGATTATTCACCTTATGATTGTCTTGGTTACAAAATCACACCATGTAGCACATATATACATTATATTCTCAATAATCCGGTCAATAAACTCATCAAAATCATGTATTATAACCCATCCCCACTAACTAGGTTCCATCCTAAGCTAAATCACACCAAGCCTCTTAGCATTATAATGCCAATCTATTTGACAATACCCAATACCCACACTATAATCTCATCCTTCATCTCTTTAGTTGATCTCTTGAATCATTAAATGGAGTAAAACCTTTCATAATAAATTTTATATACTCAGAGGGACCATCCCACTCTAATAACCTACCAAGATTCCAATCCATCCTCATAGGTATTTCCTCATCAAACGCTTGATGTACCATTGTCACACTTATCACTACAAGACCCAATCCTCTTAGGAATATTTTACTTGATCTAATTCTTCATATTTAGTGACATCAATCACATTAAAGTGCATAAATGTCAGTTGGACACTACATTCCAAGAATTATTCACGTGGACAGGCCCCATAATAATAAACTAAGAACTAAAACCATAAATAATAATTCCAAATACATGAATCATTTTTAAATAAATATCTCAAGTGTAAACATAAAAACCAAGAATAATAAGACCTCATCCCTTGTATCGAAAAAAAACCAAAATAAGTTGAAACTCTGGCCAAATTGATTATATAACATTAATAGGAAGAGTAATAGTTAATTAATAGTAATGTACTATTTCATAGTATCATTTTGAAACATTGATCTGTTTCCCCTTTTCTTGTAGGAACATGATTTGACCCATGGGCGCTGTGTTACATATATGTTGGGTGGTGATAGGTTTAGTCATAGGAGACATGTATCTTTTAGTTTAGTTTTTATTTTATTTTGTTTATATCAGAGGTCACATAGATCTTTTACTGCTTTCTTTGGATAGAGGGTAGTTATATTCTATGAAGGGTGCCAGAAGGAGTTCAGATTGTTTCAATCCACTGGACTTTGATCCGAGGTAAGATTCTATGGTTACTACTTTTCTCACAACTCATGTATTTGGGGCTTTAGTTTTTTTGACTCCATATTATTTTTTCGATAGGGTGTTGGATTTTTTTTGTGTTGGTTTGGGGGGATCTGGTTCTCTGCTGCCAATATAGGTAAGGATTTAATGCCATTGGCTAGTTTCTCACTAGTTATGTAGCATCCTTCATGTGTTTTACGGTTCTTAATATCCTTTGTGTTGTGCATTGATCCCTGCTCATTGGTTTCGAGTCGCCATGTCAAAGGTGACTCATCCTTCATGTGTTTCAAGAGTCTGTTTTTTATAACAAAAGATCGGTTTCTATAATGTGAAAGACAACTACATAGGATTTATTTGGTATCTTGGTCAGAATATGATGCCCCGCTGATGTTGCTGGACCGGGCCAACATGCGTTGGTCTCACTGCGGTCACGCCGCGGTCATGCCGCAGTCACGCAGCCGTCACGTTGTGGTCGTGTCGCGGTCACGCTGTAGTGACACCGCGGTCACACCGCGGTAATGCCGTGATTTGGCCCTACTATAGGATGAAACCCCTCAGAGGTTCGCAGTCCTGTCGGAATTCAATGTATGATACCTATATAGAGTTTTAGATACATTACCCATCCATAGTTAATGGGGAGGGAGGTGACAACCATAATTTTTCATAGCTTCCTCCTACTCCCTTCACTCTTGGCCGAAAGATGATGCCCTGTAGATGTCGCTGGACAGGGCCAACACGTTGCAGTCATGCCACGGTCTCACCGCGGTCTCGCCACGACCACGCCACGGTCACGCAGCGGTCATGCAGCGGTCACGCCGCGTTCACACCGCGGTCTCGCCGCCCTCTCGCCGTGGTCACCCCACGGTCACGCCGCTGTCATGCTGCGGTCCCGCCATGATTTGGCTATACTCCAGGATGACACCCCGCTACGGTTCACAGTCCTGTCGGAATTTGATGTTTGATACCTAGATAGACCATTAGATACATTACCCATCTATAGTTAATGTAGAGGGAGGCGATGATTGGAATGTTGCCCGGCTTCCTCCCGCTCCCTTTACTCCTAGCCGGAAGATGCTGCCCTGCGGATGTCGCTGGATAGGGCCAAAACACCACTGTCTCGCCGCGGTCACGCCGCGGTAATGCCGTGATTTGGTCGTCCTCTAGGACGACACCCCATGGCGGTTCAATGTCCTGTCGGAATTCGATGTATGATACCTAGATAGAGATTTAGATACATTACCCATCCATTGTTAATGGGGAGGGAGGCGATGACCGGAATGTTCCCCCGCTTCCTCTCGCTCCCTTCTCTCCTGGCCTGAAGTTGTTGCCCAGCGGATGTCACTAGACCAGACCAACAGTTGTGGTCATGCTGCGGTCACGCCGCGGTCATGCCACGGCATGCTGCGGTCACACCGCGGTCACGTTGCGGTCACGCGTGGTGTGGCAGGTATCACTCTAAATGTCTCTCTTTTGTTTAAAATGGATATCATTTTATGTATAAACAACTAGAATACGAAAAACTGACCAAACGTATTCAGATTGTGTTGATACTTTTGAAAAACGATCCATGGATCATATGTGACATGTATAAGTCAACCCCGCCTCAATCTGAGGCGCGCTGTGGCTAACACCACTCAAAGTGTCTCACCTTTATTTGAAATGGGAAACATTTTAAGTGAAAACAACAACTCACATAGGGAAAACTGACCAAACGCATTCAGATTCAATTGATACTTTATCATAACTATTCATGTGTCAACTGTGACGTATAAGAGTCAACCCCGCCTCAATCTGGGGCACGGTGTGGCCGATATAACTCCAAATGTATGTCTTTTGTTTAAAATGGATATCATTTTAAGTGAAAACAACAACTGACATACGGAAAACTGACCAAACACATTCAGATTATGTTGAAACATTAGGAAAATGATCCATGGATCATATGTGGTATGTACAAGTCAATCCCACCTCAATCCAAATCATGGTGTGGATGAAACCACTCAATGTGTCTCTCTTTTGTTTTAAATGAACATCATTTTAAATGAAAACAATAAATGACATAAAAAATCGACTAAATGCATTCAGATTCGGTTGAAAATTTAGGACAATGATCCATGGGTCATATGTGGCATGTAAGAGTCATCCCCGCTTCAATCTGAGGAGTGGTGTGGCTGACACCACTCAAAGTGTCTCTCTTTTGTATAAAATGGACAACATTTTAAGTGAAAACAACAACTGACATATGGAAACCCGACCAAACAAATTAAGATTTTGTGGAAACTATAGGAAAACGATCAATGGTTCATATGTGACGTGCATGAGTCAACCCTGCCTTAATCCAAGGCACGGTGTGACCGATATCACACTAACTGTCTCTCTTTTGTTTAAAATTGACATCATTTTAAGTAAAAACAACTGGCATATGGAAAATCAACCAAACATATTCGTATTCTGTTGATACTTTAGAACAACGATCCATGGTTCTTATGTGACATGTACGAGTAAACCCCACCTCAATCTGAGGTGCGGTGTGGCCATAACCACTCAAAGTGTCTCACCTTTCTTTAAAATGGAAAACATTTTAAGTGAAAACAACAAATCGCATACAAAAAACTGACCAAACGCATTCAGATTATGTTGATACTTTATGAAAACAATTCATGAGACATCTGTGATGTGTACGGGTCAACCTCGCCTCAATCCAGGGCACGGTGTGGTTGGTATCACACCATTTGTATGTATTTTGTTTTAAATGGATATCACTTTACGTGAAAACATTAACTGACATACGGAAAACCGATTAAAAGCTTTCAGATTCTATTGAAACTTTAGTAAAACAATCCATGGGTCATATGTGACATGTATGAGTCAACATCGCCTCAATACAAAGTGTGTTGTGGCTGACGCCACTCAAAGTGTATCTCTTTTGTTTAAAATTAACATCATTTTATTTGAAAACAACAAATGACATACGAAAAAAAACAAATGCATTCAGATTCTGTTGAAAATTTTGAACAACAATCCATGGGTTATATGTCACATGTACGAGTAAACCCTGTTTCAATATGAGGTGCGGTGTGGCCAACACCACTCGAAGTGTCTCTCTTTTGTTTAAAATGGACAACATTTTAAGTGAAAACAACAACTGACATACGGAAAACCGACCAAATGCATTTGGATTTTATTGAAACATTAGGAAAATGATCCATGGGTCATATGTGACATTTAAGAGTCAACCCCGCCTCAATAAGAGGTGCAATGTGGCCAGTATCACACTAAATGTCTCTATTTTATTTATAATGGACATCATTTTATGTAAAAAAACTGGCATTCAGAAAACCATCCAAACGTATTCAGATTTAGTTGATACTTTAGCACAATGATCCATAGGTCATATGTGACATCTATAAGTAAACCCCACCTCAATCTGAGGCACGGTGTTTCCAACACCACTAAAATTGTCTCACCTTTCTTTGAAACAGAAAACATTTTAAGTCAAAATAACAACTGGGATACGGAAAACTGACCAAACGCATTCAGATTCTGTTGATACTTTTTGAAAACAATTCACGAGTAATTTTGACATGTACGAGTCAACCCCGCATGAATCTGAGGCACGGTGTGTCCGGTATCACTCAAAATGTATGTATTTTGTTTAAAATGGACATCACTTTTAAGTAAAAACAACCGGTATATGGAAAAATGAGCAAACATATTCGGAATTCTGTATGCAACATAATTTATTTTGTATGTTTTATTGATCATTATTGTCAAAGTCGGGCTGAGGTGCGCACCTTGGAAAGGGAAGTGGTGAGGTGAGGCTGGAGCACCTCTCCACCTACAGCGCAAGGCGACTTCACTGAGGCACGCCAATGGGGCGCACCCCACCTGCCATTCCATGAGGTGCTCGGGCGCCATGCGATATAAAGGCACGCCTCACTCTCAACTTCCTTGTTGGGAGGCGACAGTACTGGCAGGAAGAGAAGTGGATGATGTTGGCGACGGCTGGGGTTTTGAATGTGTGGTAGATGAATTGTTGTAGCATAGATCGGGGTAGGAGGCGGAAAGGCGGGAAAGGTGGAGATCGGGGTTGGAGGTGGAAATCATGGTGTACCATAATGGAAATTGGGGTAGTCGTAATTTCAATTAAATATAATATTTAAAAAATTAATAAAAAAACACAGTAGACTAATTTTTTTTTTGCAAGGAAAAATATAGCAGACTATAAAAACATTACTGTGATCACTCACAGAAGAACCTCTTAAAAAATATCATTATGTATTTTAATTTTAATTTTTTGTTGAATTTATGTTTTTTAAAATTTAAAATATTCTTCAAAACTATATATAGTTAATTATGTGTGCATGTTCCTTAGTTGTGCCTCACGTCGCGCTGCGCCTCGCGCCGCATCCCCAAATGGTCTTTGCTTCTTATTGCGCCGCGCGCCTTTGACAATATTATTTTTCGCTGCTTCAGTTCCTTCTAGATCTCAGTGAACTTAATGGTAAAGTCTTATGGTTTCTTCAAGTATACCCGAGGCATCAGACAAGGAAACCCTATCTTGACATTACAATTCATCATCATTCAGGATGTTTTGAGCCGGCTCATCCAGAGGAGTATCAATAATGGAGGCATTCTGCCGTATCATTGTCGATCAAGGACCCCAACAACTTCCCACCTTATGTTTGCCTATGATACCATATTATTCATGAATGGAATGAGGAGATCAATATGATGTCTGAATGGTATACTAGAAAAATATTGTCGTCGGAGTGGCCAGTCCATCACCAAGCGGAAAAGTGATTTCTTTATCTCCCACAAGTCCTCCATCGAGAGAGTGCAAACTGTTAGTAGTCTGCTTGGTATCCAAAGGGGTGAGTTTCCTATGGTCTATCTATCCGTGCCTGTCTTGCATAGGAGACTTCAGATTCGAGACTTCGACAAACTCTTCAACAGGGTTTCAGATAGGGTGTTTAACTGGAAAAATAAATTCTTATCATTTGGAAGATGCATTTCCCTAGTGAACAACGTTCTGGTGGCCTCTCGGATTCCTGGTCTGTCCTCTGTCAAAGTTACCAAGGGTGTTATCAAATCGATTGTTAGGATACTTGCCAATTTCATCTAGGATTTGTTATCGGAGAGAAAGAAACACTGGTTAGCCTGGGGGAAAATGGTGTGGCCTATGAAAGAAGGAGGCATCGAGGTGCGCAACCTGGTGGACACCCTTTATTACATGCATGCAAGGCTTTCATGGAGTGTCCTCGAACAACATACCCTATGCGGGACTACCATGTATGCGTACGTGATGTGCCTTAGCGCTCAGGTGAGGGGGAATCTTTCTTCCCTTTGGTCGGTGATAGGCCCTATTGTTGAGATCCTTCGTCCCTTTTCAAGATGGGTGGTGGGGAAGGGAGAGATATCCTTCTGGAATCAAGATTGGTGTGGCACAATGTTGGGTTTCCCTAGATGCCCGGCTATGAATATTTCACTCAAGGTGGCCAGCCTCTTTCCTAGCTTCATCGACTAGGCTTTGGATAAGGAACAACAACAGTGTTTTCAACTCATTGAGCTTAATGAAGAGGAGGACAAGTGTGTGTTCAAGGCCTCCTCCTCGGGCCTGTCATCGTCGAAGGATTTCCACCGCATTGGTAATGGACCGGAGCAGAATAAGGGCTAGGATGGGCTTATTTGTGTGAAAAACATCCCCACCAAGATCAACTTCCTCACATGGAGAATTCGAAACAAAGGCCTCCTGACAGATGAAAATATCTGTAGGTGTGGTATCCCCCTTGCATCCAGGTGCGTATTCTGTAGTGTTCATAGTGAATAGAGCATTGGCCATCTATTATTCGACAGTAACTGGGAACACGAGGTTTGGAAACTCCTGGGGGAATTTGTGTTACTTCCCTCGGACGGTTCCATCCCTTCCTTTATTGTTATGTGGTTTCAAGGTTCTGAGGGAAGAGGTACGGAGAGGGTGGCCTGTGAAGTACTACTGCAAGTGGGGTGCTGGACCATTTGGCAGGTTCGGAACAAATCAAAGCATGAGGGGTGGGGGTTTCGGCATGTACCATTATTTTTTGGGCAAAAAATCTACTACTGGATCTGAAAATAGCTATGAGGACATGGAAGGTAGCCCCTATGTTTTTTCGGCTCCAAATGGGCTCCAATATGGACATGGCACCAAGATGTAGGGAAGGAAATTGGGTTCTATGGAAACCTCCTTCGGTGGGTTTGAAACTTAATATAGATGTTTCTTGAATCCAAGGGAACCGAAGTAGAGGTGGAGTAGTACGTGACCACAATGGTTCGGTTTACCTCACTTTCTCGGCCATACTGGGCCAGAGGACTTCTCTGCAAGCAGAGGTGAAGTAAATTCTCACCGGGATCAACCTTTGCATGGAAAAGGGTCTTGCAATCTTTGAAATTGAAATAGACTCCATTAATTTTTACAACTCCTTTAAAGGAAACACCGAGTCTCCTTGGTCGATTAAATATGTCATCAGAAAATGTAGAAGTATGATTAATAATGGAGTGAGTATCCTTTACACCTAGAGAGATGGGAACAAGGTTGCGGATCACTTGACCGTGGTGGAAGTCAACAACACGGAGCATGTGTTTCTTCCCACTGTAGGGAGTATCTAGCCCAAGGGGATTGACTGTATCAAAGGGGAAGCACTAGGTATTCATCAATTTAGACCACCCTAGGCCGTCTTGGATATGGGTGGAGGGGTCTTCCCCTGGGGCCTCTTCTGTGTCTGTTGTTTTTTCCTTTCCCTTCTGTTTTTTTCCTGTGTACTTTTCCCCTCTTTCAATAAAAAATTTCACTATTATGGTGAGAAATCAATTATGAATTCTGTATTGCATAGGGTAATTGGGTTCATATGCAAGATTATAATTGTGGTACATTCCATGGTTATATGAGTATCCTCTTTTTATGTGCTTTTGTGTGCTATAGCGAGTGTTTGTTGCTATTAATAGTGTATTCAGGTGTATGTAGTTGAGTGTGCAGTGGTTTTGTTGGTGTATGTAGTTGAGTTTGCATGTGGTTTTGTTGTTGTTGAGTGTAGTAGGTGTTTTTTTGGTGTATGAAGGTGTTTGTTCTGTATTCCATGGTTTTCTTTAGTCTGCAGGAGTGGTGTTGTGGCTGTCTGCCATGGTTTTGTTGAGAGTGCAAGAGTGGTGTTGTGGTTGTCTGCCAAATTCTAGTATAACAGTATACTAATGGTTTAATAAAATCGTTGGTATAGTGATAAAAAATGAAAATGAGTATAGACAACGGTTCTCAAACCGTTGGGAATAATCCTATTTCACACCGCCAGTAGCCAGTATTTCCAATGGTTTGAACAACTGGGAATACTCCTATTTCACAGCCAGTATTGCCATTAGTTTTCATACCATTGGGAATAATCCTATTTCACACAGTATTTCCAATAGTTTTTAAACCGCTGGGATTCCTTTTATATACCAACGATTCAAATAACCATTGGGAAAATCTTGGATTACACTGCCTTTCCAAACGGTTGTACTAAAACTGTTGGTAATAGGCTATCCCAACGCCTTACTTTCCAACGGTTTGCAAAACCTTCGGTATATAGTATACCAATGGTTTGGCAGCCTTTATCAATGGTATGAAACTATTGGTAATGCCTTAGTTTCCAGTAGTGTTTTATATTTTTAATGGGGTTTATGTCTTTAATGTTTTTAATGTTTTATTTTTGGGTTTTCATGGTTTTAGGGGTTTTTACATTTTCTTTCTGATTTTTGTAGTTATTTTTTTTATATTTATGAGTTTTTATGTATTTTAGGTATTTTAAGAGTTCAGGGTTTGTTAGGGTTTTATATTAATTATTTTTTGTGGGATTTTAGGGTTTTTAGGGATGATTTGTTTTTTATATTTTTTTGATGATTTTCTTGTTTAATGGGTTTTTATAGGTTTTAGTATGTTTAATGGGTTTTATGTGTTTTTTTGTTTTTAGTGGTTTTTATGGGTTTTAGGTCTTTTTAAAATGTTTTATATTTTTATGCGTTTTAAGTGTCTCAAGGCTTTTATAAGTAATTAGGTGTTTTTAGTGTTTTTAGGTTTTAAAGGTTTTGTGAGGACTTTTTAGTGTTTTATAGGTTTTTACATTTTTAGTGATATTTAGTTCTTTTTTAATATTGTTATGGTTTTTAGGGTTTTTAGGTATTTTTAGGGTTTTAGGTTTTTTCAAGGTAACAGTTTTTAGGGTTTTGGGGGTTTTAGGTTTTATTGGTTCTAATTTTTTTAGTTTTGCAATGTTTTATTAGGTTTTTTGGGGTTTATGCGTTTTTATGTTTTTTGGGATTTTTATGGATTTTCAACAATTTTTATGGGTATTTAGGATTTGTAGGGATTTTGAGGGTTGTATGGTTTTTTGGTGGTTTAGCTTTCTATTTTTAGTTTTTTAATTTTTTAATGCTTTCTTTAATTTAATTTTTTTTTTGGTTTTAATGTTTTTTAATAGTTTTTAGTGGTATTTTAGTGTTTTTATGGGTTTTTAGGGTTTTTAGGTTTTAGGGGTTCTTATGGTTTTTAGGGGTTTTACGGGGTTTATGATTTTTATCATTTTAGATGCCTTTATTAGGGTTTTAAATAATTTTAGGTTATTAAGGTATACTTATGGGTTTTCAAGGTTTTTATTTATTTTATTTTTGTAACTATTTTTATGGATTTTTAGGATTTTTATGGTTTTTATGGGATTAAAGGATTTTTTACAGTTTTGGGTAGTTTTTGTGTTTTTAGGGGTTTTTTTGGTTTTTTGGTTTTTTAAATATTTTATGATTTTTCATGGTGTAATGGTTTTCAGTGTATTTAAATGTTTTTAAGGGTTAATAGGTGTTTTATACATTCAAGTGGGTTTTATGGGTTTTTGTGTTTTTATTGT
This sequence comes from Viscum album, assembly GCA_963277665.1. Classification (NCBI taxonomy): domain Eukaryota; kingdom Viridiplantae; phylum Streptophyta; class Magnoliopsida; order Santalales; family Viscaceae; genus Viscum; species Viscum album. Next base: position 1,303,958,016 of record OY728157.1, read on the forward strand.
ATTTATTGTTTTTTTGGGGTTTTATTGTTTTTAGGGGTTTTTTGTGTTTTTCTTAGTTTTTTTGTTTTTTAGTTTTTTTGTGTTCTTAAGATTTGTTTTTGTTTTAATAGGTTCTTTTGTGATTTTCTGGTCTTTTACTTTTTAGTTATTTGTATGGATTTTTAGGATTTTTATTGTTTTAAAGTGGTTTTCAGCATTTTGATGGTATAATGGGTTTTTTGGGGGTTTTGGGCATTTTGTTGAGTTTTTTAGGGGGTTTAAAGGTTATAGAAATTCATAAATTTTTTTGGTAAGTGTTTTAGAGTTTTAGTGGGTTTTTTGGGGTTTAATCATTTTTTTGGGTTTTCATGGTATTTAGTGTTTTAAGTGTTTTTAGGTTTTAAGGGATTAAGTGTTTTTGGTTTTTTGTGGTTTTCTTTTTATTTTTCATGGATTATTGTATTTTTTTACATTTTTATTGATTTTTTGGTTTTTTTTTGAAATTTTAAGGATTTTAGGGTTTTCCATGATTTTGAGGTAATTTTGGTATTTTGGGAGTTTTTTTGTTTTTTTGTTTTTTCTGTTTATTGAGTTTTTTTAGGTTTTAATATTTTTAGAGTTTTTAAATTTTTTAGTGTTTAAAAGTTTTTTTGTTTGTAGTTGGTTTTTTGTGTTTCTATGGGTTTTTAGGATTTTTATTGGTTTAAGGGGGTTTTATGGTTTTTAGGGTTTTAGGGATTTTTAGTGTCATTATAGTTTTTTGGGTTTTAGGGATTTTATATTTTTTTAGCGTTTTAGGTTTTCTTATGGGTTTTTAGGGTTTTAGGGTTTTTACATTTTAGGGGTATTATGGATTTTTTAGGATTTTATGGTTTTTATATTTTTTGGGAGTTTCATGTCTTTATTATTATTTTGGGTTTTAGGGTTTTTATCTATATTTAGTGTTCATTTAATTTTTATGGGTTTTAAATATTTTTTGTGTTTTTGTAAAAAATGTGTTTAAATGGTTTTAGAGCATTTAGTGGGTTTTATGGGACTTCTATAGGTTTTAAGGTTTTTAGTGTGTTTTATGTTTTTAAGGGATGTTATGGGTTTTAGGAATTTATTTAGATTTTTTACCGTTTTTTTGTTTTTAGGGGTTTCAAGTATACTTAGGTTTTTAAGGATTTCTTAGAGTTTTCAGGTTTTTTAGGGGTTTCAAATTTTTCTATGGATTTTAATGTTTTTTGAGGGGTTTTGGGGGGGGTTTTTTGGGTTTTTTTGGGTTTTTTGACTTTTTTTGCATTTGTAAATTTTTTTAGAGTTTGTGAAGTATTTATGGGATTACAAGGGATTTAGAGTATTCAATGGTTATTTTTGTTTATATGGGTTTTTCAGGTTTTTTTAATGTTTTTATGGGTTTTATGGGTTTTAATTTCTTTAGCATTTATGGTTTTTTTCGGTTTTTATCTTTTTTTATTTTTTGGGGGTTTTGTGTTTTTATGTTTTTCAGTTTTCTAAATGTGTTTTAGGGTTTTTTGGGTTTTTAACTTTTTTTTGAATATTTTTATAGTTTCTATAGTTTCTTGTTTTTTTGGATTTTAATAATTTTGTGAGTTTTATGGTTTTTTGGGGGGTTTTGGGGTTTTTTACATTTTTTGGGTTTTAACTGTTTTATGATTTTTTGTATTTTTTATCATTTTATGGGTTTATAAGGTTTTAAGAGTTTTTTTGGTTTTCGGGTTTTTATGGGTTTTTGCGATTTTTATGTTTTTAGGGATTTTTATTGTTTTTAGGTTTGTTATGCATATTTTGTTTTTTCTATGGTTTTTAATGTTTGATGTGTTTTTTAGGGTTTTATGTGTTATTAGGTTATTAATGTATTCTATGGGGTTTTCAATATTTTATGGGTTTTATATTTTTTGGGATTTTACGGATTTTTAGGATTTTTTTTCTATTTTAGGGATTTTAGGGATATTTAGGGTTTTAGGAATTATTTGATATTTAATTGTTTTTTTGATTTAATGGTTTTTTGAGTTTTTCATTCTTTTTAAGGTTTTAGTGTTTTTAACAGTTTTATGTTTTTAAATGGCTTTCATGATTTTTATTTTTATCTTCCATTTTTTATAATTTTTTATGGTTTTTAGTTATTTTTATGGTTTTTTGGTTTATTTGGGGGTTTTAGGGTTCTTATTATTCTATGTTTTTAGGCATTTCAAGTGTTTTTAGTTTTTAAGGTATTCTTAATGTTATTAAGGTACATTAGGGTTTTACTAAATTTTTATATATTTCTATGGATTTTTTATGATTTATAGGGTTTTATGGCGTTTATAGATTTTTAAGGGTTTTAGTGCTTTTTAGGGTTTTCGTGGTTTTTTGGGATTTTAGGGTTTTCTTTGAATTTATAGGGGTTTTAAGGTTTTTTAGAATTTTTTTAAAACTTTAGTCTGTTTTAAGGGTTTTTATTGATTTTATTGGACTTTTGGTTTGTTATGGGGTTTTAAAGATTTTAAACGTTTTTAGGGGCTTTATGGTATTTATGGTTTTTAGGGTTTTTTAGGAATTTTATTTTGTCAGTTTTATAGGAAGTTTAAGTATTATTACATTTTTGGGGTTTTCTAATGAGTTTTCTGAGTTTTTAGGGATTTTCATGACTTTTTTGGACATCTAAGTGGTTTTAAGGGAGTTAGGGGGTTCGAGCGGTTTTTGTGCTTTTTAGGGTTCTTAGGGTTTCATGGTTTTTTTCGGGTTTTTTAGTTTTTAGGAGTTTAAAGTTTTTTTAGATATTTTTAATATTTTATGGTTTTAATCTTTCTTTAGATTTTTTTAAGGAGTTTTAGAGTTATAATATGGTTTTGTTGGTTTTTGTTTTTTAGGCGTTTATATAGTTTTTATAGTTTTTCGAGTTTTTAGAACTTTTAGGTTTGTGATTTTAAAGGTATTTAGTGTATTTTTTTTATTTTAGTGATTATTATGGATTTTTATTGGTTTTATGGTTTCTATAGTTTTTTAGGATTTTGAGGGGTTTTAGTGTTTCTTATGTTTCTTTTGTTTTTTAGGTTTTAGGGGATTTTCTGTGTTTTTAGGCGTCTTTTGGTTTTTTAGAGTATTTTTATCTTTTTTTCATTTAAATTATTGTTTATTATTAATGGGTTTTAGGGTTTTTAGCATTATTATGTTTTCAGGGTTTTCATTATTTTTTGATTTTTAAGGTTTTCTTAGTGTTTTTCATGGTTTTATGGTTTTTTACATTTTTAGGGATTTTGTGGATTTTTTTGTGTTTTTACACATTTCAAGGGTTTTAAGGATTTTGTGGGTTTTTAGGGGTTTTTTTGTTTTTTTTAGGGTTCTTTTTATTTTTAGGGGTATTAATGTTATTATAAACATTTATTAGTTTTTGTGTTTTAAAGTTACTTTATAGTTTTAGTGTATTTTTTGGGTATTTTATTGGTTTTTATGATTTTAACGTTTTTTATAATTTTTCGGATTTTGGGGTTTTTAGGGGTTTTAGTGTTTTAATATTTCATAAGGGTTTTAATTATTTTTAGGGACTTGATTGATTCTTAGGGTTTTTAGGGGTTTTAGAGTTTTTTACATTTTTATGAATTTTTTGTATTTTTACGATTTGTAGGGGTTTTAAGGGTTTTAAGGTTTTTATAAGTTTTTTTTTGTTTTTTTGGTGTTTTAGATATTTTTTAAAACTTTTTGTGATTTTATGTGTTTTTAGAGTTTTTAAATTATTTTGGGGTTTAAAGGGTTATTTTATTTTTAGTGTGTTTTTCAATTTTTATGGATTTTATGAGTTTTTTTTATTTTTTATGATTTTTATGATTTTTGTGTTTTTAGGAGCATTTTATGTAGTTTGGGTTTTTTCAGTTTTCTATGGGTTTTCAGAGTTTTTAGGATATTATGTTTTTCAAAACATTTTTTTGTTTTTTTTACATTTTTGGGGATTTTTTATGGTTTTTATGGGGTTTTAGTGTTTTTTTATTAGGACATTATGGCTTCTAAGGGGTTTTATTGTTTTAATGGGGTTTTGGGGTTTTAGGGGCTTTTTGGTTTTTAGGGGTTTTATGGGATTTATATGTTTTTAGTTTTCATTGGGGTTCTTGATGTTTTTAGGGGTTTTATGTTTATTACATTTTTATGAATTTTTATGTATTTTTCTACATTTGTATGGGTTATTAGAGTTTTTAGGGATTTTGAGGTTTTTTATGGTTTTAGGGTTTTAATGGATTTCTTGGCGGTTTAGGTTTTTTTGAGTTTTTTGAGTTTTTTTATTTTTAGGGGGTTTAGAGGGTTTTTAGTGTTTTTAGTGATTTTTATGGTTCTATGGGTTTATATGGTTTTTTGAGATTTTTTTTGTGTTTTGGTTTTTAGGGGTGGCAGGTATTTTTTAGGTTTTTTAGTTTTTTTATATTTTTTGTGGTATATTTATTTTTAGGTTTTTAAGGTTTTCCTAGTGATATTCATGGTAATTAGGGTTTTTACTTTTTTTATTTTTAGGAATTTAAAAAAATTATTGTTTTTATGGTTTTGAGAATTTTTGGGGTTTTAGGGTTCTAATATGTTTTTATGTTTTTAGGTTTTTTTTCTATTTTTAGTGTTTTTAGGGTTTTTAGTGTCTTCTGCTGTTTGTAGTGTTCAAAGGGGTTTTGTGTTTTTAGTGGTTTTTTAGGACTTTTAATGTTTTTTGGAGGTATTATAATTTTTTGAGCTTTTAGGTTCATTTTTACTTTTATGTTTTTATGGGTTTTGAGTGTTTCTAGGTTTTTATGGATTCTATAGAGGTTTTCTAGAGTTTTGGATATTTTTATGTTTTTAAAGATTTTATGTATTTTTTATTATTTTTATTGTTTTTAGGTTTTTATGGATTTTGATGGTATTTAGGATTTTTTGGGGTTTTATGGTTTTTTTGGGTTTTTTTTGGTTTTTAGGTGTTTAGAGGTTTTTTATTTTTTTCTAACATTTTTAGGGGTTTAAATGGTTTTTAGATTTTTAGTTATTTTTAGGGGTTTTAAGGGTTTCTAGAGTTTTTACGAGTTTTAGGGGTTTTGAGGGTTTTTACAGTTTTTTTATTATTTTACGGTTTTTTACGTGTTGATATTTTTAGGGATTTTAAGTGTTTTTATGTTTTTAAGGTTTCCTTAGGGGTTTTTAGATTATATAGGTTATTTTATTTTTTAGGTATTTCTAGGGTTTTATGGGTTTTATGTTTTTTTTTGGAATTTGAGGGGTTGAAGGGGGTTTTGGGTTGTATATATTTTTTGGGTTATTAGAGATTTTTTTAGTTTTTCAGGTTTTACAGATATCAAGATTTATGTCATTTTTATCGGTTAAGTGGGTTGTTATAGTTTTAAGGGTTTTTAGGGTCATTATGGGGTTTTATTTTTTGGGGGGTATTTGTGGGTTTTAGAGGTTTTAGGTTTTTTGGGGCTTTTATGGGTTTCTGCATATTTTTCTTTTTAGGAGTTTTAAGAGTTTTTATGTTTTAAAGGTTTTCTTAGAGGTTTTTAGAATTTTTAGGGGTTTTTTTGATTTGTATGGTTTTAGGGTTTCTAATGATCTTGAGGTTTTTTATGGGTTTTATGGTTTTTGTGGGTGTGCAATATTTTTAGGGCACTTTTTGGGGTTTAATGTGTTTTTTGGATTTTATGCTTTTATTAGGGGTTTTTATTTTTCTGGGTTTTTTACATTTTTATGATTTTTATGGATTTTTATTATTTTTATGGTTTTATAATGTTTTTTATTGAATTTGAGGTTTTTTTGGGGGGTTTATGGGTTTTTAGTATTTTAATGGTTTTTTTTATTTTTACCTTTTTTATGTGTTTTTTGGTTTTAAGGGTTTCTTAGAGTTTTTAAATGTTTTTAGGGGTTTAGAGGGTATTATTTTTTTTAGTGGTTTTTTGGGATTTTATGTATTTTGAGGTTTTTATGTAGTTTAGGTGTGTTTATATATTTTTGGGTTTATTGGGGTTTTTAGAATTTTGCAGTTTTGTTGGGATTTTAAGTGTTTTTAGTTTTTCAGGGATTTCATTGGGTTTTAGGGTTTTTGAAGTCTTTAATGATTTTTTTGACGATTTAGTATTTTTATTTTATTTTTGGATCATTACACATTTTGCTGATTTTTTTAGGGTTTTATGGTTTATGATTTTTTTTTTGTTTTATGATTTTTAATGTTTTTTTGGGATTTAAGGGGTTTTTGAGTTTTTAATGTTTTTAGGGTTTATATGGTTTTAAGTGTTTTTAGTGTATTTTTAGGTCTTTTATAGGGTGTTTGGGTATTATATGTTTTTATAATTTTTATGGTATTTAGTATTTTTATAGGTTTTAGGGGTTTTAAGGTTTTTAGGGGTTTTATGGGTTTTAGGAAAGTAAGGTTTTTTGGGTTTCAAGTGTTCTTTAAGTTTTTTAGAGTTTTACTTTTTATGGTTTTTAATTTTTTTTTGTATTTTTCAATGTTTTTATGTTTTTTACATTTTTAGGGATTTTTTTGGGTTTTTTGGATTTTGATGGTTTTAGGTATTTTTATGGGTTTATGGTTTTTATGTGTTTTTAACGTTTTGTTTTGTGTTTTTTGGACATATGGTTTTTTAGTTTGTAGGGTTTTTATTGTCATTTAGAGTTTTTAAATGCTTTTATGGGTTTAAATGGTTTCTTGAGTATTTTGTAGTTTTTTGGTTTTCATGGGTTTCAATGTTTTTAGGGTTATTAGAGGTTTTATGGGTTTTATGGGTTTTAGGTTTTTTACGATTTATACCATTTTTTATCCTTTTTAGGGTTTAAAGAGTGTTATTGTTTTTTTGTTTTTCATAATGGTTTTCAGGTTTTTTATTATTTTTTACATTTTTTCAAAATTTTGAGATTTTTATGATTTTTAGGATTTTTAGGGTTTGTAGGGATTTTGAGGGGTTTAATGGGTTTTTATGGTTTTATTAGATTTTATTTTTGATTTTAGCGTGTTTATAATTTTTATAGTTTTTAATGTTGTTCAGGGTTTAATGGGGTTTTGGAGTTTTTAGCGGTTCTTTATATATTTTTTAATTTGATTTATTTTAACGGATTAATGTTATTTAAATTTTTCAGGTGTTTTTGCCGTTTTAGGCTCTTATGAGGTTTTTAGGTTTTTTTCATTTTATGATTTTTATGGTTTAAATGTGTTTTCTTTGGGTTTTAAGGTTTACTTAGTGATATTAAGTTTTTTTAGTGTTATCTATATTTTTTTGGATTTTTATATATTTTTTAGGATTTTAATGGTTTTTAGAGTTTTCATGGATTTTAATTGTTTTAATGATTTTTTTGGTTTTTTGGGTTTTTATATTTCATAGGGTTGTAATGGATTTTTAGATTTTGAAAAACTTTTAAGGGTTTAAAGGGTTTTAGATTTTTTTTTTGGGTTTTATGGGATTTATGGGATTTATGGTTTTTTTTGGTTTTATGGGTTTTATTGGTTTTATGGGTTTTTAGGGTATTTTAGGGGCTTTTTGTATTCAAAGTAATTTAGGAATTTTTAGTATTTTTTGGGTTTGGAATTTTTCTTGGGGTTTTGGAGGTTTTTTTTGGGTATTTAGGTTTCTATCATTTTATGATTTTTGTTGGGTTTTTATGTGTTATTTTGAGTTTTTTTTAGGAATTTTATATTTTTTGGAGTTTTTAAAGAAATTTGGGGTTTTTGGTCTTTTAGATTTTTTAGTGTGGTTTCATGGGTTTTTTTAGTTTTTTTGGGTTTTTAGGGTTTGTAGGGGGTTTTATTGTTTTTTTGGATTTTATGGTTTTTGATGTTTATAATTTTTGTTCGGGTTTTAAGGTTTTTAGGGGTTTAAATTGTTTTTAGGTTTTTATTTTTTTATTATGGGTTAAATATTTTTAGGGGTTTTTTTCATTTTTGGGGAATTTTAGTGCCTTTTTAGGATTTTTATGGTTTTATGGATTTATTGGTTTTTGGGGTTTTTTGGTTTTTTGAGTTATAAGGGGTTTTTGTGTTTTTTATTGTTTTTTAACATTTCAAGGGGTTTAAAAGATTTTTAGATTTTTATTGGTTTTTATTGATTTAGAAGTTTTCATGTTTTTTTGGGGTCTTTAAATTTTTTTTTTACATTTTGTGGTTTTTAGGGTATTAAAAAGATTTTAGGGTATTAAGGATTTATTAGGGGTTTTAGTGTTTTTGTACATTTTTATATATTTTTATAGATTTCATGTTTTTTAAGGGTTTTACCATTTTATGTATTTCATGGGTTTTATGATTGTTTATGTTTATAAGGTTTTCCTAGGGGTTTTGTTTTTTGTGTTTTTTGGATTTTTTATTTTTACGGATTTTTAGGTTTTTTATGATTTTTTTGGTTTTTGGGATTTTGAGGGGGTTTAGAGTTTTTAGAGTTTTTATTGTTTTTCTTGTTTTTGGGGGTTTTTTAGTTGTTAGGGTTTCAAATATTTTTAGTAGTTTTTAATTTTTTTAGGGGTTTAATGTTTTTTAGATTTTTATTGGGTTTTTATGTTTCTTATGGGTATTGGGGGTCTTTATTATTTTTAGGGGGTCTATGGTTTTTAGGTTTTTATGGGGTTTTAAGGATTCTAGAATTTAATAGGTTTTTAGGGTTTTATGTTTTTTTGGTTTTAAATATTTTTGAAGTGTTTATATGGTTTTTTGGGTTTTTAGATTTTCAGGGATCGTATGGATTTTTTTAGGAATTTAAGGTCTATTGGAGTTTTATTATTTTTTGGGTTTTATTTATTTTATATATTTTTTAGGGGACTAAAGGTTCGTTGTGTTTTTTAAAAAAATTTATGGGTTTAAAGAGTTTTTAGAGTTTTTTGTAAGTCCAAAATCATTTGAATATTTTTTAGTGGTTTTCAAGTGGTTTTATGGGTTCTTAGAGTTTTTAAGGTATGTAGGGTTTTCCATGGTTTCTAGGGGTTTTATTCTTTTTAGGGTATTTTCGGGTTTTCTAGGGTTTTATCATTTTCATGTTTTTAAGGGTTTTAATTTTTCTAAGGTTTTAATGGGTTTCTTAGAGTTTATCAATGTTTTAGCGTTTTTTTGTTGACTTTAAGGTAATTTTTATAATTTTTATAGATTTTATGATTGTTTTTGGATTTTGAAGGGTTTAGGTTTTTATGGTTTTATGGTCTTTATGGATTTTGGGATTTTAGGGTTTCATTGAGTTTTTAGGATTTTTAGGTCTTTAAGAGTTTTTAAAAAAAATTAGGGATTTAAAGGAATTATTAGTTATTAGTGGGTTTTAGGGTTTCCATGGATTTTAGGGGTATTTATGGGTTTTATCATTTTTAGGGTTTTTAGTGTTTTATAGGTTTCTTAGTGTTCTATGTGTTTTTATCTTTAATTTTTTCTTAGGTGTTTTTCGATTTTTATGTGTATTTATATTTTTATAGAATTTCTAGGTCCTTTTGTGATTTTTATTGTTTATAGGGTTTGGGGAATTTTTCTAGATTTAGGGTTTATATGATTTTTATGGGTTTTTTGGGTTTTTGTAGGGTTTTAATGATTTCTATATTTTTTCTCATTTTTAGGGGTTTAATGGATTTTTAGTGTATTTAGTGGTTTTTATGGTTTTTATGGATATTCAAGGGTTTTGAAGGTATTTATGAGATTAATGGGTTTTAGGGGGTTTATGTGATTCCCAATTTTTAAGGTTTTATTTAGGTTGTATAGGTTTTTAGGGTTTTTTATGTTTATGGATTATAGTAAATTTTTAAGATTTTTATATTTTAACGGTTTTGAGGCCTTTTTGCAGTGGGAGTTTAGGGTTTTTGTCTGTTTTGAGGGTTTTTTAATTTTTAGGGTTTAATTTTTTTTATTTTATAAACATTTTTAAGGATTTCAATAGGGTTTTATGTTTATATTCATTTTTAATTGTCTTACAGTTTTTTGGTTTTATTATGGTTTTAATGGGTTTTATGAGTTTTTAGGGTGATTAGGATCTTTTAGGGTTATTATAATTTTTTAGTTTTTTATGGATTCTTAGTGTTTTTTGGTTTTTAAGAATTTATTAGGTGTTTCATGGGGTTTTTAAATATTTTGGGATATTTTTCGGTTTTTTTTGTTTTTATGGAATTTACTGTTTTTAGGGATTCTGAGATTTTTTAGGTTTCTTAGGGTTTTTAAGGCTTCTATGTTTTTTCAGGGGTTTAGTATTTTTTTGTGTTTTTATGGTTTTAAGATGTTTTAGAGTCTTAATGTTTTTATGGGTTTAAATAGAATTTATATTTTCTAGTGGTTATTTGGGTTTTAATGGGTTTTAGGTTATTTTTATGGTTTTAGGGGGTTTTATAGTTTATTTGGGTATTTAATATTTTAATAATTTTTAGGTTTTTTGGGGTTTTAAGTGTTTTTTGGGTTTTTACTGTTTTTATGTTTTTATATTTTTCTTGTTTTTTATACAATTTAGGATTTTTTTTACACTTTTTGGGGTTTTTACTGATTTTTTAGGATGTTTATTTTTTTAGGGGTTTAAGGGATTTTGAGGGGGTCTAGGGGTTTTTAGGGTTTCAGGGATTTCCAGGTGTAAGGGGTTTTTTTGATATTTCTTAGTGTTTTTAAGGGGGTTTTTTGATATTTATTTATGTTTTTAGGGTTTTAATTTTTTTAATATTTTTAGTATTTTTAAGTGTTTTTGGGGGTTTTGGGCTATTATGTTTTTTAGGGGTTTTTATGATTTTTAGAATTTTAGGGTATTTTATAGTTTTTTTGGATATTTAGATTTTAGGGGTTTTAGTATTTTTAGGTTTTTATGGTTTTCATAGGCATTTTCAATATTTTTATGGGTTTTTAGAATTTTATGTATTTTATCATTTTTAGGATTTTTATGGTTTTTATGGATTTTGGGGATTTTTATGGTTTTAGGATATTAAGGATATTTTTGGGTTTTTATCCTTTTAGAAGTTTTTAGTGGCTTTAGGAGTTTTTTGGTTTTTAAGGATTTCTTATGGTTTTTTGGGTTTATATAATCTTTTATGTCTTTAAGGAATTTTCAGTTTTTTAGGGCTTTTAGAGTTTGTAGGGTTTTTATTATTTTTTTGGGGTTTTAGAGTTTTTTTGAGATTTTATGGGGATTTATATATTTTTTTTGAATTTGTAATATTTTTTGGGGTTATTGTGTTTTTATTGATTTTATCGGTTTTAAGGAGTTTTATCGATTTTTTGGGTTTTATGGTGTTTTTTAATGGTTTTAGTGTTATTAGGTTTTTAAGGGTTTTTATCATTTTTATCATTTTTATGGGTTTTAGGGGTTTTATGTGTTTTTATTTTTTAAGGTTTTTCTTTGGGGTTTTCAAGGATTAACGGATTTTAATTTTTTCTGGATTTTTTGGATTTTTTGGAATTTTTTTTGTTTTTAAAGAGGTTTGGATTGTTTGAGATTTTAGTGTTTTTTTTATTTTTTTAGGTTTTCCATGGTTTTTAAATGTATATAGGGGTTTAATGGTTTTTATAGTAATTTATAAGTATTAAACAGTTTTTATAGTTTTTAATTGTTTCTAACGATTTTTTGGTTTTATAGGGTGTTTAAGGATTTTAGGGCTTTTAGAAGGTTTTGTGTTTTTAGGGTTTTTTTGCATTTTTATATTTTTTAGAGTTTTATGTTTTCTAGTTTTTTAAATTTTTCTTATTATTTTTCATGGATTTTAGGGTTTTTTACATTTTTAGGCATTTTTAGGATTTTTAGGATTTTTATGGGCTTATAGTGGTTTTAAGGATTTTGAGGGGTTTTAGCATTTTTTGAGTATTTTTATAGTTCTGTTTGGGTTTATAATGTTTTTTAGAGTTTTTCATTTTTTTAAGGTATTAAATGGGGTTTTAGAGGTTTTAAGGGGTTTAGGGTTTTTATGGGTTTTTAGGGTTTTTAAAAGTTTTCAGTTGTTTTTATGGTTTTTACGGTTATAAGGTTTCTAGGGTTTTATAGGGATTTTAGTGTTTTTTAGGTTTTATGAGTTTAATGTTTTTTATGTTTTTATTGTTTTCATATGGGTTTTGAGGATTTTTTAATGTTTTTGGGGGATTTTATGTCTTTTTTTTTGGTTTTTCTTGGATTTTTAGTTTATTTGGGGATCTTGATGGGTTTTAGGATTTTATGGATATTTTAGATTTGTTGTTTGTTTAATTTTTTAGGTTTTTACATTTTTTAGATTGTTTAACATTTTTAGGGGATTGAAGGGTTGTAAGTATTTTTTAGGTTCATATAGGGTTTTAACATTTTTAATATTTATAGTGGTATTTATGTTTTTTGGGTTTAAAGGGGTTTTAATGGTTTTTATGGTTTTTATTGTTTTAGGGTTTTAGAGGCTTTATGTTATTTATGTTTGTAATGTTTTACTAAGGGTTTTTAGGGGTTTTAGATTTTATGGATTTTTAGGACTTTTTAGTTTCTATGGGTTTAATGGTTTTTGGGATTTCAAGTTTTTTTAGGGTTTCTATATTTTTAGTGTTTTTAGGTTTTTAGGGGAATTAATTTTTTTATAGTTTTTATGGTTTTCTTACGAGTTTTCAGATTTTTTAGTGTTTTTAACATTTTTATTGTGTTTTTAAGGATTTTTAGGTTTTTTATTGCTTTTAGTGGTTTTTGCAGTTTTTAGAAATTTTTATGGATTTTTTGGTATTTATGGTTTTGTTAGGTGTTTAGGGTTTTTTTATTCTATAATTTTATAATGTTTTATTGTTTTTATTATTTTTTATGGTTTTTAGAGGATTTATAGATTTTAGGGTTCTTAGGGTTTTTATGGTTTTTAGAATATTGAAGTGTTTTTATGATTTTGAGGTTCTATTCTTGGTGTTCTATGTTTTTTGGGGATTTAGGTTTTTAGGTATTTTAAGGGACTTTTAGGATTGTTATGGGGTTATAGGGGTTTTGTGGATTTTTGGTATTTTTAGGGTATATATGGTATTTTGGATTTTAAGGGTTCTATAGTTTTTTGGGTTTTAGTGTTTTTTGAGTTTTTATTGTTTTTCGTGTTTTTTGGATTTTTCAGGCTTTTAGAGTGTTTTTAAAATTTTAAGGATCTAAATCGTTTGTATAGTTTTTAGAGTTTTAAATAGTTTTTAGAGGTTTTAGATTTTTTTAATGTCTTTTAGGTGTTTCATGTGGTTTTGGGGGTTCTGGGGTCTTTTAGGGGTTCCAGAGTTTTTTCAAGTTTTTAAGGGTTTTGAGTGTTTTTGGTTTCTTAAGGATTTCTTATGGGTTTTCTGGGTTTTTAGGAATTTTTCCATTTTAGGTATTTTTAGGGAATTTAAAGGATTTTTATGTTTTAGGGTTTTATGTATTTTGAGGGTTTTTAGTGTTCTTAGGCTGTTAATTTTTTTTATTTTTTATTTTTATGTTTTCTAGGGGTTTAAGTGTTTTTAGGTTTTTAGGTTTTTTGGATTTTTTTGTGTTTTATGAATTTTTAGTGATTTTTATGGGGTGTTTTGGAATTTTATATTTTATAAGGTGTCTAGGGATTATGATGTTTTTTAGGGTCTTTAGGGTTTTATGATTTTATTATATTTTTGGGTTTTAGGGTTTTTTTGTTCTTTATGGTTTTTATAGTTCTTTATAATTTTTAATTTTAATGGGTTTAATGTGTATTTTGTGTTTTAGTGGGGTTTTTTTGGGTTTTAGGGTTATTTATGTATTTAGGAGTATTTTATCGTTTTTATCGATATTTAGTATTTTTATCATCTTTATGTTTTTAGTGGTTTTTAGTGTTTTATGGTTTTAAAGGATTCTTATGACTTTTCATGGCTTTTTGGCTTTTTTAAATTTTTATAGTCAATTGGATTTCCTATTCTTATGTTTTCAATTTTTTGTGTATTTAAGGATTTTTAGCGTTTTTATGGTTTTTGGGTTTTTAGGTTATTTATGGTTATTTTTTGGTTTTTTGTGTCGTTATGGTTTTTAATGCATTTTTGTTTTTTTTAAAGTTTTAGGGGTTTATTATTGTTTAACTATTTTTAGTGGGGTTTTAGTGATTTTATAGTGTTATATATTTTTCTATGTTTTTAGTGGTTCATATGGTTTTAGGGTTTTTAAAGATTTGGGTTTTTAGGGTTTTATGTGTGTTTAGATTTTTAAGGTTTTATTATTCCTTTTTCTCGAGGTTTTTTACATTTTTTGGAGTTTTATTGATTTCTAAAATAATATATTTTTTATGGTTTTGTGTGAGATTTACGATTTTTGGTTTATTAGGGTTTTTATTGTTTTTTATGGAATTTTGGGTTTTAAGGGTTTTTTTGAGTTTTTATGACATTTATTGTTTTTTAGAGTTTTTAATCTGTTTTATGGGTTTAAAGGGATTTTTATATTTTTATTATGTTTTTACGGTTTTTTTTGTTTATTAGTGTCTTTTAATGTTTTAGGGGTAGGTGTGGTTTTTAGATATTTTAGTGTTTTTTTGGATTCTAGTCGCAAACCATTTTTTTTTATTTCTAATGGCCGGTTTAAGGGTTGCCAGTACTCGATACAGCTGCATCCAAAACACCACCAAAGCATCCAAACATACAAATTTCAAATTTCAAAAGCTCAAATCAGGGCCTCGAGCGGCGCACCATCACTTGTCCACTCATCTGACCGCGCACCAACAAACAGTTCACGCCTCGATTCGAGATACATCACCACACGCCACCCTTTGACGTGAAATTCAACATCATGCCGCCGGTGAGACTCCGGACTGGCCACTATCATAATAAACCTCATCGAAACATAGGAATTCACCGGAGTTCCTTGCCTTGTCGCCAACAACAACCACCAGCACAGAAATCACCATTACCAAAACAATAATCAAACAGAGTATTGAAAATCAACCATGAAATCCCCACTACAGCCACCCCAACCGCCAAAGAAAACCCTCGCAGACCCAGAGAGACCTCCGCTGCCGCAAATCAGGTGACGACCTTCACATGCTGAGAGACCGTCATAGGGAAACAACTCAAAACTTAGAGAAAACCCTTGAACACTCCGTAGAGTATGCCGTTGAACAAATTGGTCTTACGCCCGCGAATCAGACTAGCAGAGTCGAAGCCCAGAGCGTTCCGCAACAGCAAGGAGGACGGATCCCAAAATCGCAGCAGAGAACACTAGAGGCATCCAAAGAAGTTCCACCATAGGGATGAGACGACGGTAAGAAAAACATAGCACTTCCATCTTCAAGTGGATGTCGCTAAGAAGAAATCAACAATACTAAAAACAACAAAGGAAAACAAGAAGCAAAACCCTAAAACCCCCCTCCATAGGGCACTCCCGATCCATCGTCAACCTCAATGAAAATAAATCGCGTCCACAGCATTTGAGACCTACACACGACGAGAACATCACGTCGAGCCAACCAAACCACAGGGAGGAGACGATTCAAATAGAGACGAACTAGGATGAGATTGCCAGAGAGGGGAGGAGTGTGCGTCCAGAGGAGAAACTCTAGCCGCCGTGGGAGAGAAAGATAAGCCGCTCCGAGGCCCCTCTCTGACCATATAGAATCTCCAAACCAATTTTGGATTCTAGTCTTTTTAGGTTTTTAGGTATTTTATGTGTTTTTGGTTTTAAGGGTTTATTTGTAGTATTCATGCTTTTGAAGGTTTTTT
This sequence comes from Viscum album, assembly GCA_963277665.1. Classification (NCBI taxonomy): domain Eukaryota; kingdom Viridiplantae; phylum Streptophyta; class Magnoliopsida; order Santalales; family Viscaceae; genus Viscum; species Viscum album. The sequence continues at coordinate 1,303,973,539 of OY728157.1, forward strand.
TATGTTTTTAGGGATCTTCAGAAATTTTGAAGGATTTTTCTGGTGGTTTTAGATTTATTTTTATTTTGATGTTTTTAAGATGGTTTTTGGGTTTTTCGGATTTTTATTGATTTTTTAGATTTTAGGGGATATTGGTGTTTTTAGTGTTTATAAGGATTTCTTAGTTTTTTTTAATGTTTTATGTGTTCAAATTGTTCTTATGGGGTTATAGGGTTTTTAAGGGAATAAATGGTTTTTATAATTTTTAGTGGTTTTTAGGGGTTTTAGTGGTTTTTAGGGTTTCTTATGGTTTTTAGGTGTTTTTATGTATTTTACGACTTTTGGGGTATTTGGGAGATTTAGGGTTTTTTTCATTTTTATGATTTATTGGGGATTTGTTGTTAGATTCCAGTGACTTCAGGGTTATTTACTTTATTTTCGATTATTTGGGCTTTTTTTAGGATTTTGATGGTATTTAGTTTGTTTTGGATTTTTTGGGGTTTTTTGGGTTTTTTGGATTTTAGGGGTTTTTAGGGTTTTTCTGATTTTCTTGAGTTTTTTACATTGTATGGGTTTAATGGGTTTTTAGTGTTTGTAGTGTATTTTATGGTTTTTATGAGTTATTTGGGTTTTTAATTATTTAAGGATTTTTTTATTATTTTTAGGGTTTGTATTGTTTTTCTGGTTTTTATGGGTATTTGAATTTTTATGGTTTCTAGAGGTTTAATGTTTTTTTATATTTTTATTGTTTTCATAGTTTTCTTCCTATTTTTTTGTTTCAATGGATTTTCAAGGATTATTTTTGATTTTTATAGGGTTTTTAAGGATTTTAAGGGGTTTTATGGTTATTTGTATTTTTTTGAGTTTTTTGGATTTTAGGGTTTTTTTAGTTTTCATTGTTTTTAATTGTTTTTAGAGTTTTTTTATCATTTGTATGGTTTTAAAGGCTTTTACAGTTTTTAATGGGTTTCATAGGGATTTTTTTGATTTTTTTGATTTTTTATGGTTTTAAGTGTTTTTATGATTTTAGGGATTTTTTGGTTTTATATGGAGGTTTTTTTAACAATTTTTGGTTTTTAGAGGGTTTAATCATTTTTATGTGTTTAAGGGTTTCACATGAGATTTGAAGGTCTATGGGTTTTTTGTGATTTTTTGGGAATTTATTATTTTTATATGTTTTTTGCGTTTTTAGGGACTTCGATGGTTTTTATGTTTTTAGGATTTTTAGGAATTTTTGGGGAATTTGGAGTTTTTTTGAGTATTTTGGGGTTTTTACTATATTTTTTGGAGTTTTTAACATTCTTAGGGTTTTAATCATTTTTAGTCATTTTTTGGATTTTATGGGTTTTTAAGGATTTTAGGGGATTTTATGGTTATAGGGGTTTCAGTTTTTTTATGTATTCCAATGTTTTTATCATTTTTAGGTGTTTTAGTGCCTTTATGTGTTTTTATATTTTTAGGTTTTTCATAGGGGTTTTCAGGTTTTTATCGGTTTTTATATTTTTAGGGATTTTATAGAGTTTTTAATATTTTTTTGGGTTTGTACTATTTTTAGGGATTTGAGGGTTTTTATGATTTTTTGGGATTTTTTATTTTTTGATATGTTATTGTTCATATGGGTTTTATTATTTTTTAATTTTTGTAAGTGTTTAAATTGATTTTATATTATTTATAGGGGTTTTAGTTTTAATGGGTTTTTAGACTTTTTAATGGGTTTTAGGGGTTTTATGGGTTTTATGTGTTCTAGGGTGATTAACATTTTTTATGGTTTTAGGGGTTTTAAGTATTCTTAGGTAATTAATGTTTTCTTAGGGTTTTTAGGGTTGTTAGGATTTTTTATGGATTTTTAATAATTTTAATATTTTTAGGCTTTTTATGGTTTTTTTGGATTTTGAGGGTTCTTTTGGGTTTTTGGTTTTTTGGACGATTAATTCTTTTTTGAGGATTTGAGGGTTTTAAAGGTGTTTAAAAAATTTTAATTTGTTTAGAGGTTTAATGGTTTATTTGAGTTTTTAGTGGTTTAGGGTTTTATGGTTTTATGGATTTTATGGATTTTAACAGTTTTTATGGGTTTTCTTTATTTTTAGGGGTTTTAGCAATTTAGGCATTTTTTCATTTTTTTGGTTTTTTAGTGTTTTTATGTGTTTTAGGTTATTAATGTTTTCTTAGGGGTTTACAAGGTTTTTTGGTATCACATCTTTATATATTTTTTGGATTTTTTTAGAATTCTTATGTTTTTAAGGGCTATTAGGGTTTTTAGGTTTTTATCGATATTTTTGGGTTTTGAGGTATTTTTGGGTTCGTAGTTTTTTTAATGTCTTTAATGTTTTTTAATGTTTTTAGGGATTTAAAATTTGTATAGTATTTTTAGTGATTTTTTTGTTATTATGGGTTTTTAGGATTTTTATTGATTTTTGGGGTGTTATGGTTTTTTTAGTTTTAGCATTTATTAGGTTTTTAGAGTATTAATGTGTTTTTATGTTTTTATGGTCTTCTGTGAGTTTTTATGATTTTTATCATTTTTATATTTTTATCTATTTTAGGGATTTCCTAGGATTTTTATGTTTTTTAGTGTTTTTTGGGATTTTGAGGGTTTTGAGGGTTTTTAGTTTTATTATTAGTTCTATGGTTATCTGGTTTTAGAATTTTTTTAGTTTCTTTGGGGATTAAAGTATTTTAGAGTTTTTTAAACATTTTAAGGGTTTTAGAGGGTTTTAATATTTTTTTAAGTGCATTATTAAGCGTTTAATGTGTTTTTATGGTTTTCAGTATTCATAGGTTCTTAGGGGTTTTAAGTGTTTTTTGGTTTTTATGCTATTCTTTGGGGTATTCATGTTTTTAGGGTTATTTATGTTTTAAGGATTTTTATTGTTTTTTTTATCATTTGTAGTGTTTTTTATTTGTATTTTTAGTGATTTTTTAACCTTTTAATGTTTTGAGTGTTTTTATAGTTCGTTAATGTTTTTAAGGGTTTAAAGGGTTTGTAAACTTTTTAGAGGGTTTTTAAGATTTTTATGGGCTTATGATTTTTATTGTTTTTTGGGGCTTTTGAGGTTTTTAGGGTATTTTGGGCGTTTTAGGGTTTTGATAATTTCTTCTTTTTTAGGGAATTAATGTGTTATTAGTTTTTATTGATTTTTTTCTTTTTAGTGATTTTGAGTGATTTTTTGGATTTTTATGGTTTTTTACGGTTTTAGGGATTTTGATGATTTTTTGGCTTTTTGGGTTTTTATGGATTTCAGTGTTTTTAGGGTTTTTCAAGTTCTATTAACAATTTGTAGAGTTTAAAGGGATTTTAGTGGTTTTGATAGTTTTATGTTTTTTATTGGGTTTTAGGGATATTAAGGGTTTTAGGGTTTTTTGGGTTCTCAGTTTTATATGGGTTTCTTAGTATTTTTTATCTGTTTTCTGTAATTTTAACATTTTTGGGATTTTAGTGATTTTTTATTATATGAATTTTCTTTTGGTTAATTTTTGGACTTTGAGGGTTTCGGGCTTTTAGGGTTCTATTGAATTTTTGTGATTTTATGATTTTTATAGTTTTTTAACGTTTTAAGGGCAAGGAAGATGTGACGGTTGGGCTATTCCCCCCCCCCCCAATTTATTAAGAGGAAAAAAACACAGCAGACAAGGGAGGGGTGGGGTCAAACGACCCACACCCAAAAACCCTTCATAGAAAAAGACCCAAAAAAGTAAAATCCAAAAGGAAACAAAAACAGAGAAAAGGACACAAAACAAAACACAAAAGCAACATCCACACATCTTGTCCAACCAACACTAGCATCCAGCACCAATACCAAACATCACAGCCAAGCAGCAGAGACCAAACGTCCAATCCAACCAACCCCAGCAGCGTCCACGCATCCTGTCCAGCCAACACCAGCATCCAGCAGCACCACATCCAATCATCTCAACAACACAACATCAGAAAACCATCCAAACCAACTAGCCCTAGTAACAAGCCTCACCAAATCCTCCATCTCAGCTAATCACAACCACCAACATCAAGCCAAGGCACAAACACCACAACCAAACATGGACATCATCACCTCCCAGCAAAAAGGCAGTAGCAGTCCCAACCAAGCAACAAACAACATCCAACAACAGCAAAATCCAGGTAATCATCGATACCAGGATCCATAACTTCAGTGCCTCCCAGCTAAACAGTATCCTGCATTCAACAACACAAATTCCAGCAGCCGTCACCACCTCTCCAATCAAGTTTATCACCAGCAGCATAGAGTCACCACCACCAAAATCATAAGCACCACCATCATCACATCTTATCCAAACAGCAGCTATAAGCCAGCCCAAAAAAATCCATTAACCAGCACCTCTTACAGCAGTTCTCAGCGATGCAGTGAACGGTACCCAACAGCTTGAAAACCAGCGACTAGCACCTCCTGCCCATTCATCACACCACAAACAGCACAAATGCCTCACCCCAAACCACAGAGAATCCAAATAGAACTCCCAGCTCCGTAGGAAAACCATATCACAGCACAACCCTGCAATCACAGTGTGAAACATGGCAGGAGCCGGAAGACTAAAACCATAAACCTGTATATCCGGTGGAAACTAATCGTGAGTAGATCTCATCACTGAAATCCGAGAGGACATCCCACCACCAAGATGTCGGGATGTCCGCTGCACCTGTCTGAGACCTTCACGGAGCCAAGAAAGCCACTTCAGATCTGGATCCAGCATTGACTTCTCCATTAACCTAGGAAACTGCCATGCCCTCATGCCGCAACAAAGGAGACATGCCCACGGAGGCAGATCTTCCGAAGTCGAGTCGAAGAGCTTCCAGATCTAGAACGTACCATACCTTCCATGCATGAACAGAGCTGCCAGATCTCGTCACCATTGATCACTATGAACAACGACCCAGCCCTGACTCCACATGAATCCAGGACCGCCGATCCAGTCTCAGAATGCAGAAAGCAGGGAACTGCCACCACCATGACTTCGCACCCGCCTATCATCAGATCCCACTGTAGAAGACCAAATCTAGCCTCAACAAACCAGAACCCACCAAAATCCAACCGCCAAGAACTATATCTGGCACCAGCGAACCAGAAAATTCTGCCCTAAACATGAAGCTGCCACCCATCACACCACACAATGGCCGCAAGACCGATCCGCCTCCATCCCAAATGAAACCGCCACAACTGAGGGTTTCCAAAGAGGGCTGAAGTCACCCATAACTGCATGTACCACAAATCCTCTGGGATAGATGTGATCTGCCATCGAAGGAGAACGCCGAAAACCCTAGGGAGGGGAAGAACACAAGAGCGTCGAGAGCACCAGCCGGGAGAGAAAGCTGCCATCCTGTCTAACGTTTTTAGGGGCTTAATCGGTTTTTAGATTTTTGAGTAGTTTTAAGGGTTTTTTTGGTTTTTGAGTTTTTATGTAAGTTAGGGAGTTTATGTTTTTAATGTGTTTTGAGGATCATTTTAGGGGTTTTAGAGGTTTTTAGCTTATTTGGGGTTTTTTGTGTTTTTAGTTTTCTATGGTTTTCTACGGATTTTTTAGGGTTTTTAGGGGTTTTTTGGATTTAAGGTATTTTTGGTTTGTTTAGGATTTTGATGTGTATTTTGAATTTTTTGGGATTTGTGGGGTTCTAGAGTTTTTTAGGGATGTTTGGGTTTTCTCAGTTTTATAGTTTTTTTAAGTTTCTTAGGGTTTTAGGGTTTTCATTTATTTAGGGGTTTAAAGGGTTTTTAGAGTTTTTTGTATTTCTTAGGTATTATGTGTTTTTACGGTTTTTAACATTTTTAGAGATTTTATGGTTTGTAGGATTTAATTGTTTTTTTGGGATTTTTAGGGATTTTAGTTTTTATTATTTTTTGGGGTTTTAAGTGTTTTCAGGGTTTTAAGATTTTCATAGGATTTTTCTAGGTTTTTTGGGTTTTAATATTTTTAGTTATGTTTAGGGAATTTTATGAATTTTATGTTTTTAATGGTTTTCATCGATTTTTAGGCCTTTTATGCTTTTTTAGGGTTTAAGGTTTTTTAGGATTTTTGGGGTTCCTATGATTTTTTGGGTTTTGAGAGTTATTTTTAGTTTTTTACTGGTTTAAGGATTTTAAAACATTATTAATGTTTTATGGGTATAAAGGATATTAAAGTTATTTAGTGGTTTTCATGGTTTTTAAGGTTTTTAAGAGTTTTATGGTTTTTAAGGAGTTTTATTATTTTTATGGTGCTTAGGTTATTTTTAAGTTTTCTAATGTTAAAGTTTTTTTATTTTTTTAATGGTTTTAATTATTTCTAGGTTTTTACCATTTTCTTACGATTGTTTAGTGTGTTTAGTGTTTTTTATGTTTTTAGGGATTTTTGTTGATTTTTTATATTTTATGGTTTTTTTATTATATCAAGCATTTTTATTAATTTTTGGGGTTTTAATAGATTTTAGGTTTTGAAGGATTTCATATCATTTTTTATAGGTTTTAGGATTTTTTTGGTTTTAGATATTTTTAGGGGTTTTTAGGTTTTCAGGGTTTTTGTGGATTTTGAGGGGATTTAGTATTTTCTATATATTTTTGTTTTTTTATTTTATATCTGGGTTTTTATATATTTTTAATTTTTATTAGGATTCAGGGTTTCAGAGTTTTAACATTTTTAAGGGATTAAAGGGGTTTTAGAGTTTATAGTGGGTTTTAGGGTTTTTCTTATGTTTACTAGGTTTTTTAAGGTTTTACGGGTTTTTAGGGTTTTTAGTGATTTTAGGTTTCTTTGTGTATTTTTTTAGTATACAAGGTCTACAGGGACATTATGGGTTTTTAGAGTTTCGAGTTTTTTAGGGGGTTTTTGTGTTTTTTTTGTTTTTTCTGTTTTCATAGGGGTTTTCATGTTTTAAATGGTTTTTTATATTTTTAGATATTTTTTCTATTTGTTAGTATTTTTATAGTGTTTATGTTTTCAGGGATTTTGTGGGTTTTATGTTTTTTAGGGGTTTTAATTTTTTTTAGGTCTTTATGGATTTCATATTGGTTTTTAGGGTTTCTAAGGTTTTTTATTTTTAGGGATATTTTAGTATTTTTAGGGGTTTTTTTGGGTTGTTAAGTATTTTTTTGGTTCTTTTGGGTTTTTATTGGTTTTTTTGGTTTTTAGTTTTTTTTTGGTTTTTTAGTGTTTTAATGGTTTCTTGATATTTTAACATTTTAGTGATTTAAAAGGTTTTTAATTATTTTAGTTTTTATGATTTTTATTTTGTTTTAGGGTTTCTTAAGGATTCAAGGTGTTTTTTATTTTTTGGGGGTTTTCGGGTTTTGGGTTCTTTAGGGTTTTTATCATTTTTTATGTTTTCTAGGGTTTTTAGGTGTCTTTATGTTTTAACATCTTATTAGGGGGGATTTTTTGGGTTTTAGGGTTTTTTTTGTTTATACATATTATTATGGTTTTTAAATATTTCTAGGGTTTTTAGGGTTTTTATAGATTTTGTCTATTTTTAGGGGTCTTTAGGTTTTTAGGGTTACAATGGGTTTTTTGGGTTTTAAGTGGTTTTTTTTGAGTTTTTTGGTTTTAATGGTTTTTGTAGTTTTTAAATGTTTTTAAGGGTTTAAAGGGTGTTTAGATTTTGAAGTATCTTTTGGGGGTTTTATTGTTTTACGGGTTTTAGGGGTTTTATAGTGTTTAGGGGTTTAGAGTCCTTTTAGGGATTTTAGCCTTTTTAGGCTTTTTTATTGGTTTTATGTGTTTTTGGATTTTTGTGTATTTCTTAAGGATTTTTAGGGTTTTCAGGGTTCTTTTCATTTTTTTGAATTTTAGTGCTTTTATTTGTTATTTTATATTTTTATGGGTTTTTAGGTATTTAGCATTTATTAGGTTTTTTTAGGGATTTTTCATTTTAGGTGTATAAATTTTTTCTTATTTTTTAATTGTTTTAGGGTTTTTACACTATTAGGGATTTCATTCATTTTTTTTATTTTTATGGTTTTTATGGTTTTTATGGTTTTTATGGTTTTTAGTGATTTTGAGAGATTTTTAGTTTTTTATGGATTTTTTCTGGTTTTTATGATTTCTTGGTATTTTTATGTTTTCTATGTATTGTTAGAGTTTTTTTAAAAAAAATTGTGGTTTAATGGTTTTTTATAATTTTTAGTATGTTTTAGGGTTTTTAGGGGTTTTAGGATTTTTTATATTTTTTGTGGTTTTTGTGTTTTTAGGGTGTAACATCCTGGACCACGTGCCATTGAACGGTTCCCCGTATAGGTGGATCACGTGGCCTCATGTGAACATTCCCATACTTCAGAGGCTACAGACTAGTAGTGAGGGTTTATGGTGGAATAGTGGGGAGACTATACCATCATGATAAAAGTGGGGGACAACGATATAACAACAACAGTCAATAGAAGAATCCATAATATCAATAAAAAATAGAAAAAGATAGCATCCAAAAAATATAAAAAAACAAGCCCAAAAACATTCATATGATGATCATGTCATGTTTCTATAAAAATGGAAGGCAATACATGGAAATAAGAATCAAATACAATGCAATTATCAAAAGTAAAAAAACAAAAAATAAATATATCTTATTAGGATCACGATCATATCTTGCTCATATAATCCCCTGAAACTAAGAAATGAGAAAGTCAAGAATCCTAAAGAGGGTGCATCCCTGGTCCCAACCAACATCCATGAAGCCTATTTAGGTACCCAACAGAGGACTTGAAAGGGTATGAGAGAACACTGAGTAGGCCATATCCAACATCATCTATTAAAAGTTTAGTGTGTTTATATAAGCTAAAAAAGTGTGCAATATATAATAGATATAAAGTGATAAATACAGAAGTGAAACTATCCAACCTCTCAAAAATAATCAAGAACTCCTAAAAAGGGTCAACTGTAATTAAGAAACTATAAACATGGGCTGGCTATACAGCATAAAAAACACGGGTTATGTTGTGTTATCAAGTTTGAGATCGCACTTGCTAGATCCGAGGAGTATTAGTGTCCATGTTAGCCCCTTCGACCTATGCATAGCAATCAAATGTTAGGCCTTCATGGTTTAGATCCATGGCCCATGACCTAGGCATCCCATTGAGTTTATGGAGTGAATCCATTGTAGAGTCAGTAAATACTTGGGTGGAGACCAAAGAGTATAATTGTCCATTACAATCAAAGAAAGCTGAATCCCAAAAGTAGAAATGTACTAGGCATCAAAATCATTCGGATTCATGGAGTATAAATGTCCAAGGCATCTAAGTCATTTGAATCCAAGAAGTATAAATTTCCAAGGCCTTAAAATTGTAAAATTATTTATTAATCATTTCGCAACCCATTTCCCATTTAAATTCAACCAATTAAATAATTTCATCAATATGTAATCACATGGAAAAGGAGGAATAAATCCCTATACTGATATCTCAATTAATTCAACAATGCTCTCTATACCGAAGTGTATCTAACACATAACCAAGAGGGTGGTATATCATTTGGAATATACTCAAACACACATCATATGTGGCATAGGTTTAGGTGGAAAACCTCCAACCATATAATGGTAGTAAGTGGGAATCCTAATTAGGTTCTAGCAATTTAATCAAGGAATCAATTTAAGAGCAATGCTTGAAAAATGTGGTATGCCGCACAATAAAAACTATCTATAAAGTAATGAAAATGTAAAAGGTATATATCACATTACGTATACCAATAAAAGAAGATATGTCTAGTATTGGATCATAACTCGCCCCTGATAGGAATAAAATGAATGTATAGATGAACGGCATAAAAATAGGGCATCACTGCTCACATGAAAATAGTTTTTTGATATAAAGGAAAATGATAAAATGAGCCTATGTAGTGAATTACTTACTTGTGGTTATCCAACAAGATTATTGAAAGTTGAATTGGGGGTTGGATAACAAACCAACATCAAATCCTACGTTTAGTTCTCAATGTAGCTTATCCCAATTCTCATGTGCGAGAGAGAGGAGTGATTCGGTCAAAAATGGGGTCATGCATCTTATTTTAAAAACCATCCCCCAACATTTACATGGCATGTAAATACATTATAATTCATGTAATGATCTGGCTTTCCCTCTTGGATAGTTCTCATTACACAATGTGAATTGACATTACTTAAACATTCTATGTCATGTAATGAATACATGCCACATATTCAACGTACAATTCATATAGTTTGCCTACATGGTTCCTCCACCCCCCCCCCCACATCACAAACCAACCTGGGTCAACCCCAAAGTGTTCACCCAAGCTGGCCCACGACAAGCACTGAGAGGTGTTCCTGATCATCCTATGCTGGAAACTATTGTCTAGAATCAATAATAATTAGTTATAAATAGGTTAGTCCATGGAAAATTGAAAAATAAATAAATAAAAATAGAAAAAGTAAGACTAAATCAGTATCAGAAGAGAAATACAACTGAACATACCTTCATGTGACCTCACATGTCACCATCATCCATTGAACCAACATCTGTCTATGGTGACTGTGCCAGAGTTAGAAGCACCCCTAGAAGCTAAAAAAATTCAGAGCTATAGGCATGGGTATAAAAATGTAGTAGGTGTGTATGAATAAACTATTCCCTATGATTTTCCTTTTAAAATAAAACCAATTCATTCTAGTTTGAAAAATTAAACAAACAAAAAGATATTTTCTAGACATTTAAAAATAATTAGTAGGCTTGAAATTCTAAATTGTTTTTCTCTTTTACCTTAAAAACCTTTTTAATAGGGGAATGAATTTTTCTAGCAACCCATATATATAATGTATCATACAGTAATGGAATAATTTCATTAGGTTTTATACAATAGTTGAAAGTAAACCATGTTTTTAATTATTTCTAAAATAAAATGAAGACTGGGCATATAGAATTTAGTGAAGCAGTACCATAGAAAAGTATAGTAAATGATATCAATAACCATGGAAAATCCCTAAGAAACGTAGTTATTTATGGTCCTAGGATCCTCATACTCTCAGTGATTTACCCTAGACACAAAGGTCCATTCTTCATCTTGATCCAACCAATCCACACTATCATTTTTTAGTTAGAGTTGTAACATAATCCTTCTTGGGAGACTAGTCCATGACCAGTCAGGCTCACCTAGTGTACTTGACGTAGTCTTCCCTTATATATACCAATGATTCCAATGTTTATTGACCAAATGGATGTTATTTGTTTTCAATATAACATATGCACACATTTCCCACACTTTTACTAAAAATCTTCATCCAATATATCACCTTCGAACGCACATTTTTAAGCACAACCACTTTTAACATTACAAATCTAACAAAAAACCACAAGATCCATTATCATCAAACCTTACATGTCACACATTTAATACACACCATATTTCAAATATGAGGGAAATGTCTTAAAAATGGGTTTTAATTTCCATAAAACAACTGAAGGTGTAAATTGGGCCTTATCACTTTAAAATTGAAAAAATCATATCATTTGGAAAAATATTTAATCAATTAAAATAAACTAATCTTCTAACCATTTCAAAAACATGCCTAAACAAAAGGGAACAACTATTATAAGATTAGGTAAAACATGTTTAGTGAGTTAAAATGCATTTACATGAATTAAAATCCACTTTACAAAATATATATATTTCATACAAGGGTAAAAACACATTTTTAAATCAATCAAACAAGCATGGATTTCAAATTAAAGGTCTTCACATTTGGAACCTACCTCAAAAAATGTTATTTATTATGGAAATCTAAAACACAGCCAAAAGGGCCACAAAATCAAATAGAAACACCTTTTATTCTTACAAACATATGTGAAAATACATGCATATATATAACGTTAGATACAATATAGATATTCCCAACCCTGTGAGGGAGTATAGACAAAGAAGGTATATTTATATAATCATTACCCATGCATATGGGTGTTAGTCGACATCCTGAATGATGGTCCAAAACATGGTAGAAAATACAAAAAAATAAAAAAATACAAAATACCTAATTATTAATTATGAAAACCGAATAATGGAACAAAACCCACCTGAAACCCATGATTAATGCAATTCCTTTAATGGTCTTACCAATAATTGGTCCCCATATGACCCAACGACCCTAGACATCATGAAGTAACTAGAGAAATAAAAAAAATGGGGGGTAAGTGATTAAAAAGCATGAACACATCTTAGGAGAAAAGAAAATAAATAAAATGAGAAGAATAAGAAACGAGAATGGGAGAAACTCACCCGAGTTGAGCAGACCCAAAATTAAAAGCTAAATCAGTGTCTAAAAGGGGTAGGAGGAGAAATCTGTGTGTATCTGGGAGCCCTCTCAAATAGTTGGGTGAGAAAGAGAATGAAGTGGTTTCATTCATGGAGAGGGGGAAGGGGATACCCATTTGAGTGTTTAATATTAATAATATTATTATTATTATTAAATAATTTTTTTCATTGTTTTTTTAAAAGTTGGACACTGTACAGGGTTTCGCTTCATGGATGGTGAAACCATGCACCAACCATGCCCCCATCACTAGGCCTCTAGAGCACTACTCATGGAAATGACACATAGTTTGGAAAACCATGTCTCAACCGTATGATTCAGCTCAATAAAAAAACTTTTGATAGCTTACATGGGTTTCTATTAACTGTGCTTCAATTATACACCTATGCTAAAAAACCAATATTCTAAAATATAAACCCAGACTGGACCAAACTCAATATCAATGATAAAAAATAATTAGAATAATTAATATTTCAAGGTCAGGTTGTGAAAATTCTTCCAACCATGACACATTCTTTCCCATGAAAGTCCCAAATGACATAACTAACTGAGGCACAAACTAGTCAAAACCCAAAACATTGCCCCAACCACTGGAGGATCGGGAACTAAAAACTCACTTTCTTCCCCAAACAAGTTTGAGATCAAAAAGATGTTTTAATGGAAATCCCCAATGAACTATTTCATATTCCAAAGAAAAAACTGATTTGGTGAAATGACTCAAACTTATAAATGAATGGATGAAGGATGAGGGACTCATATCTCCAAACATAACCTCAATATAAGGAAAACTCAGTCCCATAACATAATTATCACCATGAGAAACCCATCATAGTTTTTTTATAATTTCCATGTGAAGTATCCACAAAAACAACTTCCCAAGTTATATGATATACCATGATTGTGGTTGGGTAGTGAAGTAATTAGAAATTTCCTCTTCATAAATACCTTGAAATCTCAGTTTTCTCAGAGAACATCCTATGGTGGTCTCACCACAATATTAAAACACTTTTAGAATAGTGATTTCCCAAAATCTATACAATCCAAAAATATACACAAAACATCTAACACTATTGGTACCATTTAACATCATCAATTACACATGATCTATTTTTGAGGCGACATCAACCTGACCTGTAGTGGGTCTCCCCACCATCATGGAATTGACTATCATAGGAGAAACCCCAAAACACGGGGGACCCAATGAAAGAGACTAAAATAAAAAACTAGACCGATCCAAGATTCATAATTTATATAAGATGTCTCTAATAGACACTACTCCAAATCTAAAACCATATTAGACAAAATATACCAAAATAACCAGGGGGTTCCAAAATAAACAACCATTTGAAGGTAAAACTAAAAATATTTATTCTATGATGTCTCAGAAAACAAGATAAAAATATATTTTATCCCACTCCCCAAAATTCCCTAACTTATTGAACATATTCACTTACAAAACATTGGCCCGAGCCTTGATTTCTGGAAGCATCAGCTACCCCACAGTCAGAAACTAAGAGCCTCTGATCGGGGCTTCCTAATTTGGAAACATAGCTTACAAAATATTTCCATGGAAACACCATAAACAAGACAGGAGAGGATTGTGAAAAATGGATTAAGGTACCTGAATAAACTACATTTTAGTAACACAATTGGGTTGTATGACCAATTATAAGTAATAAATAACAAATTAGACACCCTAGAAACTGGTTTCTTCTATTCACACTCCTCACCGGATGGGAAACCCTTCATGGGAATCTCATGAATCATACTCCCTGCGACCATATAATTCCACCTAAAAACCAACCTATCTAGGGACACCTCAATAACCATATTTCCGAATATAACCTTATAAGATAAGATAAAATAGTCCTTATCCTTTGGATATATACCCCACAAAAATATTGGAGCATTCAACTGATTTCTTGATGCCAACTTTAAATGAAACTACCCTATTCAAGATGGTCAATGCAACCCATTTCCTTATATTGGACTAGGTAAACACCCATTAGCTATAATATCCATGAAACTATAATGATCCATGGACACTATTAAAAAAATAGGTAATAGATGAAAAAACCTGACTCACCCCACTCTATGGGGAGCCTATAAAAAACTGAAAAAACAAAAGAAACACCCATGAACCCTTCTGGGCCTTTATGGGCAGAACACCCTAAACAATATAAAAATGACCAAACAAGTAAATATCAAACAATATATCAATCATAAATCAACTGAGATAACATTTCATCCCAATAATAATAATTTAAAAACCAAAACCCACACAACGGAACCAAAATCCCCGTTTTGAAGAAATCACATTCATTCAAAATTCAAAACTAATTTCTACATTCAAATCAATCGAATGTAAGTACCCGGTTCTTAGTTCTGAGGTACGAGTTTCTAATTTTCTCATTTCCTTAATTTATTTTTGAGAAAATAAGGAAATGGTGAAAATCCTAAATTTTGTAAGTACACACCGTGTACTTTTTCAACACACAGTGTACTTTTGGTCGTGTGGGATAAGTACACGGGGCATGTGGCCATGTCGGAAATGAAGGGTGTAGAAACTAACTACACGTCGTGTAGTGGTCCTTTACACGCCGTGTAGTCTGTCGGCAAGAAAATTGTATGGTGGTGGCCAGCTGTGCGATAGAACACACCATGTACTCAAGAGGACACGCCGTGTAGTCATGTCAGCAGATTAACAGTGCCTTGCTGGCGGGAAACAGCTAGGGGAATAGTTAAAAAATGGGAAGTACACACAATGTACTTGGAAATACATGTCGTGTACTTTGTTTTTTTCTCTTAAAATGGCCATTATCCTCCTCTATTCACAGGGAAGGATTAGAACGAGAAGAAAAATAGGGAGAGGGAGGCCGAAGCTTTGGAGATCCACCGAGCATTCATCGGGAATCCATTTTCTACAACATCGATCTCCCCGAAACCGCACGGGTGAGTTCTCCCTTCTCCAGGTTATTTATTAAAAATTATTTCTCATAGGGAAGTTATTTAAGGTTGAAAAAGGTTTTCATTCACCTCAGATCTACAATGTTCAAGGAAGAATCAAGGATCGTCGTTCGCGTATATCGTTCGTGGGTGTTAAAGGTAGGTGGTTTGGTGTTATTTTCCAACTATTGTGCATTTTGTGTGTTTTTGAGCTATGGAACCACTTTTGGGGTGTCGTGTGGCTAAGGACATTGATATTTTTTTGAAATACCTAGAAATGTATAGGTGATTAAATAAATTGCAAAACTGTTTCTTGGGATCGCTGCTTGGATCTAGCACCACCCCGGGGGTGCGTTCCTCTATTTAGCCATTTGGCCAGGATACCCGAGGGTATTCTAAGTTTAATTATGAATTACTTTTGCCTTGAGAGGAATTGTATGTAAATTTAATATTTATATGTTGGACATGGCCCGGTTACTTATGCCTGAGTGCGGTGTTTTACTATAGCCTTAGGGTGTGACTGTATTTAGCTTGAGGGAGAGATTTTGTATAAGCCTGAGGGCATGGTTTTACTATATTATTCTGAGGGTGAGATTCTGTATATCCTGAAGGCGTGGTGTTACTATATTAGCCTAAGGGATAGATTCTGTATAGCTTGAGGGCGTGGTGTTACTATATTAGCATGAGGGAAAGATTCTGTATAGCTTGAGTGTGTGGTTTTACTATATTAGCCTGAGGGCGAGATTCTGGTTGGCCTGAGGGCTTAGTTCTATTGAGCACAGAATATTATTAAAATAAATAGTTAAAATGATTAATAAAATGGAAATATAACTGGTAAGGATGGTTACTTATGTGTACTACTTTGTTTACTGCATTTACTACTGCACACTATTGCATGTCTACACACAGTTGAGCATGGGCCATTGGTGGGTGCCTACTGGGAATTATTTCTCACACCCTGTTTGGGTCATGTAATTCAGCCCAAACAAATTACGTTTCTGTAGGTGTGGATAAGGGAAATGGCCCTTATACAGGTACTTGATTGCTGTCGAGGAGTAGGGGAGCATGGGACCAGGCCTAGGATCGCAATGCTATAGGCTGTTTTGATCTGTTTTGTTTTTCTGTACTTGTACTGTATGATATATTTGGGTAACATGTTCTCACTACTTTCTTAGAATTAGAGGCATGTTGCACCATTATTTATATACTGGTTGGTTATATCTACTACAGTTGTTAAATTCAGTTGTATATGATTTATTGCTTCCACAATTGTTGTATGTTTTATTTCATTCCGCTGCACTACACTTTGACTAATAAGGGAATAGTTTCCCCTCTATCAGACCTAGGCCCTTGCTGCTAGTCGGAAGCTTCTGGTGTTTGGGGAAATGCGCTTGAGGTCATGTGGAAAACTGGGTTCGGGGCACCCGTTGAGTGGCACCTGGATCTGGGATGTTACAAAGTGGTATGAGAGGCATTCTTTTCTTTGAATTACTATTTAGAGCCTTAGTCAAGGATAGGATGAGAAAAGTAGTTGGTAATAAGATGTTCCTGGTCATAACTAACCCGTATATAGGGAAATGCCAATTTACCTCATGTTGCAATTTTATTGATTTTTCAATTTTACAGTTGAATGGATTTTCACCAAAAGGTGACGCACTTGTCTTGTGTTGTTTATATTTTATTCATGGGTTCTATTTGGTTGCAACCCAATGATATGAGGGTATTCCATCTCATGCATCATATAGGAACATGCTAGAAATCACATGCCATGCATAGTTTCCATGCCATGTAGGTGCATTAGAATTTTCATGTTGTTGTGATATTTGTTGTTCTAGAAAAGAATTCTGTTGTGATAGCTGCTTGAAAAAATACATGATATGTGATAGTGTATTTTATTGTGTTATCTGGTCTATAGAATGAACGTCGGACTTTGGTTTTTGGGGAGTATGAGCCCTCATTGACCAGAATCTGGTGGATCATTAGCCGTTTATTTTGTTATAACACAAATAAGATGTCAAACATTGATTCATGGGGAGTATGGGCCCTAACAGATCAGAATTTGACACTTAGGTGTTGTTTTTCAGTATTTTATGGGCTCTAGAGTAGTTTCTGAGGCATATTGTCCAGAAAAACTAGTATACAGGCCGTGTAGTACTTTATACATTCCATGTATGTTCTTCTATTCGGGAAGAAAAATAATCTTTTTGAGTACACCCCGTGTACCCCGAGTACACACCGGGTAGTCTCTTCCCGTGACACAGACCGTGTGGGCAGCGACACGGGGAAGGGAAAAGATAGGGGAAAACACATCATCTACCAGATGTACAAGCCATGTATTGTTGACCCGGAGTCCGCCCGTGCAACTAACAAACACAAAAAGAGGAGACCTTAAGACATACACGCCGTGTCCACTATGGAACACGCCGTGTAGTCTGACCTAGGGACCCGGCCGTGTAACTAACCACACTGGTCGGTGTACTCCTTTCATGTACACGCCATGTGTGTATCGAACACAGCGTGTAGTGTGAGCCGTGTGTTCGGCCATGTAACTAACAACATGGGTTGGGGAAGCTCATCTAGTACACGCCGTGTACCTGTGGGACACGCCGTGTAATCTTGACTCAGAACCGACCATGTGGACTTAGCTGTGTGGCTGGGAAACGGGGTAGTGTACACGCTGTGTGCAGGTGTAACACGCAGTGTAGTATCAAGACGAGTAGTCGGCTGTGTCACAAATGACAGGGGCAGTTGGAAAATTACACCATACACGCCATGTGGGTTATATACACATAGTGTAGTTTTTGTTCAACGGGAGCCATGTAGCATAGCCGTGTAGAAGGACTCGGGCAGGGAAGGGAAGTTAGGTACACTCCATGTAGTCAGTATACATGCCGTGTAGTCTTTATTTGCAAATTTTGAATGTTTTTTCCTCCTATTCCCTTTTGGGTTTCTTCTCTTTCGGTCGTTGTTAATCTTGTTCTAAAGGTGTGTATTTGACCTTGTAGTGTCATGCCGCCGAGACGACCGCACGTTGTTCGCTAGGAGGGCGGTGACGATTATACTCCAGAAATGGTGGGCCATGGGCTACCAGTTGATCCTTTAGTAGAGCCAGATGCAGTGCCAGCCGTTATACCGGACACAGGCGGAGATGCACAGTTCCATGAAGGATTCATGCGGTTCATGCAGACATTTTAGGGAGCACCGCAGGCTACCACATCTATCCGAGCTGACTTGTATCTTCCAGCAGTAGCATCCGCCTAAATTTTCAGGGGATGGTGTTCCACAGGTTGTGGAGTCTTGGCTAGGATCGATGCAGACTATTTTCGAGCATCTTGAGATGCCTCCAGGGCGGAGGGTCAAGCTCGCGACTTATGTGCTGCGTGATTCCTCCAATAGGTTGTGGGATGTTACCACCCAGTCAGAATATCACGAGGACATGGCATGGGAAGAATTTCACCTAGTCTTCTATGAATTCTTCTTTACAGAGACACTGAGGGTAGATAGAGCTTGAGATTTCATGAATCTGCAACAGGGCGCTATGTCGGTGATGGACTATTCTGCTCTCTTTACTGAGATTCAGCGTTTTGCACCCGTTCTGGTTGGTGATGAGACATTGAGATCCAGACACTTTGAGGATGGTCTTCATTATGACATCAGATCAATGGTGAATGTTTTCATGTTTCCTTCAGTAGATGCAATTGTAAACCAGGCGCTGATTATCGGGAGGAACCTACCGGAAACTTGTGGTGTGGGCAGGGCAGTTCAACACCAGTTACTAGTACTATTTCTACTGGTAAGAGGATGAGAAAGATGGACTCCTCTCAGGGAGGTAGTACCAGCCAGGAAGTTTCTTCAGGTGGCCCAATCAGGTGCTACCAGTGTGGTAGAGAGGGGCACAAGAGGCCACTGTGTCCACAAGACCCTGTGGAGTGCTGAGATTGCGGCAGAATGGGACATCTGCAACGTTTTTGTAGGACATTCCCATTAGTGACTAGTGGGTGGGGTTCTGTACAGACTTCACATGCGGGAGCGGGACCAACAACTTCTTCCCAGTTAGGGAACTGGAATATATCAGGGAGTTTAGGAAGAGATGGTGGTCATGGCTGTGGTAGCCAGACACCAGGATCCTAGAGGCAGTAGGGTGGGATATCTTAGGGTAGCTAGGCTGTGTCGTAGGGCCGTGACACTGGGCAGAAATATGTAGTGAAAAAACCCAGCAGAAGTAGGATCTCAGACCTTCTATAGTTAGAGGTAATATTCTAGTAGCTTCTGTATTGTCTTCAGTACTTTTTGATATGGGTACCACTCATAGTTTTATATATGCACCCGTTGTAGAGGGCCTTGGACTCGGCGTTTCTTCTTCTTCTTCCGATATCATGATGCTAGACACTCCAATGGAGATGACAATAGCTGGTGTGCATGAGTGTAGGGAGTTCCACTTAGTGATTGGAAGGTGTCACTTTCCTTGGGACCTCTATGTCTTAGAGATGACGACTTAGGATGACAAACTCGAGATGGACTGGTTGGTTCCCTTTGGAGCCTTTGAATACTGCTATCATCATAGGGTGAGATTCACGTCACCAGAGGGCGGAGAGTTTCTATTCACGGGTGAATGGGATGTTCAGGCGAGTTGAGCTGGACCATAGCATTGTAGGTGAGGCGGAGTCACAACCCAGATTGCGAGTTTATATCTGGATGATCAGGGGCCTTGTCAGACGGATTTCCCTCCAGTGGTTGATACTTTTAGATATGTCTTCCCGGACGACTTTTCGGGTCTACCTCCGGAGCGAGAGGAGGATTTATCTATTGAGCTTGTTCCAGGAGTAGCACCAATGTCCATTCCTCCTTATAGGATGCCCACACCTGTGTTGTAGGAGCTCAAGAGGCAGTTAGAGGGGTTACATGCAATGGTTTTCATTCGACCCAGTACTTCTCCTTGGGGTTCGCCTGTCCTCTTTGCGAAGAAGGTGGATGGTACCCTCAGAATCTGTGTGGATTATCAGAAGCTGAAACAGTTAATGGTTAAGAACCAATATCCATTGTCGTGGATAGATGATCTTTTTGATCAAATTCATGGAGCATGAGTGTTCTCAAAGATTGACCTGAGGTCAGGATATCATCAGTTGCACGTGAGACCATCAGATATTCCACTTACAGCTTTTCGGAGCAGATATGGTCTGTACAAGTTCTTAGTTATACCGTTCAGACTCACGAACGTGCCAGAAGTTTTCATGGCTCGGATGAATCATGTGTTCCATCTCTATCTAGAATTTTTGTGATAGTATTCGTGGATGACATCTTGGTGTACTCTCACACTCGACATGACCATGCCACCCATCTTGAGATCGTATTGAGTACACTAAGAGAGCATAATCTATATGTTATTCTCTCCAAGTGCCACTTTTGGATGGACTATATTCACTTCCTGGGTCATATCATCTCAGATGCATGAGTTGTAGTAGACCCAAAGAAGGTTATAGTAGTAGTTTCTTAGGAGCGGCCTCAGAATGTGTTTGAGATACAAAGTTTTTTAGGGCTGGCTGGTTACTACAGACATTTCATTCAGGACTTCTCTTGCTTAGCAGCACCGTTGACGGGTTTGACTAAGAAGGGTGTGAAGTTCGTTGGGTCAGAAGCTAGCGAGACAGCCTTTCAGGACGTGAAAGGGAAGTTGACATCAGCACCGATCCTGATACTCCTAGAGCAGGGGAAGAGCTATACAGTTTACTGTGATGCATCAGGGATTGTGCTAGGAGCAGTGTTGATGAAGGGCAGTCGAGTTTTTACATATGGTTCTTGGCAGTTGAGTCTAGATGAGAGGAATTACCCGACGCATGACCTCGAGTTGGCTGCACTTGTGCATGCATTGCGCTATTGGAGGAATTATCTATTGGGAGAACGTTTTCTGGTCTTCACCAACCACAAAAGTCTCAATTATATCTTTACTCAGCATGACATGAATCGGAGGTAGTGAATGTGAGTCGAATACCTTCAATCCTTCAATTTTGAGCTTGCCTATACACCTGGAAAAGTTAATGCAGTAGCTGATGCACTGAGAAGGAAGACTCAGATACAGGCTGTGCAAGAGGCCAATGATGAATGGAAGCTTATGTATTTGTTCTCTGAGATGAATTTGGAGGTGCATGATAGTCTGGGGAAGGCTTATCTTTCCTATTTAGCTACGACTTCTACCCTCCTGGTTAGAGTGAGGATGATATAACTATCTGATCCAGAAGGCCTAGTTCTACGGGAGTCGGTGGAAAACGAGGACCCTCCTCTTGGTTGGACGGTAGGCGGTGATGAAGTTCTGCATTTCCATGGACGAGTATGGGTTCCAGGGGATACACGCGAGGTGCTTATGTGAGAGTTTCATGCTTCATCTTGGGAAGTTCATCCCGGGTTTACCAAGATGTACCGAGACTTGAGACGTCAATACTGGTGGCTGGGTATGAAGAGAGATGTGGCTGGATTTGTTATGATGTGTTCCACCTAACAGCAGGTGAAAGCGGAGCATCAGAGACCAGCTGGACTGTTACAGGAGTTACCCATCCCGAAGTGGAAATGGGATGATTTCACGATGGATTTCGTGACTGGGTTACTGAGGTCACCTAGAGGCAATGATGCCATGTGGGTTGTTGTGGACAGACTCCCGAAGGTATCTCACTTGTTACCGATCAAGGAGACCTTCGGTGTTGACGAGATCAGAAGGTTGTATATCTGAGAGGTCGTACATCTACATTGGGATCCTCGTTCTATCATTTCAAATAGGGACACCCATTTTATGTCTCGTTTCTGGCATAGTTTTTAGAGGGAACTGGGTACACAGGTGCTTCTGAGCACAGCTTACCACCCTCAAACAGATGGCTAGTTAGAGCGTACGATACAAGTGATTGAGGAAATGTTTCATGCATGCATCCTAGGAATTGGGGGATCTTGGGAGAAGAATATACCCCTAGTTGAGTTTTATTATAATAACAGCTTTCAAGAAACTATTGAGATGGAACCTTACGAGGCTTTATATGGTAGGACATGCTGATCACCCCTGTGTTAGATGGTGGCAGATGAGGAAGCTTTACTAGGACCACGTCTCGTGCAGGAGACTTCTGAGCAGGTCCAGTTGATTCAGAAGTGGATGTCTACCACACAGTCTCGTCAGAAATCATGTGCCGATTACCGCAGACGAAGTTTGGAGTTCGTGGTCAGGGATCAGGTTTTCTTGCATGTTTCGCCGAGGCTGGGACACAGGCGGATCAGGAGACAGGGTAAACATTCACCGAGGTATGTGGGGCCATTTTAGATTCGGGAGAGAGTCGGGATGATTGCCTATCGGTTGCAGTTACCGCAGAGGTATCGAGCCATGCACGACGTCTTCCATGTATCTCAGTTGCGCCGCTATCATTCAGACCCGTCTCACATCTTTCAGCCAGAGGAGGTTGAGATGGAGGAAGATGTGTCGTTTGAGGAGCATCTGATCCATATCGTTGATAGGAGCATGAAGGTTCTCTGAGGCTGGTCAATTCCTCTCGTACGGGTGCTATGGCAGCATGGCCGAGTGTAGGACGAAACCTGGGAGCGGGAGACCGATGTACATGCTCAGTGGCCGGAGTTATTAATAGCTATATCTTCACCACCCTTGGAACTGAAATTCGAGGACGAATTTCTTTATGGGGGGATGTTTTTAAGAACCCGGTACTTAGTTATGAGGTCTGGGTTTCTCCTTTTCTCCTTTCCTTAAGTGTTTTTGAGAAAATAAGGAAATTGGGAAAAATACAAAATTTTGGAAGTACACACCATGTACTTTTTCCACACGCTGTGTAATTTTGGCCATGTGGGATGAGTACACGGGGCGTGTGGCCATGTTGGAAATGAAGGGTGTAGAAACCGACTACACACCGAGTAGTGGTCCTTTACACACAGTGTAGTTAGTCAGTAGGAAAATTGTATGGTGGTGGCCAGTTGTGAGACAGATTACACCGTGTACTCAAGAGGACACGCTGTGTAGTCATGTCGGCAGATAAACAGTGCCACACTGGTGGGAAACCACCAGGGGAACAGTTAAAAAATGGGAAGTACACACCGTGTACATGTAAATACACACCATGTACTTTGTTTTTTCCCATAAAATGGCAAGTAGCCTCCCCTGTTCATAGGTAAGTCATAGAACGGGAAGAAGGAGCGGGAGAGGGAGGCCGGAGCTTTGGAGATCTAGCAATCGTTCGTCGAAAATTCGTTTTCTGTACCGTCGATCTCCCTAGAACCACACGAGTGAGTTCTCCCTTCTCCTGGAGTAGTTCTTACTAATTCTTTCCCATAGGGAATTTATTTAAGGTTGAATGAGGTTTTCATTAACCTAAGATCTACGTAGATCAAGGACGAATCGAGGATCGTCATTCACGTATATCATTTGTGGGTGTTAAAGGTAGGTAACTTGGTTTTATTTTCCAACTGTTGTGCATTTTGTGTGTTTTTGAGCTACAAACCCACTTTTGGGGTGTCGTGTGGCTGAGGTTGTGGCTATTTTTTTAAATACCTAGAGATGTATAGGTGATTAAATAAATTGTACAACTGTTTTTTGGGATCACTGCTTGGATCCAGGACCACCCCGAGGGTGCGTTCCTCTGTTTAGCCATTTGGCCAGGATACCCGAGGGTATTCCATGTTTAATTATGCATTACTTTTTCCTTGAGAGGAATTTTATGTAAATTTCATGTTTATATGTTGTACATGGCCCGATTACTTATGCCTGAGGGTGGTGTTTTACTATAGCCTGAGGGCGTGACTGTATTTAGCCTGAGGGCGAGATTTTGTATAGCCTGATGGCGTGGTGTTACTATATTAGCCTAAGGGTGAGATTCTGTATAGCCTGATGGTGTGGTGTTACTATATTATCTTGAGGCCATGATTTTATATATCCTGAGGGCATGGTGTTGCTATATTAGCCTAAGGGTGAGATTCTGTATAGCCTGAGGGTGTGGTTTTAATATATGAGCCTGAGGGTGAGATTATGGTTAGCCCGAGGGCTTGGTTCTGTTGAGAACAGAATATTATTAAATTAAATGGTTAAAATGAACAATAAATTGGAAATATATCTAGTATGGTTGGTTACTTATGAGTACTCCTTTTTTTATTTCATTTACTACATCACACTGTTGCATGTCTACACACAGTTGAGCACGGGCCTTTGGTGGGTGCCGACTGGGAATTATTTCTCACACCCTGTTTGGGTCATGTAATTCGGCCCAAAAAGATTACGTTTCTGCAAGTGTGGATAAGGGAAATGGCCCTTATACATGTACATGATTGCTGATGATGAATAGGGGAGCATGGGACTGGGCTTAGGCTCGCGATACTACCTGATGTTTTGTTCTGTTTTTTGTTTTTTTTGTACTTGTATTGTACGATATTGTTGGGTAACATGTTCTAGATGCTTTCTTAGAATTAGCAGCATGTTGCACCATTATTTATATATTGGATGGTTATATATACAACAGTAGTTAAATTCAGTTGTATATGATTTACTGCTTCCGCCGTTGTTGTATGTTTTATTTCATTCCACTGTGCTACACATTGACGAATGAGGGCATAGTTGCCCCACTATCAGACCTGATCCCTCACTGCTAGTCAGTAGCCTCTGGCATTTGGGGAAATGTGCTTGAGGTCACATGGTGAACTGGGTTCGGGACACCCATTGAGTGGCACCTGGATCCAGGACGTTACATCGAACATTGAAACAAATTTCCAAATACACATCCCATTTAAATTAATCATAGAATAAAATCATTCCATCTCACCCACTAACCAAAACAATGAAATCCCCCTTAAAAACATTTCCACTAAAAAAATTGCTAAAAAGATTTGGAACCTACTGATGGTATTCCATGAATCCCCACACATACTATTTCTTGAGATAGATGAAGTATAATTCCATACATACCAATAAATATCCACTGATCACATACATATGTTCATATGAGAATCTATAGTAACACCAAGGGTCAAACAGAAAAAACAAAATCTCTATCAAACCCACCAATCAAAACAAGCCTATTCGAGTTTCAAAACCACCCATTATTATTTCAAGAAAAAATATTTCCAAATTATAAATAAAATTCTATCCCACTTTTCAAAAAAAAATTACTAAATCACAAATAACTTTTAAAAATGACTCCAATGTTCAAAAAGACCCTTTTCACTTTAAAAAGATAAAAAATTTCATTTCTAGAATCTCATTATTGATAAACCAATCACAATTTTCCCAAACTAGACATCATTTTAAATTAACAAATCCCAAATAAACACAAAAAAATACCAAAATAAAATTAAACCCCATACCATTTCAAAATTCTTAATATATCATAGTAATATTTGATAAACGTGGATTGAACACGTGGTTTGGCAGGACATGTGCCAACCAGGTGACAACAAAAATGGTCATTAGAGGCAGTTTGATGCTCTATGCATGGTTTTCTAGACCCTGCACAAAAACCATTAACCCTCTAAATCCCTCCACTAATAAACAAAAAATTATCAAAACCATCCAAAAACACAAAAATAAATACTAAGGACCTCGAAAAACTGCAAGTACTAACATCTAATTTTGAGTTGCAACCATCCCAAACTACCCTAGAAATTCAACTGTCCTTCCAAATATGTGGTGATCAATAACCTACCCACATATGACTACTTGAATTCCAAAAATCCTACCTCCAAAATACCATACATCCTTTAATAACAAGGTATAATTTCTCTAATACCATTTCTTCATGAACCAACCCAAGTCAACCCCATATTGGTCGCCTAAGATGGCATGTCACAAGGCCCTAGAGGCATTATTGTTTCTCCTGAGAAGGAAACTATTATCAGGCATCAAGAATACTTATTGGGGAATGATTTACCACAAGAATTGATAAATAAATAAATAAAAATAGAAAATGTAATACTAAACTAGTATAAAAACTAATAAAACCAAACATAACTCCATGTGACCCTATAGGTCACCATCAACAATTGAACCAACGTTACTCCAGAGTGACTGAGTCTGAGATGGAAGTAACATGAGAAGCTAAAAACCAACATATAGCTATTGGTGTGAGTATTTAAACAAGATAGACATTCCTGAAATAAATATTCCATATTCCTTACCTTTAAAAATAAAACCAAATCATGCTATATTGAAAATATAAATAAACAACAAGAGGGGTTTTGTCCATTTCAAAACAAGTAAGAGGATAGATCTTCTAAAATCCAATTTTTTATATCTTACTACAAAAACATTTTTAAAAGGGGAGTGAATTGTCCCAAAAAACCCATTTTAATAAAGGGGAATGTGGTAAATAAATACTTTCATTAGTTTATACACAATAGTGTAAACTAAAACGTTTTTTAAATTATTTCTCAAATTAATGGAAAAATTAGAATAAATAATTTATCAAATAAGTATTATATAAAAACAGGGGTAAATGATATCAAGAATTAAGGTATATCCCAAAGAAACTAGGTTAGTTGATGTCCTATGATCCTCATACTCTCAATGATTGACCATGGACATGAAGGTCTATTATCCTTATCAATACAACTAATCCACACCACCATAGTTTAGTAAGTGGTGTAACGTAATCCTACTACGAAGACCGGTCCTTGTACCTTCTGATTCTCCTAGCATAATATACTTAGTCTACCCATCTAGATACCCAATATTCCCATGTTCCATGCCCAAATACAGGTTTGTTTTTGTAAAGATAAAATGTAAACACATTTCACATAATTTTACAAAAACCTACCACCCACTCTCTCACTTTCAAACTCCCTTTTTAATATCAAATCCTTTTACCTGTTCAAAGAACATAATAAACCACCATCTCTATTACTAACATACCTTAAATCTCACACATTTAACATAAATCACATTTCAAATATGAGTGTAATGTCTAAAAAAGGGGATTGAATTTCAATAAAACCTATTAGAGGTGTAAACCATGCCTTATCAATTTAAAATTAAGACAAAAAAATCATTTGGAAAACAAATTTAAAATTTAAAATAAATTAATCTTTAAATGATATCTAAATCATGCCTAAATTGATGGTAATCTCTATTAGATGCATAAGTAAAACTTGGTTAGGGAGTAAAAATTAATTTACAAGAACTAAAATCCACTTTTCATATCATAAATATTTTATATAATGGAAAAAGAACATTTTATAAAAAATCAAGAATATATGGAATTCAAATTAATGATCTGGACATAGGGAACCAATCTCAAAACACACCATTTTTTACAATGGAATTTTGAAAACACCTCAAAAGGTGAAGGAATGTAAAGATACTCCCCTTTTACACTTACATACATATGTAGATACACACACAAAGAGATATATATATCCCAAACTATAATGTTGTCCACTCCCCACGAGGGAATATATAAAAAGAAGTTATATATTTATATTCCATAGCAATGAATATGGGTGTATTTCACCTTCCCAAATGGTGGTCCAAAAGCACAAAAAAATACCAGAAACTGAAAAATAAAAAAAAACCCATAATTAAAAATTGAGAAAAATTTAATAACTGAACAAAACATACCTAAAATCCATGATGAATCCACTGCCTTCAATGTTCATGACTAGAATCAATCCCCACAAGACCCAAGGAACTTAGATATCAAAGAGACATAACAGAATTTCCCTAAAAATGGGGAGTAGGGTTCAAACTAAATAACACATAACACCTAAGGGAAAAACCAATAAAATATGAGGAATAAGGAAGGAGGAGGAAAGAAGAAAGTCACTAGAGTTTTCACACCAAAAAATTAGAAGCTGAATCAATGACCAGAGGGAGAAGTAGAGGGTGGTCATGCTCGTGAGGGATCCCCCCCAGGTGGTTGGTTGAGCGAGAGAAGGGGGTTTCACATGAAGGGGGGACCCATTTGAGTGTTAAATAATAATAATAATAATACATTTTTTTAATGGTTGGATGTTGTGCATGGAATGGATATATGGTTGACCAAACAGTGCGTCAATTGTGAACCCCTCACATGTCCCCAAGAGCACCATGAAAAAGGAGTTTTCATGTTTGGTAAATCTTTTTTATGACTTTGTGATTCAGCTCTATCAAAAACTAAAAATTACTCGCATGAGTTTTACATAGTTTCTAATAACTAATGTC
Organism: Viscum album; assembly: GCA_963277665.1. Classification (NCBI taxonomy): domain Eukaryota; kingdom Viridiplantae; phylum Streptophyta; class Magnoliopsida; order Santalales; family Viscaceae; genus Viscum; species Viscum album. The sequence continues at coordinate 1,304,001,855 of OY728157.1, forward strand.
CATCTATTCACCTATGATAAAATCCAAAATTTTAATATCTAAACACATAACAGCCATAAAATAAAAAACATGGATAAAAAATTAATATGCCATGGTTATGGTATAACACCCATGCTTCCCTATTTCAAAAACACCAATAAAACCCATTTGACCATCTCTATGGTCTACACTAAAAAGATAACATAAAAAATTGTTCCAACTAAACATTGAAAGGATCCATACCTCACAAAAAAATATGGTTCTTACAATCTTCACCCCTTAAAGAAATTCATACCTAAATTTCCCTTAAAATGGATGTCAAGCTTCTTCTAAGAATAACTCCATACACTGGGCAAGTACATCATCATCTTGCTCTAATATCTCATATTATACCTGGTCGTACTGCTATAGAACCCGTATTAGAGGTATGAACTGACCTTGAAGAGCCTCTCTACTCCGATCAACAATATGTATAATATTCTTCTGAAAGAAAACATCTACCAGTAGCTCAACCTCCTTATGTTGAATAATGTGAGATGGGTCCATGTGATAATGGAAAAACTAAGATACAAGGTCGACGTCAAACATAGATAGGTACATCTAAGGTAATTGGAACCAATATGATACTTTCCCAGCTCTCTCTAAAATATTGAATTGTCAGAAATATCATTGTGAATGTTTACCAATTCTCCAAATCCATTAATGTCAGAGCCTCAGTGAGATAGGAAAAAATACTCGGTCCTCAACCTCGAACTCTAAATGTCATCAATGGTTATCAACATATGACTTTTATTTAGACTGTGTAGTATCCATATACTTTCTGATCATTTAAACCTGATATGTTGTATCCTGAATGAGACAATGTCTATATAATGATACCTCTAACTATAACAGAGTTGATTGATAGGTAAAACCATACAAATCTTCTTAAGGTACCATCTGTATAGTCACTTGATAGCTATATTTGTCTACAAAATATACAAGGGGTATAATACTCTCCCAAGTGGCCCCAAAATCTAGGACACATTCTTAGAATATATAATCTAGAAAATATATGGTATTCTTTAAATTTCCATCAGTTTTATCATCGTATACCATTCTCAAATGCACATGTCTACCCAATACCCCATGTAAGCCTTTCTAAAAACTGATATGTGTACCAGGAATCCATATCTGATTCAATGGTATCTAGAACCATGTAAAGACTCATAATCAATAGAATGTAAATTCTTCAAGGCTCATATAATAAGATGGTATCTCTTATAGGTAGAAAATGGGATACCATCGTGAGACTATAAAAAAATGACCCATATAACAATATTACTTCAAGGTGTCCTCGGTAACCCGGTCACAAAATCCATCAAAACAACCTCTCATTTTTACTCAGGAATATAAAAATACTATAAAATCCCATAGGTTCAATGGTGTTCCACCGTCAACTACTGATAGGTATAACAACTCATAAAAAAACCAACTACCCTTCATTTCACCCCTGACCACTAGTATTGACAACATAAGTCTCGATATATATCAGTGACACCTAGATGTAATACCCAAGACAAGGCATGAAATTATCACATTATCTCAACTTATATGTTTTTTGGAACTCAAAGAGAACCATGAATATATAGAAATTATTCCTACCTAGCTATCCAACCATGAGTCAGTTTCTCACCATCCATGCTCTCCCATAAGACCAAGACCTCGGAATCTGATAGCTTCTTCATCCACTCTCTATCTAGAAGAGTGAAAGCCACTACCAAGGATGGGATAAATGGATATACATGAATATCCTTCACCTTGAAGTGAATATATGGAAATAATTCAATGAACATCTACTCACTACTTGCCTCATGAACCACCTATGTCTGAATCTTGTATCTCAGAGTTCCCGCTACTACATTTCATTTAGCGGGCATTTAGTTTAGAGAAAAATAAAATAACTAAAGATACTAAACCCACCATATATAATGAATGTTCATGTCACAATTTGTGAATATGTACTTGAGGATTTTTTGGTCTGTAAACACCATAAAATGGTCTCCAAGAAAGTAGTACCTCTAACAATGCAAAGAAAAAATAACTATATCTAACATGCGGTCATGTTTTAGGTAATTATGCTCATGAGGATTCAATTAGTGAGACTGAAATTCAATGACTCGATCCCCCTTCATCAGGATATCTCCCAACCATATACATGATGAATCACTGTAAATCATATAACTTCTTCTAGGTTTTGGGATATTTGGAATAAGTGATGAAGTTAACCTAATCATAATTTCCTAAAAATTTCTTTTCACACTCTTCCAACCATACAAATTTATCCCATTTCTTTTTCAATCTTGTGATAGGACTATTCAAAAGTGAAAATTCTTCTATAAAGATCTTGTAAATATTAGATAATCCCTAGAAACTCTAAATATCCAAAAAATTCATGAGATTCTCTTAAAAACCCACATAAATCACCTTATTATGATCCATTAAAACACCGATCTATGAGAATTTGACCCATGAAGTGAACTTCATCTATCTAGAACTAAAATTTTGTGATCTTGGCATAAACCTATGCTCTATTAGTGTATTTAGAATGACCTCAAGCTGTTTGGAATGATCATTTAAAGTTTAAGAATACACCAAGATATCATCTATAAAAACTATTATGATAGAATCCAGAAATGGGTGAAAAAATTGATTCATTAAAGCCATTAAAAATGTAGATGAGTTCATGAGACAGAACGACTATACCCGATAATAATAAATGTTAAACCTATTGTGTAATGCTATAAGAGGTATTTCTATCGTCCTCACACACACCTGGTGATAACCCAATATCAAAAAAAATTTCTAGAAACACCATGCACCTTATACGTAGCCTAAGTATTAAGGGATGCCAATTCTTAACCATAACCTTTTTCAATTTCATGTAATCCAAACAAATCATGAGGGTTATATCCAAATTTTTTACAAAATAACTATAGAACCCTAGATTTAATTACTGTGTAATATAAACACCTTTGTCTCGAAGTCCTCTAGATGTATCTTGAGATCCTATAAATCAGTTGTATCCATCCTATAAGGAGCTATGGATAGAGGTGATTCTCTTGGAACTATCTCGATATAAAACTCCACCTCTCTCTTAGGAGGTTAACTAGAAAATTTACTTGAGAAAACATCCCTGAAGTGATCAACCACTTGATGGATTTCCATCTGACATATTCCATGATCATACAGATACAAGCATGAAACGTGGGTTGTCCCACCTTCCATACCCAAATGGTTTGGTCCATATCTACTAGAGTGTACATCCAAATCACTTTTTTAAATAGAATCCCTTCTCTATGGCAATTTAGAGGTCTCCATTCAACAATAAAAATAATCCTAAGCATGATAGGGGACCAACTAGTACATCCGAAAAATGATGTAAAACCATGTCATCTCTAGGAGAAATAAGGGCTATATGAAGTGACACCCATCTACATCAAGGGGAACTCTTTATACTAGCATAAGCTCTCTAATGTAATCCCCAATGGTATGTGGAGTGTCATGATTCCATAAAAAACTGAACATCAGTCCCAAAACACACCAGAACAGTCACTTATATTATAGAATGTGAGGAACCTTTTTCTAAATGAACAAAAATTATAGTAAAGGATACAAAGATCGTACCGATGACCATAGATAGTGACATGCTCTACCCCTTTCGTATTAGATTTATATAATATACCTAGACTAAACTATGGCCCTGTGAAACATCATGACTATCCAGAGTGGGCCCACTCTACTGTATAGTTACAACTTATGTTTTGATCCCCTGGCTATGACCACCCCCTTGAACTAAATTACTGGTAGTACTCAATTGTCCAGACTGATGTAGATATGTAAACCTTTCTCCTGAACCTAGAGTCGAAGTCGACCCCCTTTTATTAAAAACAATATGGAAGGTCCTGCAAAACCTCTATATATGGCCTATCTTGTTGAATTCCCAACACTTGACAGGGTCTCTTTCACACTAACTACTTATATATCCATATCTCCCACACATAATGATAGAAGATAGAACTATCATCACTCATACTATATATGGTATTCCTCTCATGAGATGTCTTGAAATTCCCTTTCCTACCACCAGAAATGGAACCACTAGGCCGAGGAGCTGCACTGCCCTTATTTGGGCCCCAACTACTCTCAGGTTACATTCAGTAATCAGGGCCAGATTTACTATCTCAATCATAGTATGAAATCAAAACATATTGACCTATGATCAAATAGCATGTTGGAGACCTTCCTCAAATTTTTTATTTAGATATGACACATCATCAAGATAGATAGTCATAAATCACTGAATCAGTGTCATGAATGTTGAATACTTCATTACAATTATCGCACCCTCCACTAGATGGCTAAAAATATTGGACCACTCATACCTCAATGTATTTGGATGGATATATCCATAAAACATGGATTTAAAATCCCACTAAACCATATCCAAAAGCGTATCATCTTGGTTAAGAACATCCTACCTGCATTTAGTTGCTCCTCAAATCATTTACATTGTTACCTTCACTATCCTCTTAGGAGGTGTCTAAAGATGTTATAATATTGATAAAATATTCTCAATCCATAACTTAGTAGCATGAGGACCACCATCCAATGAGAAATTTGGATGTTTATAGTGCATGAACACACATGTTAGCTCTTCCATAGATTAAGTAGGCTTTGTGTCTCCCTGAAAGTTCTATATAACATACAAAAAACCCTCGTAGAACATGGTATCATAACCTATATGTAGTATAAATGGATGTATTGAATGTGGAATAACTGGAGGCCCTACTAGTATCCTGGGTCTCACCAACTCTATAGAAGGATAATTACTAGCTTCCAGGATCACAACCCAATAATTTCATGTTGTAATATCTCTACAAATTCCAAGTGCACACCTTTGAAAAGAGTTTATAATGAAAAGATCACAAATATAAGCATGTGATAGATCAAATCCTTCCTATAAAGAAGACACACTTCTCTGACATATTAAAAAGATAGGATTGTGTAAAAGGAATGATCATATGGGTGACAGAGATAATATTTTCGTAATTAATTATATGATTTTAAATGATTTAATCCCTTACCATTAATCAATTTTTTCTTATTTGCACCATTTCATGATTTTTGGTGAGTTTTGAGCTTAAGTGTGAAAATTGCTTAATTCTGGACATTTAACAGTTTTATGTTTCCTCTGTATTTCAATCATAACCCCTACATTTGTAATCCAATTAATCTAGTTCCTTTTTTAGGATTTAATGACTCGTGGGATACATATTTGTCTGCAGGAGCAAAATCCAATTTGAACTCCAACAATTCAAAAGAATTCAGTCAATGTGAAAAGTTATTCTGGCAGGCAGAATGCACCCTGACTCATTCAAAGAATCATATCTCAGCCAAACAACCTCCAAATGCAGTGGTCCTAGATTGGTTAGAAATATTACTAGCAGGGTCATATTACCACAAAATATCAGAAAAAAAATTAATTTATTAAGGCCGCCAATTCAATGGTCAAAGAAGTGTTGGTGGAATAGTGTTTGGCGGCAAGGAAAAGTCTCTTTCATTTAGGCGGCCATAACATCCTTGAAACAGCTCCAATGGCTCTGATATATGGAGGGTAGATGTCCAACGCGATTCCAAACATTCTATAAGAAGGGAAGTAGGCCTCATTCTGCGTGGGTAGGTCATAACTGAAGCTATCATTCTGGAGTATAGATTCTGAAGGGGAAAATTTTGTTCTTTCTTTTCACTCATTTCTTCTTCTTATTTTTGTAATGCCTTCATCTTTCTCATCATTCTCAAATACCCTTACCATGGTGGGGTAAACTTATGAGGTGATTGGGGGAGGGAAGTTTTTATATTTTGTAATTTTTGAGTTCTTGCATTTGATTGAATAAAAACCCTCTCTCTTCTGCGGAATTGGTTTCAAATTCTAATAAACGGTTTTATTATCTTATGCGATTGTATTTGATTTAATATTCTGTTGTTATTATAGATTTGTTAAATGTTATTATTATCTCTCCACTATGTTCTCGTCTATATACGATGTAATAGATTCGGGCTTAGTGGTGAAGTACCCAACGATCGTCAGTACGTGTGGCAGGGGTATTGAATATTCTTAATTGTTTGGGATAAACAAGAACCGATAGGGAATTTCCTAACTCAATTGAGGGTATTTGATACTTCTATTTAACACATAGGAAGAATATTATACCGAGTTAATATATTGGTAAGGTTTACTCTCACCGTCACCATTTACCAAGGGAGTGATAGGAAGCGATCATGAAATATCACTTAAACCGACATAGTAGAAGATGATTAAATAAAATTGGAACTATGATAATATTACAATTGAAAAACCAACCCCAACCTCATCACTCAATTACTTTCAATATATTTAATCACATTTTTTTTAATTTATTTTTAATATTTTACTTTATTTCTATCTTTACTTTTGTTTCTTTGTTTTCAAAACCAAACAATATCAAAAACCACCCAACTTCATTATCTAATATTAAAGTGACAAACTTGATTTTTGAGCACTCATCTCTGGATAGAACCTAGGTTTAACTTTATACAATATTTTAACTTAGTAAATAATTTTTTTCCACACCCCACGATAGCTGTGTGTCAATACATGGTGTTGTTTCCTGGGAGGTAGTGCCACAATCTCATTATAAATATTTAACACTTTTCAATATATATATATATATATATATATATAACAAAATATTTTTTTACATGATGTTTTAAAATGATTATTTATTTAATTCATGTAACAACTACCCACATTTAGAAAAATTAGATGGGGCTGGTTATGATATAGTTTAGATGCAAGAACTTAAAAATGACATAGAAAAACCAGAGAACAATGTATAACTTGCATTTGAATATGTCCATGCAATGATGGAAAAACCAGAACCTATGAATGAACCCAAGGAGGAAAATAAGGAAGAATTACCTATTGAGCTACATTTGGGAGTGAAAAAAGATCCAGATGAAGTCTAGAATGAGTGTGGAGAACTACTTGATCCACATATTCTTTACAAAGTAGAAGATCCAGATCTAATGAAGGAATACACCACCAAAGTAGTGGAAGAAAAGATGGAGGAGCCTGACTACCTACCTCTATCTTCTGAAATTCAACTATAAGTGAAACCTCATACTGAGGAATCAATTGAAGTCATGATATATAAGGAAGATAATCCTTTTCTTAACTCTTTTCATTCTTCTTATATAGAATTTGAATTTAGTATCAACTTACCTTGCTTAAAATTTTCAGGTTTGGACAACAAATGTATTTCCTTGGTGGATGAGGAAAAAGAAGAAGATACACCAGAAGAAGAACATACGGAGCTCCCTGAACTACATGAATTATTATTATAGGATTTTCATGATGATATAAAAGTGGATTTCCATGAGGGAAAAGAGACACAAGATGATTAATTTTAAAGGTAAGAGTTTGATATTGATTCATCATGTTTTAATATTATTCAAATTGAATTAATTTCTGATTCTCCCATTGATTGTTCTTTTGATAGATCTTACCTTGCACAACCACTGGAAAATGAAGAAGAAGTTATGAAATTGGAAACCAATAAAGAGGAGGACTCATTATTTATCCTAACCCCACCATACAAGATGCATATCATTTTCATGGGGGTGGATTTGGTGTACCATATCCATGTAGTCCTCAACAAAAAGGAAGAAGTTCAAGATAGAAAGAAGAAGTACTGGTGGTTCATATTAAATAAACATCACCCACTATCAGATTGGGGATGACCAACTGAAACTTCCCATCAAGCAGTAGTCAAAACCTAGGGCCCACATGGGTGATTAAACCAAGCTCTATCCTTCTATTCTCAATATATATCTATTTTCTTTACTTTCAATAAATTTATTATGTTTTTATTATCTACCTTTTTTTGAAGATTTTTATTCGTGTAACACTTAGGAGCTTAACTCAACATTGAACTACCAATAAGTCAGGTTGTACCTCTTCATATCTCTTGCTTGATTTTTTTGATTCCATTTAAAATGTAATTACATGTTAAATCTAATTGAATTCATCACAAACACTGTATCATTTATGTGTGGGGGAGGGAACCTTTGATATTTAGTATTGGAAATTATTTGTTTAGAAAATGTGTGTTTTTTAAATTTTTGTGTGTTTTTGAAACTTCTGAGCTTAAATGATTATCATCACATAATTTGAAACCCATGATAATGTGTGAAAAAATTTATCCCATGAAACTGAGCTTAAATGAATGCTGAAAATGACTTTGTTTCATGTTCAATTATTTATGAATTTCATGAAAAGTACTCTTATTTTTTTAATCCCATGCCACATATCACTGTCCTTATATTTGAAATCACTTTCCTGTGAGGCTTTTAAACATAATTTTCATTATTTTTTCTTTCACTTCACTTCATGAGAGAACCATACCATGCTTGATTTAATAATAATTTGATTTATTCCTATCAAAACATTAGGGTTTGAGGTAGATGTGTTTTAAACGATTGAGGCATTTATTTGATTTTAAAGCCCCCCTTTCAAGATAATCCTTTTTATAATGGAAAAACTTATACATTTAATCCTTGAATCCCATTGAAACCATTAACATCCTGTTAGGATAGCCACATTACAAGCCAATTTTCTTTATCCAACCTGCTCTTGATGTGAAATTGCATAATATAGTTGAACTTAAGTGTGGTGGGGAGGTTGACTTGTGTTGTGATACCTCATTTGAATATAATTTGGGTGGATAATAAAAGGTTGAAGAGATGTTCTTATTGCTGAAAAAAATCATTCAGTTGAAAGTTGTTCCTTTTCTAGAGCTTTCATGTACGAGAAGTTGGGCCTTTCTGGATCTTGCAATGGAGAAAAAAGTTGTAACTATCTGGAACTTTCAAGAAAAATCAAATTTGAGATGACTGATACTTTTTTTTCTGATGAAATGATTAATGGTTTGTAATTTCACTGATTTATCATGCTGATGGTGCTGATTTACTACTAAGGAGAGTGAGGAGGAGACTACACTTGAGTAAAAATTAGAATAATGCAATATTGCTTCAAAAAGATCCAAAACCTCCTTATTCAGCCTCAGATTTTTTCACATCTTAATCCTAACAACCTGAAGCCATATAACAACCTTTAAAAGTCCTCATGATAAACATATGTACATGGATCATATCTTGGGGATATGTAGGAATTTATCAATCCTATGGTGACCCTTGCATGTGTATTGGATGAGGAAGACATTGTTGAAAATTGATATTTGTGTGATGTGAAGAAAATGCTTGTTAGGTAAGTGTTTCATGTGCATGGGAGTAGAAATAAAGAGGAAATATATTTAATGAACTAAATTTATAACTATTAATAATGGTTGTTGATGATGCATGATATATTTTGTTTCCTGGTGTTAAATTGTAAAATCTCAAGATTATGTGTTTTAAACTTGCTTTGATTTAATATCAACGTTTACTTGTCTAGGAGTCCAAGTGTTAAGTGTGGGGGAATTGACAGAGATAATATTTTCATAATTAATTATATGATTCTTAATGATTTAATCCCTTCCCATTAATCAATTTGAGCTTATATGCATCCTTTCATGATTTTTTGTGAGTTTTGAGCTTTAGTGTGAAAATTGGTTAATTCTGGACATTTAACAGTTTTTTATTTCCTCTGTATTTCGAGAATAACTCCTACATTTGTAATCCAATTCATCTAATTCCTTTTTTTAGGATGTAATTATTTGTGGGATACATATAATTCCACAGGAACAAAATCCAATTCGAACTCCAACAATTCAAAAGAATTCGGTCAATGTGAAAAGTTATTCTAGCCGGCAGAATGCACCATGACTCAATCAAAGAATCATATCTCAGCCAACCGAACTCCAAATGAATTGGTTCTAGCTGGGTTCTAAATATTACTATAATTTTCAGATTAAAACAAAATATCAGAAATAAATTCATTCATTAATGCCGCCAAATTCAATGGTCAATGAAGGGTTGGTGGAATAGTGTTTGGCGGCCAGGAAAAGTCTCTTCCATTTAGGCAGCCATAACTTCCTTGAAACGGCTCCAATGGCTCTGATATTTGGAGGGTAGATGGCCAACCCCATTTGAAACATTATATAAGAAGTGACCTTGGCCTCATTCGGCAAGGAGAGGGCAGAACCGAAGCTATCATTCTGGAGTATAGATTCTGGAGGGGAAAATTCTGTTATTTCTTTTCACTCATTTCTTCTTCTTATTATTGTAATGCCTTCATCTTCAACATAATTCTCAAATACTGTTACCATGGTGGTGTAAACTTATGAGGGTATTGGGTGAGGGATTTTTTTTTTCTTTTGTAATTTTTGAGTTCTTTCATTTGATTGAATAAAAACACTCTCTCTTCTGGGGAATTGGTTTCAAATTCTAATAAACGTTTTCATTATCTTATGCTATTTTATTTGATTTAATATTATGTTGTTATTATTGATTTGGTAAATGTTCATAATATCCCTCCACTAGGTTCTGGTATATATACTATGTAATAGATTCGGGCTTAGTGGTAAAGTACCTGACGATCGTCAGTACGCGTGACATGGGTATTGAATATTCTTAATTGTTTGGGATAAACAAGACTCGATCGGGAATTGCATAACTCAATTGAGGGTATTTGATACATCTGTTTAACACATATTAAGGATATTAGACTGAGCTATGATATTGTTATGGTTTACTCTCACCTTTAACATTTACCAAGGGAGTGATAGGAAGCGATCATGAAATATCACTTAAACCAACTTAGCAGAAGATGATTGAATAAAATTGGAACTATGATAACATTACAATTAAAAAACCAACCCCAACCTGATCACTCAATTCATTTATATATTTTTAATCAAATGTTTTTTTAATTTATTTTGAATATTTTAATTTATTTCTATCTTTACTTTCGTTGCTTTGGTTTCAAAACCAATCAATATAAAAAACCACCCAACTTCATTATCTAATATTAAAGAGAAAAACTTGATTATTGAGCGCTCCTCTCTCGAGAAAACCCAGGTTAACCTTTATACTATATTTTTACATAGTAAAAAATTGTTTTTCCATGCCCCATGATAGGTGTGTGCCAATGGGACACTAGAGACACTTCCTAAAACTCACTCCTAATGTGAGGTCTAGGTCAAGCTCTTTGTTTCAAAAATAAAAGTCATTTAAGTTCATATTTATATTACAATTATCTATAAATAATGTAATTTTAGAGATCCCCATTTCCAATTAATAGGTTCCCATACAACTTGTAAATTTATGTTTATCATTCATTTAATCATATCTATAACATGTTCCAACCCAAGAGACCAATGGTTTATGGATCAACATTCCATAATGGACTACTTAAAGTATCTTCATTAGCCTATGCCGGAAAACTCTATTTGACCAATACCGGCCACTTATGTTCTATTTATGTTTATCAATCCTCTTCACTAAATGTTTGTAGGATTATAATTATATCCCACTAAGCACACTGAATAAATGATATGCATTCAAGAAATTAATCCTATATGGAATGGCATAATGTATGGAATGTAAATTAAGTATCTTTCTTAAATGATTCATGAGAAGGAATTAAATCACCTCATTTGTCCATAGTAAAATCCATAATCATAAGGAATATAAAAAATAAAGTGCATCACCCAACAGTGAAGTCAAATCAACCATTATAGTACAATACGAAACCCCAATTGTCATTTAGCAAACCCTGAAATTACCCTGAATGTGGTTTGACTACTCCCAAGAATAACCTGTAATCATGTTACAAAACATTACTAATATCACGAATGTGGTCACAAAATATTTAGTTGAGAAAATAAAAACACCATTGATTCCATTTTGTAAAAACTCAACTAGGGAGCCACTGAATGGTTCCATGACCCGGTGGCTCCCATGGCCTCAAGTGCACCTCATCATATGCTAGAGGCTTCCGAATAGCAGTGAGGGTCTATGATGCAACAATGGGGAGACTATACCCTCATGATTAAATATTATCACACTTGTATAGAAACAAAATTCAATAATGGAATAAATAATACCAAATAGTAATAGTAGAAGATAATATCACGATAATATACGTAAAATATTCCAAAAGTTTTGTCATATACAATACAATGAACATATCATATCACTATAGAAAATAAAAGGGAATAAAGAGAAATAGAAATTAAATGTAATAAAATTATCAAAAATTAAAAACACAAAAAAAACTATCTCTAGATTGAATCATCAATATAACTTGGTCCTGTTCTCCTATGCACCTAAGCAATGAGAAAATCAAGAATCATAATGCAGGTTCTTGTCTCGGTTCCTACTTGAATCCATAAATCCTTTCTAGGTACCCAATGGAGGAATGAAAAAGGTGTGAGATAACACTTAGTAGGCTACCAACAACAGTTTCTATAACAATTCCAGTCTATGCACAGAATATAAAACGTTGTTCAATATATAATAGATGTATATTGATATAAGTAGATGTTAAATTGTCTAGTCTATCAAATTTAATCAAGAACCATAACAAGGTTCAACTGTAATCAAGAAAATGTAATCATGGGATTGCTATAATGCATGGAAAAACTATCTATAATGGCATATTATATATAGTAAATTTTCAGACCCCATATGATGGATCCAAATTGTATAAATGTCCAAGGAATCCCCTTCGGCCTATGCCATGTAATCCAGTGTTAGCCCTGTATGGTCCAGATCCAAGTTCCATGACCAAGGAATACCCTCAAATCCATGGAGAGAATCCATAGAACAGTTGATAAAGTCTTGGGTGGATCTCAAGGATAAGAAATTTCTATGGAAGACCAAGAATGTCAGATATCAGGAGTACATATTTCCCAGACATCTGAATTAATCTAGATCCATGGAGTAGAAATATTGATGAAATCAAAGTCATCTGAATCCAAGGAGTATACATTGAAAAGTAATTCGAATTATAAAATAATGAATTAATAATTTCATAACTAATTTCACATATCCATTCAAACCATTCATCCATTTTAACTACATGCAATCACATGTGAAATGAGGCATAAAACAATCACCTAATATCTCATTCAATTCAACAAGGATGCCTCTACCAATGGAGAGAAACCCACAACCAATGAGGATGTATATCATTGGGTAGATTCTCAGACACACCTCATGTGTGGTCTATATTGAGGTGAACAACCTCTAACCATAAACTGATACTTATTTGGAAACCTAAATAACTTCAAAGAATTTAATCATGGAATTTAATCAATTTAAGGGAAATACTCAGAATGTCTAGCATATGGTACAAAGGAAACTAGATATAAAAAAACCAAACATTAAGGTAAAAGGTATAAACCACCTATCATATACCCATAGTAGAACAATCAAAATGTATGTGATCATAACTCAGCCCCGAGTGGAATAAAATGAAATAATGGATGGACACCCTAAAAATAAGGCATATGTGCTTGCAATAAAAAATCACCATAGATAGAAAGGAATCCAAAAAATGAGCCTATATAGTGGAGCACTTATCGACATCTATACATCAAGATGATCATAATTAAAATCGAAGGTAAGATGAAAAAAAGGCATCAAAGCCAAGGTTTGGGATTCAAAATATCATCCCTTGGAGCTCTAGTGTGAGAGAGATGAAAAATTCTATAAAAAATGAGGTCATAACTCTTATTTTAAAAATATACCAAGGAACATACACAACATGTAAATGATTTACGTGCCATGTAATTATTAAGATTTACCTTATGGAAAAATCTCAATTCACACTGTGAATTAACGTACCCAGACCATTACAAGTCATGCAATGAATACACACCATCTATTCAAAGTATACATCAGGTACCTATTCTTCAAGATGCCTTCAGCCCCCTAACTCGCTTATTTCAAATACACCCAACCTAACCCTAGGCATGGCTCTAGGGTCTACATGAAAAAGAGAACTTAAAGCAGGGTTTTAAGTAAAATATAAAAGGATCCATTCCTCATTGAAAGGCCATGTTTTTATATAGGGATTTTAGAGTGTTTATGGTTTTAAGTAATTTTAGGTTTTTAATGGTTTTAAGTGTTTTTATGTTTATATGGGTTTCTTTAGTGGTTTTCATGTACTTTTGTGTTTTTTTTACAATTTTTGTTTTTAGGTATTTTTTTAAATTCTTATGGTTATTATGGTATTTAGGGTTTTTAGGTAATTTGTGGAGTTTTAGGGTATTTAAGGGTTTTGGGGGTTTATAGTTTTTAGTGTGGTTTTTAGGATTTTAGGGGTTTTAAGAGTTTCTTGGATTTTATGTTTTTCATAAGGGGTTTCTGGGTTTTTATATTTATATATATATATTAGGATTTTTATGGGTTTTAGGGGTTTTAGTGATTTTGAGGTTTTTTTGCGTGTTCAGGATTTTTTGGGTTTTTAGGGCCGGTGTTTTGTTTTTAGTGTTTTATGGTTTTTTATATTTCATTTCAATTTTTAAAGGTTTACAGGGTTTTTATATCTTTAGTGTTTTTAATGTGTTTAATGGTTTTTAAGAGTTTTTATGGTTTTTTTGGATTCTTATTATTTCAAGGGTCTTTTTAGGGGTTTGGGATTTTTTTAGTGTTTTTTTTTGTAATTTTAGGGTTTTATAGTGGTTTTATTTTTTTATGGTTTTCTTAGGGTTTTTTAGAAATAATTGGGTTTTAATATTTTTAGGTAATTTTTTGATATTTCCGTATTTCCGTATTTTTTTGAGTTTTTAGGGATTTTGGTAGTTTTTAGGTTTTTTTAAGGTTTAATTTTTTTTAGGTTTTCTAGGGGTTTGGAGTGATTTTTGGTATTTATGGTTTTTTGGGGTTTTCAGGGTTATTAATTCTTTTTATATTTTTTTGTATTTTTAGGGATTTTATAGAGTTGTTATGGGTTTTTAGGGTGTTTATGGATTTTGATGTTTTAAGGGGTTTTAAGGTTTATTTGGTTCATTGAGTTTTTAGGGTTTTTTGAGTTTTTTTTTTGTGTTTTAAGAATTTCTAGATATCTTCATCATTTTTAGGGGTTTAAATAGTATTAGTTGTTTTTTTGGGGTTTTATGGGTTTTAATGTTTTTATAGTTGGGGGGTATGGTTCATTGGATTTTTAGAGGTTTTATGGTTTTAGAGGATTGTCATATTTTTTTAGTTTTTTATGTGATTTAGGTTAATTTATGTTTAAAATCATTTCTTAGGATTTTTCTGGGTTTTAGGTTTTTTAGGTTTTCCAGTATTTTTAGGGTTTTAAGATTTTTATTGTTTTTAAGTAATTTTGAGGTGTTTAGTGGTTTTTTGGGATTTTATGGTTTTTTAGGGGTTCATTATTTTTAGGTTTATATGTTCTTCTAAAAGGTTTTCATGGTTTTTATGGTTTTTTTAACATTTAGGGAATTTTAGCACATTTTTATGATATTTATGGTTTTAGGGGTTTTATGGTTTTTAGGATATTTAGGGTTTTTATGGTGTTTTGGGGGTTTCAGGGGTTTTAATTATTTTTATGGGGTTTAAGGTTTTTTAGTGTTTTTATCATTTTTTGTGTAAAATGGATTTTATAGTTTTAGTGGTTTTTAGGGAATTAATGGTATTAAGGATATTATGGGTTTTTTGTGTTTAGAGGTTTTAGGTTTTTAGTTTTTTTTAGGTTTTTAGGGGTTTTAGGTTTTTAATGTTTTTTATTGTTTTCTAAAAGGTTTTCATGGTTGTAAAGATGTTTTACATTTTTAGGTATTTTTCGGGATTTTTAGTATCATTATGGGTTTTTAGTTTTTTAGGGATTTGGTGGATTTTATGGGTTTTTGAGTTTAAATATTGTTTAGGTTTTTAGAATATTTATAGATTTTTAGAGGTTTTAAGTGATTTTAAGTTATTATGGGTTTTTAGGGTTTTATTGATTTTTACATATTTTAGGTATTTTAGGTATTTTTTATTATTTTTATGGGTTTTTTGGGTTTATAGGGATTTTAGGGTTTTAAGTTTTTTTGTATTATATGTTTTTTTGAGTTTTTTATTGTTTGAAATATTTTTTTTTATTTTTTAATGTATGTAGGGATTTAAAGTGGTTTTATATATTTTTTATTTTTTAGGGGTTTTTTGCGTTTCTAAGATTTTTAGGGGTTTTACCCGTTTTTGGGGTATTTGGGTTTTTATAGTATTCTTTATATTTTTAGTTTATTTTATGTTTTTAGGAATTTAATGTGCTTTTAGTTTTTAAAGTTTTTTAGGGGTTTTCAGGGTTTCTTGGGGTTTTGTGTTTTTTTGGGATTTTTAGTGATTTTAATTGGTTTTTAGGGTTTTAGGGTTTTTTAGTGTTTTTAGGGGTTTTAAGGATTCTAGGTTTTTTAGGATTTTTAGAGTTTTTAGAATTTTTTCAGTTTTTTGTGGTTTTAGGCACTTTTAGTTTTTTATGGGTTTCATTGATTATTCATAGTTTTTAAAGGTTATTACAATTTTAGTGATATTTAGGGATTCTTTAGGTTATTTTGGGGTTTTTATGTTTCTATTGTTTTTAGGGGTTTTAGGTAATTTGAGATTTTTTTTTGGTTTTCATTGTTTTTATGGGTTTTTCTGGGTATTTGAATAATTTTTTTTTATTTTATAGCATTATAAGGATTTTTATATATATTTCACATTTAAGGGTTACATAACTTTTTTAGTGTTTTAGTGGTTTTATGGGTATTATGTTTTTTTATATTTTTTATGTTTTGTAGGTATTTTTATGTTTTTAAGGTATTTTTTGGTTTTTTTGGGTTTTTGTGTTTTTAATGTATTTATGTTTTTAGGGGTTTTATGTTTTCCATAGTTTTAAGATTCTATTAGGATTTTTTTTACTTTTAGGGTTTCTTTTGTTTTTGTGGATTCTATATGATTTTTATGTTTTTATGGTTTTAAGGATTTTGAGGATTTTTTGGTTTTTTATGGTTTTTAGGTTTTGTTTGATTTTCATAGTTTTTATGATTTTAGGGTCCCTAAGAGTTTTTATGATTTTAATATTTTCAGTGTATTTAGGATTCGTAGGTTTTTTAAATTTTTATAAATTTTTAGTGAACTTAATGTTTTTTGGGGTTTTTTTGTTTTTAGGAATTATTTGGGTTTTTTGGGTTTTTTGGGTTTTTAGGGTTTTAATGGTATTTTGGGATTTTTTGGAATTTTTTGAGTTATTAGAGGTTTTATGTTTTTTATTGTTTTTTTAACAGTCTCTGGATTTTAATGGGTATTTATAGTTTTTTAGGTTTTTAGGGTATTTATTGGTTTTTAGGGGTTTTCATGGTTTTTTTGGGTTTTATAGATTTTTGGGTTTTTATGGTCTTTTGGGATTTTTATTGTTTTTATTATTTTTCGGTTTTTAGGGGTTTTAAGTGTTTTTATGTTTCTATGTTTTTTTAAGGGGTTTCAGGGTTTTTAGGGGTTTTTACATTTTTATTGATTTTTAGGGATTTTTTTATATTATTATGATTTTAAGGGAATTAGTGTTATTAGGGGTTTTTAGGTTTTTATTGATTTTTATGTTTTCAACATTTTTAGGGGTTTTATAGTTTATCTGTTTTTATAGTTTTATGATTTTATTATTATTTTTATGGTTTTCAAGGGTTCTTATGTTTTAGGTATTTTTAGGCATTTCTTTTTATTTTGTTGGGTTTTTGGGTATTTAAGAATTTTGAGGGTTTTATAGGTCTTTAGGGTTTATTTGGATTTTCTATATATTTTAGGTATTTAATGTTTTTTTTGAGTTTTTTAGGTTTTCTAATATTTTTTAGAGTTTATAAATTTCATTTTGGGTTTAAAGGCTTTTTATAGATTTTATTGGGTGTTAGGGTTATTACTGGTTTTTATGATTTTTTAAGGTTTCTAGGAGGTGTTATGGTATTAGGGGGTTTTATGGGATTTTAGTATATTTTGGTGGGTTAATTTTTTTAAGGTTTTATTATAGTTTTTCATGTTTATTTATGGTTTTAAATATTTATGTATCTTTAAGACATTTTACGGTAATTTATTATTTTTGTGGGTTTTAGATGTTTTGATGGTTTTTGGGATTTTTGGGTTTTTACGGTTTTTTTACACTTTAGGTGTTTTAAGTTATTTATAGGGGTTTTCAGTGTTTTTTGGATTTTTTATATTTTTATATATTTTTAGGGTTTATAGGAAAATATGGGTTTTTAGGATTTTTAGGGATTTTTAGGGTTTTTAGTGTTTTTAGGATATTTATTGTGTTTTGGGATTTTAGGTTTTTTTAAAATTTTATGGGTTTTATATTTATTTAGTGATTTTATGGTTTTTATGGGTTTTAGAGTTTTTTAATGTTATTAGTGGATTTTAATGATTTTTGGGATTTCAGGGGTTTTTATCATTTTTAGTATTTTAGTGTTTTTTTCTTTTTAGGGATATTTAGAGACTTTTAAGGATTTTTATTTTTTCATGGAGTTCTAGGGATTTTATGGTGTTTTAAGGATTTTTTGGCACTTTAGGGTTTTTTACAGTTTTTTATACATTTAGTGGTTTTATGTGTTTTTAGGTTTTTATGGTTTTTGTGGGTTTATTTTGGCGTTTTAGGGTTTTTTTAATTTGTAGATATTTTTAGGTATTTGTTATATTTGTATGGTTTTTGGGGGGTTTAGGTGTTTTGATGGGTTTCCGTGTTTTTATGAGATTTTTTGGGGTTTTTTATGTTTTTATGGGTTTGAGGGTATTTTAGATTTTTTAATTTCATTATTATTTTAACGGATTTTTAGAGCTCTTACTGGTTTTTATGGGTTTATGGGTTTTGTGATTTTTTTATGTTTTTTAGTTGTTTTATGGTTTTTGGGGTTTCTGGAGTTTTTAACATATTCATTGGTTTTTGATGGTTGTCCAAATTTTTATGTTTTTAGGGGATTAAAGAGTTTTTATGTTTTTTGGTTTTTTCAGGGATTTTTATGTTTTTAGGTATATTTTCCGAATTTTTAGAATTTTTATTGTATTTTTGGGATTTTAGGGGGTTTTAGGGGTTTTAGGGTTTTCAAATGTTTTGGGTTTATAGTGTTTTTATTATTTTATAGGTTTTAAATATTTTTTTGTATTTATATTTTTCTTAGTGGTTTTCAAGATTTTTTATTTTTTAAGAATTTTTTTGGAGTTTTATTATTTTTATGGTTTTTCTAGATTTTGATGGGGTTTAGGGTTTTTATCGTTTTTTTGTTTCTAGGGAGTTTTTTATAGTTTCAATGTTTTTATGGGGTTAAATGTAGTTTGTGTTTTAGAGGGTTTAGGGTGATTATTATTTTTATTGTTTTAGGGTTTTAATGGTTTTTAGGAGTGTTTAGGTTTTTTGGGTTTTTCTCGGGTCTTTTAGTGCATTTAGGGATTTTAAATTTTATTATGTTTTTAGGGGTTTTAACTGATTTATTGTTTTTAATGTTTTCTTATGTTTTTTTGGTTTTTTAGTGTTTTTACATTTTTATGTATTTTAAGTATTATTATGGGTTTTTAGGGGTTTTATGGATTTGAGTGTTTTTTATGGTTGTAGGGTTTTTAGTTTTATTATTGCTGTTCCAGTTTTTCTGGTTTGAAATTGATTTTTTTATTAAAGGTTTCCATAAGGTATTTTAGGGGTTTTCGTGTTTTATACATTTTTAATTTAGGTTATGGAATTATTAGGATTTAAGGGTTTTTTAAGAATATTTAGAATTTTTAGGTTTTGTAATGTATTTAGTGTTTATAGAATATTTAGGTTTTAAGGGTTTTTTTTGTTTTTTATGTTTTAAGGTTGTCATAGGGTTTTTAGGGTTTCAAGGATTTTTTGGTTTTTATGGATTTTTAAATATTTTTTATGATTTTTATAGGTTAATTTCTTTTTTAGTGATTGGGGGATTACAGTATTTAAGGATTTTGGAGTTTTATGGTTTTTTGTGGTTTTTTATTTGGGGGGGGGGGTTTAGGGTTTTTAGATTGTTTCAGTCTTTGGTGGTTTAATAAATTTTAATGTTTTTAGTTTTATTAAGGGGCTTATAAAAGTTTTGTGGTTTTATGGCTTTTATGTCTTTTAGTGTTTTAAGGAATCTTTAGGGGTTTTATAATTATTATGTTGTAGGTGTTTCATGTGTTTTAATAGTTTTAAGGGTTTATTATGGTATTTTGGTTGGTTTTGGGTTTTTTATGTTTTTATGGATTTTATGGTAGTTTTAGGGTTTTTATTGGATTTTGGGTTCTTAGGAGTTTTGAGGGTTTTGGGATTTTAGGGTGGTTTTTTTGGATTGTAAGGATTTTTTTTAGGTTTTAGGTGGTTTTATTTGTTTTTAAGATTTCTTGTCTTCTTAGAAGTTTTGTAGGTTTTACGGTATCTTTTTATTTTTATAGATTATTGTGGATTATTGTTGTTTTTAGGTTTTTTATGAATTTTTATGATTTTTATTTGTTTTTAGGGTTTTTTGGTTTTTTGAGTTTTAATTTTTTTTGAGTTTTTAGGGTTTTGAAGGTTTTTTATATTTTTTTAAATTTTTAAGGGTTTAAATATATTTTAATGTTTTTTTGTATTTTTTTGTGTTTTAATGGTTTTTTAGTGTTTGTAAACGTTTTTAGGTGTTTTTATAGTTTTTAGGTGTTTTTATGGTTTTAGGGGGTTTACTATTTTTTGGGTATTTTTATGGTTTTTATAATTTTTAGGGTTTTGGGTGTTTTTGTAGGTTTTTATTGAGTTTCTGAGTTTTTTAATGGTATTACGGTTTTTAGGATTTTTTTTACATTTTTCGAGTTTAAAGGGATTTTAGTGTTTTCACAAGTTATTACGGTTTTATTGGTTTGAAGGTTTTATGTGGTTTTAGGTTTTTTCTGGTTTCAGGGGTTTTTATCTTTTTATGGTCTTATTATGGTTTTTTATTATTTTTGGGGATTAATGTGTTTTTAGGTTTTTGATGTTTTCAAAGGGATTTTCATGTTTGTTATTGTTTTATATGTTTTTAGTTATTTATAGTGCTTTTTAAGATTTTTATGGTATATAGGGGTTTTAAGGATTTTAGGGTATTTATGGCTTTTCTTGGTTTTTCTGGGTTTTTATGGTTTTTTTGAGTTTTACTGTTTTTACATGTTTTTAGGGTTTTTAACATTTTTAGGTGTTTAATGTTTTCACGGGTTTGATGGAGTTTTATAGATCGTTGTGGGGTATTGGGATACTTAGGTTTTTATTTGATTTTATGGTTTTTTTGTTTTTTATTGCATGTCAGGTTTTTTAGGGTGTTTTTATGATTTTTTTTGGGTTTTAGGGTATTTAGATTTTTTTATGTTTTTAGGGGTTTTAGTGTTTTTAGGGGGTTTTAGTGTTTTTAGGTTTTAATTGTTTTCTTATGGTTTTTAGGGTTTTAGTATTTTTAACATTATTATATATTTTTAGGGGTTTTTAAGGATTTTATGGGTTTTAGGGTTTTTAGGGCATTTGAATGTTTTATGGGGTTTTAGTGTTTTTAGTATTTATATCATTTTTTGGGGGGCTTTATATGTTTTTGTGTTTTTATGGTTTTTGTAGGGGTTTATTTGGGGTTTTATGTTTTCTTAGATTTTATCCGTTTTTATGAATTTCATGGCTTTCTGTGTTTTTAGGGAAATTGAGGGGTTTTAGTGATTTTAGGGTTTTTAGGGTATTTATGATTTTTTGGGTTTTTGGGGTTTTATAGTTTTTTAGAGCACTTAATTTTTTATATATTTTAGGTTTTTTATTTATTTTTAGGATTTTAATGGTTTTTAGGGTCTTTTATGATTTTTAAAAGTATTTAGGGATTTAAAGACTTTTTAGGTTTTTACGGTTTATAGAATTTTTATGGGTTTTGGGGTTTAAAATGTTTTTTTATTTTAAGGTTTTCTTTGGGGATTTCATGGTTTTTTATGTTTTTGTGTATTTATAGTGATATTTTATGATATTTTATGCTTTTTAAGGTTTTTGTGATTTTGAAGGTTATAGGTGTTTTAGGGTTTTAGGATTTTTTATGGTTTTTGAAATTTTTAGTTTTTTAGGTGTTTTATATGTTTTTTGGTTTTTAATGTTTTCATAGGTGTATCTAGGATTTAGGTTTTTTTATATTTTTATGTATTTTTAGTTTATTTTTTGATGATTTTTATGTGTCTTTAAAGGTTTTGAGGATTTTATGGGTCTATATCGGTTTTTGGATTTTTGGGGTTATAGGTTATTTTTTATGTTTTTAAGGATTTTAGGGTTTTTTAGAGTTTTATTGTGTTTTTATGGGATTAAATGGTTTATATGTTTTTAGTGGGGTTTTAGGTATTTTATGTGTTTTTAGGGGTTTTAAGAGTTTAGATATATTTATCGATTTTGTGGGTTTTTAGGGTTTTTATAATTTTCCATGTTTTTAGGTGTTTTATGTGGTTTTAGGTTTTTAGGAATTTATTAGGGTTTTCTGGGTTTTTAGGGGTTTTTACCATTTTAGGTATTTTAGGGTTTTTTGGATTTTATGGTTTTTTTTGTATTCATGGATTTTAGGAGTTTTAGGGGTTTTTAGCATTTTTAGGGGTTTTTTGGGTTTTATGTGTTTTTAGATTTTTATGGTTTTCATCATGTATTTCATGGTTAATTGGATATTTTATGGATTTTTAGGACATTATTAGAATTATTATAGGTTTTAGCGTTTTTAGGGATATTATGGTTTTTAGGGTTTTTGAGGGTTTTTAGGGTTTTTATAGATTTTTGTGGTTTTGGGTTTTTTTGATTTCTAGGATTTTTGAGGGTTTTTATAGATTTTTAAACATATTTATGGTTTAAAACTTTTTTATGGTTTATTGAATTTTTGGTTTTCTATGGGTTATCAAGAGTTTTAACATTTTTTGGGGTTTTAGGATTTTATAGTTCTTTTTGGATTATAAATGTTTCCTTTTTGTTTGACAGGGTCTTAGGGTCTTGTATTGTTTTTGGATTTTCACGATTTTTATAGTTTTTAGGGTTTTATTGATTATGTGGGATTTTTTGGGTTTTTAAATTTGTTAGTATTTTAAGGTATATTCAGTTTTTTTAGGTTTTGAGGTTTTCTTATGAGTTTTTCAGAGTTTTTATGTTTTTTGTTAATTTTTGGATTTTATGGGATTTTTGAGGGAATCTTGGGTTTTTTCGGATTTAATGTCATTATGTTTTTATGGTTTTTTAGTTTTTCAAAGGATTCATGTCTTTATATTTTTTAATTTTTTTTGGAGTTTATGGATTTTTGTGTTTTATTAGGTTTAGGGGTTTCTCAGGTGTTTGGTTTTTTATGTTTCTAGGAGTTTTTTTAAAAAAAATGGTATTTTTGGGATTTTATCATTTTTAGTATTTTATGTGGATTAAGTGTTTTTAGGTTTATATGGGTTTCTTATGGGTTTTCATGTTTTAGATATTTCTATGGATTTTTATGTTTTTTAGGGTTTTTATTGATATTAGGGTTTTCTAAAGTGTTTAATGAGGGTTTTATGGTTTTTAGAACTTTTAGGTTTTTTGGGGTTTTAAGTGATTTTATATTTTTTAATGTTTTTAAAGGTTTTTTTATATTTATTGATTTTTTGGGCATTATTTGGAATTTTATGGGTGTTTAGAAATTTTACGTATTTTTAATGATTCATATGGTTTCAAGGGTTTTAGGTATTTAGTATTTATTTTGAACTTTCTTTTGGTATTTTAAGCTATTAAAGAGTTTCTTTTTTGTTTATAGAGTGTTAAATGGGGTTTTTGAGTTTTTAGTGGTTTTTAGGTCTTTTATGTTTTTTGGGATTTTAATTTTTTTTGGGTTTTTCTGGTTTTCGGGGTTTTTAGTGTTTTTTGAGTCTTTTAGGGGTTGTATTATTTTTAGGTTTTGTATGGGTTTTAATGTATTTAGGATTTTTAGGATTATTTTAGTTTTTTTCATTTTTGGGTTCTTTATGATTTTTATGCTTTTTAGAGTTTATAAGGATTTTGAGGGTTTTTGCGGTTTTCATATTTTCATTTTTATGGTTTTTATCATTTTGGGGGATTAACTGTTTTTAGGATTTTTTGGTTTTCATAGGGGTTTTTTGGGGTTTTAGTGGTTTCTATGTTTTATAAGATTCTACTGAATTTTTATGATGGCTATGTGTTTTAGGGTTTTTATGTACTATGATTGTATTTAGGGTTTTTAGGGGTTTATGGTTTTTAGTATTTATAGCTTTTTTAGTGTTTTTAGGGGTTTTATGTTTT
Source organism: Viscum album (assembly GCA_963277665.1). Taxonomy (NCBI): domain Eukaryota; kingdom Viridiplantae; phylum Streptophyta; class Magnoliopsida; order Santalales; family Viscaceae; genus Viscum; species Viscum album. Next base: position 1,304,026,075 of record OY728157.1, read on the forward strand.
TTTTGGTTTTTAAGGATTTCTTATGGGTTTTTAGATGTTTTTATGTTTTTAGTGATGTCAATATATTTTTTAGTATTTTTGTATTTATTTATGGATTTTAATGATTTTGAGATATTTTTGGGTGTTTTGGGTTTTTAGTGTTTTTTGGATTTGTGGTTTTTTAGGGGTTTTTTGAGTTTTTAGGGTTTTTATGGTATTTAGAGTTTTTTCGTCTTAAGGGTTTTAAATTGTTTATAGAGTTTTTAGTGGTTGTAGGGTTTTTATGGTTTTATGATTTTTAGGGATTTTTATGGATTTTTGGGGGGTTTTGGTTTTAATGTCTTTTAGTATTTTTTATTGGTTTTACCAATTCTATGTTTATAGGGGTATTAATTTTTTTTAGGTTTTCTATTTTTTATCTTATGTTTTTTCATCGTTTTTAGAGTTTTTTTACGTTTTTATGGTTTTTACGGCCTTTTTAGGGTTTTATGGGTTTTCAGGGTTTTGAATGATTTTGATGGGTTTTAGGGGTTTTTAGAGTTTTTAGGGGTGTTTACGGGGTTTTTTTTCCTTTTTTAGGGTTTTTTGGGGGTTTGAAGTGTTTTTGTTTTTTAAGGTTTCCTTATGATTTTTTATGATATTTTGGACTTTTACGTTTTTAGATTTTTGTTGAATTTTTATGGTTTATTAGGGTTTTTAGGTATTATGAGGGTTTTTAGGTTTTTTAGATTTTTTCTGTTTTTATAGCATTTTGAGTTTTTAGGGGTTTTAGAATTTTTAATGTTTTAGTGTTTTAATGGGTTTTTAGTTTGTTTTATTTATTTATGGATTTCAGGGGGGGGGGTTTATAGTTTTTAGGAGATTTTATGGTTTTTAGGGTGTTTTAGGGTTTTTAGTGTTTTGTGGTTTTTAGGGGTTTGAAGTGTTTTTTTTGTTTTTAATGTTTTCTTAGAGTTTTCCATGTTTTTAGTGATTTTTTCCTTTTAGGGATATTTTTTATATTTATAAATTTTACGGTATTTTTGGGTTTTCAGATATTTTTAGGGGGTTCTGGGTTTTTGGGGGTTTTAGTGTTTTCTGTGTTTTTAGGGTTTTTAGTGGTTTTTAGTGTTTCTTAAGGATTTTCAGCGTTGTTTGGTTTTTTTAGTTATTTTTAGTTTTTTTAAGATTTTTATGTTTTTAAAGGTTTTTGGGATTTTGATGATTTTTATTGTTTTAATTTTTTAGTGATTTTTTTGTTTTAGGGTTTAATGTTTTTGTAGATATTTTTAACGTTTTTAGGGGATTAAAAGGTGTTCATAGAATTTTGCTGTTTTATTGGGTTTTCATGGGTTATTAAGGATTTTAATGTTTTTAGGGGATTTGTGCTTTATTGAGATTTTAGGGTTTTTAGGGTTTTTAACGCTTTTAGGTTTTTTGGGGGCTTATGTGTTTTTAGGTTTTTATGAATTTATTAGGGGTGTCGACGTGTTTTTCTGGGAATTTAAAATTTTTAGGGATACTTAGGGATTTTTAGGATTATTATCTATTTTTAGGGTTTTTAGGTTTTTAAGGTATTTTAGGGTTTTTGGGGTTTTTGGGTTTTTAAGGTTGTTTTTTGTTTTAAGTGGTTATTTCAGTTTTTTAAGACTTTTAAGGAATTTTATATTTCTTAATGTCTGTTTGGGTTTAAATGGTTTCTAAATTTTTTTTATTTGTTTTTTTTATTTGAGTTGGTTTTTAGGGTTTTTATGCGGGGTTTTAATGGTTTTTATGTTTTTTGGTTATTTAGGGGTTTTAGGGTCACTTTAGGGTTTTATGGGTTTAACATTTTTTAGGTATTTATGGGTCATAACTATTTTTTAGATTTAATGGTTTTCTAATGTTTTTCCATGTGTTTTAGTATTTTTTTTACATTATTAGTTTTTTATGCTTTTTTTTGGATTTTATGGGTTTTTATATTTTTATGGATTTTGAGGGGTTTTGGGTTCTTAGAGAATTTTGTGTTTTTATCATTTTTAGGTTCTTAGGGGTTTTAAGTGTTTTCATTTTTTAAGGTTTTCTTAGGAATTTTTCATGTATTTTAGAGTTTTTTACATTTTTAGGGTTTTCTAGGGTTTATATAAAATTTTAAGGTTATTAGTGTCTTTATTAATTTTAGGTGTTCTTAGGGTTTTATGTTTTTTTTAGATTTTAGGTATTTTTTGAGTTTTTATGGGTTTTCTGGTTTTTAGAGTTTTCAAAAAAAAATTGCGGGTTTAAGGGGGATTTAATGTTTTATGTGGGTTTTTAGTGTATTTATGGATTTTTAGTTGTCTTTATGGTTTTTAGGTGATTTCTGCTTTTAGGGGTTTTTATTATTTATTTGGTTTCTAGTGGTTTTAAGCGTTTTTAGTTATATAAGTTTTTCTTAAAATTGTTTAGGGTTTTTTATGTTTTTAGGGATTTTATAGGGGGTTTTAGTGTTGTACGGTTTTTAGGATTGTTAGGTTTTTTGGATTTCTTATGGTTTTTCTAGATTTAATTGGGGTTTTTATGATTTTAGGAATTTATAGTTATTTTTATTTTTTAATTTGTTTTTAGGGTTTTTTGGGATTTTTTGGGTTTTAGGGGTTTTTATCATTTTTTATGGTTTTTGGGTTTTTATGAATTTTTTTGGTTTTCCTCGGTTCTTATTGTTTCTTATATTTTTTAAATTTTTAAGGGGTTTATAAGGTTTTTATTGTTTTTGGTGGGTTTTTAGGGTTCTTATGGTTTTTAAGGGGTTTTAAGGTTTTTATGGGGTTTTATGGTTTTTAGGGGGTTTTGGGGTCTTTTATGGGATTTTAGTGGGTTTATAATTTTTATGGTTTATTGGGGTTTTATGTTTTTGTAGGTATTTAATTTTTTAGGGGTTTTATTTTTTGATATTATTTTTTTAAAATTTTATTAATTTTTAGGGTTTTTATGGATTTTTATGTTGTTTTATGATTTTTATGGATTTTGAGGGTTTTAGGGTTTTAATTATTTTTTAGGTTTTTTGGTGTTTTAAGTGATTTCATGTTTTTAAAGTTCTCTTGGTATTTTTAAAAGGGTTTAGGTGTTTTTAGGATTTAAGTGGTATATAAATGTTTTAAGACTTTTATTGGCTTTTAGGGATTTTAGGGTGCTTGTGGATCTTTTATATTTTTAGAGTTTTTTGGTTTTTTGGGTTTTTCGGGGTTTTTTTAATTTTCTAGCGGTTTTATGGTTTTATATAGTTTTGAACTTTTTTTGATTAAAAGGTTTTTTAGAGTTTTTATTGGTTTTAGGGGTTTTATAGGAAATTAGAGTTTTAATGTCATATTGGGGTTTTATGGGTTTTAGTCAATTTTAAGGGTTTTAGGGTCCTTTTACTGTTTTTAAGGGTTCTTTGGTTGTTTAGGGGTTTTATGTGTTTTTAGGTTATTAATGTTTTTAGGGCGTTGCTGGATTTCTATGGTTTTTTTAGGGATTTTTAAGGATTTTTAGGGATTTTTTACTATTTTGATGGGTTCTTAGGGTTTTTAGGGATTTCTATTATTTCTATCATTTATAGCAGCTTGAAGATATTTATGGGTTTTAAGTGTTTTTAGGTTTTTAAGTTATTCTTACAATTTTTAAGGGGTTTTAGGGTTTTTACATTTTTAGGTATTTTAGGTATTTTTAATATTTTTATGGATTTTAGGGAAATTAGGGGTTTGGGGTATTTAGCTTTTTTAGAGTTTTTTGGTTTTTTGGAGATTTAAGTGTCTTTAGGTTTTTAATGTTTTCTTTTGGGTTTTCATTTTGTAGGTTTTTTTATATTTTAAGCGATTTTTAGGGATTTATTAGGATTTTTATGGGTTTTTTTTAGTTTTTTGGGATTTTAATGATTTTTAGTGTTTTTAGGGTTTGTAGGGTTTTTATACGTTTAATGGGTTTTAGTGGGTTTTTTGGATTTTTATGGTTTTATGGTTTATTAGTGTTTTTAACAAGTTTAGAGGTTTAAAGTGTTTTTAAATTTTTAATGGGATTTATCGTTTTGATGAGTAATTAAGGTTTTTAAGTATTTTTGGGGTTTTTATGGGTTTTAGGGGTTATTAGGTTTTTGGGACTTTTGGCGTTTTAGCATTTTTGGGGTCATAGGGGTTTTAAGTGTTTTTAGGTTTTATGCTTTTCTAAGGGTTTTTTGGGTTTTTTACCTTCTTAGGGATTTTAAGGGGTTTTTAATGATTTCAGTGGCATTAGTGTGTCTAGGGATTTTGAGGGTTTTTATGGTTTTAGAATTTTTGGAATTTATGTTTTTTAAGTGTGATTAGGTTTTAAAAGTTTTATTTCAGTTTTTCAAGGATTTTTGTGTTTTAATAATTATTGTGAATTTTATGGTTTTTACAGATTTCGTTGTTTATTTTTGTTTTTCATGTACATTTATTATTTTTTTGAATTGTTTGTATATTTTTTTCAAAAATTAAGTTATTTTAAATGTTTTTAGAGTATTTAGTGGTTTTAAGGGATTTTATGGGGGTTTATGATTTTTATTGTTTAATGGGGTTTTATAGGTTTTAGGGTTTTTAGGTTATTTAAGGATTTTAGGGTTTTTATCATTTTTTAGGTTTTTTGTGGTATTTACTGTTTTTAGGTTTTTAAGGTTTCATTATGGGTTTTCATGATTTGGAGGGGGGGTTGGCTTGATTTATTTTTCCATATTTTTATGGTATTTATATTTTTAGGGATTTATTGGGGTTTTAGGGTTTTAAGAAATTTTTCGGGTTTTTTAGCGTTTATGGGTTTTAATTTTTTATGGTTTTAGGGTTTTCATATGGGATTTCTGGGTTTTTTCATGTCCTTAAGTTTTTAGGGATTTTAGGAATTTTAATAGATTTTATGGTTTCTTATAGTTTTTAGGGATTTTGAGGGGTTTTATGATATTTTGGGATATTAGGGTTTTTATGGGTTTTATGGTTTTGTTGGATATTTCGTGGTTTGAGGGGTTTTATGGTATCTTATGGTGTTTTTGGATATTTAGGGGTTTTAGTAATTTATTGTGTTTTACGGGTATTAAGTGTTTTTAGGGTTTTATGGTTTTCATATGGGTTTTCATGCGTTTTTAGGGTATCTTACGATTCTATGGATTATTAGTTATTTTTAGGATTTTAAGAATTTTTATTGTTTTTAGGGATTTGGGGGGTCTTTATGTTTTTTTATTGTTTATAGGTTTTTTTCATTTTTATTTTTTTACAATATTCAAACATTTTTTAGTTTTTATGTTTTTCTTAGGGGTTTTGATGGATTCTTGGCTTTTTTAAGTTTTAGAGTGTTTTGGCCTTTTTGGAATTTCTATGGGTTTTGGGGGGGTTAGATTTCGAGGGTTTTTAGGATTTTTTAGAATTTTAATGGGTTTTATCTGTTTTTTGGGGGCTCTATGATTTTTTCGGTTCTCTTAAAATTTTTAATGGTTTTTAAATTTATTTTTCGATTTTAGGGGTTTAAATGTTTTTTTAGTTTTTAGATGTTTTTGAATATTATATGGACCTTTTGATTTTATTAGTTTTTAGGTTTTTATGATTTTAGGTGTTTTGATGGCCTTTTGTGTTTTTAAAATTATTATCCTTTTAAAGAATTTTACAGTGTTTTAAGTGTTTTGTGGGTTTTAATATGTTCTTAGAATATTTCTAGGTTTTAGGGTTTCTTTCATTTTTAGGCATTTTTATGGTTTTTTGGATTTTTATGGGTTTTTAGGGTTTTTAGAGTTTTAGGGATTTTGAGGGTTTTTTAGGGATTATAACATTTTATTTTTTTAGGGATCATAATTTTTTTAGGTTTTTACACTATTCTTAGGGTATTTTATGGTTTTAAAATATTTTTAGGAATTTAGGAATTTTTTTATGATTTTTAGGGTTATTTAGTTTTTTTATGTATTCTGAGGGTTTTTGTGGATTTTTGGGTTTTTATGGATTTTTGGGATTGGATGGAGATTTTCCTCTATTATTTGTTTTAATGTATTTTAAGAGTTTTCTAATTTTTTTATGGTTCTAAATGGGATTTATAGTTTTTATGGGTTTACAGGTTTGAGGTTGTTTAAAGACTATTAAGGAATTTTATGGGTTTTAGGGGTTTTTAGGATTTGTTTTGGTTTTTAGGGTTTTTTTTTGGATTTTGAGGGTTTTTAGGGTTTCATTGGGTTTCTTAGTCTTTGGGGTTTTTAAGTGTTTTAATGTTTTTAAGGTTTCTTTGGGGTTTTCAAGGTTTTTATGTTTTTGGTATTTTCAGGTTTTTATTGGATTTTTATGGTTTTTAAGTGTTTTTTATTTTTTTTTTAATTTTTTTGGGTTTTATGGTCTTTCAAGAGATATTATGAGATTTATAATTTTTTAGTTTTTTAATGGTTTTTGGGGTTTTTTGGTTAATTTTGGTTTTTATGGTTTTCTAATGGTTTTTTTGGGTTTTGAGGTATTTTATGTTTTTAGGGATTTTTAGGGACTATTAAGATTTTTATGGTTTTTAGGGGTTTGGTAATTTTGATGTTTTTGGGGATTTTTAGGGTATTTAATTTTTTTTTGGATATTAATGGTTTTATTGTTTTCTTGGGGTTTTATTTTTTTAGGTTTTTATGGTTTTCTTTGGGGGTTTTAGCAGTTTTTGGTTTGTGTACATTTTTCAGAATTTATAAGTATTTTTTGGATTTTATAATTTTTAGGTTTTTATGTTTTTTTTGGGTTTTTTGGGTGTTTAGGTTTATTTAGTATTTCTTGATGATTTAGGGATTAAATAGGTTTTTAGATTTAATTGTGGGTTTTTCATTATATTTATGTGTTTTTAGTTTTTTAATGTATTATGGGGTTTTTATGGTTTTTATTATTTTTTTTATTTAAGCATCTTTAAGATTGTTATCATTTTTTAGTTTTTAGGGGTTTTAATTGTTTTTATGGTTTGGAGGTTTTTGGATCGTTTTAGGGTTTTTAAAATTTTAGGGTTTTTAAAGTTTTAGGGTTTTTAAAATTTTAGAGTTTTTAGGGTTTTATTGGTGGTTTTTAGGATTTTTTCATCTTTTATGTTTTTATTGGTATTATTTTTTTTAGGTTTTCATGTTTTCTTAAGGGTTTATATGTTTTAGGGTTATTTATGTTTTTAGGTATTTTTATTTTTAATTTTTATGATTTTTAGGGTTTTAGGGATTTTGTGGGGTTTTATGATTTTTATGGTGTTTAGGGGTTTATGGTTTTTTTGGGTTTTATGATATTTAGTGTTAATTAGGGTTTCATGAGTTTCTAGATACTTTTAAAAAAATTAGATTTTAAAGGGTTTGTATAGTATTTAGTGGTTTTTAGGTTTTTATGGGTCTTTAGGGGGTTATATGGTTTTTAAGGGTTTTAATGTTATTTGGGGTTTTTATGGTTTTAAGGCTCTTTATAGGATTTTATTGTTCTAAGGAACTTTTTAGGGGTATTAATTATTTTTAGGTTATGATGATTTTATAATGGTTTTTAGAATATTTTATCTTTTTCGTGGTTTTTGGGATTTTTAATGAATTTTTGACTTTTGGTAGATTTTTCTATTTTGAGGGTTTTTAGAGTTTTTAGGGTTTTTAGTGTTTTTAGGATTTTTGTGTTTTAATCTTTTTTAGTTTTCTAATGTTTCGTTAAGGGTTTTTAGGGGTTTTAGGGGGTTTAGGTTTTAAATTATTTTGATGGATTGTTAGGATTTTTATGGTTTTTTGGGTTTTTGGTATATTGAGGGTTTTTAGTTTTTTTAAGGTTGGGGCCAAAGCCTCAATTTAATATTTAAAGCCAATAACTCTTTGGAATGGGTAGAGGGAGACCCATTACATAGCCTGAAGGCACAAAGCCAAGTGGCCTGAAACAAGGCTTGAGGTCTTTTAGGGGTTTTATGGTTTTTAGGGGTTTGTGGGTTTAGGGTATATTTAGGGGTTTTAGTATTTTTTAGGTTTCTTAGTGTGTTTTTATAGTTTTGAAGTTTTTAAGGGTTTCTTAGGTTTTTTCATGTAATCCAAGTTTCTTATTTTTTTTAGTGTTTTTATGGATTTTTTTGGGATTTAGGGGTTTTTGTGTTTTTTTAAAAAATTTAACCTGTTTTAGGTTGTCACGAGTTTTATATGTTTTTAGGTTTTTAAAGTTTCCTTATGTTTTTAGTGTTTTTAGTACTTTTTACATTTTTAGGTGTTTTTAGGAATTTTAAATATTTTAGGGTTATGAGGGAGTTTTTGGGTTTTTTATCATTTTGTAGTTTTTATGGGTTTTTAGTGTTTTTATATTTTTAATGTTTTCTTACAGTTTTTTCAATGCTTTTTTTGTTTTTATTTTTTGATTTATTTTTTTGGATTTTTTAGGAATTTTTTATTTTTTAGGATTTTTTAGGATTTTGAGTGTTTTCATAGTTTTGGGAATTTTATTGTTTTTATTGTTTTTTTGTTTTTAGGGGGGTATTTTATTTTTATGGTTTAAATTTTTCATATATGTTTTAACGTTTTTAGGTGTTTAAAATGGGTTTTATGGGTTTTAGTTGGTTTCGTTGGTTTTTATGGGTTTCTATATTTTTTAGGTTTTTAGGGGTTTTTTGGTTTTCAGGGGGTTTAGGGTTTTTATGGTGTTATTTAGGGTTTTTAGCATTTTTTTGATTGTTATGGGTATTAAGTGTTTTTATTGATTTCTTATGATTTATATGGAAGTTTTCGGAAATTTTAAATTTATAGGTAATTTTAGGATTTTAGGTGTTTTTTTATGGTTTTAATGTTTTTAGGGTTATTTGGGATTTTTAGAGTTTTTAGTTTTGTAACTGTTTTTGGGGTTTTTATCATTGTTTTTGGTTTTTATGGGTTTTAAGTGTTTTTAGCTTTTTATGGTTTTATTATGGTTTTTTGGGGTTTTTGTATTTTTAATGTTTTTAGTCATTTTAAGGGATTTTTTAGGGTTTAGGAATTTTTTAGGGTGTTTAGGGATTTAGACGGTTTTTCGATTTTTTAGGATTTTTAGGGTTTTTTTTGTTTTTTAGGTTTTTTGAGTATTTTAGGGTTTTTAAGGATTTTTAGTGTTTTTTAATGTTTTTAGTGTTTTATTGGGTTTTAAAGGTTTTAATTGTTTTGTGTTCACAAACCATTTTTTTTTGTATTTTCAAATAGCCACTTTTTGGTTAAGTGTGAACTGTACATAAAGGATCCGGTAGTTAAGAAAAACCAAAAATCCACAAAAACCACACCACCACATTCAAAATTGAAAAGATAACATTAAAATTTCAAAAACCAAAACTCTGGAAGCTGCCATATCCGTCTCGGGCCACTAGCTTACCCACTGCAATCCACAAAGCATCCTTTCCTACAGCTGGCATCAGTACCATCACCCATCACTAAGAGACCTTGAACCAAGAGGCCGGTCATGTCTCAATGTTCATCCATCAATAGAGCCTTCATCGTCACCATCCTCACTTCCAAAGAATGTACCCAGAAACATTCAATGAAATCCACTTCATTGAGATCCATCACCACAACCATGGAGCCTCTAAAATTCAGCTTCATCACCATCATCGGCCGAAGGGCACTCACACGATTTTATTTTTTGAGTTCTTTTGGATTTAAAAGGTTTTTTAGTGTTTTTTAATTTTTTAGTGGGTTGAAATGTATTTAGTGTTTTACTGGTATTTCTAGTTTTTATGGATTTTAATGTTGTTGTGGGTTTTAATTATTTTTATGTTCTTTTTTGAGTTTTTTTTGAGTTTTTTAGGGCTTTTATGTGTTCTTAGGTTTTTATGTTTTTATTAGGGGTTTTTAAGAGTTTTTTGGGATATTTGGGAATATTTAGTATTTTTACGATATTTAGGGTTTTATGGATTTTGAGAGTTTTTAGGTTTTTTAGAAAATTTAGGGGGTTTAATTGTTTCTTGGGATTTATGGTTATCATATGGTTTCTAGGGATTTCATGGTGTTTATGTTTTTAGGGATTTTTCAGCTATTTTTGGATTTTTTTTGATTTTTAGGTTTTTAGTGTTTTTGAACGTTTTTAGGGTTGTTAGGGGTTTTTTGGTTTTTTGGGTTTTTTTTGTTTTTTTTGTTTTTAGGGGTTTTAAAAGTTTTTAATTTATTCAAAAAAATTTAGGGTTTAATGTGTTTTTTTAGTTTTTATTATTTATTTTTGGATTTTACGGGGTTTTATGGTTGTTACAGTTTTGGGAGGTTTTATAATTTTTAGGGGTTTTTTAGTTTTTGGGGTTTTTATGGTTTTTATAAATTTTAAATTCATTAGGGGTTTTAAGCCTTTTTAGGGTTTTTAGGTTTTATTAGGGTTTTCTTAGTTTTTTAGGGTTTTATATATTTTTATGGATTTTTAGGCAATTTAGGAAATTTTTATGATTTTTATCATTCTAGGAATTCATAGGGTTTTTTTTGGGTTTTTAGGGATTTTAGGGGATTTTAGCATATTTTAGGTTTTTAGGGTAGTTAGGTGTTTTTAGGCATTTAAGGTTATTTTGTGGTTTTCTGAGTTTTTATATATTTTTTTCAATTTTAACGTTTTTTGGGATTTGTAGGATATTCAGGGTTTTTTAGTTTTTAAGGATTTTTATGGGTTTTTGGGTTTTGGGATTTTTTATGTTTTTTGGTTTCTTTTTATTTTTATGTTTTCTATTGTTTTTAGAATTTTTTAATGTTTTAGGGAATTTAAATGGGTTTTGGAAATTTTAGTGGGGTTTTTGGTTTTATGGGTTTTAATTTTTTTATGGTTTGAGGGTTATTTATGGTTCGAGGAGTTCAATTGTTTTTTTGGGTGTTTAAGGTTTTCCTAGTGTTTATCAACTGTTATTTGGTATTTATGCCTTTAGTGATTTTTAGGGGATTTTTACTATTTTTATGGTATTGGGGTTTTTTATGATTTTGAAGGTTTTATGGTTTTTTATAGATTTTAATGTATTTTATGGTTTTTAATTATCTTTTGGTTTTTATAGTTTCCTTATATGTTTTAGGGTTTTTAAGCTTTTTTTATATTTTTGGAATTTTTTTAGGATTTTTATGTTTTTTAGTGGTTTTAGGAATTTTAATGGTTTTTAATGTTTCAATAGATTTAGGGTTTTGGGGTTTTACTAATTTTATGTTGTTTATGGGTTTTAAGTGTTTTATAGTGTTATAATGTTTTTGGGGGTTTAAAGGGTTTTTAGATATTCTAGTGATCTTTTGGGGTTTTATGTGTTTTTAGGCCTTTTAAGGGGTCTTGAGTTTAATATTTTTTATTGTTTTTAGGTTTCTAGGGGTGTTATGTGTTTTAAGGATTTAGAGGATTTATTTTTGTGTTTCATGGTTATTACTTATTTATATATTTTCAAGGATTTATGGGATTTTTTAGGATTTTTAGAATTTTTATGGTTTTCGGAATTATGAGGGTATTTTGTGTTTTGTAGGGTTTTTAGCATTTTTAGTTTTTTTTAGGGTTTTATGTGTTTTTTGGGTTTTTAAAATTTTCCTAGGTTTGTTCAGGGTTTTTAAGATTTAAAAAATTCTGGGGATTTTTTTCTTAGTTTTTATGGATTTTTATGGTTTAAAAAATGAGGGGTTTTAGGGTTTTTTGGGATTTGATTTTGGTTTTTAGAGTTTTGTTTTAGTTTTTTGGATTTTTAATTATTTTAGAGTTTTTATCATATTTAGGGGTATAAATATTTTTAAGGTATTTAGTGTTTTTTAGGGATTTTAGGCTTTTAGGTGGTTTTATGGTTTTTAGGGGTTTTATGGTTTTTAGGGTTTTAGGGTATTTTTATTGATTTTAGCGTTATTTGATTTTTAGGATTTTTAGTGGGTTTTATGATTCTCTAGGTTTTTATGGTTCCCTTAGTGGTTTGAGGGTTTTTACATTTTTACGGGTTTCATGTTCTTTTTAAGATTTTAATGGGGTTTTATAATTTTTAGGGATTTTGAGTATTTTATGGTTTTAGTTTTTTTTTGGGTTTTTATGGTCTTAACTGTTTTTATGTTTTTCGGGATTTCTTTAGGTTATTAGGTTATTAGGTTTTTTAAAAAAAAATTAGGGATTTTTGAGGTTTTCTTATATATTTTTATGATTTTTACGAATTTCAATGTTTTTTATGGTTTTTTTTGTTTTTTCGGTTTTAGGGGTTTTAAAAAAACAAATTAGGTGTTTAAATATTTTTCTTATTTTTATATTTTTTTAGGGGTTAAAGGGTTTTATATTTTTAGTTGGTTGTAGGGTTTTTATGGGTTTTTAGTGATTTTTATGGTTTTAGGGGGTTTTATGTTTTTTAGGTGTTTATTTTTTCTTTAGGGTTATTATCACATTTAGGTTTAAAGGGTTTAATAAATTTTTTGGTTTTTTTGTATTCCCAAATGATTTTTAGCGTTTTGGGGTTTTCTAGGTTTTTTTATGGATTTGTAGCGGTTTTTTAGGATTCGTATGGTTTTAGGGTTTTTCTAGATTTTTTTGATTTTAAGTGTTTTCAGGGAATTTAACTAATTTATCATGTTTTATGTTTTTAAGTGGGTTTCTGTGTTTTTTTAATTTAAAGTTTACTTTGGGGTTTTCTTGGTTTTTAGGGTTTTTATGTTTTTTTTTAATTTTAGGCGTTTTTTGTATTTTTATGATTTTTAAGGATTTTCAGGGATTTTCTAGGGTTTTGAGTTTAAAGGGATTTTTGGGTCTTTAGTGTTTTTAGGTTTGTAGGGGTTTAAGGGTTTTAAGGGTTATACGGTCTTATAGGGTTTTTTAAGGTTATATAGGGTTTTTCATGGTTTTGGTGTTTTATTGTTTTTTCAGGTTTCTTTTGAGTTATTTAGGGGTTGTAAGTGTTATATAGATTTTACCATCGTCAGGGGTTTAAATGGGTTTTAAAAAATTTAGTGTTTTATTACGGTTTTAATTATTTTTTTGGGTTCTTATGGTTTTTATCGATTTTTATGGTTTTTAGTTTTTTAGGATTTTATTGTATTTTTAGGTTTTTTTTTGGTTTTTATCATTTGTAGTTTTTTTTTCAGTTTTATGTGATTTATGGTTTTCATGGTATTTTAGGGTTTTTAGGGATTTTAATGTTTTTTATATGTTTTGATATTGTGGGTCTTTTTTTTGTTTTTTATGTTTTTATGGGTTTTAAGTACTTTGGGGGTTTTATGGGTTTTTAGTTTTTAGGGTTTTTAGTGTTTTTTAGGATTTCAGTGTTTTTAAGTGTTTTTAGGTTTTTATGGTTTTCTTAGGATTTTCCACAGTTTTTGAGATTACTAATGTTTTTATGTATTTTTAAGGCTTTTATATTTCTTATGGTTTTTAGGGATTTTTATGATTTTACGGTTTTATGCTTTTTGGGGTTTTACGATTTTATGGAGCTTTTAGAGATTTTATGTTTTTTTGATTTTTTTTTTAAAATATATGGGCTTGAAGGGGTTTTAGAGCTTTTAATGGGGTTTTAGGTTTTATGGGTTTTAGGGATTTTATGGGGTTTTAGTGTTTTTCAACTTCTTAGGGGATTTAATTATTTTTATGAATTTTTTTTTTCTTCGGTCCTTTTAGAGGCTTTGTGGTTTATATTATTTTTTAGGTTTCTTAGAGGGTTTTAGTGTATTTTATGGTTCTTAGCGTTTTTACAAGATTTTATGGTTTTAGGGTTCTTAGAATTTTATTGGTTTTTATAAGTATTTAGTGTTCATAGGTTTTTAATGTTTCCTAAGGTTTTTTCTTGGGTTTTAGAGGATTTTTCAATTTTATTTATTTTACATATTTTTTTATTTTTATTCTATTTAGGAGTTTTAGGGATTTTGAGAGATTTATGGTTTTAGGGTTTTTATCATTTTTAGCATTTAAAGGTTTTATGTTTTTTTTCTTTTAAGGTGTTCTTAGGGTTTCTCAGGGTTTTTTGTGTTTTTATATTTTTGGGTATTTTTAGGTCTTTTGATTGTTTTTTGGGTTTTTTAGTGTTTTTATTTTATTTTTGGGTTTTATGGTATTTAGAATTTTCTAGTTGTTAAGGATTTTTTAGAATTTATTAATGTTTTTAAGTGATGATATGAGTTTTATTATTTTTAGTTGTTTTGTGGGTTATTATGTTTTTAGGGGTTTTTAAGGATTTTATGGGTTTAAAGGTATTTTTTTGGGTTGTTAGGGTTTTTGGTGTCTTTAGGTTTTTTTTGGGTTTTATGTTTTTTTATATATTTATGGTTTTAATTTAATTTTTTAGGGATCATATGGTTTTTTATGTTTTCTTGGTTTTTTTATGATTTTTTAGTATTTTTACAATTTTTTGGATGTAGGGATTTTGATTCTTTTAGGGGTTTTCAATGTTTTTGTGTTTTAGGGGGTTTGAACATTTTTAGGGACTTTATAGGTTTTATGAGTTTTTAAATTTTTAAGGTTTTCTTAAGTTTTTTCATTAGTATTATTGTTTTTTACATTTTTTTTGAATTTTTAGGGATTTTTATCATTTAAATGGTTTTTTGGGTTTTTTGGGATTTTTAGGTTTTTAGGGTTTTTAGTCATTTTTTGGGGTTTAATGGGTTTTAAGTGGTTTTAGGTTTTTAATTTTTTCTTAGGGGTTTTATGTGTTTTTATCGGTTTTTTATATTTTAAGGTATTTTTGGGTATTTTTTAGTATTTATAGGGTTATTATGGTTTTTAGGTGTTTTGATGTTTTTTGGTTTTTTTTAGGGGTTTTAGGGTTTTTTATTGCGTCTTTTGTGTTTTTAGAGTGTTTAGGGGTTTTATTATTTATTTAGATTTTTTATAGTAATTTAAAGGTGTACATATTTTTTTTACAGTTTTTAGAGGTTTCTGGTTTTATGAATATTTAGGTTTAAAAGGGTTTTATGATTCTTTTAGGTTTTAGAGGATTTTACTATTTTTACAGTATTTTAGGGTTTTTAGTGTTTTAGTGTTTGTTAGGGTGTCTAGGGTTTTTATGTTTTTTAGTTTTATATGGTTTCCTTAGGGTTTTTAAGAGTTTGTATGGTCTTTTACATTTTTATAAATTTTTAGGAATTTTATTGTTTTTAGCTTTGTTAGGGATTTTGGGGGTTATTTGGGTTTTTAGGTTTTAATAGGGATTTTATAAGGTCTATTCTGAATTTTTATTTTTTTTTTACATTTTTAGGTATTTTTATATATTTATTTAGGTTTTTTTATTTTTATTAATTTTGAGGGTTTAGGGTTTTTAGGGATTTTTTGGTTTTTTGATGTTTTAGGATTATTTGAGCTTTTAACAGTTTTAAGTGGTTTTTGAGTATTTTAACATTTTCATGGGTTTAAATGGTCATTATAGTTTTTAGTGGATTTTTTAGGATTTTAAGGGGTTGTGGTGTATTTATATTGTTTGGGGTTTTTTTTGGTATTTTGGGTTTTTTTGTTTTTCAGATTCATAGGTGTATTAAGTGTTTTTAGGTTTTATGGTTATCTTATGGTGTTTTTAGGTTTCTAGGGGGTTTTTAAAATTTTAGTATTTTTTATGCTTTTTAGGTTTTTATATTTTTTCAGACTTTTGTGTTTTTTAGGTTGTTAGGGGTTTTCTGTGGTTTTGGAAATATTTTAGGCATTTAGGGAATTTATGTGTTTTTATAATATTATGGTTTTCATAGATTTTTTCAGGTTTTTAGTGTTTTAATTATTTTTGGTATTTTAGGTATTTTTAGGATTTTATGGTTTTTAATTATTTTAGGGACTTGAGGGGTTTTATGGATTTTGTGGATTTTTTTGTTTTTATGGTTTTGGGTCTTTATGATTTTTTGAGTTTTTATTTGTTCAATGGTTTTTTATACTTGATGAATTTAAGTAATTTCAAGGGTTTTTATTGTATTTAGTTTTTTATGGGTTTTATGGGGTGTTAGGGGTTTTATGGTTTTTAGGGGCTTTTATGGTTTTAGATGTTTTTGGGTCATTAAGAGTATTTGAGTTTTTTAACATTTTTTTATATTTTATTGGCATTAACTATTTTTAGGTGCTTAATTTTTTAATAGGTGTATTCAATTTTTTAGTGTATTTAACATTTTTAGGGATTTTTATGTATTTTCAAGGATTTTTTATATTTTTTAATTTTATAGGGATTTTTTGGGTTTTCATGGTTTTTATGGATTCTAGGGTTTTTAGAGTTTTCTGGTTTTTAGGGGTTGTAAGAGTTTTTTATGTTTTAATGTTTTATTAGGTTTTTATGGTTTTTTGTATTTTTTTACATATTTACTATTTTTTGAGATTTTTAAGAGATTTATGGTTTTTATGGATTTTAGGGATTTGGAGGATTTTTTAGCATTTTAATGTTTTTTGGGTATTTTTTGGTTTTTGAGGAATTTTTCGTTTTAGGGGTTTGAAGGGTTCATTTAGGTATTTTCCATTTTTAGGGGTTTAAAGGATTTTTAGAGTTTTGGAGTTTTATATGGTTTTATGGATTTATAGGGGATTTAATGTTTTTATGGTTTTTATAGGTATTTAGGTTTTTTTGGTTTTATGTGTTTTTAGGTTTTTATGGTTTTCTTAAGGATTTCCCGGATTTTTTGGATTTTGGAATTTTAGGTATTTTTTGGGGTTCTTAATTTTTTAAGTGGAATTTATGATTTTGAGGGTTTTAGGGTGTTTAGCGTTTTTAGTTTTTAGCGGTTTTATGTTTGTTAGGTTTTTATGTTTTTATTAGGGTATTTTTGGATTTTTAGGTTTTTTTCTTTTTAATGATTTTATGTCTTTTTTAGGATATTTATGGTTTTAGGGTTTTGTTTGATTTTGATGGTTTTTGGGGTTCTCGGGTTTTTTTGCACAATTTGGGTTTTGGTGTTTTTTTGGGGTTTTACAGAATTTTTAGTTTTGGGTGTTTTAAGGTATTTTATAGTTTTTACTGATTTTAGGGTTTTAATGGTATTTATGTTTTTTTGTGGTTGTTCAGGGTTTTATGGGTTTTTAAGAGTTTTGAAGGTATTTAGGGTGTTTTTAGGGTTTTTAGATGTTTTAGTGTTTCCTCATTTTTAGTTTCATTAAAGGTTTTATGTGTTTTATGTTTTTAAGGTTTTTTAGGGGTTTTAATGTTTTTTATGTTTTTATGCATTTTTATGAGTTTTAGTAATTTTTAGGGGTTTTAGGGATTTTGATGGGTTTAGGGTTTTTAGGGTTTTTAGGTTTTTTAACATTTTCATGTTTTTATGGATTTTATGGATTTTATGGTTTTCAATAGGGTTTTAGTGTTTTTAGCATTTGTTATGTTTTTAGTGATTTTTAGGGATTTTAGGGTTTTCAGGTTTTTATTGTTTTTTATATTATTAAGGGTTTTTTGTTCTTCAGGGGAATTTTTGGGTTTTTTGGGATTTCATATTTTTAGGGTTTTATGATTTATTTCGTTATCATGTTTTTAGGTTTTTTTATATTTTTAGGTATTTAATCCTTTCTTATGTGTTTTCAAGGTTATTATGTTTTTCTAACATTTATTGATTTTTATGGCTTTCTTTGGATTTCGTGGGTTTTCGGGGGGGGTTTTCGGTTTTAGGGTTTTTTTGTTTTTAGGGGTTTTAATGTTTTTACAAAAAAAATCATTTTTAGTGGTTCAAAGGGTTTTTAGTGTTTTTTGGGTTTTAGGGTTTATATGAGTTTTTAGGGATTTTATTGTTTTTAGTGGTTTTATGGTTTTTAGGGTTTTTTTGGGCATTGGTATCTTTTTAGGGTTTTATGGTTTTTAGTGTTTTTAGGTTTTTTAGGGGTTTACGTGTTTTTAGGTTTTGAAGGTATTATTTGGGGTTTTTACGGTTTTTTTGGGGTTTTTATGGTTTTATGTATTTTAAAGGATTCTAATATTTTTATATTTTTTATGATTTGTTAGTGATTTTGATGCGGTTTTTAGGTTTTTTGGGATTTTAGAGTTTTTTATGATTTGTAGCATTTTTATGTTTTTAGCAGATTCAATTACTTTTAGGATTTAAATATTTCTAAGGGGTTTTGAAGGGTTTTAGGGTTTTTTATATTTTTAGGTATTTTTATGTTTTTAGGTATTTTTTGTGTTTTTTGATGATTTTATATTTTTTTGGGGGTTTTCATAATATTTTTGCGGGTTTTGGGGTTTTTAGTGTTTTTGGTATTTTTGCGGTTTTAGGTTGTATTCGATTTTAAGATTTTTTTAGGTTTTTTATATTTTTTTAAAAAAAATTCATGTTCAATAGATTATTAGGGGGTTTAGTGGTCTTTTATAATTTTTATGTTTTTAAAGTTTTTATGTTTTTTAAGGGTTTTTATGGATTTTAGGGTCTTTAGGGTTTTAAAGACTTTTTGGGTTTTTATTATATTAAAGGTTTTTAGGGGTTTTATTTTTCTATGTTTTTATGATTTTCTTTGCGTTTTTCAATATTTTTAGTGTTTTTTAATTTTTGAGAGTTTTTGGGGATTTTTTTAGGATTTTTATAGAATTTATGGTTATTAGGGATTTTCAGGGTTTTTAGGGTTTTTAGATTTTTCTAGTTTTCTTTGAGATTTTTTCATTTTTAGGGGGTTTTATGTTTTTAGCTATTTTAAGGATTTTATGGGTTTTTATTTTTTTATGGATTTTAATTGGTTTTCAGGTTTTATGGTTTTTAGGATTTTATGGTTTTTGGGGGGTTTTATGGTTTTTGAGTTCTTTAGGGTTGTCTAGGGTTTTAAGAGTATTTTAATATATTTGGGGTTTAAATGTATTTTAGTGGTTTTAAGTGGGTTTTATATATTTTATGTTCTTTATAGTGTTTTATGGTTTTTAGGGAATTTTATCATTTTTAGCTGATTTTAGGGTTTTATGGTCTTTTTTGGGGATCTATGGTTTTTTTTAAAAAAATTAGACAATTTATGAATTTTTAGTTTTTAAGGTTTTATTAATGGTATTTAAGGGGTTTAGGGTATTTTCTGTTTTTAGGGTTTCAACGCCTTTTTATGATTTTTATGAATTTTAGGGTTTTTTGATATTTTCAAGGTTATTTTAGATTTTAGGTGTTTTTATGATTCTTAGTTTTTGAGGAATTTTAATTGTTTTAAGGGGTATATTTTTACAGATTTGTAGGTATTGTTTTGTATTATTATGGTTTTATAGTTTTTACATATTTTGAGGGTTTGATAATTTTTTAGTTTTTTAGGGTTTCTATGTATTTTTTGGATTTTAGGTATTATAATGTTTCTAGGGATTTTTATGGTTTTATTGGATTTTAGTGGTTTTAGTGTCATTTTTTTAGGTTTTTAGGTTTTTAGGTGTTTAATGTGTTTTTTGTTTTTTAAGGTTTTCTTAACAGTTTTCAAGGTTTTTGGGGTTTTATGATTTTAGGGATTTTTAGGACATTATAAGACTTTTTTGGGTTTTTGATGTTTTTAGCTATTTCAATGGTTTTAATGGGTTTTAGTGTTTCTAGTGGTTTTATGTGTTTTTATATTTTTAAGGTTTTATCTGGGTGTTTAATAGTTTTTATGATTTTTAGGGTTTTAGATATTCTTAGGGTGATATATAATTTTTATAGTTTTTAGGGATTTTAGGGATTCTGAGGGATTTGAGAGTTTTTGGGGGTTTTTGAGTTTTTAGGGGTTTTTAGTGTTTAAGGATTTTATTGTATTTTAGTGTTTTTTAATGTTTTAGAGTTTTCACGGGTTTTTAGTGTCCTTAGTTATTTTATGGGTTTTTTAATTTTAGGGTTTTTTTATTTTAAGCGGTTTCATAGTTTTGGGGTATGTTTTGTTTTAACAATTTTTATGAGTTTTTACTTTTTTAGGGATTTTAAGTGTTTTTAGATTTTTATGGTTTTCTTTTGGTTTTTAAACAAATTTAGGGGTTTTGGTTTTTTAGGGATATTTTAGTGATTATTTAGATTTTTTTTTGTTTTTTAGGGTATTAGGGATTTTTAGTGTTTTAGGGTTTTATTGTGAATTTGATGCTTTTACCATTTTTACTTTTTTTTATTGGTTTTATGCATTTTTAGGGTTTCATGTTTTTCTATAGGTTTTTTGGGGGTTTATTTTTTTTAATTTTTATGTATGTTTAGGGTTTTTGAGGATTTTTATATTTTTTATTGTTTTTAAATATTTTGATGAATTTATGGTTTGTTGGGTTTCTAGGGTGTTTACCATTTTTAGGGGTTTTAATTTTTTTAAAATTTTTATGGTTTTCATAGAGGTTTTTAGGGTTCTTATATTTATTTATGTTTTTATGGATTTTTTGTGATTTTTTTGTATTTTTATGGTTTTTATATTTTTTTGAGATTTTAAGGGTTTTAGTGTTTTAGGTTTTTTTTAGGTTTTGTGGGTTTTTTGTGTTTTCATGAGTTTTTGGGTGTTTTATTATTTTTATATTTTTTAAAATTTTAATGTGTTTGAAGGCGTTTTACAATTTTTAGATTTATCATCTCAAAATTCATTCAACTCTTCAATCAATGGATGATGGTAAACATCTATATTATCCCCCGGACTTCTAGGTCCATTAATAAGAGTGGAATGTAATATAAATTTTTGCTTCATTCAAAGCCACAGAGGAAGATTATATGAAACCAACACCACATGACATGTGCTATGAGTTTCACCAAACATAGACCTGTTTGGATTGAAACTATCTCCTGCCAACCCCAATTGGACATTACGAATATGGTTAGCAAAGTCACGGTGTCTCTTATCGAAATACTTACACGCAAGAGTGTCTGCATGGTGGGTTAACATATCACATTCCTTATTACTTTCTACATGCCATGTTAATAAATTAGAATCTTTAGATGACATAAATAATCTTTTCCACCTCAGCTTTAGGGGAAAGTAACACATTTTATTTACCACAATCGGATTTCCCTGTTTCATAGTTTGACTTTGATGACTCAGATTTCTCATATTCTCTTTCCACCTGGAAGTGCCACAGACTGTATAAGTATCCAAATGGGATGTTTCCTTTCTAAACAATATACAATTTTTTGCACATGCATCTATAGTCTCATATGTAAAACATAAGTTCTCTGTCAACATTCGAGCATGGTAATACAACTTAGGAATCTTTGCGTCGATAGGAAGAACCTTTTTCAATAATACCTACAACATGTCGAATGATGTGCCTGACCAATGATTCAAAGTCTTAAAATGCAACAACTCCATGATAAATGAAAATTTATTGTAAGCAGTTCATCCAAGATTAAATTACGTGTTCGCATCATCATGTACTTCATAAAACCTTCTCGAATCACAATCTACAGCAGAGGGTAGATTTATTTCACCGGTCTCAACGTTCTGGATATCAATGCCTTCATGAGCCAACCCAAGTACCATTTCAGTAAGCATTTCATGAATTGGATCATTCATCCTCACGTCAACATCCATCTAAACTGCATATATATTTTGACAACAAATATATTTGTCCCTATGACGAGTCCAACACTTATAATTTTTTAGAAATCTGTTTAAGAATAGGTGCTCCCTCATGGTATCTCGTCATATTTGATATCTATTTTCACATTTTCTACACGGACAACTAATATAGTCACTTTTAAATCCTCCAGTGAACCCAATGAACTGCATAATGCCTTAGAAATATTCACTAGACATTTTATTTGGAAGATCAATCCAACTCTTATCTATAATAATATATGTATAACAAACATTAAAACAAATGTGGTCAAGCCTCAAACATTTTCTTATGGGACACACACACAGACTCAAGAATGATATAAATCAAATAACAAAAAAACTATATATTAATCCAGTCAACATATACATGGACTATACATTGTATATAAATTCCAACCTCATGTAAAGTGTGATGTCTTGTTATAGAAACACTGTTAACACACATTGTTTCATAATTCTGCATGCACACAAGCCCGTATACACATGAACTTCAGTATCCAAAATTTTTATTCACACACAATATTCATATAATATTCATGCATGTCAACTTTTTACTATAAAATTCCCAAAATCAAAACTCTTAAATGGATGTTAGGTCATACTTGATAGTGTTACAAATCTAGAAATGAGGGGAGCCAGAGGTGGTGCTGCGGGAGAGAGGAGGGGCAGTGGAGGGGAGCTAGAGTCTAAGGCAGTGCAGTGAGGGAGGGGATGGGTGATAGCGAGGAGCTGGAGGTAGTTGCATGGCATCAACGGTGACCGGTGACGAGCGGCGGTGTTGCAGCAATGGAAAAAAGAAGATGTGAGTAGGGTTCGGGCATGAGGGGGGTTCGACCGTGAGTGGGGTGGAGGCAGAGGCGGAGGCGGAGGCGGCCACACAGCACCGGCGGTGCAGTGTCAGCGGTGACCGGTGATGGGTGGTGACGATGCAGCGAGGGAGAACAGGCGTTGTGGGTAGGGTTCGGGCATGAGGAGGGTTTGACAGTGAGGGTGAGGGAGGGCAGGGCAGAGGTGGACGATATCGGCAGTGCGAAAAGAGAGGACGAGCTCGAGGGCGGTAGTGGTCAACGCATGGGCGGAGGTGGTTAGTGATGCAGGGTATGGGTTTGGCGGTACAAGTGGGGTGAGCGATGGGGGTTCGACCGCGAGGGGGACGGGATACCGGTTTTTAAGCTCTGCGACCACTAATGGTGGTCGCCCGTGTCAGGGGGGCTCCAAAGCCCCCTTTTCTAGTAGTGTTTATTAGATTATTAGGGTTTTTGTCTTTTTAGTGAATTTTTGGATTTTTAAGGTTTTTTATAGGTTTTATGGTTTTTAAAGATTTTAGGGATGTTAGAGGTTTTGGGGGTTTTGGGACGTTTTTTTTGGGTTTTCGAGGTTTTTTGAATTTTAAGGGCTTTTTTTGTTTTTATTATCTTTATGGGTTAAATATTTTTTAGATTTTTTCTAGTACTTAAGGTTTTATGTGGATTTTGGGTTTTTGAATGTTTTTATGGGTTTAATGGTTTTTAGGATTTTCTGTGTTTTTTAGTTTTTAGGGGTTTTAACTGTTTTTGTGTTTTTTATTTTTTCTTGTAGGTTTTCAATGTTTTTTAAGTTTTTTTGAATTATATGGCGTTAGAATTTTTATGTTTTGTTAGGTTTTTGGGGTTTTTAGGCATTTTCCGGATTTTAGGAATTTTTATCATTTTTGGGGTTTTTGGGTTTTTAATGTTTTTTTGGGTTTTGGGGTATTTTAGTTTTTTTTTTGCTTTTTTAGGTGATTAAAATGGTTATTATTATTTTTAGTTGTTTTAGGGTTATTATGTGTTTTTAAGGATTCTTGGTGTTTTTAGGGTTTTTAGATTTTTTAGGATTTTATCATTTTTAAGTATTCGGGGGTTTTAATTGCTTCTAGGATTTTACGGGGTTTTTATGATTTTTTGGAGTTTTTAGGGGTTTAATGTTTATACTAATTTTACAGTATTTTTTATAATTTTTAAATGTTTTTTGGGTTTTTAGGTATTTTTTGGTTTTTAGGGTTTTTATGTTTTTTTTATTTTAGCATTTTTTTTATTTTATGAGATTTTGATGGTTTTTAAAGTTTTTTGATAATTTATTGATTAAAAAAAATTATATTTTTTGGGAGTTTTTTTGTCAATTTGTGGTTTTAGGTATTTCGTGGTTTTTAGGTGTTTTATAGTTTTTATGGTTTTTTATGGTTTTGTAGGTTTTTAGTATTTTTTTTATTAGGTGTTGTAGGTTTTTTTGGATTTTTACTATTTTATTTTTCATTTTCTAGGATTTTATAGTTTTTTATATTTTTATGGTTTTTAGGAATTTTAGGATTTAATGAGTTTTTATGGGTTTTATGGATTTTGAAGGTTTTAGTGGGTTTTACATGATTTAGGGATTTTATGGGTTTTTGGGTTTTTATTGATTTTTTATTTTTTAGGGGTTTTTAATATTTTTAGAGTTTTTAATGTTTTTATTGGTTTACAGAGTTTTAGTGTTTTTAAAAGTTTCAAGGGGTTTGATGGGGTTTTCAAGGGTTTTAAGGGTGTAATACCTTTTAGGGGTTTTGGGTTTTTAAGTGTCCTTTAGGGTTACTTTATTATTTTTATCATTTTTAGGTTTTTATGGATTTATGCCTTTTCAATTTTCAAGTTTTGTATTCGGGTTTTTGGGTTCTTGATAGGTCTCTAATGTTTTCTAACTTTTTATTATTTTTATGGTTTTTAGAATTTTTTGGAATTTTGCGGGGTTTTATGGTTTTTAGGGGTTCTTAGGGTCGTTTTCCTTTTTAACTTTTATGGGTTTATTATTTTTTAGGTTTTTAATTTTTTATTTGGGGTTTGAGGGTTTTGATGGGTTTTTGCTTTTTACGGTATTTTTAGTGATTTGTTTTTATTTTTATAGGATTTTAGTGGTTTTGAGATTTTGATGGGTTTTAGGATTTTTTGGTTTTTAGTTTTTAGAGTATTTTATGTTTTTATGGGTTCTGTTGTTTTTTATAGTTTTTTATGAGTTGGGGGTTTAAACATTATTTAGAGTTCTGAGTGGAGTTTTTGGGTTTTTATAAGTTTTATTGTTTTATGGTTTTTAGGTATTTTATGGTTTTTAAGAGTTTTAGGGTTTTTTGGTCTTTTTAGGGACTTTTGGAATTTTTTTGTCATTTTTAGGTTTTAATGGTTTTATATTGTTTGGTTGTTGGAAATTTGTAGGGCTTTTTAGCATCTTTAGAGATTTTACATTTATAGGGATTTTTTATTTTTTTAGGGTTTTAGGGTTTTATGGTATTTTAAGGGGTTTTATGGTTTTTTCCATTTTTATGGTTTTTATAGTTTTAATGTTTTCTTAGGAGTTTTAAGGGTTTTAAGTGCTTTTACATTCATTGGTAATTTGACAGATTCATAGATTTTTTTTATTATTTTTAGAGTTTTCTATAGTTTTTATTGTATTTAGTGGTTTAATGGTTATTAGGGATTTTTTGTTTTTTTTGGGATTTTGGAGTCTTTTTAGAGTTGTTATTGTTTTTATGGTTTTTTGAGTTTATAACAATTTTAGTGGATTTAAGTGGTTTTAGTATTATTATTGATTTTTAGGGTATTTTGGGTTTTTAGGGTTTTTATGTTTCTAAAGGTTTTAGGGTTTTTAGAGTTTTTATACGTTTTAAATTTTTTTAGGGTTTTAGGGATTTTATGAGTTTTTAGGGTATTAAAGTTTTCTTAGGGGTTTTCAGGGTTCTTAAGTTTTTTTACAAATTAGGTATTTATAAGATTTTTATGGTTTTTAGGGTTATTATGGATTTTTAGGGGTTTTATTTTTTTCATTATATTTATGAGTTTTTAGTTTCCTAGGGGATTATTTGTGTTTGTTTAGTTTTTTTAGGGATTATATTTTTTTTTTTATGGTTTTATAGGTTTATATATTTTTAGGGGTTTAAATGATTTTTACAGTCTTTAGTATTTTTGGGTTTTTAAGGGGTTTTAGGGGTTTTTATGGTTTTTACCATCTTTAGGTTTTTATGGGTTTTATGTGTTTTTAGGTTTTCAATGCTTTCATAGGGTTTTTAGGATTTGTAGGATTATTTACATTTTTAGGTATTTTGTGGGAGTATTTAGTATTTTTATGGATTTTTAGGTGCTTCAATTATTTTGAGGGTTTTTTATTTTTTATTTATTTTGATGGTTTTTGTGGTTTTTATTGGTTTTATGGGTTTTTTAATATTTTTAGCGGTTTAAAAAGTTTTTAGAGTTATTTATTAGTTTCTATCGTTTTTTGGGGTTTTAGGGTCTTTAGTGGTTTTATGGTTTTTAGTGGCTAGGGTATTTTAAGGTATAATTAGGGTTTCATGTTTTTAGTGGTTTTAAAGATTTTCAATGTTTTTTGTATTTTTATTGGTTTCTTAGTTGTTTTTAGGGTATTTAACATTTAATGTGTTTTTTGTATTTTTATAGTTTTTAGGTTTTTTAAGGATTTTTATGGTTTTGTGGTTTTTAGGGTTTTTGGGTGTTTTTGTGTTTTTATCAATTTTTTAGGTTTTTTGGGGATTTAAGTGTCCTTATGTTTTTAAGGTTTTCTTGGGGATTTTTATAGTTTTTATAGTGTTTATGATTTTATATATTTTTTGGGGGTTTTAGGGTTTTTTTCCTTTAGGGATTTTTGTATTTTTGATTGGTTATAAGGAAGAAGAGGTGTGAGGCCAGGCTATTCCTTTCCCCCCAAAGATAATTATATAAAAGACACTGCAGACAAGGGAGGGGAGGGGTTAACCAACCCACACCCAAAAACCCTAGACGCCCTCACAAAACCCAAAAGTCCCCAAAAAAACCAATAGACACACAAGCCAGAAAAATAAAAATAACAGAAGCATCATCACCAGCACCTCCCAGCCAAACAGCAACCAGCATCTCGCATCACCATATTCATCAACCATCACTCCCTTGCTAATCACATCCACCACCATCATCATAGATCCACCAGCATCAAAGTCATAAGTCTCACCTTCACCACCTCATGGAGAAGCAGCAACCTGCACCAAATACCATCATTTTTCTTCACACCAACCTCTAAGAACACATCTACAACACCCAAAATAAAGAAAACATCTAGCACCCCTAAACAGTACCAAAATCCAGATGCCACCCCGATTCACAATCAATCCATCAGCCACCCAAGAATCACCAGAACCCGCCTACATTAGCACCACCACATTGGGCAGGTCCATCTCCATCAGTACAGAACCAGTAACACCAAAAATAAGAGCATCATCTTCATCACATCTCAGCCAAATAACAACCAAAATTGAAGCATATTACACCTAGCAGCATAGCCAGTGGCATAGATCAACTAGAATCCAAGACAAGAGCCAATCTGCAGCCCAAACAACCTTTCTGGAAATACAGAGAACGCAAAGCACCACCAGCATGAAACAACTCATATCAGAACCCACAAACAACACCAGCATCAACTCACTGCCAAACCATCAACCGGTATAGTAGATCCGTAACAGCAAAAGGGACCAACCAAACCCTTCAGAAAGATATGAGAGTCCAAAAAGACCACTATGGCACTGCAGGAAATCATAGAATAACACAAGATTACAAAAAAATGCAAACAAACCAGGATCAATAGCATGAATCAGTGACTGGGACGAGGAACGAACCAGGATATTCTTCGCAGACCGCATTAAGGAAAAGATCACAAAGTCTGAGTCATCACCACTACATATGAATGTCACTATCCAAAATCGAAGCACCATCCAAGAAGAAAATGAAAAAAAGCAGAAACTCGGAGTAGACGACAGACCTCCTCTTAGACCAGAACCTGCGACGCTGAAACAGTCTTCCCTACCGTTGAAGCCCATGCCCCCGCTGACCCATCAGTAGAAACCCCAGATCTGAACATTCAAACCTAAATGACTAAAATTTAGAAGGGTTCCTAACCTATGAGGAATCTTTGGCTTCATCAAGGTCCAGATTAGAATTATCTGAAGACGATGATACCTCTATAGCCATCGAAGCCCAGATGCACCAAAAACGGATCAAAGACCCATACAAAGCAAAGAGCAACAAAGCTCGGGGAAGATAACGTCACTGAAGTCCAAAAACCAGCACCGTCTGGAGACTAGAGATCATTTCTAAAGAACACCGTTGTAGAGAACAGGGAAGGAGTGAGGATCCATCACCAAACCATCGAGCAGAATCTAGGGGAAAACCTGAGCGAGGCGTCGAGCGAGAGGGAGGACCGGGGGAGTGCATCGCTATCTTCTGATTGTTTTTCTTCTGATAGGTTATAGGGGCTTTATGATTTTTAGGGGGTTTTAGTATTTTTATAATTTTATGGTTTTATGTTTTTTATGAGTTTTTACTTGTTTTATTGGTTGTAGGGGTATTTTGTGTATTTAGATGTTTTTAGGGGTTTTATGGTTTTTATCAATTTTAAGGGGTTTTGGGTTCTTTTTTTATTTATAGGGGTTTTAGGGATTTTATAGTATTTGTTTGGGGTTTTAAAATTTTTATGTTTTAGTGGTTTTATGTGTTTTTATGTTTTCAATGTTTTACAAGGATTTTTAGGGTTTTAAGGGTTTTCCGCTTTTAGAGATTTTTTTTATTTTAATATTTTTTATAAACATAGAGGGGATTTAGGGATTTTGAGGGATTTTAGGGATTTTATTGTTTTTAGTGTTTTATCATTTTAATGTTTTTAAGGTTTATCATTATTTTTATATTTTTATGGTTTAATTATATATTCTCATGTTTTTACTGTTTTTTAATTTTTTTGGGATTTTTTGGATTTTTTCGGATTTTGATGGATTTTAGGGGTTTTATTGATTTTGAGGGATTTTATGGATTTTATGTTTTTTTTGGGTTTTTAGGTATTATTTATTTTTTTAGGGTTTTTTAATTTTTATAGTTTGTTAATATTTTCTGGTATTTAATTAGTTTCAAGGGTTTTTAGTGGTTCTTAGAGGTGTTTATGGTTTTTGTGGATTTCTTGGAATAGTTTATGGATTTATGGTGTTTTTATGATTTTAGTGTTTTAGGGTATTTAATGGTTTTATGTATTCTATAAAATTGTCTGTTTTTAGGGTTTTTATGTATTTTTAGGTTTTTATGGTTTTCTTAAGGGTGTTCAGTGCTTTTAGTTTTTTTGATGTTTTAGGGTTTCCTAGGAGTTTTTAGGATTTTTATATGTTTTTAGAAATTTTATATTATTTTGATGGGTTTTATGATTCTTTATGGTTTTAGGGGTATATGGGTATTTTTTTTCTATTTTAGGGTCTTTTGTGTTTTATGGATTTTTATTAATTTTCTTACAATTTTTAGGTGTTTTATGGTTTTTTGGGATTTTGATTGTTTTTATGGTTTTATCAGGTCTCTATGTTTTTTTGGAAATCAGTTTATAGAGTTTTTAGGTGTCTTATAGGGTTTTTATTTTTTTTTTAATTTTTTTAGTGGTTTAAAGGGTTTTGAGAGCTTTTGTTTGTTTTATGTTTTTATGGGGTTTCTAGGTTTTCAAGTTTCTTTTTTTCATGGGTTTTCTTTGGTTTTAGGGTCGTTTTATGGTTTATAGTGTTTTTATCATTATAATTTTTTTGAGGCAATCTTATGGATTTTTAGGGGTTTTATGGGTTTTTATGTTTTTCGGTATTTTTATGTTTTTAGGAATTTTAATATAATTTACTATATTTTTTTTATTTTGAAGGTTTTTAGGGATTTTAAGGATTATGTTTTTAGATTAATTTTTGGTATCAATGGGTTTTATGTGTTTTTTGGCCTTTTAAGGTAATCTTACTATTTTCATGATTTTTTGAATTTTTTCTAATTTTTGGGATTTTTAGTATATTATGGGATTTTAGGGTTTTTATGGATATTGAGGATTTTATGGTTATTTAGGATTTTTAGGGTTTTATGGTTTTTAGATTTTTATGGTTTTTGAGTTATTATGGTTTTTATGGGGTTTTAAACGTTTTTATAGGATTAAATTGTTTTTAGTGTTTTTCTTGTTTTTTGGATTTTTATGGGGTTTTACAATTTTTATTATTTTCAATAGTTTATGTGTTTTTTTGGTTTTTAGGGGTTTTGGATTTTTTAGGTTTTTAGTGGTTTTATGTATTTTTAGGAATTAAAGGTTTTCTAATGGTTTTGGGGGTTTATGAGTTTTTATTTTTTAGGTACATTTTGGTATTTTTTTGACTTTTATGATTTTTAGGGGTTTTAGAGATTTTGAGGGATATTAGGGTTTTGTACGGTTTTAGGATTTTTAAATTTTTTTGGGGATATTAGGTTTTTTGAGTTTTAAGGGGGTTAAAATTCATAGGTTTTCATTATCATTTTTATTGTTTTAAAGTGTTTTTAGTGTTTTTAGTGGTTTTAGAGGTTTTATAAGTTTTTTACAGTTTTTATGGTTTTTAGATGATTTTATATTTTTAGGGTTTTAAGGTTTTTAAGGTATATTAGGGACTTTTAGAATTTTTATCAATTATAGGGTTTTAGGATATTATAGTTTTTAGAGATTTTATGGATATTTAGGGTTTTTGTGGTTTTTTTGAGTTTTTAGGTGTTTTAGGATTTTTATTGTTTTTAGGTTTTTATGGGTTTAAAGTTTTTTTTAGGTTTTAATGTTTTTTATGGTTTTTAGTGTTTTTTATGTTCCTTGGATTTTTTGAGTATTTTCAGGACTTTTAGGTGTTTTTACTATTTTCTGGGGTTTTGAGGTTTGTATAGGTATTTTTTATTTTTATGTTTTTTGGTTTATATGGTTTTTCTATTTTTAGGGTTTTAATGGTTTTTAGATTTTTTTAATTTTTTTGTTTTTTAATAGTGTTTTACAGTATTCAGTTGTTTATGATTTTTATGTTATTTAATTTCTATTAAGGTTTTTAGGGGTTTTTATGGATTTTTGGAAATTTTGGAAATTTTGGGATCTTAGTAATTTTTTAGGTTTTTAGGGGTTTTAGTGTTTTTATGATTGGCGGGGTTTCTTTAGGATTTTTAGGTCTTTTGTGTATTTTTATATTTTTTGGAATTATAATAAATTTTTATTATTTTTATGGTTATAAGTGTATTTTTTTGAATTTTGAGTGTTTTTTTTGGGTATTAGGGTTTTTTTAATTTTTAGGTTTAAGGTTTATTACAGTCTATAAACTTTTTATGGGTTTAAAGGGTTTTGGAGTTTTTAGTGGTATTTCTATTTTTAGGGGTTTTTAGGAGGATTTAATTTTTATAAGTTATTTTTAGTTATTAAGGAGTTATAGGGGTTTTAGAACCTTTTTTGAGGGGTTTTAGGGTTTTTGCAGTTTTAAGTTTTTAGGGTTCTAATGTCTTTTTTATTTTTTAGAGTTTTCATAGGGTTTTTATGGTTTTAATGATTTTAGTTATTTTTATGTATTTATAGGTTTTTTATAGTTCCAGGGTTTTTAGGGATTTTGAGGGTTTTGTCTAGGTTCTTTAAGGATTTTATGTTTTTAAGATTTTTTATTTTTTTAGATTTTATAGGGGTTCTAATTTATTTATTTTTAGGGTTTTATAAATCTTTTTTTGGGATTTTATGGTTTTTTATGTCTGTAGTATTTTTAGGGATCATTAAGAATTTATAGTTTTTAGGGGTTTTTTTATTTTGATGTTTTTAGGGGGTTTTTAAGGTTTTTTTTATTTTATTTTTTTGGGGGTTTTACAAGTTTTATGAGTTTTTAACATTTTTAGGGGATTATTGGTTTTTACGTTTTTACTGTTTTTAGGATTTTATATTTTTTTAATGTTTCTTGAGGTTTTAGGTATTTTAAGGACTTATTAAGGCTTTTAGGGATTTTAGGGTTTTGTATATTTTTAGGGTTTTTCCAATATTTTCTATGATTTCTAATATTTTCATGGTATTTAGAGATTTTGATGAATTTTAGGGTCTTTTATGGTTTTAAGGTTTTTTGGGTTTTTCCGGCTTTTTTAAGGTTTTATGAATATAAACTTTTTTTATAGTTTTAAAATGTTTTTAGGGGTTTAAAGGATTATTAGAGTTTTTAGTGGGTTTTTTGGGTTTTATGTTTTTTAGGTTTTTTTATTGTTTTTTGAGGTTTTTTGGGTTTTATGATTTTTTGAATTTTTAGGGTTTTTATTTTTATTGGTTATAGTGGTTTAAGTGTGTTTTGGTTTTTAAGGTTTTCCTAGGGGTTTTATAGGTTTTTTTGTTTTTAATGATTTTTATGGAATTTTTTCATTTTGATGGATTTCTATGGTTTTGTGGATTCTGATGGGGTTTAAGGTTTTTTATGTTTTTTTATAGATTTACTGTTTTTTTTGGGTTTTAGGTTTTTTTTAGTTCTTTGGGATTTTAAAGAATTTTAACATTTTAGCATTTGAAATGGGTTTAATAGTTTTTAGTGTATGTTTAGAGTTTTTGGGGGTTTCAGGTTTTTTAAGGCTTTTGTGTTTTTTGTGTTTTTAGGGGTTTTCAGCATATTTAGGATTTTAGGTATTAATTTTTTAGGGTCTTTAGGTTTTCATTGGTGTTTTCAAGTTTTTAGAGATTTTTCATTTTTTGGAATATTTAGGTATTTTTTGGATTTTTATGTTTTCTCAGGAATATATGTTGTTGTTGTTTTTTGTGTTTTTAGGGGTTTTACCATTTTTTATAGTTTTTGGAATTTTTAGTTCTTTAAATGGGTTTTCGAGTTTTTATTGGTTTTAGGTTATTTGTGGTTTTTATGTTATTTTAGTTTTTAGGGATTTTATGTTTTAGGGATTTTAGAGTTTTTTGGTTTTTTGGGGGGATTAAGTGATTTTTTTGTTTTTATGGTTTTTAGGGGTTTTCATGATTTTTGGGGTTTTTTATGTTCTGGAGTATTTCAGGGATTTGGTAGATTTTTTTTGTGTTTTTATGGGTTTTAGGGATTTCATGGATTTTAATTGTTTTTAGTTTTTTTGGTGTATTAAGGTTTTAATGATTTTTTTATTTTTGGGTATTTTTTGACTTTTAGGGGTTTTATGGGTTTTCACCTTTTAATAACATTATTAAGGATTTAAAGGTTTTTTTATTTTTTAGTGTTTGAAGGGGTTTTATGGATTTTTATGGAGTTTTATGGTTTTCTGGTGTTTTTATTGGTTTTCGGGGTGTTTCAAGTTTTTATGGCTTTTTTAGGGTCTTTAGTGTTTTTTAGGTCCATCGGGGTTTAATGCATTTTTTGTTTTTTACAGTTTTGTTAGGAGTTTTTGGGGTTTTTAATAATTTTTAATATTTTATTTGTTTTTAGTGTTTGTAATGATTTTTAGGGTTCTAGGGGATTTAGGGTATTTAGTGCTTTTAGGTTATTAAGGGTTTTAAGTGTTTTTTAGGTTTTTATAGTTTTCTTAGGGTTTTCATAGTTTTAGTGTTTTTTATAAATTTAGTTATCTTTTAGGAATATTTAAGAATTTTATGGTTTTTAGTTTTTTTAGGGATTTTGAGGGTTTTAGGGTTTTTAGGGTTTTTATGTTTTTAGGGTATTTTTGAGTTTTTAAGGGTTTTAAATATTTTAGAGTTTATAATGTTTTTATGGGTTTTACAAGATTTACGATTTTTTTGGGCTTTATATTTTTTAAGTTATTTCTATGTTTTTTTTACATTTTTTAATTATTTTTTGGTTTTAGGGGATTAATTATTTTTTATTTTTAATGTTTTCTTAGTGTTTTTTTTGGATATTTAGGATTTTTTACAATTTTCGTTATTTTATGTATTTTTAGGATTTTTATTGTTTTTTACATTATTAGGGATTTTGATGTTTTTTAGTGTTATAAGGGTTTTATGTTTTTAGGGTGATTTCATTTTTATGTGTTAAGTGTTTTTATGTATTTATTGTTTCTAGTGTTTTTAGGGTTTTTCGTGTTTTTTATGATTTTATGTATTTTTATCAATTTTTTTGGAATTTTATAGATTTTTGGGGTTTTAGTGAATTTTGATGGTTATAGGTTTTTTAGTTTTTTTAGGGCTTTTAGGTTTTTATAGGGGGTTTAGATGTTTTTTGGTTTTTATATTTTTATGGAAATTTAATGGAATTTTAGGATTTTATTGTGTTTTAGAGATTTCTTGTGTTTTTTGTGTTTTTGGGGTTTTCTTGAGTATTTAGGATTTTTAAAAAAAATTATATTTTTTTACATTTTCATGTGATTAAATTTTTTTAGAGTTTCTAGCTGGTTTTATGGGGTTTAGGGTTTTTTAGAGATTTTAGTGTTTTTAGTTTTTTGGGGTTTTTTATTTTTTAAGGTTTTAAGGTTGAATTATTGTTTTTCAAGGTTTTTATGTTTTTTATGTTTTTATATATTTTATGGTTGTTTTGGATTTTAATTGTTTTGTACGGTTTTTAGGGATTTCGAATTTTTTTAAGGTTGTTATGTTTTGTTTTGAGTTTTTATGTTTTTATTTCTTTTTATAGTTTTTTATGTTTTTAGGACTTTATATGGATTTTAGTGTTTTTTGGGATTTTTTTGAGCTTTTATGGGTTTTTATGGGTTTACGGTCTTCTAGTGTTTTTGGGTTTATTTTAATTTTTTTGTTTTTTTGGAGTTTTATGTGTCTTTATGTTTTTAGAATTTTATTATGGTTATTAGGGGTTTTGGGATTTTTACATTTTCGGTATTTTTTTAGTTTTTTGATTTTTATGATTTTTATTGTTTTTATGGATTTTTATTATTTTTAGGGTTATAATATGTTTTTTTTGGGGTCTTTATCATTTTTTTTTGGAATTTATGGGTTTTATCCTTTTTTGTATTTTAGGTTTTTCTTAGGGATTTTAAGGGTTTCTAGTGTTCTCTTGGGTTTTTTGGGATGTTTACAGATTTTTTAGGATTTTTATGGTTTCTAGGATTTTTATGGATTGTAAGGATTTGGGAGGGAGGGAATAGGTATTATTTTTTAATATTTATGGGGATTAAGGGTTTTTTTGAGTATTTTTAGAATTTTTAGGGGTTTAATGTTTTTTAGTTTCTTTTGGTTTTTAGGGTATTTATGGGTTTTTTGGGACTTTACAGTTTTTTGTAGATTTTATGATTTTAAGATGTTTATTTGTAGTTTTAGGGTTTTTATAGTTTTATGTTTTAAGGTTATCTTATAGTTTTCTAGGGTGTTTAATGTTTTTTTGGTTTTTATGGATTTTTTGAAATTTTTAGGATTTTTATTTTAGGGGTTTTTTGGGATTTATATTGTTTTTATGATTTTAATGGGTTTAACTAGTTTTTAAGGGGGGGGGGTGTTCGAGATTTTATAGTTTTTTAGCATCTTGAAGGTTTTTAGAGTTTATTTAATATTTTTAGAGATTGAAATGACTTTTTTAGTTTTTATAAAAATTTTATGTTTTTAGGGTTTTTATGGTTGTTAGGGGTTTTATGTTTTTTACTTTTTACGGGTTTTAGGTTTTTTTGAGTTTTTATCCCATTATAGGTTTTTAGGCGTCTATGTGTTTTTATGTTGTTATGGTTTTCTTTTTTTTTTCTCCTTTAGTGTTTTTTGGTTTTTAATAATTATTAGGGACTTTATGATTTGTATAGTTTTTTCTTATTTTTAGGTATTTTCAAGATTTTTAGGGATTTATGGTTTTATGGTATTTGGGGAATTTAGTGTTTTTAAAGAGTTTTCTAGGGTTTTATATTTTTTATAGTTTTTTACTTTTTTAGGGTTTTAAAGGGTGTTTAGAATTTTTTTTTGTTTTTTGACTTTTTATGGGGTTTCAATGTCTTTTAGGGTTTTATGGTGTTTACAGTTCTTTTAGGGGGTTTAAATTTTTTTATCATTTTTATATTATTAGGGATTGTATGTGCTTATAGGTTTTGGAGGTTTTCAAAGGGGTTTTAATGGATCTTATGTTTTTTTAGTTTTTATGGGTTATTAGGTTTTTTTGAAATTTAATGTTTCCCCGAGTTTAATGGTTTTTATAGTTTTTTGAGTTTTTAGGGTTTTAGGGTCAGTTATGGTTTTTAAGGACTTTAGGGGGTTTTATGGTTTTTGTGAATTTTTTTGTTTTTTTAGCATTTTTTAGGTTTTTAGTGTTTTTAGTTTTTTTAGGTGTTTACGATTTTATTATGTTTTGTGAAGATTGTTTTGGGGTTTTTAGGGTTTTTCTAATGTTTTAGGGTTTTATAGGTATTTTATAGTTTTTCAGTTTTTTTTTGTTTTAGGTATTTTTTTGATTTTCAGGGGTTTATGGTTTTTAATGATTTTATAGTCATATAGGGTTGTTTAGAGGCTTTTGTTTTGTAAATATTTTTAGGGTTTTAATTTTTTTTATGTTTTTAAGGTTTTTTTTGGGTTGTTAGGGTTTTCTACATTTTTGGGAATTTCTTGTTTTTTTGGATTTTTATGGTTTTTGGGTTTTTAGGGATTAATAGGGTTTTTAGTATTTTAAAGGGTTTTAATCATATTTAGTGTTCTTAGGGGTTTTAAATGTTTTCAGGTTTTCAAGGTATTCTTGATGTTCTTTAGGGTTTTAGGGTTTTTACGTTTTTTTTGTTTTAGGGCTTCATTAGGATTTTTATCGGTTTTTGGGTTTTTGGGTTTTGAAGGTTTTTAGGTTTTTTTCGGGTTTCTATGTATTTTATGGGTTTTTTATGGGATTTTAGTGTTTGTTTTAATTTTTAAGATTTATGAGGGTTTTAATATTTTATTTATTATTTTAAGGGAATTAAATTGTTTTAGATTTTTATAGTTTTTATAGTTTTATAGGGTTTAATGGTTTTCCATGGTTTTTAAGGGTTTATATATTTTATCTACATTTTGGATTTTTAGAGTATTTTTAGAGGTTTATAGGGTTTTTATCATTTTTTTGGGTTTTTAGGGGTTTTAAGATTTGGTATGTTATTAAGGCTTTGTAAGTGTTTTATATGGTTTTTAGGGTTTTTTTCATTTTTAGGTATTTTTATCAATTTTTATGCTATTTTATGGTGTTTAGGGTTTTACCTATTTGGAGGGGTATTAACGTTTTTAAGGGTTTTTAGGATTTTTGTCTTTATATGTTTTTGGAAGTATGAAGAAATTTTTGGTTTTTATGTTTTTATTATCTTTTTTATTGTTTTTAGGGTTTTTAACTTTTGAAGGATTTTGGAGAATTTTTGTCAAATTTTAGGGTATTTATGGTTATTTGTGACATTTGGATTCTCTTTCATTTTTTTCGGTTTTTATGTTTTTATTGAGTTTTAAATGTGTTTAGGGGTATTGGGGGTTTGTAGATTTTGTAGAGGGTTTTAGGGATTTTATGTGTTTTTAGGTTTTATTTATGGTTTTAGAGTTTTTAAGATTTTCTGGGTCCATAGGGTTTTAAGGTTCTAAGGTTTTTAAGGGTCTTAATTTTCATTAGGTTTTTACGGTGTTATAATGTTCCTTCAGGTTTTGTAGTGTTTCTTACCTTTCTAAGGAGTTTTTCAGATATTTTCAAAAATTTATTTTTTGGGTTTTTACGGATTTTGTGGGTTTAAGGAGTATGTATGGTTTTTTTGTGTTTTTCAGTTTTATGGTTTTTTTGAGTTTTTACGATTTTTAGGTTTTTAGGATTTTTATCAATTTTGTGGGGTTTAAAGTATTCTTTAAAAAGTTAGTGTTTTTTAGCGTTTTTATGTGTTTTTAGGGGTTTCAAGTGTTTTAGGGTTGTAATGGTTTTCTTTGGGGTTCTCAAGGTTTTTAGGTTTTTAGGGTTTTTATTATATTATTGATTTTTTGTTTTTTTAGGATTTTATGGTTATTTAGTTTTTTAAATAATTTTATGATTTTTTGGGGTTATAGGGGTTTTTTGGTTTTTTTGGGGGATTTAGGGAGTTTTTGAGTTGTTCATGGTTTTATGATTTTTATATTTTTTATCGAATTTATGGGTTTAAAAGGTTTTTAGAGTTTTTAGGGTTTTTATGTTTTCATGTTTTTCTTTGTTTTTTCTAGGATTTTCAGGGATTTTATGTTTTTAAGAATTTTTAAGGTTTTTTAGAAATTTATTATTTTTCAGGGTTTTAGGTATTTTGAGTGTATTTTGGGGTATTTGGGTTTTTAGGGTTTTTAACATTTTGTGTATTTTTTTGTTTTGAGGGGTTTTAATTGTTTTACGTGTTTGAGGTTTTCATAGAGGATTTCTTGGTTTTTAATATATTTTTACATTTTTAGGGAATTTTGGGGATTTTATTTGATTTGTATTGTTTTTAAGATTGTAATGATTTTTAGGGGGTTTGGGGAATTTTAGGGGTTTCAAGTGATTTATTGGTTTGATGGGTAT
The DNA here is from genome assembly GCA_963277665.1 of Viscum album. NCBI lineage: Eukaryota > Viridiplantae > Streptophyta > Magnoliopsida > Santalales > Viscaceae > Viscum > Viscum album. The sequence continues at coordinate 1,304,063,503 of OY728157.1, forward strand.
TTAAAATTTTTTTTCATTTTTCTGTGTTTTTTATTTTTTTAATGTTTTAGTTATTTAAAATTTTTTTAGAGTTTAAGTAGTTTTTCTTGTTTTTATGGGAATTTAGGTTATTCAAAGGTTTGTATACGTTTTTATAGTTTTTATGGTTTTTTGGAATTTTACAAAATTTAATGTTTTTGTGTTTTTAGTGTTTTAAATGGTTTTAGGTTTTTATGTTTTTCTTAGTTTTTTTGGGTTTTAAGGATTTTTATCATTTTTTGTTGATTTTTAGGGATTTTTTAATATTTTTTACGTTTTTCTGGTTTTTATGGATTGCGGGGGTAGGTTTTTTAGGAATATTAACATTTTAATGTTATTATGAGTTTCAAGTGTATTTATATCTTTAAGATTTTCTTAGGAATTTTTAGGGTTTTCAGGTTTTTTACGTCTTTTTGGATTTTTATGGAATTTTACTTATTTTTATGGTTTTAGGGTTTTTAGGGATGTTTAGGGTTTTTAGTTTTTTTAAGAGTTTTAGGATTTTTAATAATTTTTTATGTTTGTTTAGTTTCTTATTTTTTTTATGGGTTTTAAGAGTTTCTTTACGTTTTATGGGTTTATGCAGTTTTTAGTGTTTTTAGTGGTTTTGAGGGGTTTTATGGATTTATGGTTTTTATGGTTTTAGAGACTTTTAGGGTTTTTATGGGTTTTATAGTTCTTAGTGTTCCTTAGGGTTTTATTTTATTCTGTTTTTTAAGGGATTTATGTATTTTTAGGTTTTTAAGGTTTTTAGTGATTTAAAGTTTTTATATTTATAGGAATTTTTAGTTTTTTAATATTTTCATGGGTTTTTAGTGTTTTTGTGGATTTTGGAAGTTTTAAGCGTTTTTAAGGATTTTTTAGTGGTTTTATATATTATTGGTTTGTATGTTTTTAGGGTTCTTTAGGTATTTTTGGTATTTTTGGGTTTTTAGGGAATTTTTGGGCTTTTTAATATTCGTATTGTTTTTATGGATTTTAGGGATTTTTTGGGTTTTATGATTTTATAGGATTCTAATGGGTTTTTCCATTTCTTAGGTAATATGGGTTCAAGTGTTTTTATTCATTAATATTTTTTAGGTATTTTAAATTTTTTTAGGGTCTTTACATTTTAATGGATTTTAAGGATTCTTATTAATTTTTATAGTTTTTAGTGTTTTTATGGATTCTGAGTTATATTTGGCATTTTTTATGATTTTTAATGTTTTTATGTGTTTTGGGGGTTTTAGGGTTTCAATTTTTTTAAAGATTTTTATGCTTTCAGGGGTTTAAAGGGTTTTTTTATTTTTTAGTGGTTTATATGTTTTTATGGTTTTTTTTTGTTTTTTTGGGGGGGGTGTTATGGTTTATGTGGTTTTTAGTGTCTTTTAAGATTTTTTGTGTTTTTTTAATTATTTTTAGGGTTTTAAGTTTATTTAGGTATCTATGGTTTTATTAGGGGTTTTCAAATTATTATATGATTTTTTAACGGTTTTAGTGCTTTTGTTGTATTTTTATTGGTTTTTGGGTTTTTAGGGATTTTGAGTTTTTATGGTTTTTATCATTATTTAGTTTTTTTAGTGTTTTAAATGTATTTAAATTTTTATGGTTTTCTAAGGGTTTTTTTATTATTTAAAATTTGTTTACATTTTATGTATATTTTAGGGCTTTTGTAGGATTCTTATGTGTTTTAGTGATATTTGGGATATTTTGGTTTTTTAGGGTTTTATGGGATTTATAGGTTTTTAGAGTTTTTTTGTTTATTAGGGTTTACAGGGTTTTTATAGTGTGTTAATTTTTTTATTGTTTTAATTGGATTTTAGATAATTTAGTGGGGTTTGGGGTTTTATGAGTCTTAGGGGTTTTAATTTTTTTTTGGGTATTTAGGGTTTTTATGTTTTAAGGGATTTTAGGGCCTTTTTATGGTTTTAGCATTTTATTTATTTTTTAAGGGTTTTAAAGGATTTTATTATTTTATGTTTTTTCTTAGGGATCTTCATGGATTTAGGATTTTTTATTTTTAAGGATTTTTGTGTATTTTAATTTTTTATGGTTTTTCAGAATTTTTGGTAATTTGATGGGTTTTATGGTTTTGTATGGTTTTAATGAATTTTATGGTTTTTAGGGTTTTAGGGTTTTATGGATTTTGGGGGACTTTGGGGTTTTTAGTGTTTTAACTATTTTGTGTGTTTTTTGTTTTTTTATGATTCTTAGGGGTTTTATGTTTATTTAAGGTTTTAATATTTGCTGAGGGGATTTAAGGGTTTTAAGGTACTTTGTGTTTTAATGGATTTTATAGAATTTTATGATTTATTTGGTTTTTAGGGGTTTTAGTTATTTTGGCCGTTTTAGAGTTTTTAAGGATTTTAGGGGTTTTTTTGGTTGTTTGAGGTTTTAGGGGTTTTGATCTTTTCATAACGGTTTCTATAATTTTATTTACATTTTAGGGGTTTCAAGTGGGTTTTAGAGTTTTTTGTGGGTTTTGTTTTTATTATTGGATTTTAGGGTTTCTAAGGTTTTTAATGCCTTTTAGGGTTTTAAGGGTTTTTAGTGTTTTTTAGTTTTTGGGGGTTTTAAGTGTTTTTTAATTTTTAATTATTCTCAAGATTTAATGTTTCTTGTGTTTTTAAAATTTTTAGGGATTTCATGGTGTATTTTGGATTTGTTAGGGGTTTAGGGTTTTTGCATTTTTTAGGGAATATAAGGTGTTTTAGTGTTTTTTTTTGGGTATTTTCATTTTTCTTTTTTAGGGGTTCTAAGTGTTATTATATTTTTTAGATTAGATTAGTGTTTTTAGGGATTTTAGGTGTTTCTATATTTTCCTGTATTTTTGGTGATTTTGATAATTTTAATGGGTTTTAGGGTTTTTTGGTATTTTTAAGGATTTTAGTGTTTTAGAGTTATTAGTGTTTTATAGTATTATAGCATTTTTAGTATCTTATGGGTTTTAGTGTGTTTAGTTTTTCATATGTGTTTTAATGTTTTTTAGGGGATTTTTTATTTTAGATAGTTATATATATATATATCAAGATTTTTGTAGTTTTTAGTGATTTTAGGGATTTAGGGTCACTTTAGGGGTTTTTTGGCATTTTAGGGTTTTATAGTTTTTTTAGTTTTTATGGGTATTTAGGGTTTTAATGGTTTTTAGATTTTTTAATTTTTTTTGTTTCTTAATAGTGTTTTACAGTATTCAGTTGTTTATGATTTTTATGTTATTTAATTTCTATTAAGGTTTTTAGGGGTTTTTATGGATTTTGGGGATTTTTGGAAATTTTGGGATCTTAGTAATTTTTTAGGTTTTTAGGGGTTTTAGTGTTTTTATGATTGGCGGGTTTTCTTTAGGATTTTTAGGTATTTTGTGTACTTTTATATTTTTTGGAATTATAATAAATTTTTATTATTTTTATGGTTGTAAGTGTATTTTTTTGAATATTGAGGGGTTTTTTTGGGTATTAGGGTTTTTTTAATTTTTAGGTTTAAGGTTTATTACAGTCTATAAACTTTTTATGGGTTTAAAGGTTTTTGGAGTTTTTAGTGGTATTTCTATTTTTAGGGGTTTTTAGGAAGATTTAATGTTTATAAGTTATTTTTAGTTATTAAGGAGTTATAGGGGTTTTAGAACCTTTTTTGAGGGGTTTTAGGGTTTTTGCAGTTTTAAGTTTTTCAGGTTCTAAAGTCTTTTTTATTTTTTAGAGTTTTCATAGGGTTTTTATGGTTTTAATGATTTTAGTTATTTTTATGTATTTTTAGGTTTTTTATAGTTCCAGGGTTTTTAGGGATTTTGAGGGTTTTGTCTAGGTTCTTTAAGGATTTTATGTTTTTAAGATTTTTTATTTTTTTAGATTTTATAGGGGTTTCAATTTATTTATTTTTAGGGTTTTATAAATCTTTTTTTGGGATTTTATGGTTTTTTATGTCTGTAGTATTTTTAGGGATCATTAGGAATTTATAGTTTTTAGGGGTTTTTTTATTATTTTGATGTTTTTAGGGGGTTTTTAAGGTTTTTTTTATTTTATTTTTTTGGGGGTTTTACAAGTTTTATGAGTTTTTAACATTTTTAGGGGATTATTGGTTTTTACGTTTTTACTGTTTTTAGGATTTTATATTTTTTTAATGTTTCTTGAGGTTTTAGGGATTTTAAGGACTTATTAAGGCTTTTAGGGATTTTAGGGTTTTGTATATTTTTAGGGTTTTTCCAATATTTTCTATGATTTCTAATATTTTCATGGTATTTATAGATTTTGATGAATTTTAGGGTCTTTTATGGTTTTAAGGTTTTTTGGGTTTTTCCGGCTTTTTTAAGGTTTTATGAATATAAACTTTTTTTATAGTTTTAAAATGTTTTTAGGGGTTAAAAGGATTATTAGAGTTTTTAGTGGGTTTTTTGGGTTTTATGTTTTTTAGGTTTTTTTATTGTTTTTTGAGGTTTTTTGGGTTTTATGATTTTTTGAATTTTTTAGGGTTTTTATTTTTATTGGTTATAGTGGTTTAAGTGTTTTTTGGTTTTTATGGTTTTCCTAGGGGTTTTATAGGTTTTTATGTTTTTAATGATTTTTATGGAATTTTTTCATTTTGATGGATTTCTATGGTTTTGTGGATTCTGATGGGGTTTAATGTTTTTTTATGTTTTTTTATAGATTTACTGTTTTTTGGGGTTTTAGGTTTTTTTTAGTTCTTTTGGATTTTAAAGAATTTTAAAATTTTAGCGTTTGAAATGGGTTTAATAGTTTTTAGTGTATGTTTAGAGTTTTTGTGGGGTTTCAGGTTTTTTAAGGCTTTTGTGTTTTTTTGTGTTTTTAGGGGTTTTCAGCATATTTAGGATTTTAGGTATTAATTTTTTACGGTCTTTAGGTTTTCATTGGTGTTTTCAAGTTTTTAGAGATTTTTCATTTTTTGGAATGTTTAGGTATTTTTAGGATTTTTATGTTTTCTCGGGAATATATGTTGTTGTTGTTTTTTGTGTTTTTAGGGGTTTTACCATTTTTTATAGTTTTTGGAATTTTTAGTTCATTAAATAGGTTTTCGAGTTTTTATTGGTTTTAGGTTATTTGTGGTTTTAATGTTATTTTAGTTTTTAGGGATTTTATGTTTTAGGGATTTTATAGTTTTTTGGTTTTTTGGGGGGATTAAGTGAATTTTTTGTTTTTATGGTTTTTAGGGGTTTTCATGATTTTTGGGGTTTTTTATGTTTTGGAGTATTTCAGGGATTTGGTAGAATTTTTTTGTGTTTTTATGGGTTTTAGGGATTTCATGGATTTTAAGTGTTTTTAGTTTTTTAGGTGTATTAAGGTTTTAATGATTTTTTTATTTTTGGGTATTTTTTTGACTTTTAGGTGTTTTATGGGTTTTCACCTTTTAATAACATTATTAAGGATTTAAAGGGTTTTTTATTTTTTAGTGTTTGATGGGGTTTTATGGATTTTTATGGAGTTTTATGGTTTTCTGGTGTTTTTATTGGTTTTCGGGGTGTTTCAAGTTTTTATGGCCTTTTTAGGGTCTTTAGTGTTTTTTAGGTCCTTCGGGGTTTAATGTATTTTCTGTTTTTTACAGTTTTATTAGGAGTTTTTGGGGTTTTTAATAATTTTTTAGTATTTTATTTTTTTTTAGTGTTTGTAATGATTTTTAGGGTTCTAGGGGATTTAGGGTATTTAGTGCTTTTAGGTTATTAAGGGTTTTAATTGTTTTTTAGGTTTTTATAGTTTTCTTAGGGTTTTCATAGTTTTAGTGTTTTTTATAATTTTAGTTATCTTTTAGGAATATTTAAGAATTTTATGGTTTTTAGTTTTTTTAGGGATTTTGAGGGTTTTAGGGTTTTTAGGGTTTTTAAGTTTTTAGGGTATTTTTGAGTTTTTAAGGGTATTAAATATTTTAGAGTTTATAATGTTTTTATGGGTTTTACAAGATTTACGATTTTTTTGGGATTTATTTTTTTTATGTTATTTCTATGTTTTTTTTACATTTTTTAATTATTTTTTGGTTTTAGGGGATTAATTATTTTTTATTTTTAATGTTTTCTTAGTGTTTTTTTGGGTATTTAGGATTTTTTACAATTTTCGTTATTTTAAGTATTTTTAGGATTTTTATTGTTTTTTACATTATTAGGGATTTTGATGTTTTTTAGTGTTATAAGGGTTTTATGTTTTTTAGGGTGATTTCATTTTTATGTGTTAAGTGTTTTTATGTATTTATTGTTTCTAGTGTTTTTAGGGTTTTTAGTGTTTTTTATGATTTTATGTATTTTTATCAATTTTTTTGGAATTTTATAGATTTTTGGGGTTTTAATGAATTTTGATGGTTATAGGTTTTTTAGTTTTTTTAGGGATTTTAGGTTTTTATAGGGGGTTTAGATGTTTTTTGGTTTTTATATTTTTTTGGGAATTTAATGGAATTTTAGGATTTTTATTGTGTTTTAGAGATTTCTTGTGTTTTTTGTGTTTTTGGGGTTTTCTTGAGTATTTAGGATTTTTAAAAAAAATTATATTTTTTTACATTTTCATGTGATTAAATTTTTTTAGAGTTTCTAGCTGGTTTTATGGGGTTTAGGGTTTTTTAGAGATTTTAATGTTTTTAGTTTTTTTGGGTTTTCTATTTTTTAAGGTTTTTAAGGTTGAATTATTGTTTTTCAAGGTTTTTATGTTTTTTATGTTTTTATATATTTTATGGTTGTTTTGGATTTTAATTGTTTTGTACGGTTTTTAGGGATTTCGAATTTTTTTAAGGTTGTTATGTTTTGTTTTGAGTTTTTATGATTTTATTTCTTTTTATAGTTTTTTTATGTTTTTATGACTTTATATGGATTTTAGAGTTTTTTGGGATTTTTTGAGCTTTTATGGGTTTTTATGGGTTTAAGGTCTTCTAGTGTTTTTTGGTTTATTTTAATTTTTTTGTTTTTTTGGAGTTTTATGTGTCTTTATGTTTTTAGCATTTTATTATGGTTATTAGGGGTTTTGGGATTTTTACAATTTCGGTATTTTTTTAGTTTTTTGATTTTTATGATTTTTACTGTTTTTATGGATTTTTATTATTTTTAGGGTTATAATAGGTTTTTTTGGGTCTTTATCATTTTTTTTTTGGAATTTATGGGTTTTATTCTTTTTTGGATTTTAGGTTTTTCTTAGGGATTTTAAGGGTTTCTAGTGTTCTCTTGGATTTTTTGGGATGTTTAGAGATTTTTTAGGATTTTTATGGTTTCTAGGATTTTTATGGATTGTAAGGATTTGGGAGGGAGGGAATAGGTATTATTTTTTAATATTTATGGGGATTAAGGGTTTTTTGAGTATTTTTAGAATTTTTAGGGGTTTAATGTTTTTTAGTTTCTTTTGGTTTTTAGGGTATTTATGGGTTTTTTGGGACTTTACAGTTTTTTGTAGATTTTATGATTTTAAGATGTTTATTTGTAGTTTTAGTGTTTTTATAGTTTTATGTTTTAAGGTTATCTTATAGTTTTTTAGGGTGTTTAATGTTTTTTTTTGGTTTTTATGGATTTTTAGAAATTTTTAGGATTTTTATTTTAGGGGTTTTTTGGGATTTATATTGTTTTTATGATTTTAATGGGTTTAACTAGTTTTTAAGGGGGGGGGTGTTCGGGATTTTATAGTTTTTTAGCATCTTGAAGGTTTTTAGAGTTTATTTAATATTTTTAGAGATTGAAATGAATTTTTTAGTTTTTATAAAAATTTTATGTTTTTAGGGTTTTTATGGTTGTTAGGGGTTTTATGTTTTTTACTTTTTACGGGTTTTAGGTTTTTTTGAGTTTTTATACCATTATAGGTTTTTAGGTGTCTATGTGTTTTTATGTTGTTATGGTTTTCTTTTTTTTTCTCCTTTAGTGTTTTTTGGTTTTTAATGATTATTAGGGCCTTTATGATTTGTATAGTTTTTTCTTATTTTTAGGTATTTTCAGGATTTTTAGGAATTTATGGTTTTATGGTATTTGGGGAATTTAGTGTTTTTAAAGAGTTTTCTAGGGTTTTATATTTTTTATAGTTTTTTTACTTTTTTAGGGTTTTAAAGGGTGTTTAGATTTTTTCTGTGTTTTTTGACTTTTTATAGGGTTTCAATGTCTTTTAGGGTTTTATGGTGTTTACAGTTCTTTTAGAGGGTTTAAATTTTTTTTATCATTTTTAGATTATTAGGGATTGTATGTGCTTATAGGTTTTGGAGGTTTTCAAAGGGGTTTTAATGGATCTTATGTTTTTTTAGTTTTTATGGGTTTTTAGGTTTTTTTGAAATTTAATGTTTCCCCGAGTTTAATGGTTTTTATAGTTTTTTGAGTTTTTAGGGTTTTAGGGTCATTTATGGTTTTTAAGGACTTTAGGGGGTTTTATGGTTTTTGTGAATTTTTTTGTTTTTTTAGCTTTTTTTAGGTTTTTAGTGTTTTTAGTTTTTTTAGGTGTTTATGATTTTATTATGTTTTGTGAAGATTTTTTTGGGGTTTTTAGGGTTTTTTTAATGTTTTAGGGTTTTATAGGTATTTTATAGTTTTTCAGTTTTTTTTGTTTTAGGTATTTTTTTGATTTTCAGGGGTTTATGGTTTTTAATGATTTTATAGTCATATAGGGTTGTTTAGAGGCTTTTGTTTTTTAAATATTTTTAGGGTTTTAATTTTTTTTATGTTTTTAAGGTTTTTTTTGGGGTTGTTAGGGTTTTCTACATTTTTGGGAATTTCATGTTTTTTTGGATTTTTATGGTTTTTGGGTTTTTAGGGATTAGTAGGGTTTTTAGTATTTTAAAGGGTTTTAATCATATTTAGTGTTTTTAGGGGTTTTAAATGTTTTCAGGTTTTCAAGGTATTCTTGATGTTTTTTAGGGTTTTTGGGTTTTTACGTTTTTTTGTTTTAGGGCTTCATTAGGATTTTTATCGGTTTTAGGGTTTATGGGTTTTGAAGGTTTTTAGGTTTTTTTCGGGTTTTTATGTATTTTATGGGTTTTTTATGGGATTTTAGTGTTTGTTTAAATTTTTAAGATTTATGAGGGTTTTAATATTTTATTTATTATTTTAAGGGAATTAAATTGTTTTAGATTTATATAGTTTTTATAGTTTTATAGGGTTTAATGGTTTTCCATTGTTTTTAAGGGTTTATATATTTTATGTACATTTTGGATTTGTAGAGTATTTTTAGAGGTTTATAGGGTTTTTAGCGTTTTTTTGGGTTTTTAGGGGTTTTAAGATTTGGTATGTTATTAAGGCTTTGTTAGTGTTTTATATGGTTTTTAGGGTTTTTTTCATTTTTAGGTATTTTTATCAATTTTTATAGTATTTTATGGTGTTTAGGGTTTTACCTATTTGGAGGGGTATTAACGTTTTTAAGTGTTTTTAGGATTTTTGTCTTTATATGTTTTTGGAGGTATGAAGAAATTTTTGGTTTTTATGTTTTTATTATCTTTTTTATTGTTTTTAGGGTTTTTAACTTTTGAAGGATTTTGGAAAATTTTTGTCAAATTTTAGGGTATTTATGGTTATTTGTGACATTAGGATTCTTTTTCATTTTTTCGGTTTTTATGTTTTTATTGAGTTTTAAATGTGTTTAGGGGTATTGGGGGTTTGTAGAGTTTGTAGAGGGTTTTAGGGATTTTATGTGTTTTTAGGTTTTATTTATGGTTTTAGAGTTTTTAAGATTTTCTGGGTCCATAGGGTTTTTAAGGTTTTAAGGTTTTTAAGGGTCTAAATTTTCATTAGGTTTTTACGGTGTTATAATGTTCCTTCAGGTTTTGTAGTGTTTCTTACCTTTCTAAGGAGTTTTTCAGATATTTTCAAAAATTTATTTTTTGGGTTTTTACGGATTTTGTGGGTTTAAGGAGTATGTATGGTTTTTTTTTGTGTTTTTCAGTTTTATGGTTTTTTTGAGTTTTTACGATTTTTAGGTTTTTAGGATTTTTAACAATTTTGTGGGGTTTAAAGTGTTCTTTAAAAAATTAGTGATTTTTAGCGTTTTTATTTGTATTTAGGGGTTTCAAGTGTTTTAGGGTTGTAATGGTTTTCTTAGGGGTTCTCAAGGTTTTTAGGTTTTTTTAGGGTTTTTATTATTTTATTGATTTTTAGTTTTTTTAGGCTTTTATGGTTATTTAGTTTTTTAAAGAATTTTATGATTTTTTGGGGTTATAGGGGTTTTTTGGTTTTTTTGGGGGATTTAGGGTGTTTTTGAGTTGTTCATGGTTTTATGATTTTTATATTTTTTATCGAATTTATGGGTTTAAAAGGTTTTTAGAGTTTTTAGGGTTTTTATGTTTTCAAGTTTTTCTTAGTTTTTTCTAGGATTATCAGGGATTTTATGTTTTTAAGAATTTTTAAGGTTTTTTAGAAATTTATTATTTTTCAGGGTTTTAGGTATTTTGAGTGTATTTTGGGGTATTTGGGTTTTTAGGGTTTTTAACATTTTTAGTATTTTTTTGTTTTGAGGGGTTTTAATTGTTTTACGTGTTTGAGGTTTTCATAGAGGATTTCTTGGTTTTTAATATATTTTTACATTTTTAGGGAATTTTGGGGATTTTATTTGATTTGTATTGTTTTTAAGTTTGTAATGATTTTTAGGGGGTTTGGGGAATTTTAGGGGTTTCAAGCGATTTATTGGTTTGATGGGTATTTAATTTTTTTTTTCATTTTTTTGTGTTTTTGATTTTTTTAATGTTTTAGTTATTTAAATTTTTTTTAGAGTTTAAGTAGTTTTTCTTGTTTTTATGGGAATTTAGGGTATTCAAAGGTTTGTATACATTTTTATAGTTTTTATGGTTTTTTGGAATTTTACAAAATTTAATGTTTTTGTGTTTTTAGTGTTTTAAATGGTTTTAGGTTTTTATTTTTTTCTTAGTTTTTTTGGGTTTTAAGTATTTTTATCATTTTTTATTGATTTTTAGGGATTTTTTAATATTTTTAACGTTTTTCTGGTTTTTAGGGATTGCGGGGGTAGGTTTTTTAGGAATATTAACATTTTAATGTTATTATGAGTTTCAAGTGTATTTATATCTTTATGATTTTCTTAGGAATTTTTAGGGTTTTCGGGTTTTTTACGTCTTTTTGGATTTTTATGGAATTTTACTTATTTTTATGGTTTTAGGGTTTTTAGGGATGTTTAGGGTTTTTAGTGTTTTTAAGAGTTTTAGGATTTTTAATATTTTTTTATGTTTGTTTAGTTTCTTATTTTTTTTATGGGTTTTAAGAGTTTCTTTATGTTTTATGGGTTTATGCAGTTTTTAGTGTTTTTAGTGGTTTTGAGGGGTTTTATGGATTTATGGTTTTTATGGTTTTAGGGAATTTTAGGGTTTTTATGGGTTTTATAGTTCTTAGTGTTCCTTAGGGTTTTATTTTATTCTGTGGTTTTTAAGGGATTTATGTATTTTTAGGGTTTTAAGGTTTTTAGTGATTTAAAGTTTTTTATATTTATAGGAATTTTTAGTTTATTAGGATTTTCATGGGTTTTTAGTATTTTTGTGGATTTTGGCAGTTTTAAGCATTTTAAGGATTTTTTTAGTGGTTTTATATATTATTGGTTTGTATGTTTTTAGGGTTCTTTAGGTATTTTTTGTATTGTTTGGTTTTTTGGGAATTTTTGGGCTTTTTAATATTCGTATAGTTTTTATGGATTTTAGGGATTTTTTGGGTTTTATGATTTTATAGGATTCTAATGGGTTTTTCCATTTCTTAGGTATTATGGGTTCAAGTGTTTTTATTCATTAATATTTTTTACGTATTTTAAATTTTTTTAGGGTCTTTACATTTTAATGGATTTTAAGGATTCTTATTAATTTTTATAGTTTTTAGTGTTTTTATGGATTCTGAGTTATATTTGGCATTTTTATGATTTTTAATGTTTTTATGTGTTTTGGGGGTTTTAGGGTTTCAATTTTTTTAAAGATTTTTATGCTTTCAGGGGTTTAAAGGGTTTTTTTATTTTTTAGTGGTTTATATGTTTTTATGGTTTTTTTTGTTTTTTTGGGGGGGTGTTATGGTTTATGTGGGTTTTAGTGTCTTTTAAGATTTTTTGTGTTTTTTTAATTATTTTTAGGGTTTTAAGTTTATTTAGGTATCTATGGTTTTATTAGGGGTTTTCAAATTATTATATGATTTTTTTAACAGTTTTAGTGCTTTTGTTGTATTTTTATTGGTTTTTTGGGTTTTTAGGGATTTTGAGTTTTTATGGTTTTTATCATTATTTAGTTTTTTTAGTGTTTTAAATGTATTTAAATTTTTATGGTTTTCTTAGGGTTTTTATTATTATTTACAGTTTGTTTACATTTTATGTATATTTTAGGGCTTTTGTAGGATTCTTATGTGTTTTAGTGATATTTGGGATATTTTGGTTTTTTAGGGTTTTATGGGATTTATAGGTTTTTAGAGTTTTTTTGTTTATTAGGGTTTACAGGGTTTTTATAGTTTGTTAATTTTTTTATTTTTTTAATTGGATTTTAGATAATTTAGTGGGGTTTGGGGTTTTATGGGTCTTAGGGGTTTTAATTTTTTTTTGGGTATTTAGGGTTTTTATGTTTTAAGGGATTTTAGGGCCTTTTTATGTTTTTAGGATTTTATTTATTTTTTAAGGGTTTTAAAGGATTTTATATTTTATGTTTTTTCTTAGGGATCTTCATGGATTTAGGATTTTTTATTTTTAAGGATTTTTGTGTATTTTAATTTTTTATGGTTTTTCAGAATTTTTGGTAATTTGATGGGTTTTATGGTTTTGTATGGTTTTAATGAATTTTATGGTTTTTAGGGTTTTAGGGTTTTATGGATTTTGGGGGACTTTGGGGTTTTTAGTGTTTTAACTATTTTGTGTGTTTTTTGTTTTTTTATGATTCTTAGGGGTTTTATGTTTATTTAAGGTTTTAATATTTGCTGAGGGGATTTAAGGGTTTTAAGGTACTTTGTGTTTTAATGGATTTTATAGAATTTTATGATTTATTTGGTTTTTAGGGGATTTAGTTATTTTGGCCGTTTTAGAGTTTTTAAGGATTTTAGGGGTTTTTTTGGTTTTTTGAGGTTTTAGGGGTTTTGATCTTTTCATAACGGTTTCTAGAATTTTTTTTTACATTTTAGGGGTTTCAAGTGGGTTTTAGAGTTTTTTGTGGGTTTTGTTTTTATTATTGGATTTTAGGGTTTCTAAGGTTTTTAATGCTTTTTAGGGTTTTAAGGGTTTTTAGTTTTTTTAGTTTTTGGGGGTTTTAAGTGTTTTTTAATTTTTAATTTTTCTCAAGATTTAATGTTTCTTGTGTTTTTAAAATTTTTAGGGATTTCATGGTGTATTTTGGATTTGTTAGGGGTTTAGGGTTTTTGCATTTTTTAGGGAATATAAGGTGTTTTAGTGTTTTTTTGGGTATTTTCATTTTTCTTTTTTAGGGGTTCTAAGTGTTATTATATTTTTTAGATTAGATTAGTGTTTTTAGGGATTTTAGGTGTTTCTATATTTTCCTGTATTTTTGGTGATTTTGATAATTTTAATGGGTTTTAGGGTTTTTTGGTATTTTTAAGGATTTTAGTGTTTTAGAGTTATTAGTGTTTTATAGTATTTTAGCATTTTTAGTATTTTATGGGTTTTAGTGTGTTTAGTTTTTCATATGTGTTTTAAAGTTTCTTAGGGGAATTTTTATTTTAGATAGTTATATATATATATATATATATATCATGATTTTTGTAGTTTTTAGTGATTTTAGGGATTTAGGGTCACTTTAGGGGTTTTTTGGCATTTTAGGGTTTTATAGTTTTTTTAGTTTTTATGGGTATTAAGGGTTTTTATAGTTTTTAAAAGTTATTTGGGGTATAACGATTTTTAAATTTTTAAGTGGTTTTAAGGGGGTGGGGGTAGGATTTTAAATGTTTTATGAGTTTTTAGGGTTTTTATGGGCTTGAGGGTTTTTAGGGTTTTTAGGGACTATTAAGGGGTTGAAAGGGTTTTGAGATTTTTTTAGGATTTGAGGGGTTTAAAGTGTTTTTAGGTTTTTAATATTTTCTTAGGGGTGTTAATGGTTTTTATAGTTTTTTACATTTTTAGAGATTTTTACTACTTATTTTTATTTTTATTGGATTTTAGGATTTTAGGTAATTTTTGGGTTCTACATATTTTTAGGTTTTTCTTATGTTTTTAGGTTTTTTATGGGTTTATAGTGATTTTATCCTTTTTTAAGGATTTGAAGAGTTTTTTGAGTTTTTAGTGGGTTTAATGTTTTTAGGCTATTAAGGGTTTTATGGATTTTAGTTTTTTTTTCTGTTTTTAGGGAATTATGGGTTTCTATGGTCCATTGTTGTTTTTATGTTTTTAGGGGTATGAATTAATTTTAGGGTTTTAAATTTTTATTCTAGGTTTTAATCGGTTTATGATTTTAATTTCTTAGGGGTTTTTAGGGCTTTATTAAGATATTTATGGGTTTTATGTTTTTAGGGATTTGAGGGGTTTTTTTAATTTTTACGGGCTTTATGTTTTTCTGAGTTTTTTGGGTTATTTTGAGTTATTAAGGGGTTTATGTTTTTTTAAAGTTTTATTATATAATTATTAGAGGTTTAAAGGGGTTTTAGAGTTTTTAGTGTTTTTAGGGTTTTTAGGGTTTTTATAGGTTTTCAATGTTTTAAGGGGGTTTTATGGTCTTTAGGGGTTTAGGGTTTTGAAGTGTCTTTTATGTTTTCAATCTTTTATTTGGGTTTTTAATGGTTTTAAGGGGATTTATGTTCTTAGGTATTTTTATGTATATTTTCCTTTTTTATTTTTTTAGATAATTAGTAATTTTGTTCGTTTTTAGGGTTTTATGCATTTTGGTGGTTTTATGGTTTTTTAGGTTTTTAGGGTTTTAATGGTTTTTAGAGATTTTTTATATTTAAGAGGAATATTGTTTTATTAGTATTTTATTTTTTTTAGTGTTGTTATGGGTTTTTATATAATTATATTTTCATGGGCTTTATGGTTTTTAGGATTTTTAGGGTTTTATGGGTTTTATGGGTTTTTTAGATATTTAGCATTTTTAGGGGTTTAAAGTGTTTTCATGTTTCTTATGGTTTTATTAGTATTTTTATGGTTTTAGATATTTTTTTCGGTTTTTAGAGTTTTTTCTTTATTCTTTTGTATTTTATGGGTTTTATGGGTGTTAGAGTTAATAATGATTTTGAGGGATTTAGTGTTTTTTGGTGGTTATAGAATTTTTACGGTTTTACGGTTTCAAATAATTTTAATGTTTTTCTCTTTTATTAAGGTTTTCTTTAATTTTTTAAGGTTTTAGGGGTTTACATGGTTTTTATAGTTTTTAGTGGTTTTTAATTTTTTTTATGGGTTATTTGAGTTTTTTTATGATTTAGGGGGTTTTTTGGTTTTTTAGGGTATTAATGGGTTTTTGGGTTTTTTTGGTTGTTAGATATATTTATGTTTTTATGTATTTTTGGTGTTTATTGGTTTTAAAAGTTATCTTAGGGTGTTTCAAGGTATTATGGTTTTTAAAATTTTATACTTTTTAGGGTTTTTAGGCATTCAGAGGGATTTTATGGTTTTTTCGGGACATAGTAGTGTGTATGGTTTTTACATTTTAATGATTTTTATTGTATTTAAGTGATCGATGTTTTTTAGAGATTTATAATGGGGTTTCAAGTTTTTTCGGGTGTTCTAATATTTTAGGGATTTTTAGGGATTTTTATAGTTTTTATGGGGATTTACGATTTTTAGTAATTCTGATGGTTTTTAGGATTTTATGTTTTTTTGGGTTTTTTTAATTTTTTAAGGTTTCAAGGTTACTTATATTTTTTTTATACATTTTTAGGGGTTTGAATGTTTTTTATAATTTTTAGTGATTTTTAGGGGTTCTTTTTTTAGGTATTTTTAAGGATTCTCGGGGTTTAAATGGTTTTTAGTGGTATTAGGGGTTTTAGGGGTTTTAGGGAAATTTTTTGGGTTTTTTTCATTTATATGTTTTTAGGGGTTTAAAGTTTTTTTTAGGATTTTAAGGTTTTCATTTTATTTTTCTATTTTTTAGGTTTTTTACATTTTTATATATATTTAGAGGTTTTTAAAGACTTTAATGGTTTTAAGGGTTTAATAATTTTTAGTGTTTTTATAACTATTTAGATTTTTACGGGGTTTTAGCATTTTTAGATTTTTTATGGATTTTAAATATTTTTATTTTTTGATGTTTTCCTAGGGGTTTCTATAGTTTTTGGGGGTTTAGGTTTTTTTGGATTTTAGGAGTTTTTTAAAAAAATTATGGGTTTTTATATATTTACGAGTTTTTAGTGGGTTTTAGTATTTTTAGGGGTTTTATTTGGTTTTTATGGGTTTGAATGTTTTTTATATGTTTTTAAGATTTTAGGGGTATAAGGGGTTTTAAGAGATTTTTTTGGGTATTTAGGGGTTTTATGGGGTTTCAAAGGTTTTTAGGAGTTTTATGTTTTTTATTGTTTTTATGGACTTTGTAAGGTTTGATGGTTTTTAATTTGTTTTAGGGTTTTTTGGGGTTTCAAATAATTTTAGGTTTTTTATTTTTTTCTTAGGGTTTGTGTCTTATATTTTAGGTGCTTCTTACGTTTTTATGGATTTATATCGAATTTTATGGATTTTTTATTGGTTTCAATGATTTTGATGGGTATTATGGTTTTTAGGTTTTAGTGTTTTTAATCTTTTTGGTGTGTTTTCGGATTGAGGGGTTCTATGTGTTTTCCTATTTTTATGTTTTTCTAAGGGTTTTTTCACGGTTTTTAGAGGGTTTTACATTGTTTAGAGTTTTTAGGTTTTTAAAAAAAATAGGGTTTACAAATATTTTGATGGTTTTGGGGGGTTTTATGGTTTTGATTATTTTTTTGGATTTTCATGATTTTTTAAGATTTTATGGTTTTTAAAATTGTTAGGGCTTTAAAGGGATTTAAGGGTTTTTTGTGATGTTTTAGGGTTTGTTGGGGGGTCATGGTTTTTAAGTTTTATAGTGTTTTTCATGGTTTTTAGGGGTTTTAGGGTCCTTTTAGGGTATTTTTAGCATTTTTGAGGTATTTATTGGTTTTAATTATTTTATGGTTTTTAATGTTTTAGGGGTTTAAGGGGGTTTTAGAGTTTAAAATTTTAGGGGTATTAAGTGTTTTTATGGGTTTTGTATTTTTTTAGAGATTTTATGTGTTTTAGGTTTTTAAGGATTACTTAGAGATTTTCAGGGTTTATAGAATTTTTTTTATTTTCTAGGATTTTTTGGACTTTTTATGAATTTTATGAATTTTATTATTTTATAAGATTTTATAGGTTTATTGGTTTATCTTGGGTTTTATGGTTTTTTATATTTTTAGAGTGTTTTTGAGTTTCCTATGGGTTTTACGGTTTTTAGAGTTTTTTTTTTAACATTTTTAGGGTTTTAAATTTGTTTAGTGTTTTAGTATTTTATAAGTTTTTTTGGTAGCTTTTAGTGTTTTTATGGTTTTTAGAATTTTAAATATTTATATTGGTATTAATTATTTTATATATTTATGGTTTTATTATGGTTTTTAGGGTTTTTAGGGTTTTTTGTTTTTAGGTAATTTTATGGATTTTTAAAATAAATGTTTTTATGGTTGTAAGGATTTTGGTGGTAACGGTTTTTTATGGTTTTAGGGTTTTTTGAGTTTTATGGTTCTCTTGTGTTGTTTGTGGTTTTTAATATATTTTACAGTTTTTCACATTTTTAGGGGTCTAAATGACTTTTAGAGTTATCAGTTGATTTTTCATTTTTTATGGGTTTTAGTGGTTTTAAGGTTTTAAGTGGTTTTATATTTTTTACGTATTTTATGGTTTTTAGATGTTTCAATTTCTTTTAGGTTTTTACGGTTTCTTGATGGTTTTCTAGTTCTTGGGGGTTCTTATATTTTATGGAATTTTCGTGGATTTTGAGTGTTCTTAATATTTTTTAGGTTTTTGGGTGTTTCGTGTTTTTGGTATTTTTTAGGTTTTGTGGGGTTTGAATGGTTTTAAGTTTTTATGGTTATCATATAGGTTTTTAGGGTTTTTATGTATTTATTGTTTTCTAGAACTTTTTTCATATTTTTATGGGTTTTATGGTTTTTAGGGATCTTGAGGGGTTTTAGGGCTTTTTTATTGTATTTTGATTTTTATGATTATTTTATTTTTCATGGTATTTTATTTTTAGGGGTTTCATGGTTTTAACGGTTTTTTGAGTTTTTTCATTTTATGGTGTTTAAAAGGTTTTTAGTGTTTTTTTGTTTAATAGGGCTTTTAAGAGTTTCATGTTTGTCATGGATTTTATGTGCTATTTGGTTTTTCAGGGGTTTAGTGTATTTCTTTGGTTTTATGTTCTATTAGGTTTTTATGGTTTCTTAGGAATTTTTAGGGTTTTTATGTTTCCATGGTTTTTTTATATTTTGGATTTTTATGGATTTTTATTGTTTTTAGGTATTTTGGGGTCTTTTAGGGGATTTATGGGGTTTTTGTGTTTTTTGTGTTTTTAGGTAGTTTTTTTGTTCTTTTATGGTTTTAATTTTTTTTCAAAGTTTTCTTATATTTTTAGCTGTTTATAGGGGTTTTAGAGTTATTAGTGGGGTTTAGGGTTTTTAAGTTTTTTTTTTTGGGTTTTTAGGGTTTTAGGTTTTTTAGGTTTTTTATGGGTTTTTAGATTTTTGGGCAAGGAAGATTCGGAGGTCGGGCTATTCTCAACCCCCCCAAGTTTTTTAGATAAAGAAAAGATGCAGTAGACGCAACAAACAAGGGAGGGGAGGGGTCAAACGACCCACACCCAAAAACCCTTTACAAACACACAACCAAATACTGCAAAAAAAAAAAGAAAAATCCAATGCACAGAAAAGAACCAAAGCAACCCCGACAGCAACCCCCAGCCAATCAGAAACCAGTAGTAAAGCAAAAACAGCATCTTCAGTGCCTCCCATCCAAGCAGAAACCACCATCCATAACTACCAGCATCCAACATCACAGAACCACCAGCATCCAATCATCACAAAACCATCAGCATAAAATACACAAGCTTCTCCTTCACTGCCTCGTAGTGATGCATTAGTCATCACCAAGTAGCAGCAAATTTCTTCACATCCACCTCCAAGAACACCACCGTAGCACCCAAGAGCAATATAACATCCAACACCATTAAAGGATAACAGAAACCATCATCTAGAAAAACCATCCCCAGCATCAATAAGATCGATATTTCCTCACATCCCAGCCAAGAACCAACCAACATTCCCGAAGAACCCACCCAGTAACATAGAGCTTCCATCATCCAGGGAAATAACAAGAGCAAAACACAACCTAACCAATAATTAAACAATAGCCCGGGGGGAACCAACACCCATGCCCATCACTGAACCACAACAGCCACAACAACATCTAATACCATGCAACAAAACCGAAAACCAGCAGCCACAACTGATCACAGCCAAAACAGCCACCGCACAAAAAACCAACATCCAACATAGCATCTAGAATGAAACAAAACTTGACGATACCTTCATCATTAGCATTGGACAGAACCAAAATGGAGAATATAAAAAGGCGAACTTGCATTACCTACACAAATCGGTGCAATGCCGATCTGATCTCTTTAACCTGAACAGATCTGAGAACCTGCAGCACAGAATAAGCACCAATTCCCCGATACCATCACCAAGGAGGGGAGACCACCATGGAACCATCCCTAGAGACCTTTCCAAGCCTGGACCTCTCTTAATCCACCTGAAACAAAGTAGTGCAAGAAGCTGCGATGCTGCCTGCCAGATCACCACAGCCAACCAAAACAAGATGCCGCAGAAAGGAAGATGGAGCCAAATCCCACGCTTCTATTAAACCTCCCTCCACTACAAGGCCACGCCTCTTCGCACAGCATCCAGAACTGCCAGAGCAGATCTGGCCCACGCCCCAAGTCCAGCAGACTAGATCTGAGAAAACCCACAAAAGATCTGCAATGTGAAAGACCAGAGTCGGACCACTTCTCCAAGAAACTTTAGATCTGCACGTTGGAGAGGCTGGATCTGACCCGATCCTCCATAGTTGACTTCTTCATCGGGGGTTGGCACCAGAGAATCTAAAGGGGCACCACAAACCCAAAAGTAAAATACCACTAGAGGAGGGAGCAATTGAGGATTTTTAGGGATTTTTAGGGATTTTCATAGTTTTTAGGATTTTTATGGATTTTGAGTGTTTTTAGGGTTTTAGGTTTATTATGTTTTTGTGGTTTTCTAAGGGTATTTTCGAGGTTTCTATGGGTTTTTACATTTTTTGTGATTTTTTTTTGATTTTTATGTTTTAATGGGGTTTTTAGGGTATTAGGGATTTTTATGGGTTTTGGGGTTATTACAGTTGTTTAGGGTATTTTATTTTTACAGTTTTTTTGCATTCTCAAGGGTTTATTATTTTCTATTGTATTTTAGTTTTTATGGTTTGGTTTTAATGTTTTTTGTGGGTTTTTAATATTTTATGGGTATTTAAGATTTTATAAGGTTTTAAGGGTTTTTATGGATTTAGGTTTTTAGGGGATTTAAGCATTTTAGGCCTTTAAGCTTTTCATTGTTTTTTCATGGTTTTTAGAAAAATTTAAGGGATTTTTAGAATTTCATAGGGGTTTTAAAGATTTTTAGGGTTTTTTTAGATTTTGTTTATTTTGGGTTTTATGGTTTGTTAGGTTTTCTAAGGGTTTTTATATTTTTTAGATTTTTTAAATTTTTTAGTGGATTAAAGGGTGTTTATAGTTTCGAGTTGGTTTTAGGGTTTAATGGGAGTTAGGGTTTTTATGGTTTTAGGGGTGTTACAGTTTTTAGGTGTTTTTTGTTTTTATGGTATTTATGGGTTTTTAGAGTTTTTATGCCTTTTAATGGTTTTGAGATTTTTTTTGTTTTAAAGGTTTTATTAGGGGTTTTCAAGGTTTTTTAGGGTTTTTTTATTTTTAGGTATTTGTAGGTATTTTTTAAGATATAAATTGGTTTTTTTGGGGTTTTTTGGATTTTGAGGGATTTTTAGGGATTTTAGGGTTTTTGAATTTTTATGTTTTTAGGGGTATAATGTGTTTTTATGTTTTTAAGGTTTTTTTTGTTTTTAGGGTATTTATGGGTTTTCAAACTTATACGGTTTTTTATTGAATTTTTATAATTTTTATGTTCTTTAGTTTTATAAGGATTTTGAAGTTTTTTTAGAGTTTTTTGTTTTTAGTATTCACATGTTTTTTTTGTGTTTTCATGGATTTAATGAGTTTTTAGTGTTTTTAACATTATTAGGGATAAAAATTGGTTTTTATAATTTTTAGTGTTTTTAGGGGCTTTATGGGTTTTTAGGGGTTTTTACTTTTTTATAGGTTTTATGGTTATAATGGGGTTTTAAAGTCATAGGGAATTTTATTGTATTTTATGGTTTTTATCATTTTTTTGGTTTTTAGGGGTGCTATGTTTTTTTGTTTGCTTAACATTTTCTTAAAACATATTTGGGGTTTTAGGGTTTTTTACAATTTTTGGGATTTTTAATTATTTTTTAGGATTTATAGTTTTTTATGGATTTTTAGCGATTTGTAGGGGTTTTAGGGTTTTGATGGGGTTTTTGTGTTATTTTTGTATTTTTCTTTTTTGGGGATTTAAACGTTTTTTTTATGTTTTATGGTTTTCTTAATGATTTTTAGGATCACATGGTTTTTTATATTTGAACATATTTTTATTGTTTTTTTATTTTTAATGTTTTTAAGGTTTTTTAGGATTTTGGGGGTTTTGGAATTTTTAGGGTTGTATGTTTTTTAAAATATTTAAACATTTTTAGGATGTTAATGGGTTTTTAATTTTTTTAATGGCTT
This sequence comes from Viscum album, assembly GCA_963277665.1. Lineage (NCBI taxonomy): Eukaryota > Viridiplantae > Streptophyta > Magnoliopsida > Santalales > Viscaceae > Viscum > Viscum album. The sequence continues at coordinate 1,304,085,220 of OY728157.1, forward strand.
TTAGTAATTTTATGATTTTTGGGGTTTTATTGTTTTAATGGTTTTTTTTGTTTTTATGGAGTTTTAGGGGTTTTATCATTTTTTGGTATTTAGGGGGTTTTAAGTGTTTTTTGTTTATTATGTTTTTCTTAAGTGTTTTTAATTTTATTGGAGGTTTCAATGTTTTTAGAGATTATTAGGGATTGTTTTGGATTTTTAAGGGTTTTTAGGGATTTAGGGGGTTCTTAGGGTTATTGTAGAGGTTTTATTGTCTTTAAGGTTTTTAGTTTATTTAGGTTCTTAGGGGTATTTAGGGGTTTTTTTTTATTTTTAGGGGATTGAAGGTTTTGTTGGGGTTTAGGGATTATTTTTGAGTTCTTAGGAGGTTTTAATGTTATTTAGATTTTTTAGCATTTTTAGGGCTTTAAAGGTTATTTATAATTTTTAGTGTATTTTTTTTTAATTTTATGTTTGTTTAGGGGTTTTTAATTTTTTTATGTATTTTGATGTTTTTTATGTTTTTTTATGTTTTTTTGGGGTTTAGCGTTTTTTTATTTTTAAGGGTTTAAGTGTTTTTTTATTTTATTGGTTTTATTAAGGGGTTTCATGATTTATAGAGTTTTAATGTTTTTATTTATTTTTAAGGCTTTTTGGTTTTTTTGGGTTTATTAGTTTTCAAAAGATTTTGTGTGTTTTTAGGAATTTTAGTGTTTTTTAGTTTTATAAGGATTTAGGGTTTTTTGGTGTTTTTTTGGGTTTTTAAGAGTTTTCAAATTTTTTAATTCTTTTGGGTTTAATTTTTTTTTGTGTTACTAGTTATTTGTTAAATTTTTATGGGTTTTATGGTTTTTAGAGGGTTTTTGGGTTTTTAGTGTATTTAGGGTTTTTAGGATTTTTTAGGTTTTTTTGATTTTTTAGGTTTTTAGAGGTTCAAAGTGTTTTTATCTTTATAATGTTTTCTTAGTATTTTTTAGGGTTTTAAAGGTTTTTATGTTTTTAGGGACTGTTAGGGATTTTTTAGGATTTTTTTTGTTTTTTAGAGTTTTTAGGTATTTTAAAGGTATTAATGGTTTTAGGGTTTTAATGATTTTTTGGGGGGTTTTGGTTTTTTTAAAAAATTTATAGGGTTTAAAGTTTTTTAGTGTTTTTAAACAATTTTAGGGGTTTTAAGTAATATTATAGTTTTTATAGTTTTTATGGATTTTATTTGTTTTTAGGGGTTCTGGGGTCTTTTAGGGGTTTTTAGGTCTGTTAGCATTTTTTAGTTTTTTCATGGATTAATATTTTTTATGGTTTTTAAGGTTTTCTTATATTTTGGGCTTTATGGGTTTTTCCACTTTTAGGTATTTATTGGAATTTTTTAAAAATCTTATTGTTTTTTAGGGTTTTTAAGTATTTGGAGAGTTTCTAATATTTTATAATGGTTTTAAGGGTTTTTAGTGTTTTTGGCATTTTTTTGTAATTCAAGGTTTTATGTGATTTTAGGTTTTTAATGTTTTTATAAGGTTGTTCATGGATTCTAGGGTATTTTATGTTTTTAGGTATTTTATGGGAATTTTTTGGAGTTTTATGGTTTTTTTGTTTTTTAGGGATTTTAAAGGTTTTTTTGGTTATTAGGGGTTATAGGTTTTTATGGTCATTTTTGGATTTTTATGGTTTTTGGAGGTTTTATGGTTTTTAAAGATTTAATGTTTTTTAAACTTTTAGGGTTTTAAATATTTTTTTTGTTATTATTGGTTTTAGTGTTTTTATGTGGTTTTACTGTTTTTAAAGATTTTAATGGATTTTATGGTTTTTGGGCAAAGAAGGCGCGTGCCAAGCAGAAAGCTTGGCACCTCAATTAATAAAAAGAAAAGGTAAAAAACATTATAGGGGGGCTTGTACATTCGTGTGCGGGTAGCACCCATCATGTCAGCGGCTATGTGAGACGTGCAAAAGGAAGGAGCAATGAATGACCACCGTGAGCAGCATTCTTCGATAGCCATCTTGGAGAGAGCATCAGCCACCATATTGACTTCCCTGTATGCATGAGAAATCCTGAAGGTCAAGTTCTTGGATAGGCTAAGGCATTCAATCCACTGAGGAAGAAGCCGCCATGGAACCTTCCTTGAGTTTTGGCGAAGCGCCTCCACTGCAAGCATTGAGTCCGATTCGATCCATAGATGCAACCACCCAAATTGAATTGCAAAACGAACAGCCTTGATAATAGCCCAAAGCTCTGCCTCATAAGAACATCCATTACCAATGTAGTGATAGAAAATACCCTTGACAAATCCTCGACAAGTACGGAAGACCCCACCACAACCTGAAGGGCCTGGTGAGCCTGCCGCCGCACCATCAACATTAACTTTGATCCATGACAGGATTGGTAGAATCCATCTAATGTACTTAATCAACATTGGTTTTTTGCACCTGCCAGGGACACCAAGGGTGTGGAGTGTAACAAGATCATTGAAGCAGTTGTTCATTGTACCTGATTGGAGACTCCTAGCTAGCCGAACAGCACTATGCATGGAAATAATACCCTCATGCGTGGAGCATGATTTGTTCCGAAACATAGAAGAATTTCTTACAGCCCATAGGAAAGAGACAATGGCTGCCGAAGCTGCAAGAAGGAGGTTGTGATGCTGCTCACTGCAGCTAAAATCATTAATAAAAAGCATCCGTTGAGAAAAGGTTCCAGGAGGCAAGCGGAGACCAAAAACATCCTGTTTGTAGCTCCATAATCTGTGTGCAAGATTGCAATCAATAAAGAGGTGTTTTATGATTTCAGCACCTCGCAAACAGATGCTACAGACCGAGGCAATCTGAAACCCAGTTTTTTGAAGCTGACCATGCATAAGAAACCTGCACCTCCAAATTTTCCAAAGAACAAGAAAGTGTCTAGGGGGAATGAAATGACACTTGTATTTCAGAATCCATGAGGGAGGGTCAGAACCTTGCCGAAATTCATGCTCGTAGAAACCTCTTGCAGTGAGCTGGCCAATCAGATCCAGCTTCCATATGAGAGTGTCTGAATCAACGTAGTTGTAACAGCGGATCTGGGAGATGATTTGTGATGGCAGAATTTCATCCAGCTCCATCAGCCTGGCGTTGAGCTCACTGATAGTCATGTGTTCAGACCTTGTGGAACTTGCATAAGTTCACGCAGAGGACAATCAAGCCAAGGGTTGAGCCAGCAGTTCAGACTGGATTGTCTTGAAACAGTTTAGATAGATTGCGAGATAATATTCTGAAATGAGGATTTAATTATGGTCCATACCGAGGAGAGCATATACCCAGTGTAGCCATTACACAAGTGGCCAGTGAATCATTCTTTAAGAAAATCTAGCTCACCTTCCTTGTGCACGAAGAGATTCCAGGTGAATTTAGCCAACAAGGCCTCATTGGAAGCCCAGAGATCTTAAAAGGATTTTTAAGACTTTTAACGTTTTAGGTTTTCTAGGAGATTTATGTTTTTTTATTTTTAAGGTTTTGTTAGGGTTTTTTGGGGTTTTATGTTTTTTTAATTTTTTTAGGGATTTTAAGGTGTTTTCTGGTATTATTATTTCCTTGGGCTTTTAAGGATATAGAGTGTTTTAGGGGTTTTATGGGTTTTTGATTTTTTTGGGATTTTCAGGTTTTTTGGGTTTTAGGGTTTTTTAGGTGTTTATGATTTAATGGTTTTTAGAGTTTTTTAACATTAGGTTTTTAGTTAGTTTTTAAGGAATTTTTAGGTGTTTAGGGTTTTTTATAGTTTTAGGGGTTTTATTGGTCCTTGGGATTTTTATTGTTTTTAGGGACTCATTTGGGGTTTTATGGTTTTTAGGTTTTTAGGGATTTTAATGATTTTTTTGTTATAATGGATTTATTAGGTTTTTATGGGTTTTTTATTTTTATGAATTTTTAGGGATTTTAGGGAATTTTTGGATTTCTATGGTTTTTAGGGATTTTAAGGGTTTTCGGGTTTTAAAATTTATTGTTTTATATTTTTTTAGTGGTTTTTTATTATTTTTAGGTTTTTATGGTTTTCTTAGTTTTTTTTTTGTTTTCACATTTTTATTGATTTTTATGGGTTTTTACATTTTTTAAGGTTTTAGGGTTTTAGGAATTTTGATGGTATTTAGGGTTTTCAAAGTTTTTTATCTTTAGGGGTTTTATGTGTTTTATGATTTTAAGGTTTTATTATGATTTTTAGGGTTTGGAGAGTTTTTTATGATATAGGAATTTTTAGAGATTTTTTTTGGAATTTTATGATATTTAGGGATTTTTTAGGGTTTTAGGGTTTTTAGGGTTTTTAGGGATTTTATGGTTTTTTCATTATTTTGTGGTAATTATGATATTCTTAGAGTTTTAAGGTTTTATATAGTTATTTTTATTTTAATGTGTTTAAAGGGTTTTTAGATTTTTTAGATGTTTTTTTGTTTTTTTGTGTCTTTTTAGGTTTTTTTAGGTTTTTTAGGGATTTAATGGTTTTAGAGGTTTTAGTCTCTATTTATGGTATTTAGCATTTTTATCATTTTTTATGTTTTTTTGGGGTTTAAAGTTTTTTTATATTTTTAATGTTTTCTTAGATTTTTAGTTTTTTTAACCTTTTTATGGATTCTTAAGTACTCTTTAGGTTTTTTGGTTTTTATAGGGTTTTTTGGGATCCAAACGGGTTTTAAGGGTTTTTGGAGTTTTTTAATGTTTTGGGTTTTATGGTATGTCTTAGAGTTTTAATTTTTTTAGGGTTTTATGGGTTTTAAGTGTCTTTACGGATTTTGGGGGGGTTTGGTAATAGAGTCTTTTAGGGTTTTTATGGTCCTTTTATGGTTTCTATGATTTTTATCACTTTTTAGGTTTTATTTGTTATAAATATTTTTAGGGTTTTATGGTTCTCTTTGGGATTTTCATGGTGTTTACTCCTTTTTATGTTGTTAAGGATTTTTAGAATTTATTTATAATTTTTATGTTTTTTAGGATATTAAAGGATTTTGATGATTTAAGGTTTTATAGGGTTTTGGGGGGTTTTAGGATTTTCATCTTTATTAGTTTTTAGCGGTTTTATGTGTTATCAAGTTTTTAATGTATTCTTACTATATTTCTATTTTTATGAGTTTTTTACATTTTGAGGGAGTTTAATTGAATTTTTATTAATTTTAGTGGTTATAGAGATCTTGAGGGTTTTTAGGATTTTTTAGGGATTTAATGGGTATTTAGGGATATTTTATTTTTTAGGGATTTTAATATTTTTAAGGGATTTGAATTTTATAGGGGTTTAAAAGGGGTTTTTTGTGTTTTTAGTGGTTTTTTTGTTTTTATTGGTTTTTGGGGTTTTCAAATAATTTTAGGGTTTTTTATGGTTCTTAGGGGTGTCTAAGATTTTTTTTGGTATTTTTAGGGTTTTTAGAGTTTTTAGGTGTTTAATGGTTTTAAGTGTTTTATTTGGATATTAATGTTTTCATAGGGGTTTTCATTATATCTTGGTGTTTAGTGAATTTTATGAGGTTTTTTTGTGCTCAATAGGGATTTTATGGTTTTAAGGTATATTGAGGTTTTTTCAAGTTTTTAGGGGTTTTAGGGTATTTATCCTTTTTAGCGTTTTTAAGTGTTTTTAACTTTTAAGGATTTCTCATGATATTTTAATATTTTAGACTGTTTTTAAATTTTTTTTGGGATTTTTGGTTTTTTTAGAATTTTTGTGGCATTTAGTAGGTTTTGGGATTTTTTACGGTTTTAGTGTTTTATGGGTTTTTTGGATTTTAGGGGGTTTTAAATTGTTTATGGTTTTAAAGGTTTTTAGAGTTTTTAACATTTTTGGTGGTTTAATGTGTTTTTATAGTTTTTAGTTGTTTTAATAGTTTTTATTGGTATTTGGGTTTTTTTGTGTTTTGCAGTTTTTTTGGTGTTAATGGTTTTTAGGGGTTTTAGGGTTTTTATGGACTTTTAGTGTTTTTAGCGTTATTTGGGTATTATGGGTTTATAGGTTTTTAAGATTTTCTTAGGGGTTTTCAAGTATTTTAGTGTCTTCACATGATTTGGGATGTTTGTGGATTTTTTAGTGTGTTTTGTGTTTTATGGGGTTTTGGGGGTAATTGGGAGATTTAGAGTTTTTAGGGGTTTTACCATTTTTCACGATTTATGGGTTTAAACTATTTTATTATTTTAAATTTTTTATTAGTGTTTTTAGTGGTTTTAGGGGTTATAACGTTGTTTGTGAGTTTTAAGGCTTTATATTGTTTTACGGAGTTTCAGTTTTTTGTCTGTTTTAGGTTTTTAAGTATATTTTGCATTTTTTTGGTTTTTATATAGTATTAATGTGTTTTAAATGTTTTTTGAGTCTTTTTAAACTTCTATGAGTTGAAAGGGTCTATAGAGTTTTATTGGGTTTTAGGTATTTTCTACTTTTTTCGGGGTTTGAATGGTATTTAGGGTTTTTATGGACATTAAGGGGTTTTAGGGTTTTTAACATTCCTTTGTTTTTAGGGGTTTTATGTGTTTTACTTTATTAAGGGATTCATTGGGTTTTTAGTTTTTTTATGTTTCGATGTTTTATTGGGAAATTTTTAGGATTTTTATGGGTTTTAAGGGTGTTAAAAAATTTTGAGTGGATTTATAGTTTTTTAGGATTGTTATGGTATTTTGGGTTTTAGTGTTCATTTTTATTATTTTAAGGTTTTAAGGTGTTTAAGTGTTTTTTTAACATTTTAAGTGGTTTAATGGGTTTTTAGATTATTTTTTGGGGTTATAATGGAATTATGGATTTTCAAGATTTGAAAGGTTTTTAACAGTTTTTATGTTTTTAGTGGTTCTAGGGGGTTTTAGGGTTTTTATGGACTTTGGGGGGTTTGGGGTTTTAGCATTATTTATGTTTTTAGGGGTTTCATGTTTTATTAACTTTTATGATATTCTTATGGTTTTTCAAGGCTATATGGGATTTTATGTTTTTAGGTATTTTATATTAGTTTTTATGCATTTTTTGAGTTTTTATGGATTTTGATGTTTTTAGATTTTTAAGGACATTTTGGTTTTTATTGGTTCGTTGGGTTTTACGGTTTTTTATTATTTTTATGGTTTTTAGGGGTTCCTATAGTTTTAAAAATTATTATCGTTTTAAAGGGGTTATATATTTTTTAGTGATTTTTAAGGTTTTTATAAAATTTTAGGGGTTTTATGGTTTCCAGGGGTTTTATAGTTTTTTGGGAGTTTAGGGGTTTAAATTCATTTTAGATTTTTTTAGTGTCTCTGTGTTTTTTATTGGATTTTTGTGTAATTAGGTTTCCAAAGATATCTAACGGGTTTTAATAATTATTTAAAATTTTAGAGATTGTAGGGATTTGTTTTGGTTTTTTATTGTTTCTAGAGTTTTTATGGATTTTGAGAGTTTTTATGTTTTTTAGATTTTTAGGTTTTTGTAGTGTTTTAGAATTTTTAGGTTTTTTGGTGTCTCAATTATTTTTAGGTTTTTGGGTTTTATTTTGGTCTTTTAGGGGATATGGATTTTTTATGATATTAAGGATTTTTAGGTTTTTACGGTTTTTTATATTTATTAGGGATTTTAAGGATTTTGATGGTTTTTAGTGTTTTAGGGTTATTTTGTTTTCCTTCCTTTTTGCTGCGTTTTTTTAGTTTTTAGGGTTAAAAGGTATATTAGAGTTTTTGACGTTTTTAGTGGTTTTCAAGACTTTTACAGCTATTGGGGAATTTGATGATTTTAATTATTTTCCAGTGTTTTATGGTTTTTAGGGGTTTTTTGGTTTTTATTGTTTTTTGGGTTATTAGAATTTTTGTTGTTTAAGTGGTTCATATTTTTAAATATTATATGGTTTTCATATCAGTTTTAAGTGTTTTTAGAATTTTTAACATTTTTAGGTATTTTTAGATAATTTTTAGGATTTTATGGTATTTAGGGTTTTTTGGGTTTTTTATGGTTTTTTCTATTTTTTGGATTTTAGGGTTTTAAAGTTTTTCTATAGTTTTAAACATTTTTAGGGGATTAAAAGGGGTTTTTAGAGTTTTTAGTGTGTTTATATAGGTTTATAAGGGGTATCAAGGCTTTTAAAGGTTTTTAGGGACTTTTATTTTTTAGGGGGTTTAGGGTATCTTTCAGTTTTTAACTTTTTTAGGGGTTTTTGGATTTTAACTGTTTTACGTTTTTAAGGTTTTCATAGGGGGTTTCAGGGTTTTAGGGTTTATTATATTTTTATAGATTTTTTGGGATTTTTTGGTATTATATGGATTTTAGGGTTTCAAACTATTTTGAGGGTTTTTAGGGTTTTAAAGATTTTTATAGTTTTCATTGTTTTGTACGTTTCTGAAGGGTTTATTTTTTATTATGATTTTAAGGTTTTCATTGAGATTCTAACGTTTTTATAGGTTTTTATATTTTTAGGGGTTTTTAAAGGTTTTTAAAGATTTTATTGGTTTTTAGGGTTTTTAGAGATGTTCTAGTCTTTTTGGTATTAAGGGTTTTTAGTGTTTTATATATTTTCTGTGTTTTGGGGTTTTTTTTTAAATTTTATGGTTTCAATGTCTTTTAGAGTTTTTTTATATTTTTAGGGTTTTCAATGGTTTTTAGTGTTTCTAGGGGTTTTTAAAGATTCTGTGGTGTTTTTGGGTTTTCAGGTTTTTCAGTTTTTATAGTTTTAGTGGTTCTATGGTTTTATGGACTTTTTTTGTTTTTTTGGTTATTTTAGAATTTTTTAGGTTCTTTAAGAGTTTTATGTGTTTTTAGGTTTCCATGTTTTTAATAGGGGATACCATGTTATTTAGTGTTTTAAAATTTATAGGTAATTTTATGATGTTTTATTATTTTTATGGTTTTTGGATTTTTATGGTTTTTGAGGGGTGTCATTTTTTTTCATGATTTTTAGGGTTTTTAGTGGTTTTATGTTGTTTTATATCGTTATGGTTTTCATAGAGAATATATGGGTTCGTAGGGGGTTATTAAATTATTATGGACTTATATGGATTGTTTAGGAGGTTTATAGTTTTATGGGTTTTAGGGACATTGAATATTTTTGGGGGTTTTTATCGATTTACTAGGTTTAGGTGCATTTCGGGGTTTTATGGTTTTTTAGGTTTTTAAAGGGTTTTTCAGATTTTTAATGTCTTTTAGTGGTTTAAAAGTGTTTTATTGTTTTCAGTATTTTCTTATAGTTTTTATGAATGTAAAATTTTAAGGGCTTTACAATTTTTATGGTTTTAGGGGTTTGTTGTATTTTGATGGTTTTTATAATTTTTATAATTTTTTTAGGTTTTATGGCTTTTAAGGGTTTTTATTTTGTAAAGGTTTTATAAGGGCTATTTAAAAATAATAGTGTTTTTTCATTTTTAGGGATTTTGAGACTTTTTACGATTTTTATGGTTTTGGGGGGTTCTTTTGGATTTTGAAGGGTTTGTGTGTTTTTTAGTGTTTTTAGGGGTTTTAGAGTTCTTATCATTTTTATTTTTGTTAGGGGTTTTAAGTGTGTTTATGTTCTAATGGTTTTCTTATGTTTTTTTGGTTTTTAGGGTTTTACGTTTTTAAGGAATTTTAGTGTTTTTTTGTATTTTCGTGATTTTTTCAATTTTTATGGTTTTTGATTTTTTTATGGCTTTTTGGGAATTTCTTTGATTTTTGGGTCTTCATGATTTATTTCGGTTTTTGAGTTTTTTGGGGGCTTTAGGGTTTAAATGGTTTTTAGTGTTTTTAAATGTTTTTAGGGGAATAAAGGGTTTTTATATTTTATAGTGGGTTATAGAGGTTTTTGGGTATTTGGGTTTTTTATTTATTTTAAAGTGTTTTATATGTTTTAGGAGATTTTAGAGTTTTAAGGTATTTTTACAGGTTTTTAGTGTTTTTAGCGTTATTAGGTTTTTTAGTGGTTTTAGGTGAATTTTGTTTTATAAGGATTAATTAGGGTATTTCAAGGTACTTAGGGTTTTTATGTTTTTATGAATTTTTAGGTTTATTTTATGATTTTTATGGTTTTTAAGTGTTTAAGGGATTTGGACAGGTTTTTTTGTCTTTATGGTTTTAATGGTTTTAAATTTTTTTATTATTTAGGGGTTTTAATTGGGTTTATGTGTTTAGTTTTTTATTATGTTTTCATGGTTTTTAGGTTTTTTCTGTTTTTAGAGATATTTAGTTCTATATTATTATTTTTATGTGTTTTTAGGGGTTTTAGAGATTTTGAGGTGTTTTTAGGGGTTTTAGGGATTTGAAGGTCATTATTGTTTTTTGGGGTTATTTGGGTTTTATTGAATTTGTAGGGTTTTTAAGGTTTTTTAGTGAAATAAATGTTTTTAGAGGATTAAAAAATTCTTATATTATTTAGTTGTTTTTTTTTTGTATTTTTATGATTTTTTAGGATTTTTAGGTTTTTAGGGGAGTTTTATGGTTTTTAGGGGATTTCGAGTTTTAAGGTATTTTAAGAGTTTTTAGGGTTTTGATGTTTTCTTAGTGTTTTTCATGTTTTTTCAGGTTTTACTGATTTCTTGGATTTTAAAGGATTATTATAGTTTTTAGGGCTTTTAAATTTTTTGATGGATTTAGTATTTTTAGGGTATTTATCATTTTATAGGGGTTTTATAGGTTTTACGTGTGTTTATGTTTTAATGTAATATTAGGGGATTTAATGTTTTTTAGTGTTTTTTACATATTTATGTATTTTGGGTAATTTTTAGGTTTTTTATTTTTTACGGGTTTTAGGGATTTGGAGTGCTATTATGGTTTTTTGGCGTTTTTAAGTTTTTTGTGTTTTTAGGGGTTTTTTAGTTTTTTTATGATTTTTTAGAGTTCTTTAATGTTTTTAGGGGTTAACTGGTTTTTATAATTTTTTGTTGTTTTTTAGGTTTTTATGGGTTTTAGGGTTTTTTTTGAATTTTAGGGGTTTTAGGGTTTCTAACGGTTCTATGGGTCTTATGTTCTTTTAAGAATTTTAGTGTTTTTAGAATTTATTATTTTTTAGAGGTTTTGTGTGTTTTTATGTTTTATGGGTTTCATTGGAATTTTTAGTTTTTTGGGGGTTTTATGTTTTTTGGGTTTTAAGGAACTTTTCAGGACATTAATGGTTTTAGGGTTTTATGGATTCTAAGGATTTTTATTATTTTTCAGGGTTTTTTTCATTTTAATAATATTTTATATTTTTACGGGTTTTAAGTGTTTTGGGGTTTAAATGATTTTTTAGTATTTTTTGGGTTTTTAACATTTTTTTGGGATTTTTAGGGATTTTTTAGGATAGTTATGGGTTTTTTGGATTTTGATGGTTTGGGGTTTTTATATTTTTTTGTTTTTTTAGGTATTTTTTATTTTTTTATTGTTTTTATGGATTTTTATATTTTTTAAAAGTTTTAGGGATTTAAATAGTTTTTAATTTTTTTTTTAGTTTTTGGGTTTTTATTGTATTTTTTATTTTTAAGGTTTTAGTTTTTTCCTAGTTTTTAGGGATATTTTTGGGTTTTTAGGATATTTGGTGGGATTTTAGGTGGGATTTTGCATTTTTTGTTTTTAGGGGTTTTAAGTGTTTTTAAGGTGTTATTTTTCTAACGTTTTTTATGTTTTTTATGTTTATAGGGTAATTTATTGATTTTTAGGATTTTTATGTTTCTTATGTTTTTTAGGGATTTCGTTGATTTTTAGGGTTTTTTAGATATTTTACGGTTTTTATTGTTTTTAGCGTTTTTAGAGGATTTGTGGGGTTTATGTAGTTTAAGGTATTTATATTTTCTTATGGGTTTTTAGGGGTTTTCAAGATTTTTAAGGTTTTTTTCTGTTTTAGGTATTTTTAGGGATTTTTTTTGGATATTCATGGTTTTCATCACATTTATTGTTATTATTGTTTTTATTGGTTTTTACAGACTTTTTTTTGTTTTCCTCAGTATTTACGATTTTTCAGTGTTTGTAATATTTTTTTGGACTTAATAGGGTTTTCATTTTTTTTGCCAGTTTTTCATGTTTTTAATGTATTTTATGGGTTTTTAATGTTTTTTGGGGTTTTAATTTTTTTATAGTTTTTAGGATATTTAGTGTTTTTTCGGGTTTTTATGGGTTTTATGTGTTTTTTTTTATTTTTAAGGCCTTCTTAGGGTTTTTAAGGTTTTGAATGTTTTTTATATTTTTTCATATTTGTAGTTCCTTTTTACAAGTTTTATGGTTTTTAGGGTTTTTATGGATTTTAAGGGGTTTGAGGGTTTTTATGGTTTTTTTAGTTGTATGGTTTTTATTTAGTTTTTTTGGGGTTTTTGGTTTTTTTGTCTTTCTTAACATTTTTAGTGGTTTAAAGGGTTTTTAGAGTTTTTAATTGGTAAAAGATTTTTTTTTATTTTTAGGTTTTTCAATGTTTTTTTAGATTTTTTATAGTTTATAGGGGTTTTAGCATTTTTAGTGTATTTTTCAGATTTTAGCGTTTTTTATTTTTTCAAGGTTTTATGTTTTTATGTTTTTATTTTTTTTATGGATTTGCAGGGTATTTATGTTTTTTTTACATTTTTGGGGTTATTAGTGATTTTTTATGATTTTTATTTTGTTTTAGGGATTACAATGGGTTTGGGTTTTTAAGTAGTTTATGTGTTATTTAGGATTAAATGTATTTTTAGTTTTTTAGGCGTTTAGGGGTTTTATTTTTTTCTATGGTTTTCAGGTTTTCTTTGGGGTTTCTCGGGGTTTTATGCGTTTTTAAATCATAATGTATTTTTAGCTCCATTTTATGATTTTTATGTGTTTTTTTCATTTTTAGGGATTTTGCGGGTTTTAGGATTTTGGGGCTTTACGGTTTTTAGTATTTTTTATTTTTTTATGGGTATTAAATAACTTTAGGTTGTAAAAGTATCCTTAAGGGTTTTAATTGATTTTGGGATTTTTTATGTTTTTAGATATTTTATTTATATTTAAGGATTTTTATGTGTTTTTAGGCTTTTTAGGTATTTTGAAGGGTTTTGGAATTGTTTAGGGTTTTTTTATATTTTTCGAGTTTTTAGCATTTTTTAGGTTTTTAGGGGTTTGAAGTGTTTTTGGGTTTTAAAGGTTTTATAAGTTATTCTTTTTGTTTTTGGAATTTTCTTTGTTTTCAGATTTTTTCGTCTTATTTATGATTTTTAAGGTCTTTTAGGGTTTTTATGGAATTTGATTGTTTTTTGTTTTTTAGTGTATTTAAGGATTTTTAGGTTTTTTTAAATTTTTAGGGTTTTTTAGTTTTTTTGGGTTTTTCAGTTTTGAGGGCGTTTAGTGTTTTCTTAACATTATTATGGATTTAAAGGAATTGTATAATTTTTAGTGGGTTTTAGGGTATTTTATGTTTTACAGTTTTTAAGGTTATTAGGGGTTTTTATGGTTTTTAGGTGCTTAGTGTATTTTTACGGTCTTTTAGGGTTTTTATTGTTTTTTAGGGTTTTAGGGGGGGGCTTTGTTTTTGGGTACTTGATGTTTTCGTTGGGGTTTTTAGGAGTTTTGGGTTTTTTTGCAACATTATCGATTTTTAGAGAATTGTTTTCATATTTATGTTTTTTTTATTTTTATGGATTTTGATGGGTTTTTATGTTTTTTAGGTTTTTGGAGTTTTTAGGGGTTTCCGCATGTTTTATGTTTTTTGGGGATTTAATTATTTATAGTTTTTTATGGTTTTGATACGGGTTTTCTTAGTTTTAATGGTTTTTTATGTTTTTGAGAATTTTTTGTGTTTTTTATGTTTTTTATGGTCTTTTATGGTAAATAAGGATTTTAACGAGTTTATGGATTTTAGGGTTTTAGGGTTTTTTAGTTTTTTAGTGATTTTTAATATTTTTAGAGTTTTTTAGTATTTTGGGGGTTTAAATGATTTTTAGAGTATTTAGTGGTTTTAGGGGTTTTAAGGGGTTTTAGGGTTTTTTTTGGTTTTATAAGATAACATGGTTTTTGGATTTTTTAGGTATTTTAGGGTCTTTTAGTGTCTCTTTAGGTTTTTTTAATAATTTTTAGGGTTTTAGGTGTCTTAATTGTTTTAAATTTTTAATGGTTTTTATAGGTGTTTTTAGGAGTAATTAACTTTTCTATTTTTCTATATTTGTTATGAACCTTTTTAGATTTTTATGGGTTTTCATGTTTTTAGGGATTTTGAGGGGTTTGGGTGTTTTAAGGATTTTTTGCATTTTTAGGTATTTCAGGGCTTTAAGGTTTTATTAGGGATTTTCAAAGGTTTTAGGTTCTTTATGTTTCAGAGTTTTTAAAGGCTTTTTAGGGTCATTAGTGGTTTTATGGTTTTTAGGCATTTTTGGGTTTGAGGTTTTTTAAGGTTTATGGTTTTTTCAGTTTTTGGGTTTTTATTGGTTTTTTTTATTTTTAGGGTTTTTTAAAGTTTTTAAAATTTTTAGGGGTTTCAAGGGTTTTAATAGTTGTTAGTGGGTTTTTATGGTTTTTAGGGATTTATTATGTTTTTAGGGGTTTTATGGTCTCTAGGGGTTTTAGGGTTTTTAGGATATTTGGGGATAAGGGTTAGCATTTTTAGCAATATTTAGGTTTTAGGTAAAAGAAGGCCTATAACCAAGCAATTCCAGGTCCCCCAAAATTTAATAGAAAAATGATAGTCAAAAAAACAAGGCAGGGGTAGGTTTAAAGAACCCATACCCAAAAGAAACTACATATCAAACGGGTTGATCTTCCACCCATCCTCATAGGGATCTCCATCAGCGCCATATCCTGAAGACGCATTTCACTCTGCCATCTCCCACTCTGACGCAGCCTTCATAGCACTTTCCATGTCAATATAAAGATTCTTATATGTATCCCTAAGTCTCTAATTCTCCACAGAAGTAAAGGCCTTGGAGGAGGCTCTAGTAGCAATTGGCCTTGAAAGAGTGGAGTAGTCCCTCCTTGGCCTCCTCTTTAGTAGAGTAGAGCAAAGACCTCTAGGATCCACCGTCCTTCCATGCAGCACACCATTATCACTCACCGCCTTAGACTTGGAATTACCATATTTCATGTGTTCAACAGGATCAAGATCCACCCCACCACTCTGGCTTTTAGACCAAAGAGTATGTGCATTTTCACACCTAGGTTTCCGATTCCTAGGGCCTTAATACAAGCCTGAAGTATGAGTATCACCCTTCAAAGACTTCTCCCACTTTATCTAATCCTTGTTAGATTTAATCCAAGAATCTCACTCCACAAGTATTTCCCCTAACCTTGCAGCTGTCTCATCATCATCCCATACAAAATAAACATCCTGCGTCAGATCTATCTTCTACAGGATTTCCTTTTGATGATGCTCAAATGTGATTTCTGTAGAGTCCATCATTATTTTTTAAGACAAATCATCACATGGTGGTAAGGTCTCATACAAAACCATATCAAGGTTCGAGTCCTATTATTCTTCAATATTCATTCTCATTATAGAACTTGAGGACAGGTCCCCTTAGTCTTCTTGCATCTCTATATTTGTAGACGAACAAGACCAAATGCCTTTATCTTTCTTGTCCCCATTCCCAGTAGCATCAACCTATACTCCTCCATGCTCCTGCAATTTCTCAACAATTATTTATTGATTTCCCACCACCTCCACCCACCCCATCCCCTCGCAAATGAGGATAGGAACCTACTGTAGAAGTTCCGCAGGCTATCCACTAGCATCTTTAATGGCTTCAACCTACACCTCTTCTTGACCCTATGTCTCACACCCAACCCTCCCATTATCCACAATCTCCACAGGTCCCAACCCCTCTAATCGGTTGGAAGTTGAAACTACTGCATACCCTACTTTAAGAGTGGTAGGTCATAGAAAACATACATTTCCTTATCGAGAACCTCATCCACTTCCCACTGGAAGAAGAAACATTTCCTGTAATTCCCAAGTCACACCTCAAGAACATAAATATTTCACTCACCTTATCCTTTGGTTGATACCCCCCTTCATCCTTCCTTGAGAAAGATCCCCCTTCTTCCACCCTTTCATCCCTTTGAGCACTCGAATGGTCAGCCATTAGAGTTCCCAGCCTTTCATCAAAATCAGGTGCCAATCCCAACCTTAGGGATGCAACTCTCTGGTTTCTCTATGCCACAACACGCCCACTGCCCCTATACCTGAAATCACTCTTCATGTGACCATGTATCAAGCAAGAGTCATAGTGTCTCACTAATGATTTGAAAACCATAGGATTTTTCCATTGAAGCTCTTCTCCTATATCAATCCAAACAAAATCAATCAGCACTTTCGATATATCAACATCAACAAAGACCCTCAGGGCAACCAGATGATAGAGATCCTAGTTTTATAATCCACACACAATAACCTTCCTACCAGATTCTCCAAAAGTGAAAGAATAGATAGATTCTGAAAGGGGAAGGGGAATTCTGGAAATCTCACCCAAGTTGTCACCATAGAGAATCAAGACGCAAATGAAAATCAAAGAACCACCAAAATAAGGAGAAGCGACCACTTTCTCTTCTTTAAGGAGCCACATACCAGGAATGAATAAGATCATACTCCAAAAAAACTAGAACCAGAATGTGGTGTGTATCAATAAGGCCCATAGTAATATGATCCCAAAGATCCCAATGTTCAAACACGAACCTATCAAAAACGTCAATCGAAGGGCGCCAACTCAAAATAAGAGCAATCAGGTCCAGTCTATGTTTTTAGGGTTTTTTGTGCTTTTATAAATTTTATTGGATTTTGGATTTTTAGGGATTTTTAGGGATTTTTAGGATTTTTAGGTATTTTAAAGGTTTTTTGGGTGTTTATGGTTTGTTTGGTTTTAGATTTTTTGAGATTTTTATGGTTTTATGGTTTTTATGAGTCTTTTAATCATTTTAGGGGTTTAAATAGATTTTATAGTTTTTTGTGGTTTTAAGGAATATTAAGGGTTTTTAGGGTTTTAAATATTTTTCAGGGTTTTATTGATTTTATGTGATTTTGGGATTCTTGGGTTTTTACAGTAATTTTTTTGTTTTTGGGTTTTTTAGGGTTTTTAAGTGTTTTTAGATTTTTACTATTTTCTTATGGTTTTAGGGTTTAAGGGGGGTTTACCTTTTATAGATTATTATGGAATATTATGGATTTTTAGGGTTTTTATTGTTTCTATAGTTTTTAAGGATTTTGAGGGTTTTTAGGATTTTTCATGATTTTATGGTTTTTATTGCATGTTAGCTTTCTAAGGGAATTTATAGTGTGTCTTAGGGTTTTATGGGTTCTTAATGTTTTAAGGTACTTTTTCAGAATTTTTTGGGATTTTTAGGGCTTTTCGGGTTTTTAGGGATTTTGAGGTGTTTTAATGATTTTTAAAGATTTTGGAGTTTTTATGTTTTCTGAGTTTTATGGATATTTTGGTTTTTTGGGGTTTTTATGTTTTATTGGATTTTAATGTTTTTAGGGTTTTAAAGTGATTTTATAGTTTTAACTATTTTTTTGTTTTTATGGGGTGTTTATTGGTCTTTATGTTTTTTAGTAGTTTTTCTAGTTTTTATGGGTTTTAAGGGTTTTAAGGTCTTTTAGGGATTTTATGGTTTTTTAGCATTTTTAGTATATTATATGTTCGCAGTGCTTTTATGTTTTTAATGTTTTCATTGGGGATTTTAGTGTTTTTTTGTTTTCTAAAATTTTAAGGGATTTTTAGGGCCTTTTATGTTTTTTATTATTTATAGTGTATTTGGGATTTTGAGACTTTTAGTGTTTCTTATGTTTTTCAGGGTTTCGGTTTTTTATGAGTTTTAATTTTTTGTAGGTTTTTATGGTTTTACTATAGTTTTTTAAGATTTAGGGGGTTTTTTCTTTTTAAGGGTTTTGTCATGATTTTTAAGGATTTCAGAGGTGTTTTGGGGATTTTAGGAAGTTTGATGAATTTTTAGGTTTTTAGTGTTTTTATTTTATTTATGGATTTTTGGGTTTTTAGGGGTTTTTTGAGTTTTTGTAGTGTTTATAGTTCTATAGTGTTTTTAATCAATTTATGGGTTTAAAGGGGTTTTATTTTTTTCTAGTTCTTAGGGTGTTTTTTTGTTTTTTTAATGTTTTTAGGTATCTACATCTTTTAGGTGTTTTATAGTTTTTAGGTTTATTTTGGTTTTTTGTGGTTTTTATCATTTTTTAGTTATTTAGGGGATTTAAGTGTTTTTATGTTATTAAGGTTTCCTTACTATTTTTATGAGTTTTTAGTTATTTTTATGATTTTAGGGATTTTAGGGATTTTTTAGTATTTTTTAGGGATTTTTGGGATTTTTTATGTTTTTATAGTTTATAGGGGGGTTTTGAGATTTTTCAAGGGGGTATAACAATTTTAGATTTTTTAGGGTTTTAAGAGTTATTAGGATTTTAATGTTTTCTTAATGGATTCTATGGTTTTTAAGTTGTTTTAATTTTTCATGGATTTTAAGGGATTCTTTACGATTTTTAGAGGATTTAGGTATTTTGAGTTTTTTTAGTGTTTTTAGTGTTTTAGAGGTTTTTTTATGTTTTTAGTGGTTTAAAGGATTTTTATAGTTTTTCAGAAATTTTTATAGGTATTTTTTTTTGGTTTTATGGGTTTTATTTATTTATAGTGGTTTTAAAGTTTTTTAGGAGATTTATGGTTCTTAGGATTTTTAGGGTTTTGGGGACATTTTTGGGATTTTATGGTTTTAGCGTTTTTAGTTATTTTATATGTTTCTAAGTATTTATGGGTTTCTTAGGGATATTTATGTTTTTCAGGGATTTAAAATTTATAGGGATTTTATGCCTTTTTTTGTTTTTTATGGGTTTTATGTTATTATGGATTTTTAGGGTATTTATGATTTTTAGGGTTATTAGTGTTTTATGGTTTTTTTGGTTGTATGGTTTATTTGGTTTTCACAGTTTTTTAGTTGTTAGGGGTTTTAATGTTTTTTAGTAATTTTTAATGTTTTTAGGGGTTTAAAGGGTTTTTGGAGTCTTTACTAGTTCTTATGGGGTGTTTTGCTTTTTTGTGGTTTTTTAAGGTTTTAAGGGATTTATGGTTTTTAGGGTTTTTACAGTTTTTATGTTCAATTAAGTTTTTTGGGGTTTTTACCATTTTTTAGGTTTAATAGGAACTTTACGTGTTTTGAGGTTTTTAAGATTTTCTTAATTTTTTTCTAGGATTTTAGGTACTTTTAAGTGTTTAGTAATTTTTGGTGTTTTTTTAGGATTTTTATTTTTTGAGGGGTTTTAGGGAATTTTAGGTTTTTATGGTTATTAGGAGTTTTTTTGGTGTTTTTGGGGTTTATGTGTTTTTATCATTTTATGGTTCTCTTAGGGGATTTCACGGTTTTTTGGGTTTTTTACTTTTTTGATACTCTTTTGGTATTTTTTATGATTTTTATGGTTTTTAGAGGTTTTAGTTATTTTGAGAGTATTTAGGGTTTTAAAGGTTTTTTTTGGTTTTTAGGGTTTTTATGGGATTAAGATATTATTATAGTTTTAAACGTTTTTATGGGTTTTTAGAGTTTGTAGTGGTTTATATAGTTTTAATTTATTTTTTGGGGTTTTTTAAAAGTTTTTAGGGATTTATGGGTTTTTGGGTTTTTGGGGGGTCTTAGGGTCTTTCTTGTTTTTTTTGGGTTTTAGTGTTTTTAGTGAATTTAAGTGTTTTTAAGTTTTTAAGGTTTTCTAAGGGATTTATAGGGTTTGGGTGGGTATAAAATTTAGTTATTTTTGGCCTTTTTATGTGTCTTATGGTATTTCAATATTTTATGGGTTTTAGGGTATTAATGATTTTAATGTTTTTTGGGTTCTTATAGATTTTTTTGGTTTTTAATAGTTTTTAGTTATTAGTGGTTTTAAGGGTTTTTAGTGATTTTTATTGTTTTTAAGGTTTTAAAGGGTTGTTAGAGTTTTTATAGATTCCTTGGTTTTTATAGGATTTTAGGATTTTCACGGTTTTGCGGCTTTTAAGGGGGGGTTATTGGTTTTTTACAGTTTTTTTTGGTTTTTCAGTAATTTTCAAGTTTTTAGTGATATTTACTGTTTTCGGATTTTAAGTTTTTTTTGGGTTATTTATGGTTTTTAGGGGTTTATTTTTTTATGGGTATTTAGGATTATTTTTTATTTTTATGGGGTTTTACAGTTTTTATGGATTTTAAAGACTATTGGGGTTTTTTGGGGTTTTATGGGTTTTGTGGTTTTTAAAACATTTTTAGGGGTTTAAAGGGGTTTTAGTGTTTTTAGTTGTTTCAAGGTTTTCTGGGGGGTTTTAAGGGTTTTTAAGGGTTTTAATGGGGTGTTAGTTTTTAAAGGTCATTAGAGAGTTTTTAGGGGTTTATCATTTTTTTGGGGCAAGGAAGATGTGGGGGTCAGGCTATTATAGACCCCCTTAAATTTGTTAGAAAAAAAGATGTAATAGAAAATGGGGGAGAGATCCAATGATCCACACCCAAAAATTCTTAACAACCCCAAACCCCAGAAAAGAAAACCAAAAAAGAAAAATGCACAAAAAAACCAACTAAAGCATAAAATTAGAAACGTTCCCATCATCTTCTCAGAGCCAAATCAGAACTCGAAATCCAGCAACATCAAATCCATAATCAGCAACTTCATCAATTCATCAGCATGGTATTAGTATCACCACAATAAACCCTACCTCAGCACCACTATATTCCATCACCTTACGAAGATCCATAATCATCATCCTATACTCCAATCTTATCTTATCATGCCTACACCACATTACTTTGTCGCCATGTCGAGACGCACCCTGGACACCGAGCTAAACCACCAATACCATCCTAACACCACCACTTACACCATCATTCCAAACCAAGGTGAGTTTCATTGTGATGGGGTGGGAATAAATAGAATAGGTGGGTGCACGAGCCAAGGGGAATAAAAATGGTGAGCAGTCGTGCCACAATATCCAATTACAACAGATCCCCAGTTCCCATCATCCTGCATCTCCTTCAACAGATCCCTGCCACGCCGCAGTCATCACCCAGCATCCTAGATCATAGTAACCACTACCTTCTTTCCAATAATCTTCCAATTCCAAAAAAAAACCTCCAATGATTCCGAACACGACTAGACAAAGCCCCACAATACATTAAAAACCCATCTTCCGACACTAGCAGCATTCTGCAACTAGTAGATCCATACACAGAACTAAAAAGACCACATTGGAACCCCAGAAAACCACTGACCAACAAAATAACCCTATCACAACACAACATAAGCCATCCCACATATATAGTATGAAATGAAGATAGTGCTGAAGAACAAGAAATACTGACATGAATCTTCGATACAAACTGTTGACCAGCAGATCTAAGAGACCACACCATCGAATCAAGCACGCCACCAGCAATCTAATACAAAGACTTCTGAATTCACTATCTTCCATAGAAAAACTAGAAGAACCAACAAAGAAATCCAGACCTCATATTCACAATAATCCACGTCACTAACAACCAAGAGAGCCAATTCATCATGTTGCACCTCTTCCGAAACCAGTCACTGCCGTAGTCAAATAATCAGAAGGAATCCATAAACGAAGAACAAACTCCTACTGCAGTTGAGACCATGTCCGCCATTGGGACCCTCTCCACCGTTTCCACCTCTAGTCCAACAATGGAAGCCCCAAATCCATGCACTAGAACCCAAAATGACCAAAAGAGATCCCAAATGTCAAAGATCCGTCACCAAAAAATCCAAGCCCTTCTTGGATTTGAAGGCGAAGTCTCAAACAAAGACATCACCTAGGGAAGACAAAGTCGTCAAAGACAAGAAGTCACCACCATGTAATTTTTTTAGGTATTTTTAGCCATTTTTTAAGATTTTTATAGTTTTATGGTTTTCAGGTATTTGAGGGTTTTAAGGGTTTTATGGTTATTGGGTTCTTATGGAGTTTTTAGTTTTTGGGGGTTTTTATTTAGTTTTTAGGGTTTTATGGTTTTTTTAATTTTTAACTATTCTTAGGGTTTAAATGTATTTTTTAATTGTTATGGGCATTTAGGGGTTTTGTGTGTTTTTGGAGGGTTTTTCTAGTTTTTAGGAGTTTTATGGGCTTTATGTTTTTTTAGGTATTTATGTTCACTTTATTGGTTTTTAGGGGTTTTAGTATTTTGTCGGTTTTTTGGGTGTTAATTAATTTTTGGGTTTTATAGTATTATTATGGTTTTACGGTTTTTATGGGTTTTATGTTTTTAGATATTTTTAGGTATTTTTAGGATTTTTTATGTTTTAAGTAATTTTGAGGGGTTTTATAGGTTTTTAGGTTTTTTAGGATGTTTATCATTTTAATATTTTTTGGAGTTCAAAATTGTTTTTAAGAATTTTTTGGTTTTCTTATGGGGTTTTAGAGTTTTTAGGGTTTTTTACATTTTATGAGTTCAGATATTTTTTCATATTTTTACGATTTTTAGGGTTTTATGGTTTTTTACGTTTTTTATGGTTTTTAGGGGAGTCTTTTGGGTTTTTTTGGTTTTTTGTGTTTTTATGAGTTTTTAGGGATTTTAATGTTTTTTGTGTTTTTATTCTTTTTTAGGGTTTTAATGTTTTTATGGGTTTTGTATCATTTTTAACGGGTTTTATGGTTTTTAGGGGTTTTTGGGTTATTTGGTTCTTTTTAGGGGTTTTGTGTTTGAGGGGTTTTGTGAGTTTTTTGGTTTTTAATGTTTTCTTAACCTTTTTAGGGGTTTAGAATTTATTTCATTTTTATGGATTTTATCAATTTCTGTGTATTTAGGGATTTTGAGGGTTTTAGGGGTTTTACAGTTTTTATAGGTTTTTTTGGTTTTTTTGGTGTTTCGTGTATTTTTAGATTTTTAAGGATTTCATACGGGTTTTCGGGGTTTTTCATTTTTATTTAATTGTTTGGGATTATTAGATATATTTAAGGATTTTTATGGTTTTGTAGATTTTTATGGATTCTAAGGGTTTTAAGGATTTATATTGATTTTTAGGGTTTTAGCGTTTTTTGGATTTTAGGGGTTTTTTTAGTTTTATTTGGGTTTTATGTTTTTTGAGTAATTTTTAAAGTTTTTTAGTGTTCAAAGGGTTTAAAGAGATTATAGTGAATTTGGGGTTTTATGGGTCTTTAGGGGTTTATGGATTTTTGTTATTTATAGGGTATTCAGTTTCATTTAGTGTTTTTAACGTTTTTACTGTTTCTAGGTTTTTAGGTGTTTTAATTGTTTTTAGGTTTCTAATGTTTGTTAGTTATTCCTAAAATTTTAGGTTTTTTGTTTTAGGGATTTTTTATTCATTAGGTTTTTTGGGGTTAAAGTGGTTTAGGTTTTTAAAGTTTTCTTAGGGTTTGAAAACTTTGTTTGTGGTTTTAATGTTTTTATGTTTTTTAGGGCATTTATAAATTTTTTTGATTTTTTAGGGGTTTAAGTGTTTTGGGTTTTAAGGTTGTCTTTGGGTTTTTTAGGGTTTTTGGGTAGTTTATTGTTTTTTAGGGTTTTATGGTTTTATAGGTTTTAGGGTTTTAAAGGCCTCTTATATTTTTAGTGTTTTTTGGATTTTAAGGGGTTTTGGTTGTTTTATGGTTTTTAAGTATTTCTTAGGGGTTTCCCTTAATTATAGGGGTTTTTAAAATTATATGTATTTTTTTGGTATTTTTATGACTTTTTGTGTTTTTTAGAATTTTATGTGTGATAGAATTTTATGATATTGGGAGGTGTGTTCAGGGTTTTTGGGGGGTTTTTAAAATTTTACGGATTTTAGGACCATATTTATGTTTTTAGGTGTTTTATCATTTTTAGCTTTTTAGGGGTTTTAAGTGTTTTAGGTTTTTAATATTTTCTTATGGGTTTTTAGTGTTGTTAGGTTTTTTTAGGTTTTAGGGGATTTTTAGGGGGTGTATCATTTTTGAGGAATTTCATGGGTTTTAGGGATACTTGGGGGGTTTATGGTTTTTAGGGTTTTTATGGGTTTTCAGGGTTTTTTTTGAAATTTTTAGGGTTATGTATATTTTTTAATGTTTTTATATTTTTTGTTGGTTTAAAGTGTTTCTTGAGTTTTAGTGGGTTTTATAGTTTCTAGGGTTATTTAGGGTTTTTAAGGTCTTCTAGTGTTTTTAGGATTTTTACTTTTTTGAGGTTTTTAGGGGTTTTAATTGATTTTAGGATTTCAATGTTTTCTTAGGATTTTTATGGGTTTTAATTTTATTCGGATTTTTAGGTATTTTTTAATATTTTTATGTGGTTTTTAGGTTTTTTAATATATATTTTTGTTTTCATTGTTTTTCATTTTTTTTTGATATTTATGTTTTTAATATTTTTGAATTTTTCATAGATTTTTTATGGGTTTTATTTTTTTTAGGTTTTTAGGGTTTTTTAGGGATTTTTTTAGGATTTTTAGGGGTTTTAGGAATTTTGAGGGGTTTTAGGGTTTTAATGGATTTTTCAGTTTTAGTGTTTTTTAGTTATTAGGGTTTTTAGGTCTTTAGTTTGTTTTAATGTTTTATGGGTTTAAAGTATGTTGACAGTTTTATTGGTTTTTTATAGTTTTAAGGGTTTAATGGTTTTTATGGTTTTTAATACTTTTTATGCTTTTTAGAGAATTTTAGGGTTTTGGGTCTTTTAGGTTTTTAAGGGTTTTTTCATTTTTAAGATTTTTAGGGGGTCTAATTTTTTTAATGTTTTTATGGTTTTCTAAGGGGTTTTCTGGGTTTTTAGATGTTTTAACATTTTTAGGTATCTTTATGGTGCTTTTTAGGATTTTTAGGGATTCTAATGATTTTGAGATGTCTTATGGGTTTTCGGGAGTTTTGGATTTTATCATTTTTAATATTAATGGTTTTTAATTTTTTAAGGTTTTTAGGTTTTCTTATAGTTTATAGGGTGTTTATGGGTTTTACATTTTCAGGGATTCATAGGATTTTTTATACTTTTTTGGGTTTTAAGGGGTTTTAAGGATTTTTAAGGTCTTTAGGGTTTTGGACTTTTTTGGGTTTTTAGGTTTTTTATGTTTCTAGAATTTAAAAGGGTTTTAGTGTTTTTAACATTTTTAGGGGATTAAAGGATTTTAGATTTGTAGTCGTTTTTTATAATTTTAATTTGTTTTATGGTTTTTAAGGCTTTTGGGGTTTTTACAATATTAAGGGGTTTTTATTTTTTAGGCTCTTCTTGGGTTTTTAGCAATTTTTAGGTTTTTAGGGGTTTTATGTGTTTTTCAGACATTACGTTTTTTAAGGGTTTTCTGAGTTTTTAGTGTTTTTTAATTTTTTAGGGATTTTTATGGATTTCTAGGGTTTATAGAGATTTTGAGGGTATTTGATTTTTTTAAGGGAGGGGGTTAGGATTTTTATGCTCTTTAGTAAGATTGAGGGGTTTTAGGGTTTTTGAGTATTTATTTTCATTTTTCACATTTTTCATGGATTTTAATTTTTTAATATTTTTAAGGTTTTATTTGTGTTTTTTTGTATTTTTATGGATACATAGAGATTTTTTAGTATTTCGATGGTTTTTTGGGTTGTTAGGGTTATTTATCATATTTGTGATTTTGGGGATTTTTTTGGGGTTTTATGTTATTTTTGTTTTTATAGAGGTTTTAAGTTTTTTAGAGATTCTCAATGTTTCTCTTAGTTTAAAGCGGTTTTATGAGTTTTTATTGGTTTTTATGGTTTTTAGGAGTATTAGTGTTTTTTGGTTTTCAGTTTTTTTTGGTTTTTAGGGGTTTTATGTGTTTTTATGTTTTTATGTTTTCCATTAGGGTTTTTTGGGTTTAGTGTTTGTACATTTTTAGATATTTTTTAGTATTTTTAGGGTATTTTGGGATTTTGAGGAGTTATTTTGGATTTTATAAGTTTCATGAGTTTTTAGCATTATTAGGGTTATATGGGTTTTACTTGTTTTATAGTTTTTAAGGTTTTCATAGATTTTTCGATATTTTTGAGGTTTTTATGTCTTCATAGAGCTTTAGGGAGTTTTAGGATTATATTTGTTTTCTAGGGTTTTTATGGATGTTGGAGGTTTAAATTATTTTTCATTGATTTTTAGGTTTTTTTTGTTTTTTAGGGAGTTTTTAGTTTTTAATGGTTTTTAAGGTTTTAGATGTATCTAAAGTTTTATGTTTTTAATGTTTTTTGATATTCTTTAGTGCATTAGGTTTTTATGGGTATTTAGGGTTTTTATGTGTTTTAGTGGTTTTTATGGTCTTTACAGGTTTTTAGGGTTTTAGGGTCTTTTATGGTGTTTAAGGGTTTTATAATTTTTAGATTTTCAGGTCTTTAAAGTGTTTTTATTATTTTAAGGATTTCATATTGATTTTTATGGTTTTTAGTGTTCTCAAATTTTTTATAGATTTTTAGGGTCTTTTAGGATTTTTATGGGTTTTGGGGGTTTTAAGTGTTTTAGTTTAATAAGGTTTTGTTTCAGTTTTTCTATTTTTTGGGTTTTTTTACCATTTTATAGATATTCTGTATTGTTTTTTCACTTTTTAGGTCATTTAGGGGTTTTAAGTGTTTAGCTTTTAAGGTTTTCTTAGTGTTTTCAGGGCTATTATGGGGTTTTTATGGTTTTTATGGGGTTTTATAGGTTTAATGGATTTTAGGTACTTTTAGGTTTTTCTTTATTTTTAGAATTTTTTAGGATTTTAATGGTCTTAATTGTTTTTAATTTTTTATGTTTTTATTATGGGTGTTTAGGTTATTTAGGTTTTTATGTTTTTATGTTTTTATGTAATTTCAAGGATTTCTACGTTTTTATGGGTTTAACGTGTTGTTTTTTATGTTTAAAGTTTTCATAGTGTTTTTCATGTTTATTAGGGATTTAAACATTTATAGGTGTTTTTAGCACCTTTTTAATGTTCTTTATTGTTTTTAGAATTTTTTTTATTTTTTAATTGTTTTAAGTGTTTCATGTTTTTAATGTTTTCATAAGTATTTTAAGTGTTGTTAGGGTTTTTTTCCTTTTTTGAAATTTTTTGCGTGTTTTGGAATTTTTATGGGGTTTATGGGTTTTATGGATTTGAAGAGGTGTTATGGTTTTTTTGAGTTTTTATGGATTTTTTGGGTTTGTAGGTTTTTTTGATTTTTTTTTGATTTTTATGGTTTTAAGATTTTCTTATTATTTTTAATGGTTTAGGGGTTTTTAGTTTTTGGGTGTCTTTAAGTTGTTTAGGTTTTCTGCTATTTTTAGGGGGGGTTTGGGGTTTTAGGGACTTTTAGAGGTTTTTAGTTTTTTCATTATTTTTTTATTTTATAGGGATTTAATGTGTTTTTGGTTTTTTATTGTTTTCTTAGGGATTATTGTGGTTTTATTGTTATTATGTTTTTCATTATTTTATGGACTTTTAGGATTTTTATGGAGTTTTAAGGGTTTTTTGTGTTTTGAGGGCTTAAAATGTTTCTTATGGTTTTTAATGGTTTTAGATTTTTATGGTTTTATGTTTTTATATATTTAATAGTTTCTTAGTGTTTTTAGTTTATTTTATCGTTTTTTTCTATTTATGGATTTTTAATATTTTTTATGATTTTTACGAGTTTTATGGATTTTTGGGTTTTATATTTTTTATCAGTTTTATATTTTTAGTGATTTTTTGAGTTTTTTAGGTATTTTGAGGTCTTAGAGTTTTGAAATGTATTTTCAGTTTAATGGGATTCTATATTTTTTTATAGTTTTAAATATTTTAGATGTTTTTATGGGTTTTAGGGATTTTATTGGTCTTTGGGTCTTTTAGGGTTTAATGGGTCTTAATTTTTCTTTATGTTTTTAGTTGTTTAAAGTGTTATTATTTTTTAAGGTTTCATTTGGTTTTTTAGGTTTTTAGTGTTTTTTTGGTTTTTAGGTGTTTTAAATTTTTATTAGGTTTTGAGGTTTTTTTAAGGGGTTTTAATTTTTAAGGAATTCATAGTGATTTTTTAGGTTTTTATTGTTATTATGGATTGATGGGATTTTGAGGGTTTTAGGGTTTTTTGGGTTTTTTAGGATTTTTTTGAATTTTTATGGATTTATAAGGATTTCTATAAATTGTAACATTTTTAGGGGTTTAAAAGTATTTTAGAGTTAATAGTGGGGTTTTTTGCATTTTTATTGAGTTTTAGGTTTTTTTACGGTTTTTATTGGTTTTATGGTTTTTAGGGGTTTTATAGTTTTAACGTTCATTTTACTGTTTTTAGCATTTTTAGGTTTTTAGGGGTTTAAAATGGTTCTTTGTTTTTTGTTTTGTTATGGATTTTCTAGTAATGTAGTGTTTGTTATGTTTTTATATATTTTATAGATTTTTAGGTTTTTAGGGTTTTTAGGGATTTTGAGGGTTTTAGGGTTTATAGTGTTTTTTAAATTTTTATAGCTATTAGTAATTTATGGGGTCTTTAGAAAAAAGTTATGGGTTTTTATGTTTCTTTTGTATTTTTATCCCTTTTCATTTTTAGGTGTTTTAAATATAATATGTTTTTAATGTTTTATTATGGGTCATCGAGGTTTTTAAGGATTTTTTTCGTATTTAGGGACCTTTAGGGAGTTTTTCCGATTTTTAGGGATTTCATGGTTTTTTGGGATTTTTGGGGTTTTTAGGTTTTTAGGGTTTTATGGGTTTTTTTGGTTTTAGGGTTTAAAGGGTTTTTAGGGGTTTTATTAATTTTTAGGGGTTTTAGGTTTTTCATGGGTTTTAGGGAATTTTTTGTTCTTCTGGTTCTTTTTAGGATTTTTAGTATTTTTTGTGTTTTTAAGGGTTTTATTGTTTTAATGTTTTTAAGGTTTAACTAAGGGTTTTCTATATTTTTTAGTTTTTTATAATTTTATGGATTTTTAGGGTGTTTTAGGGTTTTTCGAGAATTTTTTGGTTTTAGGGATTTTACTGTTTTTGGGGTTTTAGTTTTATAAGGTTTTTAAGCATTTTATGTTATAAATTTTTTCATCAGTTTATTTAGAATTTAGCTTTTTTTAGTTTTTATGAATTTTTAGGTATTTTTTAGGTTTTTTATGGCTTTGTTAGGATTCTTTGGATTTTTTTGGGTTTTAAGGGTTTTTAGGGATTTTATGGTTTTTTAGGTTTTTTGGGGTTTTGTTGAGTTTATAGGGGTTTTAAATTTTTTATAGTTTTTTAAGTTTTTTGGTGTTTATATGGTTTTTAGAGTTTTTAGTAATTTTTATGGTTTTTATGGGTCTTTATTTTTTTATATAGTTTTATGGGTTTTTTGGGTTTTTATGGTTTTTAGGGTTTTGTGGTGCTTAAGAGTTATTAAATTTTTTTAGTTCTTTTAGCATTTTTATTTTTTAGGTGTTTTAACTATTATTTGGTTTTAAGGATTTCATAGGATTTTTTTGTATTGTTAGGGTTTTTTGAATTTTTAGGGATTATTAGGGCCATTAATGTATTTTTTTAGGTTTGTTAGGGGTTTTATGTTTTTAAGTTTTTAATATATTCTTCGGTTTTTTTCTGGGTTGATAGTTTTTTTTCATTTTTAGGGATTTTTACGGCCTTTTATGAGTTTTTATGTTTTGAGGTGTTTTAAGTGTTTTAGTTTTTTATGGTTGTCGTAGTTTTTTTTTCAGGTTTGTAGGTGTTTTTAAGGTTATTAGGGGTTTGATGGGGTTTTGAAATTTTTATAGTTTATAGGGTCTTTTAGGATTTTTAGGTTTTTAGTGTCTTTAGGTTTTTATAGGTTTAATGTATTTTTTGGTTATTACATTTTTCTTTTGGTTTTTCGGGGTTTCTAGGGTTTTTAACATTTTACAAACTATTAGGGCCACTTTATGATTTTTAAGGTTTTTTAGGGGTTTTACGTGTTTTAGGTTATTAATGTTTCTTAAAGGATTTCAATGTTGTTAATGTTTTTATTTTTAGGGATTTAGGGCCTTTTTAACATTTTACATGGTTTTTATCATTTTTTAGTTTTTTTTTGGGTTTTAAGTGTTTTTGGATTTTAAAGTTTTCATATGTTATTTCTGTGTTTTTCGAGGGTTTTATGTTTTTAGGGATTTTTATAGATTTTTTAGGATTTTTATAGGGCATTAGTGGGTTTATATATTTTTTTAGTGTTTTGTTGTTTTATAGGGTTTTTATGCTTGTTTTGGTTCCTTTTTGGGTTTTAGGGTTTTTTTATTTGTTTAATGTTTTAATGGTTTTTAGAGTTTTTTAATGTGTTTAGGGGTCTAAAGGTTTTTTAGAGTTTTTAGTGGGGTTTTAAGGTTTTTATAGTATTTAAAGGTTTTTATGGATTATAGGGGGTTTTACAGTTTTAGATGTTTTAGGGTCTTTTAGGGGTTTTAGGGTTTTAGGTTTCTATGGTTTTTAGGGAAAGGATGGCTCGGGGCCAGGCAAGTGTGGCCCCACCAAAATTAAATGAAAATAAAGGGGAAAACGGAGTGCTACAAGGGGGAGATTACTTAACCAGGTGTGCACCTCACCCTTCAAATCAGACACAACAAAAGAGGAGTAGGGAGGTGTGGCAACAAAGGACCACAGCGAACAGTGTTCCACAATAGCCTGCTTGGAGAGAGCATCTGCAACTGCATTGGCCTCCCAATAGACATGTGTCACAGTAAGGTGCAGCCTTTGCACATGGCAAGGCAGTCCATCCACGGGGTAAGGAGCCTCCAGGGGATGCACCTAGATCTTCTTTTAAGAGCACTCACAGCAAGCGTGGAGTCAGACTCAAGCCACAGGAAAATCCACCCGAACCTAATAGCATACTCATTCACCTTTATAATGGCCCATAATTCATCTTCAAGAGCACACCCATCACTGATAATATAGTTTTTAGGTGTTTTAATAGTTTCTTGGTTTTTAAAATTTTATTAGGTTTTTTAGGTATATTTTTCATTTTTTATGTTTTTGGGTATTTTAAGGGATTTTTATTATTTTTATGGGCTTTTAGTGTTCTTAATGATTTTAGGGTTTTCAGGGTTTTTAGGGTTTTAGGGTTTTTATTCATTTTAGCATTTTTTGGTTATTTGTGGATTTTTAGATTTTTAGATTTTTGATTATTTCATAGTTTTTTCAAGGTTCCTAGGGGTTTTTAGGTTTTTCGGGATTTTTATTGATTATTTAGTATTTTTACAATTTTTAGGATCTTAAGAGATTTTGATGTTTTTTAGGAATATTATGGGTTTTTTGGTTTTTAGGGGGGTTTTTTGAGTTTTTTAGGGATTTTTTAGGTTTTTAAATTTATTTAACATTTTTAGGTGTTTAATGGGGTTTTATAGTTTTTTTTGTTTTTTAGTTATTATGGGTTATTATGGGTGTTTAATTTTTTTTCGATTTTTTTATTGTTTTTAGGTATTTTTAAGAGTTTAGGGTCTTTTAGGGTTTTATGGATTTTTGAATTTTTTAGGCTTTTTGGAGTTTTAAGTGTTTTTAAGGTTTTATTAGGGTTTTTTATGGTTTTTTGGGGTATTAAATTTTAGGGGTCTTTAGGGGTTTCATAGGATTTTTTATGTTTTTATGAAATTGGAAGAGTGTTTTGGTTTTTGGGGTTTTTAGGATTTTATTATGTTTTTAGGGGTTTTAATTTGTTTAGGGTTTTAATTTTTTCTTAGGGGTTTTCTGGGCCTTAAATGGTTTTTATATTTTTAGGTATTATAAGGAATTTGGTAGGGTTTTTATGGTTATTATGGTTTTTAGGGATTTTATGGGGGTTTGGGATCTTTTTGGGTTTTAAGGGGTTTGAGTTTTTGGGGGTTATAAGATTTTTTTGAGATTTTTAGGATTTTTAATGGTTTTTAGTGTTTTTAATTTTTTAGGGTTTTAAAGGGGTTTTACTATTTTATAGGTTTTTTACGGTTTATGGTTTTATATATTTTTTGGGGTTCATGGTTTTTAGGGGTTTTAGGGTTTAAAAGTTATTTAATGGTTTTTACCGTTTTTTGGTTTTAGGGAAGTTTTAAATTTTTTTAGGTTTTTAAGGTTTTCTTTATTATTTTCTCAGTTTTTAGCCATTTTTTATTTTGGTTGTGTTTTTATAGATTTTTATGTGGTTTTATGGACTTCGCTGGTCTTATGGTGCTTAGGGTTTTTTGGTTTCTAGCATTTTTATTTTTTTAGGGGTTTTATGAGTATTTATGTTTTTTTGGTTTTCTATGGTTTTGTTTAGGTTATTATGGATTTTTAGGTTTTTAGGTATTTTTAGAGATTTTGTAGGATTTTTATCACTTTCTAGGGTTTTATTTTGGATTTTTTATGTTTTTATGGGTTTTAGGGGTGTTTTCGTTTTTGGGGGTTTTAGGGGGAGTTTTTTGAGTTTTTTTATGGTTTTATGTTTTTTTATAAGTTTTTTATTATTTTATTTTCTAAAAGGGTCTTTAAAATTTTTAGTGGTTTTAGATTTTTTATAGGTTTTTATGTATTTTTATGGTTTTCAGGGATTTATATGGGTTTTATGGGTTTTCAGCGGTTTTCAAGGTGTTTAGAATATTTTTTCTCATGGTTTTAAGGGTTTTTTGGTTTTCTATGTTTTCTTAGTGTTTTTATGGTTTTAATGTTATTTATGATTTAAGGTATTTTATGGCCTTTTATGATTTTATGTTTATTATGTTTTTTTTGGGATGATGAGGGTTTTAGTGGTTTTATGGTTTAAGGGTCTTTATTGTTTGTAATTCTTTTTAGGGTTTCTAGGGGTTTAAATTTTTTTAGGTTTCTATGGGTTTCATTGGGTTTTTATGGTATTTAGGGTTTTTTATATTTTTAGGGAATTTTTAGGCCTTTATATAATTTTTATAGTTTTTAGGGCTTTAGGGTTGTTCAGGTGTTTTAAGGGTATTTAATATTTTTTGGTTTTTTAAATTTTTTTAGTTTTTTATGGTTTTTATGTTTTTTAGAGTTTTCTAATGTTTTTAGGTTTTAAAATGGATTTATATTTTTAGTGGTTTTGGGGTTTTTATGGTCTTTTATGGTTTTATGGGGATTTTTATGGTCTTTATGGGTTTTAGGGTATTTTAGTGTTTTAGGGGTTTTATTGGTTTTTATGATTTTTAGTGGGTTTATGTTCTTTTAATTTTTAAGGTTTTCATAGGTTTTTTCTTCGTTTTTATGGGATTTTATGTTTTTATGGATTTTTCTAGGTTTTATGATTTTTATGGTATTTTAGATATTTTATATTTTGATGATTTTTAGTGTTTTTTGGGTTTTTTTAAATTTTTTAGGGATATTATGGTGTTTTGGAATTTTTAACGTTTTTGTGGTTAAAATGGTTTTTATATTTTTTTATTGGTTTAGGGGTTTTATGTGTTTTAGGGGTTTTTATGTTTTTTAAGGGTTTATAGTAGTTAGTATTTTTTATTTTCTTTAGCAATTTTTTTTGGATTTTAAGTGTTTTATGTTTTTTAAGGATTTCCTAGCTCTATTCATGGTTTTTATAGTTATTAAATTTTTTTGGGATTTCATCAGATTTTTTTAGTATTTTGATTATTTTTCGGAATTTATGGTTTTGATATTTTTAGGGTTTTTGGGATTTTAGGGTTCTTAGGGTTTTGTGTGTTTTTTTTCTTTTATATATTTTTTAGTTTTTAGTTTTTTAATAACATTTAGAGTTTTTTGATATTTTTATGGGTTTAAATGGTATTTATATATTTTTTAGGTTTTTATGTTTTTATGGGATATTATGGTTTTCTCTAATTTTAGGGGTTTTATGGGTTTTATGGGTTTTAGGGTCTTTTTATAATTTTTTAGGGTTTTATGGATTTTTCTGGATTTTTATAGGTTTAATAGTTTATTAGATATAAATTTTATCTTAGTGTTTTTTATCTATTAAGGGTTTTTAAGGATTCTTATGAATTTTTATAATTATTAAGATTTTAGTGGTTTTATGTAATTTGACCGTTTTTATGGTTTTTTAGTGGTTTTTTGGTTTTTATGTTGTTTGAGGTTTTTAGGTTTTTAAGGGTTTTATGTTTTTCTATGTTATTAATGTTTTCCAAATAATTTTCATTGGTTTTTGTGTTTTTTATGTTTTTTGGAATTTTTAGGACTTTTTAAGGATTTTTTTTCGATTTTACGGATTTTATGAATTTTTAGGGATTTAGGGTTTTTTAGGTTTTTATGGAGTTATTTGAGTTTCAAGGGTTTTTTTAGTTTTTATGTGTTTTAATTTTTTTAGAGTTTTTTAACATTTTATATGGGTTTAAATGGTTTTTATTGTATTAAGTGTTTTGTAGGGTTTTTAGGTTTTAAAGGTTTTTTAGGGTTTTACATGTTTTTAGGATTTTAAGGTTTCCTAGGGGGTTTTCAAGTATTTAGGGGTTTTCACATTCATAGGGATTTTTAGGTTTGTTATTTTTTTAGGGTTTTGAGGGATTTTGATGGTTTTTTGTGTTTTAGGGGATTTTATTTTTTAGGTTTCTTGGGATTTTATGTTGTTTTGCAGTAAAGGGGACATGATCGGTTCTGGTGTCTTATTAAAGAGAGTCGGTGTTGTTTAATCATATCTATTGGGTTACCTGTCTCTGTGGCCTCACCAGGTCTATAACAGGTTTATTCGCAAAGCCAGAAACACCCAACAGTTCTTGTATCCAATGATCTGTGGGCCTACTTTCCAAAGGCATGTGCTCGTTTGGTGATATGGCCAACGACACTTAAGAACTTACATTGGACGAGAGGATTGGAATTCAGGCTCATCGCACCCTTTTTTGGGGGAATTATTTCCAATTCCATGACTCTATTATAGATTTACGACGTCTTCATCTGTTCTCGAATCATTGGTTTATCCCTAAGCATAGTATCCATGAATTAACCCTGGGTTGCAAGTCACATGTATACGCATGGATCTAGAACCGTCTACATCTGAGGTTTACCATTCCTCATTGGATTAGAGATTCTGTCGAAGTTTGCATTTGTTATACAACACTAGTATCAAGCCTTTCAATTAGGCATTCGGGAGTTTAGTGTCATCCAGGGGGATAGAGAGTGACTTGAGCATCTGAATCGAACCCGTAATATCGTCTTCCTACGTATAATCATGAGAGGAATCAAAATCCATGTACTTTGGTGTCGCTTAACAGGACACATCACCTTTTAATGTCATGTGACAAGGACCCAACTGTTCCATTTAACATCATGTGGCAATGATGTCTAGAAAATAGGTTCCTAGCCAACATTGGTGCGGGACTTACGCTGAAGCGGCCCAGAGGACCCAGGGGAAATGATTTCCTGGGCTCGGGCATGGTTGGAGCTTACATGTGGTTGGTCATCCGAGTTGGGATGGAACCTTAGGGAGGTGTCATATGTACAATTATTTGGAGAATATCAAATTCCACATAGTTAATGATAGTTTGGTAAATGGATGTGGAGTGGTCGGGACCAATGGTTGTTGGGCTTGAACCTCAGGGAGGTGTCCTACATACCTTGACATTGCAAGGATCCAAGTCCATGTATTTTGGAATAGTGTGGCTCTGTTGTAATCCTTACAAACCTCTAAGTCCACGTGAGTCATGCTCAGTGTGAGAAACAGGTGGATGTGAATGATTTGACAATGCACATGCCTACTCCCACATTGGTGGGGGAGGGAGAGCCCGCGGTGGAACATGCTAGTGCAACCGCGGGTGAGGGTGCGGAACAATGAACCTTCCCAGATGAAAAGGGGGAAAGTCTATTGTCGTCCAGTGAGGATGGTGTGGGGATTACTCATGGAGGGATTCTCAGACACTCTCTTCAGGGTGGGTAGAAGTTCTCACCCCTAGGGCTCATTGAATGGAAGAGCGACTGATATTTCTCAATCCTGAAGAGTGGAGAAGAAAAAAGGGTTTCATGGGCTCGGACTCTACACTACCGTGGGTATGCGAACTCTAGAGTGCTCCAAATGTCCACTAAAGGGATGGGGTAACCCCTTCATCTCCACCTACCATGGGTATGTGAACTCATGAGGGTGTGCTAATGCACCTGAAGGTTCTCACATGTCTGTTTGATGGCTTTGGGAGAGGCCTTGGCTTGGTGATGATAGATAGCATATAGAGGAGATTTTGGAGGACTGGACTGAATTTTAAAAGTCTTATATGACTTGTGGGACAGAAACACCGAAGGCCTTGGAATGATACATGGCCATATGAGGAGTGGTGTCCTTAGCGTAGGTAGGTGCTACGTGGATGAAGCGGTCGTCCGCCTACCAGTGGGGTACGTGGATTGAGCGGCCGTCTGCATACTAGTTTGGTATGTAGACTGAGGGGCACCCTGCATACTGAAGTGGTACGTGGCTTCAGGTTTGGTATGTGTACCAAATTGGTATGCGGTGCTGGAGTCCGTGTGAGTGATGACGACTGGGAGCGGTGCCGGTCAGGGCTTCTTCTACATAGGAGGGTGCTATGCGGCACGCTGGATCAAAGAAGGGTCATAGGCTCCCCGGTTCATGGGGAGTGTATCCGCGTAGGGGCCATGGTTTACTATTTACCAATTTTAGGTTCGTGGTTTATCAATTTACTTATGCGTTATTCATTTATTAACAATTCATCCCATTTTATACCTGTTGCTCATTCGTGAATCTGAACTTTGTGGTCCGTGAAATCTTAAGCACCCAGAAGCCTCTTCCATCACCAAAATCCGATTTCCAAGAATCCAATCCTTAATCTGCCCATCCCTTTATTCTCCCCTTGACATCCTTTTAATTTCGGGTGGGAAAGGTTTGTATCTATGGTCATGTGACACCTTTTCTAGAGGCCCATGACAGGAAACCAGACCTACTGATGACTTAGTCAACTCGAGGTTTGCAGGGTATATTGAATGAACCTTTCTCGCGAACCAACTCGATCACGGGGGGTGCTTTGTGGCCACATAGGGTTTTTCCTCTGTTTCATTAATGAAGTTATGCACAGAGGGGGTATTATACGTCTGTGTTTTGGTCTAACCGCTCTTCGTTGGGCATTTGGTTCACGCCCGAGTAGGAGCTATGCCTCCGTTTCGCGAACGACAGCATCTGCGGGTGGTGCAGTTCACCAAAACGACCACATACCATTGATGATAAACTGGTACGTAGACTGGTTCGGTCCTTTACCAATTCATCTGACCATTCTTCATATTTTTCCCAAATTATTGATGAAGACTGTGTAGATTCTTCCACTTATTTTAAGGGAGTATCTTCCATTCCTTTTGCATATTTTTTTTCTCAAGACCCTAGAAATGCCCCCCATCGAAATGGGGTCCAATCAGAATGAAGAGGAGCCTATTATAATGGAGAGTAGTCCAGAAACTAGAGAAGTTTGTGGTAGATAGATGGACCCAGTGGGGAACCATGCCTATATAAAAGGGTCTATGTAAATTATCCTTTACCAGGTCCTTTGGCAAAAATCTCTCTGGTTCCCTGCTTCTGTGCACCGCCTCTGCATACAGCTTCCTTCGCAAACCGCTTTTTCCTCAAACCAACATCAAATTCCGCAAAATGATCCTCATACGTGCTTTCCCCCATCTGGGAACTAACTTCCCAGCCATAAACTAAACTTTAACAACATTAAAAAGTAACTCACGGAGGGCCGTATAGGGTTAACGCTAAGCGATTCAGTGGTCTACAGACTAGAATTATCTTTCAAACTTTGAAATTTTCATTTTGAACTTCATTTACGTCCCGAAAAATGAGAACCCTCATAGGGGCTTGGTATGTGGTCCACGGGCCATTGCTCTGTGGTCCAGGATACCATGGACCTCGTCTGCATACCACTGGTTTTTGGAATATGGGTATCTCAAACCAGCTCTGGGGTTAGTACTCGGGGAGTACTATTCATTCCATTTGTAGAGCCTTTGCCAAATATTTTTATTTTTCCTGAATGTTTTCCTTTGGACTAAACCTTGATATAGTTTCTTGGTACAGGAAGAAAACATGGTTCCCCAAGATCTGTTACTGAATTGATAAAGACGAGGTCCACCATGGAAAAAAATGGTGATGATAATCTTCCAACACATGACATTCCCCACGATAGCTTTCTGACGGCTTTCTTGACGTCAGATCTCTTAGCTAATCCGTTATCTGTACAGTTGCTACTTTAAGATTTTGGTCTTCCTACTGACGTACCTCTGCCACTACCCAACCCTAACCTTCATTTCATCCATTTAGAAGCAATCTAAGTTCATGATTGCGCCAAAAGTTCCCCAGTAGGAGAAATCATTTCCACTCCGATTAAGAAGAACATTGTCATACTATGAGGCTCGGCATGGACTCAGGGAAGATGCAGGTACCATGATGATACCCAGAGGATAGATGTCCAAGAATACCCATCCATCATCAGTATCTCCCAAGATAATCATAGTGGAGAATGGAGCACTAAGTGGGATTTGCGGGTCATAGGATGCTTCTCTAATGAGTGGGACTGAGCGTTCTGGGTGCATCAAACCTATCTGGAGTGATCTGAGCAGTTGTAGGCAGTGGGCTTGCACCATGAAGCTAGGTGTCTCAGTTTGAAATCTTCTCTCCAGGAAAAATCCTTCCGAAAATGATGAGTCGCCGGTGTTAGAGTACCAACACCTTCCACCTATTTCATGGAGAAGTGGGGATCAGTTTGTGGGAAATTTATCAGCTTGGAGGTATTCCTATCCTCGGAGAAATGTATGATGAGTTTCTCCCAACTGCTTCCATGTGGAATGATACCAATCATGTGTATCTTTTGATGAGGCGTTTTCCAGTTACTGTGGAGTAATTACTGGGTTATCCTCTTGAGTCATGTTCCCTCATCTTTTTTGAAGTGTGGATTATATTATTCTTTCAGATGAATGATCCCAGGATGAAGGAACGCGGCAGTCGAACTCACCCAACTCGTCAATCCCTCCAAACTCCAGGGTGATATTGTGCTACCATCGAAGCAGGGTGGTATTCCTCATGGTTATATATGCTTTGGACCGTCATTTCACCTAAGATTAGGTTAGCAGGTTTCTTCTCCATTTTATTAAGCAGATGTATTTTCCAATCCCATGACACATTCAACAGGGTTTGGGCCCACACTTTGATGCTGGTATCCATGTTGGCAGAGGTCCGATCTATTAATTTTTCCCTTCCTACCATTTCCCGACCTTATGAATTATTAGTACAGATTTAGAAAGGAAGGTCTCTGCACCGTCTCCGTGGACCATTCCAATTTCTCTACGGGAGGATGGCAGAACAAAACCTCTATTATTACTATTAGCATACTGCATGGGTTCCCTATTCTGACATTCATCCAGCTATCCTCAGCCTTTCATCTATTCATCCCCGGAATCTGACCATTGCCAATGCAGTCGAGTCGTTGAATGACACTTCTTACTTCTTTTTCACACCACATCCTACTCCTCTGGATCCTTGAGAGGTGAAAAGGATGGATATTTTGAATAAGGTTCATACCTCATGAATCCTCGGGACAGGATTCTCACCACACATGTATATAGAGTAGTAATTTTTGAACCATACCTCCCCTACCAATTCACCAGGAATTTTGGATGCCTTCCATAGACCGCATTGCTTCCGGTTATTCAACTAAGGGGAGAAACTCATCATGTGGTTCTCTATAAATTGTGTCTTATGATGATGCCCAAGGGTGATGCTAGATAATTCATCATTCTCAACATGACAGGTCACACCTTCATGTCGTTAGAGTATTCTCGACTATGGGTTGATTGTTAACTCGGGGGGATGATGAAAGCACCAGTTCGGCAGGTACAGAAACCCTTGACAATTTCTTGTCCTGTTCTTGCCCTGATAACAACACAACACATTCCCTTTGTCACGAGAGGTACAATAACCACACCTTCTTCTTCCATACCATTAGAAACTAGATGGATACACCTACTACTCCCTCTCCTGTGGTGAGAAGGTGCTTGATCCGTCGTCAAAAGAATATGAAAGGGATTTCATCAGTGAAACCCATTTCAGTGGGGATTGATTTTAGACTGCACCCCTCCTACGGATAACAACCAAGATCTTCATGGGACAAGTACCATCCAAGTATCAACAATCATCCCGGAGGTCGCGGTTAGTCCTCTACCTTCGGCACCAGTGGCTGGGCCATCTGAGGGAAAAGAGATTCTCCCACCTTGGGTGACTAGCCTTAGGTCCCTCCCTACTCCTACGACGGCACTTCCAATGTATACATATGTGGTGGAATGGGAGGATCAAAGTGCCAGTGTCACTGTGAGACACTAGTGCACAAAGAGACATGGTGCCAGTTATGTTCTCTCACCGTGGAGACACCACTAGTCAATTTCTCTAAAGATGGTGACAATTTTCAGTAGTTATTTGTTGATATAGGATCTAGTGGCTATGATTATCAGCACTTTCACTTCCTTATTTACCAAATTGTCATTTATCGAGAAAACCTCACCTCCTATGAGGACATGATGGCCTCGTTTAATTCTTCCCATCACCAGGATGCACCCTTCAAAGACATTTCCAATGTATTTGATCATCTAATGGCTAAGGAGGTGAAGGCCCATGATTTGGTGGAGGCTTGAGAGGAGGAGTTGTAGGAATGCGAATCCCACATAGCCAGGTTAAGGGAGAAACTATCCTCTTTGCGATCCAATCAAGAAGCTATCCAGAAGAAAGGGTGGGACCTTAATGCTGGTATGGAGTGGGTGCGTCTGATGGACAAAACCGAAATAGAGGAAAGGAATTCTTTGGAATAGACCATCAATGACCCACTTCAATCATTGACTATCCTTTTGGAAAGGGCAAACTAGGCCCTATTGTAGTTCTTTCCCAAGCTACGACATGTAATCCCCCTTTTTTGTGCTCTGGAGAGACTCTAAATTGGTGATGTTCCTCCATTTTTTCTAAACCTTATTAAACTGATTTATCGTTTAAATATATCTTCTCTATCTCTTCCTGAGAGGATTATTTCAATCAAGTGTTAATTTTTAATCCATGGCTTGAAATCAAGAAACCGAGATAAATGAATCGAGCTCTTTTTTTTCTAGAGCCAAGGGACTTTGTGACCATAGTTTGACTATTTCTAGGGTTTTATAGGAAAACCCTACAAACTTTCTATCTTTTCTGATGATACTCTATTTTTTTCCTAGGCCCATTTATTGTGGACTTAGAAGGTATAGCTCGAATTTTTCTTAGGATACCCTTTGTGGGTTTTCAACCTAACAGGCTTTGTGCCTCCGGAGTTATTTCTTATCAATGTTTTGTCATGGCCATGCAAGGCATAGGCCTAGTGAGATGATACTCAATTTTTACCGAGAAACCATTTCCGGGTTTTCATCTTGGCGAGTTTCATACCAGTTTCTATGAGATGCTTAAAGTCCTTCAAACAAGACTATCATTACTGATGGTTTAGGTCGAACAGCTTTGACGAAATATAATGGGGTGAGGGCCCTAATGAGGTTTTTACTTATTGTGAATGCCATAATACCTTTCAAATGTATATAGTGGGAAATTTTCAATCAATTTTGAACAGCATGCAGGGCATTCCACCAGGCGTAGAAGCCATATTGGTGTATAGAGGTAGGAGAAGCACCGCCTAAGGAAGACATTCCATTGATAGACTAGCCAGGGGTGATCAGTATGCATAGCCATTGAGGGCATGGTATGCATAGTTGTACGAAGGTGTCCTTAAGTCAATGAATGTCTTTTTCTGATGGTTGGGTAACTTTATGGAACTTAGGATTATGAAGACCGCCAAAGGTGGATCAAAAGGGACATGGTGTCTGAAGGGTTTGGGGTTGTCCATACAAATCATTAATATGGATATAAGACATCTCCTACACATACTTGGTTATCATAAAGAAGGGTTGGAGTTTGACATAGTTTAAAGTCATGTAGTTGGGATATTCTTTCAAAATGGAATGGCTTTCTCCAATTCCCAAGAATATATCTCGAAACATCACACCATACTCAGATGTGGTTGTGGAAAGGGTTGTAAACTTCTGCTAATAGATTTTTTGATTCTCGGGATGGATATGAGGGCTCAGAGGCCTAGAGACATTTTAAAAGAATCATTTCTTAAGGAAGACGTTCCTTTGGAAGACGGGCCATGGGAAACAATATGCAGAGCCCCTGGGGGAATGGTTTGAGTAATCATGAAAATGTGTCCTTAAGTTAATGATTATCCATTTCTGATGGCTGGGTAACTTCATGGATGTTCATATTATGAAGACCACCAAGGGTGGTTTATGGGAGTTTGGTTATTTCTGGTTACATAGTGTGATTCAGGAGGAGGTTGTGTCTGGATACTAGAGGAGAATTTTGGGATACAATATCCCAGTATTGGGTGAAGTCATCCCTCACACGCAGGTGTGAAATGATTATTTGTGATGGATTAACCTGTGCACTGACGAAGAGATGGAGGCCTCCTTTCCCGACTAAACCTGTGAAGAGTTCATTCAAGACCGTGGAATTTAACGTCATGCAGAAAGGACAATCTATGGGTAGTTTAATGTCATACGATATGGAAAATCTTTGTGTAAGTGTCATACATTAAGGACTAGGAACATCAAATTTTTTTCTTTTTTTAGGGGTGGCTGGGACAAGATATATAAATCCCAGTGTCACTTTGTATTGTACATGGGTAAGAATCAATCCGTATGTAGTTCTCAAAGCCCTTGTAATTCAAAGGGACTTCTAGAAAAAAATATGATTTTTACACAGGAGGGGGGAAATTTTTCATGGCGGCTGGGCCAGGATATAGAAATATCAGCGTCTCCACTTATCCTGCAAGGGTAGGAATCAAGCTGTACGTAGTTCTTTGAACATGAAACAGTAGAAGAAAAATAATGGGAGACCAATGTTTTCGTGGGTAAAGAAATTGTTTCATTATGTAGTTTAAATTCATGAAACTAATACATCATTATGTTAGTTTGGGGGTCATAGAGCTCGAGCCCACAGTAATTGCTTCCAAATAGGGGCACATGCTATGATTTGTTAGTAGAACTGACCTGAATGTGGATGGGAGCCTCTAGCATGCTCCTCAAGGTGGAAAATCTTGGAAAATTTGAAATCACAGTATCAGGATTATTGGATATTGGTTTAGGGTTATATAATTAAGATCGGAAGACACAGTTTATAATCATGTCATAGGGACAATGTATCATGCAGTTTAACATTATGCAGTAAGGATGCTCTACTATGCAGTTTATTGCCATGTAATAAGGAAATTCTGGGCTTGGTAGTTTAACATCTCGCAGCTCGGATGAAAACTACTTTTATGGTTACACAAAATATTTCTTCATAAATAATTCATTTTAGGAGTAGTGGTGAGCAACCCATCCATGGAGATTAGGGCATATACTCCATTGGATAGACCTTGTGTATGATGTATGGTCCCTCCCACTTTGTCTTTATCTTCAGTGGATTCTTTCCAGGTATCATCGGTTTCTAGAGGACCAATACCATTTCTCCTTTGAGGAAAGACTGAAGATGACCCTTTTTATTGAAGGATCATGCAATCTAATTTTGATATACTTCCAGTTGGTGCAAAGTGTGCAACAACATCACATCCGATCACACCAATTCATCAAATTTATTTTCTGTTTTCACATTGTCAGAAAATTGATCA
Source organism: Viscum album (assembly GCA_963277665.1). Classification (NCBI taxonomy): domain Eukaryota; kingdom Viridiplantae; phylum Streptophyta; class Magnoliopsida; order Santalales; family Viscaceae; genus Viscum; species Viscum album. Next base: position 1,304,128,418 of record OY728157.1, read on the forward strand.
CAAATGGAAATACATAGTGACGAAAATTGGAGCTCAATGGGAAGAACTGCTTCCATTCCGTATAGTAATGAGTATAGAGTAGCCTATGTAGTGGTGTGAGTTTTGGTTTGATAGGCCCACAATGCATTAAGAAGTTTTTCTGTCCATGAATTCTTTTCTTTGTCCACCATTTTTTTGTAGTATGTAAGATATGGTATTGTTTAACGACATTATATGTTTAGTGGAAACTGCATTGTAGTGGGATGAATAGTTGGTTTTTGATATCATATTCATGGTATAGTTTCTTTAATTAGGCAGAACATAAGTTGGTGTTGTTTTCCGTTATTATTGTATGAGGGACACCAAATCTAGTGATGATATTGGATTTCACGAAGTTGATGATGCTTTTTTCCCTGACTTCATTTAGGGGTGCATCTTCTACCCACTTGGAAAATAAGCCGGTTGCTGTGAGAATATATTTAAATTTCATGAATATGGAAGGAGGATATAGTCCCATGATGTAAATTACCCAGATTGCAAATGTCCATGAGTACATAGCTTGGTGAAGTTTCTCTAGGGTCTGATGAATGAAGTTGGCATGAAATTGGAAAGAGTTTCATTTCATGGTAAAGTTCGCACAATCTAGTGCCAGGGTGGGCCAATAGTATCCAAGCTTTCGAATCTGATTAGAAAGCTTGGTTCCCGATTGATGTGCTCCACACACTCCTACATGCACTTAATTAACAATGGAAACCGTCTCTTTTCCATTAATGCATCTGATAAGGACTTCATCAAGGCCTTTCTTGTAGGGGACCTTCTACTGGATCGTGTCACCATATAGGACAAAATTGACTACCCATATCCATATTTTCTCTCTTCCATCCCTATCTGATGGATGTTCTCCCCTTTGAAGGTAGTTCATAGTGGGGGTCATCCAGCCGGTAGCGGGAGCATATGGATTAGGGACAGGGATGAATTCGTTGATTTCTTCTGCATTTGTTTGAATATATGGAAAGACCATTCGATGGTGAGCAATGATGATAACTGTTTCATCCTAGTCTGGGTCAGCTTGGGTTGTGGCCGCAGTGGCTAACACATCATCCTAGTCATTCAGAGACTGGGTAACATAGATCAATGTCGGTTCTATGGGAAACTCTTACATTAACCCTCTGACGTGGTAAAACAGGAGGATCAGCCCCTCCTTCTTAATAGCATAGTCACCATTGACTTTCTTGATGACTAGTTCTAAGTCACCTTTTACTTTAAGGTGTTGTATTTGCACTTGAAGTGCAATCTCTAGACCGGCAATAAGGGATTGGTATTCTGCCTCATTGTTTGTACATCCTTCTAACAAGAGGAAGGAATATTGAAAAATTGCCTGCTCTGGGGATATGAGAATGACTCCCAGCCCCACCTTGTTAATCATAGCGTCTTCCATTCTTTTACCCATTGGGATTCTGGATGTTCCATCAAAGTACATTTACAACATTCAGGAATCCTTTTGCAGAGAGAATATTTCTTTGTCAGGGAGTTCTACATTTGATGAGGCAGTCTCTATCGAGCGATGATCTACCAGAAAATCTACCAATGCTTAGCCTTTGATATATTTTTGAGGCACAAACCGGATGTCAAACTATTTTAGGATGACTACCCATCGGGATAGGCGTCCGGTCAACATTGGACGACTAAGGATGTACTTAAATGGATTACTGTGTGAGATTATATGGAATTCATGATGTTGTAGATAATTTCACAACTTCTGGACCGTGAAGACTAGATCCAAATAGATCTGCTCGATATTTGAATACTGGGTATCAACCTCAATCGTGTTTTGGCTTAGATAATAAAGGTTTTTTTTGCAACTGGCATCATTCTGTTGCATGAGGAAGGCTTCTAGTGACCGTTCTAATTCATTTAAATATATGGTAAGTGGCCTTACTTCAACTAGTGACATGAGAATCAGTGGAATCAAGAAGAACTGCTTGAGTTTGTCTAATGCCTTTTGGAAATCATCTATCCATTGGTATGTAACTCCCTTCTTCATCAACATAGTAAAGGGAAGACATTTTCCTGTGAGGTTTGATATAAAACACCTTATATAGGCCAAGTTTCCTTGGAGTTCTCTCAGCTCAGTGAGGTTGCGGGGTGGTGGAAAACCAAGTATAAGATTTGTCTTCTCATGGTAGATTTCGATGCCATGATGGCGTATGACAATGCCGAGAAATTTTACTAAGGTAACCCTGAAGGGAAATTTCAAGGGGTTCACCTTTAGGCCATGTTGCCGAAGTTTGCTAATGTAACAACCTGAATCTGAGGCCCCTCAACTGGTGCCCCATGCTCAGTTCGCCACATGGCCTCAAGAGAATTTCCCCAAGCGCTAGAGGCTGCCAAAAAGAAGTGAGGGCCTTGGTAAGTTATTGGGGGAAACTATACCCTCATTTGGTAAGGTATAAAAGGTACAAGAAATAACAGTCAATAGTAGAAGCAGTAAACAACATACAACAAATAAAACTAAATAGTGGAAGCAATGTATAATATAATAATGATGCATCATGGTACATGTATCTACGGAAAGCAGCAAACACAACAACGTGCTGAAATAAAACTGAGAACAAAGCACTAAAAGTAAACAACAACTCCAGCAGCATCCCAAGCCTAAGCTCGGTCCTATGCTTTCCAGCCCTAACCAGCAATCATCTACCTGCAGTTGAAGGGCCATAATCCCTATCCACACCTGAAAACATATAACCTATTTGGGTCAAAAAACAGTAACCAAACAGGGTATGAGACTAATCTCAGCAGGCAATCACTACAAGATCTGTGCCCAACTGTCTGTGAGCAATATAACAAAAGTAAAGGAAATAAATGCAGATGAGAAACATAAGTACTATAAAGTAAACAATCCAACCAATCTCTATTAACATTTATCTATTAATTTAATTCAATCATTAAATTATCAACCAAGGAATCTAGAAAATAGCTCTATATTCTCAAGGCATAGCAAGTAACACAACAGGTATCTCAGCAGACTACCTAAACTACGAGCAGTACGAAACACAAGATTGTTCTTTGGCATGGTGGACTCATCACAACCAACCAAACAATATTCACACTGACTCTCTGGGTGGCTCATACTGGCAGACCCCTATAGTCAAGTAATCATACAAAGGCACAGACACTTTGGGAATCTCTCACCATCAATTCCCTTATGGTCTTGCAATGATAGCTATAGACTCTATGAGGAAGCACTTACATCTAATTATTCTTATAGTCTTGATATGTAACTAAGGACACTCTATGGAATCACAATGTCCCATTCCCGTAGGTCCTTCGAACGATTATAATTTATAACATACTCTCTAGGGAAGCCCTTAATCATCAATTCCCTCTTTAGTCTACCGCACTAGGTTCACACATCCCCGAGCAGTCTAGTCGTGTGTAATCGAATGTCAGCAGCCCTAAGTAAGTTTAACAACTACTTGGATAATAGCTACAATGCATCAAAATCATATAAATAGTAGATAATACATGAAATCAATTATTCCATGGTAGGAAAACACTACAACAAGGTATGCCTCACAGGAATCCTAAGCCAGACGATGATAAACAGCCAAAAAAGGCAGAACACCCATGGGGTGATACTCATACATGTTAACATGAAATTATCAATCATCTAATAACCTCAAGCATACATTTAATATAAGGTAGATAATAGTACATGATCAAACACCTTACCCGAGATACCCGATATATGGGTATCTGACACTTTTGCACAAAAAACTCAAAGACATTCAATGTAGGACAACAAACCACCTACCTCAATCCTAGTAGATCGATATACTTGAACCTTGGCCTATGAATCAGCCTAGAATAGAGAATATCTACAAAAACGTCTAAAACATTCAACCTCTGATAACTCTCACAAGAGAAGGAATCATGAAATGTGGCCAAATAAGAACCAAGAACTCACCGCTGTGATTATATTGCAACCGACGATGTTCGATTCGGATGACCAGTGAATGATTGGAGGCATGGATTATATTTGGCCCCCTCTAATGCTCTGTACGTAATTAGGAGGATAAGAAGATGAAAATAGGTTTAAGACATGACCCCAATCCAATTAATGAAATAAAAAGTAAAGTACATGGTGTGTACTTCATGAGAACATGGCATGTACTCACCTTTTCTGTATACCGCATTAAGTGGACTCCACATCACCGGTACACACCATGTGTGTGGCCCGGACATGGACATCACATGGCCTCACGCGGGAGAAAAGTACATGGTGTGTACTCATAAAGTACACAACATGTACTTAGAAAATTTCCAGATTTTCATCTTCTACTAAAAAACGACCAAAAAGGAAAAACATACCTGAAACAAAGATCCGGGTTCTTACAAAATTCCCCCCCTCAAATAAATTCGTCCCCGAATTTCCCTACCTTGGTGGAGAAGAAGAAACCACGAACAACTCTGGCCACTATGATCGCATATCAGCCTCCCTCTCCCAAGTCTCATTCTGTACACGGTCGTGCTACCATAGCACCCGTACCCGAGGAACATACCGGCCACAGAGTATCTTTGCACTACGATCAAAAATCCTGATAGGATGCTCCTCAAACAATGCATCCTACTCCAGATCAACCTCCTTGGGTTGAAAAACATAATATTGGTATGAGAAATAGTGGTGAAGCTGAGAAACATGGAAGACGTCGTGCATAGCCCGGTACCGCTGAGGCAACTCAACCTATAAGCAACAAGCCCGACTCTCTTCAGAACCTCAAATGGAATGACGTATCTCAGTGAAAGATTACGCTTTCTCCTGATCCTCTTGTGTCCCAACCTCAGGGTAACACATATGAATACCTGATCCCCTGCCTTAAACTCCAAAGGTCATCTCTGCTGATCAGCATAATATTTCTGCCGATAATGTGTAGTATCCACCCTTTTTTGAATCATCTCCACCTGCTCTTTGGTCTCATGAACAAGAAGAGGTCCCAAAATAGCTGTCTCTCCTTCCTCCATCCAACACAAGGGTGATCGGCACGACCTACCATACGATGCCTCGTAAGGTTCCATCTGAATAGTTGCTTGAAAAATATTATTATAGGAAAACTCCACTAGAGGTATATGTATCTCCCAAGAACCTCCAAAATCAAGGACATATTCTCATAGCATGTCCTCTTGCACCTGAATCGTGTGTTCTAACTAGCCATCTATCTGGGATGGTAAGTTGTACTCAGAAGTACCTATGTACCCAAATCCCTCTGTAGCCCTTTCTAGAAATGCGATGTGAAGCGGGCATCCCTATTTGAAATGATAATACTCGGAACCCCATGTAAGCGTACAATCTCACGGATGTACAACCATCCAAGATCATCAACACTGAAGGTCTCATTAATCGACAAGAAGTGTGCAAAATTCGTGACCCTATTAATGACAACCCATACTGCGTCATTCCCCCGAGGCGATCTCAGTAACCCTGTCATGAAGTCCATTGCGACATGATTCCACATCCACTTGGGAATGGGTAGCTGCTGTAAAATCCATGCTCGTCGCTGGTGCTCTACCTTCACCTACTGATATATGGAACATCTCATGACAAAACCAGAAACATATCTCTTCATACCTGGCCACCAATACTTGCGGTGTAGATCATGATACATCTTGGTGACGCCAGGAGAACTGCCCAGACTGAGGAATGAAAATCTCACATCATTTCCTCATGTATATCTGCTGGCACCCATACGCATCCCGGGAAAGGAAAGATCTCATCCTCTTCTATGGTCCATATAGGAATAGGGTCCTCTCCTGACACTCTTTCCAGTAGGACTACGCCTTCAGAATCTGATAACTGCCTCATTCGAACTCGGTCGAGAAGCATATAGGTAACAGCTACAGAATATAGGAATTTCTACCCCTGTCTGTCATGAACCTCCAAATGCATCTCAAAGAAGAGATCCATAAGCTGCCACTCACTATTGGCCTCCTGAACCGCTTGTACCTGAGTCCTCCTGCTCAATGCATCAGCCACTACATTTCCTTTCCTAGGCATATAGGCAAGCTAGAAATCGAAATACTGGAGGTACTCAACACACCTCCGTTATCTCAGATTCAAGTCACACTATGTGAAGATGTACTTGAGGCTCTTGTAGTCAGTATACACCACTAAATGATCTCACAGAAGATAATGTCTCCAACAATGCAAAGCATGAACAACCAACTCCGGGTCGTGTGTAGGATAGTTCCTCTCATGTGGCCTCAACTGCCGATATCCGTACACAACAACACGATCCTCCTACATAAGCACTGCTCCGAGACCGATGCCATATGAATTAAAAAAAATCGTATCACTCTTTCCCGGCTTAGGCAAACTAGGATCGACGCTGAAGTAGATCTCTCTTTCAGCTCCAGGAAGGCTGAATCATAGGCTTCTGACCAAACATACTTCACCCCTTTCATCTTCAAGCCCATCAATGGAGCTTCTAGTTGTGAGAAGTCTTGTATAAACCGCATTTAGTAACCAGCAAGCCCTATAAAACTCCATACCTTTAAGATGTTCTTCAGCTACTCCCAGGTGACTACTGCTCTCACCTTCTCTGGGTCTACTAATACTCTTGTCTCTGAGATGAAATGACCCAGAAAGTGAACCTCATCCATCCCAAATTGGCACTTTGAGAGCTTAGCATATAACTGATGCTTCCTCAGTGTACTCAAAACGATCTCAAGATGGGTAGCATGGTCACGTCGAGTGTGAAAGTACACTAAGATGTCGTCCATGAAAACCACCATGAAGGAATCCAAGTAAGGATGGAAAAATCAGTTCATCAGCACCATGAAAACTGCTGGCATATTCGTGAGACCGAACGACATAACCAAATACTCATACAGACCATACCTGCTTCAGAAGGCTGTAAGAGGTATATCTGATGGTCTGACACACAACTAATGGTAGCCAGATCTCAATTCAAACTTAGAGAACACTCTGCATCCTTGAAGATGATCAAAGATATCATTTATCCGTGGAAATGGATATCGGTTCTTGACTGTCAACTGGTTCAGATTCTGATAATCCACACAAAGCCTAAGGGTGCCTTCTACCTTCTTCGCAAACAGGTCAGGACAACCCCAAAGAGAAGTATTGGGTCGGATGAAACCCCTTGTATGCAACTCCTACAACTACTTCTTGATATCCTTCAATTCAGGTGTAGCCATCCTATAAAGAGGAATGGATACCGGTGCCGCTCCTGGCACAAGCTCAATAGAGATGTCTACCTCTCACTCCGGAGGCAACCCTGAAAAGTATTCTGGAAAGACATCTAGAAATTGATCAACCACTGGAGGAAAAGTAACCTAAGAAGTCCCTTGGTCATCCAGATATAAGCTAGAAATATGGGTCGTAACACCTCCCAACCCATGATGCTCTGGTCTAGCTTTTCTCACCAGGTCATCCCATTCGCCCTTATGAAGAAAATATGTTCCCTCTAGTGATTTGAAACTCACCCTAAGGTGATATAAATTGACATAGGCCTAGAAGGGAACTAACCAGTCCATCCCAAGAATGACATCATAGCCTATCATCTCCAAAACATAGAGACTCCCTGAAAAACAATATCCACCATCCTTAAGGGGGCTGTCAAAGAACTGATGCACGCTAGTAGTTCTAATTCCCAAGGGGGTGTTTAGCGTCATCATATCCTCAGATGTTTAAATAGTAAGTCTAAGTCTTTCCACAGTATGCACAGAAATAAAGCTATGGGATTCTCCTATATAGAAAAGTGAAGAGGATAAAACTAAGGCTACTAAAATTATACCTCAAACTGTAGAAGGTCTATGATCCTTCTCTTGAGGAATCTGCTTTACAACAAGAAATCTGGCCTATACCGCGACACTGCGTAGCAGCCTGAGATCCCTGTACTGCTCCTCCATGAGCCTGACCACTATGTTCACAGCCTCTACCTTGGGCTAAATGACATGAAGAACTCCAGTCCTCAGTCTACTGCAGAACTGGTAATCATTCTCCTATACATGGAGTCGAAACTGATCCTCCTTTACTAGCAGCTGGCAGAAGAACCTTGTAGAAGTGCTGCAGATGACCCATCTTGCCGCATGATCGGCACTCCACTGGGTCCCTCAGGCACTGGGGCTTCTTATTCCCACTCCTTCCACACTGATAACACACCAATTAGTTGCTATAGGTAAGATCCCATCTACTAGAAGGAATACCTCACTTCTTTGAGTCACCTCATGTAGACTCTCGATGGCACTTCCTGCTGTCTGTCTGGAGAGAATCAGCCCTAGATATTGAACCACCCTAGTCCACAGCTCCAACCTTCCTTAGGTTTCTCTTCGTAATAAGCATTTGGTTGACTATCAGAGTGATATATGTCAACTTAAAGATGTTCTACTGTGACCTGATGTCCGGTCTAAGGCCTTCATCAAACTTACTTGACAAAAACAGCTCTTCATTCCCCAGAATGGGAGTGAAACGCTATAACTCTGTAAAGCTGGAGGAATACTCCATAACTATGAGAGTACCATACTACAGGTTCATGAACTCTCTGGCTCTATCAGCCCTCAGTGTCACTAGGTAGAAGTAGTCATAGAACGTAAGCTGAAACTCATCCCAAGCCCTAGCCTATTGGCACTCTATCTGCGAAACCACATCACACCATCTCTTGGTGGAATCTCGCAGCATATAAGTCGCGAGCTTCACTCTCATATCTGGAGGTGTCTCTAAATGCTCGAAGATGGATAGCATGGATTCTAGCTATGACTCTATATCATGTGGTCCTCTATCCCCTGTGAATGTGGGAGGGTGCTGCTACTGAAAACCCCGAATCAGCTCTACCATAGACGGGGCAGGATGCTGAGCTCCATGGAAGGTATGCATGAATCTCATGAAACCCTCTCCGAACTGAGCATCGGAACCAGTGTTTGGAATCACTACAGGTTCCATGTCTGGAATGATAGGAGGAAATGCTGGTAGTCCATGATCTACCGTATCAGGTGTACGGTCACTGCCTGGTTCCTGACATTCAATGGGAGGACGACTTGGTGCCATAGTTCAGAAAGGTCAAAAACACACCTTCATTAACGATGAACACATATGAAACATAAGAGAGAAAAAAAGAATAGGAGAGAAAAACCTTATAATTTGGGAAAACATGACTACACGGCGTGTAGTACTACTACACAGCGTGTTTCTTAAAAGTTTACCCTCAGTGTGTACCTTGGCCTTACATGGCTGTGTAAATCACCCAGCTACACGTCGTGTTCCTAAACTACATGGTGTGTACTAAAACTTTTCCTCCCTGCCCGTTCACTCCTACACGGCTGGGAACATTGACTGTCCTAGCAGGAAACTACACAGCGTGCTTGTCCATTACACGATGTGTCCTTAAGATCTCTCTCATGTCCGTGTCGTGAGTCACACAGACTGGTACACGGACCACTACTACACGACATGTCAAAGGAGACACAGTGTGTACTTCACATTCCTTACCTGGACTGTGTTGTTAATGACATTGCATGACACACGGTTGACACTACATGATGTGTTCCATACGGACATGGCGTGTACGCGGAAGGATAACTCCAACCCACGCTATTGGCTTCACGGCTGGCTACATGTTGAACTAAACATGGCGTGTTCCCAAGGAACACGACATGCACTTGAAGGAAAACCCCGACCCATGTTGTTCATGACACGGCCGAATACCTATTCCGAACTATAGGACGTGCTAGGCTGGTACACGGTGTGTTCCTATAGTAAACTTTACAATCCTGTGTCTCTTCCCAACATAGTTAGGGACATGGCTAAAAAATACACAGCGTGTATGCATAAAATACATGCCATGTATTCTCGGTTTTTCTGGACAATAGTCTTGGAACTGCACCAGAGCCCAGAAAACACAGAAAAAAAGTCATAAACTGCCAAATTCTGATCCGTGAGGGCCCATACTGCCCGCAAATCAAAGTTTGTCATCATAACAATGGATATTACAAGTAAAAATTATAACAACTCATGATCCACCAAATTCTGATCCTCGAGGGCCCAGAAAACCTCTAAGGCCAAAGTTTTGAATCTATGATAAAGAAGCTCTAATAAAACAATACCCTATCAACATAGCAGGTATTATAGCACAGTAGCTATCACAACAGCATGCACATTCTATAACAAATTCTATTACAACAGCATGCAAATTCTAATGAAATTTAGATGGCATAGAAAAATGCATGACATGTGATTTTCTAACAAGTTCCTATATGATGCATGAGATGGCATACCCTCATCTCATCGGGTTGCAACAAAATAGATCCACAATCATACACACAATAATAGCACAAAACAAGTGCACAACCCAACAGTGAAATCAATTAAACTGTAACATTTGCAAAAACTCAAAAATTGCAATATTCGAGGTAATGTGGCTTTTTCCCTGTACACGGGTTCTAGAATGACCGGGCACAATTATTTACCATTTACATATTCCATCCTATCCCTGTCTAATGTCGCTAAATAGTTAGTCAATTAAAAAGGAAAGAAACTCCTCTGATACCACTTTGTAACGAACCGAATATAGAGCCCCTCAACTGGTGTCATGTGCCCGATTCGCCACATGACCTCAAGCACATTTCCCCAAATACCAGAGGCTGCTGACTAGCAGCGAGGGCCTTGATAAGTTATTGGGGAAACCATTCCCTCATTTGGTAAGTTATACAAGGTACAATAAATAACAGTCAATAACAGAAGCAGTAAACAACATACAACAACTGAAACTAAACAGCGGAAGCAATGTATAATATAATAATGATGCAGCATGGAACATGTATCTAAGGAAAGCAGAAAATACAACAATGTGCTAAAATACATCGGAGAACAAAGCACTTAAAGTAAATAGAAACTCCAGCAGCATCGCAAGCCTAAGATTGGTCCTATGCTATCCTGCTCCAACCAGCAATCATGTACCTGAAGTAGAAGGGCCACAATTCCTATCCACACCTGCAACCATATAACCTATTTGGGTCAAAAAGCAGGACCCAAACAGGGTTTGAGACTAATCCCAGTAGGCAATCACCACAAAATATGTGCCCTACTGTCATTGAGCAATATAGAAAAAGTAAAGGAAATAAATATAGTAGAGAAACCAGAGTACTCTAATGTAAAAAATCCTACCAATCTCCATTAATATTTATTTATTAATTTTATTCACACATTAAATTATCAACCAAGGAATCTAGAAAACATCTCTATATTCTCAAGGCATATCAATTAACAAAACAGGTATTTCAGCAGAATACCAAAACTACAAGTAGTACGAAACACAAGCTTGTTCTTTTTCTTGGTGGACTCGTCACAACCAACCAAAAAATATTCACAAAGACTCTCTAAGTGGCTCATACTGTCATACCCCTATAGTTAAGTAATCAAACAAAGGCACAAAAACTCTAGGAATCTCTCACCCTCAATTCCCCAGCGGTCTTGCAATGATAGATATAGACTCTCTAAGGAAGAACTTACGTCTAATTCCCCCTATAGTCTTGATACGTAACTGAGGACACACTAAAGATGCACAAAGTCCCATTCTCGTTGGTCATGCAAATGATTATAATTTATAATAGACTCTCTAGGGAAGACCTTAATTGTCAATTCCCTCTTTAGTCTACCGTACCCGGTTCACACAGCCCTGAGTAGTCTAGTCTTGTGTAAACGACTATCAGCAGCCCTAAGTTAGTTCAAAAAATACTTGGATAATATCCACAATTCATCAAAATCATATAAACAGCAGGCAACACATGCAATCAATTATAACAAGGTAGGAAAACAATGCAACATGGTATGCCTCACAGGCATCCTAATCCAAACAGTGATAAACAACCAAAATAGGCGGAACACTCATGGGGTGATCCTCAAATATGCTAACAAGCAATTTTCAATCATCTAATAACCTCAATAATACATGAAATATAAGGCATATAATAATATAGAATCAAAACCCTAACCCGAGATACTCGATACATGGGTATCCGGATCTTTTGCACCAAAATCTCAAAGGCATTCAACATAGGACAACAAACCACCTACCTCAATCATAGGAGATCGATATACTTTAACCTCGACCTATGAATCTGCATAGAATGGATAAGATCTTCAAAAACTTGTAAAAAATTCAGCCTTATATAACTCTCACTAGAGAATGAATCATGAAATGTGGCCAAAGAAGAACCAAGAACTCACCGCTGCGATTCTATTCCAACCAACGGCATTTGATTCGGATAATCGGTGACGGATCGGTGGATTGGGGAATATTCTCCCTCCTTGGTCACTCTGGACGTAATTAGGTGGAGTAGAAGAAGAAAATAGTTTTAAGATGTGACCCTGGTCTGATTAATAAAATAAAAAGAAAAGTATACAGCGTGTACTTCATGAGTACATGCGTGTACTCTCCCTTTCTGTACACCGCATTAAGAGGACTCCACATCACCGCTACACACCATGTGTTTGGCCCGGAGATGTCCATCACATGGCCTCACGTGGGAGAAAAGTACATGGAGTGTACTCAAAAAGTACATGGCTTTCACTTATAAAATTTCTATATTTTTCTCTATTTCTCAGTAACGACAAAAAAAGGAAAAACATACCTAAAACGAAGATCTGGGTTCTTACAGATAAAGGCAGTTTCGTGGTATGATTGGTGATCTGAGCTCTGTCATGATAAGACCACCAATTCATTAATATAAAATTAGATGAACTTCCTAGGAATGGTTTGAAAATCTGATGCATCGCACATTGATATGCAGCGCCAGTGTTCTCCAGAACAAAGGGAATGACCTTGAAGTAAAATACTACCTAGGGGGGCCTGAAGGAATTGGATTCTTTATCTTATTTGGAAATTTTGAATTGATTATACCCAAAATATCCATCCATGAAAGAGTTATCCACATATCCAGTCATCACATCGATCAATAGTTCAGTGATCATGTTTAGGAAATCATCTTTCGGGTAGTGCCGATTGGGATCTCTAAAATCAATGCAGAAACATATATTTCCATTCTTCATTTTAACGAGGACTATGTTGGACATCCAAATGGGATATTGGACATCCCTAATGAAGTATAATTTGATGTTCATGTTGACTTCAGCCACTATCTTGGCCGTATGTGTGGGGTGCATCCTTCTCGCGACTTGCTTATATCCTCAATGATCTTCTGGCAGGCCTATGTGGAGCGTCACCACCTCAGGATCGAGTCCCTATATTTCTGTTTAATTCCAGACGAAAACATCTTGATTCTACCTCAAGAAGGATGTATATACCTCTTGTTCCTTGAAAGACATGGATGCACTAATGAGAGTGGGTCTCGGGTCTTCTTCAATACCCAAGTTTATTTCCCTGAGTTCGTCGATAATGGTCGAGATACAATCTTCAAATATAGGAGAGGAATCTCTAAGGTTATATTCCTAATATTCCCCCAAATCCTCCTCCTATTCTCCTTCTAATGGGGAGGGATCTTTTGATGTGGACTCTCCAAATCTTGGAGGTAATATGTCGCATTGGCGCTTTGTGGTGGTAGTGATCTCCTCTAATCAATTGGCTGTGAGGGAATGATGAAGCTAAAATTTTCATATAATTTATACTATAAATTATTTTTTATAATCCCACCATAGTGTTATTGTATGGGTAATTCTCACAATTTTAGGTTTTAGTGTTATTTTGAGCCTAAATGCAAAAAAGGCCTATATTCTTCAATTTTTACATATTGTTATCACATGGGTATTTTTGACATTTATCATAATATATATGTCCAAATTTCGTGATCAAAATTTAGTTAGAATACTTATTTGATTTCCTTCATTTTTTTCGTCTAGACCAGGGTCTGAATCGATCATCTAGAGGCCTTAACAAATCAATGATGTTGAAGATTTTTCTGTGTGGGCAGAATAAGACCCACCGATGTAACAGATGCATAAATTGGCGCACACACCTCCAAATTTATCGATTCGAGCTGGAATGGAAATATGATTCAATCATCCACGTCCATAATAAATTTCAAGTCAATACACCCTCATTAAGGCATTATTGGAATTCTCAATACATGTGGAAGACGAAATGGTTCACCAGGCAGAAACGGTTCCATTGGCTAATAAATTCATAACTTCATGAAACTTCATCCAAAATGGACTATATTTTGGGTAGAGACGAGAAATAAAGTGGATAACAACTCTTATTAAGTATCCAATGTGTGAACTAACATTTTGGAGGGACATAATGTACATGGAAGTTGAAGCATTTGAATTTTCCTTGTCAAATGGACAGATTAAATATCTCGGATTAAATCAGCCATAACACCTACATCCGAGGGCCAATAAATCCCACATTTGGAGGATGAACGGAGGATATAATATGGAACATATTTTATGAAGAAACAGGTTAAAAATGAAGCCATTTATTGGGACATCCACTTGGAATTATTTGGAGGATGATTTTGGAGTGAATTCTTTCACCTCATTTCCCTATAAATATGTATCATCACCCCTTCTCATAGCATTGACACTTATGTGCGGCCATTTTCCATTGTTTTTTAGTTTCTTACCATTGTAATAGTGTTATGCATTTTTAATATATTTTTCTCTTATTCATCTCATTCTCGTTTTTTATCTTTTGTTTTCAACCCCATCCTTCTCCACCATGATCTCTCATACTCGTGATCATGAGTAACTAACCCGAGGAACTTCTCAGGGGATCAATCAAGTGTTGAACCCATGTAATTGAACATTATTGTTAATTGTTTCTTATTTTATTAGAGTTATGTCAAGGATGAACTTAGTGGGTATGGCGTCGTTGTGTCTCCACATGCCACCTGAGACATAACTTTCTCTTCTGTAATATTTTATATCGATGAAGGAGGTGGATGTGTGATCTCTCAGCAATCATTGTGTGTACTAAATATTCACAAACAAATTCAGAAGAGTATAATCAAACATACGATGGAGTGGGTTTATTAATTAAATTTTAAATTAATAATGAGATGATTAAGGTCCAATCTGGGTGATTCTCTTGGGAATATCTCCTTTCTATTTTGTCTGCATTCATTTTGTCTTCATCATGCATTGGTTGTTTAGTTTCCTTTTTCATTCATTCTCATTTCTCAAACCACAATATCATTTAGTGTTGTATTATAAATAATAATAAAATATAAATAAATTGAATTAGAAGTACTGATTGATTGATGAAAAAAACTCCTCAAGAGAATGACCTAGGTAAGCCCATGTGCTATACTTAGTTATAATTATTTTTGAGAGCTTGAACGACAGCGCTTCATCAAATTGACACCGTCACCAGGGAGCCAAGTGGTTTTAATTCACTATTTTTATTCACATTGTTTAAATAATTTTACTTTCATTTAAAAAAACAACAAAAAATCCTAAATTTCAAGAACTATAAAAAATCTACTTTGCTCATGATGTATTCAAATTGTAATTATTATTCATGGAATGAACAATTTAAGGTGCCAGAAAATGTTTTCAATGAACTTGATGCTCAATTTCAAAGGATTAGTGGAAAAGTTCAAAACATAGAGAGACAAATAAAATGGATTTTTGAATATGTATGCACATGCCAGGGGAAATCTGAACCTGAACCAGAACCTGAACAAGAACGAGTGGTGGAAGATATTTCACCAATCATTTTTTATGATAAAAAACATGAGGCGGGTGAGAAAGAACTAATAAAAGAATTAATTATATCATCTCACACTCAACCATTTCTCGAGGAGGTCCCATAAGTACACATTTAGACTAATGCACTAATGGAAGATCAATATTTTTTAGAAGAATCTTGGAATGCCATTGATGAAGATAACATGAAACATGATCTTCCCATACTTGATAATGAAACATCAAACACTTTCTACCACTATCATTCTTTGGAAGATAAGGAATAAGATGCACCTGCAGAGATTGAGTTTCCAATGGTCATTCCTGAAGAGATCAATTGGCAAGATGAATTACTTGAAAGGGAAGATTTATTTATTAATTATTCATGTTTTAATCTTATTCAAGATAAATTGTTTTCTAACATCTCTTCCTTTGAAATTTCTGATATAGAAAAAATAGAGAAGACTATGGATATTAATGATGAAACCACTCAAGTTGTGGTGATTGAAGAAGAAGATCTAGAGAAGATTGTTGTGTGACTACCTCATCAACAAATATTTTCATGTCGTATGGAGGAGGACACAAAAAAAGTCATCCTGGAGCACCTCTATATTCTATTACCTCCCACTTCAAACCTCAAATTTCATCTTTATTCTTTCTTGGTGTTCGGGAACTTTCTTATCTACTTTTGGATTCTTTACTATCAGTGTTTAATAATGGACATTGGAAAAACTCACATGTGGTGGTTCATCTCAATGAAACCACACCCTCCTTCTGATGGGGGAAAATCCACTGAAACAACCTGACTAGGGGTAGTAAAAACCTAGATCCCGCTAGGGGGTCTAAACCAAGAATTATCTATTTTCTTTTCCCTTACACATTATTTTTATTTATTTTTCTAATGTATTTTTATTACTTTCTGGTAGTCTTAATGTGGTAGATTCTTGGAGCTTAACTCAAGGCATCCACTTCTAAAATAATTTCAGGTTGTATATTTCCTTCCCTAGGGTTTTCTACCTTTATTTTTATATTTTGTAGAGTTGAAATGAGGGGTATTAAAATTTAAGTGTGGGGGACTGTCAACCTGGTTAGTTCTTCTTGTGTGATTTTCATTTTGTTTATTATATATTTAGGATTTTTGAGCTGTAATGAATATTATTACAACTTTTCCCAAATCAATTTATTTTGAAAGAGTTTAAATAATTTTTAAAATAATGAATTTGAAATGATTATTGATGTGAAAACATTTTTCTTGAATTGGATTGTCCATCATTTTTTTGAGTTTGACTGATTTTTGAAATCTATGACCATGAAACACTGACTAAAAATATTATTCAAATCCTGTGAGGTATTATAAAAAACTTTTACATAATATTCCTAATACCCACACATTCTTGAGTGAAACTTGAATTTTATACGAGAACCATAATTTTTGAATATTCTCTTTCAATGAATTAGATTTCATAGAATTTGTTTGAAATGATTGGGGCATATATTTGACATTTCTCATTTTATCTTGAGACCCACTTTTAAATTTATCCTTCTTAAGCCTTTAGATTCCATGAATTTCACTATAGTTTTGAACCACATTACTTGCCAATTTTCCCTTATATACTCGCACTTTTAGTATTTCTTCATGGTTATTTCACATTTGAGTGTGGGGGAAGGGCCTTTAATTTGTGTTCATTGGGATGTGTATCATCTATGGGTGGTTCTAGGTGTGTGTTAATACTTTGGTCAGTAGATAACAAGAGAATTTGGCATGTGTCCTCTTTTTATCATGCTTTATTTGTTTCATCCATTTCTCCTTCAAAAAAAATTAAAAAAATGGAGATGAGAAAGAATTCCTCATTATAAATTCATTTATGACTCATGTACCTCTCAAAAATCAAGGGCATGAATTGTTATTAATTTTTTGTATTAAATTTTCATCTCATTCTCTATAAAAAACATAATGAAAAAAAGAACAAAGAGAAAAAAAGAAAATAATGTAGTGCCATTCTGGAGATTTAAAAAAATAGAGAACATAGATCATATCATTCATTATAATCACTTATCGGATCATGTACCACGTCATAAAAGGGTGCGGTGTTGTTTTTTACATTTTCAAGCAGGATTGAGAGAGGAATTTCATGTGTTCTCCCTTGATTTAATCATGCATTGTACATAAAAGTCAAACCTACTCTTTCTATCCTGAAACTTTTTCAATCATTTTCCCACCAACCCTATGACACATAATCATTTGAACCTTTAATTAAAAAAAAACCCATGATTGAACAAATTTTTATGTTTCACGTTGTGGAGAAATGATTATTTTCACAAGCATATGGTGATACATGTGATTTAAAAGTTTGAGCAGAACTCTAGAATCAATTTTTCTTAAGCTAAGAGTGACATAAAATTTAGTGTGAGGTAGGTTCTGATTGGGCCATGTATTGATTTAGAAGGTTGAAAAAATTTTAATTATTGAAATTAAAATTATATAGAATTGTTTTTTTATAGATGATACATGATGTAATTCTATTTTGGATAAGATAATTGATATTTTCCCATTTTTGATTGTTGTGTGGAATTTGATTTGGATGTTAGAAGAATGCCCAGGAGTTCCATATTTAAGTGTGGGAGAGTGATGAAGCTCATATATTCATATATTTTATACTATAAATCATTTTTTATAATCCCACCATAGTTTTATTTTATGGGTAATTGTCACATTTTTAGGTTTTAGTGTTATTTTGAGGCTAAATGCAAAAAAGGCCAAAATTCATCAATTTTAACATATTATTATCACAGGAATATTTTTTACATTTATCATAAAATATATGACCAAATTTAGGGATTAAAATATAGTTAAAATACCTATTTAATTTCCTTTATTTTTTTCTTCTGGACCAGTGGCTGAATTGATCATCTAAATTCCTAAATAAATCAATGAAGTTGGAGATTTTTCTGGGCGGACAAAATGGGCCCCATCAATGTAACATATGCATAAATCGACGTACAAACCTTAAAATGTATTTATTTTATATGGAAAGGAAATAGGCTTCAATAAGGGGCGTCCATAATAAATTTCAAGTCAATACACCCTCATTAAGGCATTATTGTAACGCTCAATACATGTGGAAGAAGAAATGGTTCACTATGCAGAAATAGTTCCATTGGGTAATAAATTTACAACATCATGAAAATTCATCCAAAATAGAAAATATTTTGTGGAGATAGGATAAATAAAGTGGGGAAAAACTTTTATTAATGTTCCAATGCGTGAACCGACAATTTGGAGGGTCAAAATGGCCAGGGAATTTGAAGCGTTTGAATTTTCCTTATCAAATGGACAAATTAAATGTCTCATTTTAAATTGGGTATAACTCCTACATCTGAGGGAAAATAAATCTCATATTTCGATGGTTAATGGAGGATACATTATGGAATATATTTTATGAATAAACCAGTTACAAAGTCTGACAGTTATTGGGACATCCAAACAGAATCATTTGGGAGATGATTTTTTAGAGAATTCATTCACCTCATCTCCCTATAAATATGTATCCTCACCCCTTCTCAAAGCATTGGAACTTCTATGTGGCCATTTTCCATTGTTTTGTTGTTTATTTCCATTGCAATAGTATTATTTATTTTTGATATATTTTTCTATTATTCATCTCATTCGCATTTTTTATCTTTTGTTTTCCACCCCGTCCTTTTCCACTGTGATCTCTCATACTCGTGTTCATGAGTAACTAACCCAAGGAACTTCCTGATGGATCAATACAGTGTTGAACCAAAGCCATTTCACATTCATGTTAATTGTTTCATATTTTATTATAGTAAGTTCAAAGGGGATCTTAGTGGGTAATGCGTCTTTGTGTCTCTACTTGCCTCCCGAGACTTAACTTTCTCTTCTGTAATATTTTCCCTTGATCGAGGAGGTGGATGTGTGGTCTCTCGGTGATCGTTGAGTGTACTATATATTCACAACCAAATAATGAATCATATAATCACACATAATAATTAATGTGTTTATTAATTAAATTTTAAATTAATAATGAGATGATGAAGGTTCAATCAAGGTGATTCTCTCTGGAATATCTCCTTTCTATTTTTTCAGCATTCATTCTATTTCCATCATGCATTGCTTTTTTTTCTTTCCTTTTTCTTTCATTCTCAATTCTCAAAACACAATTTAATTTAGTTTTATCTTATAAATAATAATAAAAAAGTGAATTATAAGTATTGATTTATTGACCAAAAAATCTCCTCAAGAGAATGACCTAGGTCTGCCCATGTGCTGCACTTAGTTATAAATATTTTTGAGAGCGTGCACGACAACGCTTCATCATACTGGAAACATCACTGGGGAGACAAGTGGTTTTAATTCACTAATTTTATTCTCATTATGTAAATAATTTTCATTTCATTTAAAAAAAAATCATAAATTTCAAAAACTAAAAAAATCTACTTTGTTCATGATGTATTAAAATTGTGATTTTTATTCATGGAATGAACAATATCAGGTGCCAGAAAATCATTGCAATTAACTTGATGCTCAATTTCAAAGGATTAGTGATAAAGTTAAAAACATAGAGAGCCAAATAGAAGGGATTTCTGAATATGTATGCACATCCCAAGGGTAATCTAAACCTGAACTAGAACCTGAACCAGAATGAGTGGTGGAAGATATTTCACCTATCAATTTTATGCAAAAGAACCTGTGGTGGGTGAGAATGAACTACTAAAAGAATTAATTATATCATCTCAAACTCATCCATTGCTCGAGGAGGTCCCAAAAGTACACATTTCAACTAATGCACTAATAGGAGATCAGTATTTTTTGGAAGAATCTTGGAAAGCCATTTTTTAAGATAACATGAAACATGATCTTCCCATTCTTGATAATGAAACATCAAACACTTTCTACCTCTATCATGATTTGGAAGATAAGAAAAAAGATTCCTCTATTGATATTGAGTTTCTAATGGTCATGCCTGAAGAGATCAATTGCCAAGCTGAATTACTTGGAAGGGAAGATTTCATTATTAATTCTTCATGTTTTAATCCTATTAAAGATAAATTGTTTTTTGACATCTCTTCCTTTGAAATTTCGGATATAACACAAATAGAGAAGACTGTGGATGTTAAAGAAGAGACCCCTCAAGTGGTGGTGATTGAAAAGAAAAGATGGATAAGATGGTGGTGCCACTACCTCATCAACAAAAGCATTCAAAGCATTTGGAGGAGGAAACCACAGAAGTCAACAGGGAGCACCTATATATTCTATTCCCTCCCACTTCAAACCTTAAATTTCATCTTTATTCTTTCATGGGGGTTGGGAACTTTCTTATCTACTTTTGGATTCTCTACTTTCAGGGTTTAATCATGGACATCAGGAAAACTCACATGTGGTGGTTCATCTCAATGAAACTACACCCTCCTTCTAATTGGGGATAATCCACTGAAACTGCTTGACTAGGGGTAGTAAAAACCTAGCACATGCTAGGGGTTATGAACCAAGAATTATCTATTTTCTTTTCCCTTTCACATTCTTTTTATTTTTTTTATGATTTATTTTCATTACATTCTTGTAGTCATAAAGTGGTATCTTCTAGGAGCTTAAATTATGGCATCAACTTCTAAAATAATGTCAGGTTGTATCGTTCCTTCCCTTGTATTTTCTACAATTATTTTAATATTTTTTTGAGTTGAAATTAGGGGAATTAAAATTTAAGTGTGGGGGAGTGTCAACCTACTTATTTATTATTGGGTGATTTTAATTTTTGTTTATTATATTTTTAGGATTTTTTAGCATTAATGAATATTATTATCACATTTCACAAATCAACTTATTTTGAAAGAGTTGGAATGATTTTTGAAATAATGAATTTTAAAATATTGTTGATGTGAAAACATTTTTCTTGAATTGGATTGTCAATAATATTTATGAGTTTCAATAATTTTTCAAATCCATGACCATGAAACACTGAATAAATATATTTTTCCAATCCTGTGAGGTATTCTAAACCAATTTAACATATTCTTCCTAATACCCACACTTTCTTGAGGTAAACTTGAATTTTGTGTGAGAACCAGAATTTGTGAATATTATCTTTCGAAGCTTTGGACTTAATGGAATGTATTTGAAATGATTGAAGCACATATTTGACTAGACACATTTTATCTTGAGACCCACCTTTACATTTATCCTTTATAATCCCTTAGATTATATGAATTGCCCTTTAGGTTTAAGCCAAATTACAAGCCAATTTTCCCTTACCTACCTGCACTTTTAGTATTTTTGCATGGTAATTTCACGTTTGAGTGTGGGGGAAGGGCCTTTCGTATGTGTTCATTGATATGTGTATCATCTATGGGTGGTGGAAGGTGTGTTTCGGTAATTTGGATAGTTTATAATAAGAGAAATGGTTATGTGTTGCCTTTTAATCATGCTTTATTTATATCATCCATTTCTCCCTCA
The DNA here is from genome assembly GCA_963277665.1 of Viscum album. Taxonomy (NCBI): domain Eukaryota; kingdom Viridiplantae; phylum Streptophyta; class Magnoliopsida; order Santalales; family Viscaceae; genus Viscum; species Viscum album. The sequence goes on from OY728157.1 coordinate 1,304,150,527, forward strand.
AATAAATGAAAACAACAGATATGAGCTTGAATTCCTCATTGTAAATTCTTTAATGACTCATGTACCTCTATAAAATAAAGGTCATGAATTTTCATTCATTCATTGTATTCAATTTTCATCTCATCCTCTATGAAAAAGAAAAAAAAAGAAAAAAAAGAAAAAAAGAAAAAAAGAAAATTAAGTTGTGCCTTTTTGGAGATTTGAAAAAAAAAATGGAGATCATAGATTATATCATTCATTATAATCACTTATTAGATCATTTAACATGTCTTAAAAATGCGTGGTTTTGTTTTTCACATTTTCAAGCATGATTGAGAGAGTAATTTCTTGTGTTTTCCCTTGATTTAATCATGCATTGTACTTAAAAGTCCAACCTACTCTTTCTAGCCTGAAACTTTTTTAATCATTTTCTCACCAACCCTAAGCCACATAATCATTTGAAACATTAATTAAAGACCACATGATTGAATTAATTTTCATGTTACAAATTGTGGAGAAATGAGAATTTTCACAAGCCTATGTTGATATATGCAATTTCAAAGTATGAGCATAACTCTGGAATCAATTTCTTTTGAGCTAAGAGTGACATAAAATTCAATGTGAAGTAGTTTTTGATTGGGACATGGATTGATTTATGAGGTTGAAAAAAATTTAATGATTGAAATTAAAATTATATAGAATTTTTTTATAGATGATAGATGATGGAATTCTATTTAGGATAAGATCATTGATATTTTCTAATTTTTTATTGTAGTGTAGAATTTGAATTGGATTTAAGATGATTTCCCAGGAGGGAAATGTTTAAGTGTGGGGGAGTGAAGAAGCTCAAATTTTCATATATTTTATACTATAAATCATTTCTTATAATCCCACGATAGTGTTATTGTCTGTTTAATTGTCACATTTTTAGGTTTTACTGTCATTTTGATCCTAAATGCAAAAAGACCTAAATTCTACAATTTTAATAGATTGTTATCACAAGGAAATTTCTGACATTTAACATAAAATATATATCCTAATTTTGTGATTAAAATTTATTTATAATCCTGATTTAATTTCCTTCATTTTTTTCTTCTAGACCAGGGGCTGAATCGATCATCTAGAGGCCATAAAAATTCAATGAGGTTGAATATTTTTCTTGGAAGACAGAATGGGCCCCACTGATGTAACAGTTGCATAAATAGGTGCACACACATCTAGATGTATTGATTCTAGCTGTAATGGAAATATACTTCAATAATGCGTGTCAATAAAAAATTTCAACTCAATACACCATCATTAATGCATTATTGGAAGGCACAATACACGTGGAAGGTGAAATGGATCACTAGGCAGAAACGGTTCCATTGGGTAATAAATTCATAACATCGTGGAAATTCAATCAAAATGAACCATATTTTGAGGAGAGACGAGAAATCAAGTTGGGAACAACTTTTATAAAGGTTCCAACGCGTGAACCTACATTTTAGGGGGTCGTAATGGCCAGGGAAGTTGAAGCATTTGAATTTTCCTTATCATATGAACATATTAAATGTCTCTGATTAGATCATCAATAACTCCTACACCCCCAGGACAATAAATCTAATATTTGGAGGGTCAACTATGGAGACATTATGGAACATATTTTATGAATAAACATGTCAAAAATTCGGCCATTTATAAGTAAATCCACACGGAATCCTTTGGAGGATGATTTTGGAGAGAATTCCTTCACCTCATCTCTCTATAAATATGTATCCTAACCCCTTCTCAATGTATTGACACTTCTGTGTGGCCATTTTACATTGATTTGTAGTTTCCTTCCACTGTAATAGTATTATTATTTATTAATATATTTTTCTCTTATTCATCTCATTCTCATTTTTTATCTTTTGTTTTCCACCTCATCCTTCTCCACCGTGATCTATCATACTCGTGTTCATGAGTAACTAACCTGGGGAACTTCCCCGGGGGATCAATCTAGTGTTGAACCCAATTCATTACACATTCATGCTAATTGTTTATTATTTTATTATATTTAGGTAAAGGGGGATATTAGTGGGTAAGGCTCCTTTGTGTCTCCACTTTCTACTCGAGACTTAACTTTCTCTTCTATAATATTTTCCCTCGATTGAGGAGGTAGATGTGTGGTCTCTCAGTGATCGTTGATTATACTATATATTAAGAACCAAATATAAAATAGGATAATCACACATACTGTGGAGTGTGTTTACTAATTAAATTAGAAATTAATAATGAGATGATGAAGGTTCAATCTGGGTGATTCGCTCAGGAATATCCCATTTCTATTTTATCTGCATTCATTCTGTCTCCATCTTGAATTGCTTGTTTACATTCCTTTTTCTATCATTCTCATTTCTCAAACCACAATTTCATTCAGTATTTTCTTATAAATAATAAAAATAATATAAAAAAGTGAATTAGAATCAATGATTGATTGACCACAAAATCACCTCAAGAGATCGACCTAGGTCAGCCCATGTGCTACACTTAGTTATTAATATTTTTGAGAGCATGTAAAACAATGCTTCATCAAATTAGCACCATCTTCAGGGATCCAAGTGGTTTTAATTCACTATTTTTATTCACATTGTGTAAATAATTTTCCTTTCATTTAAAAAACAATAAAAAAATCATAAATTTCAAAAACTAAAAAAAACTACTTGGTTAATGATGTATTCAAATTGTGATTGTTATTCATGGAATGAACCATATCAGTTTCCAGAAAATGTTTACAATTAAATTGATGCTCAATTTAAAAGGATTATTGATAAAGTTAAAAACATAGAGATCCAAATAGAATAGATTGCTGAATATGTACGCACATCCTAGGGGCAATCTGAACCTGAACCAAAACCTGAACTAGAACTTGTGGTGGAATATATTTCACCAATAATTTTAATTCTAATGAACTTGAGGTGGGTGAGAAAAAACTACTAAAAGAATTAATTATATCATCTCGCACTCAAACAATGCTTGAGGAGGTCCCAAAAGTACACATTTCAACTGATGCACTAATGGGAGATCAATATTTTTTTGGAAGAATCATGAAATACCATTGTTGATGATAACTTGAAACATGATGTTCCCATAATTGATAACAAAAGATAAAAAAATTTCTACCTCTCTCTTGCTTTGGAAGATAAGGAAGAAGATGCACCTAATGAGATTAAGTTTCCAATGGTCATGCCTGAAGATATCAGCTGTAAATATGAATTACTTGAAAGTGAAGATTTCGTTATTAATTATTTATGTTTTAATCCTATTCAAGCTAAATTTTTCTCTGACATCTCTTCCTTTGAAATTTCTGATATAGCACAAATAGATAATACTGTGGATGTTAAAGAAGAGACCACTAAAGTGGTGGTGATTGAAGAAGAAGAGCTAGAGAATATGGTGGTACGACTACATACTCAAAAAAAATTTCATACCATATGAAGGAGGACACCATAGAAGTCAATAGGAAGCACCTATATATTCTATTCCCTCCCACTTTAAACCTAAAATTTCATCTTTATTCTTTCTTTGGGTTTGGGAACATTCTTGTCTACTTTGCGATTCTCTACTTTCAGTGTTTTATCATGGACATCGGGAAAACTCACATGTGGTGGTTCATCTCAAAGAAACCACACCCTTCTTCTGATTGGGGATAATCCACTAAAACTGCCTGACTAGTGGAAGTAAAAACATAGCACCCGCAAGTGGGTCTAAACCAAGCATTATCTATTTTATTTTCCCTTTCACATTCATTTTATTTATTTTTCTAATGTATTTTTATTACATTCTTGTAGTATTAAAGTGGTATCTTCTAGGAGCTTAACTCAAGTCATCCACTTCTAAAATAATGTCAGTTTGTATCTTTCCTTCCCTTGATTTTCCTACCTTTATTTTTATATTTTGTTTAGTTGAAATAAGGGGTATTAAAATTTAAGTGTGGGGGAGTGTTAACCTCCTTAGTTCTTCATGTGTGATTTTCATTTTTTTATTATATTTTTGGGCTTTTTTAGCTTTAATGAATATTCATATCACTTTTCATAGAACAATTTATTTTTAAAGAGTTGAAATGATTTTTGAAATAATGAATTTTAAATGATTGTTGATGTGAAAACATTATTCTTTAATTGGATTGACACTCATTTTTATGAGTTTCACTGATTTTTGAAATTCATGACCATGAAACACTGACTAAAAATATTTTTCCAATCCTATGAGGTATTCAAATGCACTTTTACATATTCTTCCTAATACCCACACTTTCTTGAGGGAAACATTAATTTTGTTTGAGAACTAGAATTTGTGAATATTCATTTTCGAAGATTTGGATTTCATGGAATTTATTTGAAATGAATGAGGCATATATTTTACTAGACATATTTTATCTTGAGACCCACCTTTACATTTATCCTTCATAATCCCTCATATTCCATGAGTTGACCTATAGGTTTAAGCCACATTACAAGCCAATTTTCTCTAACCTACCCGCACTTTTAGTATTTTTGCATGGTTATTTCATGTTTGAGTGTGGGGGAAGGGCCTTTAGTGTGTGTTCATTGGGATGTGTATCATTTATGGGTGGTTCGAGGTGTTTTTAAATACTTTGGGAAGTGGATAACAAGAGAATTTGACATGTGTCGTCTTTTTATCGTGCATTATTGGTTTCATCCATTTCTCCTTCAAAAAAATGAAAAATGGAGATGAGCTTGAATTCCTCATTGTAAATTATTTTTTGACACATGTACCTCTCACAAATCAAGGTCATAAATTTTCATTCATTCATTGTATTCAATTTTCATCTCATCCTCTATGAAAAAGAAAATGAAAAAAAAGAACAAAAAAAAAGAAAAAAAGAAAATAATGTTGTGCCTTTCTGGAGCTTTGAAAAAAGGGAGAACATAGAAGATATCATTCATTATAATCACTTATTGTCTCATTTACCATGTCATAAAAGGGTGTGGTGTTTTTTTCACATTTTTAAGTGGGATTGAGATAGTAATTTCCTGTGTTTTCCCTTGATTTAATAATGCATTGTACTTAAAAGTCCAACCTCCTCTTTCTAGCCTGATACTTTTCCAATCATTTTACCACAAACACTAAGCCACTGGATCATTTGAACCTTTAATTTAAGACCCAATGATTGAATTCATTTTCATTTTTCACATTTTGGAGAAATGATAATTTTCACAGGCCTATGGTGATACATGCGATTTCAAAGTATGATTATAACTCTAGAATCAATTTCTCTTGAGCTATGAGTTGTATATAATTCAATGTGAGGTAGGTTGTGATTGGGCCATAGATTAATTTAGGAGGTTTAAAAAATTTTAATTATTGAAATTAAAATGATATAGAATTTTTTTTTATAGATGATACATGATGTAATTCTATTTTGGATAAGATCATTGATATTTTCTCATTTTTGATTGTTGTGTGGAATTTGATTTGGATGTAAGATGATTGCCCATGAGTGCAATGTTTCAGTTTGGGGGAGTGATGAAGCACAAATTATAATTTATTTTATACTATAAATCATTGTTTATAATCCCACCATAGTTTTATTGTATGGTTAATTGTCACATTTTTAGGTTTTAGTGTTATTTTGAGCCTAAATGAATAAAAACCCTAAATTATGCAATTTAACATATTCTTATCACATGGGTATTTTTGAAATTTATTATAAAATATATTTCCAAATTTTTTGATTAAAATTTATTTATAATCCATATTTTATTTCCTTCATTTTTGACTTCTAGACAGGGGGCATAATCGATCATCTAGAGGCCGTAAAAATCAATGAATTTGAAGATTTTTCTGCGCGGATAGAATGGGCCCCACCGAAGTAACCAATGCATAAATAGGCACACACATCTCTAAAATTATTGAATCCAGTTGGGATGGAAATAGGCTTTCACAAGGTGCGTTCATAATAAATTTCAAGTCAATACACTCTAATTAAGCCATTATTGGAACGCTCAATACATGTGGAATACGAAATGGCTCACCAGGCAGAAATAGTTCCATTGGGTAATAAATTAATAATATCATGAACATATATCCAAAATGGACCATATTTTGTGGAGATTGGTGATATAATGTGGGGAACAAATTTTTATTAAGGCTCCAACGCATGAACCAACATTTTGGAGGGTTATAATGGCCAGGGAAGTTGAAGTATTTGAATTTTCCTTGTCAAATGGACAGATTAAATGTCTCGGATTAAATCGGACATAACACCTACATCCAAGGGCCAATATATCTCATATTTGGAGGGTGAATAGATGAGACATTATGGAAAATAATTTATGAAGTAATAGGTTACAAATTCAGCCTTTTATTAGGACATCAACACAGAATCATTTGGAGGATGATTTTAAAGAGAATTCATTCACCTCATCTCCCTATAAATATGTATCCTCACCCCTTCTCAAAGCATTGACACTTCTGTGTGGGAATTTTCCAATTTTTTTAGTTTCCTTCCATTGTAGTAATATTATTTATTTTTAATATATTTTTCTCTTATTCATCTCATTCTCATTTTTTTATCTTTGGTTTTCCACCCCATCCTTCTCCACCGTGATCTCTCATACTTGTGATCATGAGTAACTAACCCAAGGAACTTCACAGGTGATCAATCCAGTGTTGAACCGAAGTCACATCACATTCATGTTAATTTTCTATTATTTTATTATAGTTAGGTCAATGGGGATATTAGTGGGTAAGGCTCCTTTGTATCTCCACTTTCCACCTGAGACTTAACTTTCTCTTCTATAATATTTTCCCTCGACCGAGGAGGTGGATGTGTGGTCTTTCTATGATTGTTCATTGTACTATATATTCACAACCAACTATAGAAGAGGTTAATCACAGAAAAAATGGAGTGTGTTTATAAATTAAATTTGGAATTAATAATGAGATGATGAAGGTTCAATCTAGGCGATTCTCTTAGGAATATCTCCTTTCTATTTTGTCGGTATTCATTCTGTCTCATTCATGCTTTTCTTGTTTACATTCATTTTTCTTACATTCTCATTTCTCAAACTAAAATTTCATTTATTTTTGTCTTATAAATAATAAAAAAATATATAAAAAAACTGAATTAGAATAACTGATTGATTGACCACAAAAGTACCTCAAGGGAACGACCTAGGATAGCCCATGTGGTACACTTAGTTGTAAATATTTTTGAGAGCGTGCATGACAGTTCTTCATCAAATTGGCACCTTCACTGGGAATAAAAGTAGTTTTAATTCACTATTGTTATTCACATTTTGTAAATAATTTTCCTTTCCTTTAATAAAATAACAAAAAAATCTTAAATTTCAAAAACAAAGAAAAATCTACTATGTTCATGATGTATTCAAATTGTGATTATTATTCATTGAATGAACAATATCAGGTGCTAGAAAATATTTTCAATGAAATTGACGCTCAATTTAAAAGGATTTGTGATAATGTTCAAAAGCTAGAGATCCGAATAGAATGGATTTCAGAATATATACGCACATCCCAAGGGCAATCTGAACCTGAACCAGAACCTGAACCAGAATGAGTGGTGGAAGGTATTTTACCCATAATTTTTTATGCTAAAGAACCTAAGGCATGTGAGAAAGAACTACTAAAAGAATTAATTATATCATCTTACACTCAACCATTGCTCGATGTGGTCCTAGAAGTACACATTTCAACTTATGCACTAGTGAGAGATCAATATTTTTTGGAAGAATCTTGAAATACCATTGTTGAAGATAACATGAAACATGATCTTCCCATAACTAATAATAAAACATCAAACACTTTCTAAATCTCTATTTCTATTGAATATAAGGAAGAAGATGCACCTGCTGAGATTGAGTTTCCAATGGTCATGCCTGAAGAGATCAATTTCCAAGATGAATTACATGAAAGGGAATATTTCTTTATTAATTCTCCATGTTTTAATCTTATTCAACCTAAATTGTTTTTTGATATCTCTTCCTTTGAAATTTATGATATAGCACAAATAGAGTAGATTGTGGATGTTATAGAAGAGACCACTCAAGTGGCAGTGATTGAAGAAGAAGAGCTGGAGAAGATGTTGCTGCGACTACCTCTTCAAAAAAAAATTCATACCATATAGAGGAGGACACCACAGAAGTCAAGAGGGAGCACCTCTATATTCTATTCCCAATAACTTCAAACCTCAAATTTCATATTTACTCTTTCATGGGGTTTGGGAACTTTATTATCTACTTTGGGATTCTTTACTTTCAGTGTTTAATCATGGACATCGGGAAAACTCACATATGGTGGTTTATCTCAATGCACCCTCCTTCTAGATGGGGATAATACATTGAAACTGCCTGACTTGGGGCAGCAAAAACCTAGTACCCACTAGGGGGTCTAAACCAAGTATTATCTATCTTCTTTTCCCTTTCACATTCATTTTATTTATTTTTCTGATCTATTTTTATTACTTTCTTATAGTTTTAAAGTGGTATCTTCTAGGAGCTTAACTCAAGGAATCCACTTCTAAAATAATGTTACGTGGTATCTTTCCTTCCCTTTGATTTTTTACCCTTATTTTTATATTTTGTTTAGTTGAAATGAGGTTTATTAAAATTTAAGTGTGGGGGAGTGTCAACCTTCTTAGTTATTCTTGTGTGGTTATCATTTTTGTTTATTATATTTTTAGGATTTCTAAGATTTAATGAATATTATTATCACTTCTCACACGTCAATTGATTTTGAAAGAGTTAAAATGATCTTTAAAATAATGATTTTTAAAAGATTGTTGATGTGAAAACATTTTTCTTGAATTGAATTGTCAATAATTTTTATGATTTTGACTGATTTTTGAAATCAATGACCATGAAAAACTGACTAAAAATATTCTTCCAATACTATGAGGTATTCCAAACCACTTTTACATATTCTTCCTAATACCCACACTTTCTTAAAGGAAACATGAATATTGTGTGAGGACCAAAATTTGTGAATATTTTTTTTTCAAAGAATTGGATTTCATGGAATGTATTTGAAATGATTGAGGAATATATTTTACTATCCAAATTTTATCATGAGACCCACTTTTACATTTATCCTTCGTAATCCCTTAGATTCCATGAATTTCCCTATAGGTTTAAGACAATTTTCCCTTACCTAGCCGAACTTTTAGTATTTTTTCATGGTTATTTCACATTTGAGTATAGGGGAAGGCCATTTCGTGTGTGTTAATTGGGATGTGTAACATCTATGGGTGGTGCGAGGTGTGTGTCAATACTTTGGGCAGTGGATAACAAGAGTATTGGGCATGTGTCCTCTTTTTGTCATACTTTATTTTTTTCAACAATTTCACCATCAAAAAATTGAAAAAAATGGAGATGATCTTGAATTTTTCATTGTAATTTTTTTATGAATCATTTACCTCTCAAAAAGCAAGGTCATGAATTGTCATTCATTCATTGTATTCAATTTTCAGCTCATCCTCCATTTTAAAAAAATAAAGTTGTGCCTTTCTGGAGCTTTAAAAAGAAGGGGAGAACATAGATGATATCATTCATTATAATAAATTATTTTCTCGTGTACCATGTCATAAAATGGTGTGGTGTTTTTTTCACATTTTCAAGTAGGATTGAGTGTGGAATTTCCTGTGTTTTCCCTTGATTTAATCATGCATTGTACTTAAAATTCCAACCTCCTCTTTCTAGCATGAAACTTCTTCTATCATTTTCCCACCAACCATAAGACACAGAATCATTTGAACCTATAATTAATGACCCCATGATTGAATTAACTTTCTTGTTCACATTGTGTAGAAATGATACTTTTCACAAGCCTATGGTGATTCATGCGATTTCAAAGTATGAGCATAACTCTAGAATCAATTTCTCTTGAGCTAAAAGTGACATAAAATTCAATTTGAGGTAGGTTGTGATTAGGCCATGTATTGATTTAGGAGGTTGATAAAATTTGAATGATTGAAATTAAAATGATATAGAATTGTTTTTTATTGATTATACATGATGGAATTCTATTTTGGATAAGATCATTGATATCTTCTCATTTTTTATTATTGTGTGGAATTTGATTTGGATGTAAGATGATTGGACAGGAGTGCAATGTTTAAGTGTGGGGGAGTGATGAAGCTCACATTTTCATATATTTTATACTATAAATCATTTTTTATAATCCCACCATAGTGTTATTGTATGTGTAATTGTCACATTATTAGGTTTTAGTGTTATTTTGAGCCTAAATGCAAAAAGGCCTAAATTCTGCAATTTTAACAGATTATTATCATAGGGGTATTTTTGAAATTTATCATAACATATATGTTCAAATTTTGTGATTAAAATATATTTATAATCCTTATTTAATTTCCTTCATTTTCATCTTCTGGACCAGGGGCTGAATCGATCATCTACAGGCCATAAAAAATCGGTGAAGTTGAAGATTTTTCTGGATGGACAGAATGGGCCCCAACGATGTAACAGATGTATAAATTAGAGAACACACCTCCAAATGTATGTATTTCAGATGGAAAGGAAATAGGATCCAATAAGGCGCGTCCATAATAAATTTCAAGTCAATACACCCTCATTATGTCATTATTGGAAGGCACAATACATTGGAAGACAAAACGGCTCACCATGATGAAACAGTTCCATTGGGTAATAAATTCATAACATCATGAACATTCATCCCAAAAGAACTATATTTTGTGGATATATGTGAAATCTAGTTGTGAAAAACTTTTATTAAGGTTCCAATGTGTGAACCGACATTTTTGAGGGTCATATTGTCCGGGGAAGTTGAAGTATTGGAATTTTCCTTGTTAAATGGACAGATTAAATGTCTAAAATTAAATTGTCCATAACTCCTACATCCAAGGGCCAATGAATATCATATTTTTAGGGTGAATATAGGAGACATTAAGGAACATATTTCATTAAGACACAAGTTAAAAAGTCTCCAATTTATTGAGACATCCACGTGAAATCATTTGGAGAATGATTTTGGAGAGAATTCTTTCACCTCATCTCCCTATAAATATGTATCATCACCCCTTCTCAAAGCATTGGAACTTCTGTGTAGCCATTTTTCATTGTTTTTTAGTTTAATTCCATTTTAATATTAGTGTGTATTTTTAAAATATTTTTCTCTTATTCATCTCATTCCCTTTTTTTATCTTCTGTTTTCCACCTCGTCCTTCTCCACTGTGATCTCTCATACTCGTGATCATGCGTAACTAACCCGAGGTACTTCCCTGGGGATCAATCCAATGTTGAACCCAAGTCACTGCAAATTAAAGTTAATTGAATATTATTTTATTATAGTTAGTTCAAGGTGGATCTTAGTGGTAAGGTTCCTTTGTTTCTCTACATGCCACCCGAGACTTAACTTTCTCTTCTGTAATATTTTCCCTCAATTGAGGAGGTGGATGTATGGTATCTCGATTATTATTGACTTTAATATATATTCACAACCAAATAAAGAAGTGTATAATCACACATATGATGGAGTGGGTTTATTAATTAAATTATAAATTAAAAAAGAGATGATGAAGGTTCAATCTGGGTGATTCTCTCGAGAATATATCCTTTTTATTTTGTCTGCATTCATTCTGTCTCCATCATGCATTGCTTGTTTACTTTCCTTTTTCATTAATTCTCATTTCTCAAACCACAATTTCATTTAGTGTTGTCTTCTAAATAATAATAAAAATAGAAAAAAAGTTTATTAGAAGTAGTGATTGATTGACCATAAAAGCTCTTCAAGAGAACGACCAAGGTCAGCCCATGTGCTACACTTAGTTATAAATATTTTGGAGAGTGTGCATGATAGTGCTTCATAAATTTACACCATCTCCGGGGAGACAAGTGGTATTAATTAACTATTTTTATTCATATTGTGTAAATAATTTTCCTTTCAATTAAAAAAACAACAAAAAAATCATAAATTTCAAAAACTAAAAAAATCTACTTTGTTCATGATGTATCCGAATTGTGATTATTATTCCTGGAATGAATAATCTCCGTTGCTAGAAAATATTTTCAATGAAATAGATGCTCAATTTCAAAGGATTAGTGAAAAATTTCAAAACCTAGAGAGCCAAATAGAATGGATTTTGGAATATGTAGTACATCCCAGGGGAAATCTGGACCTGAACTAGATCATGTACCAGAACGAGTGGTGGAAGATATTTCACCAATCATTTTTTGAACTAAATAACCTAAGGTGAGTGAGAAAGAACTACTAAAAGAATTAATTATTTCATATCGAACACAATCAATGCTCGAGGAGATCCCAAAAGTACACATTTCAACTGATGCACTAATGGGAGATCAATATTTTTTGGAAGAATCTTGGAATACCATTGTTGAAGATGGCTTGAAACATGATCGTCCCATAATTGATAATGAATCATCAAACACTTTCTACCTCTCTCTTACTTTGGAAGATAATGAAGAATATGAACCTGCTGAGATTGAGTTTCCAATGGTCATTCCTAAAGAGATCAATTTCCAAGTTGTATTACATGAAAGGGAATATTTCTTTATTAATTCTTCATGTTTTAATCTTATTCAAGCTAAATTTTTTCTGATATATCTTCCTTTGAAATTTTTGATATAACACAAATAGAGAAGACTGTGGATGTTAATGAAGAGACCATACAAGTGGTGGTGATTGAAGAAGAAGAGCTGGAGAAGATGGTGGTGCGACTACCTCTTTAACAAAAGTTTTCATACCATATGGAGGAGGACACCATAGAAGTCAACAGGGAGGACCTCTATATTCTATTCTCACCCACTTCAAACCCCAAATTTCATTTTATTCATTCTTGGGGGTTGGTAACTTTCTTATATACTTTGGGATTATCTACTTTTAGTGTTAATCATGGACATCAGGAAAACTTACATGTGGTGGTTCATCTCCAAGAAACCACACCCTCCTTCTGATTTGGGATAATCCATTGAAACTGCCTTACTAGGGGCAGTAAAAAACTTTCACCCACTAGGGGGTCTAAACCAAGCATTATCTATTTTCTTTTCCCATTCACATTCTTTTTATTTATTTTTCTGATGTATTTTCATTACCTTCTTATAGTCTTAATGTGATAGCTTCTAGGAGCATAACTCAGGGAATCCTCTTCTAAAATAATGTCAGGTTGTATCTTTCCTTCCCTTGGATTTTCTACCTTTATTTTAATAGAATTTTGAGTTGAAATGAGGGGTATTAAAATTTAAGTGTGGGGGAGTGTCAACCTGTATAGTAATTCTTTCGGGCATTTCATTTTTGTTTAGAATATTTTTAGGATTTTGAGATTTAATGAATATTCTTATCACTTTTCACACATCAATTGATTTTGAATGAGTTGAAATGATTTTTTAAGTATTGAATTTTCAATTATTATTGATGTGAAAACCTTTTTCCAGAATTTGATCGTCAATCATTTTTTTTAGTTTGATTTATTTTTTAATTCCATGACCATGAAACACTAACTAAAAATATTTTTTAAATCCTATGAGATTTCTAAACCACTTCTACATATTATTCCTAATTCCAACACTTTCTTGAGGGGAACTTGAATTTTGTGTGAGAACCATAATTTGTGAATATTCATTTTCGAATCATTGGATTTCATGTAATGTATTTGAAATGATTGAGGCATATATTTGACTAGAAACATTTTATCTTGAGACCCATCTTTACATTTATCTTTCGTAAGCCCGTAGATTCCATGAATTTCCCTATAGGTTTAAGCCACATTATATGCCAATTTTCGCTTACTTACCTACACTTTTAGAATTTTTGCATGGTTATTTCATGTTTGTGTGTGGGGGAAGGGACTTTCATGTGTTTTCATTGGGATTTGTATTATCTATGGGTGGTGAAAGGTGTGTTTCAATACTTTGGCCAGTGTATAATAAGAGAATTGGGCATGTGTCGTCTTTTTATCGTGATTTATTTATTTCATCCATTTATCCTTCAAAAAAATGAAAAATAGAGATGAGATTTAATTACCCATTGTAAATTATTTTATGACTCATGTAACTCTCAAAAATCAAGGTCATGAATTTTAATTCATTCATTGTATTCAATTTTCAGCTCATCCTCCATGAAAAAGAAAATGAAAAAAAAGAAAAAAGAAAGAAAAAAAAGTTGTGCCTTTCTGGGGCTTTGAAAAAAAATTGAGAACATAGATGATATCATTCATTATAATTACTTATTGGATCAAGTAACATGTCATAAAATTGTGTGGTGTTTTTTTCACATTTTCAAGTGGGATTGAGAGAGTAATTTTCTGTGTTTTCACTTGATTTCATCATGCATTGTACTTAAAAGTCCAACCTCCTCTTACTAGCCTGAAATATTTTTAAATCATTTCATCCCAACCCTAATCCATAGAATCATTTGAACCTTTAATTAAAGAACCCATGATTTAATTCAATTTCATGTTTCACGTTTTAGAGAAATGGGAATTTTCACAAACCTATGGTGATACATGCGATATCAAAGTATGCGCATAACTCTAGAATCAATTTTTCTTGAGCTAAGAGTGACATAAAATTCAATGTGAGGTAGGTTGTGATTGGGCCATGTATTGATTTAGGAGGTTGAAAAAATTTCAATGATTGAAATTAAAATTATATAGAATTGTTTTTTATAGAAGATATATGATGGAATTCTATTTTGGATAAGATCATTGATATTTTCTCATTTTGGATTGTTGTGTGAAATTTGATTTGGATGTAAGATTATTGCCTAGGAGTGAAATGTTTAAGAGTGGGGGAGTGATGAAGCTCAAATTTTCATATATTTTATACTATAAATCATTTCTTATAATCCCACCATAGTGTTATTGTATGGGTAATTGTCACATTTTTAGGTTTTAGTGTTATTTTGAGCCTAAATGCAAAAAGGCCTAAATTCTGCAATTTTAACAGATTGTTATCACAGGGGTACTTCTGAAATTTATCATAAAAAATAAGTCCAAAATTTGTGATTAAAATTTAGTTATAATCCTTATTTAATTTCTTTCATTTTTTCTTCTGGAATAGGGTCTGAATTGATTATCTCGAGGTCGTAAAAAATCAATGAGGTTGAAGATTTTTCTGGGTGGACAGAATGGGCCCCACCGATGTAACAAATTCATAAATTGGCGCTAACACCTCCAAATGCATTGATTCTAGTTGGAATGGAAATAGGCTTCAATAAGGCGTGTCCATAATAAATTTCAAGTCAATACACCATCATTAAGGCATTATTGGAACGCTGAATGTATGTGGAAGACAAAATTGCTCACCTGGAAGAAACAATTACATTGGGTAATAAATTCATAACATCGTGAAAATTCATCCAAAATGGACCATAGTTTTTGGTGAGACGCTAAATCAAGTGGGGAACAAAATTTATTAAGGTTCCAATGTGTGAACAAACATTTTGGAGTGTCATAATGGCTAGGTAAGTTGAAGCATTTGAATTTTCCTTTTCAAATGGACTGATTAAATATCCCAGATTAAATTAGCCATAACTCCTATAGTTGAGGGACAATAAATCTATTATATGGAGGGTGAACGGAGGGGACATTATGTAACATCGTGTATGAAGAAACCGGTTACATGTTTGTCCATTTATTGGGACATCCACGTGGAATAATTAGGGTGATGATTTTGGAGAGAACTCTTTCACCTCATCACCCTATAAATATGTATCCTCAACCCTTATCAAAGCATTAACACTTCTGTGTGGCCATTTTACATTGTTTTTTAGTTTCTTTCCATTGTAATAGTATTATTCATTTTTAATATATTTTTCTCTTATTCATCATAATCTCATTTTTTATCTTTTGTTTTCCACCCCGTCCTTCCCCACCGTGAACTCTCATACTCGTGTTAATGAGTAACTAACCCGAGGAACTTCTCGGGGGATCAATCCAGTGTTTAACCCATGTAATTTCACATTCATGTTAATTGTTTCTTATTTTATTAGAGGTTGGTCAAGGGTGATCTTAGTGGGTAAGGCGCCTTTTTGTCTTCATTTGCCACCTGAGACTTTACTTTCTCTTTTGTAATATTTTCCCCCGATCGAGAAGGTGGATGTGTGGTCTCTCAGTGATCATTTAGTGTACTCTATATTCACAACCAAATACAGAAAAGAATAATCACACATATTATGGAGTGGGTTTTTTAATTAAATTTGAAATTAATAATGAGATGATGAAGGTTCAATCTAGGTTATTCTCTTAGGAATATCTCATTTCTATTTGGTCTGTATTCATTCCGACTCCATCATGCATTGCTTGTTTACCTTCTTTTTTCTTTCATTATAATTTCTCAAACAACAATTTCATTTAGTGTTGTCTTATAAATAATAAAAAATTATAAAAAAATGTGAACTTGAAGTAGTGATTGATTGACCACAAAACCTCTTCAAGAGAAAAACCTAGGTCAGCCCATGTGCTACACATAGTTATAAATATTTTTGAGATTGTGGACGACAACACTTAATAAAATTGGCATCGTTTCCGGGGATCCACATGGTTTTAATTCACCATTTTTATTCACATTTTGTAAATAATTTTCCTTTCAATTAGAAAAACAAAAAAAAATTCATAAATTTTAAAAACTAAAAAAATCTACTTTGTTCATGATTTATTCAAATTGTGATTATTATTCATTGAATGAAGAATCTCAGGTGCCAGAAAATTTTTGTAATGAACTTGATTATCAATTTCAAAGGATTAGTGATAAATTTCAAAACCTAGAGAGCCAAATAGAATAGATTTCTGAATGTCTACGCGCATGGGGAAATCAGAACCTGAACCAGAACCTGAACCATAACGAGTGGTGTAAGATATTTCACCAATAATTTTTTATGATATAGAACCTGAGGCGGGTGAGAATGAACTACTAAAAGAATTAATTGTATCATCTCTCACTCAACCATTGATCAAGGAGGTCCCATAAGTACACATTTCAACTGATGCACTAATGGGAGATCAATATTTTTTAGAAGAATCTTAGAATTCCATTGTTGAAGATAACATGAAACATGATATTCCCATAATTGATATGGAAACATCAAACACTTTCTACCTCTCTCTTTCTTTGGATGATAAGGAAGAAGATGTACATGATGGCTTGAGTTTCTAATGGTCATTCCTGAAGAGATCAATTTCCAAGCTAAATTACTTTAAATGGAATATTTCTTTATTAATTATTCATGTTTTAAGATTATTAAATCTAAATTATTTTCTGACATATCTTCCTTTGAAATTTATGATCTAGAACAAATAGAGCAGACTGTGGATGTTAAAGAAGAGTACAATCAAGTGGTGGTGATTGAAGAATAATAGTTAGAGAAGATAGTGGTGTGACTACCTCCTAAAAAAAATTTCATACTATATAGAGGAGGACACTACAGAAGTCAATAGGGAGAACCTCTATATTCTATTCCCTCCCACTTCAAACCTCAAATTTCATCTTTATTCATTCGTGGGGGTTGAGAACTTTCTTATCTACTATGTGATTCTCTACTTTCAATTTTGAATCATGGAAATCGTAAAAACTCACATGTGATGGTTCATCAAAATGAAACCACACCCTTCTTATGATTGGGGATAATCCACTAAAATTGTCTAACTAGGGGCAGTAAAAACCTAGAACCTTTTTGGGGGTCCAAACCAAGTATTATCT
Organism: Viscum album; assembly: GCA_963277665.1. Lineage (NCBI taxonomy): Eukaryota > Viridiplantae > Streptophyta > Magnoliopsida > Santalales > Viscaceae > Viscum > Viscum album. The sequence continues at coordinate 1,304,168,202 of OY728157.1, forward strand.
ATCTTATTTTCCCTTTCACATTCATTTTATTTATTTTTCTGATCTATTTTTATTACATTCTTATAGACTTAAAGTGGTAGCTTCTAGGAGCTTAACTCAAGGAATCCACTTCTAAAATAATGTTACGTGGTATCTTTCCTTACCTTGGATTTTTTACCCTTATTTTTATATTTTGTTTAGTTGAAATGAGGTTTATTAAAATTTAAGTATGGGGGAGTGTCAACCTTCTTAGTTATTCTTGGGTGATTTTAATTTTTTTATTATATTTTTAGGATTTTTGATCTTTAATGAATATTCATATCACTTTTCACACATTAATTTATTTGTAAAGAGTTGAAATGATTTTTGAAATAATTAATTTTAAATGATTGTTGATGTGAAAACATTTTTCTTGAATTGGATTGTTAATAGTTTTTATCAGTTTGACTGATTATTGAAATCCATGACCATGAAACACTGACTAAAAATATTTTTCCAATTTTGTGAGGTATTCTAACCCACTTTCACACATTCTTCCTAATTCCCACAGTTTCTTGAGGGAAACTCAAATTTTGAGTGAGAACCATAATTTGTGAATATTATCATTTAATGCTTTGGATTTCAAGGAATGTTTTTGAAATTATTGAGGCATATATTTTACTAGCCACATTTTATATTGAGACCCACATTTACATTTATCCTTCGTAAGCCCTTAGATTCCATGAATTTCCCTATATGTTTAAGCCACATTACAAGCCAATTTACCCTTACCTACCCGCACTTTTAGTATTTTTGCATGGTTATTTCATGATTAAGTGTGGGGGAAAAGACTTTTGTGTGTGTTCATTTGGATGTGTATCATCTATGGGTGGTTCAAGTTGTGTTTCAATACTTTGGGCAGTTGATAACAAGATAATTGGGCATGTTTCGTCTTTTAATCATGCTTTATTTATTTCATCCATTTCTCCTAAAAAAACGTAAAAATGGAGATAATCTTAAATTCCTCATTGTAAATTCTTTTATGACTCATGTACCTCTAAAAAATCAAGGGCATGAATTTTTATTCATGAATTTTATTAAATTTTCAGCCCATCCTCTATGAAAAAGAAAAAGAAAATAAAGAAAAAAAGAAAATAAAGTTTTCCCTTTATAGAGCTTTCAAAAATAAGTGAACATAGATGATACCATTAATTATAATCACTTATTGGCTCATGTACCATGTCATAAAAGAGTGTGGTGTTGTTTTTAAAATTTTCAAGAGGGATTGAGAGAGGAATGTCCTGTGTTTTCCCTTGATTTAATCATGCATTGTATTTAAAAGTCCAACCTCCTCTTTCTAGACTGAAACATTTTCAATCATTTTCCCACAAACCCTATGCCACATAATAATTTTATCCTTTAATTAAATACCACATGATTGAATTAATTTTCACGTCTTATGTTGTGGATATATGAAAATGTTCACAGTCCTATGGTGATGCAAGCGATTTCAAAGTATGATCAAAACTCTGGAATCAATTTCAATTAAGCTAAGAGTGACATAAAATTCAATGTGAGGTAGGTTGTGATTGTGCCATGGATTGATTTAGTTGGTTAAAAAAAATTGAATTATTTAAATTAAAATGATATAGAATTGTTTTTTATAGATTATACATGATGGAATTCTATTTTGGATAAGATCATTGATATTTTATCATTTTTGATTATTGTGTGGAATTTGATTTGGATGTAAGATAATTACCCATGAGTGAAATGTTTAAGTGTGGGGGAGAAATGAAGCTAACAATTTCATATATTTTATACTATAATTCATTGTTTATAATCCCACCGTAATGTTATTGTGTGGGTAATTGTCACATTTTTAGGTTATAGTGTTATTTTGAGCCTAAATGCAAAGAAGGCCTAAATTCTGCAATTTTAATAGATTGTTATCACAGGGGTATTTTTGACATTTATCATACAATATTTGTCCAAATTTTGTGATTACAATTTAGTTATAATCCTTATTTAATTTACTTCATTTTTTTCTTCTGGACCAGGGGATGAATCAATCATCTATAGGCCGTAAAAAATCAATAAAGTTGAAGAGTTTTTTGGGCGGACAGAATGGGCCCACTAATGTTACAGATGCATTAATCGGTGGACACACCTCCAAATTTATTGATTGTAGTTGGAAAGGAAATAAGATTCAATAATACGTTTCCATAATAAATTTTGAAGTCAATACACCCTCATTAAGGCATTATTGGAACACTGAATACATGTGGAAGACAAAGTGGCTCACCAGGCAGAAACGGTTCCATTGGGTAATAAATTCCTAACATCGTGAAAAATCATCCGAAATGGACCATATTTGGAGAGATGCTAAATCCTGTGGGGAACCACTTTTATTAAGGTTTCAACATGTGAACCGACACTTGGGAGGGTTATAATGGCCATGGAAGTTAACAAATTTGAATTTTCCTTGTCAAATGGACAAATTAAATGTCTCAGATTAAGTCAGCCATAAATCCGACATCTGAGGGACAATAAATCTAATATTTGGAGTGTGAATAGATGTGACATTATGGAACATATTTTATGAATAAATAGGTTACCAATGGTTCCATTTATTTGGAAATACATGCAGAATCATTTGGAGGATGATTTTGGAGAGAATCCATTCACCTCATCTCCACATAAATATGTATCCTCACCCCTTCTCAAAGCATTGGCACTTCTGTGTGGCAAATGTGCATTGTTTGGTAGTTTTTTTCCATTGTGATAGTATAATGAATTTTTAATATATTTTTCTCTTATTCATCTCATTCTCATTTTTTATCTTTTGTTTTCCACCTCGCCCTTCTCCACAGTGATCTCTCATACTCATGATCATGAGTAACTAACCCGAGGAACTTCTCAAGGAATCAATCCAGTGTTAAACCCTAGTCATTGCACATTCCTGTTAATTTTTTATTATTTTATTATCATTAGGTCAAGGGGGATCTTAGTGGTTAAGGTTCCTTTGTGTCCCCACTTGCCAGCCGAGATTTAACATTCTCTTCTGTAATATTTTCCCTCGATCGAGGAGGTGGATGTGTGGTATCTTAGCGATCATTGAGTGTAATATATATTCCAGACCAAATATAGAAGGGGATAATCATACATACGATGGAGTGGATTTATTAATTAAATTTGAAATTAATAATGAGATGATGAAGGTTCAATCTATGTGATTCTCTCGAGAATATCTTCTTTCTATTTTTTCTCCCTTCATTCTATCTCCATCATGCATTTCTTGTTTACTTTCCTATTTATTTCATTATCATTTCTAAAACCACAATTTCATTTAGTGTTTTCTAATAAATAATAAAAAAAATATAAAAAAAGTGAATTAGAAGTAGTGATTGATTGACCACAAAAGCTCCTCAAGAGAACGACCAAGGTCAGACCATGTGCAACACTTAGTTATAAATATTTTTGAGAGCGTACATGATAGCGCTTTAGGGGACCTCTAGAGAGGGAGAAGCATGGGGGTGACATGTGTCTTGTCCTTATTTTTCATCAGATAATGTGGCAGGGATATCTTAAAATTCCAAGGGTGGGGCATGGGAACCCTTGTTCAAGCATTCTTCCTCAGATTGAAGGCCAGTAGGTGCTTCTATGTTGCTAGAATCAGCTTTCTTGATTGAGATCTTGAGAACAACTGGATACTCATTCAGACTCATGTTCCTTCTCTCAACATGGTTAATGTGAAACATTTACTCTTCACTAAGCTACATGAGGGGGTCATTGGGAACCAATTCCAGACCATTTGGGGTGGGGACCCAATCAATACCATCAATTGTAGATGTCTTCCCCTTTTTCTTGTAAAATTCCGAATCGATGTATTGTGACTCGGAGAGCTCAAAAAGGGTCTTATTGGTAGACAAGGTCCTTCCTTGTCCATTGAGGAAATATTTGATACACTGGTGGTAGGAGGGAGGAACGGCCATGTCTTGATACAGCCATGGCCTTCCAAACAGGGCGTTGAATGTCGTGCTTTTCTGAACCACCAGGAACTCTGAATGGGCCACTAGGTCACCAAAATGGGTTATGAGCTTGATTTTTATCACTGGATTTTGTTCTATCTTGTCAAAACCCAAAAGAGTTTAGGCTGAGAGTTTTATATTGTTCTAATTGTAGCCCAAACTACAAAATGTTCGTAGTGGGAGAAGGTTGACCCCAAAGACATTGTCAATGAAGACATTCGGGAATTCAACATCATTCAACATGCGAGACACATATAGGGGTTTGATGTGTCCTATGATGGTGGCATCTTCATCCTGATCGATTAAGGAATTCAATGTATTAAATTTAGTTGGGCTAGTCTGCGTTCGATATATCTTGGTGGCAGCAGCCTTGGATTAAAATTTCAAGAGGCTGAGTAGGGCTTCTATAAGTTCCTTTCTGAGGTCTGCTGATAAACTTAGGGAATCTAGGATTGATAACTCGGTTGGTACCGAGGCCCGATGCTTTAAGATATCATACTTTTTCTCCATAGGGAATCACTTATATATTTATGGGAGCTCTTTAACAAGAATTTTAGGGGTTGGATCATGAGATGTGGAGGGACCGACCACAAGGTAAATAGTTGATGGTGATCCTATGTTCTGGGGATTGGACCTGGTCGATTTACTCATGCACCCTAGTTGGCTATACACTTGTTCCTCCTCTAATGGGTATCACAGAATAATGGGGCCAGAGTGGCTACACATGGGGTAAGGTGAATATTCTTTCTCTTAATGGGTCCTTTGAAGGGCTCTCCCACAAGTTTTTCAATTTTGATGGGTTGAGCCAGGGTGTAACCATAGGGTTAGTTCTGGCCATGGCTACGTGTACATCAGTATCCCCTACCTCTACAATTCCTTCTTCCGGTCCCCCGATCAGGTGTTGGGAACTTGAGTTCATAACCCAACTCTTTATAAGAGAATGGTTCCATTAAATGGATGACGTTGACAAAACCTATGATTAGTTCCTTGTTCGATGACAGATTCGCCTGGTTAGATGCCTCTGATGGTGTTTTTTGGTGGGTCAGTGCCCATTATGTCAATCCTGGGGGCATGAAATCCAAAAGTGTCAAGGATAGCTTTGGTCATGTCACAGGATGGTCCTCTTGTACGTGTTTACTCCCACTCTAGTTATTCCTGTGTAACTGGATTATGGTTGGTTGTGGGGCTAAGGTCGGTGACTGTGTTACATTAGGAGCAGTTTCCAGTACAAGTGGTTGCTCTAATTGAGCTCAAAGTATGCCATGAGATCGATTGACTGACACCCGAGTCATCGAACCATTAAATTTCTACTCCCTTTATCTGATGAAGTTCTGCCACTCCTCTCCCTCATCGTGGTCTATGGTAGAAAAATATGCTATGTGTGCTGGGGGTGGTCCTAGATTGACCTACCCCGAGTCCACCATCCTTTGTAGGAGGTCATTGAAGATGAAACATTCCTGAATACTATTTCCCAACAGTCGATTGTAGGGAAAATAATATGATTGGTTATCAAGGCCGACTTCTTCAGGATTTCATGTATCTGGTATGTGAAGCAAGATGCAATTCATGGGATCAATGAAATAGTCATAGACTTGGTCCTCTCAGAATTTGTACACTTTATTTCTTCATTCCTCAAATTGGTTTCACCTAAGTTCTATTTGATTGTCTCGCCAGGGTGTGGGTCTCCATTGATACGTCGGAAGCCCTTGGCAATTAGGTAGAGGCCTATGCGGTGGAGCAGGTGCAGGGGCTAGTTTGAGCATAAGAGAGGATGCTTCAGCTCTACCTACTCTCTTTGTAGGAGTCTGTGAGGCTATTCAAGACTTAAGGTTAGTCTGTTGTAGGGTGTCTTCCATCCTCTGGGCAATAGTAGAGAAATCCCGGAATCTGGGGGTGCATTTCACTGGTTTGAGTGGCGTTCGCATCTCATCTCAATGTTTTTCGATTCATATAGTGAGAATCTCATCCTGGGGAATTGGCATGTTCAGAGAGTTTGTTAGACCATTCAATCTGGCGATGAAGTCTGAGACCCTCTCGTTCTTCCCCTGTTTGCAATTCATGAGGTCGCTAACTATCATCTTGGGTAACATTGTAATAATGTGGAACATGAATTGCTGCCGAAGATCCCCCCATCCTGTTATTGACTGTTCTGGAAAACATGTATACTAGATGAAGGAAAAACCTTGTAAGCATCACATGAAGCATCTAAGTGTCACTACTTCTTGATGTTCCGAAGATACCATCATAGGGTCACAATGAGACGCATAGTGCATCAAATGCTATTCCAGGTTACCTAATCCATTAAATATAGGGAATACAGGGCTCCCAAAATTCAATGGAGGTGTTGTGTTTCTCACCCAGTCTAGTTATGGGGTTTTCGTGGGCTGTATCGGAGCGTTCCAGCCTTCCATCACTTCTAGTCAAGTTGTCAGTGCTTCGATGGTGTTGGTGAGACCCTGGTTTACATCCTATTGGTCCTGATCCCAAATTGGTACAATCTGGGGTATTACTTGACGCACTGGCTCGACTGTTACCTAATGTGCATATACCATTAGTGGTACCTTCGGAGGATTTAGATGTACTCATTCTAGTTTCTCCCTCAGTGGAAGGAATTCTTGGTATTCTTCTGAATCCATGTTAAGGTAGTTGGATGGGCTAGGTTCCGCACTAGGCGGGGGCCCTAACCTTGTTCCGTTTGTTGGGGAAACCCCTTATTGTTTAAGAGAACTTACTGGAAGTGCATAATGTGACCCATATTGAGTAACGTATTCGACATGACAGTTCCTTTGGAGTATCATAGTGTTAATACACCTTAATTCATTCACTTCCTGCGCTTGTCGAGAAAATCTCTCTTTGAGCATGAGATGATCATTTGTGTTGAGAGAAGGTGATGGGTTGAGCACAACCTGGCCTTGGTTCCTTTCTCTATTAGCGACTCATTGGGGAAGTGGAGGGGGATTTTCTAGAGCGTCCAGGTTCTGAGCGGCCCTCTGTTTTCGGGGGTGCACGCATGTGGGCTCATCTTGAGTCACATCCTGAATGAAACCACCTTCTCCTGATCCATCAGGACTTTCATTTTTTTCGATTCCCCACATGGGGTTAACATCCATGATGTTGATAGATTCATAATACGAGGTGGAATAGGAGTCATTTTCCAAGTAGGAAGAGGACGTTCCATGCCTCATACTAGTTTCCCCCTTCTGTCTAGGGATTTTCTTCGGGTTTCTTGACAAAAGGTGACGCGGAAGGATCCTTCGTGTAACCTTATGGCATGCCTTCCCCTTGGAGGGGATGAATATTCAATGGAGGGACTAGACATAAACCTCATCTTCTAACTACCCACCCCAAACAAGAGAAAACTGATTCTCGTGGGGGAGATTGTTGTTGAGGAAAAACGGCCCCCAACCCTAGGGGCTGGGGTTGGCTCCGTTCCTTGGGATTCATGCCTCTTCCCATTTTTTTAGTCTTATGGAGGGATTTTTTGTGACAAATTCCCCCATCCCTATAGGCTAGGGTTGGTCCCATATTACGACAGCTTCTTCTGCTTTCACATCCTTCTCGATATTGTGTGCTCCCATTCAAGGGTGATCTAGACCTAGTATCGAGTTCACCTATGAATTAATTACCAATGGGGGGTGAGAACACCGATTGTTTATTGGATTTTCTTAGGTGAGAAGCCTACTAAATGTTTTTAGTGGCCTGATTCAGGAGTCCGTGAATGGCTCACTCTCATAGATATTGACACATTTGAGACTTACTCAAGGCCTATTTCTGTCAGATATTCTGCCTCTCTTGAATAGAGACTTCATTTCATTTTCATCTTGACATGGCGACATTGCAAGACCTTACACTGAATGAGTTTTTCTGGATGGGAAGTGGAGTGAAATGCAGATCCCCATATTCACGCCATCCACAGATATGAACTACCATCGAAGCATCGTCATTATGGTGACACAATCTGTGTAGTGCACATAGAAAGGTTTAATCAAGGTCTCTTTTTCACCCCTCTGATCGCGGTCGTCACGCCGAAGGAAGGGCTTTCAGGTCAATGTAACACTGGATCTCTCTTATTGTCTGGACATGATATACATATCCTTAATATAGAAAGATGTTTAATTTCAACTGGTGAAGGGTTGAACAGATGTTTGGGCGGATGTCGTGTATGCTTTCTTCTGAAAACTCTCTAGGTATGTCGAACTATGAGGTGGTCATGGGCCAAAACATTACTGGTATATCATCCCTGGACAACTGTTCCCCCATGTGAAGTACATCGGCATGCGCCTCTACCAGTGATTCCTCTACTTGAGTAGCCCAGATAAGTCTCTCCTTGATAGAACAATCGGTGGTAATAGGGCTGGTAGGGGTCGAACCGTTAAGTGGGTGGCTATGGGGTGGCTCAAAGGATGAACGTGGTCCGGGACCATCTCTTGACTGAAGATGGATGTCGTTGATTTTTGACTAGGAATCTGACATGCTTGATTCCCTCTTTCTGAGCACCTCATCATAGGAGCGCTTTTCTATACTTAATTCGGCAGGGGAGGATCTTCCTGTCGGTATAAGATGTCCCTATGGGGAGTACCTTCGCTGTTGGAACTACAGTGGTGAGGAATAACATCATGGCTTGAATTCCAATTGCCAAAAATAATTACGTAGTGCATACCCTAGGGAGGATCTTTAGAGTGGACTACAAATAGGGGAGGAACTTATTATTGTTCATGGAAATATTGGGGTGGACCTTCCCAACGGAGATCATGGTGGCAAGGATGACCACCATGGTTTGATGTTCGGTGTGTATCCTAGGGATGGAATTTAGGACACACTGCTACATGGGGAGGACCTTCCTGTGTCTTAAGTCCATTGTGGGGAGGAACTTTTCGATAGAGGTCATGATGTTGAGGAATTTCATCGCGGCTGCCGTAGGGAGAATATCTATGGGGAATACCCTGGGGAGGGCCTTAGAATGTACCACTATGAGGGGAGGGCCTTCTCGTTATCTGACGTCTCTGTGGGGAGGAATTCCACTATTACATTGGCGAGGACTACCACCACAATCTGATGCATGGCTGTGTGAAATGTCATTGCAACGTAACCCCTGGGGAGGATCTTCAGGGCAGGCCATTGTAAGGGGAGGACCTTCTTGTTGTGATGAGATGCCACTACATGGAGGACCTCCACATTTGCAAATATGATGGCGAGGAATACCATTATAATCTGTGGTTCCCCTACACGATGAGTGTTTGCAGCGTATACCCTAGGAAGGACCATCTGGGTGAACTTTATCAAGAGGAGGACCTTCTTGTGCCTCGGTCTTCAGGTCACATGGATAGAATCTATGACTCGCATAAAAAGAGGAGCTCTTGTGACCGATCATTATATTCCCATGAGGGAGGCCCTCATGGGTTCTCTTGGGAGGACCTTCAGAGTTGCTGGTAAAAACATTGCAGGGAGGACCTTCACAACAGCTACTGACTCTACCATAGTATAGTAATGGGTTGGAAAGGTTTAAAGATATTGGGACATTTTTGGTGGCATTGAGAACCCAACTTCCAGTAGAGTGGACTCATGGAATCCCTCTTTATTTTTCGATTGCTTTCAGCGTGTTCAGGGAGCTCTCTTGCACCAAGCGGGGACTGTCTGTTGTTGATAACAGTCATCACCTTTGGGTCCCTATCTAATTGGGTCCTGTAATGCTGCTGGGATGTGCCGAAAAACATCTTGAGTTTTGGGAGGTATATATGCCTACTCTGGAGCATCCACCATGATGGACGGGTGTCCCACAGTTGGAACAAATGAGTATGCATGATCTGGTTTCCCTTTTATCCCGGGATATAGCCGATGACCCTCCTGGGAATATGCGGGGATGAAGATCTACACTGAGGTGGATATATCATCTCTTAGACGAGGCACCTCAATTGGGGAGATGGGATCATGTGACCGAGTCCTTGCTATTTCCACCGATGAAATTACATTCTGGAAAGTCTACAAGATATGATATGGGATCGATACATACTCCTCCATCATTGAAAGGATATGAAGAGAGTCATCCATGGATGGAATGGGTATGATTTCCCATTTCTCTATTGGAGTAGGAATATCCTACTCTGATCCTCCAGTGGTCAGTGGACACTGACGATTCTCCTATTTCTGGGCAGCTGAATGAGTCAGCCTCTATGCTGGGCTATGCCAGCATACTTATCCATTCGTCGCCACATCGGGAAGGCCGACATTAATTGCATATTTAGGGATCTAGCCCTAAATATGCTGGTGTTCCATTGTATCGATTCAGCGGTCTCTGTTGGTAGGGAGACATGTCCGCCTATTGATCGCCACCATATTGGGATGGCGAGAATTGGGAGAATCTGCAAGGAGTGAGTCTTGAAGGTGCTGAATTTCCACCATGTTTGGTTGGTGGGATTCATGATCCTAGGAAGGGAGAGGAACCTTCTTGATAGGTGTCATCCTGTATGGGTGAAATGCTTGATGATGCTCGGTGGGGATGTGTACCTGCTCATAGGTTGTCGCTATGTCAGGATGATGGGCTTTGGAAGAGAGGACAGGTGCATGGGCCTACCTGTGATATGTCTTTGTGTCTAAACAGTGATGTTCTTCCTTATAAATGAGGGTGATGTCCTATTCTTGGCTGTATGTTCACCTCCCCGGAGTTTGGTCAAAGGGGCTGGAGCTCAGGTAACATGGGCGTGGATCCTCGGGTTGGTATCTCTTCAGGGTGAGGATACGAGGTCATGACGTAGTTGCAGCGTCGTCTTCCATTGGGGTCCAAGGATCGAATCCTCCTTCTAGAGGAGATGAAGTCATCTGAATTGACCTCATCCACCTTCCTTTGATAAGGGTGGTATTCATAGTCTCATCATCGGAACTTGCCCCAGAAATGGTTTGATATAGCTACAAAGGCTGCCTGGATCTTCTCCCTCAGTCGCAACTGGGAAAGCGACCATTGGGACTTAGCCGACTGGAGGGTGTATATAGTCACCTCCACAGACATGAGAGTACCATTCTGGTGGTACTCTCAGATCAGTGGATCCCAGACCTAGTGTTGAAGACGTTAGGTGGGAGACATGGTCCTCTACTGATTCAGAGGCCTGGTCTGCGAATTGATGATCATGCGTGTTTGTGAATTCATTTACGATGCCATTGGATTGAAGGAAGCTCTACTGTGTACCTATAAAACATTTATAAAGTACAAACAACAAAACCCAACAATGTATCATCTCATAATCCCATGCGTAATTAATGACCTTGATTGGACCCCCTTTTGAACACGAAAGGGGGCACGGAGTGGGATTTTTTTCACCACCTCGATTGAAGGCTCATGGACGAGTCCATTTTTTCTTTCGGTAGGAGAATGAACAAGATAACCCATTTGATATTAATCATCCTTTTATTGTTATCAAGAATTTCAGATTAGGGTAAATCTGTCAGGATGGTTAAAGATTCATGTCAGGATCACCATTTTTCTTTCACGGTGAAGGGGGCGTTATCAGTTCCCATGTCTGATTAAAGGGAGACAATATTGTTTAGTAATTTCTATCATGTTTCCTATCTCTATAGATTCACCTGGTCTCCAACGGGTTTATTAGCATAGCCAAGAAACGCCCATTGGTTCTTGTATCCAACGATCCATGTACCTGCTTTCCAAAGGAAGGCACTTGTTTGGTGATATGGTCGACGACACTTAATAACTCACATTGCTCAAGAGAATGCAAATTCGGGATCATCGTACCCTTTTTAGGAGAAATTGTTGCCTATTTCAGGACTCTCTTATAAATTTAATACTTGTTCATATGTTCGCCAATCATTGGTTTATCCCTAATCATATTATCCACAGATTACCCCTGGGTAGCCAGTAATGGGTATACATAGGGATCCAAAACCTTCTACATATTAGGTTTACCATTCCTCATTGGATTAGAGATTCTAGGGAAGATTGATTTTGTTCAGATATCACTGGTCTGAAGCCTTATAATTAGGTGTTACGGAGTTTATTGTCATCCAGGGGGGGACAGAGAGTGACTTGAGCATCTAGATCGAACCAGTAAATCGGGCTTCCTATGTTTCCTCATGAGAGGAATCAGAATCAACGTAGTTTGATGCCACGTAATAGGACACTTCACCTTTTAAGGTCCTATGACAAGGACCCAACCATACAGTTTAACGTCATGTGGAAAGGATGTCTAAGCGATAGGTTCTTATCCAAGGTTGGTGTTGGGATTACACCAAAGCAGCCCAGATGACCCAGGGGAAATGATTTCCTAGGCCCGGTCATGGTTAGAGCTTACATGTGGTTGGTGTCCTGGGTTGGGGTATGGTTGGGGCTTACATGTGGTTGGTGGACTGAAGTGGGATTAAACCTCAAGTAGGTGTCCTATGTACCTTTCCTTGGAAAGCATCAAAGTCCACATTGTTCAAGATAGTTTAGTGAATGGACATGGAGTGGTTGGGACCAATGGTTGTTGGGATTGAACCTCAGGTAGGTGTCCTACGTACCCTGCTTGAGCATAGATCAATGTTGCCGTAGTTCGGAATAGTGTGGATGTGTCGTAATCCATAAAAACCTTTATGCCCACGCGAGTAATGTTCGATATGAGAATCAAGAGGACGTGAAAGATTCAACAATGCACACGCCTCCACCCCCATTGGTGGGAGAGGGAGAGCCCGCGGCGGAAGAGGCTCAGGCGACCGTGGGTAAGGGAGGGGAACAATGAACCTTCCTAAATGAAACATGCCGATCCGGATTCTTTGGGAGAGGCCTTGGCATGGTGATGATGGATAGGCTAATGAGGTGATTCTGGAGGGTTGGACTGAATTGGAAGGGCCATATATGACTTGGGGGGTGGAACCACCGAAGGCCTTGGCAGGCCACATGGCCATATGAGGAGGGGCTCCCTTTGCGTAGGTAGGTGCTATGCGGATGGAACGACCATCTTCATACCAGTGTGGTACATAGATTCCAGTTTAGTCTATGAACCAAATTGGTTTATAGGGTTGGAGACTACTCGAGTGGTGGCGGTTAAGAGCAGCTCCGGTCAGGGCTTCTCCCACGTAGGAGGGTGCTATGCTGCGCACTGGATCAAAGAAGGGGCATATGCTCCCTGGTTCATGGGGAGTCCATCCGCCCAGGGGACGTGGTTCACGGTTAGAAATTTTTGCTTCATGGTTTGTCAATTTACTTATGATATCTTTAGTTCTCAACAATCATTCCCAGTTTGTACCTATTACAGGTTTTCGAATTAGTACATTGTGGTCCGCAAAATCCTAGGCTCCCAGAAGCCTCTTTCTTCTCCAAAAGCTGATTGCCAAGAATCCAATCCCCAATCAACCCATCCCTTTCTTCTCCACCTTGAATTCATTTTATAGAGGGGAGAAAATGGTTGTATCTCAAGACATGTGACGCCTTTTGTAGAGGCCCATGATGGGAGACCCGGCCTATGGATGAATAGTCAACCTGAGGTTCATGGGGTATATTTAATGCACCTCCCCCGCAAAGAAACGTGGTCACGTGGTTGCTTTGTGGACACATAGGGTTCCGCCACTGTTTCGTAAATGATGTTGTGCACGACGGGGGGTGGTCTACATCTGCATATCGGGCCGTCTGTATTTTGATGGCCATTTGCTTCACACCCACGTAGGAGTTCTGCCTCCATTTCGTGAATGACGCCATCCTTGGGTGGTGAGGTTTACCAAACCGGCCGCATACCATTGATGATGAACTGTTATGCGAACTGATTCAGACATTTACAATTTCTTCTGATAATTCTTCATTTTTTTCCAAATTATTGACGATTATTGGGTAGATTCTTCCACTGATTTTAAGGGAGTATCTTCCTTCCCTTCTGTGGATTTTTTTCAGGGCCCTACATAAGTTTTTATAGATTTTGAATTTTTTTTCTTAGGGGTTTTCTAGGATTTTAGGTTTTTTTATGTTTCTCAGAATTTTTTGGGCTCTTTTCGTATTTTTATATAATCAAGGGGTTTTATAGATTTTGATTTTTTTTGTTTTTAACGATTTTATGGTTTTTTTGGGTTTTAGGGTTTTTTATAATGGTTATTAATTTATTTTAGAGTTTTTAACATTTTAATGGTATTAATTTTGTAGAGGTTTTAGTTAGTTTCATGGGTTTATAGTTTTTAAAAAAAAATTGGATTCTTTATGGGTTTTAGGGTTTTTATTGTTTTTGGGGTTTTATGTATTTTTATGTTTTTATGGTTTTCTTTGGAATTTCATGATATTTATTGTTTTTTATGATTTTAGAGTTTTAGGGATTTTTTTTCATTTTTATGGATTTTTATGGATTCGAGGTATTTTGATTATTTTATATATTTTTAATGTTTCTATGGTTTTTTAGTGTTTTTAGGGTTTTTGGTTATTGTATTTTAACGTATTTAGAGGTTTAGGTTTTTTTATGTTTTTAAGTTATTCATACGGTTTTTAGGGGTTATAGGGGTTTTTTTATTTTAGGGGGTTTTGAGATATTCTTCTATTTTATTTTTTTTATTGTTTTTAGGAATTTTGAGGTTTTTGGGTTTTTTTTGGGTTTATATAGTTTTTTAGGTTGTTATAGTTTTTTGAATTTTTTAGGGGTTTAATAGATTTTAAGTGTTTTTTAATATTTTTTTGGTTTTAAAGGGTTTTATTGTTTTTAGTGGCTTTTGATTATTTTTATTGGTTTTTAGGGTTTTATTAGGTTTCTAGGGGTTTTATGATTTTTGGGGGGTTTTTGGGTTTGTTTTTATGATTTCATTTTTAATGGTTTAAGATGTTTTATGTGTTATTGTTTTAAGGGGTTTTATTGGGATTTCATTTTTTTGGGGTTTTATTTTTCATTTTTATTGATTTCTAGGGTTTTTTTAGGATTTTTATGTTTTCTTAGTGTTTTCAGGGATTTTTTGGGTTCTCAACATTTTTTTGACTTTTTAGGGGTTTATGTTTTTTATGTTTTTAAATTTTTATATGGGTTTTTAATGTTTTATATGGGTTTTTTATGTTTTTTCAGATTTTTTTGGATTTTTATAATTTGTATGGGGCTTTCAGTGTTTTATGGGGTTGAAAGGTTTTAGGGTGTTTAGGAATTTTAGTGGTTTTATATAGTTTTAAGTTTTTTTATTTTTTTATAAGGTTTTATGGTTTTTAATATATTGTAAACATTTTCAGAGGTTAAAAGGTATTTTAGAATTGTAAGTGGTTATTTATGACTTTTTTTGCTATTTTAGGGTTTTTTATGTTTTTTAGTGGTTTTACAGGTTTTAGTTGTTTTTTTAGGTTTTTAGCAGTTTTTAGGTTTTTTGAGGGCTTTACGTGTTTTAGGTTTTTTAGGGTTTTTAATGGTATATCCAAATTTTTTGCCTTTTTAGGGATTTTTTATACATTTTAAAATTTTATTGTTTTTTAGGATTTTATGGTTTTAAATTTTTTTAGGGAATTAATTTTTTTAGATTTTACTTATTTTTAGGGGTTTAACTATTTTTATATTTTTACGGGTTTCTTAGAAGGGTTTTCGGGATTTAACATTTTTTTACATTTTTAGGTATTTTTAGGGGGTTTTTAGTCTTTATGGAATTTGAGGGTTTTATGTATTTTTTGGGTTTTTAATGTTTTTTGGGTTTTTAAGGTTTTTACTTGTTTTTAAGGGTTTTTAGGGTTTTTTGAGTTTTTTTGGCATTTATAGGTAATTAAAGGGTTTTTAGTGTTTTTAGGGGTCTTTAGTGTATTTAAAGGTTCTTAGGGGATTTACATTATTTGGGGGTTTTATGTTTTATAGGGGTTTTCAAGGTTTTACAGTTATTTTATGGTTTTGGGCATTGTTTTTGTTTTTATGGGTTTTAAGTGTTTTTAGATTGTTAAGGTTTTCATAGGTATTTTATTTTATCTTGATGTTTTTACATTATAAGGATTTTTATTGCTTTTATAGAATTTCTATGGTTTGAGAGATTTAGTGATTTGAGGGTTTTATGGGATTTTAACGGTTTTTATCATTTTTTTGGTTTCTATGGGTCTTAACTGTTTTTAGGATTTTATGGTTTTTATAGGGTATTTTCGGGGTTTTAGGGTTTTTCTATTTTTTTTTGATTTTGGGGATATTTTATAATATTTTTGTTTTTTTATAATTTTTAGGGATTTTCCGGGGTGTTAGGAAATTTTTTCATATTTTGTTTTTTTGGATTTATAGATATTTTTATTGTTATTAATGATTTTTAAAGTTTTAAACGTTTTTTGGGTTTAATGGGCTTTTAGATTTTTAGTGGTTTTTTGTGTTTTTATTTGTTTTGGGGTTTTTTATGTTTTTAGGGTTTTTTATGAATTTTATGTGTTATGGTTTTAGTGTCTTTTTAAAGGACTTTTAGGGTCTTTGTCATTTTTAGATTTTTTGGGGATTTTAATTATGTTTAGTTTTTTATAGTTTTGTAAGGGGTTTTTAAGGTTTTTTGGATTTTTTGGGATGTTTACATATCTTTTAGTTCTTTTATGGGTTTAGGGGTTTTATGGATTTTGAGGGTTTTAAGGGTTAATTAGGTTTTTAGGGTATTTTGTGCTCTTATATTTTTAGGTTCATAAGGTGTTTAATTTTTTTAAGTATTAAAGGTTTTCTTAGGGTTTTTAGTGTTTCTAGGGTCTTTTATTTTTTTAGGGTTTTTTAGGATTTTAATGTTTTTTATGGTTTTGTGATTTTAGGGATTGGGGAGGGGGTTCGATTTCATGTTTTTATGGTTTTTGTGTTTTAGTGTTTTTTTATTTTTTCTGGGCTTTTGGGGTTTTAGAGTTTTTAAATTTTTTGGGGTTTAATGGGATTTAAGAGTTTTTATTGGGTTTTATGGTATTTATGGGTTTTGGGGGTTTAAATGTGTTTATGGGTTTATAGATTTTAGGGTGGGGGTATGTTCTTTTAGGGTTATTAGGTATTTTAGTTTTATTTTTGGTTTTTAGGTGTTTTTAATCCCTTTTGGGTTATTAATATATTTATGGTTTTTAGTGTTTTTGGGTTTTTACGTTTTTATAAACTTTTTTGTTTTTTTTTTTGTATTTTTATGTGTTTTGAGAGTTTTTAGGTCTTTTAGGGGTTTTATGGGTTTTAGAGATTTTATCCTTTTTAGGTTTTTAAGGATTTAATATTTTTTTAGATTTTAGGGTTTCTGTGGAGTTGTTTGGGTTTTTTTTTACATTTGTAGCTATTTTTAGGTATTATTAATGTTTTTATGGTTTTTATGTTTTTATGTAATTTTTGGGTTTTATTGTTTTTTCATGTTTTCGCTGTTTTTGTGTTTTTTTTTGTGTTTTAAGGGGTATTTTTATTTTTTAGTCTTTTACGACTTTTTTGAGTATTTAAATGTTTTTAAAGGTATAAAGGGTTTTTAGTGTTTTTCATGATTTTTTTAGGTTTCCTAGGTTTTTAGGGGTTTTAATGTCTTTTGGTTTTTTGGTTTTTAGGGGTTCTTATTGGTTTTCTTTTCTTTTATGGAGTTTTTTGGGATTTTAACATTTTTTTGGTATTTAGGGATTTTAAGTGTTTTTCCATTTTTATCGTTTTCTTAGGTGTTTCTAAGGTTTTTAAGGGTTATAATGTTTTACGTATTTTTACATATTTTTTGGTTTTTATTCATTTTTATGGGTTTTATTTTTTTTTGGTTTTTTGGGGTTTTTATGATTTTTGGGTTTTTAGGGGTTTGATGTTTCATATGGTTTAGTGGTTTAATGTGTTTTATGTTTTTCAACAATTTCTAATGGTTTTTTAAGTTGTTTAGGTTGATTTTATATTTTTTTATTTTTATGTATCTTTTAGTATTGTTTTGTTTTTTTATGATTTTTATGGATTTTGAGGGGTTTTTGGGGGTTTTGGGGGTTTTAGGGTTTTTTTTTGGGTTTTATTGATTTTATTATTTTAGGGGGTTTAGGGGTATTAATGTATTGTTAAGGTTTTTAGCATATTTTTATTTTTTATACTTTTTGAGTGTTTTTTAAATTTTATTGGTTTCTTAAGTTTTTTCATGGTTCCTATGGATTTTTTAATTTTTATGTATTTTTAGTTCGTTCTAGGATTGTTGTGTTTTTTCTTGGTTCATAAGGTTTTTATATTTATAAGGATTATTTGTATTTTTTTGTATTGTTATAGTTTTTTATGGTTTTTAGTTATTATAAGGGTTTTCAGCATTTTAGGGGTTTTATAACTTTTTATGTTTTTTGGGTTAAAAATGTTTTTTGGTTTTCAATTTTTTCTTCTAATTATTTAGGTTTTGTGATTTTTTTCTATTTTTTGGGAATTTTAAGGGTTTTTTATTTTTAGGTATTTTGATAGTTTTTAGGGTTTTTTGCGGTTTTTGGGTGTTATGTTTTTTTGGGGTTTAGGGATTTTTTTTGATATTTTTAGAGTTTTTAAGGTATTTAGTTTTTTTATGTTTTTAGGAGTTTAAAGGGTTATTTATTTTTAGTGTTTTTTCAACTTTGTATGGTTTTTGATGGATTATTATAGTTTTTAGAGGTTTTTGGGTTTTTGGGTTATTTTATGGTTTTTAGAAGTTTTATATTTTTTATCGTTTCAATGGTTTTAAATGTTTTTTAGGTTTTGAAATCATTTTTTGAGTTTTTTAGTGTCCTACCATCTTTTAAATTATTAGAAATTATTATTGATTTGTTAGTTTTTTATTCTTTTTAAGATTTTTTGGATTTTGAGGGTATTTAAGGTTTTTAGGTCCTTCTATTGTTTTTAGTGATTTTTAGGTTTTTATGGGTTTTTAGGTATTTTATGGTATTTTATGTTTTAAGTATTTTTGTGATTTTTAGGAATTTTTATGGTTTTGGGTTTTTATGGATTTTTGGGGTTTTTGTGGTTTTAGGGTTCTAGGGTTGTTAATATATTTAAAATTTAGGGTTTTTTAGTTTCTGGGGGTTTTAGGGTTATTTATAGTTTTTGTAATGTTTTTAGGGGTTAATGTGTTTTTATAGTTTTCATTGGGTTTTTAGGGTTTTCTAGGGTTTTAGGGGTTATTAGTGTTTTTAGGGTTTTAATGGTTTTTAGGGGGTTTTAGGGTTTTAGGGTCTTTTAGGGGTTTTATCATTTTTCGTGGGTTTTATGTGTGTTATTTGTTTTTATGTTAATAATGTTTTTATGGTTATTTATGGGTTTTCGGGATTTTTATTATATTATGGATTTTTATGGTGGTTTAGGTTTTTTGGGTATTTTGAGAGTTTTTAGGGTTTTAGGGGTTTTATGGTTTGTTAAGTTTTAGGTGTTTTAAATTTTTTAGGCTTTTAATGTTTTCCTTGGGGTTTCTAGGGTTTTTTAAATTTGTAGGGATTTTTGGGATTTTTTAGTATTTTTATGGCTTTTAGGATTTTAGGGATTTTGAGTGATTTATGCTTATTTTAGGTTTTCAGGGTTTTTTGTTTTTTCTATTTTTAGGGGGATTTTGATTTTTATGGGTTTAAGGGTTTTAGGGGGGTTTTTAATGTTTTTAGGGGAATATATTTTATATTTTTAGTGGGTTTTTAGCGTTTATTAATGTTTCTAGGGGTTTTATTATTTTTCTTGATTTTTTGGATTTTTTGGGTCTTTTTAGGGTTTCTATAGGTTTTATAATTGTTAGGTTTTTTGGGGTTTTCTGTATTTTCTGGTTTCTAAGGTTTTCTTAGGGGTTTCCAAGCTTTTACGATTTTTTTTATTTTTTTATTAATTTTCAGGATGTTTTTATTATTTTCATGGTTTTTAGGGTTTAAATGATTTATTTGGGTTTTAGAGATTTTTATAGTTTTTTGTGTTATTTAGTTTTTAGGGGTATTATGTGTTTCTAGTTTGTAACAATTTTTAGGGTTTTTTAGGGTTTTTTTTATTTTTTATGTTATTTTGAATTTATAAATATATCTTTAGTGTTTATAAGTTTTTATAGTTTTGAATGTTTTTTAGTTTTTTAGGGTTTTGAGGGTTTTTAGAGTTTTTTTAGTTTTTTTTTGAGTTTAAAATATCTTTTAGTTTTATTAGTGTTTTATATGGTTTTAGGGGTTTTTAGGGGATTGTATGGATTTTAGGGGGTTTTATGGTTTTTAGGGGTTGTGGACTATCAAGGTCTTGTTAGGGTTTTTACCATTTTATGGGGTTTTTTGGGTTTTCAGTGTTTTTAGGTTTTTATGGATTTAAGGTTTTCATAGGGTTTTGATAAGTCATTTCACGTTTCTTTGATTTTTTTTATGTTTTTAATGATTTTTAGGTCTTTTTTAGGATTGTTAATTTTTTAGGTTTTTAGTGATTTTGAGGGGTTTTAGGGGGTTTTAGGGTATTTAGGTTCTTTAGTGCTTTTAGGATCTTTTATGGTTAAAAGTGTTTTTTATGATTTTATGGTTTTCTAAGGTTTATTATGGTATTTTGGGTTTTTTATGTTATGAGTAATTTAAAATGATTTTTTTTATTTTAATGGATTTTATGTTCTATCAATGATTTTGATGGGTTTTAGGTTTTTCTAGGGGTTTTATGGATTTTGTTGGATATTTAGGTGCTTTTTGAGTTTTTAGGGTTTTAGGTAATTTTAGTTTTTAGCATTTTTAGGAATTTAAATGGTTTTTAGAGTTTCTAGTGATTTTTTAGTATTTACATGGGTGTTTAGGAGTTTTAATGTTTCTAGTGGGTTTTGTGTGTTTTTAGAGGTTTTTAGGGTTTTGGGGCCTATTAGGGTTTTTAGTGTTATATATTTTTTATGTTTTTATTTGTTTTATGTGTTTTTAGGATTTTTAATGTTTTCTTTGGGTTTGTTAGGTTTTTTAGGCCTTTTCATGTTATTTGGGAATTTTATGGATTTTTTGAATATTTATGGGTTTTGGGGTATTTAGTTATTTTGAGGTTTTTAGGTGTTTAGTGTCTTTAGTTTTGTTAACGGGTTTTAGATTTTAAGGGGGTGTATTTGTTTTTGGGTTTTTGATGGTTCTAAGGTTTTTAACGTTTCTAGTGAATTTTATGGACTTTAGTATTTTTTTGAGTATTTAGGAGATTTAATGTTTTTATAGTTTTTTCGACCTTTTAGGTGTTTAATGGATTTTTATTGTTTTTAGTGGGTTTTATTGTTAATTTTGGATTATTATGGGTTTTAAGGTTTCTATTGTTTTTATGGCTTTAGGGGTTTTATGTGTTTTATGATTTAATGGATTTCATAGGATTTTATAGTGTTTATAGGATTTTTTTACGTTTTTACGGATTTTTATGGATTTTTTTAGTTTTTTATGGTTTTAGGTGTTTTTGTCACTTTATGGGTTTTTATTTTTTTTAGGGAATTAAGGGTTTGTATGGATTTTTATTTTTTTTTAGTTTTTAGGGTTTTTATGATTTTCAATATTTTTTTAAATATTTTTATGATTTTAAATGGTTTTTAGTGTTTTTAGTTGCTTTAGGGTTTTTATTATTTTTAAAACCATTTAAGGATTTTAAGGGGTTTTTTGGTTTTTTGGGGGTTATTAGTATTTTTAGGATCATTTTATGATTTCTTATGGTTATTATAATTTATTTAGATTTTAGGTGTTTTAAGAGTTTTTTTGGATTTTAATATTTTCTTAGGGGTTTTTAGGGGTTTTGAATTTTTAGGTATTTTTAGGTCCTTCTAGGATTTCTATGATTTTTATGTTGTTTTGGGATTTTTCAGGGGTGTATGGTTTTTATGGTTTTTTGGTTTTTTAGGTTATTTAGATGGTTTAACTATTTTTAGGTTTTAAATGTTTTCTTTGGGGTTTTTAGGGATTTTAATGTTTTTTTGTTCTTAGAGTTTTTAGGGGTTTTTTGTATTTGTGTTGTTCTTTAGTGTTTTTATACATTTTGAGGGTATTTAGTGTTTTTATTATTTTTATGGTTTTTTATATTTGTTGGGTGTTACTGTGTTTATTGTGTTTTTAGGGGTTTTAATTTAATAATGTTTTTTAATGTTTTTGGTGACTTCAAGGGTTTCTTGTGTATTTAATGGTTTTTAGTGTTTTTATGAGTTTTTAGATTTTTTATGGTTTATAGATTTATTATGTTTTTTTAGGTTTTTTGGGTTTTTAGCGTCCTTTTTGGGTTTTTTATGTTTTACTATTTTTTTATTATAATAGGGGGTTTAATTTTTTTGGTGTTTTACTATTTTCTTATGGTTTTCCATGTTTTTTAGTGTTTTAAGAATTCTTATAATTTTTACGGTTAATAGGATTTTAATGATTTTTAGATATTTTTAGGTGTTTTAGGTTTTTAGGGGTTGTCGAGGTTTTAGGGGTTTTTGAATTTATTAGGTTTTATTGGGAGGATCCCCATGCATGAATCCTTTCAGATGAAGCCTCTGAGAAAACTGTTTTATCTTACTAGAACCCTTCTTAGGCTCATGAATCACAATCAAGGAAATATAATTGTTATGAATTTTGTTTCTAATGAAATCGGATTTCACTCAGGATCCAAGACTGTGAGAATTTAAAATGAGAACACTAAATATTAGAACAAGCATGTGTTGTTTTGGCCCCAGAGTCCTAGCCCTTTGCATGGTGAGGCATCACTGGGGAAACCACTGCTCCACTTTTGGCTTGAGAATAACTGCAGATGACACTTTGATCCATTGATTGAACTGTCACTGGAGAGCATGGTTTAATGGAAAATACCCTAAACATATTATCTAGAGAGATGAAGCATTGGTGGACCTCGTTACACAGAACAAACCCTAGTAGTTCTGATGGTGAGAGATGAGAGGATATGATCTATTTCAAAGAATGCGATGATGGGAGGGAAGACACCACTGGCTGAATAATGAGCTCCCTAGACAAGGGAGATGAGTCCATTGCATCATAGCCTGTCTCAATTATGAGAACCTACCAAATGAAAATTAGGTAAAGAACCCAAGTGTCAGTAGTGGGTGAGCAAAGCTGAGTAGAATTTCTAGTCCTTGCCCATGTATAAGTAAGAACAATAACACCAACCTGGAGAGAAAGAGCCCTATCCAAGCCTCGATTAAAAAGCACCAGGTCACGGATAAAGGACCTTTGACCCTCAACACAAAAAAAGCATAGACAAAGAAGCCTCATAAGGCTTCGTAGGAGAAACCAAACCTTTACCATTCTCCCCGACCATGCCTCCAATAGATCCCCCACATAAAAGAGACTTGTAGGGGGCCCTAAAGAAACTGAAAACCATAAATACCCTATGCGAGCACTTCTGAAAACCTACAACAAATGGGAAGAGAAATTGCAGAAAGATCAAAATTTGGGGAAAACAGGATACACCAAAGGTTTATGATGCTTCGAACTCCCTTCGATTCAAATAACCTTGTGTTTCTGTAGCGGAAGAGAAATGTCCATTTCAATGCAAATCCTAGCGACGGATGCCTCTACCAGCTGAAGCGTCCTGTTATCCACACACAAAAATGATCCCATCAAATCCCAAATCACATTAAGGAATGATTCATTCATCAAGGGAAGAGGGAGACATGGGAGCGAGATCTAGATCGTTTCTTGGGAACATTCTTTGCCCGAATGAGCATCCATCAACAAAAATGATTGGGAGAAACACCATAGCCCCAAAGATCTCAGGCTACTGATCCACGATTTAACAATATAATCCCTTGAAGCCAAGATGAAACAGAAAGCATTCCAATCCAAAAACGATATTTTCACCGGTAGATCTAACCACTAACTTCAGACGCCATCCCATAACACTATGAGGGGAGGTTTATCGACACCAAAATGTGCTATAAGAGTCCATTAAAGATTCAAGGCCGCCACAACAAAGGAAGCCACAAGAACAACAAGCACCAATCATCAATTATTTGAGAAGGAATACACAAGCAACAAAGTTGTCGATGAAGATTCCTGAGCTGGACCACACCTTAGGGGAGGCCGTCGGAGGGCATCCTAGAAAGTGGGCAGAGAAAGACTAGGGGGAGGGGGAGGGGTCCTCACGTAGGTTTATCATGTTTCAGATCCTTTAGAAACTTTAATCCCAATATCCCCATTAATTTTCTCTTTTATCGGGTTTTGGAGAGAATCATGAATGTTTCTAGGGTCCTTGGTGAAAGACTTGGGTGAGATGGGCTTTAACGATTCTTCTAGATTTTTAATCATTCAAATGAGGAACTACATGGTCCTGTTTATAGGAATAAATGGGACCCAAGGTAAAGGAGGTTACTAGTGTAGCTACCCCACACATGAATCCCACATAGGAACCTTGCGAAGGGGTTGCTAATACTTATGGGTGGTGCACCCAGGTCTTGCGTGAGCCTTTTGTTGCACATGTTGTGTGTGTGTAGACCAACCATAGAGAGATCCTTTGATCTTTCTTGGGGCTCTTCACCTCTTTACTAGATGATATATTTTATTAATTATTTTCATTCTATGTGACAAAATAATGATTCAACACCCTAATAATCCATAAAATATTAAAGAAGTTCCAAAAAAAATCCAAGAAACCTTAAACCCCCTAAAATACTTGAAAACCCTAAACCTAGAAAAAAAACACAAAAACCCCTAAAAATCTGTAAAAAACCTAAAAACCCAAAATGACCTTAAGTACCCATAAAAAACCTAAAACCATACAACCCATAATACCGTAACAGCCCTAAAACCCATAAAAATCCTAAAAACCCACAAAAAACAATAAAAAACATGTAAACCCCTATAACACTAAAAAAATATAAAAACCCTTAGGAACCCATGTAACTCCAAAAAACCTAAAAACCAAAAAACCATAAAAACATAAAAACCCTTAAAACCCCTTAAAACCCCTCAAAATACAAAAATACACATAAAATACACAAAGTCCCTAAAAATAATTTAAAACATAAAAATCCATAAAAATACAGAAAACCCCAAAAAAATATTAATTACATAAAAAATCGAAGAACCCTAAAAACCATACAACCATAAAAACCCTCAAAATCCAAAAAATCTAAAAACAATAAAATTCTGAACAAATCCTTAAAAATCCAAAAATATATAAAAAACCATCGAAACCTTGAAACCCCTTAAGAAAACCATAAAAACGAAAAAAAACATAAGACTCCAAAAAACATAAAAACACTAAATACCCTAAATGTGATAAAAAAATCTATACACTCGTAAAAACTAGAAAAACTCCATAAAAAATATTATAGATCCAAAAAACCAATAAAAAACATAGAACTGACTAAAAACACTTAAACCCCTTTAAAAACCTATAAATGATAAAAAAATATTAAAAACTTATAAACACTAAAAAACACATAAAAATCCCTAAAAACCCAAAACCCCATAAAAACCCTAAAACCCTCAAAATCCCTAAAAACACTAAAAATCCATGAAAATCCTAAAGAACACCTAAAACCCCTTAAAACATTAAAAATAGTAAAAGCTCTAAAAATACCATCGAAAACCTTAAAAACCAAAAACACACATAAAACACCTACATAACTGAAAAAAGATAAAAAACCTAAATAA
The DNA here is from genome assembly GCA_963277665.1 of Viscum album. Classification (NCBI taxonomy): domain Eukaryota; kingdom Viridiplantae; phylum Streptophyta; class Magnoliopsida; order Santalales; family Viscaceae; genus Viscum; species Viscum album. Next base: position 1,304,193,603 of record OY728157.1, read on the forward strand.
TACTAAAACCCCTGAAAATCTAAAAAACCCAAAACCCCCATAAAAATACTAAAAAGCCCTAAAGATTCCTATAATCATAAAAAAACCTAAAACATTAAAATAACCTAAAAACCATAAAACCTAAAAGCATATAAAACCATTTAAAAACCAAAAAAATTAAAATACATAAAAGGTCGAAAATACCCTAAATCCCCTAAAAACAAAACGCATAAAAACATTTACAAAATAAATACCATACAATCCCGAAAAACCCACTAAAATTATAAAAAAGCCTTTATATCCTGAAAAGGATTACAAAAATCTAAAGAACCATAAAACCCATAAAAACTCAAAATAATCTAAACATCCCAAAAAATTATAAAAAACACCAAAAAACAAATAAAACCCACAAAATCATTAAAACCCTAAACACCCATTAAAATACTAGAAATTATCTAGAAATCCTTTAAAATATAAAAAACCCTAATAACCATGAAAAACATTAAGAAAAATGTAAAAAAACAAAACCCCTAAAAACCTAAAAACCTCCCATAACCACTGAAAGCCCTTTAAAACCCTTAATAAAATCATAAAAACCTAAAAATACTTAAAACCCCTAAAAACATAAAGATGATAAAATCCTAAAAAGTCACTAAATCCCCTAAAACCCTTGAAAACTATAAAACCAGTAAAACCTAAAAATCTATAAAAACTAAAAACCACTAGAAATATGAAAACCCTTTAAACCCCTAAAATCATTAAAAACATTAAAAACCAAAAAAAAATCAAAACAATCAAAAAATATAAAAAAAACCCTAAAAAATCTAAAAACCCTAAAAATCCCAAAATACCTAAGAATTAATATTAAAAATAAAATGGTTTTAAAAATCCCTAAAAATGTAAAAAATGAAAAAAAAACTAGAGAACCCTAAAAAGTTCATATAAACATGAAAACAATAAAACCCCCTAAAAACCTAAAAACACTAAATTCCTTAAAACTCCAAAACCCCAAAAATTATCCTAAAATCCACAAAATCTCGAAAAAACCATAAAAATCCAAAAAAAAAATCAATAAAATAATAAAAATTTAAAATCCCTAAAAACATTTAAAAATCATTGGAATCAAAAAAATAATTAAAACCATTAAAAACGAAAAAATTTTAAAAACACTAATACTGCCAAAACCACCAAAAAACCAAATAACAATTAAAAATAAAAAAAATACTAAAAAATATTAAAACCATAAACAACCACTAAAAACTCTAAAATCCCTTAAAACCCCTAAAAATGTTATGAAACTATAAAAAACCTTAAAACCATTAAAAACGAAAAAAATAATGCCCAAATACCAGAAAAACCCAAAAAACCCTTGAAAATAAAAAATCCCTCAAAATCTCTAAAACCATGAAAATTTCAAAAGAATCCCTAGAATTACCTATAATTATATGAAAAATTTAAAAAAACATGAAAACCCTATGAAAATTGTAAAATGATAAAAAATCACTAAAACCCCCCAAAACCCCTAAAAACATAGAAACCAAGAAAAACCAAAAAACTCTTAACAAATTCTAGAAACCATAAAAATCCATTTAAAACCCTAAAAATTAATAAAACCATAAAAACTAAAAAATATGAAAACCTTAAAAAAATTCAAAACCTATAAACAATTAATATGATTAAAAATATAAAAAATTCTCTAAACCTTAAAGGACCCTAAAAACCCTAAAATTCACTAAATACCATAAAAACCACAAACATCCTTAAAAACCCCTAGAACACTATAAAATCCAAAAAACAACTAAAAACTGTAAAAACCAATTAAACCACTATAAACATTTAAAACAATAAATAACCCTTAAAACTATAAAATTTCCTAAAACCCTTCAAAACCTAAAAAACCCTTGAAAAACAATTATAATTCTAAATTATCCCCCAAAATACTCATAAAAATACATACCTTTAAAAACTATAAAAACCTCTATGAAAACCTTATAAACATTAAAAAACATAAAACCCATAAAAACCTAAAAACACTACAAAAACTAAAATCCATAAAACCCCTAACACAATAAAAGCCCAAAAATATAAAAATGGTAAAACCACTAAATTACCCAAAAAACTATAAAAACCCCTAAAACCTCCTAAAACCCCCAAACCCCTAAACATTTAAGAAAAACGTAAAAACCGAAAAAACCTACTTAAAAATTTTAAAAAAAATCAAACCCCTAAATAGTCACTTAAAAGATATAAACATTTAAAATACAAAAAAGCCATAAAAACCTAAAAACCACAAACCCCCTTAAAATCCATAAAATCATTAAAAACCAGAAAAATACTTAAAAATCCATAAAAGCATAAAAATACCTAAAAACTAGAAAACCCCAAAGAAAGGCATAAAAATCTAAATCCGTTAAAAATCCCTAAAAACCTATGAAATACAAAAAAACATAAAAATATTAAAAACCCAAAAACATCAAAACATCACGAAAAACCCTAAAAACAATTAAATTCTTAAAAAATAATTAAAAATACCAAAAATGTAAAAAAAAATTTAACTCTAAAAAACCCTATGAATACCATAAAAACCCCAACAAAACTAAAAAATTAAAATCCCAAATAGGACCTAAAACCCTAAGCCACCAAAAAACCACAAATACCATAAAAACATAATGAAAAATCAAAAACATAAACCCCCACCCCCTAAAAACAAATAAAACCTCATACACCCCTTAATCCCCTAAAAATGTTAAAACCCCTAAAAACCATGGAAATTCAAAATTAAAAAAAGGAATAAAATCCAATAAAATGTACCCTAAAAACCCTAACCCCGGAAAATCCCTAAAAACCCAAAAAAGGAAAAAAAATCCCAATAAGCATTATAAATTTTATAAACCCTCAAAACCCTAAAAAATCCAAAGGAAACCCTAAAAAAATAAAAACTCATAGAACCCATAAAATATAAAATATTATAAAACCATAAACACCCCAAATAACCATATAATTCCCAAGAAACACTTAAAATTCCTAAGAACCATAAAAAGCCATAAAAACAAAAAAGCAGTAAAAATCTAAAAAAAGGAAAAAATCCATAAAATCCTTAAAAATCTCTTTGAAAACCATAAAACCATAAAACATTTAAAAACCCTAAAAATAAAAAAAATGCTAACACCCCTAAACGACCCTAAAATCCCTAAAAATCATAAAACTCATAAAAACGTGAAAAACCCACTAAAAAAATTTAAGGCACTTGAAAACCCTAAAAATTATAAAAAACTATAAAACCTTAAATCTATAAAAACTCAAATAAAATACTAGAAAACCCAAAAAACTAAAAAACCTCTAAATCCATCAGAATCCCGAAAAATAAAAAAATACCATATAAATCATAAAAAACCCCTAAAAAATTTTAAACCCTTAAAAACCCAAAATTCCCGTAAGAAAATCGTTAAAATTTAATATCAATTATAACCACTATAATCATTAAACTTTACTAAAAACCTAAAAACCCATAAAATCCCTTAAACCCGTCAAAAATACATAAAATCCCCAAAAACCATAAAAATCCAAAAAATGACCCAAAATATAAAAAATCGTAAAAACTATGAAAGACCCAATTTAAACCTTAAAACCCTAAAAAGAATTAAAACCTCTAAAAACCTAAAAATGCTAAAATACCTACTCCCCCCCAACAACCCTAAAACCCCTAAAACTCCCAAAATCAATGAAACCCCTAAAAAGTAAAAAAATCCAAAAAAATCCCTCTAAATCCCTAAAAATGAAAAACTTCATAAAAACAAAGAAAATCCAATGAAAACCTTAATAACCTAAAATTAATTAAAAACCATAAAAAACAGAAAATAAATATTAAAACCCTTAAATATCATTAAAACCCCAAAACCCATCAAAACCCTTAAAACCTAAAATACACATTAAAATCCAAAAAACACATATAAATCACTAAAACCATAATAACCGCTAAAAAATAAAAAAACTATAAGAAAAACTTGAAAACCTAATAACATGTAAAACCCATAAAAAATAAAAAAAATAAAACCCCAATGTCCTTAAAAACATATAAAAACCACAAAACCCCTAAAACCATAAAACCCTAAAACCCAAAAATACCAAAAAACCACTAAAATAATTAACACCCTTTAAACCCCTAAAAATTGAAAAAATTATAACAAAGTTATATAATCCTAAAAAATTAAAAAACCATAAAAAACCATAAATATCCTAAAAACCCAAAAAATCCTAGAAAACCTCAAAAGAAAAAAAAACAAATCATAAAAAAATTCATAAAAAACCCTAAAAAAATAAGAAACCCTAAAAAACAAGAAGAACCCAAAGAAAAACTTGAAATTACAAAGACACATAAAACCCCTAAAAACACAAATAATTCTAAAAACAATAACAAAACCATAAAACCCTAAAACCCTTAATATCCCTAAAATCCAAAAAAAAAACCATATAAATCCTTAAAAGTCCATAAAAATACCGTAAAATTTTAAAAACCCAAAAACATGAAAACCCTTAAAAACCTTATGAAACTAAAAACACTAATAACCCCTAAAAACCCACAAACCTTTATAACCCCAAAAGTACCTAAAAACCTAAAAAAACCTTTAAAAACTTTAACAAACTATAAAAACCATTAAAAGAATAAAAAAAGAATAAATACAATAATGTTACTAAAACCTAAGAAAACTCTTCTAACCCCTAAAATGTTAAAAACTCTATAACCCTTAAAAACAGAAAATCCCCTAAAAACAATAAAAAACTAAAAACACATAAATATTATAAAATCATTGAAAAATCTAAAACCCCGAAACACCCCAAAAACCCAAAAACTGCTCAAAACCCTATCAACTATTAAAATTCTAAAAATTCCCTAAAAATTCCTAAAAATTAAAACCCCTGAGAATGATTAAAAGCTCTAATAAAACCATAAAATCCTAAATAATCATAAAATCCCTTAAAACTGTGAAAAAAATGCTAAAAACCCTAAAAGACACAGCAACCTTAAAATTAAATGAAAATTTTTAAGACCCCTAAAACATTAAAAACCGAAAAAATTCAAAAAACCGAAAAAACCAAAGAAATTTCAAAATACCCATTTAACCCTTAAAATGTCAAAATCCACTAAAAAACCATAGAACCCTAAAAACCCAAGAAAACACTAAAACCACCAAAAAAATTAAAATACCCATAATTACCTTAAAAACTCTAAAACTCCTGAGAAACCCAAAAAATCACTTAAAAAATAAAAAAACACTAAAATCGCAGAATACAATATGAAAACATTAAAAAACCAAATCTGTTTAAACAACAATTAACCTAAAAATTGGTAAATACCCAAAAATACCATAAAACACCTAAAACCACGAAAAAAACCCCTAAAAAACCTTAAAACCCTAAAACCCCCTAAAAACCCAAAATACATATATAAACTCTAAAAACCCCTTTTAAACCCTAATACTGTTAAAGAATATAAAAAACATTAAAAAAGGCATAAAAAACCCTAAAACCGAAAAAAAAACATAAAAACATAAGAAACCCTAAAAACACTTAAAACCCATCAAAATCCTTAAAAAAACCTAAGAACCATAAAAATAATAAAAAACCTAAAATATCAATAAAATCATAAAAAACCATAACCCCTAAAAACTCCATGTAAACCATAAAAACATAAAAAAACTTAATACCCCTAAAAACACAATGACACAAAAAACCTTAAAAACAATAAAATCCGTAAAAACTCCTAAAACCAGTAAAAATCCGGAAAAAATAAAAAAACCTATAAAAACCATAAAAATATCCCAAAGTCCTTAAAACCAAAAAACCCCTAAAACTCTAAAAATCATACAAAATCCATAAAAACCTATGAAACCCTTATATCCCCTAAAAACCTAAAATAAATTAAAACCCTTGAAGTTGTTAAAAATTGTAAAAACCCTAAACAACTTAAAACATCAATAACCATTTAAAAACCTTAAAACTTGTAAAAATAATACAAACCCTTAAAAAACTAGGAAACTAAAAAGACAATAAAATATCTAAAAACATAAACCCCTAAAACTCTAAAGACCATAAAAATTATTAAAGCCCTAAAAATATTAAAAACATAAAAAACCCCTAAAACCTTAAAAATGTAAAAAATCATAAAAATTATAAAAAAACCACAAGAAGACAATAAAATACTAAAAAAAAGTAAACCCCAAAGCATAAAAAATGATAAAACCCAAAAAAGACTGAAAACCCTAAAAATCCTAAGGAACCTTAAAAAATATAAAGACCCATAAAAACCATAAAAACTCTAAAATCCATTTAAACCGATGAAAATGATAAATGACTATAAAATACCTTAAAACTCTTAAAAATTAAAAAACCCTAAAAACATAGAAAGCCTAAAACCCCTAAAAACTGTCAAATCCATAAAAACACAAAAAAATCTATGAAAATCCTAAAAGGCCATAAATATTCCTAAAAAAGTAAAAAAAATCCAAATGACCTGAATATTCATTGAATATTTTAAAACTCCAATAACACTTTAAACACATAAAATCATAAAAAATTCAAAAGACCATAAAAATGAAAAAAACCATAACCCCTAAACATCTCTAAAAACACCAAAAACCTTAAAAATCATAAATACCCTGTTAAAAACTCCTAAAAACATAAAAAATTATAAAAACCCTTGGAACCCCAATGATATCAATAAAAACCTAAAGACACCTAAAAACCCTAAAATATGGTAAAAACCCTCAAAGAACCTAAAAACCTAAAACCCCTAAAAAATATAACATCCCCTAAAACCCATAAAAAACCTAAAACACATAAAAACCGAACAAGCCAACTAAATACTATAACAACCATTTAAAACCCAATAGAGTTAAAACAATTAAACCATTAAATTCCATAAAATAAAATAAAAACCATAAAAATAATAAAAAACCATAAATCCCATAAAACCCCCAAATAACCATAAAACCACTCAAAATCCCTAAAAACCAAAAAACAAAACAAAAAAAATACCTAAAAATACCTAAAAATGGAAAAAACCATAAAACACTAAAAAACAATAAGAAAATCATAAAAATTGAAAAAAATTAAAACCCCCCAAAAAACCTAAAAATAGATAAAAACCCAAAAACCCTAAAAATGCTACTAACATTGAAACACCTACAACCTTAAAAAACTAAATCCCATAAAAAACCTACAAAATTACTAAACATTATAAAATCTCTTTAGAACCGTAGAAATATTGGAAAACTCTAAAATCCTTAAAAACACAAAAAACATAAAAAACATTAAGAACACAAAAAACAAATAAAACACCAAAAACTATTAAACCCTCAAAATCCCTAAAAAACTAAAAAAACATAAAAATATTAAAATCCATAAAGATCCCTAAAAACATTAATGACATAAGTTCCTTAAAAAATATATGAAAACCATAAAATCCTAAAAAAATAATTAGAACCACTGAAAAACCTTACAAATGTTTAAAACCTGAAAGACCCTCAGAAACCTAAAACCATAAAATCCCCTAAAAACCATGAAAACCTTAAACCCATAAAACACTAAACAGTTAAAAACTCTAAAAATACCGTTACACCCCTAAAATGATGAAAAATATAATAGACCTTTAAGTCCCTAAAAACTCAAAAAACACTAAAAACTAAAAAAACAAAAAAAACATTAAAAATCCTAAAACCATAAAATCGCTCAGAATCCATAAAAACTCAGAAAACAATAAAAATAAAAAAATATCACTAAAAATCCCTATAAACATAAAAAACCATAAAAACCTTGAAAAACAATAAAAAACCATAAAAACCCCAAGAAAACATTAAAAAAGAAACTTAGAACCCATAAAAACCTTAAAATATATAATATCTCTAAAACCCTAAAAAATTGATAAACCCAAAAAATCCCTAATTAAAAAAACCCAAAAAACCCTAAATAATATTAAATACCTAAAATCACTTAAAACACCTAAAATGAGTAAAAATGATAAAAACACCCAAAAGACCCTAAAAACCCTAAAACTCACAAAATCCACAAACCCTAGAAGTCACATAACCCATAAAAATCCATTTAACACCTAAAAACAATAAAAAATCTAAAAACTCTTGAAACACCTAAAATGATTAAAAACTTCTGAATAAGTTTAAAACCGTGAAAAACTCAAAAAGAAACCCCTAAAACCCCCTAAAACCCTAAAACCCCCTCAAAAACCTAACAATCCCTAAAAACCTAACACCCCATAAAAATCCTAAACCCCCACCCCCCCCCCCCAAATCCCTAAAAGCATTAAAACCCTAAAAACCATGAAAATCCCTAAGAAAACATTAAAAACAAATAAAACACATAAGACACCTAAAAAATAAAAAATATTAAAAACCCTAAAATACTCAAGAAACACTAAAACCCCTAAAAACTATTAAAACCCTAAAATCCTTAAAAATTCCTAAAAACCAATAAAAACCCTAACAATCTAGTAAAAATTATAAACACTCTTTAAAACACTAAAATGTAAAAACCCCAATAAAACATTCAAAACACCAAAAAATTCATAAAACAACTAAAAAAACCATAAAACCATAAATATCCTAATGATCCTAAAAACTGTAAAGACCCTAAAAATTCCTTAAATCCTTTAAAACCCATAAAATAATAAAAAATCAATAAAATCCCTAAAAAAATTAAAACCCATAAAACCCTGAAAACACTTCAAAAACTCATAAATACATAAAACAATTAAACTGCTAACAAAAATAAAACTGCTAAAACCCCTAAGAGCTGTAAACTCTTAAAACCCATAAATCCTTCATAACCCCTAAAAACAATTAAAATTCCCAAAACCACAAAAAACCCTAAAAACACTAAAAATTGTCAAAATAATTTGAACTAATAAAACAATAAAAAATTATAAAAAACTTTAAAAACCCAAAAAAATCACTATAAATGTAAATATCACTAAAATATTTGATAAATCACTAAAAACTATAAAAACCCAAAAAACACATAAAATCATTATAAACTATAAAAAAAGATCAAACCCTTAAAATCAGAAAAAACGCTTCCACGCTTAAAAAATCTAAAACTCTAAAAATCATAATAAGCGACTCAGAACCTTAAAAACCCTAAAAGCACATAAAAACCAAAAAACCTATAAATGCACAAAAAAAAATAAAACCCCTAATAATGAAAAATAACGTTAAAAACCTCAGAACCCATAAAATATAAAAAAAGATACCAAAAATAACCATAAAAACCCCTTAAATCTCAAAAAAACAATAAAACCCCTCCAAATCGCTAAAAACATTTAAAACCATAAAAATCCAAAACAAGACCTTAAAATCCCTAAAATCATAAAAACCCCTCAAAACTCTAAAAACCCCTAGTAAAATCATCAAAACCTAAAAATAATTAAAAAACCTATGAATCTAAAAAATGCTAAAACCCAAAAAAACCATTAAGACCCCCAGAACCATAAAGACCCATAAAAACCCCTAAATCCCATAAAAACACTAAAAATTATAATAAACAATTTAGACCCACATTCAAAATCCTTAAAATCCATAAAAACCCTAAAAACATCTAGAATCATAAACAACCCTATAATACTTGAAAATCCCAATGAAAACCTTATAAAAATATATACACTTAAACCCCCTAAAAACATAAAATTTATTGAAACCCTAAAAAACCCAAAACACTAAAAACTATAAAAACCAATAAAAAGAAAAAAATCCTAAAAACCCAAAGAACACAAAAATAACACATAAAATCAAAAAAAACACATAACCCTAAACAACAAAAAACTTAAAAACCCCTCAAACTATCTAAAACACATAAAAACCCATAACAAACATATCAAATCCCTAAAAATCCCAAAAAACATAAAAACTGTCAAAACCATGAAAACCCCTATGAAAAAATTAAAATCCTAAAAACACATAACAACACCATAAACCTAAAATTATGAATAACATAAAATTCTCTAAATACCCTAATGACCCCAAAAACTATAAAAAACCTATAAAATCCCTTAAAATCCATAAAACACCAAGCAACTGAAATTAAAAAATCCAATTAAACCACAATAAAAGTTAAAAAACATAAAAACCTTAGAGACCATAAAACATAATTAACTCGAAAAAAACCCAAAAAAACCTTAAAACATCAAACCCTTAAAACCCTATATACCCTTAAAACCTTAAAATTCAAAAAAATCCCTAAAAATATTAAAAAACCGGAAAACCATATTAAAAACTTAAAAACATAAATATTATTTAAACCCCTAAAAACATAAAAATTCTAAAAACTACAAGACCACCAAAAACCATAAAAAACTCAAAATCTCAAAAAACACTCAAAAACTATAAAAATTAAAAGAAATATAATAAAATCCTTCAAAATATTACAACACCCAAAAAACCCCTAAGAAAAATTTAAAACACTGAAAACACTTAAATCCACTAAAAACCTAAAAATGCTACAAACCCTAAAAACACTAAAAATGTAACAAACCCCAAAACCAATAAAAACCCCTAAAACCCATAAAAACACTAATTCCACAAAAAACACTAAATGTCCTTGAAACCACAAAAAAATTTAAAAAAACTATAAAAAACCTTAGAAAGTAAAAAAACTAAAAAACCCACTGTGAAAAAATAACATAAAAACCATAAAACCCCTAAACCCCTAAAACCCCTAAATCCTTAAAAATAACTAAAAACCATATAAATAATACAAATCCATACAAATACATACAAATGCCTAATAACAAAAAGATATAAAAAACTGAAAAACCATAAAAAACCATCAAAACTTAAAAACACATAAAATCCTAAAAACATAAAAAATTAAAAAGAACCCTAAAACACCTAAAACCATTATGAAAATATAAACCACCCCCCCCAATCCATATAACCCTGAGAAATCCAGAAAAACCCTAAATAATCTCTAAAACCCCCTAAAATCATAAAAACCCTAAAACCTAAAAACCCCTATGAAAACCGTAAAAACCAAAAAATACATTAAACCCCTAAATATATAAAAAAATAAAACACTAAGAGATGAAAATCCCCATAAAAACTATAATCAATTAAAACCCGTTTAAACCATAATGACCCATAAAACCAATAAGCAATCACTAAAATCTAAAATACCCCCGTAAATGCCATTAAACATTCAAAAACTAAAAAAATTCTAAAATATACTACAAACCCAAAAAATATTAAAACCTAGTAAATAATAAGAACCCATAAAACCCAAAAACACATAAAATCCCTCAATATCCCTAAAACTATAAAAACTCATAAAAATTCTTATAAATTCCTAAAAACCCCAAAAAACATAAATAACCCTGTAAATTTTAAAAATCCCTAAGAAAACCATAAAAAAATAAAAACTATTACAACCACTTAAACCCTATAAATGAGAAAATCCATAAAAAACATTAAAAAATCAAAAACCCTAAAAACCCGAAATCCCCAAATAATTGTAAAAACCCTAAAACACCATAAATCACTAAAATGCACTAAAAACAAAAAAAAAACATTTTTAGATGCCTAAAAAAATTAAAAATATATAAACATGATTGAAACTCAAAAATATATAAAAAACTAAAAAACCAAAACACCGTAAATTCTATAAAACATTTCAAAAACATCAAAATACATAATCCCCTAAAAATAATAGAAATATAAATAAACACTAAAAATACCTAAAAACATAAAAACCATAAAAACCTAGAAAACCCCAACGAAAACATTATAAACCAAAAAAAACATACACAACAAAACTAAAAATCGAAAAAAATCCAAAAAACCCTAAACCACAAGAAAACCCACAAATCCCAAAAAATACCTAAAAACCATAAAACAATTAAAATCTGAAAAATTCCATAAAAAATTCCAAGAAATGAAAAAACCCTATTGAAATAATAAAAAATAGAAGAAAGAATTAGAAACATAAAAAACATAAAACAGATATAAAATCTAAAAATGTTAAAAACCCTAAAAAACCTATAAATCATGAAACCCATTAAACCCACAAAAAACCATAAAAACAATAAAACTCATATAATCCCATAAAAACCAAACAAGACAATAAAAACTATAAAATCCATTAAAACCCCTAAAAACATTAAAATACTCTAGAATTTTTTAAACCCTTAATTTATTTAAAATAACATAAACTCTAAAATGCCTAAGAAACCCTAAAAACCATGAAAATACTGAAAAACCCAAAAGACCCATAAAATTCCAAAACATCCCTGAAAATCCTTAAAATATTAAATACTCTATACAATGTAATAAACCCTAAGACAAACATTACAACCTAAAAACCTAAAACAAATTAAAAGAATACAATAATAATAATTCTATAACCCAAAAAAACCAAAAAATTAAAAAATCCAAAAAAACCGCATAATCGTTAAAAACCGAATAAAACCATAAATTGCTAAAAAAATTAAATATTTTCTGAAAAAACCTCCAAAAACTCATGAAAACCCATCAGAAAACCAAAAAAATCACTAAAAATGAAAAAAAACCCTAAAAACCCTAAAAACCCTAAAAACAATTAAAAACCACAAACATCCACAAAAACACATAAAACCCTGAAACCCAAAAAAAACCTAAAAACCATAAAAGAACTATAAAAACCATTTAAACACAATTTTTTTAAAAAACTATAAAAACCCTAAAAAACAAAAAAACCCAAACCCTGAAAAAATAATAAAACCCTAAAACCCAAAAAAACATCAAAATCCCTAAAAATAAAAAAAATTAATAATTCCTTAAAATACATAAACACCTAAAAACCCATAAAAACCATGAAAACCCTTCATAAAACATTAGAAACTATAAATCTTATAAAATCCTGAAAAACATGAAAGATGCTAAAACCCTAAAAGACCCTTAAATCCCTAAAACCACTTAAAAATATAAAACCCATATAAACATTATAAACCCTAAAAACCCATAAAAACCCTAAAACCACTAAAAACTCTACAAACCCTTTAAACACTAAAAATATTAAAAATTATGGAAATATTAAAAACCCTAAAAACTCTAAAAAAATGTAAAAAACCATAAGACCCCTAAAACCCTAAAAACCCTTTAAAACTCTAAAAATCCCTTAAAACCCTAAAAACCATGAAAATCCATAAAATTCACTAAAAATCACTAAAAACATAAAATCCCCTAAAAACCCTAAAATACTATAAGAAAACCTTCAAAAGATTAAAACACCTAAACACCCCAAATAACCAAAAAATGCTAAAATCATTAAAATACCCAAAGAACCAAAAAACCCCTAAACACCCTAAAAATCACTAAAACCCCCAAAAACCCTAGTGCACCCCCAAAAACTCAAATTATCCCAAAAAAATCAAAAAATGTAAAATACTCTAAAAAATGAAATACCTAAACTATAAAAACCTATAAAAACATTAAACCCCTAAGAAACATAAAAAATATAAAACCGTAAACACCAAAAGCCTTAAAAACTATAAACCCCTCAAAATATCTTAAATCCCTAATATTATAAAAATAAAAAAATCGAAAAAATACCAAAAATACGTTAAAAATCATAAACACCCTAAAAACCCATATTATAAACATGAAAACTAAAAAATACTTAAAACCCCTAAAAAACTAAAAAGTGCTAAAAACCATTGAAAAACCTAAATACCATAAAATCCCTAAAACCTTAGGAAAATATAAATACCCATTAGATCCTAAAACCACTAAATACTACATATACCATTTATACCCCTAAAAATTCTAAAACTATAAAAACATTTAAAAATCCTAAACATCTAAAAAACCATAATAACCCTAAAAACACATGAATATACTAAAAAACAATCCAAATACCTAAATACCTATAAAAATATTAATATATATATAAAATTATTAAAAATATATAAAAACATAAAACATCCCAAAAAATCCATTATAAAATCTTAAAAACAAAGAAAAACCATTTCAATCCCTACAAAGAAAAAAACATTAAATACCATAAAAAATCATAAAACCATAATAAATCCAAATAACCCTAAGAATATACTAAAAACTCTAAACCCCCTTTAAACCCCTAAAAATGTAAAAAACTCAAAAAACCCCAAAACACCCAAAAATCCCAAAAAACTAATAAGAATCCTAAAAAAATCCATAAAAATAACTAAAAAGGTAAGAAATCCTAAAAACCCTGAAAAACAATACGAAACCCTTAATAACAAAAAAACACATAAAACATGTAAAATCCTAAAAATTACTAAATACACTAAAAAAATCATAAAAAGAACTAAATAAAATAAAACTCATAAAAACCATAATAAACCCTAAACCCAAAAAACCCTAAAAACCAATAAAATCACCAAAAACCCATTAAACACCTAAAAACATGAAAATAATCTAAAAATAATTTAAAACCCAAAAAAATTCAAAAAAAGCCCCTTAAAATCTCAAAAATAAAGATTATAACCGACAAACCTTAAAAAACACAAAAAAACCAAAAACCCCTAAAACACTAAAAGCCCATAAAAATCCAAAAAAAATTCTAAAAATCTCCAAATATTTTTAAAACCCGGAAAATATCCTGAAAAATAATAAGAAAACATTAAAACCCTATAAACTTATGAAACTAATAAACACAAAAAAACACTAAAATCCATAAACCACCTAAAAACAACTAAAAACCCTAAAAAATAAAAGAACCTCTAAAAATATTAAAAACCATTAAAATCAAAAAATCCCTCAAAATATAAAAAAACACTATAAACTATAAAAACCATAAAAATCCTCAAAAATCCATAAAAATTTCAAAAAACCTAAAAATACATAAATCCTTGAAAATCTCTAAGAAATCATTAAAAACCAAAAAATTGTTTCAACCACTAAAAAAATAAAAAATGCAAAAAACACAATAAAAACACATAAAAACCAAAAAAACACTAAAAAATATAAAAACACCTAAAACACTAAAAAACCATAAAAACCTATTAAAACCATCAAACCCACAAAAATAATAAAAAAACTTGAAACCCCTAAAAATGTTCAAAAGTATAAAATACATTAAAACCTTAAAAAAATAATCCAAAACCACATAATCCCCAAAAATCAATAAAAACCCTAAAAACTCATAAAATCCATAAACCCAAAAAATTCTAAAAAATCCCAAAAAATACCAAAATATGTAAAAACCATAAAATCCCTGAAAACCCAAAAGAAAAAAAAATGAAAACTTAAATGAAATTCAATCCCTAAAAACCTTAAAAATGCTAAAAACAAAAAAAAACCTAAAACCAATGAAAACATTAAACCCTCAAAATCCACAAAACCCAAAAAACTAATAAACTGTAAGAAATCATAAAACACACCTAAAACACAAATAAGCCTTAAAACCCTAGAAAAAAATAATGATATCACACCAACTAAAAACATATAAAATCCCTGAAAAAAATGATAAAATCCCTAAAAGTCCCAAAAAATTCTAAAAACCCTAAAATCATAAAAAACATAAAATAATTAAAAACCTAAAGGCCAAGAGATGGCGGCCGAGTCTCTGGGTGATCTCTGTCGTTCCTCAGTGCTGCTTCTTTCCAATGGATCTTCAATGTTCTTTGGCGGTGAAATCCAGGGCTTCTCGATGGCCTGGGTGTGGTCTCGGATGCTTGACGAGAGTGGCGATGGTCATGGAAACTCCCGTTGGTGCTACAGTGGGAAAGCATGTAGGGTTTCTATGTTGACGATGAAGTCAAGCCTGGCTCCAGATCTATTTTTGTGGTGGTTTTCCTCGCTTCGTAACGGCTTTAGACAGGTGTGATGACGTCGTCCCTAGCTTCCTGATGGAGAGTTGGAGCCGCAGATTTGGGTCGATTCTTCAGATCTGATGCATCTGCAGACGGTTCAACAAGGTCGAGGGCTTCATTCCCTTGCTAAGGTACAACAACAGCTTTGTCTTCAGGCCTTCATAGGGATTTCTTCTCGAATTCGATGTGGTGCATGCGCGACAGATCTATATTCTGCTTCTAGGGTTTCAAGACCGACAGATCTGACAGTGGCGGTCCTCGATCGGGGGGGGGAAAGGTTTTTTCCTGGCCCTTCCTTGCCGTTGATCTTGGGGCCCTCCAAATCTGTTTTGGGAGGTTTGTGGCGTCTGCTCTGGTTTTCTGGCACGGCGGCTATCTCTGGTGGAGGATTGGAGGGACATGGTAGCTTGGCTTCTGGATTTTCATGGCTAATACAAAGATACAGGTTCGTTCTCAACTCATTTCTTTTTATGCTGCTGTCGAGCTTCTGGATTTATACTACTTGCTGGATGCTATGTTGGACTTTGGAGATGCTGTTTGTGTTCTTGTTGGCTACTGCGGTGATGATGCTTGGTTTGGTTGTATGCTTTTGTTGCTGCTGGATCATAAGCTTGTTGCAAGACTGGACCCTCCTAGGGAGGATATGCTGGTTGCTGGAAAGGGTGTGAATGGAGGCTAGTTGGGGAAAGGCTGTATTTATTACTATTTGTTGTATGCTAATTGGGGGCTAATGCTTGTGGCAGTTTGGTTATTTGCTATTGTTGCGGATGAGTTTGATGTTGAGATGCTTATTGTTGGTTGCTGTTTGTTGGGAGGTGATGATGGTTGTATTTGGTTGTGGTGCTTCTACTGTGGTTTGATGCTGCTGGTTGTGATTGGATGTGATGTCAGATTTGGTGTTGTTGGTTGCTGGGGCTGGTTGGTTTCGATGTGTTGCTGTTACTGTGTGGATGTGATGATTGGATGTGGTGCAGCTGGATGCTGGTACTGGCTAGATGTGACGTGATGATGCCACTGTTGTGTCTGTTTTTGAGTCTTTTTCTTTCTTTGTTTTTTTTTGTGGGTTGTAAGGGGTTTTGGGTGTGGGTCATTTGACCCCTCCCCTCCCTTGTCTGTTGTGTCTCCTTTTTTTCTCTTTAATAAAATTGCGGGGGGGGGGGGGGGGGGATAGTCTGATCCTCACATCTTCCTTGCCCATAAAAAACCTATTGACCATAATAAATGGTAAAACCCATAAAACAATACGAAACCACTCAAACTACAAAACCCTTTAAAACCCAAAAAAGATAAAAAATTTAAAAACACTTAAATACCCTTACAACTCAAAAAATACTTGAATCCACTAAAAATCATAAAACCCTAAAACCCTAAAAATCCACAGAAACCCAAAAAATCCTTAAACACCCTAAAACCATAAAACACCCAAAAAAACCCAAAATATATATATACCCCAGAAAACCCCTAAGAAAACCTAAAGAAAAAAATACACTAATAACCAAAAAGAAGATAAAAAAACCCTAAGACCTTAAAATCCCTAAAAACAATAAAATCTATTAAAAACCTATTACAACCCTAAAACCACCAAAAACCACTAAAAACCCTAAAACCCCCTAAAACCTCTAAAATCATTAAAAATTTAAAAACCATAAAAACCATGAAAAATCAAAAAATTCCAAAAAACCAAAAAAACTATAAAACCCCTAAAAACCATAAAAATACATAATACCCCTAAAAACCATAAAACCCATCAAAATACCGTAAAACTCTAAGAAAACATAAAAATAATAAAATATCCCAAAAATTCCTTAAAAACATAAAAAACCCAAAAAAACCATTGAAAATCCTAAGAAAACAGTAAAAAAAGCACTCTAAACCCTTAAATAACCAAAAAAACACAAAACCCTAAAATTCTTAAAATAAATAATAACATAAAAATACTAAAAATCCATCAAATGCCCTAAAAAAGAAAAAAAACCCTTAAAACCCAGAAAAAACCTTTAAATGATATTAAAAAACACTTAAGGCCCAAAATACTTAACAAATTATATAAACCCTAAAATACCATAAAAACCCTAAAACACCTAAAACTCATAACAACCACTAAAAATCTTAGAAATATTAAAAAACCATAAAACATAAAACCATAGTAAAAACACTAAAAGCCCATTAAAACTATAAAATATTAAAAAACTCTAAATACATAAAACCATAAAAAGAAAGATGTTCCTAAAAACCCTAAATACCAAAAATACCCTAAAACCCCTCAAAACCCCTAAAATCCCTAAAAACCAAAAAATAATAAAAACCCATAAAAATCCCTAAAAATGTAAAAAAATATAGATTAAAACCCTAAAAATACTAAAAGACCCTTAAAAACCTAAAACACTTAATACCCTTAAAACCTCAAATCACTAAACATCATAAAAACCATAAAAACCTAGAACCCCTAAAAAGCATTAAATCCCCTTAAGACCATAAAAACCTAAAAAACCATAAACCCCCTAGATACAATAAAACATTAGAAACCCATTAAACACCAAACAACATTAAAGAACTATAGAACCCTTAAAACCCATAAAAAAATAAAAATACCTAAAACCTCCCTAAAAACCCATAAAACACTTAAAACCCTAAAATGCTCAAAATACTAATGATGGATAAATATCCAAAAAAAACAATAAAAACCTCTCAAAACATAAAAATGATAAAAACCCTAAAAACCACTATGATAGCCTTAAAACAAAAAAAACACTTAAAATACGACAGGGGTGGCTTGGTCTGGATGTCAGCAAAGGTGAGGATGTTTTAAGCTTGTGCTGCCGATAGAGGTTTGTTCTCATGTTCTGCGATGGGTTTCCTGGATCTTGCCACGCTGTCTTGGTGGTTCTGTGCTCTACCATTCTTTGAAGGATTGAAAATCTGGTCTTCATCGGACTGCTTTGCTGGTTTTGGATGTAAGTTGCTGGTGCTGGATGCTGGTTTGGTGGTGAGCGGAAACTTGGTTTCGTGTCTGAACATGGTGGTTTGGGTGCTGCGGTATAGTTTGAGGTACAGAAGCCAGTGGTCCTGTTTTGCAACTGCTAGGTGATGGTCAAGTGCTGCTTTCTGTCTTACTGGTCAGATATGTGCTGGCCTTTAGAACCTAAGATGTTGGATGGCTGATTGTATGGATTGTGAGGATACTGATGTTTATGCTTGGTTAGGTGATGTTGGTTGCTGGAATATGAACTATGACATGCTAGAAGATTTCTGGTTTGGTATTACTGGATGTTTCTGGATGTCTACTCTAGTCGGCTTTTGTGTGTTTTTTTGGTACTGGTGCTGGATGCTGGTGTGGGCTGGTCTGGTTATGTTGATGCTGCTGGATGGTGGTGTTGGTTGGTCTGGTTGTGTGGATGCTGCTGTGATGTTTGGTATTGGTGCTGGATGCTGGTGTTGGCTGAACAAGATGTGTGGAAGCTGCTGTTGTGTCTTGTTTTGTGTCTTTTTCTCTGTCTTTGTTTTCTTTTTTGATTTTCCTTTTTTTGGGTCTTTTACAGTGAAGGGTTTTTGGGTGTGGGTCATTTGACCCCTCCCATCCCTTGTCTGCTGTGTCTTTTTTCTTCTTAAAAAATTGAGGGGGGGGGGGGGGGGGAATAGCCCGACCCTCGCATCTTATTTGCCCATAAAACCCCTAAAAACCATAAAAAACCCAAGAAACCCATAAAACCCATATTAATCCACCAAAAACTCTAAAACCCCTATACTCATATAAATGTTTTTAAAACTATATAAATCCATAGAAACCATAAAAAACCAAAAAATCAAAAAAAACTGTAAAACTCTACAAAATATTCTAAATACCCTAAAACCAAAAAAAATAGAAAAAAAATCCCTAAAATCCCTAATAATGCAAAAAACAAAAATAACCCTTAAAACACCAATGGATATATTTTAAAAATAAAAACACTTAAAATCACTAAAATCCAAAAAAACACTAAACCCCTAAAAACCCTAAAACCCCTAAAAACATTAAGAACCCAAAAACCCATAAAAAACTGAAAACCCACCAAAAACTATAAAACCTTTTAAACCTCTAAAAATTTATAACAATCACTAAAAACTATTAAAACACTAAATAACTCAACAAAACCTACAAACCAGAATATATTATAAAACCCCAAAAGACACTCCAATTTCATAATAACCGTAAAAACTATAAAAATACAAAAAGTGCGAAAAATCACTAAAAATATAAAAAATAGAAAAAACCTATTGAAAACTAAGAAAAAAATAAAAACATAAAAATAGTTAAACCCCCTAAAAGTCCCATAAATCCTTGAAATCAATAAAAACCATAAACCCCTAAAAACCTATAAAAACCAAATAACAACTAAAAATTCAAAAAACCATTAAAAACCCTAAAATGATAAAGAAATCTAAAAGATCATAAAAACCCTAAAAACTCAAAATACCCTAAATACCAAAAAAATCCTAATAACCCTAAAACCCTCAAAATCCCTAAAAGCCCTAAAAACCATAAAAGTCCTAAAAAATAAATAAAATCCTTAAATTTGTTAAAAACATTGAAAACATGAAAAACCCTAAGAATACCTAAAAATCCTAAATACACATAAAACACTTAAAAACCAATGTATGTTAAAAATCCAAACAAAACCATAAAAACCCAATAACTAAAAAATCCCTAAAAACCATAAACCCCTAAAACTCGATAAAAATAGATTAATCACTAAAATGTATAAAACCCTTTTTGAACCCTAAAAACATAAATGACACTAAAAATGATAAAAACCATAAAATATAAAAAAACTCAGAAAAATCCATAAAACCCTAAAACCCTGAAAAACCTAATACATTCAAAATCAATAAAAACCTAAATAGTCAAAATGATAATAAAAAATCAATAAAATCACTAAAAATGTAAAAAAACCAAAAAAAACAATGAAATAAACATTAAAACCTAAAACACATTAAAACCCTAAAAATCTTTAAAAACTATAAAAACCAAAAAAACAATAGAAAACACTAAAACCCCAAAAAACAATAAAACCCCCCAAAACCATAAAAACCATTAAAAACCATTAAAATAACTAAAAAATTTGAAACTCATTTAAACCCCAAGAAATTTTATAAACCCTAAAATTAAAAAAAAACTTTGTAGCCCCCAAAAAATCCCTAAAAACCATAAAATAATAAAAACCCTTAGAACCCCTAAAAACTCTATAAATATAAGAAACATAAGAAATCCCTAAAAATCACTAAAAAAAGTAAAACCCTAAAAACCATGAAAACCCATTTGGAATGCTTAAAAACCCAGAAACACTTAAAACCTATAAAAACTAATAATGCTAAAACCCCTAAAATCCTAAAAAAACCACAAAAACCCAAAAAAAACCCCTAAAACCCACAAAAAATATATAACCCATTTAAATCATCAAAAACCTGACAAACGCTAAAAACCATTAAAAAATAGAATACACATATAAACCATAAAACCCAAAAAAACTAAAATCACCTTACAAAACTGTAAAACCCCAGAAAACTCTAAACCCCCTAAAAAGTATAAAAATCCAAAATCCCAAAAAATCCAAAAAATGAAAAAAAAAATCCTTTAAACCCATCAAACCCTCAAAAAACTATAAAAACATAAAAAAATTAAAACCATTAAAATCACCAAAAACAGTAAAACCTCTAAAACCCAAAAATCCAAGAATCAATAAAAACACTTATAAACCATAAAAACATTAAAACTTATAGAAACTCTAAAAATACAATAATAACATTAAAAACCAATTAAACACCTAAAACATTACAAAATATAGAAAATCTTTAAAACACTAAAACACATAAAAAATAGTAAAACCCCCACCCAAAAACCAAAAATATCCTATTAATCATAAAAATCCAGTAAAACCCTCAAAATCCGTAAAAACTCTAAATAATTATAAAATTACTAATAATATCTAAAAATACCTAAACATGTAAAAGCCCAAAATACCCTGAAAATTCCTAAAAAAGTGATAAGAAACTAAAAAAAATTTAACCCCTTAAAAATGTAAAAGACGCTAAAACCCCTAAAAATGTCTAAAAAGCCTAAAAAACCCTAAAACCCCTTAAAATATATAAAAACACTAAAAATACATAAAATTCCTAAAAAAATATAAAAATCCCAACAATCCTTCAGAAACTTAAAATACGTGAAAACCCCTAAGAATTCCATAAAAACCTAAAAACACTTAATCTTCCCAAAAAAACCTAAAAAGGATAAAAACCCAAAAAGAACCTAAAAACTATAAGACCCACTAAAAACCATAGAAACATATAAAACCATGAAAAATAATTAAAACCTTTTAAAATGAAAAAATCCACTATAAACTCTAGAAACCCTATAAACCCAAAAAAACCATCAAAACCCCTAAAAACTCTATCAAAAACAATAAAAACCCAATAAATAACCCTTTAAACCCCTCAAATTCCCAAAACCCCTAAAAATCCTAAAAATACCTAAAAATAACTAAAAACCTAAAAATCCTAAAAACATAAAAAATTTCCCTATGAAAACAATAATAACCAAAGAATACTTAAAGCCCATAAAAGCCTAAATATTCTAAAGATCCGAAAAACCCTAAAATCCCACAAAACATTCAAAATCCTAAAAAATTCACAGACACCATTAAACTCCTTATGAATCCCTAAAAAGACATAAACATTTAAAACCCCCTCAAACCATGATGAGAAAAATGAAATCCTTAAAAATCTAAAAACCCTTAAAACCCATAAAAAACATAAGAAAAGATAAAAACTATAAAAAATGCTAAAAACCCCAAAGACCGTAAAACCCAAATATTACATAAAAATTCAAAAAACTAAATTTACCCATACAACTCAAAATAACCACTAAAAAATCTAAAAACACATTTAACCCCTAAAAACATTAAAAAAATTATATAAAACCATAAAACCCATAAAAAACACAAAAACCAAAAAAAACCCCTAAAACATTAAAAACCATCAAAATGCCTAGAAACACAAAAACCATAAAAATCATATAAAATACATAAAAAGCACTAAAATAATTAATTACGCTAAAATACATAAAACTCCCTAATTACACGTTAAATAACAAAAACAATTAAACACCCCAAAAAACCGAAAACCCCTAAAAACACTAAAAGAACCCTAAAACCCTAAAAACCCTCAAAATCCATAAAACCCATTAAAATACTAAAAAATTTCTAAAAATAACAAAAAAACATAAAAACCCTCAAAACCATTAAAATAAATAACAAGCCCATTAAAACCTAAAAACACTTACAACTATTAAAAAACCTAAAAACAACAAAAAACCAAAAATTCTCTAAAACTCTAAAACCCTAAAACCCCAAAAATCATACAACCCCCTAAAACCATAAAAACCCTAGAACCCTATAAAAACACTGAAACACACTAAAAGGCTGAGAACCCATAAATCCCTAAAAAATAATTTTTTTGAAACCATTTGACCCCCTAGAAAACAAAAGAACACAAAAAAACCCGAAAAAACCAAAAAACCACTAAAACCACTAAAAACTAAAAAATCCACCAAATTTCGTAAAACCCAAAAAAATAATATATATAAAAACATATAAAATTCCTAAAAATAAATCAACCCCGAAATCATGAGAAACCCTATAGGAACTATAAAAACCTAAAAACACTTTACACCCCTAATGTCCTTAAATGGTATAAAAACAATAAAAATCATAAAAACCATAATAAACATAAAACACCGTAAAACATCAAAAACCATAATAACCCATGAAATCCCAAAAGACCACTAAAAACATAAAAAATTCTTTAAAATCCTAAGAACATTAAAAAACACTAAAAATCATTAAAAACCCTAAAAAGCTCAAAAAAATCCCTAAAAACAAAAAGAATCATAAATACCATAAAAACCCTAAAACCCCTAAAAATCCCTATGAACCCAAAAAATACATTACAATCCTAAATAATCCCAGTTATAACTAAAAACGTAAAAAACCCCTAAAAATATGAAAACCCCTAGTAAAAATTTAAATTCCTAAAATCACCGAATAACCCTAAAAATAAGAAAATGGTAGAAACCCTAGATTCTCTATAAAATATTGAAAACACTCAAAATCGAAAAAAACATTAAAATAATAAAAATATAAAAAAAACACGAATAAATCCCTAAAAACATAAAAAACCCTAAAACCCTTGAAATACTATAATAAAACCATAAAAAAATAAAACACTTAAAACCCTAAAAAACCTAAAAATTTTAAATACCATAAAACCCGCAAAGAATGTAAAAACAAAAAAAAAACAAAAAAAATCCAAAAAAATCACGAAACACCTAATCAAACCTAAAAAATGATAAAAACCCTAAAAACACTAAAAAACAAAAAAATCTAAAATCCCTCAAAATGCCCAAAAAATTTAAAACTCCTTAAAATCCTAAAAAACCCTAGAAATACTAAAAAATATATAAAACCCTGAAAACCTAAAAACCAATAAGAAAACCATAAAAACCTAAAGAACATAAATCATCTAAATATCCTATATTTTTTAAAAAACACTCAAAATCTATAAAAACCCCTAAAACCTAAAAAATTGAAAAACTGTTAAAACTCTAAATACTAAAAACACAAAAAAACCACTAAAAACACTAAAAACCCCTTTAAACCCCAAAAATTGGGGGGGGGGGGGCATAGCCTGAACCTCGCTTCTTCCTTGCCCTTTTAACCCCTAAGAATATTAAAAGTCTCATAAAAACCACTAAAAACTACAAAAATAAAAAAATCATAAAATCCCATAAAAACCATAAAACCCCTAAAAACATAGTACCATAAAACCCTCAGAATCCCTAAAAACCATTAAACACATAAAAAACATTAAAACCCCTATAAATTGAAAAAACACCCAAAACCCTGAAAAACACCAATAAATCCTTGAATACTATAAAACTCTTAAAACCCCTAAAAACTTTAAAATTTCTAAAATCCCTAAAAGAATATGAAAGGCCTAAAACCCGCTAAAATTTTTAAACCCAAAAACCCATAAAAAACCCAAAACCCCATAAGAACCATTAAAATCGCTACTCTAAAAAACCTTAAAATCCCAAAAAACTCAAAAAGACCATAAAACCAAAAAGGACCATAAAACCTCTAAAATTTCGAAATATACCTAAAACACTAAAAACCATAAAGTCCTAAATGTCCCTAAAAATACTAATAAATATAAAAAACCCAAAATCCAGAAAAAACCCTATGAATACCATAATAAACTAAAAACACTAAAAACACCTAAAAATATATAAAATGCCAAAAACAATAAAAAACCATGAAAACCCAATAACCCATTAAATTTGATAAAATCCCTAAAACTATAAAAATACTAAAAATGTACTAAAAATTCCTAAAGGATAAAAAACCCTAAAACCTTGAAAAAACTATAAGAATACCATAAAATCCTAAAAAATATTAAAACTCATTAAAAACCAAAAAAAAAACTAAAACCCCTAAAAATCGATAAAAATCCCGAAAAAACAAAAAAACTCTTAAAAAAAAATAAAAAAACTAAAATCCATAAAACCCTAAAGACCAACTAAAAACACTAAAAAAACTTTACTCCCTCAAATATATTTCAAAACTCTAAAACCCATAAAGTGCTAAATTTTTTTGAAAAAACCAAAATACCAAAACCCCAAAACCCAAAAGAATCCTAACAACCATCAAAATCCCTAAAAACTCAAAGAAACCACAAAATTCCAAAAAAATCCTTAAAAATTTATAAAAAATAAATAAATCAAAACAACACTAAAGACCCCTAAAACAGAACCCTAAAAACCGAAAAATACCTTAAACACCATAAAACTAAATATATTATAAATACCATAAACCCCCTAAAACCCCTAAGAAGCCTTAAAACCTCTAAACTTACCTAAAAAATCCTAAAACAAATAAAAATAAATAAAAGGCCTAGATATTGCAAAACATTTTCAAAAAACTATGATCCCTAAAAACCCCTAAAAACCATATAAAACAAAACAAATCATAAAACCCCTAAAAACCTAAAAAATGATAAAGCACAAACAACCTTAAAAATGTATGAAAACCATACAACCCCTAAAAACCATAAAAACCATAAAAATTATATAAACCCTAAAAAACAATAAAACTCTTAAAACAACTAAAAATATAAAACCCTTTAAACCCCTAAAACATTAAAAAAATATAAAAAACACTAAAATCCATAAAAAAATTCAAAACCTTGAAAATCCCAAAAAAACATAAAAACAAATTAAAATAATTAAAAATACATGAAAATCAATAAAACACAAATAAACACTAAAACAATGAAAAATAGTTAGAAACCCTAAAAAACTAATCACCCTTAAAACATTTAAACAACCTAAAAACCCCCAAAACACTAAAAACCCATAAATACCATAAATACAAAAAACCCCTTTAAACCCCATCAAAACCAACAAAACTTATAAAAACCACTAAAACCATTAAAAACCACTTAAACCCATAAGAACATTAAAAAACTCTAAAAACCCAAATGACCCTAAAAACAAAAATAACCCCAAAATACACAAAAAAACCAAAAACCCATAAAAACCATACAAACCTAAATACCACAAAAAACCTTCAAAAATCCCTATAAACATAAAAACCCTAAAAACTATAAACAAATTCCAAAAAATATACTTTATAACATAAAAACCAAAAATCCACAAAAAAATCCAAAGAAAACCTTTTAAAAATAAAAACACAAAACCCCCTAAAAACCAAAAAATGATAAAATCATAACAATTGAAAAAAAAAACATTAAAAGCATAAAACCTCTAAAAACCTCTAAAAACCATAAAACACATAAAAAACCTAAACAACACTAAAACTATAAAATCCCTTGAAACCGCTATGACATTAAAAAACTCTAAAAAGCCTTAAAAGACCTAAATGCATAAAACCCCCAAACCCCTAAAATTTTTAAAAAAATCCTAAAATCCCTAAAATCCTTCAAAACAAATAAAAACACCAAAAACCATAATAATCATAAAAAATTCCAAAAAATATCAAATAATGTTAAAACCCAAAAGAACAAAAAAAACCCTATGAAAATCATAAAAATCTAGAAACACTTTAATCCAATAAAGACATAAAAACAATAAAACCACTTAAAAACACTAAAGCCAAAAAAATCCAAAAACTATGAAAAAAATAGAAAAAATATGAAAAATATAAAACCCTTAAAAAAATTGAAAAACTCGAAAAAACCTTAAAAACGTTAAAAAACTCAAAAAATCCACAAAATCATAAAAATATCAAACCCTACAACCCCTTAATATTATCAAAATACCTAAACACCTAAACACACCTAAAAAACCCAAAAATTCCCCCAAAATCCCTAACAATGTAAAAAACCCAATAACATTGGAAACCCCCATAAAAAACTGTAAAAACATAAAAACAGTTAAGGACTCTAAAATAACAAAAAATACAAATAACACTAAAAAACTTAAAAATCTCTAAAAACATAAAAATCCCAAAATTCATTAAAAACATAAAAACCCATAAAAAATAAAAAAAAACCATTAAATACTATTATTTCACTTTAATCCCCTAAATACATTAAAATATTATAAAATTCATAAAAATATTAAAATCTCAAAAAAAACCCCTAAAACCCTAAGAATACCTAAAAACCCTAAAACCATAAAAAACTAAAAAAATATCCAAAACAATCACTAAAAACATAAAAAATGTAAAACCCCTAAAAACCCTAAGAAAACATTCTATCCTAAAATCTATTTTAACAACAAAAAAAGAAAAAACACTAAAAAGCCTGAAAACCACAAAAACCCCTAAAAACCATAGAACCCCTAAAAACCATAAAACTCATAAATACATTTAAAACCCTAAAACCCCATAAAAATAAAGAAAATTAAACGCTCTAAAAACCTTTTAAACACCTAAAAATATTAAAAGACCCCAAAAATGTCACTAAACACACCAAAAAAACTAAAAAATTACAAAAACAATAAAACCCCACGAAATCCCAAAAACATAAAAAACTATAAATTTTTTAAAAAATCCCTAGAAATCCCAAAAAAATATAAAAACCACAAAAAAAACCTGAATAACAAAAAGAAACCCTTAAAAACCAAAAAACCCTTAAACCCCAAAAAATATAAAAAATACCAAAAAACAATAAAAACCCTAAAAAATATAAAATATATAAAAACACATAAAATACAAAAAACCATAAATGTTATAAACACCTAAAAGTACTCTAAAACATATAAATAAATTTAAACCTATTTTTAAAAAAAAACAATAAAAACCATAAAAACGATTTAAACCCAAAAAATACCTTAAAACCATTAAAATCCCTAAAACGATGAGAATACCTAAAAAACACAAAAAAACCCCTAAAAATACTAAGATATCCGTAAAAACCTGGAAACATGAAAACCCCGAAAATCCATAAAAGCACTAAAAACCATAAAAACCCCCAAAACCCCTAAATTATGTAAAAAGCCAAAAAACCTTCAAATTTTGAAAAAACCATAAAAACCCTAAAAACTAAATAAAACCACCAAACTCTAAAACATATAAAAACCCCAAACCCCTCAAAATCCATAAAAACCATATAAAACATTGAAACCATAAAAATTCAAAACCCTTAAAAAAAAGAACAAAAAAAACACTAAAAATAAAAAAACCACAAAATACTTAAAACCCTCCAAAACCATAGAAATCCAAAAAAATATTTGATGATCCCTAAACACATTAAAACTCTAAAAAGCCGGAAAACCCCTATAAATTCTTTAAAAACCAAAAAACATTTAAAACACATAAAGCCAAAAGATTTTACAATCCCAATGAAACCTATAAAAACCCTAAAAATCGTAAAAACCATGAAAATCCTAAAAAAATCCCTAAAATCAGTAAAAATGTAAAAATTCTGAAATCCTTGAAAACCCCTAAGAAAAGAAAAAAACCTAACATCACATAAAACCCCTAAATAACCTAAAAATGATAGAAACCCTAAGAGACACTAAAAAATATAAAACCCCCAAAACCCATAAACCCCTAAAAATTTAATGAACCCCCAAACTCTATAAAAAAAACCTTATAAACCCTAATAACAAAAAAAGGCCTAAAAACCCAAAAAAAACTTTAGAAACCATAAAAAAAATAAATTCCCTTAAAATTCATAAAATCCATAAAATCCATAAAACCCATTAAAATTTAAAATATCCCTAATGTCCCTAAAAATATAAAAAACCCCAAAACCCATTAAAAACATTATAGAAACATTAACAAATTAAAAACATAAGAAACACTTAAAACATTCAAAATTTTGAAAACCCTAGAAACCATAAAAATCATAGAAACCATAAAACACCAAAAAATATTAAGAACCCTAAAACCCATAAAATAACAAAAAACAACCAAAAACACTAAAACCCCTTCATACAGATAAAAATGTTAAAAACTCTAAATACATTAAAAAAATAAAAAATTTAAAGAAAAACTAAAAACCTAAAAAACCATAAAAACCCTAAAAACCCTCAAAATCCCCAAAAACCCAAAAAAACCATAAAAATATTCAAAATCCTTAAAACATAAAAAACCCTAGGAGAAACATAAATACCTAAATATTGTTAAAACTGCTAAGAACCTAATAAACTCTAAAAACCATAGAAAGACCTTTAAACC
Source organism: Viscum album (assembly GCA_963277665.1). Taxonomy (NCBI): domain Eukaryota; kingdom Viridiplantae; phylum Streptophyta; class Magnoliopsida; order Santalales; family Viscaceae; genus Viscum; species Viscum album. The sequence continues at coordinate 1,304,223,150 of OY728157.1, forward strand.
CCTAAAACCCATAATAAACATTTAAACCCATAAAAAATTATAAAAACCCAAACGAACTCTAAGGAAAACATAAAAACCCAAATTCATTTAAAAATGCAAAATAGATAAAAATTCTAAAAGCACTTAAAACACTACAAAACCCCAAAAACCGTAAAAGTCCCCAAAAAATAAATAACCATTAGTTTTTTAAAAAATACCTAAAATCCAAATAATGTTAAAAAACTTAAAACCAAAAAAATCACTAAAAAATAAATAAAATCAATTAAAACCTTAACTAACCATAAAAACTGTAAAAACCATAAAACCCACAAAACCCCTAAAACACAAGTAAAAACAAAATACACAAAAACCCAATAAACTACTAAAAACTATACAAACCCATTAATAACTTAAAAATGATAAAAACCCTAAAAACCATAAAAATCCTAAAACACTGAAAAAACATAAAAATCCACCCCCGGAATACTACTAAGAAAACATTAATATTTAAATTAAATAAAAACCCATAAAAATACTACTATACAAAAACATGATATAAATCCTAAAAATAACATAAATACACTAATATATATATATTTTAAATTATGAAAAACTCTAAGAAAACACTAAAAACATAAAAGAACTTAAAAAACACAAAAAACCAAAAAAAATCTAAAATCCCTATAAAACTTAGCAAACCTAAATTCCCTACAACCCTAAAAATCCATAAAACCTAAATGCCATAAATATCTAAAAATGTCTCAAATCACTAAAAATGTAAAAAACCCAATAAAACTAAAAAACCCAAATAATACATTAAGGAACTAAAAATAATTAATACCCATAAAAATCCCAAAATGTTAAGAACCCTAAAAAATCATAAAAACCCTAAAAACCCCAAAGCCCATCAAAATCTCTAAAACCCCAAAAAACCAGAAAATAAAAAAATAAAAAAAACTGAAAACCTAAAAAACCAAAATACCTAGAAAAACAATTAAGAAAACCTTAAAAACCTAAGAACACTTAAAACCCATGAAAACATAAAAACACTGAAAACCCATAAGTCCCTAAAAACCATAAAACCCTAAAACCCATAAAAAATCCTAAAACCACTAAAATATTTATAAACCCTTTAAACCCCTAAAAACATAAAAACTCTTACAATCTTATAAAATCATAAAATCCCAGAAAAACCATAAAACCCTAAATACCCTATAAACCCTAACGACCCAAAAAATCCTTGAAAACCCCAAAAATAATAAAATCATAAAAAATCCCTAAAAATCCCCAAAAATGTATGAAACCCTAAAAAACATAAAAAACCATAACAAAACCATAAAAACCTAAAAAAATTAAAACACCGAAAAACCTAAATAACCCTAAAAATCCAAAAAACTTATATAAACATTAAAAATAAAAACTATAAAAACCAAAAAATTCACAAAACACTCAAAAAAATCCATAAAGAATACATTAAAATACCTAAACATTTAAAAATCACCAAAAACACTAAAAATCTAAATAAAATTAAAAAACATAAAAACAATAAAAACCCCTAAAAACATACAACATTAAAAAACAACAAAAATCCAAAAAAAATCCTAAAAACCATTAAAAACCATTAAAAACAACAAAAAACTACAACAAAATTATAAAAACTAAAAAACATTAAAAAATGTAAATCCAAAGAAATATATAACCCGTAACAACCTAGAAAAATGTAAAAAACCCTAAATGACCCTAAAAACCCTAAAACAGGTGAAAACTGTAAAGACCTTATAGACCGTAAAACCCCCTCAAACCACAAAAAACACCAAAAGACATTTAAGCCGTTAAAAATAATAAAAAAATCCTAAAAACCCTGAAACCCAAGAAAAAAACTACAAAAAACATAAAACCCCAAAAAATTAAAATCCCTAAAAACCCTAACAAATGCTACAAACCCTAAAACTCCCAAAAAAACCACAAAACAAAAACCCCTAAATCAATTAAAACCCTAAATCCCCTAAAAACACTAAAGAAACAACAATATTTAAAACCCCATTAAACCTGTAAAAATGTTAATTTTTTTAAAAAACATAAAGTCCTTAAAAACTAAAGAAACCCATATAACCCAAAAAAGTTCATAAAACACTAAAAACCCTAAAACCCCTCAGTATCGCTAAAAACATTAAAAACAGAAAAATCCCTAAAAATCCCTAAAAACATAAAAAACACAAAAAAACCCAAAAAAACACAAAGAAAACTATAAAAACCTAAAAATAATTAAAAACCCTAAATTCTAAAAGATATAATAGACCATAAACCCCCTATAATATAGTAAAACCCCCCAAAAACCATATGACCCCTGAAAACCCATACATGCCCTAAATAACAACTAAATGACCTAAAAACCCATTAAACCCCTAAAATCAATAAAAAACTCTAGAAAACCAGAAAACCCTAAAAACTCCAAAAACTCTAAAAACTGAAAAAAAAACTATCAAACCCCAAAACAACAGAAAATATATAAAAACACTAAAAATACTAAAAATACTACCAAATCCATAAAAATCCACGAAAACAAAAAAACCACTAAAAACCAAAATAAACCCTAAAGAAACCTTGAAAACCTAAAAACACTAAAAATTTATAAAACCCAAAAAAATCCTTAAAAAGAATAAAAACCCTAAAAACCACAAAAACCATCAAATTCCCAATAACAAAAAAAACCTTCAAAGGCCCAAGAAATCCATAAAAACACAAAAAACCAAAAAAACCCATAAAACCATAAAAAATATTAAATAGCTAAAAACACTTAAAACCACCTAAAAATAAAAAATTTCTAAAAATCCACAAAAACCCTAAATGACCCAGAAACCCTAAAATCCATAAAATCCATAAAACCCTAAGAATCATAAACACCCCTACAAACCCATAAAAATTGTAAAAAAGGAAATCTATAACACCCTTTAAACCCATAAAGAAAATAAAGATCTTTAAAAATGATAAATATTCCAAAAAACCCCAAAAACCCTTAAAAATAAATAAAACCCTACATACACCTCTGGAACCTCATCATCTCTAAAAACCTTAAAAATCAAAAAAACCTAAAAAATTCCCCAAAACCCAAATAATATTGAAAACCACAAAAACCATGAAAATCCAAACGAAATCATTAAAAACCTAAAAAATTAAAATCACTAAAAACATAAAAATCCAAAAATCCAAATACACCCTATAAACACTAAAATCATCTAAAACTATAAAAACCCATAAAATCTAGATAATCATTAAATCCCCATAAAAACACTAACAATGCACTAAAACTTCTCAAAACTCTTTAAAACCCTAAAAAGATAACAAATAAAAAAATCATTAAAATGATAAAGAATTCATAAAAACCCTAAAACCTCATAAAAACCTTAAAACTACAAAGATCCTAAAAGCCCTTAAACCCCTCAAAATCCTAAAAACCTTAAAAACCCATAAAAATTTTAAAAATACCTAAAAACTCTAAAACATTTAAAATCCATAAAACCCTAAGAAAACCATAAATACATAAAAACTACTACAACCACAAAAAAACCAAAAAAATTCTAAAAACCCTAAAAACCTCGAAAAATTGAATAAATTGTAAAAACCAGTAAAAACATAAAAAACCTAAATCCCATAAAATTGCTGAAACACTAAAAACTATAGAAACTCTCTAAACACCTAAAGAAATAAAAAAAATAAACAAAACCATAAACCCATAAATCACTATAATTGTAAAAAACACTAAAATCCCTGATAAAATGATAAAAATTGTTAATTCATAAGAACACTTAAAACCCCGAAAAACCAAAAAAACACTCTAACCCCAAAAATCATAAAAACACTAAAGACCCTAAAAACATATAATTCTAAAATCCATAAAACCTGTTAGAATATAAAAAACCCTAAAATCAAAAAAAAAACCTAAAAATCACTAAAAACTCATTAAACCCTTTAAACACCTAAAACGATAAATACTCTGAAAACCTTAAAATCCCTAAAAACCAAAAAGGATGCCAAAAACCAATAAAACCCATAAACCATAAAAAAATAAAAAATAAAACCCTAAAAACTGAGAAAAACCATAAGAAAACTTTAAAAACCAAAAAACACTTTAAATCCCCGAAAACCTAAAAAATGCAAAAAACCGTAAAAGGCCCATAAAACCCATAGACCCTTAAAACCCCTAAAATGTTAAAAAACCCTAAAATATATAAAACCACTAAAATACAAAAAAAAAACCCCTTTAAACCCATAAAACACTTAAAAATGTTAAAAAACCGTACAAACCCTAAAAAATAAAAAATAAAAAATAATAACCAAAAAAACTAAATAACATCAAATCGCTAAAAAACCTTAAAATTTTGTTAAAATAAATAAAAATCCATTGAAACATAAAAAACCATACACAACTAATAAACCCCAATGAAAACCGTAAAACCCTGAAGACACCTACATACCCTAAACACATAAAAAAATATTTTGAACCCTAAAAATCGCAAATATTGTAAAATCCATAATAAACCCTAAAAGATTAAGAAAAACACTAAAAATAAATAGAAAACATCAAAATATACTAATACTCTATATTCCATTTAAAACCTTTAAAACATTATGAACATTAAAAAATCATGAAAACCCCAATAAAATAAAAGCTAAAACCCTGAAAATTGAATCCCTCCCCTTTAAAAACACTATGAATCCATAAAAACTGTAAAAAAAATATAAAAATATAAAAATTCACCAAAAATATAAAAAAAATAAAAAACTCTCAGAACCCTAAAAAACCCTACAAAAATTGTATAATCCTAAAAACATTTAACAACCCTAAAGCCTATAAATTCTAAATAACCAAAGGGACCTAAAAACCCCTAACAACCCAAAAATAATATAAGAAAAATCTAAAACCATTAAAAAAAATGCATAAAACCCCTAAAAACAAAATATAACTCAAAAATCCCTTTAAGCCCCTAAAAACTAAAAACACTAAAAACCATAAAAACATGAAAAAACATCAAAAAACAAAAAAATGAAAAATAAAAAACCCTTAAAACCCATAAAACCCCTAAGCTTCATAATAATAATAAAAACCCCTAAAATTATTCTAAAACTTATGAAAAGTTTTAAAACATAAAAATGATAAAAAATGCTAAAAAACATAAAATCATTAAAAACTATAAAAACCCTAAAAACTTTAAAATACCGTAAAACCCCCTAAAACACCTCAAAAAACGTGATAACCCATAAAATCCTATGAAAACCCAAAAAATCCCCACAAAACATAAATAACCGAGAGAAAAAAAAATTAAAACCCGAAAAACACTAAAACCCCTAATAGCCATAAAATTCATAATAACCCCCTAAAACACATAAAACCCCTAAAACCAATAAAAACTATAAAAATCAATCAAACACCTAAAAACATAAAAATAATATAATAAAAACTTAAATACCCTAAAAAAATAAAAATACCATTATATAAAAATACAATAAAAAACCCTAAAAACCCTAAAACCCCATAAAATCCCTCCAAAATCCCTAAAATCCTAAAATAATAAAAACCCTAAAAATCCTTAATAATAAAAAATCCCTAAAACACTAAAAAAATATAAGAAAACCATATAAACCACTAAACACTTAAAACCCTTAAAAGATTAAAAATTAGAAAACCCTAATAACCCTAAAAACCCTTAAAAATTATAAAACCCTCAAAATCCCAAAAACACCAAAATTACCAAAAAATCCTCAAAAAACCCCAAAAAATCCAAAAAATCATAGAACCTATAAAAATCTAGTGAAACCTCAATAATCTAAAAAAACTAATAACCCATAAAAAACAAATAAAAACATAACAACACTAAAATATGAAAAATTTCTAAAGCATCTAAAAACCTTAAAACCCCTAAAAAATAAAAAAAACCTAAATACCCATAAATCTAATAAACAACCAAAAAAAATCTAAATACCCCATAAAAACCTTAAAACGTTAATAACCTCTAAATAACCATAAATACAATAAAAACTAAAAAACACTAATAACATTAAAAATAATAAAAACCCTTAAAACACTAAACAACCCTAAAGTCCTTCAAAATCCCTAAAACTCCTAAAAACCAATAAAATTAATAAAAAATCCTTAAACTCCCTAAAAACATATATAACCCTAAAAATATTGAAATGTCCTTATAAAACCTTAAAAAATAATTTTTTTAAAACACATAAAGACCTAAAAAATGATAAAACCATTATAAACTATAAAAAATACTAAAAACCCTAAAAACCCTAAAACCCCTAAATAACAATTAAAACCATAAACCTCATAAAAAATACTAAGATGCAATATAAAACCAATAGACCCCTAAAAACCTTAAAAAATTGTAAAAAATGATTTAAACGCTAAAAAATCCAAAAAACTATAAAAACCCATACAACCAAAAAACCCAAAAATCCCCAAAAAATTCCAAAAGAGCTCAAAATACCTAAAACCCCTAAACACCATAAAAATACAAAAACCTTAAAAATACCTAAAAACATAAAAATCCCAAAAACCCAATAAAACCCCAAATAAAACCATAAAAACCTTTAAACACTTTAACCCCCGAAAATCCTATAAAATGAAAAAAAATAAAAGATAACCCGAAACCCCTGAGAAAACCCTAAAAATCCCCGAAAATATTTAAAAGCCCTAAAATACATAAAAATTCTAAAAAATCCTTAAAAAATCATAAAAATGAAGAAACACCTAAAATACCCAGAAAAATAGATGAAAACATTAAAAACCTAAAAAAACATAAAAACTATAAAAACCTAAAATGTTAAAAATCCTATAAACCCAAAACCCCAAAAACCCCAAAAACCCATAAAAACACATAAAAACCTCAAAACCCTAAAACCATATAAAAATTATAAAAACAACAAAAAAACTATAAAAACAATTTAAATACCTAAAAATGACAAAAAAAACCTAAAAAATTAAAGAACGACTAAAAAAATTTAAAAAAAAATAAAACCCTAAAATTACAAAGAAACAATAAAACCCCTCAAAATACCTAAAAACCTAAAAACCCCAAAAAATACTAAAAAATACAGAAATTTCCTAAAAAATATAAATAACCTCAACCCCCTAAAAACTCTAAAATAAATATAAAATCCTAAAAATCCAAAAACAATTTAGGCCCCTAAAAACACAAAAATCATAAAACCCCCAAAAAACCCTAATAGCCCAAAAATCCCCTAAAACACTACCCAAAATCACTAAAACACTATAAAAACTTAAAATACTAAAATTGGTTGATTTTTTTTTGAAAATTTTAAAAACCCAAAACACTTGGAAAACCCCTGAGAAAAGCATAAAAACCTTGAAACACATAAGATAACAAGAAATACTAAAATCACAAAAGTCCCTAAAACCCTAATACACCAAAAAACCATAAACACCCATAAAACACCCAAACCCACTAGAACTATAAAAACACATTAAACCCCTAAAATCTAAAAAAACTAAAAACCATAAAGAATAAAAAAACCCAAAACCCCCCAAAAAACAAGAAAACCCAAAAAACCAAAATACCCATAAAAACCCTCAAAATTACTAAAAATCCAAAAATCATTAAAATCACAAAATGTCTTTAAAATACCTAAAAATTTAAAAACCCCTTATGAACCCTGAAAACACCTAAAAAACCATAGAAAACTGAAAAATTATAATACGCTTAAAACATCGGGAAGATTCTAAAACCCTAAAAGACCCAAAAATCATTAAAATCCCCTAAAACCCCCTAAAAACCATATAAACTGATATTATACATAAAAACCCTAAAACCAATTAAAACCTTGAAAACTAATAAAAACACTAAAATCCATTGATCCCCTAAAAAATTAAATAACATGAAAAAAATTTAAAATCTCTATAGACTCAAAAAACCTATAAAAACAGAAGAAAACCAAAAAAACCAAAAAAACCCAAAAAACCAAAAACATTATTTAAACCCCCAAAATCCTTGAAAACCCCTAGAAACTATTTAAATCCTATTAATTCCCTAAAAATCCCAAAAAAATCTAAAAACCTTAAAATATACAAGAAAACCATTAAAAAATAATACACTTAAACCCCTGAAAAAATATAAAGAAACTATAAAGCCATAAAATACAATATCACCTAAATATCATTATTTTTAGGTATTTTACCTATTCTATTCTTTGCCTAACTTTTCCACTTATGATCCCCCTTGAAACCATTTGATTTTTGATAAAATTGGAAATTTTTTGGGGGATAAAACTGGGCGCATGGTTTGGATGTACGGTTTACTAAACTATGCCACCATAATGTGCACGGTGTCTAGGTAATAAAAAAAACTTTTATTATTAAATTTTTTCCATTACAAGTTTAACCCTAGTATGCTCTGTATTCCCCTATTCTACCATTACATCCATGAAAGGCTACTAAGCTCCCCCAAAAATACTTTTTATATTCACAGTTTTCCATTACAAGATTAACCCTAGTATGCTCTTGTATAACCATATTCCACCATTACAGCCATGTAAGACTACCAAGCTCCCCCAAACTCCTTTGGAACCGAATTTTTTTTTTGTTTTTTGGGGGTTTAAATTAAAAATTCATTATTTAAGTGATTACTCCTTCGTTTTTATTCCATTTCCATAGGGTTTCCTCCCTCCTACTTGAATTTCTAAATGTTCGGAAACATGGGTTTCATATTTAGGTTATAATTTTTTTCTTGGTTGATTCTTGTGAATTAGGGTTTCTTTTCATCCCCTTTGTCGTGCGGTGGTGTTGTGGTTGATGTTTCACACAATTATATGGTGTTTTGGACATATAAGGTATGTGTTTCCATGTATAATAATTCATATATAATTTATTGTACTTTCTTGACCCTCCTAGCATGTTTCTTACCAATCATTTGTGGTGAAAAAATTTATTGTTTGATATAATTATTTTAGAGTTCAATTCTAATGTTTCATTTTAGTTTTGAATTTTGTGTTTTCATGTGTAACTCATGTTTTATCACTTGAGGGAATTTTATAATATAATAAAATGTTTTCTTAATTGTTTTTAGGAATTGAAATTATATTTTGGTATGTTATTTGGGTGTATTTGGACTTGAATGTGAGTATTGAAATGGAGTTTGTGTTAAATTCCATGTTTTACTTCTTGAAACCATTTTTAAAAATTTTTAAATGGATTATTGAGTTACAGGAAGGGTGGAAAACATTTTGGGTACTATTTCGTCTGTGTATGATTCAGAAATGGTATTATTATATAATATTGATATTTTATAACATGTAGAACTTGTTTAAGAATTAATAGAGAAGCCTAGGTATCTAAGTCGATGGACTAGGACTAGTATGCTAGTAATCTGGTAGCTGTATTACCCTTTTTTTACATATAATGTTTGATTATGACAACACTAACTATGCTTTGATGATGTTTTTGGGACTTCTAGGCCATTGGGGTTTCCCCTCCTAGTGGCCCATGCATGAGAAGGATATTGGTTATGGTTACTTATACACCGAGATATGATGTACTTAGGGAACCACAACTATCTAGTTCCTAGGGGTGTTCTCATAAATAGTGATCATTGGATATATTATAATTAACATCATCATATGGTGTGTTTTATTCAAAAGTGTACCTTCTTCAAAGTTTCCCTATTGAAAACTATTTTCATTAAAAGTTGCACATTTTAGAAATTGTTCTAGCATTTATTATTTATAAAAACGCGCAATATTTTTGTCTTAAAAGTTTTATCTTAGGTAATATTTTGGGTATCATACTATTAGGCTTATTATCACACCCTAATTATACCTTTGGGAGTAAGTAAACTAGTTAATGTTCGACATAGGGAAGAGAAAGGTCCCTGAAGACGGTGGTTCGTGTTGTTAGCTTCATCTTAATGTGTGGTGTTTTAGAGAATCTTTGGGGGTGATGTCCAATTACCGTGGGGTGGTTCTTGAGTTGGAATTTATTTTCCTTTTTAGTTGATTCCTTATTTTTGTTTTTTAAAACAATGTATTTCAATTCTGAATTTTATTAATGGATTGTATGGATTAAATTTTTGGATTCAGTTTATTTATTTTTGTTGGTTGATTAATGCTTATAAACCCGGGTAAATTGTTCCCAAACAATTAATTATGATACCTGAGCACTTGTACCTGTCTGTGGGGATAATAAATGCCCTTCCGGACATTCCATATATTAGGTTGGGTGCCGGTTCAGATGGAGACTAGATATAGTTCATGTCAAAATGGTATTAGAGAAAGGGTAAGATCTTTGGGTCTTATTATTTTGGATGTGTCTGGTTAGACAAGAAATAATAATATCAGGGATCAAAGTTATAGATGAGAGTATGGTGCCTACGTAAACCTCTCTTGACATTCCTCAAGTCGCCATGGGTTGTTGTTATTTTTATTTGACTTCACTTTGAGGTTAGAAGTGCGGGCTACAGACTGCACGTGCACATTGGGTGGGGTGGAGTAGTTGTTTATTTCATTGTTGGGATGAGTTTGATATATTTATATTTGATGTTATTGCTGATTTTTTCCAAATATTTTTACTAATGTTTTCTCTTGTGACTTTTGTGTTTTGTAGCTATAAGCCTCACCAGGAAGCTCACATTCACCCATGGGAGGAAGATAGTGAGAGTTTTCACATGCTACTTGATCAAAGGATAGTAAAATCTATGGTCTAGGCTATCCAAGCTTTGGGACATGGATAATATCTTGCTCCTTCTACTTCTCCATCTAGAGAAGATGAGTCTAGTATTAGGAAGGAAAAAGACCAAGAGTTTTTGAAGAACAAGCCTCCTAACATTCGAGGTGTCCTAGAACCCCATGAATCATAGGAGTGTCTTGAGGAGATTGATCACATGATTGAGTTACTTGACACACCTGAGGATGTCAGGGTAAAATTTTCCTAGTTTATGATAGAGGGTCCCAACCATAGGTGGCGGTAATTAGTTCTTCAATTTGGGAAGCATGAGCATATGAGCTGGAAGGACTTCAAGGTTACTTTCAACGACCAGTATTTTCATGAAGTCTTGGCTTATTCTAGTTCATGGTAGTTTATGGAACTCATCTATGGTGATCATATAGTGATGGAGTATTCCAACTACTTTGCCAATATAGTTCAATATTCACCTGAAATGGTCTCCAATGAGTAGAATAAGGCCTTAAAGTTTGATAATGGTTTTATGTGGGAGATCTATTCCCAGGTGTTCTTTTTTAAGCTGAAGTCCTTTGTGATGGTGCTTGATTGGGATTTTATGGTTGATATTGATCACATGGAAATCTCTCATTTCTCTAAAATGGTATCAGTGATGTGTAGTGGTAGTAAAAATTAGAGTAAAAGGATGTGACAAGAGTAGGGGAATAAGGGATGTGGTAGTTTAGGACATCCTTCTAGGATGTTTTCATCTGTAGAGTCAGATGTGTGGTTTGTCATGTGCCATCAGTGAGGGAGGATATGGCACAACCATACTACATTTACACCTATTATGAGGCCTTGTTATTAGTGTGGAGATATGAGGAACCTATAATTATTTTTCAAGATGACATGTCCAATATAGAGTGGGTCAGGAACAGTGGATTCTAGGGTAGTGTCAGTTCATCCAGAACTGTCTAAAACAGTGGGATCTCGGTTTGGTGGCCAAGGATGAAGGGCTATATCACCTTCTGGTTAGATACAATTTAGGGGATATTCTTACCCAAGAAAACATTCATAAGCATAGATGAGGAATCTCGATGTTCTGGATTTGGCACTAGTGGGATTAGACACAGGGACTTCGACAGTTAGACATACCATTTTGATTTTATGTTCTTTAGTTGTTGTTCTCCTTGAATCTAGTGATATTATTTATTTTAACTCTACTAATTTTGTGAACCTATTGAATTTGCTGACTGAGATACTATTTTTTGCATTGGAGTTGGTGAAGCTATTGTGTAAGAAAAAGCAAGGTCTCAGGTGCCCATTGTGTGCACTTTCCATGTCAGTGGGTTCTCCAAGACTTTGATATGGAACTTTTCAATGTAATCCTCAATATGGATTGGTTCTAGATGTTTCAAGGACATTTCTATTATTATAGGCTGTAGGTGAGTTTCCTGTAACCTCATCGGAGTCCTCAAGTATTTCTTGGGGAATGAGATCCTTGATCTAGTCATGTGGGACCTCAACTCCCAGAGTTTGGGGATATTTTCTTCTAGTTATCAACGCTTGTGGTAGAGGAAGATGGTCATACTCTTGAGGGTGTATTACCACATGTAGTGGATGATTTTCCAGAGGTATTTCTAGATGAATTTTCAGGCTTACCCCTAGAGTGGAACGTGGTGTTCTCGATTGATTTGGCATCGGGAACACAACTGATATCTCTTCCCTCATATAGTATGGCTCCCACCATGTTTTTCTAATTAATAATACCGATGGATGATTTAGAATCAAAAGGATTCATTCACCCAAGTGTCTATCCTTGGCATGGTCCTACACTTTTGGCAATGAAGGATGATAGGTCATTCTGAACGTGCATTTTTATTGGAAGATGAATAATGTAACCATCAAAAAAAAACATTCACTGTATAGATTATTTGTTTGATCAATTTATGTGGGAAAATTTGTGATCAAATATATAACTTCATTCAGGTTGCCACAAATTTAGGGTTAGAGAGAAAGATATCTCGAGACAGTTTTCTGAAGTAGGTATGACCACTTTGAGTACATGGTCATTCCCTTAGGATTGACCAAGTCTCTAGTGGTCTTTATAGAACTATTGAATAGTGTGTTCTACCAGTATATTTACTCATTCATCGAGGGATTCATGGATGACATCTTAGTTTACTCTGGATCCGAGGAAGATCCTGAGGGTCATTTGGGATTGTGTTGGAAAATTTGTAAGATCATCACCTTTATGAAAAGTTGTCTAGGTGCACCTTCTGAATCATGGAAGTAATGTTTCTGGGTCATTTAAATATGAAAAAGGTGGGATAGGTGAACCTCGAGATGAGAATTTAATTTATTTCATAAAATTAGATGAAGAATGTGTTCGAGATCAGGGGTTTCCTTTGCCTAATAGGTTATTATAGGAATCTTTTTATGGATTTCTCTCATCTTGATTTTCCCATGACCATGATCTCCAAGAAAGTGTCGAAGTTTGAAAGGGCCCTGGAATGTTAGGCATCCTTTGAGGATTTGATGTTGCTTTTTACTACCACACCTGTGTTGATCTTCCTAAAATCTGGAAAGGGCTATGTTGTGTATTACAATTCTTCAGTTATGGTTCTCAGGTGCACTCTTATGTAGGGTGATCACATGGTGGAATATGGCTCTCTCCATCTCTGACCACAAGAAAAGAATTACCGAAACCATGAATTGGAGTTGGAAGCAGTGATACATACTTTAATGACTTAGAATCACTACCTCTTCATGGATAATCTTGTGGTATACTCTGATTATAATATCATAGCCTATATATTCTCATTGAAGGATCATAATCTGTGGAAGCGTCGTTGGGTTGAATATTTATAGGGGTTTAAATTTTCTATAATATATACCTGGGAAAGGGTAATCTGGTGGCTAATTCCAAGAGAAGGAATGTACCAATGTAGGATTTAAGGAAGTCTAGTGTTGAGTGGACTCTGATGGGGATTCAATCCCAGATACACATAAAGACCAAGGATCACAGAAGAGGTGCATTCTTGGTGAACATTTATTTGAAGCCTTCTTTTTTAGATTTGGTTCGGAGAGAGTAGAATAGTGAGGAGCTATGTTAGTGGTTGATGAAATTACATCATACTGGGGAGATGCCTTCTTATTGGTCTTCTTCTCTTGAGTACATCTTTTTCATAAAGAGTCGTTTGGTGGTGCCATTGTCTCTAAGGAATGGGGTGAAGCAGGATAGCCACATATCTTACTGGTAAATTCATCATGATTCTACCAAAATGTATTATAATGTTCTTCGGTAGTTCTGGTGGACGGGTATAAGGCAGGATATAGCTGATTTTGTATCGAGGTGATCTACATGTCAGTAGGTGAAAGCGGACATAAAAGGAACTCTCTTTTGTTTTATCCATTACATATTCCTACTTCGATGTGGGAATATGTTTCCATAGATTTCATTGTTTCTTTACCTTTTACACCTTGGGGGTAAGAATACTATTTGGGTAGAGATTGATCAACTGAACAAATTGACCAACTTCATTCCAATTTGAGATATAGTTAAAGTAGATGAGTTGGGTTGATTGTATATTTATGAGGTATTAAGGCTTTATGGCGTGCCATCAGATGTTTTCTTAGATAGAAAACCCCTTGTTTTACCTCTTAGTTTTGGGAAGTCCTTAAGAAGAATTTGGGGTCACATATTAAGATGAGAACGACATACAATCCTCAAATGAATGGCCATAGAGAGTGGGAAAACCATATTTGGGAAGACATACTCTGTGCATGTGTCATGGACTTCAGTGTTTTATGGGATAGGCATTTGGGATTGGTCAAGTTTTTTTATAATAATAGTTACCAATCATTAATTCGAAAGGATCCTTTTGATGTGTTCTGTGGTCAGCCATGGCGGTCCCCCCTTTGTAGGGCTAATGTAGGTGAGACCTCACTATAGGGGTTGAGACTTGTGCAGGAGAAATATGAGAAGGTCGGGTTGATCAAGAAGTGGTTATTGAAAGCTCAATGTCTCCAAAAACCGTATTCTAACTAGAGGTGTTGAGACCTTGAGTTCTCCGTGGTTGATTGGGTATTCATGAAGGTGGCCCCTCGTTTGGGTCATCGTCAATTGGGAATGTAGGAAAGATAACACCATTGTATGTAAGACCTTTTGAGATCACCGAGTGCATTGGAAAGGTAGAATATAGGATGGATTTTACCTCTCATTTGATATATATTCGTGATGTATTACATGTCTCCCAATTGAAGAAGTACAATCAGGATTCATCCCACTTGTTGAATTGGGAATAGTTGAAGATAAATCTTGATTTATGAGTGTTTGAGTAGACAATGAAAATAGTGTATTCCCAATATAAGGTTCTTAGAGGGAAGTATATTCAACTAGTTAGGGTCCTTTTGTATAATGGGAATTGTTTAGAAGAGACATGGGGGTAAAATTCATGGGTTGACATAGAGTACCCATTCTGGATTTCCAATCAAGCTTCAGGTTGACTTTGTAGGGTGGAAGCTTTTCATGGTGGGGAGAATTTTAACATTCATGTCTTTATTTTCATGTACTTTTCCTCATTTATTATTAACCTATATTTTCCCATAGTATCCCCCTTTAACCCCCCATTTAATTTTGAAGAAAATTGGAAATTGTTTGGTGGACAGAAATGGGTGTACGGTTTTGGCTACAAAGTTTACAAAACCATGCAGCCAAACTATGCATAGTGTCCAGGTCATAAAAAATATTTTGTTATTCCATGTTTTCCTTTATAGTATTAACCCAAGTGTTCCCCCTTTTTCCCTCATTCAACCCTTACATCCATGGAAGGCTCCAAATCTCCATCAAGCTATTTTGGAACCCAATTTTTAAGGGGTATTAGTGGTGGAACATTAAGATTATTTAAGAAAGTGATTCATCCTTTGTTTTTAATCCTTTTCCTTAGAATTTCTTCCATCCATATTGAAGTTATAAATGTATAAAAATATGTTATTCATACATAAGGTATAAGTTTGTGTTTCTTGGTTTAATTTTATGGATAAGGGTTCATTTCCATCCCCGTGTGATGTGGAAGTAGTGCAGTTGAAGTTTCACACAATTATTTGTGGGTTTTGACATCTAAGGTTGGTGTTTAGATGTGTAATCATTCCTTGATGAGTTAGATTGCTTTCTTTACATTCCTAGAATGTTTCTTACATATTTTGGGTTGTGAAAAAATTATTTTTGATATAATTGGTTAATCGTTTGATTATAAAGTTTCATTTTTTTCTTCAAATTGTGTATTTTTCATGTGAAACTCATGTGGTATCATTTGAGGTTATTTTATAATATATAAAAAAGGTTTATTATATATTTATTGAGCTTCAATTTATATTTTAGCGTTGTGTGGTGGTGCATTTTTCATTGAAAGTGAGTTTTGAAATGGATTTTGTGTGGAAATCCTTGTTTTACTTCTTGAAATTGTTTTTTTAATTTTAAATGTTTTATTGATTTACACAAAAAGTGAAAAACATGTTTGGTACTATTTGGTCTGTGTATAATTCAGAAATGGTATTCTGACGTGAAAATGGTATTTTATAACATCTGTAACTTGGTTGAGTAGAAATAGGGAAACCCAAGTATCTAGGTGGGTGGACTAGGACTATTATGCTAGTGATAAGGTAGTGGTATCATCCCTGCTTAACTTAGAATGCTTGAGGATGAAAACACTAACAAAACGTTGATGATGTTTTGGGGACCACTAAGAAATTGGGGGGGTTCCCTCCTAGTGTATCATTAACGAGAATAATATTGTTTATGGTTACTTATACACTGAGATACGATGTACCTAGGTCCCCACAACTAGCTAGTTAATAGGGGTGTTCCCGAGACTAGTGCTCATTGGCTATATTGTAGTTACCATCTGCATACAATGTGTTTTGTTTCAAAAATCCGTCACATGTATGTTTTATTTAATTGTGTACCTTCTTTAGATTTTCCCTTCTGAAAATTATACTCATTAAAAGTTTCACCTTTTAGAAATTGTTCTAGTATTTCTTGTCTACACAAACTTTCTTTCTTTTTGTCCATAAATGTTTATCACATGGAATATTTTTTGTGAAATACTATTGGTATTAGTGTCACACCCTACATACAACATTGGGTGTAATTAGACCTAATAATGTTTGAAACATGTATGACCAAGGTCCTTAGAGAGAACAGTTTGGGTTTTTATCTTCTTTTCTGGGTGCAGTGTTGTAGAGAAGGTTTGGGGCTGATGTCCCCTTGCCAGGTTGTGGTTCAGGAGTGGGACTTAGTACCCTTTTTGAGTTGTGGGCCTCTTGGGGTTCTGTATAAAACTATGAATTTCCATTTTGAATTTTATTAAAGGATTTTATGGATTAAATTTTCATATTCGGTTTATTTATTGATGTTTGTTGTTTACTACTTTTAAACCCATGTAAATCGTTTGCAAACCATTATTTATGATACATGGGCACTTGTACTAGACCATGAGGATATGGAAGACCCTTTAGTCCTTTCCATGGATCGGGTCAGGTGCCGGTTTGGATAGATACTAAACTTTGTTCATGACATAACCAAAAAACACTCAAAATATCTAAAAACCCCAAAAGCCTTAAAATTCATAAAAAGGCCCAAAATCCCAAAAAAAATATAAAAATGTAAAAGACCCTAAAAACCATGAAAAAACTAAATAAAATATTGTACACCTAAAAAAAATTAAACCCCTAAAAATATTTAAAATGATTAAGCACTAAAAAATATTAAAACACTAAAAATCCTTAAAACCACTAAAAATAATAAAAATACTACAAAAATGAAAAAAAATCCCATTAAATTTTAAAAAACCTAAAAATCGTAAAATCTTATATGAAATCATAAAAAACTGAAAACCTTTAATATCCCTTAAAAATAAAATATCTATAAAAACCCATAAAACTTTAAAAACCATAGAACCCCTAGAACCGTAAAAAGCCTAAAAATCCATAAAAACCCAAAAAACCATTAATTACACCAAAAATACCTATAAACACCGAAAAATGTTAAAAAATTTAAAAAACATTAAATAATCTTAACAAACTAAAAAACTATACAACCCCCCCCAAAAACCACGAAGACCCTAAAAACCCCTAAACACCATAAAAATTCTCAAATACCCTAACAAACATTTTAAATCCTAAAAATCACTAAAAATTCATAAGAAATTAAAAACCCTAGAAATCCTGAAAAACCCTTATAAATCCCTAAAAACTAAAAAAAATTAAAATCCATAAAAAAAATGCTTCAAACCTATAAATACCCCTAAAACCCCATTATACCATAAATACCCTAAAACCCCTAAAATTTATGAAATCCCATAAAAACACCAAAAACTACTAAATACTCTAAAAATCATTTAGAACACTAAAATTATAAAAAGACACCGAGAATCCATAATACCCTAATTACCAAAAAAACCATAAACCCATACAACCATAAAAACCTAATACCCTAAAACCCTAAACCCCCTAAAATAACAAAAAACCCAAAAAAACTATAAAACTATAAAAAATCCCTAATAATCACCGGAAATATAAAAATCATAAAAAACCATGAAAACCCCTAACAAAACCATAAAAACCAAAAAACACATAAAACCCCAGATAACTAAAAAATGATAAAATCCCTAAAAAACCTAAATGTCCTAAATATTATAAAACTACTAAAAACCTTAAGAAACACTAAAACCCAAAAAATCCCAAAAAAACCCACTAAAATCACTAAAAACCTATTAAACACCTAAAATCATGTTAAAATATAAAAAACCTTTAAAAAAGATAAAAATCAAGAACCCCTATATTACAAGAAATCCATAAGAACTAAAAAAACCAAAAAACAAGAAAAACAACCCCTAAAACCCTAAAACCCATAAAAATCCTAAAAAAGTCCTATCAATCTAAAAATGAAAAAAAACCCTGTAAAATCGTAAAAATTTCAAAGAAAAGAATAAAAACCTAGAAACCTAAAAAACCCCTAAAATTTTTAAAATACTAAAAACCCTAAAAACCCAAAAAAACCTTTAAAAAACTAAATACCATAAAACCCCAAAAAATTAAAAAAAACCCCTAAAACCCCATACAAACCCAAAAGACCCATAAAGTAATAAAAACAATTTAAACCCCTAAAAACATACAAACAATCTCTAAATAACCTTAATATTTCTAAAAAATTCATGAAAACCCTAAAATCCAACACCCCCCCAAAATCCATAATAAACCCTAAAACCCCTCAAAATCTGAAAAATCTTGAAAACTCTAAAAATACTCAAAAGGACCAAAAAATCACTAAAAATGTGAAAAATCCTTAAAACCCTAAAAATCCCTAAGAAAACATTAGAAAACTAAAAACAATTAAAACCCCAAAAAACATAAAAAAATGAACTAAACACAATAACTATAAAAACATTAAAAATTTCTAAAAACCCTAACAAACCTAAGAAATCTATAAACCCATAAAAACCCTAAAAAACATAAAAACCCCTAAAAAATAAAAAACCAACAAAACCACTAAAAAAATACATAATAATCCCTAAAAATATAAAAATGCATAAAAATCCTAAGAAAATATAAGAAAACCATAAAAGCCTAAAATCACTTTAAAACATGAAAACCTAAAAAAATGTTAAAAACTAAAATCTCTAAAATGCCTCAAAATCCCCAAAACCCAAAATCCATTCAAAACATTAAAAATCCTTAAACATCCCTAAAATTATAAAAAACGTTAAAACCATTGAAAACCCTAAGAAAACCTTGACAACCAAAAACACTAAATATCCCAAAAACCCCTAAAAATGATAAAAGTTAAAAAAGTACCTAAAAACACTAAATCCCCTAAAACCATAAAATCCTAACAATAATAAAAACCCAAAAATAGATAAAAAACCCTAAGAAACCAGTAAAAATAATAAAAATCCTTCAAGACACTAAAAAGATAAAAAATTAAAAAATCCCTTAAAAACCATAAAAACTAAAAAAACCCCTAGAATAAACTAAAACAATAAAAAACAATAAAATCCTAAAAAACCCAACAAACCATTAAAATCTGTAAAAAACATGGAACTATAAAAATATTGAATAATCCATAAATATCTCAAGAAACCTTGAAAACCTTCAAAGAAAACCTCAAAAAACTCAAAAACACCTAAAACCCCCAAAAAACATTAAAAATGCTAAAAACCATATTGACCTAAATCCTTAAAAACTAAAAACCCCCTAAAAACATAAAAGAAACCTTAAAACCGAATAAACCCTAAAACCATTAAAAAACCAAAAAAAAATTTAATCCCAAAGAACACAATAAAATATAAACGAACATAAAATCCCTAGAAACTCAAACAAAACCTAAAAAACATAAGAAACTATAAAACTGTAAAAATCCGTAAAACCATAAAAATCCATAAATACCATGAAAATACCTAAAACCCTAGAAACCAATAAAAATCCAAAAATATCCCTAAAAATGTAATAAAACAAAAAAAAAACCTTAAAACCCTAAGAAACCCATAATAAAAAAAATCACTTTAAACACATAAAAAAGGAAAAAAACAACAAAAACCCTACAACCCTCAAAATAAATAAGAAACCATAAAAAATACAAAAAAACCATAATCCTCCCTAAAGATGTAAAAACCCTGAAAACCATGAAAAACCTTAAGAATGAACTAAATAAACACTTAAAACACTAAAAAACCGAAGAAATTTTATAACCCTAAAAGACCCAAAATACCCTAAAACCATAAAAACCATAAAAACCACAAAATAGATTAAAGATAGTGAAAACTCATAATACCCTAAAAACCCCACTAAAAACTTTTAAAATCATTTAAAAGTAAATGAATTTAAAAAAACATAAAAAACCTGAAAAACATAAAAAATTATTACCTCCCATAAAAAACAATAAAACCCTAAAAACCCAAAAATTCCCAAAAACCCCTTAAAATCCCTAAAACTCCCCAAAACCATAAAACTCTAAGAAAGCCTTAAAAACTATAAAAACATAAAAACTTCTAAAAACCATAAAAATACAAAGAAACCCTTTAAAACCTGAAAATACATAAAACCTCAAAATAATAAAAAACATAACAAACCATATACATCCTAAAAACCATAAAAACCGTGAAATACCCTAAAAACCTAAAAACCCTTAAAAACCCATAAACACAAAAAATAAACTAAAAACACTAGAAACCCATTAAACCCCTAAAATGGTAAAAAACTATAAAACTCTTAAAACCCCTAAATTATAAAAAATACTAAAAACTCAGAAAAACCATAAAAACACCAAAATACGAAAAAAACCCAAATACCCCTCAAAATCACAATAAATTATAAAAATCTTAAAAAAATCCCTAAGAACCCCTAAAAACATAAAAAACAATAAAAACCCTAAATCCCCTAAGAAAACATTAAAAATCTAAATTTTTAAATCCCCTATCATACATATAAAATCTATAAACTAAAAACCCTACAAATACCATAAAAACCAAAAAACCAATAAAATCCATAAAACCCCTAAACCCTTAAAAAACCAAAAAACCTATAAAACACCTAAGAAACCACTAAAAATTTAGAGCCATATAAACCCCTAAATTTTTAAAAACATTATAAATCCGTAGAAAACATAACAAAACTCAAGAAGAACCACTACACCCCCAAAGAATACATAAAAACGAAAAATGACTTAAAAACCCAAAAAATCCCTAAAGACGCACAAAACCATAAAAATATGAAAAGCCCTAAAAACCCTAAAAACATTGAAAAAACCTAAGAAAACATTAAAATACTAAAAAAACATAAAACCACTGAAAATAAAAAAAATATAAAACCACTAAAAACATAAAAACCCTTATAAACCCTAAAAAGCATAAAACCACTAATAACCCTAAAAACCCATAAAACCCATAAAAACCAACCAAAAACTCTAAAACCGCTAAAAATGTTTAAAAACTCTAATAAAATTAAAAACCGTAAAAAACTCAAAAAAAACATAAAAACAAAAGTAAATTATAGAGAGCCTAAAAACCCTCTAAATTCATAGAAACCCTAAAAACCATAAAAATCCGAAACAAGTGGTAAAACCCCAAAAACCTAACAAACCATAAAAAACCTAAAAAAAATAAAACCCTTATAATCCTAAAAACAATAAAATCCATAAAAATAATAAAATCCAAAAAACCCATAAAAACCTTAAAAACCACTAAATTCCATAAAAATCTTAAAAACCTATGTAACATAAAAACTTTTAGAAACACTAAAAACCACTAAAAACCAAAAAAAGGTAAAAATATCCAAAATATATTTAATCCACTGAAACTCATAAAACCCAAAAAACCAAAAAATACACACAAAACCCTAATATGCATAATAATCCTAAAAAACCATAAAAATCATAAAAAATGAAAATGTACTAAGAAAGAAATAAACATATGAAAAACTATAAATAAATATAAAAACCTAAAAAGTCCTGGGAATGCCTAAAAATCCTAAACACACTTAAAACCACTAAAACCCAAAAACCCCAAATCCATAAAAAACCCTAAAAACATTGCAAACCGCCAAAGCCAATTAAAATACTAAAAATTAGTAAATTATCTAAAAACCCTTTGAACCCATAAAAACCTTTTAAAACACTAAAAATCCTTAGAAACCCTAAAATATAAAAAAACTCCAATAACCCAAAAGAACCCAAAAAACCCTCAAAACCCTAAAAAGTCTCAAAATCCATTAAAACTTTAAATATCCAAAAAAATCATAAAAATGCCTCAAATTAAAAATACCATAATAAAGCTGAAAACTCAAATAAAACCTTAATATCTAAAACACAAAAAATCCCTAAAAATTCGTAAAAATCATATAACACAAAATCCCTTGAAAAATCTAAAAACCATAAAACACTAAAAACCATAAAAAACCGAAAAAACATAAAAACCAATAAAACTGAATAAAACCCCAAAAAAAGAACTAAAAATGCTAAAAACCATTTAAACCACTCAAAACGTTAAAACCTAAAAAAAATTAAACCGTAAAATAAAAAAATATTTATAACCCCCAACACCCCAAGAAACATAAAAGCCCTTAAAATACTAAAAATCCATTAAAATACCTAAACACCCTAAAAAACTATATAATCGTTAAAAATCCCTAAATATTCCAAAAAAAATAGATGACCCTAAAATATCTAAAAATCATTAAGTAAAACCCTAAATCCTAAAAAAACTTAAAACCTCTAAAAAACTAAAAATGATAAAAACCATAAAAACACTAAATCTTTAAAAACCCTAAAACCCCTAAAAACATTGAAAACCCAAAAAACCCCAAAAAACCAACTAAAAACACTAATAACCATTTAAATCCCTAAAAAATATTAATAACTATAATAACTATTAAAAACCTAAAAAAGAATCCAGGAAACCAAGAAAAACTAAAAAGACCCTATAAACCCTCACACCCCTCAAAATATCTAATACCCCTAAAATCCATTAAAATCCAAAAAAAATCCCAAAATTGAAAAAAAGGATTAAAATACCTTAAACCCCTGAAAATTCCTCAAATAATCTTTAAAACATAAAAATAATTAATTCCACCAAAAACCAAAAAATTTAAAAAAACTTAAAATCCCTTAAAATACCTTAAAAACTATAAAATCCATAAAAATATTTATAAAACATAGAAACCCTAAAAACAAATAGAAACTATAAAACTCCACTAAAAATGTTAAAAACTTTTTAAACATCTAAACACATAAAAATCAATAAAAACCCCTAAAAAACTAAAAACACAAAAAAAAACTCTAAAAACCCAAAAAATGTAAAAACCCTCAAGATCCCTAAAACCATAAAAACCCGTAACATTTATAAAACCCTTAAAAATCCCTAAATTGCTGAAAACCCCCAAAAACCACAAAAAATTCCAGTGAAAATATTAAAAAAATAAATACATTTCAAACTCCAAAAAACCTAAATGATATTAAGAACCATAAACGCCAAAAATCCTTAAAAATGTAAAAACCATTAAAATACATAAAATCCCTAAAATTAATTAAAAATACAAAAAAATCAAAAAAAATATCTACAAACATTCAAAACAATAAAAACCATGAAAATCCCTTAGAAGTCCATAAAAAATAAAATCAATTTAAACCCACAAAAACCCTAAAAAGGATAAAACACCCAACGAACCTAAAAACTATACAACCCTTTAAGAACCATAAAACCCCTAAATTAATGAAAAATTCTTAAAACCCATTGAAACCCTAAACCACCAAAAAATTAAAAAAATTTGCAAAACCCTAAATTTTTTGAAATGCTATAAAAATCATTAAAACCCCTAAAAACTAAAATTGAAACACTAAAAACCCAAAAAACCCCTCAAAATCTAGAAAATCCCGAAAAAATATAAAAGACCTAAAAACCCTTAAAATATAAAAAACCCAAGAAACTCAGAAGAACCCTGAGATATACTTAAAAACAAAAAAATTATTAAAAACCCCTAAAAACCTAAATATGCTAAAGACTATAAAAAATGCTAAAAACCCTAAAAATATTCAAAATCCTTAAATATCCTAAGAAACCATAAGAATCATCAAAACCCAATAAAAATCACTAAAACATAAAACCCCTAAAAACACAAAAGAACCTTTCGATAACTGTAAAAAAACTAAATAAAATTAAAATCTATATAAACATAAAAGAAGATAAAAACCATAAAAATACAAAAAAAAATTACAAACCATATACACCATAAAACCCCAAAAACATAAAAACCCTAAAAAACCATAAAACTATAAAAAACCCGAAAAATATTACAACACTTTAAATGCATCGAATCACTAAAAACTATATAAAACCACAAAAAACATAAAAATAAAAATAAAATATAAAAACCCCAAGAACCATAAAAACCCTAAAAACCAGAAAAAAACTCAAAAACCAGAAAAAAAAACTTAAAAAATAAAAAAACATAAAATCCTATAAAATCGATAAAAATCCTTAATTTTTTTTTAAAAATGATAAAAATCATGAAAATATATAACAATACCATAAAAATCCAAAAACATATATACACCAAAAAAAACATAAAAATCCTAATAAACCCTAAAAACCCATAACCCCCGCCCATATTCCATAAAAAGCATTAAAATTTTGAAATGGTTATATAAATCCCAAACCCCCCCGCCCTCAAAACCTTCAAAATACCTAAGAAGACCATTAAAACCTAAAAACACATAAAAACCTTAAAAACCTAAAAAATCTAGTAACCCGAAAAGATTTTAAAATCAATAATACCACAAAATTGATAAAAATCCTAAGAGCCAAAAAAACCATAATACTGATAAAAACCCTAAAAACTACTAAGATTTATAAGAACCTTTTATGCACCTAAAAAATTTTAAAAATTCTAAAAAAATTTAAAACCCCTAAAAAAATCAGAAACCCATAAAATAACATAATACCCTTACAACCACGAAGAACCCTAGAAACCATGAAATTCCCTAAAACCCAAAAAAATAATAAATATCTAAAATTACCATAAAATTTCTAAAAAACAAAACAACCCTAAAATTCCTGAAAACCCCTATGAAAACCATGAAAACATAAAAACAATTAATCTACCTAAAAACATAAAAAGGATAAAAATCGTAAAACCTTGAAAACCCTCAAAATCCAAAAACACCCAAAAAGATAAAACCCCTTAAAACCCATAAAAACTAAAAAACAACACTAAAATAGGAAAAACCCTTTAAATACCAAAAAATGTTAAAAACCCTAAAAAAACATTAAAACCGTAAAAAATCAAAAATATATAAAAACCATAAAATTAAAAAAACCCTAAAACACTCAAAATCCATAAAAGACCGAAAAACCATTCAAATATTTTAAAATACCCAAAATACCTAAAAATGTAAAAACCCTGAAAATCATAAAAACCCCTAAAAAACCTGAAAAACCTAAAAAAACTAAATACCCCCATAAATGTAAAACCTCGATCAACTCTAAAAAACATTAAAACCCCTCAAAATACTTAATAATCAAAAAAATATTAAAAAACCCATAAAATCCCTATAAAACCCTAAAAACGTAAAAGAACCCTATGAACCATGAAATACACTAATAAATCCATAAAACCCTAAAAACACTTAAAACCCTAAAAACCTAAAATTTTTAAAGACTCTGAAACCCAGAAAAACTGTAAAAACCATAAGACCCTTAAAAACCGAAAAACATTAAAATTTTTAAACCCTATAAGAACATTAAAAACCCAAAAAAATATACAAACACTCTAAACCCCTAAAAACATTATAAAATTATAAAATAGTGAAAACACTCTAATTTTTTTAAAAACCATAAAAACCCAAAAAATAATAAATATCCTAAAAACCATAAAAAGCCTTATAACCGCTCAAAATCCATAAAAATACAAAAACCAAAAAAATCATAAAAAATTCCTAAAAATCCCTAAAATGTAAGAAACCAAAAAAACTTTGAAAAAACATAAGGAAGCCTAAAAAAAATAAAAATAATAAACCCATAAAAAACATAAAAAATTATAAAGACCCAAAAAACACTAAAAATTCCCAAAAAACTTCTAAAACCCATAAAAATTCATACAAACATAATAACCATCAATGTCTTAAGAAATCCCTAAAAATGCCAAAGAAAAATAAAAAACCCTAAAAACATAACACCCTAAATAAAACCATAAAAACATTACGAAAATAAAACCTATAAAAACCTATAAAATTATACAACCCTAAAAACCCAAAAAACAATAAAACCGAAAAACCAGTAAAAAACATAGAACTCATTAAAACTGATAAAAACCCAAAACCACTAAAGGCACTAAAACACTTTTAAACACTTAAAAATTTTATAAAACACAGAAAATCAATAAAGACATTAAATAACTCTAAAAAATCTAAAAACAAATAATACATAATAAAAATAAAAACATAAAAACCGTCAAAACCCTCAAAATCCCCAAATAAATGAAAACCCCATAAAAACATAAAAATCCATAAAAATTACCTAAAATTTTTAAACCCCAAAAACTCAAATACCCGTAAGAAATCATTGAAAACATATCATGACTTAAAACCCTTAAAAACTAAATAAACCCTAAAAGACTAAAGATATACTAAAACCCTAAAATTGCTAAAATCCATAAACCCCTAAAATAATAATAACCCCAAAACCCTATAAAACACCTGAAAACCACTAAAAAAATATAAAAACCCATTAAAAAACAAAAAAGTTATAAAAATATAAAAACAATAAAACCAAAAAGACCTAAAAAACCTTAAAACCCAAAGAGACCATAAAAACAATAAATACTGGAAAAATCCATAAAGGACTCAAAAACCCATAAAATCCTAAAAATATCCTAAAAATACATAAAAATGTAAATAAATTAAAAACCCCTCGAAAACCATAAGAAAACCATAAAAACATAAAAACACTTAAAACCCCTAAAAATATAAAAAACTCTAAAAACAAATAAAAATCATGAAACCCTTAAAAATTGGTAAAATCCCTAGATACCCTAAAAACAAAAAATGTCCAAAAAATACCTAAAGCATAAAGAAACCTAAAACCCCTGAAAACTGAATGAAATATTTAAAAAACATAAAAAGAAATAAAACCCCTAAAAACCTAAAAACACTAAAACCATAAAAATCTATTAACAGACTAAAACCAGTAAACCCTAAAAGACCATAAAAAACCTAAAAACCTATAAAACTATATATGCCCAATACCAAAACTAAAACCTCTTTAATACCCTAAAATCGTTAATAAACTATAAAAAACCTTAAAAAATTAAAAAAGTGAAAAAAATCCAATAAATGAAAAAATGAACAAAGCCCTAAACTCCCTAAACTCCCTAACAACCCCCGAAATCCTCAAAAATCTAAAAACCCATAAAAATAAAAAAAATTCTAGTAAATACCTAAAATCATTTGAAACCCACACTAACCTAAAAACCCTTAAAACAAAACCTGGAAAACCCACAAATATGAGAAATTCCTAAAAACTAAAAAATTATAAAAAACCTAAAAGCCACCTAAAACGATAAAACCCCATTAAACCCAAATGATTTCCTAAAAATAATAAAAACCCATAAAAATAATTAACAATCCCTACCAATACCTTTAAATTTCAACTAATTAAAAAATCTTAAAACCCCTTAGAAAACCATTAAAAACTCCAAACACATAAAATCAACTGTAAAACCAAATAAAAACAAAAACTGAAAAAGACCATAAAAACCCATGAAAAACATAAAACCCCTAAAAAGAAAAAAATTACATAAATCCTTAAGAAACCATAAAACACCTAAAACCACAAGAAACTCTAAAACTCATTTAAAAACATAAAATCATTAAAAAAAACTATAAAAAACATTAAAACGCCTATAAATTGAAAAACCACCAAAAAATCCCAAAAAACCAAAAAACCCATCAAAATCCATAAAAATACATAAAAATCCATAAAATATAAAAAACACTAAACCCATGAGAAACCCAAAGAATTCCTAAAAAACAAAAATAAACATAAAACCATTAAATAACAAAAAAAACTCTAAAACCCCTAAAAACCATAGAATTCATAAATACAACCCCCCTAAAAAATCGTTAAACCATAAAACTTGTAGAACCCCTAAAAACCACTAGAAACATTAAATACCTTTTAAAACCCTAAAAACCGTTGAAAAACTCTAAAAAAAATAAATACCCTAAAAACCCAAAATAATTCCAAAAGATCCCTAAAACCATAAAACCCCCAAAACCCTAAAAACAAATAAAACATCTCAAAATCCATAAGAACCAAAAAACTATAAAAATCACAAATCATACCAAAAAACCCTTAAAAACATAAAAACACTAAAATCCATAAAAACTCCAATGAAAACCTGTAAAACCTAAAACACTTAAAACCACTAGAAAAATAAAAATTCTCAAAACTCTAAAAAACCCAAAAACCCATAAAAACCATAAAACCACTAAAAATTGAAAACCCCATAAAAACCCCTAAAAACACTAAAAACCACTAAAATATCTAAAAACCCTTCAAACCCCTAAAAAAGATAAAAATGTTGAAAGCATTAAAATCCCTAAAAACTCTAAAAATACCCCCTAAACCCCCTAAGAAATGGTAAAACACCAAAAATTCCTAAAATCCCCCCAAATCCATAAAAACCCTAAAAACTGTAAAAATCATAAAAATTCCCAAAAAACACTTAAAAACATAAAAACCAGAAATAACCATAACAACCATAAAAATCCCTAAAAATACCTAAAGGCCTAAATACCTCTAAAACACCAAAAATCCTTAATAAAATCTTAAAAAAATAAGAACATTTTAACCCCGTAAAAATTGAAATTACACTAAGAACCCTAAAACGCATAATATCCAAAAAACCCAAAAAACCCTAAAACCCTTAAAAACATAAAAACCCTAAAAATCCTTAAAAATCCATTAATATACTAAAAAATCAATAAATTCCCATAAAACATTCAAAATAATAGGAACCGTTAAAACCCCTAAAAATCCTTAAATAACTAAAAATAATTTAAACCCCCAAAAAACCTAAAATGGATAAAAACCTGAAACGAACCTAAAAACTATAAGACCCTCAAAGAAACATAAAACCCTTAAAACCTTGAAAAATACTTAAAACCCATTAAAACCCTAAACCACTAAAAACACTAAAAAAATTCGCAAACCTCTTAAAATATTGAAATATTCTAAATAACATTAATACTCATAAAAACTCAAATAAAAACACAAAAAACCCAAAAAACCCCTTAAACCCTCAAAATATAGAAAACCCCTAAAGAATATAAGAGACCTAAAAACCCGTAAAAAATAAAAACCCTAGAAACTCAAAAAAATCCTAAGATATCCATAAAAACGAACAAATTCTAAAAACCCCTAAAATACATAAATACACTAATGAACCTAAAAAAGGCTAAAGAGCCTAAAAATATTCAAAACCCTAAATATACTAAGAAACCATAAGAATCATTAAAACCCACTACCAATCATTAGAAACATAAAAAAAACCCTAAAAACACTAAAGAACCACCAGAAAACATTAAAACATTAAAAACAGTTAAAATCACTAAAAACATAATAGAATATAAAAACCTTAAAAATACTAAAAATTTCTAAAACCCCTAAAAACCCTTAAACCCCTAAAACATAAAACCCTAAAAACCCATAAAACAATAAAAACCCACCAAAAACATTAAAAACACTTTAATTCCATAGAATTATTAAAAACTCTAAACAATCATAAAAACAAAAAAAACTATGAAACCCAAAAAAATATAAAATCCCTAAAAACCCTACAAGACACCAAAACCATAAAAATCCCTAAAAAAATAAAAAACAAAAAAATCCTATAAAATTGTTACAAATACCTAAAAACATTTAAAATGCTAAAAACTCTAAAAATACATAACAAATCCTTAAAATGAGAAAAAACACTTAAACACCAAAAAACCAATAAACCATAATAATCCTTAAAAACACATAAAAGCACCCATAATTAAAAAAACCATTAAAATTCTAAAATGGTTTTACAAATCCCAAAAAACATAAAAACCCTCTAAAAAACTTAAAAAGACCTTGGAAAACATTTAAAACCTAAGAACACATAAAAACCTGAAAAACCTAAAAACACTAAAAACCTGAAAAGATTTTAAAATCCATAATACGAAAAAAAATCATAAGAACTCCTATGAACCATAAAAACCATAAAAACCGATAAAAATCCTATAAACTAATAAGCTTTATAAGAACCCTTTATGCCCCAAAAAATGATAAAAAAATTCTAAAATACATTAAAACCCCTAAAAAATGAAAAAACCCATAAAAACATAACACTCTTAAAACCACTAAGAACACTAAAAACCAGGAAAATCCCTAAAACACGAAAAAACAATAAATATCGAAAATAACACTAAAATTTCCTAAAAACAAAACTACCCTAAAATTCATAAAAACCCCTAAAAACACATAAAAACTAAAAATCCCACTAAAACAGTAAAACCCATTTAAACCCCAAAAAATGTTTAAAAAAACTCTAAAAAAAGATAAACCCATAAAAACTCAAAAATCCCTAAAAACCATAAAACTATAAAAACCCTAAAAACTCACAAAATCTGTAAAAGACCTAAAAATCATTCAAATCATTAAAAATCCACAAAATACCTAAAAATGTAAAAACCCAAAAATCCTTGAAAACCCATAAGAAAACCTAAAAGCCCATAAAAATTCATGAAAAAACTAAAAACACCTAAAAACTTTAGAAACTACAAAAAAACATTAAAAAGCCTCAAAATAACTAAAACCCATAGAATACCATAAAAACATCGATAAATAACATATAAAACCCTAATAACAAAAAAACCCTAAAAACCTTGAAATACTATAAAAAACCCATAAAATCCTAAGAAGACATAAAACCCTAAAAACCTAAAAATGTTAAAGACCAAAAACCCTAAAAAACTATAAAAACCATAATAACCATAAAACCCATAAAACACAAAAAATCATAAAATGCCTAATCACTATAAAAACATTAAAAACCAAAAAACTCTTCAAAATCTTTAAACCCTGAAAAACTTAATAAAATTATAAAATAATTAAAATAATCTAAAAATATTAAAAAACCTCAAAACCCAAAAAACTATAAAAATCCTTAAGCCATAAAAAAACCGAAAAAACCCACAATATCTATAAAAACACAAAAACCAAAAAACTCAAAAAAAATACCCATAAATCCCTAAAACACATGAAACCAAAAAAACCATGAAAACCCATAAGGAAACCTAAAAAACATAAAAAAAATAAACCCATAAAAACTCTAATAACCATTAATGTCATAATAAAGCCCTAAAAATCCCAAAAGACCTAAAAAAACCCAAAAAAACCCAAAAAAACTTAACACCCTTAAGAATACCTTAAAAACCTAAAGAATATAAAACCTATAAAAACATAAAAAATGACACAACCCAAAAACCCAAAAAACCGTAAAAACAATAAAACCCAAAAACCTGTAAAAAACATAAAACTCATAAAAATCGATAAAAACCCAAAACCACTAAATACCCTGAAAACTCTTTAAACCCCTAAAAATGATAAAAACAAAAAAACCCATAATTATAGTACAAAACTAATAAATCCTAAAAACAAAAAAAATATACAAAAAAACACTAAAAACATAAAAACCCTAACAACACACCAAATTCCAAAATACCTTAAAAAACCATAAAAACCAAAAAATTAATAAAATGAACTTAAAATATTGTAAACCCCAAAAAACCAAAAAAAACCATTATGAAATTATTGAAAACCTAACATGACTTAAAACCCCTAAAACCCTAAAAACACCATAAAACCCTAAAGAGACACTAAAAACCCAAAAATTGCTAAAATCTATACACCCCAAAAAACATAAGAACCCTAAAACCACATAAAAACCCTAAAAACCACTCATAGAAATATAAAACCTGATTAAAAAAAATAAATACATCATAATACTCTAAAAACCTTAAAACCAAAAAAATCTCAAAAAACTGTAAAACACGAAGAGACCATAAAAACCCTAAAAACCAGAAAAATCTATAAAAACTATAAAAACCATTAAATTTTAAAAAGTCTCTAAAAATAACTACAAATGTAACAAAATTAAACACCCTAAAACCCCTAAGAAATCCTTAGAAACATAAAACCACTTAAAACCCTAATAATATAAAAAACTCTAGAAATCGATATAAATCATAAAACCCATAAAAATTTTAAAATCCCTAAATAACACAATAAACATAAAAATGTCCAAAAAATACCTAAGTCAAGAAGAACCATAAAAACTCTGAAAAATAAAGAAAACCATAAAAACCTAAAAAGAAATAAAACCCCTAAACACCTAAAAAACTCTAAAACCATAAAAATCAATTAACACACTAAAACCATAAAACCCCAAATGACCATAAAATCCCTAAAACCCTATAAAACCCAAAACACCCACTATCAACAGTAAAATCTCTTTAATCCCATAAAAACATTAATAAACTATAAATAACCATAAAAAATTAAAAAACTGAAAAAAAATTCCTAAAAACCCAACAAAAGGAACAAAACCTTAAACACCATAACAACCCTCAAAATCCCTCAATACTTTAAAAACCCATAAAAACCCAAATAAATAACTAAAATCATGAGAAAAACAATCAACCCAAAAAAAAACAAAAAACAAAACCTTAAAAACCAAGAAATAATTAAAACACCTAAAAACTAAACAATTCTGAAAAGACTAAAAACCTTTTAAAACCATAAAACTCTTTAAAACCCTAGAGATTTCATGAAAATCATAAAAACCCATAAAATAATTAACTAGCCCTAAAAATCTCTAAAAATTTCAAAAAATTAAAATCCCTTTAAAATCCATTGAAATCCTTAAAAAACTAAAAACACATAAAATCCTCTAAAACAACAAAAAACAAAAACTGAAAAAGACCATAAAAATCCATGAAAACCATAAAACCCCAAAAAACCATAAAACCCCTATGAAACCATAAACCCCTAAAACAACTAAAAACTCTAAAACCCATTTAAACCGCAAAAAACATTAATAAAACTCTAAAAAACTTTTAAAACGCCTAAAACCACAAAAACCAACACAAAATCCCAAAAATCCCAAAAAACCCAAAAACCATCTAAACCTTAAAAATACCTTAAAATCCCTAAAAATATAAAAATAGTAAAACAATGAAAAACCCTACGAATTCCTTTAAAACCTAAATAATCTTAAAACCATTAATTAAAAAAACTCCAAAAACTCTAAAAACCATAGAAACCATAAATGCCAAAACACCCTAATAAGAGTTACAAACAATAAAAACTTTAAAACCCCTAAAAACCACTAAAAACATTAAAACCCTATAAAACCACAAATAACCTTAAAAACTCTAAAAACCCATAAATACCCAAAAATCCAAAATAATCATAAAATATCCCCAAAACCATTAAAACCCTTAAACCCTAAAAAATACTAATACCAATCAAAATCCCTAAGAACCTAAAAACCATAAAAATCATAAAACATACCAAAACCCCTTAAAAACATACAAACACTAAAATCCCTGAAAACCTCTATGAAAACCTTTAAAACCTAAAAACACTTAAAAGCCCTAGAAAAATGAAAATGTTAGAAACTCTAAAATACCCGAAAACCCATAAATAACCATAAAACCACTAAAAACTGAAAACCCCCTAAAAACCCATAAAAACCCTAACACCCGATAAAATATCTAAAAACCATTCAAACCCATAAAAACCTTAAAAACTATAAAAGAATTACAACCCCTAAAAACTCAAAAAATACCCCCTACACCCCCCAAGAACCGGTAAAGCCCATAAATTTCCTAAAATCACTCAAAATCCAAAAAACCCCTAAAAACTATAAAAATAAATAAAAATACCAAAAACCAATTAAAAACATAAAAACCATAAATAACCACAACAGTCCTAAAAATCCCAAATAACCCCTAAAGACATAAAAACCCCTAAAACCCTAAAAATACCAAATAAATGATTAAAAAATAAAAACACTTCAAACCCTTAAAAACCTAAAAGATGCTAAGAACCCTAAAATGTCAAAAAATTTAAAAATTCAAAAAACCCATAAAATACATAAAACCCCTAAAAATATATAAAAATACTAAAAAATCACCAAAAATCCCTAAAAACATTCAAAACCATAAAAACCATGAAAACCTCTAAGAAATCTTTAAATAACTAAATATAAATTTAACCCCCAAAAAACCTAAAAAGTATAAAATCCATAAACGATCCTAAAAACCGTAATACCCTATGAGAACTATAAAACCCATAAAACAATGAAAAATCCTTAAAATCAATTAAAACACTAAACCACCAAAAACAATAAAAAATTGCATAATCCCTTGAAAA
Organism: Viscum album; assembly: GCA_963277665.1. Taxonomy (NCBI): domain Eukaryota; kingdom Viridiplantae; phylum Streptophyta; class Magnoliopsida; order Santalales; family Viscaceae; genus Viscum; species Viscum album. The sequence continues at coordinate 1,304,257,821 of OY728157.1, forward strand.
TTTTGAAATACTCAAAAAAAATTAAACCCCTAAAAACTCAAATAAAACACTAAAAATCCTAAAAACCCCTTTAAACCCTAAAAATCTAGACAACCCCCTAAAAAATATAAAAGTCCAAAAAACCCCTAAATTCATAAAAACCCTATAAACTCAGAAAAAGCCTAAGATATCCTTAAAAACAAAAAAAAATATTAAAAACCCCTTAAAACCTAAATATACTAAAGAACTTAAAAAATCCTAAAGACCCTAAAAATATTCAAAATCATTAAAATATCCTAAGAAACCATAAGAATCATTAAATCCCCCTAAAAATCACTAAAAAAATTAAAATAAAACATTGAAGAACCTTTTGAAAACCTTAAAACCCTAAAACAATAAAACACTCTAAAAATATAAAAGTACATAAAAACCATAAAGAATACTAAAAAATTATAAAAACCCTAAAAAATAAAATGACCAAAAACTAAACACCCTAGAAGACCTTAAACCTCTAAAAAACCACCAAAAACTCTAAAAACACTTTAAACCCATATAATCATTAAAAAATATATAAAACCATAAAACCATAAAAAATGAAAAAACTATAAAAACAAAAAGAACCATAAAAACCCTAAAGATACTATAAAACACTAAAACCATAAAAATCCCTAAAAAATAAAAAACTTTAAAATATTATAAAATCGATAAAAATCCCTAATTTTTTTTAAAAGCTAAAAACCCTGAAATTACATAACAGAACCTTAAAAAGAAAAAAAAACACTTAATCACCAAATACCTAAAAACCCTAATCAATCCTAAAAACCCATAAACCCCCCCCCCATAATCCCAAAATACCATTAAAATACCAAAATGGTTCTAAAAATCACGAAAAACATAAAAAACCTCAAAATCTTGAAAATACCTAAGAAAACCTTTAAAACCTAAAAACACACAAAACCCTTAAAAACATAAAATCCATATAGACCCTAAAAGATTCTAAAATACATAATACCAAAAAATAATAAAAACTCATAACAACCATAAAAACTATACAAACCAATAAAAAACCTAAAATATACTAAAATTTATAGGAACCCTCAAATCCCTTAAAAATATTAAAAAATTCTAAAAAACATTAAAACCACAAAAAAATCAAAAAAACAAAAAAGATATCTAACCCTTAAAACCACTAGGAACCCTAAAAACCCCAAAAATCCTAAAACCCAAAAAACAATAAATATCCAAAATAACCCTAAAATTTCCTAAAAATGAAACAACCCTAAAATTCCTGAAAACCCCTAAGAAAACCATGAAAACCAAAAAAAACATAAACCCCGTAAAAAAATAAAAAGGATAAAAACCATAAAATACCTTGAATACCCTAAAAACCACAACCAGCCTAAACTAAAAAACCCCTAAACCCCATAAAAACTAAAAAACAAACTAAAACAATAAAATCCCTTTAAACCAAATTTTTTTTAAAGAACTCTAAAAAACCATTAAAACCCTTAAAACTCAAAAATCCATAAAAACCATAAAACTATAAAAACCCTAAAAACATTCAAAATCACTAAAAGACCTAAAAACTATTCAAATCTCTAAAAATACCTAAAATATCTAAAAATTTAAAAACCATAAAAACCCAAAAAACCCTAAGAAATCCTAAAAAACCTAAAAACACTCAATACCCCTCCCTAAAAAAGTAAAACCCCTAAAAACATTAAAACCCTTAAAAACCATCAAAATACCTAAAAACCATAAAAACTATAAAACCAAAAAAAAACCACCTATAAAACCCATACAACATAAAACAATCCTAAAAAACATGAAATACTCTAATAAACACTTAAATACCTAAAATAACATAAAACACTCAAAACCTAAAAAATTTAATGACTAAAAAACCCTAATAAATTTTTAAAACCATAAAACCCATAAAACCCTAAAAACCATAAAAATCCTAAACACTATAAAAATATTAAAACCCCAAAAAAACCTAAGAATTCATTAAACCCCTAAAAACTTTATAAAAATATAATATACTACAAAAACTCTTAAAACATTAAAAATAATAAAAACCCAAAAAACATAAAAAATCATAAAAACCCTAAAATACCCTAAAACCCCTCAAAATCCATAAAAACACAAAACCAAAAAAATCATAAAAAATACCTACAAATCCATAATATGTAAGTAACAAAAAAACCTTGAAAACCCATAAGGAAACCTCAGAAACATAAAAAAACTAAACCCATAAAAACCCTTAAAAATTATAAACACTCTAAAAAACACTAAAAATCATTAAAACCTTAAAAACACTAAAAATACATAAAATCCATAATAACAATAAATGTCCTAAGAAGGCCCTAAAAATCCAAAAAACATAAAAAACCCTAAAATACATATCACCGTTAAGAAAACATTAATAACCTACAAAATATAAAAATTATAAAATCCTAAAAAATGATACAACCCTAGAAGCCCTTAAAACCCTAAAAACCCTTAAAACATCAAAACCCAAAAACCAGTAAAAAACATAAAACTCATAAAAAACAGATAAAAACCCAAATCGATAAAAACCTTAAAATCCCTTTAAACCCCTAAAAATGTAAAAAAATACATGAAATCCTTAAATATAGTAAAAATGTAAAAAAAAACCTAAAAACAAAAAAATACTAAAAAACACTAAAATTTTAAAAACCCTAACAACCCTAAAATTTCAAAATACCTTAAAACCCCATAAAAACCTACAAATAAATAAAAATTATATAAAAAATTTTAAACCTCAAAAACCCTAAAAACCCTTAAGAAATCATTGAAAACCTAATATGACAGAAAACCTCTAAAAACCTTAAAAACCATAAACCCTAAATAGACACTAAAAAACCTAAAATTTATAAATTCCATAATCCCCTAAAACCATAAGAACCCTATAAATCCATAAAAACCCTGAACACCACTAAAAATCTAAAAACCCATTAAAAATAAAAATGTTCTAAAACTCTAAAAACATTAAAACCAAAAAAATTCAAAAAACCCTAAACCCCAAAAAGACCATAAAACCCCTAAAAACTAGAGAAATCCATAAAAACATTACAATCCATAAAATTCAAAAAATTCATTAAAAATACCTAGAAATATAACAACCATAAAAATCCTGAAAACATATAATAAACCCTTAAAATATTAAAAACACATAAAACCCCTAAAAATATAAAAAACTCTAAAAACCGATAAAATTTATAAACCCCTTTAAAGTTGTGAAAATCCCTAAAATCCATAAAAAACAAAAAAATGTCCAAAAAATACATAAAGCATAAAGAACCCCAAAAACCCTTAAAAATGTAAGAAATATTTAAAAACCAAAAAAGAAATAAAACCCAAAAAAACCTTAAAAACACTAAAACCATAAAAATCAATTAACACTCTAAAACCATAATACCCTATAAGACCATAAAAACCCTAAAAACTTATAATACTGCAAACACCCACTAACATTACTAAAACCTCTTAATTCTTGCAAAAAATTCAATAAATGATAAATAACCTTAAAAACAATAAAAACTAAAAAATAATGAAAACCAACAAAAATAAAAAAACCCCTAAAAACCCTAACAACCCTCAAAATCCCCCAAAACTCAGAAAACCCATAAAAATAAAAAAATAAAAAGAAATAACTATAATTTTAAATAACCCAAAAACCCTAAAAAATCATTAAAAACATAAAAAAAACTTAAAACGCCTACAAAACTAAAAAATTCAAAAAATTATAAAAACCCCATAAAACCCTAAAAATCATAAAACCCTAATGATTTCCTAAAAACATAAAACCCCCTAAAAATAATTAAAAATTCTAAAAATTCCAAAAAATTTCAAAATATTAAAAACCGTTCAAAACCCTTAGAAAACCTTAAAATACTAAAAACACATAAATTCCCTGAAAACCCCAAAAAAAAACTCAAAAAGGCCATAAAACCCATGAAACTTTAAAACACATAAAAAAATAAAAAACCTAATAACCCTAAGAAACCATAAAACACATAAACCCAATAAAAATTCTAAATCCCCTTTAAAACCCAAAAAAACATTAAAATACTTAACAACTCAAAAAACTCCATAAAATCCCAAAAATATAAAAACCATAAAAATCCTTAAAAATACCTAAAAATCAATAAAAATATAAAGAATATTAATACAATGAAAACCCCTAATAATCCCATAAAAACCTAAATAAACATTAAACCATGAAATAACAAAAAAACACTAAAAACCTTAAAAAACATCGAAACAATAAGTACAAAAAACACCTATACATTTTTACGAACAATAAAACCTATAAAACCATTAAAAACCACTACAAAATTTACACCCCTTTAAACCCCTAATAACCTTAAAAAACTCTAAAAAAATGTTAAAAACTCTAAATAACCCTAAAACCCATAAAAAATAAAATCCCTAAAAACTGAAACACCCATAAAAATCCATAAAAACCCTAAAACCCACTAATATGTCTAAAAACCCTTCAAAACCCTATAAAAATTAAAAACTATAAAATCATTTAAACCCCCAAAAAACTGAAAAAATTTCTAAATTCCCCTAAATTTTTTAAAAACCCTAAAAACTGTAAAAATCATAAAATATCCCAAAAATACTCTTAAAAACAAAAAAACACTAAATAACCATAATAGTCTTAAAAATCCCAGAAAATATCTAAAGACATAAAACCCCTAAAAATCATAAAAACCCATGATAAATGATAAAAATTTTAAAAACACTTCAAATCCCTAAAAACATAAAAGACGCTAAGAACCCTGAATCACCTAAAATTCAAAAAACCCTTAAAATAAATAAAAACTCTAAATATCCTTACAAATGAAAAAAATTACAAAATATTGTTGTAAACATTCAAAACCATAAAAAACATTAAAACCCCTAAGAAATCATAAAAAAAGAAAAAACAAATTAAACCACCAAAAAACCAAAAATGATAAAAAACTGCAAAGAAAACTAAAAATCGTAAGACCCTGTAAGAACAATAAATCCACAAAACCCTAAAAAATTATTAAAAATAATTAATTCTCTAACAATTACCAAAAACACTAAGAAAGGCATAAACCCTTGAAAATTTATAAATACTCTAAAAAACATTAAATCCTTTAAAAACTAAAATAAAAAAAACTAAAAACCGAAAAAAACACCTTAAACCTTCAAAATCTAGATAACCAAAAAAAAGACCTAAAAACCCCTAAATACATAAAATCCCTAGAAACTCAATAAACCCCTTAGATATCTTTAAAAATAAACAAATACAAAAAACCCTTAAAAACCTAAATAAGATAAAGAACCTAAAATATTATAATGACCCAAAAAATATTCAAAATCCATAAATATCCTAAGAAATCTTAAGAATCATTAAAATCCACTACAAATCGCTAAAAACATAAAAAACCACTGAAAACACTGAAGGACCTTTTGAAAACCTTAAAACAATAAAAACACCTTAAATCTCTAAAAACAAAAAAGAAGATAAAAACCTTAAAAACACTAAAAAATTCTAAAAACTCTAAAAACCATAAACCTCTAAAATCTAAATACATTAAAATACATTGTAACTCAAGAAAACCTCCAAAAACTCTAAAAAACGTTAAACCAATAGAAACATTAAAAAACTCTATAAAAACATAAAAACAATAAAACACACTAAAACTATGAAAACCTAAATAACCATAAAAACACTAAAAACCGTATGAAACAAAATATTCATAGAAATCCCTAAAAGAAATAAAATACTATAAAATCAATAAAAATCGATAAGAATATTTAAAAGGAAAAAAACCTGAAAATCCATAACAAAACCTTTAAAATAAAAAACACTTAAACACCCAAAAAATAAAAACACTAATAAACCATTAAAACCAATAACACCACCAATAATCCAAAAAACCATTAAAATCCTAAAATGGTTCTAAAAATATCAAAAAAACATAAAAACCCCTCAAAACCTTAAAAAGAACTAAGAAAATCATTATAACCTAAAAACACATAAAACCCTAAAAATATACAAACACTTAAACCCTAAAAGATTATAAAATCCATAATACCACAATAATGAGAAAAACTCTTCAGAACCAAAAAAAAACAAAACAAACCAATAAAAACCCTAAAACTACTAAAATTTATAAGAACCCTTTATGCCCCTAAAAATGTTAAAAATCTTAAAAAATAGTAAAACCACAAAAATAAAATAAAAAAAACCCCTAAAAAAATAAAAGCCACTAAGACCCTAAAAACCTTGAGAATCCCTAAATCCCAAAAAAAACAATAAATATCCAAAATAACCATAATATTTTATAAAATCAAAATCACCCTAAAATTCTTGAAGGCCACAAAGAAAACCATGGAAACCTAAAAGCACTTAAACCCTATAAAAACATAAAAAATATAAAAACCATAAAAAACCTTGAAAACCCTAAAAACCATAAACAACCCAAAATTGAAAAACCCCAAAAACCCAATAAAAACTAAAAAACCCACTAAAACTATAAAAACCCATTAAACCCCAATTTTGGTTAAAAAAATTCTAAAAACCCTTTAAAACCCTAAAAACTCAAAAATCCGTAAAAATCATAAAACTATAAAAAGACTAAAAACCACTAAAAATTTCAAAAAGACCTAAAAACCATTCAAATCTTTAAAAACCCCCAAAATACCTAAAATCATAAAAACCCCAAAAACACTGAAAAACCCTAAGAAACCCTGCAATACCTGGAAACAATTAATACCCCTAAATATTTGAAACCCCTAAAAACTCTAAATACATTAAAAACCCTTAAAAAACCTAAAAACCATAAAAACCACAAAACCCCAAAAAACCCCTATAAAACCCTAAAAACATAAAAGAACACTAAACACACTTAAATACTATAATAAACACTAAAAAAACTAAAAACACTTAAAACCCTAAATACCTAAAAATTTTAAAGACCAAAAAACCGTAACAAACTGTAAAAACCATAAATCCCATAAAACCCTAAAAACCATAAAATCCTTAAACCCTATAAAAAGATTAAAACAAAAAAAATCTAAAAACTCTCTAAACCAATAAAAACATTATAAAATTATAAAAAACTGAAAAAACTCTAAAATTTTTAGAAACCATATAAACACAAAAGACTATAAAACACCTAAAAACCATTAAAACCCCTAAAACCCCTCATAATCCAAATACTCACAAAAACCCAAAAAAATATTAAAAAATACCTACAAATCCCTAATACATAAGAAACCAAAAAAACCTTGAAAACCAATAAGGAAACATAAGAAATTTAATAAAAAATAAACCCATAAAAACCAAATAAATTATGAAGACACTAAATAACACTAAAACCCAAAAAAATATAAAAACCCAAAAAATGCATAAAAACCTAATAACCATTAATGTCCTAAGAAAGCCCTAAAAATCCCAAAAACATAAAATCCCCTAAAAACATAACACCCTTAAGAAAACCTTAAAAACCTAAAGAATATATAACCTATAAAAACCAAAAAATTTATACGACCATAAAAACTCTAAAAACCCAACAAACATTAAAAACAATAAAACCCAAAACCAGTAAAAAAAATTAAAACTCATAAAATCCAATTAAAACCCAAAACCACTAAAACCCAAAAAACCCTTTACACCCATAAAAATGTTAATAAAACATAGATAAAACGTAATGATATTACAAAACTCAAAAAAAAAACCTAAAAACACAAAAATACATAAAAACACTAAAAACATAAAAACCATAACAACCCTCAAAATCCCAAAATACCTTAAAACCCCATAATAACCAAAAAATCCATAAAAATTACTTAAATGTTTTTAAACTCAAAAGACTCTAACAAACCTTCTGAAATCATTGATAACCTAACATGACATAAATATCATAAAAAGCTAAAAAGCCATAAAAACCCTAAAGAAACACTAAAACCTCCAAAATTTCTAAAATCCATAAACCCTTAAAACCTTAATAACCCTAAAACCCCATAAAAACCCTTAATCCACAAAAAAATATAAGAACCAATTAAAAAATAATTTTTTTATATATATCTAAAAACATTAAAACCAAAAATAATCTTAAAAACCCTAAAACCCAAAAAGACCATAAAACCCTAAAACCAGAAAAATCCATAAAAACTCTAAAAACCATAAAATCTTAAATTTCCCTAAAAATTCCTACAAATGTAACAACCTTAAAAACATCGAAGACCATAATAAAACCATAAATACATAAATACACTTAAAACACCTAAAAATATAAAATGCTCTACAAACCTATAAAAATCGTAAAACCCATATAAATTAGTAAAATCTCTAAAAACAATAAAAACATAAAAATGTATAAAAATACCTAAATAATAAACAACCCTAAAACAATGAAAACTTTAAGAAACCCTTAAAATTTTAAAAAGAAATAAAACCCTTAAAAACCTAAAAAACACTAAATCCATAAAATTCTATTAACACCCTAAAACCATATAACACTAAAGGACCAGAAAAACCCTAAAAGATATAAAACACAAAACACCCTCTAACTACACCAAAACCTCTTTAATCCCATAATAACATTAATAAACTACAAATAACCTCAAAAAAATTTAAAATTGAAAAAAATTCCTTAAAACAAACAAAAAGATCAAAACCCTAAACACACTAACAACCCTCAAAATCCTTCAAAACTCTAAAACCAAATACAAATCCAAAAATCCAATGAAATTCCAAAAAGAGAAAGAAACCCAAAAAACCCTAAAACCCTTAAAACCAAACCATAAAAAATTAAAAATTACTTAAAACACTTAAATACTTAAAAATTATTGAAATCCTAACACCCCCTTAAAACCCTAAAAACCCATAAAACCCAAAATATTTCCAAAAAATCATAAAACACCATTAAAATAAATTAACAAGCTCTAGAAATCCCTAAAAATTTCAAAAAATAAAAAACACTTTAAACCCCTTAGAAAACCATAAGAAACTAAAAACACATAAAATACCCTAAAACCTAAAAAACAAAATCTCAAAAATACCATAAAACCAAATGAAAACCATAAATCCCATAAAAGCCATAAAACCCATTTAAAAGGCCTAAATTCTCAAAACCTACCCAAAATCCCCAAAAACAAAAAACCATCAAAATCCTTAATAATACCTAAAAACCACTAAAAATATAAAAAATACTAAAACCAAGAAAAACCTAAGAACTACCTAAATACCTAAATATACTTAAAACAATTAAATAAAAAACTATAAAAACCCAAAAAAATTATTGAAACCATAAATACAAATAAACCCCTAAAAAATTATTACAAACCCTAAAACCTGTAAAACAATTAAAAACATTAAAAACCCTTTAAAACCATAAATTCCTTTAAAAATCCCTAAAAACCCATAACAACCCTAAAAACCCAAAATAATCCCAAAAGATCCCCAAAACCATAAAAACACTAAAACCCTAAAAAACACTAAAACATCTAAAATTCCCTAATAACCTAAAAACCATAAAAATATAAAAGATACCAAAAAACATGAGAACACAAAAAACCTTGAAAAACCCAACCAAAACCATTAAAACCAAAAAAACCTTTAAACCCCTAGAAAAATAAAAATGTTAGAAACTCTAAAAAAACCCTAAAACACATAAAAAACCATAAAATCACTGAAAACTGATCCCCCCACAAATCACCCATTAAACTCCTAAAACGACTAAAACATCTAAAAACTCTTCAAACCCCTAAAAATATTAAAAAAATATATAATAATTAAAACCCCTAAAACTAAAAAAACATGCCATAAACCCCCCAAGAAACTGTATAACCCATAAAAGTCCTAAAATCCCCCCAAATCCTTAAAAACCCTAAAAATTGTAAAAATCATAAAAAAATCACAAAACCCTTAAAAACATACAAACACAAAAAATCCAATGAAACTCCTATTGAAACATTAAAAATATAAAAACAAATTTAAACCCCTAAATTCCTAAAAATGATAAAAACACATAAAAAGAAGATGAAAACACAAAAAATCTAGATACCTTAAACCCATAAAATCAATAAAAACCCTAAAACACTAAAAACATAAAAAATATTAAAACCATTTATACCCATAGAAATTTTTAAAAACTCTAAAAAACATTTAAAACCGTAAAAAGTTAAAAAATAAAAAAAACATAAAAATGATAAAACCCTAAAAAAACCATTAAACTTTTCAAAATCCCTAAAAAACTGAAAAAACAGAATATCCCAAAAATTAATTAAAAATTACTAAAAACATAGATGTTCCTAAAAACCCTGAATAACCATGTGACAACCTTAAAACCTAACAACACATAGAACCCATAAAACACCAAAAATCACAACAAACCCTAAACCCCCCTAAATACAATAAAATCCCTAAAAACATTTAAAAACTAAAAACCTATAAAAACATCTAAAAACACACTAAATTCTCTAATATCCTTTTAAACGCCAAAATACATTAAATATTTATAAAAATATAAAAATGTGTAAAAAGCTCAAAAAACCCTAAAACCCTCAGAATCTCTAAAAGCCTTAAAACCATTGAAATCCTAAAAAATCCCCAAAAAATCCTTAAAAACGTAAAAAACCCTACAAACCTAAAAACTCTAAGAAAAAGTTGTAACCTAAAAAAACATAAAACCCATAAAAATACTAAAAACACTAAAAACTCTCAATAACATAAAACTTAAAAAATCAAAAAAGGCACTAAAAAGAAAAGAAAACTTCAAAGCCTCGAAAACCATATAAACTCACATAAACCCTCAAAATCCCTAAAAACCTAAAAACCCATAAAATCCCAAAAAAATACATAAAAATCCCAAAAACATATTACAAAACCCAATAATCCGTGACAAACCATATGAAAACCTTAAAATACTAAAAGACACTTAATCCCCAAAAAAATTATAAAAACCCTAAATACCCTAAATACCACAAAACCATAAATAACTGAGAAATCCCATAAAAACCCTAAAAACCATAAAAATATAAATAAAACTTTTAAAAACCATTTAAACCCCTGAATATGTTAAAAATACTGAAAACCCAAAAACACAAAAAACACTATAAAAATTATAAAACACCTAAAACCCACAAAAACCCCAAAACACTAAAAATCCCTTAAAACCCTAAAAATAATAAAAGAACACTATAATTCCCTAAAAAGGAAAAACCCACAAATACACTAAAACCCAAAGAAAATCTTGTAATTATAAAAAACATAAGATCCCTAATACATAGTAAATGTTATTGATCCTATATATTTAAAAATAAAATAAAAACACCCTCAAATCCCAAAACACCTTAAAAATAATAAAAATCCATAAAAATACATAAAAATAGTAAACAATATCTAAATATACAATAAAATTAAAACACTCTAAAATCCCTAAAACACCATATGAAAGCAATGAAGACCAAAAAACACTAAAATCCCCAAAATAACCAAATAAACCATAAAACCCATAAATGGCACTAAAAACCTAAACCCCATAAAAACCATAAAGGACCCTATAAATATTAAAAACCATAAAAGTACAAAGAAACCATAAAACCCAGTAAAAAAATATAAAAATAATTTAAACCTATAAAAATATTTAAATGCTCAAAAAAACCTTAAAATGTTAAGAAAACTCAAACCCCCCCTAAAAATAACAAAAAACCATCAATACACTAAAAAACATAAACTATATTAAAAACCCACCAAATCTCTTAAATCATAAGAAACCCTAAAAACACCAAAGAAAACGTTAAAGAAGAGACCACTAAAGTGGTGGTGATTGAAGAAGAAGAGCTAGAGAATATGGTGGTATGACTACATACTCAACAAAATTTTCATACCATATGATGGAGGACACCATATAAGTCAATAGGAAGCACCTCTATATTCTATTCCCTCCCACTTCAAACCTAAAATTTCATCTTTATTCTTTCTTTGGGTTTGGGAACATTCTTGTCTACTTTGTGATTCTCTACTTTTAGTGTTTAATCATGGACATAGGGAAAACTCCCATGTGGTGGTTCATCTCAAAGAAACCACACTCTTCTTCTGATTGGGGATAATCCACTAAAACTGCCTGACTTGTGGTAGTAAAAACATAGCACCCGCAAGTGGGTCTAAACCAAGCATTATCTATTTTATTTTCCATTTCACATTCATTTTATTTATTTTTCTAATGTATTTTTATTACATTCTTGTAGTCTTAAAGTGGTATCTTCTAGGAGCTTAACTCAAGTCATCCACTTCTAAAATAATGTCAGTTTGTATCATTCCTTCCCTTGATTTTCCTACATTTTTTTTATATTTTGTTTAGTTGAAATGAGGGGTATTAAAATTTAAGTGTGGGGGAGTGTTAACCTCCTTAGTTCTTCATGTGTGATTTTCATTTTTTTTATTATATTTTTGGGATTTTTGAGCTTTAATGAATATTCATATCACTTTTCACAGAACAATTTATTTTTAAAGAGTTGAAATGATTTTTGAAATAATGAATTTTAAATGATTGTTGATGTGAAAACAATATTCTTTAATTGGATTGTCACTCATTTTTATGAGTTTCACTGATTTTTGAAATTCATGACCATGAAACACTGACTAAAAATATTTTTCCAATCCTATGAGGTATTCAAAACCACTTTTACATATTCTTCCTAATACCCACACTTTCTTGAGGGAAACATGAATTTTGTTTGAGAACTAGAATTTGTGAATATTCGTTTTCGAAGATTTGGATTTCATGGAATTTATTTGAAATGACTGAGGCATATATTTTACTAGACACATTTTATCTTGAGACCCAACTTTACATTTAGCCTTCATAATCCCTCATATTCCATGAGTTGACCTATAGGTTTAAGCCACATTACAAGCCAATTTTCTCTAACCTACCCGCACTTTTAGTATTTTTGCATGGTTATTTCATGTTTGAGTGTGGGGGAAGGGCCTTTACTGTGTGTTCATTGGGATGTGTATCATTTATGGGTGGTGCGAGGTGTTTTTAAATACTTTGGGAAGTGGATAACAATATATTTTGACATGTGTCATCTTTTTATCTTGCATTATTGGTTCCATCCATTTCTCCTTCAAAAAAATGAAAAAATGGAGATGAGCTTGAATTCCTCATTGTAAATTATTTTATGACATATGTACCTCTCAAAAATCAAGGGCATAAATTTTCATTCATTAATTGTATTCAATATTCATCTCATCCTCTAGGAAAAAGAAAATGAATAAAAAGAACAAAAAAAAGAAAAATAGAAAATAAAGTTGTGCCTTTCTGGAGCTTTGAAAAAAAAAAAGGAGAACATAAAAGATATCATTCATTATAATGACTTATTGGATCATGTACCATGTCATAAAAGGGTGTGGTGTTTTTTTCACATTTTTAAGTGGGATTGAGATAGTAATTTCCTGTGTTTTCCCTTGATTTAATAATGCATTGTACTTAAAATTCCAACCTCCTCTTTCTAGCCTGATACTTTTTCAATCATTTTACCACAAACACTAAGCCACTGGATCATTTGAACCTTTAATTTAAGACCCAATGATTGAATTCATTTTCATTTTTCACATTGTGGAGAAATGATAATTTTCACAGGCCTATGGTGATACATGCGATTTCAAAGTATGATTATAACTCTAGAATCAATTTCTCTTGAGCTATGAGTGGTATATAATTCAATGTGAGGTAGGTTGTGATTGGGCCATAGATTAATTTAGGAGGTTTAAAAAATTTGAATTGTTGAAATTAAAATGATATAGAATTGTTTTTTATAGATGATACATGATGTAATTCTATTTTGGATAAGATCATTGATATTTTCTCATTTTTGATTGTTGTGTGGAATTTGATTTGGATGTAAGATGATTGCCCATGAGTGCAATGTTTAAGTTTGGGGGAGTGATGAAGCAAAAATTCTAATTTATTTTATACTATAAATCATTGTTTATAATCCCACCATAGTTTTATTGTATGGTTAATTGTCACATTTTTACGTTTTAGTGTTATTTTGAGCCTAAATGAATAAAAACCCTAAATTATGCAATTTAACATATTCTTATCACATGGGTATTTTTGAAATTTATTATAAAATATATGTCCAAATTTTTTGATTAAAATATATTTAGAATCCATATTTTATTTCCTTCATTTTTGACTTCTAGACAAGGGGCATAATCGATCATCTAGAGGCCGTAAAAAATCAATGAATTTGAAGATTTTTCTGTGCGGATAGAATGGGCCCCACCGAAGTAACAAATGAATAAATAGTCACACACATCTCCAAAATTATTGAATCCAGTTGGGATGGAAATAGGCTTTCACAAGGTGCGTTCATAATAAATTTCAAGTCAATACACTCTAATTTAGCCATTATTGGAACGCTCAATACATGTGGAATACGAAATGGCTCACCAGGCAGAAACAGTTCCATTGGGTAATAAATTAATAATATCATGAACATATATCCAAAATGGACCATATTTTGTGTAGAGAGATGATATAATGTGGGGAACAAATTTTTATTAAGGTTCCAACGCATGAACCAACATTTTGGAGGGTTATAATGGCCAGGGAAGTTGAAGTATTTGAATTTTCCTTGTCAAATGGACAGATTAAATGTCTCGGATTAAATAGGACATATCTCCTACATCCGAGGGCCAATATATCTCATATTTGGAGGGTGAATAGATGAGACATTATGAAAAATAATTTATGAAGTAACAGGTTACAAATTCAGCCTTTTATTAGGACATCAATGCGGAATCATTTGGAGGATGATTTTAGAGAGAATTCATTCACCTCATCTCCCTATAAATATGTATCCTCACCCCTTCTCAAAGCATTGACACTTCTGTGTGGGAATTTTCCAATTTTTTCAGTTTCCTTCCATTGTAGTACTATTATTTATTTTTAATATATTTTTCTCTTATTCATCTCATTCTCATTTTTTTATCTTTTTTTTCCACCCCATCCTTCTCCACCGTGATCTCTCATACTCGTGATCATGAGTAACTAACCCAAGGAACTTCCCAAGTGATCAATCCAGGGTTGAACCGAAGTCACATCACATTAATGTTAATTGTCTATTATTTTATTATAGTTAGGTCAATGGGGATATTAGTGGGTAAGGCTCCTTTGTATCTCCACTTTCCACCTGAGACTTAACTTTCTCTTCTATAATATTTTCCCTCGACCGAGGAGGTGGATGTGTGGTCTTTCTATGATTGTTCAGTGTACTATATATTCACAACGAACTATAGAAGTGGTTAATCACACAAAAAATGGAGTGTGTTTATAAATTAAATTTGGAATTAATAATGAGATGATGAAGGTTCAATCTAGGCGATTCTCTTGGGAATATCTCCTTTCTATTTTTTCGGTATTCATTCTGTCTCAATCATGCTTTTCTTGTTTACATTCATTTTTCTTACATTATCATTTCTCAAACTAAAATTTCATTTATTTTTGTCTTATAAATAATAAAAAATATATTAAAAAAGTGAATTATAATAACTGATTGATTGACCACAAAAGTACCTCAAGGGAACGACCTAGGTTAGCCCATGTGGTACACTTAGTTGTAAATATTTTTTAGAGCGTGCATGACAGTGCTTCATCAAATTGGCACCTTCACTGGGAAGCAAAGTAGTTTTAATTCACTATTTTTATTCACCTTTTGTAAATAATTTTCCTTTCATTTAATAAAACAACAAAAAATCATAAATTTCAAAAACAAAGAAAAATCTACTATGTTCATGATGTATTCAAATTGTGATTATTATTCATTGAATGAACAATATCATGTGCTAGAAAATATTTGCAACGAAATTTATGCTCAATTTAAAAGGATTTGTGATAATGTTCAAATGCTAGAGATCCGAATAGAATGGATTTCAGAATATATACGCACATCCCAAGGGCAATCTGAACCTGAACCAGAACCTGAACCAGAATGAGTGGTGGAAGGTATTTTACCCATCATTTTTTATGCTAAAGAACCAAAGGCATGTGAGAAAGAAATACTAAAAGAATTAATTATATCATATTACACTCAACCATTGCTCGATGTGGTCTTAGAAGTACACATTTCAACTTATGCACTAGTGAGAGATCAATATTTTTTGGAAGAATCTTGAAATACCATTGTTGAAGATAACATGAAACCTGATCTTCCCATAACTAATAACAAAACATAAAACACTTTCTAAATGTCTCTTTCGATTGAATATAAGGAAGAATATGCACCTACTGAGATTGAGTTTCCAATGGTCATGCCTGAAGAGATCAATTTCTAAGATGAATTACATGAAAGTGAATATTTCTTTATTAATTCTCCATGTTTTAATCTTATTCAACCAAAATTGATTTTTGATATCTCTTCCTTTGAAATTTATGATATAGCACAAATAGAGTAGATTGTGGATGTTAAAGAAGAGACCACTCAAGTGGCGGTGATTGAAGAAGAAGAGCTAGAGAAGATGTTGGTGCGACTACCTCTTCAACAAAAATTTTCATACTATATGGAGGAGGACACCACAGAAGTCAACAGGGAGAACCTCTATATTCTATTCCCAATAACATCAAACCTCAAATTTCATATTTACTCTTTCATGGGGTTTGGGAACTTTATTATCTACTTTGGGATTCTTTACTTTCAGTGTTTAATCATGGACATCGGGAAAACTCACATATGGTGGTTCAGCTCAACTAAATCACACCCTCCTTCTGTATGGGGATAATACATTGAAACTTCCTGACATGGGGCAGCAAAAACATAGTACCCACTAGGGGGTCTAAACCAAGTATTATCTATCTTCTTTTCCCTTTCACATTCATTTTATTTATTTTTCTGATCTATTTTTATTACTTTCTTATAGAATTAAAGTGGTATCTTCTAGGAGCTTAACTCAAGGAATCCACTTCTAAAATAATGTTACGTGGTATCTTTCCTTCCCTTGGATTTTTTACCCATATTTTTATATTTTGTTTAGTTGAAATGAGGTTAATTAAAATTTATGTGTGGGGGAGTGTCAACCTGCTTAGTTATTCTTGTGTGGTTATCATTTTTGTTTATTATATTTTTAGGATTTCTAATATTTGATGAATATTATTATCACTTCTCACACGTCAATTGATTTTGAAAGAGTTAAAATAATTTTTAAAATAATGATTTTTAAATGATTGTTGATGTGAAAACATTTTTCTTGAATTGAATTGTCAATAATTTTTATGAGTTTGACTGATTTTTGAAATCAATGACCATGAAACACTGACTAAAAATATTCTTCCAATACTATGAGTTATTCCAAACCACTTTTACATATTCTTCCTAATACCGACACTTTCTTAAAGGAAACATGAATATTGTGTGAGGACCAAAATTTGTGAATATTTTTTTTTTCAAAGCATTGGATTTCATGGAATGTATTTGAAATGATTGAGGAATATATTTTACTATCCAAATTTTATCATGAGACCCACTTTTACATTTATCCTTCGTAATCCCTTAGATTCCATGAATTTCCCTATAGGTTTAAGACAATTTTCCCTTACCTAGCCAAACTTTTAGTATTTTTTCATGGTTATTTCTCATTTCAGTGTAGGGGAATGCCATTTTGTGTGTGTTAATTGGGATGTGTAACATCTATGGGTGGTGCGAGGTGTGTGTCAATACTTTGGGCAGTGGATAACAAGAGTATTGGGCATGTGTCCTCTTTTTGTCATACTTTATTTTTTTCATCATTTTCTCCATAAAAAAATTGAAAAAAATGGAGATGATCTTGAATTCCTCATTTTAATTTTTTTATCACTCATTTACCTCTCAAAAAGCAAGGTCATGAATTGTCATTCATTCATTGTATTGAATTTTCTGCTCATCCTCCATTTTAAAAAAATAAAGTTGTGCCTTTCTGGAGCATTAAAAAAAAGGGGAGAACATAGATGATATCATTCATTATAATAACTTATTTTCTCATGTACAATGTCATAAAATGATGTGGTGTTTTTTTTTCACATTTTCAAGCAGGATTGAGTGTGGAATTTCCTGTGTTTTCTCTTGATTTAATCATGTATTGTACTTAAAAGTCCAACCTCCTCTTTCTAGCATGAAACTTCTTCTATCATTTCCCCCCCAACCATAAGACACAGAATCATTTGAACCTATAATTAATGACCCCATGATTGAATTCATTTTATTGTTCACATTGTGTAGAAATGATACTTTTCACAAGCCTATGGTGATTCATGCGATTTCAAAGTATGAGAATAACTCTAGAATCAATTTCTCTTGAGCTAAAAGTGACATAAAATTCAATGTGAGGTAGGTGGTGATTAGGCCATGGATTGATTTAGGAGGTTGAAAAAATTTTAATGATTGAAATTAAAATGATATAGAATTGTTTTTTATTGATTATACATGATGTAATTCTATTTTGGATAAGATCATTGATATTTTCTCATTTTTTATTGTTGTGTGGAATTTGATTTGGATGTAAGATGATTGGAGAGGAGTGTAATGTTTAAGTGTGGGGGAGTGATGAAGCTCACATTTTCATATATTTTATACTATAAATCATTTTTTATAATCCCACCATAGTGTTATTGTATGTGTAATTGTCACATTATTAGGTTTTAGTGTTATTTTGAGCCTAAATGCAAAAAGGCCTAAATTCTGCAATTTTAACAGATTATTATCATAGGGGTATTTTTGAAATTTATCATAAAATATATGTTCAAATTTTATGATTAAAATATATTTATAATACTTATTTAATTTCCTTCATTTTCATCTTTTGGACCAGGGGCTGAATCGATCATCTACAGGCCATAAAAAATCGATGAAGTTGAAGATTTTTCTGGATGGACAGAATGGGCCCCAATGATGTAACAGATGCATAAATTAGAGAACACACCTCCAAATGAATGTATTTCATATGGAAAGTAAATAGGATCCAATAAGGCGCGTCCATAATAAATTTCAAGTCAATACACCCTCATTAAGTCATTATTGGAAGGCACAATACATTGGAAGACAAAATGGCTCACCATGATGAAATAGTTCCATTGGGTAATAAATTCATAACATCGTGAACATTCATCCCAAAAGAACTATATTTTGTTGAGAGATGTGAAATCTAGTGGTGAAAAACTTTTATTAAGGTTCCAATGTGTGAACCGACATTTTTGAGGGTCATAATGTCCAGGGAAGTTGAAGTATTTGAATTTTCCTTGTCAAATGGACAGATTAAATGTCTAAAATTAAATTGGCCATAACTCCTACATACAAGGGCCAATGAATATAATATTTTGAGGGTGAATAGAGGAGAAATTAAGGAACATATTTCATAAATACGCAAGTTAAAAAGTCTGCCATTTATTGAGACATCCACGTGAAATCATTTGGAGAATGATTTTGGACAGAATTCTTTCACCTCATCTCCCTATAAATATATATCATCACCCCTTCTCAAAGCATTGGAACTTCTGTGTAGCCATTTTTCATTGTTTTTTAGTTTAATTCAATTTTAATATTAGTGTGTATTTTTAAAATATTTTTCTCTTATTCATCTCATTCCCTTTTTTTATCTTTTGTTTTCCACCTCGTCCTTCTCCACTGTGATCTCTCATACTCGTGATCATGCGTAACTAACCCGAGGTACTTCCCTGGGGATCAATCCAGTGTTGAACCCAAGTCACTACACATTCACGTTAATTGTTTCTTATTTTATTAGAGTTAGTTCAAGGAGGATCTTAGTGGTAAGGTTCCTTTGTGTCTCTACATGCCACCCGAGACTTAACTTTCTCTTCTGTAATATTTTCCCTCAATCGAGGAGGTGGATGTATGGTATCTCGATTATTGTTGACTGTAATATATATTCACAACCAAATAAATAAGTTTATAATCACACATATGATGGAGTGGGTTTATTAATTAAATTATAAATTAAAAAAGAGATGATGAAGGTTCAATCTGGGTGATTCTCTCGGGAATATATCCTTTTTATTTTGTCTGCATTCATTCTGTCTCCATCATGCATTGCCTGTTTACTTTCCTTTTTAATTAATTCTCATTTCTCAAACCAAAATTTCATTTAGTGTTATCTTCTAAATAATAATAAAAATAGAAAAAAAGTTTATTAGAAGTAGTGATTGATTGACCATAAAAGCTTTTCAAGAGAACGACCTAGGTCAGCCCATGTGCTACACTTAGTTATAAATATTTTGGAGAGTGTGCACGATAGTGCTTCATAAATTTACACCATCGCCAGGGAGACAAGTGGTGTTAATTAACTATTTTTATTCATATTGTGTAAATAATTTTCCATTCATTTAAAAAAACAACAAAAAATCATAAATTTCAAAAACTAAAAAAATCTACTTTGTTCATGATGTATCCGAATTGTGATTATTATTCCTGGAATGAATAATCTCCATTGCTAGAAAATATTTTCAATGAAATAGATGCTCAATTTCAAAGGATTAGTGAAAAATTTCAAAACCTAGAGAGCCAAATAGAATGGATTTTGGAATATGTAGCACATCCTAGGGGAAATCTGGACCTAAACTAGAACATGTACCAGAACGAGTGGTGGAAGATATTTCACCAAAAATTTTTTAAACTAAATAACCTAAGGTGAGTGAGAAAGAACTACTAAAAGAATTAATTATATCATATCGAACACAACCAATGCTCGAGGAGATCCCAAAAGTACACATTTCAACTGATGCACTAATGGGAGATCAATATTTTTTGGAAGAATCTTGGAATACCATTGTTGAAGATAGCTTGAAACATGATCGTCCCATAATTGATAATGAATCATCAAACACTTTCTACCTCTCTCTTACTTTGGAAGATAATGAAGAATACGAACCTGCTGAGATTGAGTTTCCAATGGTCATTCCTAAAGAGATCAATTTCCAAGTTGTATTACATGAAAGGGAATATTTCTTTATTAATTCTTCATGTTTTAATCTTATTCAAGCTAAATTTTTTTCTGATATATCTTCCTTTGAAATTTTTGATATAACACAAATAGAGCAGACTGTGGATGTTAATGAAGAGACCATACATGTGGTGGTGATTGAAGAAGAAGAGCTGGAGAAGATGGTGGTGTGACTACCTCTTTAACAAAAGTTTTCATACCATATGGAGGAGGACACCATAGAAGTCAACAGGGAGGACCTCTATATTCTATTCTCACCAACTTCAAACCCCAAATTTCATTTTATTCATTCTTGGGGGTTGGTAACTTTCTTATATACTTTGGGATTATCTACTTTTAGTGTTAATCATGGACATCAGGAAAACTCACATGTGGTGGTTCATCTCAAAGAAACCACACCCTCCTTCTGATTTGGGATAATCCATTGAAACTGCCTTACTAGGGGCAGTAAAAAACTTTCACCCACTAGGGGGTCTAAACCAAGCATTATCTATTTTCTTTTCCCATTCACATTGTTTTTATTTATTTTTCTGATGTATTTTGATTACCTTCTTATAGTCTTAATGTGGTAGCTTCTAGGAGCATAACTCAGGGAATCCTCTTCTAAATTAATGTCAGGTTGTATCTTTCCTTCCCTTGGATTTTCTACCTTTATTTTAATAGATTTTTGAGTTGAAATGAGGGGTATTAAAATTTAAGTGTGGGGGAGTGTCAACCTGTATAGTTATTCTTTTGGGCATTTCATTTTTGTTTAGAATATTTTTAGGATTTTGAGATTTAATGAATATTCTTATCACTTTTCACACATTAATTGATTTTGAAAGAGTTGAAATGATTTTTTAAGTATTGAATTTTAAATTATTATTGATGTGAAAACCTTTTTCCAGAATTTTATCATCAATCATTTTTTTTAATTTGACTGATTTTTGAATTCCATGACCATGAAACACTAACTAAAAATATTTTTTAAATCCTATGAGATATCTAAACCACTTCTACATATTATTCCTAATTCCCACACATTCTTGAGGGGAACTTGAATTTTGTGTGACAACCATAATTTGTGAATATTCATTTTCGAATCATTGGATTTCATGTAATGTATTTGGAATGATTGAGGCATATATTTGACTAGAAACATTTTATCTTGAGACCCACCTTTACATTTATCTTTCGTAAGCCCGTAGATTCCATGAATTTCCCTATAGGTTTGAGCCACATTATATGCCAATTTTCCCTTACCTACCTACACTTTTAGAATTTTTTCATGGTTATTTCATGTTTGTGTGTGGGGGAAGGGACTTTCGTGTGTTTTCATTGGGATTTGTATTATCTATGGGTGGTGCAAGGTGTGTTTAAATACTTTGGCCATTGTATAACAAGAGAATTGGGCATGTGTCGTCTTTTTATCGTGATTTATTTATTTCATCCATTTATCCTTCAAAAAAAATGAAAAATAGAGATGAGATTTAATTACCCATTGTAAATTATTTTATGACTCATGTAACTCTCAAAAATCAAGGTCATGAATTTTAATTCATTCATTGTATTCAATTTTCAGCTCATCCTCCATGAAAAATAAAATGAAAAAAAAGAAAAAAGAAAGAAAAAAAAGTTGTGCCTTTCTGGGGCTTTGAAAAAATATGGAGAACATAGATGATATCATTCATTATAATTGCTTATTGGATCAAGTAACATGTCATAAAATTGTGTGGTGTTTTTTTTCACATTTTCAAGTGGGATTGAGTGAGTAATTTTCTATGTTTTCACTTGATTTCATCATGCATTGTACTTAAAAGTCCAACCTCCTCTTACTAGCCTGAAATATTTTTAAATCATTTCCCTCCAACCCTAATCCATAGAATCATTTGAACCTTTAATTAAAGAACCCATGATTTAATTCAATTTCATGTTTCACGTTGTAGAGAAATGAGAATTTTCACAAACCTATGGTGATACATGCGATATCAAAGTATGAGCATTACTCTAGAATCAATTTTTCTTGAGCTAAGAGTGACATAAAATTCAATGTGAGGTAGGTTGTGATTGGGCCATGTATTGATTAAAGAGGTTGTAAAAATTTCAATGATTGAAATTAAAATTATATAGAATTGTTTTTTATAGAAGATATATGATGGAATTCTATTTTGGATAAGATCATTGATATTTTCTCATTTTGGATTGTTGTGTGAAATTTGATTTGGATGTAAGATTATTGCCTAGGAGTGAAATGTTTAAGAGTGGGGGAGTGATGAAGCTCAAATTTTCATATATTTTATACTATAAATCATTTCTTATAATCCCACCATAGTGTTATTGTATGGGTAATTTTCACATTTTTAGGTTTTAGTGTTATTTTGAGCCTAAATGCAAAAGGCCTAAATTCTACAATTTTAACATATTGTTATCACAGGGGTACTTCTGAAATTTATCATAAAATATAAGTACAAAATTTGTGATTAAAATTTAGTTATAATCCTTGTTTAATTTCTTTCATTTTTTCTTCTGGAATAGGGTCTTAATTGATTATCTCGAGGTCGTAAAAAATCAATGTGGTTGAAGATTTTTCTCGGTGGACAGAATGGGCCCCACCGATGTAACAAATTCATAAATTGGTACTAACACCTCCAAATGTATTGATTCTAGTTGGAATGGAAATAGGCTTCAATAAGGCGTGTCCATAATAAATTTCAAGTCAATACACCATCATTAAGGCATTATTGGAACGCTGAATGTATGTGGAAGACAAAATTGCTCACCTGGAAGAAACAGTTACATTGGGTAATAAATTCATAACATCGTGAAAATTCATCCAAAATGGACCATAGTTTTTGGTGAGACGCTAAATCAAGTGGGGAACAAAATTTATTAAGGTTCCAATGTGTGAACAGACATTTTGGAGTGTCATAATGGCTAGGTAAGTTGAAGCATTTGAATTTGCCTTGTCAAATGGACTGATTAAATACCCCAGATTAAATCAGCCATAACTCCTATAGTTGAGGGCCAATAAATCTATTATATAGAGGGTGAAAGGAGGGGACATTATGTAACATCATGTATGAAGAAAATTGTTACATGTATGTCTATTTATTGGGACATCCACGTGGAATAATTAGGGTGATGATTTTGGAGAGAACTCTTTCACCTCATCACCCTATAAATATGTATCCTCAACCCTTCTCAAAGCATTGACACTTCTGTGTGGCCATTTTAAATTTTTTTTAGTTTCATTCCATTGTAATAGTATTATTCATTTTTAATATATTTTTCTCTTATTCATCATAATCTCATTTTTTATCTTTTGTTTTCCACCCCGTCCTTCTCCACCGTGAACTCTCATACTCGTGTTAATGAGTAACTAACCCGAGGAACTTCTCGGGGGATTAATCCAGTGTTTAACCCATGTAATTTCACATTCATGTTAATTGTTTCTTATTTTATTAGAGGTAGGTCAAGGGTAATCTTAGTGGGTAAGGCTCCTTTGTGTCTTCATTTGCCACCCGAGACTTTACTTTCTCTTTTGTAATATTTTCCCCCGATCGAGAAGGTGGATGTGTGGTCTCTCGGTGATCATTTAGTGTACTCTATATTCACAAACAAATACAGAAAAGAATAATCACACATATTATAGAGTGGGTTTTTTAATTAAATTTGAAATTAATAATGAGATGATGAAGGTTCGATCTAGGTTATTCTCTTAGGAATATCTCATTTTTATTTGGTCTGTATTCATTCCGACTCCATCATGCATTGCTTGTTTACCTTATTTTTTCTTTCATTCTCATTTCTCAAACCACAATTTCATTTAGTGTTGTCTTATAAATAATAAAAAATTATAAAAAATGTGAACTAGAAGTAGTGATTGATTGACCACAAAACCTCTTTAAGAAAAAAACCTAGGTCAGCCCATGTGCTACACATAGTTATAAATATTTTTGAGATTGTGGACGACAACACTTCATAAAATTGGCATCATTTCCGGGGATCCACATGGTTTTAATTCACCATTTTTATTCACTTTTTGTAAATAATTTTCCTTGCATTTAAAAAAACAAAAAAAAAATCATAAATTTTAAAAACTAATAAAATCTACTTTGTTCATGATTTATTCAAATTGTGATTATTATTCATTGAATGAAGAATCTCAGGTGCCAGAAAATTTTTGCAATGAACATGATTCTAAATTTCAAAGGATTAGTGATAAATTTCAAAACCTATAGAGCCAAATAGAATAGATTTCTGAATATGTACGCGCATCCTAGGGGAAATCAGAACCTGAACCATAACGAGTGGTGTAAGATATTTCACCAATAATTTTTTATGCTATAGAACCTGAGGAGGATGAGAATGAACTACTAAAAGAATTAATTGTATCATCTCTCACTCATCCATTGATCAAGGAGGTCCCATAAGTACACATTTCAACTGATGCACTAATGGGAGATCAATATTTTTTAGAAGAATCTTAGAATACCATTGTTGAAGATAACATGAAACATGATATTCCCATAATTGATAAGGAAACATCAAACACTTTCTACCTCACTCTTGCTTTGGATGATAAGGAAGAAGATGCACCTGATGGCTTGAGTTTCTAATGGTCATGCCTGAAGAGATCAATTGCCAAGCTGAATTACTTTAAATGGAATATTTCGTTATTAATTATTCATGTTTTAATATTATTCAAGCTAAATTATTTTCTGACATATCTTCCTTTGAAATTTATGATCTAGCATTAATAGAGCAGACTGTGGATGTTAAATAAGAGACCAATCAAGTGGTGGTGATTGAAGAAGAAGAGTTGGAGAAGATAGTGGTGTGACTACCTCCTAAAAAAAATTTCATACTATATGGAGGAGGACACTAAAGAAGTCAATAGGGAGCACCTCTATATTCTATTCCCTCCCACTTCAAACCTCAAATTTCATCTTTATTCATTCGTGGGGGTTGAGAACTTTCCTATATACTATGTGATTCTCTACTTTATGTTTTGAATCATGGAAATCATAAAAACTCACATGCGATGGGTCATCAAAATGAAACCACACCCTTCTTATGATTGGGGATAATCCACTAAAATAGTCTAACTAGGGGCAGTAAAAACCTAGAACCTTCTTGGGGGTCCAAACCAAGTATTATCTATCTTATTTTCCCTTTCACATTCATTTTATTTATTTTTCTGATATATTTTTATTACTTTCTTATAGACTTAAAATGGTAGCGTCTAGGAGCTTAACTCAAGGAATCCACTTCTAAAATAATATTACGTGGTATCTTTCCTTCCCTTGGAATTTTTACCCTTATTTTTATATTTTGTTTAGTTGAAATGAGGTTTATTAAAATTTAAGTGTGGGGGAGTGTCAACCTGCTTTGTTATTCTTGGGTGATTTTAATTTTTTTATTATATTTTTAGGATTTTTGAGCTTTAATGAATAATCATATCACTTTTCACACATTAATTTATTTGTAAAGAGTTGAAATGATTTTTGAAATAATTAATTTTAAATGATTGTTGATGTGAAAACATTTTTCTTGAATTGGATTGTTAATAGTTTTTATCAGTTTGACTGATTATTGAAATCCATGACCATGAAACACTGACTAAAAATATTTTTCCAATTTTGTGAGGTATTCTAACCCACTTTCACACATTCTTCCTAATACCCACAGTTTCTTGAGGGAAACTCAAATTTTGAGTGAGAACCATAATTTGTGAATATTCTCATTTAAAGCTTTGGATTTCAAAGAATGTACATGAAATTATTGAGGCATATATTTGACTAGCCACATTTTATCTTGAGACCCACATTTACATTTATCCTTCGTAAGCCCTTAGATTCCATGAATTTCCGTATATGTTTATGCCACATTACAAGCCAATTTACCCTTACCTACCCGCAATTTTAGTATTTTTGCATGGTTATTTCATGATTGAGTGTGGGGGAAAAGACTTTTGTGCGTGTTCATTGGGATGTGTATCATCTATGGGTGGTGAAAGTTGTGTTTCAATACTTTGGGAAGTTTATAACAAGATAATTGGGCATGTTTCGTCTTTTTATCATGCTTTATTTATTTCATCCATTTCTCCTTAAAAAAAATGTAAAAATGGAGATGAGCTTGAATTCCTCATTGTAAATTCTTTTATGACTCATGTACCTCTCAAAAATCAAGGGCATGAATTTTTATTCATGAATTTTATTAAATTTTCAGCCCATCCTCTATGAAAAAGAAAAAGAAAATAAAGAAAAAAAGAAAATAAAGTTTTCCCTTTATAGTGCTTTCAAAAATAAGTGAACATAGATGATACCATTAATTATAATCACTTATTGTCTCATGTACCATGTAATGAAAGAGTGTGGTGTTGTTTTTAAAATTTTCAAGAGGGATTGAGAGAGGAATATCCTGTGTTTTCCATTTACTTAATCATGCATTGTATTTAAAAGTCCAACCACCTCTTTCTAGCCTGAAACATTTTCAATCATTTTCCCACCAACTCTATGCCACCGAATAATTTTATCCTTTAATTAAATACCACATGATTGAATTAATTTTTATGTTTTACGTTGTGGATATATGAAAATTTTCACAGTCCTATGGTGATATAAGCGATTTCAAAGTATGATCAAAACTCTGGAATCAATTTCTCTTAAGCTAAGAGTGACATAAAATTCAATGTGAGGTAGGTTGTGATTGTGCCATGGATTGATTTAGTTGGTTAAAAAAATTTGAATGATTTAAATTAAAATGATAGAGAATTATTTTTTATAGATTATACATGATGGAATTCTATTTTGTATAAGATCATTGATATTTTATCATTTTTGATTATTGTGTGGAATTTGATTTGGATGTAAGATAATTTCCCATGAGTGAAATGTTTAAGTGTGGGGGAGAAATGAAGCTCAAACTTTCATATATTTTATACTATAATTCATTGTTTATAATCCCACCGTAGTGTTATTGTGTGGGTAATTGTCACATTTCTGGGTTATAGTGTTATTTTGAGCCTAAATGCAAAGAAGGCCTAAATTCTGCAATTTTAACAGATTGTTATCACAGGGGTATTTTTGACATTAATCATACAATATTTGTCCAAATTTTGTGATTAAAATTTAGTTATAATACTTATTTAATTTACTTCATTTTTTTCTTCTGGACCAGGGGATGAATCAATCATCTATAGTCCGTAAAAAATCAATAAAGTTGAAGAGTTTTTTGGGCGGACAGAATGGGCCCACTAATGTAACAGATGCATAAATCGGTGGACACACCTCCAAATTTATTGATTGTAGTTGGACAGGAAATAGGATTCAATAATATGTTTCCATAATAAATTTTGAAGTCAATACACCCTCATTAAGGCATTATTGGAACGCTGAATACATGTGGAAGACAAAGTGGCTCACCAGGAAGAAACGGTTCCATTGGGTAATAAATTCCTAACATCGTAAAAATTCATCTGAAATGGACCATATTTGGAGAGACGCTAAATCTTGTGGGGAACCACTTTTATTAAGGTTTCAACATGTGAACCGACACTTGGGAGGGTTATAATGGCATTGGAAGTTAACACAATTGAATTTTCCTTGTCAAATGGACAAATTAAATGTCTCAGATTAAGTCAGCCATAAATCCGACATCTGAGGGCCAATAAATCTAATATTTGGAGTGTGAACATATGTGACATTATGGAACATATTTTATGAATAAATAGGTTACCAATGGGGCCATTTATTTGAACATCCATGCAGAATCATTTGGAGGATGATTTTGGAGAGAATCCATTCACCTCATCTCCACATAAATATGTATCCTCACCCCTTCTCAAAGCATAGGCACTTCTATGTGGCCATTTTGCATCGTTTGGTAGTTTATTTCCGTTGTGATAGTATTATGCATTTTTAATATATTTTCCTCTTATTCATCTCATTCTCATTTTTTATCTTTTGTTTTCCACCTCGCCCTTCTCCATAGTGATCTCTCATACTCGTGATCATGAGTAACTAACCCAAGGAACTTCTCAAGGGATCAATCCAGTGTTAAACCCAAGTCATTGCACATTCCTGTTAATTTTTTATTATTTTATTATAATTAGGTCAAGGGGGATCTTAGTGGGTAAGGTGCCTTTGTGTCACCACTTGCCAGCCGAGATTTAACATTCTCTTCTGTAATATTTTCCCTCGATCGAGGAGGTGGATGTGTGGTATCTCAGCGATCATTGAGTGTAATATATATTCCAGACCAAATATAGAAGGGGAAAATCACACATACGATGGAGTGGGTTTATTAATTAAATTTGAAATTAATAATGAGATGATGAAGGTTCAATCTATGTGATTCTCTCGAGAATATCTTCTTTCTATTTTTTCTCCATTCATTCTATCTCCATCATGCATTTCTTGTTTACTTTCATTTTTATTTCATTATCATTTCTAAAACCACAATTTCATTTAGTGTTTTCTAATAAATAATAAAAAAATATAAAAAAAGTGAATTAGAAGTAGTGACTGATTGACCACAAAAGCTCCTCAAGAGAACGACCTAGGTCAGACCACGTGCTACACATAGTTATAAATATTTTTGAGAGCGTACATGACAGCGCTTTAGGGAACCTCTAGAGAGGGAGAAGCATGGGGGTGACATGTGTCTTGTCCTTATTCTTCTTCAGATAATGTGGCAGGGATATCTTAAAATTCCAAGGGTGGGGTGTGGGAACCCTTGTTCGAGCATTCTTCCTCAGATTGAAGGTCAGCAGGTGCTTCTATGTTGTTAGAATCAGCTTTCTTGATTGAGATCTTAAGAACAACTGGATACTCATTCAGACTCATATTCCTTCTCTCAACATGGTTAATGGGAAACATTTACTCTTCACTAAGCTACATGAGGGGGTCATTGGGAACCAATTCCAGACCATTTGGTGTGGGGACCCAATCAATACCATCAATTGTAGATGTCTTCCCCTTTTTCTTGTAAAATTCGGCATCGATGTAATGTGACTCGGAGAGCTCAAAAACGGTCTTATTGGTAGACAAGGTCCTTCCTTGTCCATTATGGAAATATTTGATACACTGGTGGTAGGAGGGAGGAACGGCCATGTGTTGATGCAGCCATGGCCTTCCTAACAGGGCATTGAATGTCGTGCTTTTCTGAACCACCTGGAACTCTGAATGGGCCACTAGGTCACCAAAATGGGTTATAAGCTTGATTTTTATCACTAGATTTTGTTCTATCTTGTCATAACCCAAAAGAGTTGAGGCTGAGAGTGTTATATTGTTCTCATTGTAGCCCAAACTACAAAATTTTCGTAGTGGGAGAAGGTTGACCCCAAAGCCATTGTCAATGAAGACTTTCGGGAATTCAACATCATTCAACATGCGAGACACATATAGTGGTTTGATGTGTCCTTTGATGGTGGCATCTTCATCCTGATCGACGAAGGAAATCAATGTATTAAATTTAGTTGGGCTAGTCTTCGTTTGATATATCTTGGTGGCAGCAGCCTTGGATTGAAATTTCAAGAGGCTGAGTAGGGCTTCTATAAGTTCATTTCTGAGGTCTGCTGACAAACTTAGGGAATCTAGGATTGATAGCTCGGTTGGTACCGAGGCCCGATGCTTTATGATATCATACTTTTTCTCCATAGGTCAGCACTTATCTATTTATAGGAGCTCTTTAACAAGAATTTTAGGGGTTGGAGCATGAGATGTGGAGGGACCGACCACAAGGTAAATAGTTGATGGTGATCCTATGTTCTGGGGACCGGACCTGGTCGATTTACTAATGCACCCTAGTTGGCTATACACTTGTTCCTCCTCTAATGGGTATCACAGAATAATGGGGCCAGAGTGGCTACACATGGGGGAAGGTGAATATTCTTGCTCTTACTGGGTCCTTTGAAGGGCTCTCCCACAAGTTTTTCAAATTTGATGGTTTGAGCCAGGGTGTAACCATAGGGTTAGTTCTGGCCATGGTTACGTGTACATCAGTATCCCCTACCTCTACAGTTCCTTCTTCCGGTCCCCCGATCAGGTGTTGGGAACTTGAGTTCATAACCCAACTCTTTATAAGAGAATGGTTCCATTAAATGGATGACGTTGACAAAACCTAAGATTAGTTCCTTGTTCGATGACAGATTCGCCTGGTTATATGCCTCTGATGGTGTTTTCTGGTGGGTCAGTGCCCATTATGTCAATCCTGGGGGCATGAAATCCAAAAGTGTCAAGGATAGCTTTGGCCATGTAACAGGATGGTCCTCTTGTACGTGTTTACTCCCACTCTAGTTATTCCTGTGTAACTAGATTATGGTGGGTTGTGGGGATAAGGTCGGTGACTGTGTTACATTAGGAGCTGTTGGCAGTACAAGTGGTTGCTCTAATTGAGCTCAAAGTATGCCATGAGCTCGATTGACTGACTTCTGAGTCATCGAACCATTAAATTTATACTCCCTTTATCTGATGACGTTCTGCCACTCCTCTCCCTCATCGTGGTCTATGGTAGAAACATATGCTATGTGTGCTGGGGGTGGTCCTAGATTGACCTACCCCAAGTCCACCATCCATTGTAGGAGGTCATTGAAGATGAAACATTCCTGAATACTATTTCCCAACATTCGATTGTAGGGACAATAATCTGATCGGTTATCAAGGCCGACTTCTTTAGTAATTCATGTATCTGATATGTGAAGCAAGATGCAATTC
This sequence comes from Viscum album, assembly GCA_963277665.1. NCBI lineage: Eukaryota > Viridiplantae > Streptophyta > Magnoliopsida > Santalales > Viscaceae > Viscum > Viscum album. The sequence goes on from OY728157.1 coordinate 1,304,289,504, forward strand.
ATGGGATCAATGAAATAGTCATAGACTTGGTCCTCTCAGAATTTGTAAACATTATTTCTTCATTCCTCACATTGGTTTCACCTATGTTCTATTTGATCGTCTCACCAGGGTGTGGGTCTCCATTGATACGTCGGAAGCCCTTGGCAATTCGGCAGAGGCCTAGGCGGTGGAGCAGGTGCAGGGGCTAGTTTGAGTATAAGAGAGGATGCTTCAACTCTACCTACTCTCTTTGTAGGAGCCTGTGAGGCTATTCAAGACTTAAGGTTAGTCTGTTGTAGGGTGTCTTCCATCCTACAGGCAATAGTAGAGAAACCCCGGAATCTGGTGGTGCATTTAACTGGTTTGAGTGGAGTTCGCATCTCATCTCGAAGTTTTTCGATTCATATAGTGAGAATATCATCCTGGGGAATTGGCATGTTCAGAGAGTTTGTTAGACCCTTCAATCTGGCGATGAAGTCTGAGACCCTCTCGTTCTTCCCCTGTTTGCAATTCATGAGGTCGCTAACTATCATCTTGGGTAACATTGTACTAATGTGGAACATGAATTGCTGCCGAAGATCCCCCCATCCTTTTATTGACTTTTCTGGAAAACATGTATACTAGATGAAGGAAAAACCTTGTAAGCATCACATGAAGCATCTAAGTGTCACTACTTCTTGATGTTCTGAAGATACCGTCATAGAGTCACAATGAGACGCGTAGTGCATCAAATGCTATTCCAGGTCACCTAATCCATTAAATATAGGGAATACAGGGCTCCCAAAATTCAATGGAGGTGTTGTGTTTCTCACCCAGTCTAGTTATGGGTTTCGCTTGGGCTGTATCGGAGCGTTCCAGCCTTCCATCACTTCTAGTCAAGTTTTCAGTGCTTCGATGGTGTTGGTGAGACCCTAGTTTACATCCTATTGGTCCTGATCCCAAATTGGTACAATCTGGGGTATTACTTGACGCACTGGCTCGACTGTTACCTAATGTGCATATACCATTAGTGGTACCTTCGGAGGATTTAGATGTACTCATTCTAGTTTCTCCCTCAGTGGAAGGAATTCTTGGTATTCTTCTGAATCCATGTTAAGGTAGTTGGATGGGCTAGGTTCCGCACTAGGCGGGGGCCCCTACCTTGTTCCGTTTGTTGGGGAAAACCCTTATTGTTTAAGAGAACTTACTGGAAGTGCATAATGTGACCCATATTGAGTAACGTATTCGACATGACAGTTCCTTTGGAGTAGCACAGTGTTAATACACCTTAATTCACTCACTTCCTGCTCTTGTCGAGAAAATCTCTCTTTGAGCATGAGATGATCATTTGTGTTGAGAGAAGGTGATGGGTTGAGGACAACCTGGCCTGGGTTCCTTTCTCTATTAGAGACTCATTGGGGAAGTGGAGGGGGATTTTCTAGAGCATCCCGGTTCCGAGCGGCCCTCTGTTTTCGGGGGTGCACACATGTGGGCTCATCTTGAATCACATCCTGAATGAAACCACCTTCTCCTGATCCATCAGGACTTTCATTTTTTTCAGTTCCACACATGGGGTTAGCATCCATGATGTTGATAGATTCATAATACAAGGTGGATTAGGAGTCATTTTCCAAGTAGGAAGAGGACGTTCCATGCCTAATACTAGTTTCCCCCCTTCTGTCTAGGGATTTTCTTCGGGTTTCTTGACAAAAGGTGACGCGAAAGGATCCTTGGTGTAACCTTATGGCATGCCTTCCCCTTGGAGGGGATGATTATTCAAAGGAGGGACTGGACATGAACCTCATCTTCTAACTACCCACCCCAAACAAGAGAAAACTGATTCTCGTGGGGGAGATTGTTGTTGAGGAAAAACGGCCCCCAACCCTAGGGGATGGGGTTGGTTCCTTTCCTTGGGATTCATGCCTCTTCCCATTTTTTTAGTCTTATGGAGGGATTTTTTGTGACAAATTCCCCCATCCCTATAGGCTAGGGTTGGTCCCATATTATGGCAGCTTCTTCTGCTTTCACATCCTTCTCGATCTTGTGTGCTCCCATTCAAGGGTGATCTAGACCTAGTATCGAGTTCACCTATGAATTAATTACCTATGGGGGTGGGAACACCGATTGTTTATTGGATTTTCTTAGGTGAGAATCCTACTAAATGTTTTCAGTGGCCTGATTCCGGAGTCCGTGAATGGCTCACTCTCATAGAGCCTGACACATTTGAGACTTACTCAAGGCCTATTTCTGTCAGATATTCTGCCTCTCCTGAATAGAGACTTCATTTCATTTTCATCTTGACATGGCGACATTGCAAGACCTTACACTGAATGAGTTTTGCTGGATGGGAAGTGGAGTGAAATGCAGATCCCCATATTCTCGCCATCCACAGATATGAACTCCCATCGAAGCATCGTCATTATGGTGACACAATCTGTGTAGTTCACATAGACAGGTTTACTCAAGGTCTCTTTTTCACCTCTCTGATTGCGGTCGTCGCGCCGAAGGAAGGGCTTTCAGGTCAATGTAACACTGGATCTCTCTTATTGTCTTGACATGATATACATATCCTTAATGTAGAAAGATGTTTAATTTCAACTGGTGAAGGGTTGTACAGATGTTTGGGCGGATGTCGTGTATGCTTTCTTCTGAAAACTCTCTAGGTATGTCGAACTATGAGGTAGTCGTGGGCCAAAACATTACTGGTATATCATCCCTGGACAACTATTCCCCCATGTGAAGTACATCGGCATGTGCCTCTACCAGTGATTCCTCTACTTGAGTAGCACAGATAAGACTCTCCATGATAAAACAATCGGTGGTAACAGGGCTGGTAGGGGTCGAACCGTTAAGTGGGTGGCTATGGGGTGGCTCAGAGGATGAACGTGGTCTGGGACCATCTCTTGACTGAAGATGGATGTCGTTGATTGTTGACTAGGAATCTGACATGCTTGATTCCCTCTTTCTGAGAACCTCATCATAGGAGGACTTTTCAATACTTAATTCGGCAGGGGAGGATCTTCATGTCGATATAAGATGTCCCTACGGGGAGTACCTTCGCTGTTGGAACTACAGTGGTGAGGAATAACATCATGGCTTGAAGTCCAATTGCCAAAAATAATTACGTAGTGCATACCCTAGATAGGATCTTCAGAGTGGACTACAAATAGAGGAGGACCTTATTATTGTTCATGGACATATCGGGGAGGACCTTCACAATGGAGATCATGGTGGCAAGGATGACCACCATGGTTTGATGTTCGGTGTGTATCCTAGTGATGGACTTTAGGACACACTGCTACATGGGGAGGACCTTCCTGTGTCTTAAGTCCATTGTGGGGAGGACCTTTTCGATAGAGGTCATGATGTTGAAGAATATCATCACGACTGCCATAGGGTGAATATCAATGGGGAATACCCTGGGGAGGGCCTTAGAATGTACCACTATGAGGGGAGGGCCTTCTCGTTATCTGACTTCTCTGTGGGGAGGAATTCCACTATTACATTGGCGAGGACTACCACCACAGTCTGATGCTTGGCTGTGTGAAATGGCATTGCAACGTAACCCCTGGGGAGGATATTCAGAGCAGGCCATTGTAAGGGGAGGACCTTCTTGTCATGATGAGATGTCACTACATGGAGGACCTCCACAGTTGCGAATATGATGGCGAGGAATACCATCCTAATCTGTGGTTCCACTACACGAAGAGTGTTTGCAGCGTATACCCTAGGAAAGACCATCTGGGTGAACTTTATCAAGAGGAGGACCTTCTTGTGCCTCGGTCTTCAGGTCACATGGATAGCATCCATGATTCGCATAAAAAGTGGAGCTCTTGTGACCGATCATTATATTCCCATGAGGGAGGCCCTCATGGGTTCTCTTGGGAGGACCTTCAGAGTTGCTGGTAGCAACATTGCAGGGAGGACCTTCACAACTGCTACTGACTCTACCATAGTATAGTAATGGGTTGGAAAGGTTTAAAGATATTGGGACATTTTTGGTGGTATTGAGAACCCAACTACCAGTAGAGTGGACTCATGGAATCCATCTTTATTTTTCGATTGCTTTCAGCATGTTCAGGGAGCTCTCTTGCACCAAGCGGGGACTGTCTGTTGTTAATAACAGTCATCACCTCTGGGTCCCTTTCTAATTGGGTCCTGTAATGCTGCTGGGATGTGCCGAAAAACATCTTGAGTTTTGGGAGGTATATATGCCTACCCTGGAGCATCCACCATGATGGACGGGTGTCCCACAGTTGGAACAAATGAGTATGCTTGATCTGGTTTCCCTTTTATCCCGGGATATAGCCGATGACCCTCCTGGGAAGATGCAGGGATGAAGATCTACATTGAGGTGTATATATCATCTCTTATACGAGTCACCTCAATTGGGGGGATGGGATCATGTGACCGAGTCCTTGCTATTTCCGCCGATGAAATTACATTCTGGAAAGTCTACAAGATATGATATGGGATCGATACATACTCCTCCATCATTGACAGGATATGAAGAGAGACATCCATGGATGGAATGGGTATGAGTGCCCATTTCGCTATTGGAGTAGGGATATCCTACTCTGATCCTCCAGTGGTCAGTGGACACTGACGATTCTCCTATTTCTGGGCAGCTGAATGAGTCAGCCTCTATGTTGGGCTATGCCAGCGTACTTATCCATTCGTCGCCACATTGAGAAGGCCGAATTTACTTGCATATTTAGGGATCTAGCCCTAAATATGCTGGTGTTCCATTGTATCGATTCAGTGGTCTCTTTTGGTTGGGAGACATGCCCGCCTATTGATCGCCACCATATTAGGATGGCGAGCATTGGGAGAATCTGCAAGGAGTGAGTCTTGAAGGTGCTGAATTGCCACGATGTTTGGTTGGTGGGATTCATGATCCTAGGATGGGAGAGGCACCTTCCTGATAGGTGTCATACTGTATGGGTGAAATGCTTGACGATTCTCGGTGGGGATGTGTGCCTGCTCATAGGTTTTCGCCATGTTAGGATGATGGGCTTTGGAAGAGAGGACAGGTGCATGGGCCTACCTGTGATATGTCTTTGTGTCTGAACAGTGATGTTATTCCTTAGAAACGAGGGCGATGTCCTATTCCTGGCTGTATGTTCACCTCCCCGGAGTTTGGTCAAAGGGGCTGGAGCTCAGGTAGCATGGGTGTGGATCCTCAGGTTGGTATCTCTTCAGGGTGAGGATACGAGGTCATGACGTAGTTGCAGCGTCGTCTTCCATTGGGGTCCAAGGATCGAATCCACCTTCTAGAGTAGATGAAGTCATCTGAAATGACCTCTTCCACCTCCCTTTGATAAGGGTGGTATTCACGGTCTCATCATCGGAACTTGCCCCAGAAATGGTTTGATACGGCTACAGAGGCTGCCTGGATCTTCTCCCTCAGTCGCAATTGGGAAAGCGACCATTGGGACTTAGCCGACTGGAGGGTGTATATAGTCACCTCCACAAACATGAGAGTACCATTCTGGTGGTACTCTCGGATCAGTGCATCCGAGACCTAGTGTTGAAGATGTTGGGTGGGAGACATGGTCCTCTACTAATTCAGAGGCACGGTCTGCGAATTGATGATCATGCGTGTTTGTGAATTCATTTACGATCCCATTGGATTGAAGGAAGCTCTACTGTGTTCCTATAAAACATTTATAAAGTAAAAACAACATAACCCAACAACGTATCATCTCATAATCCCATGCTTAATTAATGACCTTGGTTGGACCCCCTTTTGAACACGAAAGGGGGCACGAAGTGGGATTTTTTTCACCACCTCGATTGAAGGCTCATGGACGAGTCAATTTTTTCTTTCGGTAGGAGAATGAACAAGATAAACCATTTGATATTAATAATCCATTTATTGTTATCGAGAATTTCAGATTAGGGAAAATCTGTCAGGATGGTTAAAGCTTCATGTCAGGATCACCATTTTTCTTTCACGTTGAAGGGGGCGTTATCAGTTCCCGTGTCTGATTAAAGGGAGACAATATTGTTTAATCATTTCTATCATGTTTCCTATCGCTATAGATTCACCTGGTCTCCAACGGGTTTATTAGCATAGCCAGAAACGCCCATTGGTTCTTGTATTCAACGATCCATGGACCTGCTTTCCAAAGGAAGGCACTTGTTTGGTGATATGGTCGACGACACATAATATCTCACATTGGTCAAGAGAATGGGAATTCGGGCTCATCGTACCCTTTTTAGGAGAAATTGTTGCCTATTTCAGGACTCTCTTATAGATTTAATACTTGTTCATATGTTCGCCAATCATTTGTTTATCCCTAAGCATATTATCCACAGATTACCCCTGGGTAGCAAGTAATGGGTATACATAGGGATCCAAAACCTTCTACATATTAGGTTTACCATTCCTCATTGGATTAGAGATTCTAGGGAAGATTGATTTTGTTCAGATATCACTGGTCTGAAGCCTTATAATTAGGTGTTACGGAGTTTATTGTCATCCAGGGGGGACAGAGAGTGACTTGAGCATCTAGATCGAACCAGTAAATCGGGCTTCCTATGTTTCCTCATGAGAGGAATCAGAATCAACGTAGTTTGATGCCACGTAATAGGACACTTCACCATTTAAGGTCCTATGACAAGGACCCAACCATACAGTTTAACGTCATGTGGAAAGGATGTCTAAGCGATAGGTTCTTATCCAAGGTTGGTGTTGGGATTACACCGAAGCAGCCCAGATGACCCAGGGGAAATGATTTACTAGGCCCGGTCATGGTTAGATCTTACATGTGGTTGGTGTCCTGGGTTGGGGTATGGTTGGGGCTTACAAGTGGTTGGTGGCCTGAGGTGGGATTAAACCTCAAGTAGGTGTCCTATGTACCTTTCGTTGGAAATCATCAATGTCCACATTGTTCAAGATAGTTTAGTGAATGGACATGGAGTGTTTGGGACCAATGGTTGTTGGGATTGAACCTCAGGTAGGTGTCCTACGTACCCTGCCTGAGCAAAGATCAAAGTTGTTGTAGTTTGGAATAGTGTGGATGTGTCGTAATCCTTAAAAACCTTTATGCCCACGTGAGTAATGCTCGATATGAGAATCAAGAGGACGTGAAAGATTCAACAATGCACACGCCTCCACCCCCATTGGTGGGAGAGGGAGAGCCCGCGGCGGAAGAGGCTCGGGCGACCGTGGGTAAGGGAGGGGAACAATGAACCTTCCTAAATGATACATGCCGATCCGGATTCTTTGGGAGAGGCCTTGGCATGGTGATGATGGATAGGCTAATGAGGTGATTCTGGAGGGTTGAACTGAATTGGAAGGGCCTTATATGACTTGGCGGGTGGAACCACCGAAGGCCTTGGCAGGCCACATGGCCATATGAGGAGGGGCTCCCTTTGCGTAGGTAGGTGCTATGCAGATGGAACGACCATCTGCATACCAGTGTGGTACATAGATTCCAGTTTAGTCTGTGAACCAAATTGGTTTGTAGGGTTGGAGACTGCTCGAGTGGTGGTGTCTAAGAGCAGCTCCAGTCAGGGCTTCGACCACGTAGGAGGGTGCTACGCCACGCACTGGATCAAAGAAGGGGCATATGCTCCCTGGTTCATGGGGAGTCCATCCGCCCAGGGGCCGTGGTTCGCGGTTTGAAATTTTTGCTTCACGGTTTGTCAATTAACTTATGATATATTTAGTTCTTAACAATCATTCCCAGTTTGTACCTATTGCAGGTTTTCGAATTAGTACATTGTGGTCCGCAAAATCCTAGGCTCCCAGAAGCCTCTTTCTTCTCCAAAAGCTGATTTCCAAGAATCCAATCCCCAATCAGACCATCCCTTTCTTCTCCACCTTGTATTCATTTTATAGAGGGGAGAAAATGGTTGTATCTCAAGACATGTGACACCTTTCGTAGAGGCCCATGACGGGAAGACCCGGCCTATGGATGAATAGTCAACCTGAGGTTCATGGGGTATATTTAATGCACCTCACCCGCAAAGAAACTCGGTCACGTGGTTGCTTTGTGGCCACATAGGGTTCAGCCACTGTTTCGTAAATGATGTTGTGCACGATAGGGGGTGGTCTACATCTGCATATCGGACCGTCTGCATTTTGATGGCCATTTGCTTCACACCCACGTAGGAGCTCTGCCTCCATTTCGTGAATGATGCCATCTGTGGGTGGTGAGGTTTACCAAACCGGCCGCGTACCATTGATGATGAACTGGTATGCGAACTGATTTAGTCATTTACAATTTCTTCTGATAATTATTCATTTTTTTCCAAATTATTGACGATTATTATGTAGATTCTTCCACTGATTTTAAGGGAGTATCTTCCTTCCCTTCTGTGGATTTTTTTCAGGGCCCTACATAAGTTTTTATAGATTTTGAATTTTTTTCTTAGGGTTTTTCTAGGATTTTAGGTTTTTTTTGTTTCTAAAATTTTTTTGGGCTCTTGTAGTATTTTTATATAATCAAGGGGCTTTATAGATTTTGAGTGTTTTTTTGTTTTTAACGATTTTATGGTATTTTTTTGGGTTTTAGGGTTATTTATAATGGTTATTAATTTATTTTAGAGTTTTTAACATTTTAATGGTATTAATTTTTTTTGAGGTTTTAGTTAGTTTCATGGGTTTATATTTTTTTTAAAAAAATTGGATTCTTTATGGGTTTTAGGGTTTTTAGTGTTTTTGGGGTTTTATGTATTTTTATGTTTTTATGGTTTTCTTTGGAATTTCAAGATATTTATTGTATTTTTATGATTTTAGGGTTTTAGGGATTTTTTTTCATTTTTATGGATTTTTATGGATTCAAGGTATTTTGAGTATTTTATATATTTTTAATGTTTCTATGGTTTTTTAGTGTTTTTATGGTTTTTGGTTATTGTATTTTAACGTATTTAGAGGATTATGTTTTTTTATGTTTTTAAGTTATTCATAGGGTTTTTAGGGGTTATAGGGGTTTTTTTATTTTAGGGGGTTTTGAGATATTCTTCTATTTTATGTTTTTTATTGTTTTTAGGAATTTTGAGGTTTTTGGGTTTTTTTGGGTTTATATAGTTTTTTAGGTTGTTAGAGTTTTTTGAATTTTTTAGGGTTTTAATAGATTTTAAGTGTTTTTTAATATTTTTTTGGGTTTAAAGGGTTTTAGTGTTTTTAGTGGCTTTTGATTATTTTTATCGGGTTTTAGGGTTTTATTAGGTTTCTAGGGGTTTTATGATTTTTTGGGGGTTTTTGGGTTTGTTTTTATTATTTCATTTTTAATGGTTTAAGAAGTTTTATGTGTTTTTGTTTTAAGGGGTTTTATTGGGATTTCATTTTTTTGGGGTTTATTTTTTATTTTTATTGATTTCTAGGGTTTTTTAGGATATTTATGTTTTCTTAGTGTTTTCAGGGATTTTTTGGGTTCTCAACATTTTTTTTGACTTTTTAGGGGTTTATGTTTTTTATGTTTTTAAGGTTTTATATGGGTTTTTAATGTTTTATATGGGTTTTTTATGTTTTTTCAGATTTTTATGGATTTTTATAATTTGTATGGGGCTTTCAGTGTTTTTATGGGGTTGTAAGGTTTTAGGGTGTTTATGAATTTTAGTGGTTTTATACGGTTTTAAGTTTTTTTATTTTTTTATAAGGTTTTATGGTTTTTAAGTTATTTTAAACATTTTCAGAGGTTAAAAGGTATTTTAGAATTGTAAGTGGTTATTTATGACTTTTTTTTGGTATTTTAGGGTTTTTTATGTTTTTTAGTGGTCTTATAGGTTTTAGTTGTATTTTTACGTTTTTAGCAGTTTTTAGGTTTTTTGAGGGCTTTACGTGTTTTAGGTTTTTTAGGAATTTGATTGGTATATCCAATTTTTTTTCCTTTTTAGGGATTTTTTTATACTTTTTAAAATTTTATTGTTTTTTAGGATTTTAGGGTTTTAAAATTTTTTAGGGAATTATTTTTTTTAGATTTTACTAATTTTTAGGGGTTTAACCGTTTTTATATTTTTACGGGTTTCTTAGGAGGGTTTTCGGGATTTAATAGTTTTTTACATTTTTAGGTATTTTTAGGGGGTTTTTAGTCTTTATGGATTTTGAGGATTTTATGTATTTTTTGGGTTTTTAATGTTTTTTGGGTTTTTAAGGTTTTTACTTGTTTTTAAGGGTTTTTAGGATTTTTTGAGTTTTTTTTTTGGCATTTTTAGGTAATTAAAGGGTTTTTAGAGTTTTTAGGGGTTTTTAGTGTGTTTAACGGTTCTTAGGGGATTTACGTTATTTGGGGGTTTTATGTTTTATAGGGGTTTTCAAGGTCTGACGGTTATTGTATGGTTTTGGGAATTGTTTTTGTTTTTATGAGTTTTAAGTGTTTTTAGATTGTTAGGGTTTTCATAGGTATTTTATTTTATCTTGATGTTTTTACATTATAAGGATTTTTATTGCTTTTATAGAATTTCTATGTTTTGAGATATTTAGTGATTTGAGGGTTTTATGGGATTTTAACGGTTTTTATCATTTTTTTGGTTTCTATGGTTGTTAACAGTTTTTAGGATTTTATGGTTTTTATAGGGTATTTTTGGGGTTTAGGGTTTTTCTATTTTTTTTTGATTTTGGGGATATTTTATAATATTTTTGTTTTTTATAATTTTTAGGGATTTTCCTGGGTGTTAGGAAAATTTTTCATATTTTGTTTTTTTTGGATTTATAGATATTTTTATGGTTATTAATGATTTTTAAAGTTTTAAACGTTTTTTTGGGTTTAAAGGGCTTTTAGATTTTTAGTGGTTTTTTGTGTTTTTATTTGTTTTGGGGTTTTTTATGTTTTTAGGGGTTTTTATGAATTTTAGATGTTATGGTTTTAGTGTCTTTTTAAACGACTTTTAGGGTCTTTGTCATTTTTAGATTTTTTGGGGATTTTAATTATTTTTAGTTTTTTATAGTTTTGTAAGGGGTTTTTAAGGTTTTTTGGATTTTTAGGGATGTTTACAGATCTTTTAGTATTTTTATAGGTTTATGGGTTTTATGGATTTTGAGGGTTTTAATGGTTAATTAGGTTTTTAGGGTATTTTGTGCTCTTATATTTTTAGGTTCATAAGGTGTTTAATTATTTTAAGTATTAAAGGTTTTCTTAGGGTTTTTAGTGTTTCTAGGGTCTTTTATTTTTTTTAGGGTTTTTTAGGATTTTAATGATTTTTATGGTTATGTGATTTTATGGATTGGGGAGGGGGGTTCGATTTCATGTTTTTATGGTTTTTGTGTTTTAGTGTTTTTTAGTTTTTCAGGGCTTTGGGGTTTTAGAGTTTTTAAATTTTTTGGGGTTTAATGGGATTTAAGAGTTTTTATTTGGTTTTAGGGTATTTATGGGTTTTGGGTGTTTAAATGTGTTTATGGGTTTATAGATTTTAGGGGGGGGGGTATGTTCTTTTAGGGTTATTAGGTTTTTTAGTTTTATTTTTGGTTTTTAGGTGTTTTTAATCCCTTTTGGGTTATTAATATATTTATGGTTTTTAGTGTTTTTGGGTTTTTACGTTTTTATAAACTTTTTTGTTTTTTTTTTGTATTTTTATGTGTTTTGAGAGTTTTTAGGTCTTTTATGGGTTTTATGGGTTTTAGAGATTTTATCCTTTTTAGGTTTTTAAGGATTTAATATTTTTTTAGATTTTAGGGTTTCTGTGGAGTTGTTTGGGTTTTTTTACATTTGTAGCTATTTTTAGGTATTCTTAGTGTTTTTATGGTTTTTAGGTTTTTATGGAATTTGTGGGTTTTATTGTTTTTTCATGTTTTCACTATTTTTGTGTATTTTTTTCTGTTTTAAGGGGTATTTTTATTTTTTAGTCTTTTACGACTTTTTAGAGTATTTAAATGTTTTTAAGGGTATAAAGGGTTTTTAGTGTTTTTCATGAATTTTTTAGGTTTCCTAGGTTTTTAGGGGTTTTAAAGTATTTAGGTTTTTTGGTTTTTAGTGGTTCTTATTGGTTTTCTTTTCTTTTATGGAGTTTTTTGGGATTTTAACATTTTTTTGGTATTTAGGGATTTTAAGTGTTTTTCCATTTTTATCGTTTTCTTAGGTGTTTCTAAGGTTTTTAAGGGTGATAATGTTTTACGGATTTTTATGTATTTTTTAGGTTTTTATTTGTTTTTATGGGTTTTAATTTTTTTGGTTTTTTGGGGTTTTTATGATTTTTGGGTTTTTAGGGGTTTGATGTTTCATATGGTTTAGGGGTTTAATGTGTTTTATGTTTTTCAACAATTTCTAATGATTTTTTAAGTTGTTCAGGTTGTTTTTATATTTTTTTATTTTTATGTATCTTTTAGTATTGTTTTGTTTTTTATGATTTTTATGGATTTTGAGGGTTTTTGGGGGGTTTTCGGGGTTTTCGGGGTTTTTTGGGTTTTATTGATTTTATGATTTTAGGGGGTTTAGGGGTATTAATGTCTTGTTAAGGTTTTTAGAATATTTTTATTTTTTATACTTTTTGAGTGTTTTTTAATTTTTATTGGTTTCTTAAGGTTTTTCATGGTTCCTATGGATTTTTTATTTTTTATGTATTTTTTGTTCATTCTAGGATTGTTGTGTTTTTTCTTGGTTCATAAGGTTTATACATTTATAAGGATTTTTTGTATTTTTTTGGATTGTTATAGTTTTTTATGGTTTTTAGTTATTATAAGGGTTTTCAGCATTTTAGGGGTTTTATAACTTTTTATGTTTTTTGGGTTAAAAATGTTTTTTGGTTTTCAATTTTTTCTTTTAATTATTTAGGTTTTGTGATTTTTTTCGATTTTTTGGGAATTTTAATGGTTTTTTATTTTTAGGTATTTTGATAGTTTTTAGGGGTTTTTTCGGTTTTCGGGTGTTATGTTTTTTGGGGTTTAGGGATTTTTTTTGATATTTTTATAGTTTTTAAGGTATTTAGTTTTTTTATTTTTTTAGGAGTTTAAAGGGTTATTTATTTTTAGTGTTTTTTCAACTTTGTATGGATTTTGATGGATTATTATGGTTTTTAGAGGTTTTTGGGTTTTTGGGTTATTTATGGTTTTTAGAAGTTTTATATTTTTTATCGTTTCAATGGTTTTAAATGTTTTTTAGGTTTTGAAATCATTTTTTGAGTTTTTAGTGTTTTACCATCTTTTAAATTATTAGAAATTTTTAATGATTTGTTAGTTTTTTATTCTTTTTAATATTTTTTGGATTTTTAGGGTATTTAAGGTTTTTAGGTCCTTTTATTGTTTTTAGTGATTTTTAGGTTTTTATGTATTTTTAGGTATTTTATGGTATTTTATATTTTTATGGATTTTTGGGATTTTTAGGATTTTTTATGGTTTTGGGTTTTTATGGATTTTTGGGGTTTTTTGTGGTTTTAGGGTTCTAGGGTTTTTAATATATTTAAAATTTAGGGTTTTTTAGTTTCTGGGGGTTTTAGGGTTATTTATAGTTTTTTTAATGTTTTTAGGGCTTAATGTGTTTTTATAGTTTTCATTGGGTTTTTAGGGTTTTCTAGGGTTCATAGGGGTTATTAGTGTTTTTAGGGGTTTAATGGTTTTTAGGGGGTTTTAGGGTTTTAGGGTCTTTTAGGGGTTTTATCATTTTTCGTGGGTTTTATGTGTGTTATGTGTTTTTATGTTAATAATGTTTTTATGGTTTTTTATGGGTTTTAGGGATTTTTTTTATTTTATGGATTTTTATGGTGGTTAAGGTTTTTTGGGTATTTTGAGAGTTTTTAGGGTTTTAGGGGTTTTATGGTTTGTTAAGTTTTAGGTGTTTTAAATTTTTTAGGCTTTTAATGTTTTCCTTGGGGTTTCTAGGGTTTTTTAAATTTGTAGGGATTTTAGGGATTTTTTAGTATTTTTATGGCTTTTAGGATTTTAGGGATTTTGAGTGATTTATGCATATTTCAGGTTTTCAGGGTTTTTTGTTTTTTCTATTTTTAGGGGGATTTTGATTTTTATGGGTTTAGGGGTTTTAGGGGGTTTTTAATGTTTTTAGGGGAATATATTTTCTATTTTTTAGTAGGTTTTTAGCGTTTATTAATGTTTCTATGGGTTTTATTATTTTTCTTGATTTTTTGGATTTTTTGGGTCTTTTTAGGGTTTCTTACAGGTTTTATAATTGTTAGGTTTTAGGGGTTTTCTGTATTTTCTGGTTTCTAAGGGTTTCTTAGGGGTTTCCAAGCTTTTAGGGTTTTTTTATTTTTTTTATTAATTTTCATGATCTTTTTATTATTTTCATGTTTTTTAGGGTTTAAATGATTTATTTGGGTTTTAGAGATTTTTATAGTTTTTTGTGTTTTTTAGTTTTTAGGGGTTTTATGTGTTTCTAGTTTGTAACATTTTTTAGGGTTTTTTAGGGTTTTTTCAAATTTTTATGTTATTTTGAATTTATAAATATATCTTTAGTGTCTTTAGGTTTTTATGGTTTTGAATGTTTTTTAGTTTTTTAGGGTTTTGAGGGTTTTTAGAGTTGTTTTTAGTTTTTTTGAGTTTAAAATATCTTTTAGTTTTATTAGTGTTTTATATGGTTTTAGGGGGTTTTAGGGGATTTTATGGATTTTAGGGGGTTTTATGGTTTTTAGGGGTTGTGGATTTTCAAGGTCTTGTTAGGGTTTTTACCATTTTATGGGGTTTTTTGGGTTTTAAGTGTTTTTAGGTTTTTATGGATTTAAGGTTTTCTTAGGGTTTTGATAAGTCATTTCACGTTTCTTTGATTTTTTTATGTTTTTAATGATTTTTAGGTCTTATTTAGGATTGTTAATTTTTAGGTTTTTAGTGATTTTGAGGGGTTTTAGGGGGTTGTAGGGTATTTAGGTTCTTTAGTGCTTTTAGGATCTTTTATGGTTAAAAGTGTTTTTTTAGGATTTTATGGTTTTCTAAGGTTTATTATGGTATTTTGAGTTTTTTATGTTATGAGTAATTTAAAATGATTTTTTTTTATTTTGATGGATTTTATGTTCTATCAATGATTTTGATGGGTTTTAGGTTTTTCTAGGGGTTTTATGGACTTTGTTGGATATTTAGGTGCTTTTTTAGTTTTTAGGGTTTTAAGGTAATTTTAGTTTTTAAAATTTTTAGGAAATTAAATGGTTTTTAGAGTTTCTAGTGATTTTTTAGTATTTACATGGGTGTTTATGAGTTTTAATGTTTCTAGTGGGTTTTGTGTGTTTTTAGAGGTTTTTAGGGTTTTGGGGCCTATTAGGGTTTTTAGGGTTATAGATTTTTTATGTTTTTATTTGTTTTATGTGTTTTTAGGATTTTTAATGTTTTCTTTGGGTTTGTTAGGTTTTTTTGGCCTTTTCATGTTATTTGGGAATTTTATGGATTTTTTGAATATTTATGGGTTTTGGGGTATTTAGTTATTTTGAGGTTTTTAGGTGTTTAGTGTCTTTAGTTTTGTTAATGGTTTTTAGATTTTTAGGGGGTGTATTTGTTTTTGGGTTTTTGATGGTTTTAAGGTTTCTAACGTTTCTAGTGAATTTTATGGATTTTAGTATTTTTTTGAGTTTTTAGGAGATTTAATGTTTTTATAGTTTTTCGACCTTTTAGGTGTTTAATGGATTTTTATTGTTTTTAGTGGGTTTTGGGGTTCATTTTGGATTCTTATGGGTTTTATGGTTTCTATTGTTTTTATGGCTTTAGGGGTTTTATGTGTTTTATGATTTAATGGATTTCATAGGATTTTATAGTGTTTATAGGATTTTTTTACGTTTTTACGGATTTTTATGGATTTTTTTGGTTTTTTATGGTTTTAGGTGTTTTTGTGACTTTATGGGTTTTTATGTTTTTAGGGAATTAAGGGTTTGTATGGATTTTTATTTTTTTTGAGTTTTTAGGGTTTTTATGATTTTAAAAAAAATTTAAATATTTTTATTATTTTAAATGGTTTTTATTGTTTTTAGTTGCTTTAGGGTTTTTATTATTTTTAAAACCATTTAAGGATTTTAAGGGGTTTTTTGGTTTTTTGGGGGTTATTAGTATTGTTAGGATCATTTTATGATTTCTTATGGTTACTATCATTTATTTAGATTTTAGGGGTTTTAATAGTTTTTTTGGATTTTAATATTTTCTTAGGGGTTTTTAGGGGTTTTGAATTTTTAGGTATTTTTAGGTCCTTCTAGGATTTCTATGATTTTTATGCTGTTTTGGGATTTTTCAGGGGTGTAGGTTTTTTATGGTTTTTAGGTTTTTTAGGTTATTTTGATGGTTTAACTATTTTTAGGTTTTAAATGTTTTCTTTGGGGTTTTTAGGGATTTTAAGGTTTTTTTGTTCTTAGAGTTTTTAGGGGTTTTTTGTATTTGTGTTGTTTTTTAGTGTTTTTATACATTTTGAGGGTATTTAGTGTTTTTATTATTTTTATGGTTTTTTATATTTGTTCGGTGTTATTGTGTTTATTGTGTTTTTAGGGGTTTTAACTTAATAATGTTTTTTAATGTTTTTGGTGACTTCAAGGGTTTCTTGTGTATTTAATGGTTTTTAGTGTTTTTATGAGTTTTTAGATTTTTTAGGGTTTATAGATTTATTATGGTTTTTTAGGGTTTTTGGGTTTTTAGCGTCCTTTTTGGGTTTTTTATGTTTTACTATTTTTTTTATTATAATAGGGGGTTTAATTTTTTTTTTTTGTGTTTTACTATTTTCTTATGGTTTTTCATGTTTTTTAGTGTTTTAACAATTCTTATAATTTTTACGGTTAATAGGATTTTAATGATTTTTAGATATTTTTATTTGTTTTAGGTTTTTAGGGGTTGTCGAGGTTTTAGGGATTTTAGAATTTATTAGGTTTTATTGGGAGGATCCCCATGCATGAATCCTTTCAGATGAAGCCTCCGAGAAAACTGTTTTATCTTACTAGAACCCTTCTTAGGCTCATGAATCACAATCAAGGAAATATAATTGTTATGAATTGTGTTTCTAATGAAATCGGATTTCACTCAGGATCCAAGACTGTGAGAATTTAAAATGAGAACACTAAATATTAGAACAAGCATGTGTTGTTTTGGCCCCTGAGTCCTAGCCCTTCGCATGGTGAGGCATCACTGGGGAATCCACTCCTCCACTTTTGGCTTGAGAATAACTGCAGATGACACTTTGATCCATTGATTGAACTGTCACTGGAGAGCATGGTTCAATGGAAAATACCCTATACATATTATCTAGAGAGATGAAGAATTGGTGAACCTCGTTACACAGAACAAACCCTAGTAGTTCTGAAGGTGAGAGATGAGAGGATATGATCTATTTCAAAGAATGCGATGATGGGAGGGAAGACACCACTGGCTGAATAATGAGCTCCCTAGACAAGAGAGATGAGTCCATTGTATCAGATCCAGTCTCAATTATGAGATCCTACCAAATGCAAATTAGGTAAAGAGCCCAAGTGTTAGTAGTGGGTGAGCAAAGCTGAGTAGAATTTCTAGTCCATGCCCCTGTATAAGGAAGTACAATAACACCAACCTGGAGAGAGAGAGCCTTATCCAAGCCTCGATTGAAAAGCACCAGGTCACGGAGAAAGGACCTTTGACCCTCAACACAAAAAAAGCATAGACAAAGAAGCCTCATAAGGCTTCGTAGGAGAAACCAAACCTTTACCATTCTCCCCGACCTTGCCTCCAATAGATCCCCCACATAAAAGAGCCTTGTAGGGGGCCCTAAAGAAACTAAAAACCATAAATACCCTATGCGAGCACTCCTGAAAACCTACAACAAATGGGAAGAGAAATTGAAGAACGATCAAAATTTGGGGAAAACAGGATACACCAAAGGTTTATGATGCTTCGAACTCCCTTCGATTCAAATAACCTTGTGTTTCTGTAGCGGATGAGAAATGTCCATTTTAATGCAAATCCAAGCAATGGATGCCTTTACCAGCTGAAGCGTCCTGTTATCCACACACAAAAATGATCCCAACAAATCCAAAATCACATTAAGGAATGATTTATTCATCAAGGGAAGAGGGAGACATGGGAGCGAGATCTAGATCGTTTCTTGGGAACATTCTTTGTCGGAATGAGAATCTATCAACAAAAATGATTGGGAGAAACACCATAGCCCCAAAGATCTCAGGCTACTGCTCCACGATTTAACAATATAATCCCTTGAAGCCAAGATGATACAGAAAGAATTCCAATCCAAAAACGATATTTTCACCGGTAGCTCTAACCACTAACTTCAGACTCCATCCCATAACATTATGAGGGGAGGTTTATCGACACCAAAATGTGCTATAAGCGTCCATTAAAGATTCAAGGCCGCCACCACAAAGGAAGCCACAAGAACAACAAGCACCAATCATCAATTATTAGAGAAGGAATACACATGCAACAATGTTGCCGATGAAGATTCCTGAGCTGGACCACACCTTAGGGGAGGCCGTCGGAGGGCATCCTTGAAAGTGGGCAGGGAAAGACTAGGGGGAGGGGGAGGGGTCCTCACGTAGGTTTATCATGTTTCAGATCCATTAGAAACTTTAATCCCAATATCCCCATTAATTCTCTCTTTTATCGGGTTTTGGAGAGAATCATGAATGTTTCTAGGGTCCTTGGTGAAAGACTAGGGTGAGATGGGCTTTAAGGATTCTTCTAGATTTTTAATCATTCAAATGAGGAACTACATGGTCCTATTTATAGGAAAAAATGGGACCCAAGGTAAAGGAGGTTACTAGTGTAGGAACCCCACACATGAATCCCACATAGGAACCTTGCGAAGGGGTTACTAATACTTATGGGTGGTGCACCCAGGTCTTGCGTGAGCCTTTTGTTGCACATGTTGTGTGTGTGTAGACCAACCATAGAGAGCTCCTTTGATCTTTCTTGGGGCTCTTCACCTCTTTACTAGATGATATATTTTATTAAATATTTTCATTCTATGTGACAAAATAATGATTCAACACCCTAATAATCCATAAAATATTAAAGAAGTTCCAAAAAAAATCCAAGAAACATTAAACCCCCTAAAATACTTGAAACCCCTAAACCTAGAAAAAAACACAAAAACCCCTAAAAATCTGAAAAAAACCTAAAAACCCAAAATGACCTTAAGTACCCATAAAAAACCTAAAACCATACAACCCATAATACCGTAACAGCCCTAAAACCCATAAAAATCCTAAAAACCCACAAAAAACAATAAAAAACATGTACACCCCTAAAACACTAAAAAAATATAAAAATCCTTAGAAACCCATGTAACTCCAAAAAACCTAAAAACCAAAAAACCATAAAAACATAAAAACCCTTAAAACCCCTTAAAAAGCCCTCAAAATCCAAAAATACACATAAAATACACAAAGTCCCTAAAAATAATTTAAAACATAAAAATCCAAAAAAATCCAGAAAACCCCAAAAAAAATATTAATTACATAAAAAATCAATGAACCCTAAAAACCCTACAACCATAAAAACCCTCAAAATCCAAAAAATCTAAAAACAATAATATTCTGAACAAATCCTTAAAAATCCAAAAATATTTAAAAAAACATAGAAACCTTGAAACCCCTTAAGAAAACCATAAAATCGAAAAAAACATAAGACTCCAAAAAAACCTAAAAACACTAAATACCCTAAAGGTGATAAAAACATCTATACACCCGTAAAAACTAGAAAAACTCCAAAAAAATATTATATATCCAAAAACCCAATAAAAACCATAGAACCGACTAAAAACACTTAAACCCCTTTAAAAACCTATAAATGATAAAAAAATATTAAAAATATATAAACACTAAAAAACACATAAAAATCCCTAAAAACCCAAAACCCCATAAAAACCCTAAAACCCCAAAACCCTCAAAATCCCTAAAAACACTAAAAATCCATGAAAATCCTAAAGAACACCTAAAAACCCCTAAAAACATTAAAAATGGTAAAAGCTCTAAAAATACCATTGAAAACCTTAAAAACCAAAAACACACATAAAACACCTACATAACGGAAAAAAGATAAAAAACCTTAATAATACTAAAACCCCTGAAAATCTAAAAAACCCAAAACCCCCATAAAAATACTAAAAAGCCCTAAAGATTCCTATAAACATAAAAAACCTAAAACATTAAAATAACCTAAAAACCATAAAACCTAAAAGCATATAAAACATTTAAAAAACAAAAAAATTTATAAAACATAAAAGGTCGAAAATACCCTAAATCCCCTAAAAACAAAACGCATAAAAACATTTACAAAATAAATACCTTACAATCCCGAAAACCCACTAAAATTCTTAAAAAAGCCTTTATATCCTGAATAGGTTTACAAAAATCTAAAGAACCATAAAACCCATAAAAACTCAAAATAATCTAAACATCCCAAAAAAAATATAAAAAACACCAAAAAACCAATAAAACCCACAAAATCTTTAAAACCCTAAACACCCATTAAAATACTAAAAATTATCTAGAAATCCTTTAAAATATAAAAAACCCTAATAACCATGAAAAACATTAAGAAAAATGTAAAAAAATAAAAACCAAATAAAACCCCTAAAAACCTAAAAACGTCCCATAACCACTGAAAGCCCTTTAAAACCCTTAATAAACCCATAAAAACCTAAAAATACTTAAAACCCCTAAAAACATAAAGATGATAAAATCCTAAAAAGTCACTAAATCCCCTAAAACCCTTGAAAACTATAAAACCTGTAAAACCTAAAAATCAATAAAAACTAAAAACCACTAGAAATATGAAAACCCTTTAAACCCCTAAAATCATTAAAAACATTAAAAACCAAAAAAAAATCAAAAAATCAAAAAATATAAAAAAGACTCTAAAAAATCTAAAAACCCTAAAAATCCCAAAATACCTAAGAATTAATATTAAAAATAAAATGGTTTTAAAAATCCCTAAAAATGTAAAAAATGAAAAAAAACTAGAGATCCCTGAGAAGTTCATATAAACATGAAAACAAGAAAACCCCCTAAAAACCTAAAAACACTAAATTCCTTACAACTCCAAAACCCCAAAAATTATCCTAAAATCCACAAAATCTCGAAAAAACCATAAAAATCCAAAAAAAAATCAATAAAATAATAAAAATTTAAAATCCCTAAAAACATTTAAAAATCATTGGAATCAAAAAAATAATTAAAACCATTAAAAATGATAAAATTTTAAAAACGCTAATACTGCCAAAACCACCAAAAAACCAAATAAGAATTAAAAATAAAAAAATACTAAAAAATATTAAAACCATAAAAAACCACTAAAAACTCTAAAAACCCTTAAAACCCCTAAAAATGTTATGAAACTATAAAAACATTAAAACCATTAAAAACGAAAAAAATAAAGTCCAAATACCAGAAAAACCCAAAAACCCCTTGAAAATAAAAAATCCCTCAAAATCTCTAAAACCATGAAAATTTCAAAAGATTCCCTAGAATTACCTATAATTATATGAAAAATTTAAAAAAACATGAAAACCCTATGAAATTTGTAAAATGATAAAAAATCACTAAAACCCCCCAAAAACCCCTAAAAACATAGAAACCAAGAAAAACCAAAAAAATATTAACAAATTCTAGAAACCATAAAAATCCATTTACAACCCTAAAAATTAATGAAAGCATAAAAACAAAAAAAATATGAAAACCTTAAAAAAAATTCAAAACCTATAAACAATTAATATGATTAAAAATATAAAAAATTCTCAAAACCTTAAAGGACCCTAAAAACCCTAAAATACACAAAATACCATAAAAACCACAAACATCCTTAAAAACCCCTAGAACACTAATAAATCCAAAAAACAACTAAAAACTGTAAAAACCCTTTAAACCACTATAAACATTTAAAACAATAAATAACCATTAAAACTATAAAATATCCTAAAACCCTTCAAAACCTAAAACCCCCTTGAAAAACAATTATAATTCTAAATTATCCCCCAAAATACTCATAAACATATATACCTTTAAAAACTATAAAAACCCTTATGAAAACCTTATAAACATTAAAAAACATAAAACCCATAAAAACCTAAAAACACTACAAAAACTAAAATCCATAAAACCCCTAAAACAATAAAAGCCCAAAAATCCCTAAAAACACTAAAAACCCAAAAAAAATCATTAAAAGTCTCCAAAATACTTAAACACATAAAAAATCTATAAAAATATGAAAACCCCTACAAAATACTTAAAATCCAAAAAAAACACATAAAACCCCTAAAAATATAAAAATGGTAAAACCACTAAATTACCCAAAAAACCGTAAAAACCCCTAAAACCTCCTAAAACCCCCAAACCCCTAAACATTTAAGAAAAATGTAAAAACCGAAAAAACCAACTTAAAAATCTAAAAAAAAATTAAACCCCTAAATAGTCACTTAAAAGATATAAACATTTAAAATACAAAAAAGGCATAAAAACCTAAAAACCACAAACCCCCTTAAAATCCATAAAATCTTTAAAAACCCGAAAAATACTTAAAAATCCATAAAAGCATAAAAATACATAAAAAATAGAAAAACCTAAGAAAGGCATAAAAAGCTAAATCCGTTAAAAATCTCTAAAAACCTATGAAATACTAAAAAACATAAAAATATTAAAAACCCAAAACAACAAAACATCACTAAAAACCCAAAAAATAATTAAAATCTTAAAAAATAATTAAAAATACCAAAAATGTAAAAAAAAACTTTTAACTCTAAAAAAACCTATGAATACAATAAAAACCCCAACAAAACTAAAAAAATAAAATCCCAAATAGGACCTAAAACCCTAAGCCACCAAAAAACCACAAATACCATAAAAACATAATGAAAAATCAAAAACATAAACCCCCACCCCCTAAAAAAAATAAAAACTCAAACACCCCTTAATCCCCTAAAAATGTTAAAACCCCTAAAAAACCATAGAAATTCAAAATTAAAAAAAGGAATAAAATCCAATAAAAAGTACCCTAAAAAACCCTAACCCCGAAAAATCCCTAAAAATCCAAAAAAGAAAAAAAATCCCAACAAACATTATAAATTTTATAAACCCTCAAAACCCTAAAAAAATCCAAAGGAAACCCTAAAAAAATAAAAACTCGTAAAACCCATAAAATATAAAATATTATAAAACCATAAACACCCCAAATAACCATAGAATTACCAAGAAACACTTAAAATTCCTAAGAACCCTAAAAAGCCATAAAAACAAAAAAGCAGTAAAAATCTAAAAAAAGGAAAAAATCCATAAAATCCTTAAAAATCTCTTTGAAAACCGTAAAACCATAAAAAATTTAAAAACCCTAAAAACAAAAAAATAATGCTAACACCCTAAAAGACCCTAAAATCCCTAAAAATCATAAAACTCATAAAAACGTGAAAAACCCACTAAAAAATTTAAGGCACTTGAAAACCCTAAAAATTATAAAAAACTATAAAACCATAAATCTATAAAAACTCAAATAAAATACTAGAAAACCCAAAAAACTAAAAAACCCCTAAAACCATCAAAATCCCGAAAAATAAAAAAAATACCATATAAATCATAAAAAATCCCAAAAAAATTATAAACCCTTAAAATCCCAAAATTCCCACAAGAAAACCATTAAAATTTAAAATCAATTATCACCACTATAATCATTAAACTGTACTAAAAACCTAAAAACCCATAAAATCCCTTAAACCCGTCAAAAATACATAAAATCCCCAAAAACCATAAAAATCCAAAAAATGACCCAAAATATAAAAAATCGTAAAAACTATGAAAGACCCAATGTAAACCTTAAAACCCTAAAAAGAATTAAAACCTCTAAAAACCTAAAAATGCTAAAATACCTACCCCCCCCCCCAACAACCCTAAAACTCCCAAAATCCATGAAACCCCTAAAAAGTAAAAAAATCCAAAAAAATCCCTCTAAATCCCTAAAAATGAAAAACTCCATAAAACCCAAGAAAATCCAATGAAAACCTTAATAACCTAAAATTAATTAAAAACCATAAAAAAAATAAATATTAAAACCCTTAAATATCATTAAAACCCCAAAACCCATCAAAACCCTTAAAACCTAAAATACACATTAAAATCCTAAAAACACATATAAATCACTAAAACCATAATAACCGCTAAAAAATAAAAAAACTATAAGAAAAACTTGAAAACCTAATAACATGTAAAACCCATAAAAAAATAAAAAAAATTAAAACCCCAATGTCCTTAAAAACATATAAAAACCACAAACCCCGAAAACCATAAAACCCTAAAACCCAAAAATACCAAAAAAACCACTAAAATAACTAAACTCCCTTTAAACCCCTAAAAATTGAATAAATTATAACAAAGTTATATAATATTAAAAAATTAAAAAACCGTAAAAAACCATAAATATCCTAAAAACACACAAAATCCTAGAAAACCTCGAAAGACAAAAAAACAAATCATAAAAAAATTCTTAAAAATCGCTAAAAAAATAAGAAACTCTAAAAAACATGAAAAACCCAAAGAAAACCTTGAAATTACAAAGACACATAAAACCCCTAAAAACCCAAATAATTCTAAAAACACTAACAAAACAATAAAACCCTAAAAACCCTTAATATCCCTAAAATCCAAAAAAAAACCATATAAATCCTTAAAAGTCCATAAAAATACCGTAAAATTTTAAAAACCCAAAAACTTGAAAACCGTTAAAAACCTTAAGAAACTAAAAACACTAAATACCCCTAAAAACCCACAAACCTTTATAACCCCAAAAGTACCTAAAAACCTAAAAAAACCTTTAAAACATTAACAAACTATAAAAACCATTAAAAGAATAAAAAAAGAATAAATACAATAATGTTACTAAAACCTAAGAAAACCCTTCTAACCCCTAAAATGTTAAAAACTCTATAACCCTTAAAAACAGAAAAACCCCCTAAAAACAATATAAAACTAAAAAACAAATAAATATTATAAAAGCATAGAAAAATCTAAAACCCCGAAACACCCCAAAAAACCAAAAACCGCTCAAAACCCTAACAACCATTAAAATTCAAAAAATTCCCTAAAAATTCCGAAAAATTAAAACCCCTGAGAATGTTGAAAAGCTCTAATAAAACCATAAAATCCTAAATAATAATAAAATCCCTTAAAACTGTGAAAAAAATGCTAAAAACCCTAAAAGACACAGCAAACATAAAAATAAGTGAAAATTTTTAAGACCCCTAAAAACATTAAAAACCATAAAAATTCAAAAAACCGAAAAACCAAAGAAATTTCAAAATACCCATTTAACCCTTAAAATGTCAAAATCCTCTAAAAAACCATAGAACCCTAAAAACCCAAGAAAACACTAAAACCACCAAAAAAATTAAAAAACCCCTAATTACCTTAAAAACTCTAAAACTCCTGAGAAACCCAAAAAATCACTTAAAAAATACAAAAACACTAAAATCACAGAATACAATAAGAAAACATTAAAAAACCAAATCTGTTTAAACAACTATTAAACTAAAAATTGGTAAATACCCAAAAATACCATAAAACACCTAAAACCACGAAAAAAACCCCTAAAAACATTAAGACCCTAAAACCCCATAAAAACCCAAAATACATATATAAACTCTAAAAACCCCTTTTAAACCCTAATAATGTTAAAAAATCTAAAAAACCTTAAAAACGCATAAAAAACCCTAAAACCGAAAAAAAAACTTAAAAACATAAGAAACCCTAAAAACACTTAAAACCCTTCAAAATCCTTAAAAAACATAAGAACCATAAAAATAATAAAAAACCTAAAATATCAATAAAATCATAAAAAACCATAACCCCTAAAAACTCCATGTAAACTATAAAAACATAAAAAAAATTAATACCCCTAAAAACACAATGACACAAAAAACCTTAAAAACAATAAAATCTCTAAAAACTCCTAAAACAACTCAAAATCCGGAAAAAATAAAAAACCTATAAAAACCATAAAAATATCCCAAAGTCCTTAAAACCAAAAAACCCCTAAAACTCTAAAAATCATACAAAATCCATAAAAACCTATGAAACCTTTATATCCCCTAAAAACCTAAAATAAATTAAAACCCTTGAAGTTATTAAAAATTGTAAAAACCCTAAACAACTTAAAACATCAATAACCATTTAAAAACCTTAAAACATGTAAAAATAATAAAAACCCTTGAAAAACTAGGAATCTAAAAATACAATAAAATATCTAAAAACATAAACCCCTAAAACTCTAAAGACCATAAAAATTCTTAAAGCCCTAAAAATATTAAAAACATAAAAAACCCCTAAAACCATAAAAATGTAAAAAATCATGAAAATGATAAAAAAACCACAGGCAGACAATAAAATACTAAAAAAAAGTAAACCCCAAAGCATAAAAAATGATAAAACCTAAAAAAAGACTGAAAACCCTAAAAACCCTAAGGAACCTTAAAAAATATAAAGACCCATAAAAACCATAAAAACTCTAAAATCCATTTAAACCGATGAAAATGTTAAATGACTCTAAAATACCTTAAAACCCTTAAAAATTAAAAAACCCTAAAAAACATAGAAAGCCTAAAACCCCTAAAAACCCTCAAATCCATAAAAACACAAAAAAATCTATCAAAATCCTAAAAGGCCATAAATATTCCTAAAAAAGTAAAAAAATCCAAATGACATGAATATTCATTGAATATTTTAAAACTCTAATAACACTTTAAACACATAAAATCATAAAAAATTCAAAAGACCATAAAAATGAAAAAAACCATAACCCCTAAACATCTCTAAAAACACCAAAAACCTTAAAAATCATAAATACCCCGTTAAAAACTCCTAAAAACATAAAAAATTATAAAAACCCTTAGAACCCCAAAGATATCCATAAAAACCTAAAGACACTTAAAAACCCTAAAATATTGTAAAAACCCTCAAAGAACCTAAAAAACCTAAAACCCCTAAAAAATATAAAATCCCCTAAAACCCATAAAAAACCTAAAACACATAAAAACCGGACAAGCCAACTAAATACTCTAACAACCATTTAAAACCCAATAGAGTTAAAACATTTAAACCATTAAATTCCATAAAATAAAATAAAAACCATAAAAACAATAAAAAACCATAAATCCCATTAAACCCCCAAATAACCATAAAACCACTCAAAATCCCTAAAAACCCAAAAAAACAAAAAAAAAATACCTAAAAATACCTAAAAATGAAAAAAACCATAAAACACTAAAAAACAATAAGAAAATCTTAAAAATTGAAAAATAATTAAAACCCCCCAAAAACCCTAAAAATAGATAAAAACCCAAAAAGCCTAAAAATGCTACTAACATTGAAACACCTACAACCTTAAAAAAAACTAAATCCCATAAAAAACCAACAAAATTACTAAACATTATAAAATCTCTTTAGACCCGTAGAAATGTTGGAAAACTCTAAAATCCTTAAAAACACAAAAAACATAAAAAACATTAAGAACACAAAAAACAAATAAAACACCAAAAACTATTAAACCCTCAAAATCCCTAAATAACTAAAAAAACATAAAAATATTAAAATCCATAAAGATCCCTAAAAACATTAATGACATAAATTCCTTAAAAAATATATGAAAACCATAAAATCCTAAAAATAATCGGAACCACTGAAAAACCTTACAAATGTTTAAAACCTGAAAGACCCTCAAAAACCTAAAACCATAAAATCCCCTAAAAACATTGAAAACCCTAAACCCATAAAACACTAAACAGTTAAAAACTCTAAAAATACCGTTACACCCCTAAAATGATGAAAAATATAATAGACCTTTAAGTCCCAAAAAACTCAAAAAACACTAAAAACTAAAAAAACAAAAAAAAAACATTAAAAACCCTAAAACCATAAAATCGCTCAGAATCCATAAAAACTCATAAAACAATAAAAAAATATCACTAAAAATCCCTATAAACATAAAAACCCATAAAAACCATGAAAAACAATAAAAAACCATAAAAACCCCAAGAAAACATTTAAAAACAAAAAAAAACATAGAACCCATAAAAACCTTAAAATATATAATATCTCTAAAACCCTAAAAAATTTGATAAACCCAAAAAATCCCTAATTAGAAAAAACCCAAAAAACCCTAAATAATATTAAATACCTAAAATCACTTAAAACACCTAAAATGAGTAAAAATGATAAAAACACCCAAAAGACCCTAAAAACCCTAAAACTCACAAAATCCACAAACCCTAGAAGTCACATAACCCATAAAAACACATTAAACCCCTAAAAACAATAAAAAATCTGAAAACTCTTGAAACACCTAAAATGATTAAAAATCTCTGAAAATGTTTAAAACAGTGAAAAACTCAAAAAGAAACCCCTAAAACCCCATAAAACCCTAAAACCCCCTCAAAAACCTTACAATCCCTAAAAACCTAAAACCCCATAAAAATCCTAAACCCCCCCCCCCAAATCCCTAAAAGCATTAAAACCCTAAAAACCATGAAAATCCCTAAGAAAACATTAAAAACAAATAAAACACATAAGACACCTAAAAAATAAAAAATATTAAAAACCCTAAAATACTCAAGAAACACTAAAACCCGTAAAAACTATTAAAACCCTAAAATCATTAAAAATTCCTAAAAACCAATAAAAACCCTAACAACCTAGTAAAAATTATAAACACTCTTTAAAACACTAAAATGTAAAAACCCCAATAAAACATTCAAAACGCCAAAAAATTCATAAAACAACTAAAAAACCATAAAACCATAAATACCCTAATGATCCTAAAAACTGTAAAGACCCTAAAAATTCCTTAAATCCTTAAAACCCCATAAAATCATAAAAAATCAATAAAAACCCTAAAAAAAATTAAAACCCATAAAACCCTGAAAACACTTCAAAAAACTCATAAATACATAAAACAATTAAACCGCTAACAAACCTAAAACTGCTAAAACCCCTAAGAGCTGTAAACTCTTAAAACCTATAAATCCTTTATAACCCCTAAAAATAATTAAAATTCCCAAAACCACAAAAAAACCCTAAAAACACTAAATATTGTCAAAATAATTTGAACTAATAAAACAATAAAAAATTATAAAAAACTTTAAAAACCGTAAAAATCACTATAAATGTAAATATCACTAAAATATTTGATAAATCACTAAAAACTATAAAAACCCAAAAAACACTTAAAATCTTTATAAACTATAAAAAAAGATCAAACCCTTAAAATCATAAAAAACACTTACACGCTTAAAAAATCTAAAACTCTAAAAATCATAATAAGCCACTCAGAACCTTAAAAACCCTAAAAGCACATAAAAACCAAAAAACCTATAAATGCACAAAAAAACATAAAACCCCTAATAATGAAAAAATACGTTAAAAACCTCAAAACCCATAAAATATAAACAAAGATACCAAAAATAACCATAAACACCCCTTAAATCTCGAAAAAACAATAACAACCCTCCAAATCGCTAAAAACATTTAAAACCATAAAAATCCTAAACAAGACCTTAAAATCCCTAAAATCATAAAAACCCCTCAAAACTTTGAAAACCCCTAGTAAAATCATCAAAACCTAAAAATAATTAAAACCCCTATGAATCTAAAAAATGCTAAAACCCAAAAAACCATTAAGACCCCCAGAACCATAAAGACCCATAAAAACCTCTAAATCCCATAAAAACACTAAAAATTATAAAAAACAATTTAGACCCACATTCAAAATCCTTAAAATCCATAAAAACCCTAAAAACATCTAGAATCATAAACAACCCTATAATACTTGAAAATCCCAATGAAAACCTTATAAACATAAATACACTTAAACCCCCTAAAAACATAAAATTTACTGAAACCCTAAAAAACCCAAAACACTAAAAACTATAAAAACCAATAAAAAGAAAAAATATCCTAAAAACCCATAGAACAAAAAAATAACACATAAAATCAAAAAAAACACAAAACCCTAAACAAAAAAAACTAAAAAACCCCTCAAACTATCTAAAACCCATAAAAACCCATATCAAACATATCAAATCCCTAAAAATCCCAAAAAACATAAAAAACTATCAAAACCATGAAAACCCCTATGAAAAAAATTAAAATCCAAAAAACACATTACAACCCCATAAACCTAAAATTTTGAATAACATAAAATTCTCTAAATACCCTAATGACCCCAAAAACTATAAAAAACCCATAACATCCCGTAAAATCCACAAAACACCAAGCAACTGAAATTAAAAAATCCAATTAAACCACAATAAAAGGTAAAAAACACAAAAACCGTAGAGACCATAAAACATAATAAACCCAAAAAAACCCAAAAAAAACCTAAAAACATCAAACCCTTAAAACCCTATATACCCTTAAAACCTTAATATTCAAACAAAATCCCTAAAAATATTAAAAAACTGGAAAACCATATTAAAAACTTAAAAACATAAATATTATTTACACCCCTAAAAACATAAAAATTCTAAAAACTATAAGACCACCAAAAACCATAAAAAACTCAAAATATCAAAAAAACACTCAAAAACTATAAAAATTAAAAGAAATATAAAAAAATCCTTCAAAATATTACAACACCCAAAAAACCCCTAAGAAAAATTTAAAACACTGAAAATACTTAAATCCACTAAAAACCTAAAAATGCTACAAACCCTAAAAACACTAAAAATGTAACAAACCCCAAAAACAATAAAAACCCCTAAAACCCATAAAAACACTAATTCCACAAAAAACACTAAATGTCCTTGAAACCACAAAAAATTTTTAAAAAAACTATAAAAAACCATAGAAAGTAAAAAAACTAAAAAACCCACTGTGAAAAATAACATAAAAACCATAAAACCCCTAAACCCCTAAAACCCCTAAATCCTTAAAAATAACTAAAAACCATATAAAAAAAATACAAATCCATACAAATACATACAAATGCCTAAAAACAAAAAGATATAAAAAACTAAAAAACCATAAAAAACCATCAAAACCTAAAAACAATTAAAATCCTAAAAACATAAAAAATTAAAAAGAACCCTAAAACACCTAAAACCATTAAGAAAATATAAACCCCCCCCCTAAATCCCTATAACCCTGAGAAATCTAGAAAACCCCTAAATATTCTCTAAAACCCCCTAAAATCATAAAAACCCTAAAACCTAAAAACCCCTATGAAAACCGTAAAAACCAAAAAATACATTAAACCCCTAAATATATAAAAAAATAAAACACTAAGGGATGAAAATACCCATAAAAACTATAATCAATTAAAAACCTTTTAAACCATAATGACCCATAAAACCAATAAGCAATCACTAAAATCTAAAATACCCCCGTAAATGCCATTAAACATTCCAAAACTAAAAAAATTCTAAAATATACTACAAACCCAAAAAATATTAAAACCTAGTAAATAATAAGAACCCATAAAACCCAAAAACACATAAAATCCCTCAATATCCCTAAAACTATAAAAACTCATAAAAATTCTTATAAATTCCTAAAAACCCCAAAAACATAAATAACCCTGTAAATTTTAAAAATCCCTAAGAAAACCATAAAAAAATAAATACTATTACAACCACTAAAACCCTATAAATGAGAAAATCCATAAAAACCTTAAAAAATAAAAAACCCTAAAAACCCGAAATCCCCAAATAATTGTAAAAACCCTAAAACACTGTAAATCACTAAAATGCACTAAAAACACAAAAAAAACCTTTTTAGATGCCTAAAAAAATAAAAAATATCTAAACATGATTGAAACTCAAAAATATATAAAAAACTAAAAAACCAAAACACCGTAAATTCAATAAAACATTTCAAAAACATCAAAATACATAATCCCTTAAAAACAATAGAAATATAAAAAAACACTAAAAATACCTAAAAACATAAAAACCATAAAAACCTAGAAAACCCCAAAGAAAACATTATAAACCAAAAAAAACCTACACAACAAAACTAAAAATCGAAAAAGAAATCAAAAAAACCCTAAACCACAAGAAAACCCACAAATCCCAAAAAATACCTAAAAACCATAAAACAATTAAAATCTGATAAATTCCATAAAAATTTCCAAGAAATGAAAAAACCCTATTGAAATACAAAACAATAGATGAAAGAATTAGAAACATAAAAAACATAAAACTGATATAAAATCTAAAAATGTTAAAAACCCTAAAAAACCTATAAATCATGAATCCCATTAAACCCACAAAAAACCATAAAAATAATAAAACCCCTATAATCTCATAAAAACCAAACAAGCCAATAAAAACTATAAAATCCATTAAAACCCCTAAAAAATTTAAAATACTCTAGAATTTATTAAACCCTTAATTTATTTAAAATAACATAAACTCTAAAATCCCTAAGAAACCCTAAAAACCATGAAAATACTGAAAACCCCAAAAGACCCATAAAATTCCAAAACATCCCTGAAAATCCATAGAATATTAAATACTCTATACAATGTAATGAACCCTAAGACAAACATTACAACCTAAAAACCTAAAACAAATTAAAACAATACAATAATAATAATTCTATAACCCCAAAAAACCAAAAAATTAAAAAATCCACAAAAACCGCATATTCGTTAAAAACCGAATAAAACCATAAATTTCTAAAAAAAATTAAATATTTTCTGAAAAAACCTCCAAAAACTCATGAAAACCCATCAGAAAACCTAAAAAATCACTAAAAATGAAAAAAACCCTAAAAACCCTAAATACCCTAAATACAATTAAGAACCAAAAACATCCACAAAAACACATAAAACCCTGAAACCAAAAAAAAACCTAAAAACCATAAAAGAACTATAAAAACCCTTTAAACACAATTTTTTTTTAAAAACTATAAAAACCCTAAAAAAAAACCCAAACCCTGAAAAAATAATAAAACCCTAAAACCCAAAAAAACATCAACATCCCTAAAAATAAAAAAAATTAATAATTCCTTAAAATACCTAAACACCTAAAAACCCATAAAAACCATGAAAACCCTTCATAAAACATTAGAAACCATAAATCTTATAAAATCCTGAAAAAACATGAAAGATGCTAAAACCCTAAAAGACCCTTAAATCCCTAAAACCACTTAAAAATATAAAACCCATATAAACATTAAAAACCCTAAACACCCATAAAAACCCTAAAACCACAAAAAATATACAAACCCTTTAAACACTAAAAATATTAAAAATTATGGAAATATTAAAAACCCTAAAAACACTAAAAAAATGTAAAAAAACCTAAGACCTCTAAAACCCTAAAAACCCTTTAAAACTCTAAAAATCCCTTAAAAACCTAAAAACAATGAAAATCCATAAAATTCCCTAAAAATCACTAAAAACATAAAATCCCCTAAAAACCCTAAAATACTATAAGAAAACCTTCAAAAGATTAAAACATCTAAACACCCCAAATAACCAAAAAATGCTAAAATCATTAAAATACCCAAAGAACCAAAAAACCCCTAAACACCCTAAAATCACTAAAACCCCCCCAAAACCATAGAGAACCCCCAAAAACTCAAATTATCCCAAAAAAAACAAAAAATGTAAAATACTCTAAAAAATGAAATACCTAAACTATAAAAACCTATAAAAACATTAAACCCCTATGAAACCTAAAAAATATAAAACCGTAAACACCAAAAGTCTTAAAAAACTGTAAACCCCTCAAAATATCTTAAATCCCTAATATTATAAAAATAAAAAAATTGAAAAAATACCAAAAATACGTTAAAAATCATAAACACCGTAAAAACCCATATTAAAAACATGAAAACTAAAAAATACATAAAACCCCTAAAAATCTAAAAAATGCTAAAAACCATTGAAAACCCAAAATACCATAAAATCCCTAAAACATTAGGAAAATATAAATACCCATTAGATCCCAAAACCACTAAATACTACAAATACCGTTTATACCCCTAAAAATTCTAAAACTATAAAAACATTTAAAAATCCTAAACATCTAAAAAACCATAATAACCCTAAAAACACATGAATATACTAAAAAACAATCCAAATACCTAAATACCTATAAAAATATTAATATATATAAAATTATTATAAATATATAAAAACATAAAACCATCCCAAAAAATCCATTATAAAATCTTAAAAACAAAGAAAAACAATTTCAATCCCTAAAAAGCAAAAAAACACTAAATACCATAAAAAATCATAAAACCATAATAAATCCAAATAACCCTAAAAATATACTAAAAACTCTAAACCCCCTTTAAACCCCTAAAAATGTAAAAAACTCAAAAAACCCCAAAACACCAAAAAATCCTAAAAAAACCAATAAGAATCCAAAAAAAATCCATAAAAATAACTAAAAAGGTAAGAAATCCTAAAAACCCTGAAAAACAATACGAAACCCTTAATAACAAAAAAACACATAAAACCTGTAAATTCCTAAAAAGTACTAAAAACACTAAAAAAATCAAAAAAAAAACTAAATAAAATAAAACTCATAAAAACCATAATAAACCCTAAACCCAAAAAAACCCTAAAAACCAATAAATTCACCAAAAACCCATTAAACACCTAAAAACATGAAAATAATCTAAAAAGAATTTAAAACCCAAAAAAATTCAAAAAAAGCCTCTTAAAATCCCAAAAATAAATATTATACCCGACAAACCTTAAAAAACACAAAAAAACCAAAAACCCCTAAAACACTAAAAGCCCATAAAAATCCAAAAAAAATTCTAAAAATCTCCAAATATTTTAAAAACCCGGAAAAGATCCTGAAAAATAATAAGAAAACATTAAAACCCTATAAACTTATGAAACTGATAAACATAAAAAAACACTAAAATCCATAAACCACCTAAAAACAACTAAAAACCCTAAAAAATCAAAGAATCTCTAATAATATTAAAAACCATTAAAATCAAAAAATCCCTCAAAATCTAAAAAAACACTAAAAACTATAAAAACCATAAAAATCCTCAAAAATCCATAAAAATTTCAAAAAACATAAATATACATAAATCCTTGAAAATCTCTAAGAAATCATTAAAAAACAACAAATTGTTTCAACCACTAAAAAATAAAAAACGCAAAAAACTCAATAAAAACACATAAAATCCAAAAAAACACTAAAAAATATAAAAACACCTAAAACACTAAAAAACCATAAAAACCTATAAAAACCTTGAAACCCACTAAAATAATAAAAAAATTTGAAACCCCTAAAAATGTTCAAAAGTATAAAATACATTAAAACCCTAAAAATATAAACCAAAACCACATAATCCCCAAAAATCCATAAAAACCATAAAATAAAAAACCCTAAAAACTCATAAAATCCATAAACCCAAAAAATTCTAAAAAATCCCAAAAAATACCAAAATATGTAAAAGCCATAAAATCCCTGAAACCCCAAAAGAAAAAAATTGAAAAATTAAATGAAATTAAAACCCTAAAAAACCTAAAAAATGCTAAAATCCAAAAAAACCTAAAACCAATAAAAACATTAAACCCTCAAAATCCACAAAACCCAAAAAACTAATAAACTGTAAGAAATCATAAAACACACCTAAAACACAAATAAGCCTTAAAACCCTAGAAAAAAATAATGATATCACACAAACTAAAAACATATAAAATCCCTGAAAAAATGATAAAAATCCTAAATGTCCCAAAAAATTATAAAAACCCTAAAATCATAGAAAACCTAAAATCATAAAAAACCTAATGGCCAAGAGATGGTGGCCGAGTCTCTGGGTGATCTCTCTCTTTCCTCAGTGCTGCTTCTTTCCAATGGATCTTCAATGTTCTTTGGCGGTGACATCCATGGCTTCTCGATGGCCTGGGTGCGGTCTCAGATGCTTGAAGGGAGTGGCGATGGTCATGGAAACTCCCGCTGGTGCTACAGTGGGAAAGCATGTAGGGTTTCTATGTCAACGACGAAGTCAGCCCTGGCTCCAGATCTATTTTTGCGGTGGTTTTCCTAGCTTCGTAACGACTTTAGACAGGTGTGACGACGTCGTTCCTAGCTTCCTGATGGAGAGTTGCAGCCGCAGATCTGGGTCGATTCTTCATATCTGATGCATCTGTAGACGGTTCAACAAGGTCGAGGGCTTCATTCCCTTGCTAAGGTACAACAGTAGCTTTGTCTTCAGGCCTTCATAGGGATTTCTTCTCGAATTTGATGTGGTGCATGCACGACGGATCTGTATTCTGCTTCTAGGGTTTCAAGACCGACAGATCTGACAGTGGCGGTCCTCGATCGGGGGGGGGGGGGAAGGTTTTTTCCTGGCCCTTCCTTGCCGTTGATCTTGAGGCCCCTCCAAATCTGTTTTTGGGAGGTTTGTGGCGTCTGCTCTAGTTTTCTGGCTCGGCGGCTATCTCTGGCGGAGGATAGGAGGGACATGGTGGCCTGGCTTCTGGATTTTCATGGATAATACAAAGATACAGGTTCGTTCTCAACTCGTTTCTTTTTATGCTGCTGTCGAGCTTCTGGATTTCTACTGCTTGCTGGATGCTATGCTGGACTTTGGAGATGCGGTTTGTGTTCTTGTTGGCTACTGCGGTGATGATGCTTGGTTTGGTTGTATGCTTTTGTTGCTGCTGGATCATAAGCTTGTTGCAAGACTTGACCCTCCTGGGGAGGATATGTTGGTTGCTGGAAAGGGTGTGAATGGAGGCTAGTTGGGGAAAGGTTGTATTTATTACTATTTGTTGTATGCTTATTGGGGGATAATGCTTGTGGCTGTTTGGTTATTTTATATTGTTGCGGATGAGTTTGATGTTGAGCTGCTTGTTGTTGGTTGCTGTTTGTTGGGAGGTGATGATGGTTGTATTTGGTTGTGGTGCTTCTACTGTGGTTTGATGCTGCTGGTTGTGATTGGATGTGATGTCAGATTTGGTGTTGTTGGTTGCTGGGGCTGGTTGGTTTGGATGTGTTGCTGCTACTGTGTGGCTGTGATGATTGGATGTGGTGCAGCTGGATGCTGGTACTGGCTAGATGTGACGTGATGATGCCACTGTTGTGTCTGTTTTTGAGTATTTTTCTTTCTTTGTTTTTATTTTTTTTTGTTGTGGGTTGTAAGGGGTTTTGGGTGTGGGTCATTTGACCCCTCCCCTCCCTTGTCTGTTGTGTCTCCTTTTTTTCTCTTTAATAAAACTGGGGGAGGGGATAGCATGATCCTCGCATCTTCCTTTCCCATAAAAAACCTAATGACCATAAAAAATGGTAAAACCCATAATACAATAAGAAACCACTCAAACTACAAAACCCATTAAAACCAAAAAAAGATAAAAAATTTAAAAATACTTAAATACCCTTACAACTCAAAAAATCCTTGAATCCACTAAAAATCATAAAAACCCTAAAACCCTAAAAATACCCAGAAACCCAAAAATTCCTTAAACACCCTAAAACCATAAAACACCCAAAAAACCCCAAAATATCTATATACCCCAGAAAACCCCTAAGAAAACCTAAAGAAAAAAATACACTAATAACCAAAAAGAAGATAAAAAAACAAAAAACCCTAAGACCTTAAAATCCCTAAAAACAATAAAATCTATTAAAAACCTATTACAACCCTAAAACCACCAAAAACCTCAAAAACCACTAAAAACCCTAAAACCCCCTAAAACCTCTAAAATAATTAAAAATATAAAAACCATAAAAACCATGAAAAATCAAAAAATTCCAAAAAACCAAAAATACTATAAAACCCATAAAAACCATAAAAATACATAATACCCCTAAAAACCATAAAACCCATGAAAATACCTTAAAACTCCATGAAAACATAAAAATAATAAAATATCCCAAAAATTCCTTAAAAACATAAAAAACCCAAAAAACCATTGAAAATCCTAAAAAAACAGTAAAAAAGCACTCTAAACCCTTAAATAACCAAAAAAACACAAAACCCTAAAATTCTTAAAATAAATAATAACATAAAAAATACTAAAAATCCATCAAACGCCCTAAAAAAGAAAAAAAAACCCTTAAAACCCAGAAAAATCCTTTAAATGACATTAAAAAACACTTATGGCCCAAAAATACTTAATAAATTATATAAACCCTAAAATACCATAAAAACCCTAAAATACCATAAAAACCCTAAAACACCTAAAACTCATAACAACCACTAAAAATCTTAAAAATAGTAAAAAACCATAAAACATAAAACCATAGTAAAAACTCTAAAAGCCCATTAAAACTATAAAATATTAAAAAACACTAAAAACATAAAACCATAAAAAGAAAGATGTTCCTAAAAACCCTAAATACCAAAAATACCCTAAAACCCCTCAAAACCCCTAAAATCCCTAAAAACCAAAAAATAATAAAAAAGCATAAAAATACCTAAAATGTAAAAAAAAATAGATTAAAACCCAAAAAAATACTAATAAAACCTTAAAAACCTAAAACACTTAATACCCTTAAAACCTCAAATCACTAAAAATCATAAAAACCATAAAAACCTAGAACCCCTAAAAAGCATTAAATCCCCTTAAGAGCATAAAAACCTAAAAACCCATAAACCCCCTAAATACACTAAAACATTAGAAACCCATTAAAACCCAAAAAACATTAAAGAACTATAGAACCCTTAAAACCCATAAAAAAATAAAAAATACCTAAAACCTCCCTAAAAAACCATAAAACACTTAAAACCCTCAAATACTCAAAATCCTAATGATGGATAAATATCCTAAAAAAACAATAAAAAGCTCTCGAAACATAAAAATGATAAAAACCCTAAAAACCCCTATGATAGCCTTAAAACCAAAAAAACACTTAAAATCCGACACGGGTGGCTTGGTCTGGATGTCAGCAAAGGTGAGGATGTTTTCAGCTTGTGCTGCCGATAAAGGTATGTTCTCATGTTCTGCGATGGGTTTCCTGGATCTTGCCACGCTGTCTTGGTGGTTCTGTGCTCTACCATTCTTTGAAAGATTGAAAATCTGGTCTTCATCGGACTTCTTTGCTGGTTGTGGATGTAAGTTACTGGTGCTGGATGCTGGTGTGGAGGTGAGGGGAAACTTGGTTTCATGTCTGAACATGGTGGTTTGGGTGCTGCGGTATAGTTTGAGGTACAGAAGCTGGTGGTCCTGTTTTGCAACTGCTAGGTGATGGTCAAGTGCTGATTTCTGTCTGACTGGTCAGATGTGTGCTCGCCTTTGGAACCTAAGATGTTGGATGGCTGATTGTATGGATTGTGAGGATACTGATGTTTATGCTTGGTTAGGTTATGTTGGTTGCTGGAATATGAACTATGAATGCTAGAAGATTTCTGGTTTGGTATTACTGGATGTTTCTGGATGTCTGCTCTGGTCGGCTTTTGTGTGTTTTTTTGGTACTGGTGCTAGATGCTGGTGTGGGCTGGTCTGGTTATGTGGATGCTGCTGGATGGTGGTGTTGGTTGGTCTGGTTGTGTGGATGCTGCTGTGATGTTTGGTATTGGTGCTGGATGCTGGTGTTGGCTGAACAAGATGTGTGGAAGCTGCTGTTGTGTTTTGTTTTGTGTCTTTTTCTCTGTCTTTGTTTTCTTTTTTGATTTTCCTTTTTTTGGGTCTTTTACAGTGATGGGTTTTTGGGTGTGGGTCATTTGACCCCTCCCATCCCTTGTCTGCTGTGTCTTTTTTCTTCTTAATAAATTTGGGGGGGGGGGGAATAGCCCGACCCTCGCATACAGGAAAATTATGGATTATGTCTTTGTTGAAAGAGACCTTCTCATCTGGATGCCCAACCTTATTGGCCAATTGAATGTGAAAGACTTCTACTGGTCAAAATGCTTGCAGGGATCTGCCCCCCGGCCTGGCTCTCAAATTTTAGGAAGCCCTTTATACCGCCGGCTCGTCACCTTTTGCTTTGGAAAATCTGGAGGAACCGGTTGCCGATGCAGGAGCAGCTTCAGCGGGCTGGACACAGCCTGGCTTCGGTATGTTTTTTATGCCTCGGCGCTTCAGAATCCATCCAGCACACCCTATTTCAGTGCAGATTTCCAGCGGCTCTCTGGGGGTATCTGCAGGGGCTGTTCGGATTCCCCCTTTGCTTTGACAGGCCATTCTTAGATATGCTGGACATCCTTGTCAACTGGACATGCAGCAAGCAAATTTCCAACTTTCTCCATGTGGCCATTGCCGCCATTGTCTCCTACACATGGGCTGCCCGGAATGTGATTGCCTTTAACAAAGAGCGGTTCTCTCTTCATGGTGGTGTCGTTAAAATTCACTCAGAGATCCATGTGGCGTCTCATATCCAATCTGACTCGATGGCAAATGATGTGAGTGATCTCATCCTTCTGCGGTTACTTGGCGTTGATGGCAGGCCAAGGAAGCCGAAGATCCTCAAATACATCTGATGGATCCCTCCGATATCCTCCTGGATCAAGGTCAATGTGGATGGTGCAGCGTTGGGTGCACCGGGGCCCTCGGGGTGTGGAGGGGTCTTCCGTACACACCGAGGCTTTGTCAAAGGCTGCTTCCATCACTTTATCGGAAATGTGTGTGCCCTTGAAGCAGAATTTTGGGCCATGATTAAGGCGATTGATTTTGCTGGACAGTTTGGCTGGAATCCCCTTTGGCTTGAATCAGACTCCATGCTTGCAGTGGCTGCTCTCAAGGACAAATCAGAGCGCGTCCCTTGGAGGATCCTCCCGCAATGGACGGAGTGCCTTGCCTCCTGCCAGCGGATCAACCTTCATGTCACACACGCCTACCGGGAGGCTAACTCGGTTGCAGATGCGCTTTCCAAACAGGCGATTGCGGAGAGGATCTCGATATGGTCACACGTGGCCACACCGTGCTGCCTTCTATTTGTGGAGTCTGATATGAGGGGTGAGATGCATACCCGAGTTTGTAATCCCCCCATGTGACATCTTCCTTGGCAATGCTCTTTTTTATATATTTTTTGGGGGGCCAGGTTCACCTGGTCTCGAACCTCTTTCACCCTAAAAACCCTAAAACCCCTAAAAACCCTAAAACCCCTAAAAACATTAAGAACCCTAAAACCCATAAAAAACTGAAAACCCACCAAAAACTATAAAACCTTTTAAACCTCTAAAAATTTATAATAAACACTAAAAACCATTAAAACACTAAATAACTCAACAAAACCTACAAACCAGAATATATTATAAAACCCCAAAAAGACACTCCAATTTCATAATAACCGTAAAAACTATAAAAATACAAAAAGTGCGAAAAATCACTAAAAATTTAAAAAATAGAAAAAACCTATTGAAAACTAAGAAAAAAATAAAAACATAAAAATACTTAAACCCCCTAAAATTCCCATAAACCCTTGAAATCAATAAAAAACACAAACCCCTAAAAACCTATAAAAACCAAAAAACAACTAAAAATTCAAAAAACCATTAAAAACCCTAAAATGATAAAGAAATCTAAAAGATCATAAAAACCCTAAAAAACTCAAAATACCCTAAATACAAAAAAAAAATCCTAATAACCCTAAAACCCTCAAAATCCCTAAAATCCCTAAAACCATTAAAGTCCTAAAAAATACATAAAATCCTTAAATTTGTTAAAAACATTGAAAACATGAAAAACCCTAAGAATACCTAAAATTCCTAAATACACTTAAAACACCTAAAAACCAATGTATGTTAAAAATCCAAAAATACCATAAAAACCCTATAACTAAATATCCCTAAAAACCATAAACCCCTAAAACTTGATAAAAAACAGAAAAATCACTAAAATGTATAAAACCCTTTTAGAACCCTAAAAACATAAAAGACTCTAAAAATGAGAAAAACCATAAAATATAAAAAAACTCAGAAAAATCCATAAAACCCTAAAACCCTGAAAAACCTAATACATTCAAAATCAATAAAAAACTTAATAGTGAAAATGATAATAAAAAATCAATAAAATCACTAAAAATGTAAAAAAACCAAAAAAACAATGAAATAAACATTAAAACCTAA
Source organism: Viscum album (assembly GCA_963277665.1). Classification (NCBI taxonomy): domain Eukaryota; kingdom Viridiplantae; phylum Streptophyta; class Magnoliopsida; order Santalales; family Viscaceae; genus Viscum; species Viscum album. Next base: position 1,304,331,273 of record OY728157.1, read on the forward strand.
AACACATTAAACCCCTAAAAATATTTAAAAACTATAAAAACCAAAAAAATCACTAGAAAACACTAAAACCCCAAAAAACAATAAAACCCCCCAAATCCATAAAAACAACTAAAAACCATTAAAATAACTAAAAAATTTGAAACTCATTTAAACCCCAAGAAATTTTATAAACCCTAAAATTAAAAAAAACATTGTAGCCCCCAAAAATTCCCTAAAAACCATAAAATAATAAAAACCCTTAGAACCCCTAAAAACTCTATAAATATAAAAAACCTAAGAAATCCCTAAAAATCACTAAAAAAAGTAAAACCCTAAAAACCATGAAAACCCCTTTGGAATGCTTAAAAACCTGGAAACACTTAAAACCTATAAAAACTAATAATGCTAAAACCCCTAAAATCCTTAAAAAACCACAAAAACCCAAAAAAACCCCTAAAACCCACAAAAAATATATAACCCATTTAAATCATCAAAAACCTAACAAACGCTAAAAACCATTAAAAAAAATAGAATACACATATAAACCATAAAACCCAAAAAAACTAAAATCACCCTACAAAACTGTAAAACCCCAGAAAACTCTAAACCCCCTAAAAAGTATAAAAATCCCAAATCCCAAAAAATCCAAAAAACGAAAAAAAATCCTTTAAACCCTTAAAACCCTCAAAAAACTATAAAAACATAAAAAAATTAAAACCATTAAAATCACCAAAAACAGTAAAACCTCTAAAACCCAAAAATCCAAGAATCAATAAAAACAATTATAAACCATAAAAACTTTAAAACTCTTAGAAACCCTAAAAATACAATAATAACATTAAAACCCAATTAAACACCTAAAACATTAAAAAATATAGAAAATATTGAAAACACTAAAACACATAAAAAATAGTAAAACCCCCACCCAAAAACCAAAAATATCCTATTAATCATAAAAAGCCTGTAAAACCCTCAAAATCCGTAAAAACTCTAAATAATTATAAAATTACTAATAATATCTAAAAAAACCTAAACATGTAAAAGCCCAAAAAACCCGGAAAATTCCTAAAAAAGTGATAAGAAACTAAAAACAATTTAACCCCTTAAAAATGTAAAAGATGCTAAAAGCCCTAAAAATGTCTAAAAAGCCTAAAAAACCCTAAAACCCCTTAAAATATATAAAAACACTAAAAATAAATAAAATTCTTAAAAAAATATAAAAATCACAACAATCCTTCAGAAACATAAAATACGTGAAAACCCCTAAGAAGTCCATAAAAACCAAAAAACACCTAATCTCCCCAAAAAACCTAAAAAGGATAAAAACCCAAAAAGAACCTAAAAACTATAAGACCCTCTAAAAACCATAGAAACATATAAAACCATGAAAAATAACTAAATCCTTTTAAAATGAAAAAATCCACTATAAACTCTAGAAACCCTATAAACCCAAAAAAACCATCAAAACCCCTAAAAACTCTATCAAAAACAATAAAAACCCCAAAAATATCCCTTTAAACCCCTCAAATTCCCAAAAACCCCTAAAATTCCTAAAAATACCTAAAAATAACTAAAAACCTAAAATTCCTAAAAAAATAAAAAAATTCCCTAAGAAAACAATAATAACCAAAGAATACTTAAAGCCCATAAAGGCCTAAATATTCTAAAGATCCGAAAAACCCTAGAATCCCACAAAACATTCAAAATCCTAAAAAATTCACAGACACCATTAAACTCCTTAAGAATTCCTAACAACACATAAACATTTAAAAACCCCTCAAACCATGATGAGAAAAATGAAATCCTTAAAAATCTAAAAACCCTTAAAACCCATAAAAAACATAAGAAAAGATAAAAACTATAAAAAATGCTAAAAACCCCAAAGACCCTAAAACCCAAATATTACATAAAAATTCAAAAAACTAAATTTACCCATACAACTCAAAATAACCACTAAAAAATCTAAAAACACATTTAACCCCTAAAAACATTAAAAAAATTATATAAAACCATAAAACCCCTAAAAACACAAAAACCAAAAAAACCCCTAAAACATTAAAAACCATCAAAATGCCTAGAAACACAAAAACCATAAAAATCATATAAAATACATAAAAAGCACTAAAAACATTAATTACGCTAAAATACGTAAAACTCCCTAATAACACGTTAAATAACAAAAACAATTAAACACCCCAAAAAACTGAAAACCCCTAAAGACACTAAAAGAACCCTAAAACCCTAAAAACCCTCAAAATCCATAAAACCCATTAAAATACTAATTTTTTTTAAAAAATACCAAAAAAACATAAAAACCATCAAAACAATTAAAATCAATAAGAAGCCCATTAAAACCTAAAATAACATACAACTATTAAAAAACCTAAAAACAACAAAAAACTGAAAATTCTCTAAAACTCTAAAACCGTAAAACCCCAAAAATCATACAACCCCCTAAAACCATAAAAACCCTAGAACCCTATAAAAACACTGCAACACACTAAAAGGATGAGAACCCATAAATTCCTAAAAAAATAATTTTTTTGAAACCATTTGACCCCCTAGAAAACAAAAGAACACAAAAAACCCCAAAAAACCAAAAAACCACTAAAACCACTAAAAACTCAAAAATCCACCAAATTTCGTAAAACCCTAAAAAATAATATATATATAAAAACATATAAAATTCCTAAAAATAAATCAACCCCGAAATCATGAGAAACCCTATAGGAACTATAAAAACCTAAAAACACTTTACACCCCCAATGTCCTTAAAAGGTATAAAAACAATAAAAATCATAAAAACCATAATAAACATAAAACATCGTAAAACATCAAAAACCATAATAACCCATGAAATCCCAAAAGACCACTAAAAACATTAAAAATTATTTAAAATCCTATGAACATTAAATAACACTAAAAATCATTAAAAACCCTAAAAAGCTCAAAAAATCCCTAAAAACAAAAAGAATCATAAATACCATAAAAACCCTAAAACCCCTAAAAATCCATATGAACCCAAAAAATACATTACAATCCTAAATAATCCCAGTTATAACTAAAAACGTAAAAAACCCCTAAAAACATGAAAACCCCTAGTAAAAATTTAAAATCCTAAAATCACCGAATAACCCTAAAAATAAGAAAATGGTAAAAACCCTAGATTCTCTATAAAATATTGAAAACACTCAAAATCGAAAAAACATTAAATTAATAAAAATATAAAAAAACACGAATAAATCCCTAAAAACATAAAAAACCCTAAAACCCTTGAAATACTATAATAAAACCATAAAAAAATAAAACACTTAACACCCTAAAAAAACCTAAAAATTTTAAATACCATAAAACCCGCAAAGAATGTAAAAACAAAAAAAACAAAAAAAATCCAAAAAAATCACGAAACACCTAATCAAACCTAAAAAATGATAAAAACCCTAAAAACACTAAAAAAACAAAAAAAATCTAAAATCCCTCAAAATGCCAAAAAAATTTAAAACTCTTTAAAATCCTAAAAAACCCTAGAAATCCTAAAAAATATATAAAACCCTGAAAACCTAAAAACAAATAAGAAAACCATAAAATCCTAAAGAACATAAATCATCGAAATATCCTAATTTTTTTAAAAAACACTCAAAATCTATAAAAACCCCTAAAACCTAAAAAATTGAAAAACTGTTAAAACTGTAAATACTAAAAACACAAAAAAACCGCTAAAAACACTAAAAACCCCTTTAAACACCAAATATTGGGGGGGGGGGGAGGGCATAGCCTGAACCTCGCATCTTCCTTTCCCTTTTAACCCCTAAGAATATTAAAAGTCTCATAAAACCCACTAAAAACTACAAAAATAAAAAAATCACAAAATCCCATAAAAACCATAAAACCCCTAAAAACATAGTACCATAAAACCCTCAGAATCCCTAAAAACCATTAAACACATAAAAACATTAAAACCCATATAAATTGAAAAAACACCGAAAACCATGAAAAACTCCAATAAATCCTTGAAAACTATAAAACACTTAAAACCCCTAAAAACTTTAAAATTTCTAAAATCCCTAAAAGAATATGAAAGGCCTAAAACCCGCTAAAATTCATAAACCCCAATACCCATAAAAAACCCAAAACCCCATAAGAACCATTAAAATCACTACTCTAAGAAACCTTAAAATCCCAAAAAACTCAAAAAGACCATAAAACCAAAAAGGACCATAAAACCTCTAAAATTTCGAAAAATACCTAAAACACTAAGAACCATAAAGTCCTAAATGTCCCTAAAAATACTAATAAATATAAAAAACCCAAAATCCAAAAAAAACCCTATGAATACCATAATAAACTAAAAACACTAAAAACACCTAAAAATATATAAAATGCCAAAAACAATAAAAACCCATAAAAACCCTAAAACCCATTAAATTTGATAAAATCCCTAAAACTATAAAAATATTAAAAATGTACTAAAAATTCCTAAAGGATAAAAAACCCTAAAACCTTGAAAAAACTATAAGAATACCATAAAATCCTAAAAAATATTAAAACTCATTAAAAACCAAAAATAAATACTAAAACCCCTAAAAATCGATAAAAATCCCAAAAAACAAAAAAACTCTTAAAAAAATAAAAAAACTAAAATCCATAAAACCCTAAAGACCAACTAAAAACACTAAAAAACCTTTACTCCCTAAAATATATTTCAAAACTCTAAAACCCCTAAAATGCTAATTTTTTTTGAAAAAACCAAAAAACCAAAACCCCAAAACCCAAAAGAATCCTAACAACCATCAAAATCCCTAAAAACTCAAAGAAACCACAAAATTCCAAAAAATCCCTAAAAATTTATAAAAAATAAATAAATCAAAACAACACTAAAGACCCCTAAAACAGAACCTTAAAAACCTAAAAATACCTTAAACACCATAAAACTAAATATATTATAAATACCATAAACCCCCTAAAAACCCTAAGAAGCCTTAAAACCTCTAAACTTCCCTAAAAAAATCCAAAAACACATAAAAATAAATAAAAGGCCTAGATATTGCAAAAAAATTTCAAAATACTAAGATCCCTAAAAACCCCTTAAAACCATATAAAACAAAAAAATCATAAAACCCCTAAAAACCTAAAAAATGATTAAGCACAAACGACCTTAAAAATGTATGAAAACCATACAACCCCTAAAAACCATAAAAACCAAAAAAATTATATAAACCCTAAAAAACAATAAAACTCTTAAAACAACTAAAAATATAAAACCCTTTAAACCCCTAAAACATTAAAAAAATATAAAAAACACTAAAATCCATAACAAAAATCAAAACCTTGAAAATCCCAAAAAAAAAACATAAAAACAAATTAAAATAATTAAAAATACATGAAAATCAATAAAACATAATTAAACACTAAAACAATAAAAAATAGTTAGAAACCCTAAAAAACTAATCACCCCTAAAACATTTAAACAACCTAAAACCCCCCAAAACACTAAAACCCATAAATACCATAAATACAAAAAACCCCTTTAAACCCCATCAAACCCAACAAAACTTATAAAAAACACTAAAACCATTAAAAACCACTTAAACCCATAAGAACATTAAAAAACTCTAAAAACTGAAATGACCCTAAAAACAAAAATAACCCCAAAATACACAAAAAAACCAAAAACCCATAAAAACCATACAACCCTAAATACCACAAAAAACCTTCAAAAATCCCTATAAACATAAAAACCCTAAAAACTATAAACAAATTCCAAAAAATATACTTTATAACATAAAAACCTAAAATCCACAAAAAAATACAAAGAAAACCTTTCAAAAATAAAAACACAAAACCCCCTAAAAACCAAAAATGATAAAATCATAAAAATTGAAAAAAAACATAAAAAGCATAAAACCTTTAAAAACCTCTAAAAACCATAAAACACATAAAAACCTAAACACCACTAAAAACTATAAAATCCCTTGAAACCGCTCTGACATTAAAAAACTCTAAAAAGCCTTAAAAGACCTAAATGCATAAAAACCCCCAAACCCCTAAAAACTGTAAAAAAATCCTAAAATCCCTTAAATCCTTCAAAATACATAAAAACACCAAAAACCATAACAATCGTAAAAAATTCCAAAAAATATCAAATAATTTTAAAACCCAAAAGAACAAAAATAACCCTATGAAAATCATAAAAATCTAGAAACACTTTAATCCAATAAAAACATAAAAACAATAAAACCACTTAAAAACCCTAAAGCCCAAAAAATCCATAAACTATGAAAAAATAGAAAAAATATGAAAAATATAAAACCCTTAAAAACATTAAAAAACTCGAAAAAACCTTAAAAACGTTAAAAAAATCAAAAATTCCACAAAATCATAAAAATATCAAACCCTACAACCCCTTAATATTCTCAAAATACCTAAACACCTAAACACACCTAAAAAGCCCAAAAATTCCCCCAAAATCCCTAATAATGTAAAAAACCCAATAACATTGGAAACCCCTATAAAAAACTATAAAAACATAAAAACAGTTAAGGACTCTAAAATAACAAAAAATACTAATAACACTAAAAAACTTAAAAATCCCTAAAAACATAAAAATCCCAAAATTCATTAAAAACATAAAAAACATAAAAACCCATAAAAAATCAAAAAACCATTAAATACTATTATTTCACTTTAATCCCCTAAATACATTAAAATTTTATATAATTCATAAAAATATTAAAATCTCAAAAAAAACCCCTAAAACCCTAAGAATACCTAAAAACCCTAAAACCATAAAAAACTAAAAAAATATCCAAAACAATCACTAAAAACATAAAAAATGTAAAACCCCTAAAAACCCTAGGAAAACATTCTAGCCTAAAATCGATTTTGACAACAAAAAAAGAAAAAACACTAAAAATCCTGAAAACCACAAAAAGCCCCTAAAAACCATAGAACCCCTAAAAACCATAAAACTCATAAATAAATTTAAAACCCTAAAACCCCATAAAAATAAATAAAATTAAACTCTCTAAAAACCTTTTAAACACCTAAAAATATTAAAAGACCCCAAAAAATGTCACTAAAAACACCAAAAAAACTACAAAATTACAAAAACAATAAAACCCCACAAAATCCCAAAAAACATAAAAAACTATAAATTTTTTTAAAAATCCCTAGAAATCCCAAAAAATATAAAAACCACAAAAAAACCTGAATAACAAAAAGAAACCCTTAAAAACCCAAAAACCCTTAAAACCCAAAAAAAATAAAAAATACCAAAAAAACAATAAAAACCCTAAAAAATATAAAATATATAATAACACATAAAATACAAAAAACCATAAATGTTATAAACACCAAAAAGTCCTCTAAAACATATAAATAAATTTAAACCTATTTTTTTAAAAAAACAATAAAAACCATAAAAAATGATTTAAACCCAAAAAATACCTTAAAACCATTAAAATCCCTAAAACGATGAGAATCCCCAAAAAACACAAAAAAACCCTAAAAAAACTAAGATATCTGTAAAAACCTGGAAACACAAAAACCCCGAAAATCCATAAAAGCACTAAAAACCATAAAAACCCCAAAAACCCCTAAATTATGTAAAAACCCAAAAAACCTTAAAATTTTGAAAAAACCATAAAAACCCTAAAAACTAAATAAAACCACCAAACTCTAAAACATATAAAAACCCCAAACCCCTCAAAATCCATAAAAACCATATAAAACATCAAAACCATAAAAATTCAAAACCCTTAAAAAACAAAAAAAACAAAAAAACACTAAAAATAAAAAAAACCACAAAATACTTAAAACCCTCCAAAACCATAGAAATCCTAAAAAATATTTGATGATCCCTAAACACATGAAAACTCTAAAAACCCGGAAAACCCCTATAAATTTCTTAAAAACCAAAAAACACTTAAAACACATAAAACCTAAAAGATTTTACAATCCCAATGAAACCTATAAAAACCCTAAAAATCGTAAAAACCATGAAAATCCTAAAAAAATCCCTAAAATCAGTAAAAATGTAAACATTCTGAAATCCTTGAAAACCCCTAAGAAAAGAAAAAAAACCTAACATCACATAAAACCCCTAAATAACCTAAAAATGATAGAAACCCTAAGAGACACTAAAAAATATAAAACCCCCAAAACCCATAAACCCCTAAAAATTTAATGAACCCCCAAACTCTATAAAAACAAAAAAACTATAAACCTTAAAAACCCTAATAACAAAAAAAGGCCTAAAAACCCAAAAAAAACTTTAGAAACCATAAAAAAAATAAATCCCCTTAAAATCCATAAAAACCCTAAAAGCCATTAAAATTTAAAATATCCCTAAAGTCCCTAAAAATATTAAAAAAACCCCAAAACCCATTAAAAACATTATCGAAACATTAACAAATTAAAAACATAAGAAACACTTAAAACATTCAAAATTTTGAAAACCCTAGAAACCATAAAAATCATAGAGACCATAAAACACCAAAAAATATTAAGAACCATAAAACCCATAAAATAACAAAAAAAAAAAAAAAACACAAAAACCCCTTCATACAGATAAAAATGTTTAAAACTCTAAAAACATTAAAAAAATAAAAAATTTAAAGAAAAACTAAAAACCTAAAAAACCATAAAAACCCTAAAAACCCTCAAAATCCAAAAAAACCCAAAAAACCATAAAAATATTGAAAATCCTTAAAACATAAAAAACCTTAGGAGAAACATAAATACCTAAATATAGTTAAAACTGCTAAGAACCTAATAAACTCTAAAAACCATAGAAAGACCTTTAAACCCCTGAAACCCATAATAAACATTTAAACCCATAAAAAATTATAAAAACCCAAACGAACTCTAAGGAGAACATAAAAACCCAAATTCATTTAAAAATGCAAAATAGATAAAAATTCTAAAAGCATTTAAAACACTACAAAACCCCAAAAACCGTAAAAGTCCACAAAAAATAAATAACCATTAGTTTTTTAAAAAATACCTAAAATCCAAATAATGATAAAAAACATAAAACCAAAAAAATCACTAAAAAATAAATAAAAACAATTAAAACCCTAACTAACCATAAAAACTGTAAAAACCATTAAAACCACAAAACCCCTAAAAACATAAGTAAAAACAAAATACACAAAAACCCAAAAAAACACTAAAAACTATACAAACCCATTAATAACTTAAAAATGATAAAAACCCTAAAAACCCATAAAAATCCTAAAACACTGAAAAAACATAAAAATCCACCCCCCTGAATACTACTAAGAAAACATTAATATTTAAATTAAATAAAAACCCATAAAAATACTACTATAAGAAAACACGATATAAATCCTAAAAATAACATAAATACACTAATATATATATATATTTAATTATAAAAAACTCTAATAAAAGACTAAAAACATAAAAGAACTTAAAAAACACAAAAAACCAAAAAAATCTAAAATCCCTATAAAACTTAGTAAGCCTAAATTCCCTACAACCCTAAAAATCCATAAAACCTAAATGCCATAAATATATAAAAACGTCTGAAATCAATAAAATTGTAAAAAACCCAATAAAACTAAAAAACCCAAATAATACATTAAGGAACTTAAAATAATTAAAACCCATAAAAATCCCAAAATGTTAAGAACCCTAAAAAATCATAAAAACCCTAAAAACCCCAAAGCGCATCAAAATCTCTAAAACCCCAAAAAACCAGAAAATAAAAAAAACATAGAATTAACTAAAAACCTAAAAAACCAAAATACCTAAAAAAACAATTAAGAAAACCTTATAAACCTAAGAACACTTAAAACCCATGAAATCATAAAAACACTAAAAACCCATAAATCCCTAAAAACCATAAAACCCTAAAACCCATAAAAAATCCTAAAACCACTAAAATATTTATAAACCCTTTAAACCCCTAAAAACAAAAAAACACTTACAATCTTATAAAATCCTAAAGTCCCAGAAAAACCATAAAACCCTAAATACCCTATAAACCCTAAGGACCCAAAAAATCCTTGAAAACCCCAAAAATAATAAAATCATAAAAAATCCCTAAAAATCCCCAAAAATGTATGAAACCCGAAAAAACATAAAAAACCATAACAAAACCATAAAAACCTAAAAAAATTAAAACTCCGAAAAACCTAAATAACCTTAAAAATCCGAAAAACCTATATAAAAATTAAAAATAAAAAATCTAAAAACAAAAAAAAATCACAAAACACTCAAAAATCCATAAAGAATACATTAAAATACTTAAACATTTAAAAATCACCAAAAAATATAAAAAGCTAAATAAAATTAAAAAACATAAAAACAATAAAAACCCCTAAAAACATAAAACATTAAAAAACAACAAAAGTACAAAAAAAATCCTAAAAACCATTAAAAACCATTATAAACAACAAAAAACAACCACAAAATTATAAATACTAAAAAACATTAAAAAATGTAAATCCAAAAAAACTTGAGAAACCCTTTTAACCGTTAAAAATGATTAATACTCTAAAATAAATTTAAAACCTAAAAATACACGAAAATCCATGAAACTCCAAAAATATCTAAAAAACCATCAAAATCTATAAAAACTGGAAAAACCCAAAAAACCCTGAAAATCCATAAAAACCAAAAAATCCTAAAACACATAAAAATATTAAATACCTAAAAAAAGATAAAATAACCCTAAAAACCCTTAAAATCACTAAATCCCATAAATCCATAAAAATATAAAAAAATCCCTAAAAATTCCAAAATAATAAAAAACAATAAAACTCGTAAACCCTTAACTAAACCAAAAAAAACCAAAAGAAATATATAACCCCTAACAACCTAGAAAAATGTAAAAAACCCTAAATGACCCTAAAAACCCTAAAACAGGTGAAAACTGTAAAGACCTTATAGACCGTAAAACCCCCTCAAACCACAAAAAACACCAAAAGCCATCTAAGCCGTTAAAAATAATAAAAAAAATCCTAAAAACCCTGAAACCCAAGAAAAAAACTACAAAAAACATAAAACCCCAAAAAATTAAAATCCCTAAAAACCCTAACAAATGCTACAAACCCTAAAACTCCCAAAAAACCACAAAACCAAAAACCCCTAAATCAATTAAAACCCTAAATCCCCTAAAAACACTAAAGAAACAAAAATATTTAAAACCCCATTAAACCTGTAAAAATGTTAATTTTTTTAAAAAACATAAAGTCCTTAAAAACTAAAGAAACCCATATAACCCAAAAAATCATAAAACACTAAAAACCCTAAAACCCCTCAGTATCCCTAAAAACATTAAAAATAGAAAAATCCAAAAAAATCCCTAAAACATAAAAAACCCAAAAAAAACCCAAAAAAACACAAAGAAAACTATAAAAACCTAAAAATAATTAAAAACCCTAAATTCTAAAAGATATAATAGACCATAAACCCCCTAAAATATAGTAAAACCCCCCAAAAACCATATGATCCCTGAAAACCCATACACGCCCTAAATAACAACTAAATGTTCTAAAAACCCATTAAACCCCTAAAATCAATAAAAAACTCTGGAAAACCAGAAAACCCTAAAAACTCTAAAAACTCTAAAAACTGAAAAAAAAACTATCAAACCCCAAAACAACAGAAAATATATAAAAACACTAAAAATCATAAAAATACTACCAAATCCACAAAAATCCACGAAAACAAAAAAAACCACTAAAAACCAAAATAAACCTAAAAGAAACCTTGAAAACCTAAAAACACTAAAAATCCTTAAAACCCAAAAAAATCCTTAAAAAGAATAAAAACCCTAAAAACCACAAAAACCATCAAATTCCCAATAACAAAAAAAAACCTTCAAAGGCCCAAGAAATCCATAAAAACACAAAAAACCAAAAAAAATCCCATAAAACCATAAAAAAATATTAAATAGCTAAAAACACTTAAAACCACCTAAAAATCAAAAAATTCTAAAAATCGACAAAAACCCTAAATGACCCTGAAACCCTAAAATCTATAAAATCCATAAAACCCTAAGAATCATAAACACCCATACAAACCCATAAAAATTGTAAAAAAGGAAATCTATAACACCCTTAAAACCCCTAAAGAAAATAAAGATCTTTAAAAATGATAAATACTCCAAAAAACCCCAAAAACCCTTAAAAATCAATAAAACCCTACATACACCTCCGGAACCTCATCATCTCTAAAAACCTTAAAAATCAATAAAACCTAAAAAATTCCCCAAAACCCAAATAATATTGAAAACCACAAAAACCATGAAAATCCAAAAGAAATCATTAAAAACCTAAAAAATTAAAATCACTAAAAACATAAAAATACAAAAATGCAAATACACCCTATAAACACTAAAATCACCTAAAACTATAAAAACCCATAAAATCTAGAAAATCATTAAATCCCCATAAAAACACTAAAAATGCACTAAAACTTCTCAAAACTCTTTAAAACCCTAAAAAGATAACAAATAAAAAATCATTAAAATGATAAAGAATTCATAAAAACCCTAAGACCTCATAAAAACCTTAAAAACTACAAAGATCCTAAAAGCCCTTAAACCCCTCAAAATCCTAAAAACCTTAAAAACCCAAAAAAATCCTAAAAATACCTAAAAAATATAAAACATTTAAAATCCACAAAACCCTATGAAAACCATAAATACATAAAAACTACTACAACCACAAAAAAACCAAAAAAATTCTAAAAACCTCGAAAAATGGAATAAATTGTAAAAACCAGTAAAAACATAAAAAACCTAAATCCCATAAAATAGATGAAACACTATAAACTATAGAAACTCTATAAACTCCTAAAAAATAAACAAAAATAAACAAAAACATAAACCCATAAATCACTATAAATGTAAAAAACACTAAAATCCCTGATAAAATGATAAAAATTGTTAATTCATAAGAACACTTAAACCCCCGAAAAACCAAAAAAAACACTCTAACCCCAAAAATAATAAAAACACTAAAGACCCTAAAAACATAAAATTCTAAAATCCCTAAAACCTGTTAGAAGATAAAAAACCCTAAAAACAAAAAAAACCTAAAAATCACTAAAAACACATTAAACCCTTTAAACACCTAAAATGATTAAAACTATGAAAACCTTAAAATCCCTATAAACCAAAAAGGATGCCAAAAACCAATAAAACCAATAAACCATAAAAAACTAAAAAATAAAACCCTAAAAACTGAGAAAAACCATAAGAAAACTTTAAAAACCAAAAAACACTTTAAACCCCTGAAAACCTAAAAAATGCAAAAAACCGTAAAAGGCCCATAAAACCCATAGACCCTTAAAACCCCTAAAACGTTAAATACCCTAAAATATATAAAACCCCTAAAATACAAAAAAAATATAAAAACCCTTTAAACCCATAAAACACTTTAAAATGTTAAAAAACTGTACAAACCCTAAAAAATCAAAAATAAAAAATAATAACCAAAAAAACTATATAACTTCAAATCGCTAAAAAAACTTAAAATTTTGTTAAAATAAATAGAAATCCATTGAAACATAAAAAACCATACACAACCAAAAAACCCCAATGAAAACCATAAAACCCTGAAGACACCTACATACCCTAAACACATAAAAAACATATTTTGAACCCTAAAAATCCCAAATATTTTAAAATCCATAATAAACCCTAAAAGATTAAGAAAAACACTAAAAATAAATAGAAAACATAAAATTATACTAATACTCTATATTCCATTTAAAACCTTTAAAACATTATGAACATTAAAAAATCATGAAAACCCCCAAAAAATAAAAGCTAAAACCCTGAAAATTGAATCCCTCCCCTTTAAAAACACCATGAATCCCTAAAAACTGTTAAAAAAATAAAAAAATATAAAAATGCACCAAAAATATAAAAAAAATAAAAAACTCTCAGAACACTAAAAAACCCTACAAAAATTGTATAATCCTAAAAACATTTAACAACCCTAAAGCCTATAAATTCTAAATAACCAAAGGGACCTGAAATCCCCTAACAACCCAAAAATAATATAAGAAAAATCTAAAACCGTTAAAAACAAAAAAAAATGCATAAAACCCCTAAAAACAAAATATAACTCAAAAATACCTTTAAGACCCTAAAAACTAAAAACACTAAATACCATAAAAACATGAAAAAACAACAAAAAACAAAAAAATGAAAAATAAAAAACCCTTAAAACCCATAAAACCCCTAAGCTTCATAATAATAATAAAAACCCCTGAAATTACTCTAAAACTTATGAAAAGTTTTAAAACATAAAAATGATAAAAAATGCAAAAAAACATAAAATCATTAAAAACTATAAAAACCCTAAAAACTTTAAAAAACCTTAAATCCCCCTAAAACACCTCAAAAAACTTGAAAACCCATAAAATCCTATGAAAACCCAAAAAATCCCCACAAAACATAAATAACTGAGAGAAAAAAAAAATTAAAACCCTAAAAACACTAAAACCCCTAATAGCCATAAAATTCATAATAACCCCCTAAAACACATAAAACCCCAAAAACCAATAAAAACTATAAAAATCAATCAAACACCTAAAAACATAAAAAAAATATAATAAAAACTTAAATACCCTAAAAAATAAAAATACCATTATATAAAAATACAATAAAAAACCCTAAAAACCCTAAAACCCCATAAAATCCCTCAAAAATCCCTAAAATCCTAAAATAATAAAAACCCTAAAAATCCTTAATAATAAAAAATCCCTAAAACACTAAAAAAATATAAGAAAACCATGTAAACCCCTAAACACTTAAAACCCTTAAAAGATTAAAAATTAGAAAACCCTAATAACCCTAAAAACCCTTAAAATTTCTAAAACCCTCAAAATCCCAAAAACACCAAAATTACCAAAAACTCCTCAAAAAAACCCAAAAAATCCCAAAAATCATAGAACCCATAAAAATCTAGTAAAACCTCAATAATCTAAAAAACCTAATAACCCATAAAAAAAATAAAAACATAACAACACTAAAATATGAAAAATTTCTAAAGCATCTAAAAACCTTAAAACCCCTAAAAAATAAAAAAAACCTAAATACCCATAAATCTAATAAACAACCAAAAAAAATATAAATACCCCATAAAAACCTTAAAACGTTAATAACCTCTAAATAACCATAAATACAATAAAAACTAAAAAACACTAATAACATTAAAAAAAATAAAAACCCTTAAAACACTAAACAACCCTAAAGTCCTTCAAAATCCTTAAAACTCCTAAAAACCAATAAAATTAATGAAAAATCCATAAACTCCCTAAAAACATATATAACCCTAAAAATATTGAAATTTCCTTATAAAACCTTAAAAACTAATTTTTTTTTAAAACACATAAAGTCCTAAAAAATGATAAAACCATTATAAACTATAAAAATTACTAAAAACCCTAAAAACCCTAAAACCCCCAAATAACAATTAAAACCATAAACCTCATAAAAAATACTAAGATGCAATATAAAACCAATAGACCCCTAAAAACCTTAAAAAATTGTAAAAAATGATTTAAACGCTAAAAAATCCAAAAAACTATAAAAACCCATACAACCAAAAAACCCAAATATCCCCAAAAAGTCCAAAAGAGCTCAAAATACCTAAAACCCCTAAACACCATAAAAATACAAAAACCCTAAAAATACCTAAAAACATAAAAATCCAAAAACCCAATAAAACTCCAAATAAAACCATAAAAACCTTTAAACACTTTAACCCCAAAAAAACCTAAAAAATTAAAAAAATAAAAGATAACCCGAAACCCCCAAGAAAACCCTAAAACCCCCCAAAAATATCTAAAAGCCCTAAAATACATAAAAATTCTAAAAAATCCTAAAAAAATCATAAAAATGAAGAAACACCTAAAATACCCAAAAAAATAGATGAAAACATTAAAAACCTAAAAAACATAAAAAGTATAAAAACCTAAAATGTTAAAAATCCTATAAACCCAAAACCCCAAAAACCCCAAATACCCATAAAAACACATAAAAACCTCAAAAACCTAAAACCATATAAAAATTATAAAAACCACAAAAAACTATAAAAACATTATAAATACCTAAAAATGACAAAAAACCCTAAAAATTTAAAAAACGACTAAAATTTTTTTTTAAAAAAATAAAACCCTAAAATTACATTGAAACAATAAAACACCTCAAAATCCCTAAAAACCTAAAAACCCCATAAAAATACTAAAAAATACAGAAATTTCCTAAAAAATATAAAAAACCTCAACCCCCTATTAACTCTAAAATAAATATAAAAACCTAAAAATCCAAAAACAATTTAGGCCCCTAAAAACACAAAAATCATAAAACCCCCAAAAAAACCCTAATAGCCCAAAAATCCCCTAAACACTCCCCAAAATCACTAAAACACTATAAAAACTTAAAATACTAAAATTTGTTGATTTTTTGTTTGAAAATTTTAAAAACCCAAAACACTTGGAAAACCCCTGAGAAAACCATAAAAACCTAGAAACACATAAGATACCAAGAAACACTAAAATCCCAAAAGTCCCTAAAACCCTAATACACCAAAAAAACCATAAACACCCATAAAACCCCCAAACCCACTAGAACTATAAAAACACATTAAACCCCTAAAATCTAAAGAAAAAACTAAAAACCATAAAGAATAAAAAAACCCAAAAACCCCCAAAAAACAAGAAAACCCAAAAAACCAGAAGACCCATAAAAACCCTCAAAATCACTAAAAATCCAAAAATCATTAAAATCACAAAATGTCTTTAAAATACCTAAAAATGTAAAAACCCCTTATGAACCCTGAAAACACCTAAAAAACCATAGAAAACTGAAAAATTATAATACGCTTAAAACATCGGGAAGATGCTAAAACCCTAAAAGACCAAAAAATCATTAAAATCCCCTAAAACCCCCTAAAACCATATAAACTGATATTATACATAAAAACCCTAAAACCCATTAAAACCTTGAAAACTAATAAAAACACTAAAATCCATTGATCCCCTAAAAAATTAAATAACATGAAATTTTTTTAAAATCCCAATAAACTCAAAAAACCTATAAAAACTGAAGAAAACCAAAAAAACCAAAAAAACCCAAAAAACCAAAAACATTCTGTAAACCCCCAAAATCCTTGAAAACCCCTAGAAACTATTTAAATCCTATTAATTCCCTAAAAATCCCAAAAAAAAATCTAAAAACCTTAAAAAATACACGAAAATCATTAAAAAATAATACACTTAAACCACTGAAAAAATATAAAGAAACTATAAAACCATAAAATACCATACCACATCAATATCATTATTTTTAGGTATTTTACCTATTCTATTCTTTGCCTAACTTTTCCACTTATGATCCCCCTTGAAACCATTTGATTTTTGATAAAATTGGAAATTTTTTGGGGGATAAAACTGGGCGCATGGTTTGGATGTACGGTTTACTAAACTATGCCACCATAATGTGCACGGTGTCTAGGTAATAAAAAAATCTTTTATTAGTAAATGTTTTTCATGACAAGTTTAACCCTAGTATGCTCTTGTATTCCCCTATTCTACCATTACATCCATGAAATTCTACCAAGCTCCCCCAAAAAAAATCTTTTTATATTCACAGTTTTCCATAACAAGATTAACCCTAGTATGCTCTTGTATAACCATATTCCACCATTACAGCCATGTAAGACTACCAAGCTCCCCCAAACTCCTTTGGAACCCAATTTTTTTTGGGGGGTTTAAATTAAAAATTCATTATTTAAGTGATTACTCCTTTGTTTTTATTCCATTTCTATAGGGTTTCTTCCCTCCTACTTGAATTTCTAAATGTTCGGAAACATGGGTTTCATATTTAGGTTATAATTTTTTTCTTGGTTGATTCTTGTGAATTAGGGTTTCTTTTCATCCCCTTTGTCATGCGGTGGTGTTGTGGATGATGTTTCACACAATTATATGGTGTTTTGGACATATAAGGTAGGTGTTTTCATGTATAATAATTGATATATAATTTATTGTACTTTCTTGACCCTCCTAGCATGTTTCTTACCTATCATTTGTGGTGAAAAAAGTTATTTTTTGATATAATTATTTTATAGTTCAATTCTATTGTTTCATTTTAGTTTTGAATTTTGTTTTTTCATGTGTAACTCATGTTTTATCACTTGAGGGAATTTTATAATATAATAAAATGTTTTCTTAATTGTTTTTAGGAATTGAAATTATATTTTGGTATGTTATTTGGGTGTATTTGGACTTGAATGTGAGTTTTGAAATGGAGTTTGTGTTAAATTCCTTGTTTTTCTTCTTTAAACCATTTTTAAAAATTTTTAAATGGATTATTGAGTTACAGAAAGGGTGGAAAACATTTTTGGGTACTATTTGGTATGTGTATGATTCAGAAATGGTATTATTATATAATATTGATATTTTATAACATGTTGAACTTGTTTAAGAATTAATAGGGAAGCCTAGGTATCTAAGTCGATGGACTAGGACTAGTATGCTAGTAATCTGGTAGCTGTATTACCCTTTTTTTACATATAATGGTTGATTATGACATTACTAACTATGCTTTGATGATGTTTCTGGGACTTCTAGGCCATTGGGGTTTCCCCTCCTAGTGGCCCATGCATGAGAAGGATATTGGTTATGGTTACTTATACACCGAGATATGATGTACTTAGGGAACCACAACTATCTAGTTCCTAGGGGTGTTCTCATAAATAGTGATCATTGGATATATTATAATTAACATCATCATATGGTGTGTTTTATTCAAAAGTGTACCTTTTTCAAAGTTTCCCTCTTGAAAACTATTTTCATTAAAAGTTGCACATTTTAGAAATTGTTCTAGCATTTCTTATTTATAAAAACGTGAAATATTTTTGTCTTAAAAGTTTTATCTTAGGTAATATTTTGGGTATCATACTATTAGGCTTATTATCACACCCTAATTATACCTTTGGGAGTAAGTAAACTAGTTAATGTTCGACATAGGGAAGAGAAAGGTCCCTGAGGACGGTGGTTCGGGTTGTTAGCTTCATCTTCATGTGTGGTGTTTTAGAGAATCTTTCGGGGTGATGTCAAATTACTGTGGGGTGGTTCTTGAGTTGGAATTTATTTTCCTTTTTAGTTGATTCCTAATTTGTGTTTTTTTTAAACAATGTATTTCAATTCTGAATTTTATTAACGGATTGTTTGGATTAAATTTTTGGATTCAGTTTCTTTATTTTTTTTTGGTTGATTAATGCTTATAAACCCAGGTAAATTGTTCCCAATCAATTAATTATGATACCTGAGCACTTGTACCAGTCTGTGGGGATAATAAATGCCCTTCCGGACATTCCATATATTAGGTTGGGTGCCAGTTCGGATGGAGACTAGATATAGTTCATGTCAAAATGGTATTAGAGCAAGGGTAAGCTCTTTGGGTCTTATTATTTTGGATGTGTCTGGTTAGACAAGAAATAATAATATCAGGGATCAAAGTTATAGATGAGAGTATGGTGCCTACGCAAACCTCTCTTGACATTCCTCAAGTCGCCATGGGTTGTTGTTATTTTTATTTAACTTCACTTTGAGGTTAGAAGTGAGGGCTACAGACTGCACGTGCACATTGGGTGGGGTGGAGTAGTTGTTTATTTCATTGTTGGGATGAGTTTGATATATTTATATTTGATGTTATTGATGATTTTTTTCCAAATATTTTTACTAATGTTTTCTCTTGTGACTTTTGTGTTTTGTAGCTATAAGCCTCACCAGGAAGCTCACATTCACCCATGGGAGGAAGATAGTGAGAGTTTTCACATGCTACTTGATCAAAGGATAGTAAAATCTATGGTCTAGGCTATCCAAGCTCTGGGACATGGATAATATCTTGCTCCTTCTACTTCTCCATCAAGAGAAGATGAGTCTAGTATTAGGAAGGAAAAAAGACCAAGAGTTTTTGAAGAACAAGCCTCCTAACATTCGAGGTGTCCTAGAACCCCATGAATCAGAGGAGTGTCTTGAGAAGATTGATCACATGTTTGAGGTACTTGACACACCTGAGGATGTCAGGGTAAAATTTTCCTAGTTTATGATAGAGGGTCCCAACCATAGGTGGTGGTAATTAGTTCTTCAATTTGGGAAGCATGAGCATATGAGCTGGAAGGACTTCAAGGTTACCTTCAACGACCAGTATTTTCATGTAGTCTTGGCTTATTCTAGTTCATGGGAGTTTATGGCACTCATCTAGGGTGATCATATAGTGATGGAGTATTCCAACTACTTTGCCAATATAGTCCAATATTCACCTAAAATGGTCTCAATGAGTAGAAGAAGGCCTTAAAGTTTGATAATGGTTTTATGTTGGAGATCTATTCCCAGGTGTTCTTTTTTAAGCTGAAGTCCTTTGTGATGGTGCTTGATTGGGATTTTATGGTTGATATTGATAACATAGAAATCTCTCATTTCTCTAAAATGGTATCAGTGATGTGTAGTGGTAGTAAAACTTAGAGTAAAAGGATGTGACAAGAGTAGGGGAATAAGGGATGTGGTAGTTCAAGACATCCTTATAGGATGTTTTCATCTGTAGAGTCAGATGTGAGGTTTGTCATGTGCCACCATTGAGGGAGGATAAGGCACAAACATACTGCATTTACACCTATTATGAGGCCTTGTTATTAGTGTGGAGATATGAGGAACCTATAATGATTTTTCAAGGTGACATGTCCAATATAGAGTGGGTCAGGAACAGTGGATTCTAGGGGAGTGTCAGTTCATCCAGAACCGTCTAAAACAGTGGGATCTCGGTTTGGTGGCCATGGATGTAGGGCTATATCACCTTCTGGTTAGAGACAATTTAGGGGATATTCTTACACAAGAGAACATTCATAAGCATAGATGAGGAATCTCGATGTTCTGGATTAGGCACTAGTGGGATTAGACACAGGGACTTCGACAGTTAGACATACCATTTTGATTTTATGTTCTTTAGTTGTTGTTCTCCTTGAATCTAGTTATATTATTTCTTTTACCTCTACTAATTTTGTGAACCTATTGAATTTGCTGACCGAGATACTGTTTTTTTCATTGGAGTTGGTGAAGCTATTGTGTAAGAAAAAACAAGGTCTCAGGTGCCCATTGTGTGCACTTTCCATGTCAGTGGGTTCTCCAAGACTTTGATATGGAACTTTTCAATGTAATCCTCAATATGGATTGGTTCAAGATGTTTCAAGGACATTTCTATTATTATAGGCTACAGGTGAGTTTCATGTAACCTCATCGGAGTCCTCAAGTATTTCTTGGGGAATGAGATCCTTGATCTAGTCATGTGGGACCTCAACTCCCAGAGTTTGGGGATCTTTTCTTCTAGTTATCATTGCTTTTGGTAGAGGGAGATGGTCATACTCTTGAGGGTGTATTACCACATGTAGTGGATGATTTACCAGAGGTATTTCTAGATGAATTTTCAGGCTTACCCCTAGAGTGGAACGTGGAGTTCTCGATTGATTTGGCATCGGGAACACAACTGATATCTCTTCCCTCATATAGTATGGCTCCCACCATGTTTTGTTAATTAATAATACCGATGGATGATTTAGAATCAAAAGGATTCATTCACCCAAGTGTCTATCCTTGGCATGGTCCTACACTTTTGGCAATGAAGGATGACAGGTCGTTCTGAATGTGCATTTTTATTGGAAGATGAATAATGTAACCATCAAAAAAAACATTCACTGTATAGATTATTTGTTTGATCAATTTATGTGGGAAAATTTGTGCTCAAATATATAACTTCATTCATGTTGCCACAAATTTAGGGTTAGAGAGAAAGATATCTCGAGAAAGTTTTCTAAAGTAGGTATGACCACTTTGAGTACATGGTCATTCCCTTAGGATTGACCAAATCTCTAGTGGTCTTTATGAAACTATTGAATAGTGTGTTCTACCAGTATATTTACTCCTTCATTGAGGGATTCATGGATGACATCTTAGTTTACTCTGGATCCGAGGAAGATCCTGAGGGTCATTTGGGATTGTGTTGGAAAATTTGTAAGATCATCACCTTTATGAAAAGTTGTCTAGGTGCACCTTCTGAATCATGGAAGTAATGTTTTTGGGTCATTTAATTATGAAAAAGGTGGGTTAGGTGAACCTCGAGATGAGAATTTCATTTATTTCATAAAATTAGATGAAGAATGTGTTAGAGATCAGGGGTTTCCTTCGCCTAACAGGTTATTATAGGAATCTTTTTAAGGATTTATCTCATCTTGATTTTCCCCTGACCATGATCTCCAAGAAAGTGCCAAAGTTTGAAAGGGCCCTGGAATGTTAGGCATCCTTTGAGGATTTGATGTTGCTTTTTACTACCACACCTGTGTTGATCTTCCTAAAATCAGGAAAGGGCTATGTTGTGTATTTCAATGCTTCAGTTATGGTTCTCAGGTGCACTCTTTTGTAGAGTGATCACATGGTGGAATATGGCTCTCTCCATCTCTGACCACAAGAAAAGAATTACCGAAACCATGAATTGGAGTTGGAAGTAGTGATACATACTTTAATGACTTAAAATCACTACCTCTTCATGGATAATCTTGTGGTATACTCTGATTATAAGATCATAGACTATATATTCTCATTGAAGGATCATAATCTGTGGAAGCGTCGTTGGGTTGAATATTTATAGGGGTTTAAATTTGATATAATATATACCTGGGAAAGGGTAATCTGGTGGCTAATTCCAAGAGAAGTAATGTACCAATGTAGGATTTAAGGAAGTCTAGTGTTGAGTGGACTCTGATGGGGATTCAATCCCAGATACACATAATGACCAAGGATCACAGAAGAGGTGCATTCTTGGTGAGCATTTATTTGACGCCTTCTTTTTTAGATTTGATTCGGAGAGAGTAGAATAGTGAGGGGCTATGTTAGTGGTTGATGAAATTACATCATACTGGGGAGATGCCTTCTTGTTGGTCTTCTTCTCTTGAGTACATCTTTTTTATAAAGAGTCGTTCGGTGGTGCCATTTTCTCTAAGGAATGTGGTGAAGCAGGATAGCCTCATATCTTAGTGGTAAATTCATCACGATTCTACCAAAATGTATAATATTGTTCTTCGGTAGTTCTGGTGGACGGGTATAAGGCAGGATATAGCTGATTTTGTATCGAGGTGATCTACATGTCAGTAGGTGAAAGCGGACATAAAAGGAACTCACTTTTGTTTTATCCATTACATATTCCTACCTCGATGTGGGAATATGTTTCCATAGATTTCATTGTTTCTTTACCTTTTAAACCTTGGTGGTAAGAATACTATTTGGGTAGAGATTGATCAACTGAAAAAAATTGACCAACTTCATTCCGATTTGAGATATAGTTAAAGTAAATGAGTTGGGTTGATTGTATATTTATGAGGTATTAAGGCTTTATGGTGTGCCATCAGAAGTTTTCTTAGATTGGAAACCCCTTGTTTTACCTCTTAGTTTTGGTAAGTCCTTAAGAAGAATTTGGGGTCACATATTAAGATGAGAACGACATACAATCCTCAAACGAATGGCCATAGAGAGTGGGAAAACCATATTCTGGAAGACATACTCTGTGCATGTGTCATGGACTTCGGTGTTTTATGGGATAGACATTTGGGATTGGTCAAGTTTTCTTATAATAATAGTTACCAATCATTAATTTGAAAGGATCCTTTTGATGTGTTATGTGGTCAGCCATGGCGGTCCCCCCTTTGTAGGGATAAGGTAGGTGAGACCTCACTATAGGGGTTGAGACTTGTGCAGGAGAAATATGAGAAGGTCGAGTTGATCAAGAATTGGTTATTGAAAGCTCAAAGTATCCAGAAATCATATTCTAACTAGAGGTGTTGAGACCTTGAGTTCTCCGTGGTGGATTGGGTATTCTTGAAGGTGGCCCCTCGATTGGGTCATCGTCAATTGGGAATGTAGGAAAGATAACACCATTGTATGTAAGACCTTTTGAGATCACCGAGTGCATTGGAAAGGTAGAATATAGGTTGGATTTTACCTCTCATTTGATATATATTCGTGATGTATTACATGTCTCCCAATTGAAGATGTACAATCAGGATTCATCCCACTTGTTCAATTGGGAATAGTTGAAGATAAATCTTGATTTATGAGTGTTTGAGTAGACAATGAAAATAGTGGATTCCAAATATAAGGTTCTTCGAGGGAATTATATTCAACTAGTTAGGGTCCTTTTTTATAATGGGAATTGTTTAGAAGAGACATGGGGGTAAAATTCATGGGTTGAGCTAGAGTACCCATTCTGGATTTCCAATCAAGCTTCAGGTTGACTTTTTAGGGTGGAAGGTTTTCATGGTGGGGAGAATTTTAACATTCATGTCTTTATTTTAATGTACTTTTCCTCATTTATTATTAACCTATATTTTCCCATTGTATCCCCCTTCAACCCCCCATTTAATTTTGATGAAAATTGGAAATTGTTTGGTGAACAGAACTGGGTGTACGGTTTTGGCTACAAAGTTTACTAAACCATGCAGCCAAACTATGCATATTGTCCTGGTCATAAAAAATATTTTGTTATTCCATGTTTTCCTTTCTAGTATTAACCCAAGTGTTCCCCCTTTTTCCCTCATTCAACCCTTACATCCAAGGAAGGCTCCAAATCTCTATCAAGATATTTTGGAACCCAATTTTTAAGGGGTATTAGTGGTGGAACATCAAGATTATTTAAGAAAGTGATTCATCCTTTGTTTTTAATCCTTTTCCTTAGAATTTCTTCCTTCCTTCTTGAAGTTATAAATGTATAAAAATATGTTATTCATACTTAAGGTATAAGTTTGTGTTTCTTGGTTTAATTTTATGGATTAGGGTTCATTTCCATCCCCTTGTGATGCGGAAGTAGTGCAGTTGACGTTTCACACAATTATTTGTGGGTTTTGACATCTAAGGTTGGTGTTTAGATGTGTAATCATTCTTTGATGAGTTAGATTGCTTTCTTTACATTCCTAGAATGTTTCTTACATATTTTGGGTTTTGAAAAAATTATTTTTGATATAATTGGTTAATCGTTTGATTATAAAGTTTCATTTTTTTCTTCAAATTGGGTATTTTTCATGTGTAACTCATGTGGTATCATTTGAGGTCATTTTATAATATATAAAAAAGGTTTATTATATATTTCTTGAGCTTAAATTTATATTTTAGCGTGGTGTGGTGGTGCATTTTTCATTGAAATTGAGTTTTGAAATGGATTTTGTGTGGAAATCCATGTTTTACATATTGAAATTGTTTTTTTAATTTTAAATGTTTTATTGATTTACACAAAAAGTGAAAAACATGTTGGGTACAATTTCGTCTGTGTATAATTCAGAAATGGTATTCTGACATGAAAATGGTATTTTATAACATCTGTAACTTGGTTGAGTAGAAATAGGGAAACCCAAGTATCTAGGTGGGTGGACTAGGACTATTATGCTAGTGATAAGGTAGTGGTATCATCCCTACTTAACTTAGAATGCTAGAGGATGAAAACACTAACTAAACGTTGATGATGTTTTGGGGACCACTAAGAAATTGGGGGTTTCCCTCCTAGTGTATCATTAACGAGAATAATATTGTTTATGGTTACTTATACACTGAGATACGATGTACCTAGGTCCCCACAACTAGCTTGTTAATAGGGGTGTTCCTGAGACTAGTTCTCATTGGCTATATTGTAGTTACAATCTGCATACAATGTGTTTTGTTTCAAAAATCCGTCACATGTATGTTTTATTTAATTGTGTACCTTCTTTAGATTTTCCCTTCTGAAAACTATTCTCATTAAATGTTTCACCTTTTAGAAATTGTTCTAGTATTTCTTGTCTATACAAACTTTCTTTCTTTTTGTCCATAAATGTTTATCACATGGAATATTTTTTTGACATACTATTGGTATTAGTGTCACACCCTACATAAAACATCGGGTGTAATTAGACCTAATAATGTTTGAAACATGTATGATCAAGGTCCTTAGAGAGAACAATTTGGGTTTTTATCCTCTTTTCTGGGTGCAGTGTTGTAGAGAAGGTTTGGGGCTGATGTCCCCTTTCCAGGTTGTGGTTCAGGAGTGGGACTTACTACCCTTTTTAAGTTGTGGGCCTCTTTGGGTTCTGTATAAAACTATGAATTTCCATTTTTTTATTTTATTAAAGGATTGTATGGATTAAATTTTCATATTCGGTTTATTTATTAATGTTTGTTGTTTACTACTTCTAAACCCATGTAAATCGTTTGCAAACCATTATTTATGATACATGGGCACTTGTACTAGACCATGAGGATATGGAAGACCCTTTAGTCCTTTCCATGGATCGGGTCAGGTGCCTGTTTGGATAGATACTAAACTTGGTTCAAGACATAACCAAAAAACACTCAAAATATCTAAAAACCCCAAAAGCCTTAAAATTCATAAAAAGGCCCAAAATCCCAAAAAAATTATAAAAATGTAAAAGACCCTAAAAACCATGAAAAAACTAAATAAAATATTGTACACCTAAAAAAAATTAAACCCCTAAAAATATTTAAAATGATTAAGCACTAAAAAATATTAAAACACTAAAAATCCTTAAAACCACTAAAAATAATAAAAATACTACAAAAATGAAAAAAATCCCATTAAATTTTAAAAAACCTAAAAATCGTAAAATCTTATATGAAATCATAAAAAAACTGAAAACCTTTAATATCCCTTAAAAATAAAAAATCTATAAAAACCCATAAAACTTTAAAAACCATAGAACCCCTAGAACCGTAAAAGCCTAAAAATCCATAAAAACCCAAAAAACCATTAATTACACCAAAAATACCTATAAACACCAAAAAATGTTAAAAAATTTTAAAAACATTAAATAATATTAACAAACTAAAAAACCATACAACCCCCCAAAAACCACGAAGACCCTAAAAACCCCTAAACACCATAAAAATTCTCAAATACCCTAACAAACATTTTAAATCCCAAAAATGACTAAAAATTCATAAGAAATTAAAAACCCTAGAAATCCTGAAAAACCCTTATAAATCCATAAAAACTAAAAAAAATTAAAATCCATAAAAAAAATGCTTCAAACCTATAAAAACCCTTAAAACCCCATTATACCATAAATACCCTAAAAACCCTAAAATTTTTGAAATCCCATAAAAACACAAAAAACTACTAAATACTCTAAAAATCATTTAGAACACTAAAATTTTAAAAAGACACCGAGAATCCATAAAAACCCCAAGTACCAAAAAAACCCTAAACCCATAAAATGATAAAAACCTAATACCCTAAAACCCTAATCCCCCTAAAATAACAAAAAACCCAAAAAAACCATAAAACTATAAAAAATCCCTAATAATCACCGGAAATATAAAAATCATAAAAAACCATGAAAACCCCTAACAAAACCATAAAAACCAAAAAACACATAAAACCCCTGATAACTAAAAAATGATAAAATCCCTAAAAAACCTAAATGGCCTAAATATTATAAAACTACTAAAAACCTTAAGAAACACTAAAACCCAAAAAACCCAAAAAACCCCACTAAAATCACTAAAAACCTATTAAACACCTAAAATGATGTGAAAATATAAAAAACCTTTAAAACAGATAAAAATCAAGAACCCCTATAATACAAGAAAAGCATAAGAACTGAAAAATCCAAAAAAACAAGAAAAACAACCCCTAAAACCCTAAAACCCGTAAAAATTCTAAAAAATTCCTATCAATCTAAAAATGTAAAAAACCCTGTAAAATCGTAAAAATTTCAAAGAAAACAATAAAAACATAGAAACCTAAAAAACCCCTAAATTTTTTAAAATACTAAAAACCCTAAAAACCCAAAAAAAACCTTTAAAAAACTAAATACCATAAAACCCCAAAAAATTTAAAAAAACCCCTAAAACCCCATACAAACCCAAAAGACCCATAAAGTAATAAAAACCATTTAAACCCCTAAAAACATACAAACAATCTCTAAATAACCTTAAAATTTCTAAAAAATTCAAGAAAACCCTAAAATCCAACGCCCCGCCCCCCCAAAAAAAATCCTTAATAAACCCTAAAACCCCTCAAAATCCGAAAAAACCTAAAAACTCTAAAAATCCTCAAAAGGACCAAAAAATCACTAAAAATGTGGAAAACCCTTAAAACCCTAAAAATCCCTAAGAAAAAATTAGAAAACGAAAAAAACTTAAAACCCCAAAATAACATAAACAAATGAACTAAACTCAATAACTATAAAAACATTAAAAAATTCTAAAAACCCTAACAAACCTAAGAAATCTATAAACCCATATAAACCCTTAAAAACATAAAAACCCCTAAAAAAACCAACAAAACCACTAAAAAATACATAATAATCCCTAAAAACATAAAAATGCATAAAAATCCTAAAAACCTATAAGAAAACCATAAAATCCTAAAATCACTTTAAAACATGAAAACCTAAAAAATTGTTAAAAACTAAAAACTCTAAAATGCCTCAAAATCCCCAAAACCCAAAATCCATTCAAAACATTAAAAATCCTTAAACATCCCTAAAATTATAAAAAACGTTAAAACCATTGAAAACCCTAAGAAAACCTTGACAACCAAAAACACTAAATATCCCAAAAACCCCTAAAAATGATAAAAGTTCAAAAAGTACCTAAAAACACTAAACCCCCTAAAACCATAAAATCCTAACAACAATAAAAACCCAAAAATAGATAAAAAACCCTAAGAAACCAGTAAAAGTAATAAAAATCCTTCAAGACCCTAAAAAGATAAAAAATTCAAAAATCCCTTAAATACCATAAAAACTAAAAAAACCCCTAGACTAAACTAAAACAATAAAAAACAATAAAATCCTAAAAAACCCAACAAACCATTAAAATCTGTAAAAAACATGGAACTATAAAAATCTTGAAGAATCCATAAATATCTCAAGAAACCTTGAAAACCTTCAAAGAAAACCTCAAAAAACTCAAAAACACCTAAAACCCAAAAAAACATTAAAATGCTAAAAACCATATTGACCTAAATCCTTAAAAACTAAAAACCCCATAAAAACATTAAAGAAACCCTAAAACCGAATAAACCCTAAAACCATTAAAAAACCAAAAAACAATTTAATCCCAAAGAACATAATAAAATATAAACGAACATAAAATCCCTAGAAACTCAAACAAAACCTAAAAAATATAAGAAACTATAAAACTGTAAAAACCGGTAAAACCATAAAAATCCATAAATACCATGAAAATAACTAAAACCCTAGAAGCCAATAAAAATCCAAAAATATCCCTAAAAATGTATGAAAACAAAAAAAACCTTAACACCCTAAGAAACCCATAATAACAAAAAACACTTTAAACCCCTAAAAAAGGAAAAAAACAACAAAAATCCTACAACCCTCAAAATAAATAAGGAACCATAAAAAATACAAAAAATCCATAATCCTTCCTAAAGATGTAAAAACCCTGAAAACCATGAAAACCCTTAAGAATGAACTAAATAAACACTTAAAACACTAAAGAACCTAAGAAATTTTATAACCCTAAAAGACCCAAAATACCCTAAAACCATAAAAACCATAAAAACCACTAAATAGATTAAAGATAGTGAAAACCCATAAAACCCTAAAACCCCCACTAAAAACTTGTAAAAGCATTTAAAAGTAAATGAATTTAAAAAAACATAAAAAACCTGAAAACATAAAAAATTATTACCTCCCATAAAAAACAATAAAACCCTAAAAACCCAAAAATTCCCAAAACCCCTAAAAATCCCTAAAACTCCCCAAAACCATAAAACTCTATGAAAGCCTTAAAAACTATAAAAACATAAAAACTTCTAAAAACCATAAAAATACAAAGAAACCCTTTAAAACCTAAAAATACATAAAACCTCAAACCCTCAAAACAATAAAAAACATAACAAACCCTATACATCCTAAAAACCATAAAAACCGTGAAATACCCTAAAAACCTAAAAACCCTTTAAAACCCATAAACACAAAAAATAAACTAAAAACACTAGAAACCCATTAAACCCCTAAAATGGTAAAAAACTATAAAACTCTTAAAACCCCTAAAATATAAAAAACACTAAAAACTCAGTAAAACCATAAAAACACCAAAATACGAAATAACCCAAATACCCCTCAAAATCACAATAAATTATAAAAATCTTAAAAAAATCCCTAAGAACCCCTAAAAACATAAAAAACAATAAAAACCCTAAATCCCCTAAGAAAACATTAAAAATATAAATTTTTAAATCCCCTGTCATACATATAAAATCTATAAACTAAAAACCCTACAAATACCCTAAAAACCAAAAAACCAATAAAATCCATAAAACCCCTAAACCCTTAAAAACCGAAAAACCTATAAAACACCTAAGAAACCACTAAAAATTTAGAGCCATATAAACCCCTAAAATTTTTAAAAACATTATAAATCCATAGAAAACATAACAAAACTCAAGAAGAACCACTACACCCCCAAAGAATACATAAAAACGCAAAATGACTTAAAAACCCAAAAATACCTAAAGACACCCAAAACCATAAAAATCTGAAAAGCCCTAAAAACCCTAAAAACATTGAAAAAACCTAAGAAAACATAAAAATACTAAAAAATAAATAAAACCACTGAAAATAAAAAAAAATATAAAACCACTAAAAACATAAAAACCCTTATAAACCCTAAAAAGCATAAAACCACTAATAACCCTAAAACCCCATAAAACCCATAAAAACCCACCAAAAACTCTAAAACCGCTAAAAAGGTTTAAAAACTCTAATAAAATTAAAAACCGTAAAAAACTCAAAAAAAAAACATAAAAACATAAGTAAATTATAGAGAACCTAAAAACCCTCTAAATTCATAGAAACCCTAAAAACCATAAAAATCCGAAACAAGTGGTAAAACCCCAAAACCCTAACAAACCATAAAAAACCTAAAAAAAATAAAACCCTTATAATCCTAAAAACAATAAAATCCATAAATATAATAAAAACCAAAAAACCCATAAAAACCTTAAAAACCACTAAAATCCATAAAAATTTTAAAAACCTATGTAACATAAAAACTTTTAGAAACACTAAAAACCACTAAAAACCAAAAAAAGGTAAAAATATCCAAAATATCTTTAATCCACTGAAACTCATAAAACCCAAAAAACCAAAAAATACCCACAAAACCATAATATGCATAATAATCCTAAAAAACCATAAAAATCATAAAAAATGAAAATGTACTAAGAAAGAAATAAACATATGAAAAACTACAAATAAATATAAAAACCTAAAAAGTCCTGGGAATGCCTAAAAATCCTAAACACACTTAAAACCACTAAAACCCAAAAACCCCAAATCCATAAAAAACCCTAAAAACATTTCAAACCTCCAAAGCCATATTAAAATACTAAAAATTAGTAAAATATCTAAAAACCATTTGAACCCATAAAAACCTTTTAAAACACTAAAAATCCTTAGAAACCCTAAAATATAAAAAAACTCCAATAACCCAAAAGAACCCAAAAACCCTCAAAACCCTAAAAAGTCTCAAAATCCATTAAAACTATAAATATCCAAAAAAATCATAAAAAATGCCTCAAATTAAAAATACCATAATAAAGCTGAAAACTCAAATAAAACCTTAATATCTAAAACACAAAAAATCCCTAAAAATTCATAAAAATTATATAACACAAAATCCCTTGAAAAATATAAAAACCATAAAACACTAAAAACCATAAAAACCCAAAAAAACATAAAAACCAATAAAACTGAATAAAACCCCTAAAAAGAACTAAAAATGCTAAAAACCATTTAAACCACTCAAAACGTTAAAACCTAAAAAAAATTAAACTGTAAAATAAAAAAATATCTATAACCCCAAACACCACAAAAAACATAAAATCCCTTAAAATACTAAAAATCCATTAAAATACCTAAACACCCTAAAAAACTATATAATCGTTAAAAATCCCTAAAAATTCCAAAAAAAAATAGATGACCCTAAAATCTCTGAAAATCCTTAAGTAAAACCCTAAATCCTAAAAACACTTAAAACCTCTAAAAAACTAAAAATGATAAAAACCATAAAAACACTAAAACCCTAAAAACCCTAAAACCTCTAAAAACATTGAAAACCCAAAAAACCCCAAAAAACCCACTAAAAACACTAATAACCATTTAAATCCCAAAAAAAATATTAATAACTATAAAAACTATTAAAACCCTAAAAAAGAATCCAGGAAACTAAGAAAAACTAAAAAGACCCTATAAACCCTCACACCCCTCAAAATATCTAATACCCCTAAAATCCATTAAAATCAAAAAAAATTCCCAAAATTGAAAAAAAGGATTAAAATACCTTAAACCCCTGAAAATTCCTCAAATAATCTTTAAAACATAAAAATAATTAATTCCACCAAAAACCAAAAAATTTAAAAAAACATAAAATCCCTTAAAATACCCTAAAAACTATAAAATCCATAAAACATTTATAAAACATAGAAACCCTAAAAACAAATAAAAACTATAAAACTCCACTAAAAATGATAAAAACTTTTTAAACATCTAAACACATAAAAATCAATAAAAACCCCTAAAAAACTAAAAACACAAAAAAACTCTAAAAACCCAAAAAATGTAAAAACCCTCAAGATCCCTAAAACCATAATAAACCGTAACATTTATAAAACCCTTAAATATCCCTAAAGAGCTGAAAACCCCCAAAAACCACAAAAAATTTCAGTGAAAATATTAAAAAAATAAATACATTTCAAACTCCAAAAAACCTAAATGATATTAAGAACCATAAACGCCAAAAATCCTTAAATATGTAAAAACCATTAAAATACATAAAATCCCTAAAATTAATTAAAAACACAAAAAAAATCAAAAAAATACCTACAAACATTCAAAACAATAAAAACCATGAAAATCCCTTAGAAATCCATAAAAAATAAAATCAATTTAAACCCACAAAAACCCTAAAAAGGTTAAAACACCCAACAAACCTAAAAACTATACAACCCTTTAAGAACCATAAAACCCCTAAATTAATGAAAAATACTTAAAACAAATTAAAACCCTAAACCACCATAAAATTTAAAAAATATGCAAAACCCTGAAAATTTTGAAATGCTATAAAAATCATTAAAACCCCTAAAAACTAAAATTGAAACACTAAAAACCCAAAAAACCCAAAAAACCCATCAAAATCTAGAAAATCCCGAAAAAATATAAAAGACCTAAAAACCCTTAAAAAAATAAAAAACCCAAGAAACTCAGAAGAACCCTGAGATATATTTAAAAACAAAAAAAATACTAAAAACCCCTAAAAACCTAAATATGCTAAAGAACCTAAAAAATGCTAAAAACCCTAAAAATATTCAAAAATCCTTAAATATCCTAAGAAACCATAAGAATCATCAAAACCCAATAAAAATCACTAAAACATAAAACCCCTAAAAACACAAAAGAACCTTTTGATAACTGTAAAAAACAAAAAAAATTTAAAATCTATATAAACATAAAAGAAGATAAAAACCATAAAAATACAAAAAAAACTACAAACCATATACACCATAAAACCCCAAAAACATAAAAACCCTAAAAACCATAAAACTATAAAAAACACAAAAAATATTACAACACTTTAAATGCATCAAATCACTAAATACTATATAAAACCACAAAAAACATAAAAATAAAAAAAAATATAAAAACCCCAAGAACCATAAAACCCCTAAAAACCAGAACAAAACTCAAAACCAGAAAAAAAAACTTAAAAAATAAAAAAAACATAAAATCCTATAAAATCGATAAAAATCCTTAATTTTTTTAAAAATGATAATAATCAAGAAAATATATAACAATACCATAAAAATCCAAAAACACGTATACACCAAAGAAAACATAAAAACCCTAATAAACCCTAAAAACCCATAACCCCCGCCCATAATCCATAAAAAGAATTAAAATTTTGAAATGGTTATATAAATCCCAAACCCCCCCCCCCTCAAAACCTTCAAAATACCTATGAAGACCATTAAAACCTAAAAACACATAAAACCCTTAAAAACCTAAAAAATCTAGTAAACCTAAAAGATTTTAAAATCAATAATACCACAAAATTGATAAAAATCCTAAGAGCTATAAACACCATAAAACCGATAAAAACCCTAAAAACTACTAAGATTTATAAGAACCTTTTATGAACCTAAAAAATTTTAAAAATTCTAAAAAAATTTAAAACCCCTAAAAAATCAGAAACCCATAAAATAACATAATACCCTTACAACCACCAAGAACCCTAAAAACCATGATATTCCCTATAACCCAAAAAAACAATAAATATCTAAAATTACCATAAAATTTCTAAAAAACAAAACAACCCTAAAATTCCTGAAAACCCCTATGAAAACCATGAAAACCTAAACACAATTAATCTACCTAAAAACATAAAAAGGATAAAAATCGTAAAACCTTGAAAACCCTCAAAATCCAAAAACACCCAAAAAGATAAAACCCCTAAAACCCATAAAAACTAAAAAACCACACTAAAATAGGAAAACCCCTTTAAATACCAAAAAATGTTAAAAAACCTAAAAAAACATTAAAACCGTAAAAAATCAAAAATATATAAAAACCATAAAATTAAAAAAACCCTAAAACACTCAAAATCCATAAAAGACTAAAAAACCATTCAAATATTTTAAAATACCCAAAATACCTAAAAATGTAAAAACCCTAAAAATCAAAAAAACCCCTAAAAATCCTGGAAAATCTAAAAACACTTAATACCCCCATAAATGTAAAACCTCGATCAACTCTAAAAACATTAAAACCCCTCAAAATACTTAATAATCAAAAAAATATTAAAAAACCCAAAAAAATCCCTATAAAACCCTAAAAACGTAAAAGAACCCTAAGAACCATGAAATACACTAATAAATCCATAAAACCCTAAAAACACTTAAAACCCTAAAAACCTAAAATTTCTAAAGACTCAAAAACCCAGAAAAACTGTAAAAACCATAAGACCCTTAAAAACCAAAAAAAGTTAAAATTTTTAAACCCTATAAGAACATTAAAAACCCAAAAAAAATATACAAACACTTTAAACCCCTAAAAACATTATAAAATTATAAAATAGTGAAAACACTCTAAATTTTTTAAAAACCATAAAAACCCAAAAAATAATAAAAATCCTAAAAACCATAAAAAGCCTTAAAACCGCTCAAAATCCATAAAAATACAAAAACCAAAAAAATCATTAAAAGTTCCTAAACATCCCTAAAATGTAAGAAACCAAAAAAACTTTGATAAAACATAAGGAAACCTAAAAAAATAAAAATAATAAACCCATAAAAACATAAAAAATTATAAAGACCCAAAATACACTAAAAATTCCAAAAAAAACTTCTAAAACCCATAAAAATGCATAAAACATAATAACCATCAATGTCTTTAGAAATCCCTAAAAATGCCAAAGAAAAATAAAAAACCCTAAAAACATAACACCCTAAATAAAACCATAAAAACATTACGAAAATAAAACCTATAAAAACCTATAAAATTATACAACCCTAAAAACCCAAAAAATAATAAAACCCAAAAACCAGAAAAAAACATTAAACTCATTAAAACTGAAAAAAAAACCAAAACCACTAGAGGCACTAAAACACTTTTAAACACTTAAATTTTTTAAAAAACACAGAAAAACATTAAAGACCTTAAAAAACTCTATAAAATCTAAAAACAAAAAATACATAATAAAAATAAAAACATAAAAAACGTCAAAACCCTCAAAATCCCCAAATACATTAAAACCCCATAAAAACCTAAAAATCCATAAATATTACTTAAAATTTTTAAACCCCAAAAACTCAAAAACCTGTAAGAAATCATTGAAAACATATCATGACTTAGAACCCTTAAAAAACTAAAAAAACCCTAAAACACTAAAGATATAATAAAACCCTAAAATTGCTAAAATCCATAAACCCCTAAAATAATAATAACCCCAAAACCCTATAAAACACCTGAAAACCTCTAAAAAAAATATAAAAACCCATTAAAAAATAAAAAATTTATAAAAATATAAAAACAATAAAACCAAAAAGACCTAAAAAACCTTAAAACCCAAAGAGACCATAAAAACAATAAAAACTGGAAAAATCCATAAAGGACTCAAAAACCCATAAAATCCTAAAAATATCCTAAAAATACCTAAAAATGTAAAACAATTAAAAACCCCTCGAAATCCATAAGAAAACCATAAAAACATAAAAACACTTAAAACCCCTAAAAATATAAAAAACTCAAAAAACCAATAAAAATCATGAAACCCTTAAAAATTGGTAAAATCCCTAGATACCCTAAAAACAAAAAATGTCCAAAAAATACCTAAAGCATAAAGAAACCTATAAACACTGAAAACTGAAAGAAATATTTAAAAAACATAAAAAGAAATAAAACCCCTAAAAACCTAAAAACACTAAAACCATAAAAATCTATTAACAGACTAAAACAAGTAAACCCTAAAAGAACATAAAAAACCTAAAAACCTATAAAACTATATATGCCCAATAACAAAACTAAAACCTCTTTAATACCCAAAAATCGTTAATAAACTACAAAAAACCTTAAAAAATTTCAAAAGTGAAAAAATTACAATAAATGAAAAAATGAACAAAGCCCTAAACTCCCTAAACTCCCTAACAACCCTCGAAATCCTTCAAAAATCTAAAAACCCATAAAAATAAAAAAAATTCCAGTAAATACCTAAATTCATTAGAAACCCACACTAACCTAAAAACCCTTAAAACAAAACCTGGAAAACCCACAAATACGAGAAATACCTAAAAACTAAAAAATTCTAAAAAACCTAAAAGCCACTTAAAAGGATAAAACCCCATTAAACCCAAAAGATTTCCTACAAATAATAAAAACCCATAAAAATAATTAACAATCCCTACCAATCCCTTAAAATTTCAACTAATTAAAAAATCTTAAAACCCCTTAGAAAACCATTAAAAACTCAAAACACATAAAATAAACTATAAAACCAAATAAAAACAAAAACTGAAAAAGACCATAAAAACCCATGAAAAACATAAAACCCCTAAAAAGAAAAAAATTCCATAAACCCTTAAGAAACCATAAAACACCTAAAACCACAAGAAACTCTAAAACTCATTTAAAAACCTAAAATCATTAAAAAATATATAAAAAACATTAAAACGCCTAAAAATTGAAAAACCACCAAAAAATCCCAAAAAACCAAAAAAACCATCAAAATCCATAAAAATACATAAAAATCCATAAAATATAAAAAACACTAAACTCGTGAGAAACCCAAAGAATTCCTAAAAAACAAAAATAAACATAAAACCATTAAATAACAAAAAAACTCTAAAACCCTTAAAAACCATAGAAGCCATAAATACATCCCCCCTAAAAAATCGTTAAACCATAAAACTTGTAGAACCCCTAAAAACCACTAGAAACATTAAATACCTTTTAAAACCCTAAAAACCTTTGAAAAACTCTAAAAAAAATACCCTAAAAACCCAAAATAATTCCAAAAGATCCCTAAAACCATAAAACCCCCAAAACCCTAAAAACAAATAAAACAGCTCAAAATCCATAAGAACCAAAAAACTATAAAAATCACAAATCATACCAAAAAACCCTTAAAAACATAAAAACACTAAAATCCCTAAAAAGTCCGATGAAAACCTATAAAACCTAAAACACTTAAAACCCCTAGAAAAATAAAAATTCTAAAAACTCTAAAAAACCCTAAAACCCATAAAAACCATAAAACCACTAAAAATTGAAAACCCCATAAAAACCCATAAAAACACTAAAAACCACTAAAATATCTAAAAACCCTTCAAACCCCTAAAAAAGTTAAAAATGTTGAAAGCATTAAAATCCCTAAAAACTCTAAAAATACCCCCTAAAACCCCTAAGAAATGGTAAAACACCAAAAATTTCTAAAATCCCCCCAAATCCATAAAAACCCTAAAAACTGTAAAAATCATAAAAAATCCCAAAAAACACTTAAAAACATAAAAACCAGAAATAACCATAACAATCCTAAAAATCCCTAAAAACCCCTAAAGACCTAAATACCTCTAAAACACCAAAAATCCTTAAGAAAGTCTTAAAAAAATAAGAACAGTTTAACCCCCTAAAAATCGAAATTACACTAAGAACCCTAGAACGCATAGAATCCTAAAAACCCTAAAAACCCTAAAAACCCTTAAAAACATAAAAAACCTAAAAATCCTTAAAAATCCATTAATATACTAAAAAATATACAAAATCCCAGAAAACATTCAAAATAATAGGAACCGTTAAAACCCCTAAAAATCCTTAAATAACTAAAAATAATTTAAACCCCCAAAAAACTTAAAATGGATAAAAACCTGAAACGAATCTAAAAACTATAAGACCCTCTAAGAAACATAAAACCCTTAAAACCTTGAAAAATCCTTTAAACCCATTAAAACTTTAAACCACTAAAAACACTAAAAAAATTTGCAAACCTCTTAAAATATTGAAATACTCTAAATAACATTAATACTCATAAAAACTCAAATAAAAACACAAAAAACCCAAAAAACCCCTTAAACCCTCAAAATATAGAAAACCCCTAAAGAATATAAGAGACCTAAAAACCCCTAAAAAATAAAAACCCTAGAAACTCGAAAATCCTAAGATATCCATAAAAACGAACAATTTCTAAAAACCCCTAAAATACATAAATACACTAATGAACCTAAAAAAGGCTAAAGAGCCTAAAAATATTCAAAACCCTAAATATACTAAGAAACCATAAGAATCATTAAAACCCACTACAAATCATTAGAAACATAAAAAAACCCTAAAAACACTAATGAACCACCAGAAAACATTAAAACATTAAAAACAGTTAAAAGCACTAAAAACATAATAGAATATAAAAACCTTAAAAATACTAAAAAATTCTAAAACCCCTAAAAACCCTTAAACCCCTAAAACCTAAAACCCTAAAAACCCATAAAACAATAAAAACCCACCAAAAACTCTAAAAACACTTTAATTCCATAGAATTATTAAAAACTCTAAACAATCATAAAAATAAAAAAACTATGAAACCCAAAAAAACATAAAATCCCTAAAATCCCTACAAGACACCAAAACCATAAAAATCCCTAAAAAAATAAAAAACTAAAAAATCCTATAAAATTGTTACAAATACCTAAAAACATTTAAAATGCTAAAAACTCTAAAAATACATAACAAATCCTTAAAATGAGAAAAAACACTTAAACACCAAAAAAACCAAAAAACCCTAATAATCCTTAAAAACACATAAAAGCACCCATAATTAAAAAAACCATTAAAATTCTAAAATAGTTCTACAAATCCCAAAAAACATAAAAACCCTCTAAAAACCTTAAAAAGACCTTGGAAAACATTTAAAACCTAAAAACACATAAAAACCAGAAAAACCTAAAAACACTAAAAACCTGAAAAGATTTTAAAATCCATATTACGAAAAAAAATCATAAGAACTCCTATGAACCATAAAAACCAAAAAAACTGATAAAAATCCTATAAACTACTAAACTTTATAAGAACCCTTTCTGCCCCAAAAAATGTTAAAAAAAAATCTAAAATACATTAAAACCCCAAAAAAATCAAAAAACCCATAAAAACATAACACTCTTAAAAACACTAAGAACCCTAAAAACCAGGAAAATCCCTAAAACCCGAAAAAACAATAAATATCGAAAATAACACTAAAATTTCCTAAAAACAAAACTACCCTAAAATTCATAAAAACCCCTAAAAACACATAAAAACTAAAAATCCCACTAAAATAGTAAAACCCATTTAAACCCCAAAAAATGTTTAAAAAACTCAAAAAAACGATAAACCCATAAAAACTCAAAAATCCCTAAAAACCATAAAACTATAAAAACCCTAAAAACTCACAAAATCTGTAAAAGACCTAAAAATCATTCGAATCATTAAAAATCCCCAAAATACGTAAATATGTAAAATCCCAAAAATCCTTGAAAACCCATAAGAAAACCTAAAAGCCCATAAAAATTCATGAAAAAACTA
This sequence comes from Viscum album, assembly GCA_963277665.1. Lineage (NCBI taxonomy): Eukaryota > Viridiplantae > Streptophyta > Magnoliopsida > Santalales > Viscaceae > Viscum > Viscum album. The sequence continues at coordinate 1,304,371,403 of OY728157.1, forward strand.
AAAACACCTAAAACTTATAAAGACTATAAAAAAAACATTAAAAAGCCTCAAAATAACTAAAACCCATAGAATACCATAAAAACATCGAAAAATAACATATAAAACCCTAATAATAAAAAATAACCCTAAAACCTTGAAATACTATAAAAAACCCATAAAATCCTAAGAAGACATAAAACCCTAAAAACCTTAAAATGTTAAAGACCAAAAACCCTAAAAAAAATATAAAAACCATAAAAAAAATAAAAACCATAAAACACAAAAAATCATAAAATGCCTAATCCCTATAAAAACATTAAAAACCAAAAAACTCTTCAAACTCTTTAAACCCTGAAAAACTTTATAAAATTATAAAATAATTAAAATACTCTAAAAATATTAAAAAACCTCAAAACCCAAAAAACTATAAAAATCCTTAAGCCATGAAAAAACCGAAAAAACCCACAATATCTATAAAAACACAAAAACCAAAAAAATCAAAAAAAACCCATAAATCCCTAAAACACAAGAAACTAAAAAAAAGCATGAAAACCCATAAGGAAACCTAAAAACATAAAAAAACAATAAACCCATAAAAACCCTAATAACCATTAATGTCATAATAAAGCCCTAAAAATCCCCAAAGACCTAAAAAACCCAAAAAAACTTAACACCCTTAAGAAAACCTTAAAAACCTAAAGAATATAAAACCTATAAAAACATAAAAAATGACACAACCCAAAAACCCAAAAAATCGTAAAAACAATAAAACCCAAAACCCTGTAAAAAACATAAAACTCATAAAAATCGATAAAAACCCAAAACCACTAAATACCCTGAAAACTCTTTAAACACCTAAAAATGATAAAAACAAAAAAAACCCATAATGATAGTACAAAACTAATAAATCCTAAAAAGAAAAAAATAAAAAAAACACTAAAAACATAAAAACCCTAACAACACACCAAATTCCAAATTACCTTAAAAACCCATAAAAACCAAAAAATTAATAAAATGAACTTAAAATATTTTAAACCCCAAAAAACCAAAAAAACCATTATGAAAGCATTGAAATCCTAACATGACTTAAAACCCCTAAAACCCTAAAAACACCATAAAACCCTAAAGAGACACTAAAAACCCAAAAATTGCTAAAATCTATAAACCCCAAAAAACATAAGAACCCTAAAACCACATAAAAACCCTAAAAACCACTCATAGAAATTTAAAACTTGATTAATAAAATAAATACATCATAATACTCTAAAAACCTTAAAACCAAAAAAATCTCAAAAAACTGTAAAACAAGAAGAGACCATAAAAACCCTAAAAACCAGAAAAATCTATAAAAACTCTAAAAAACATTAAATTTTAAAAAGAACCTAAAAATACCTACAAATGTAACAAAATTAAACACCCTAAAAAACCCTATGAAATCCTTAGAAACATAAAACCACTTAAAACCCTAATAATATAAAAAAACTCTAGAAATCGATAAAATTCACAAAACCCCTAAAAATTTGTAAAATCCCTAAATAAAACAATAAACATAAAAATGTCCAAAAAATACCTAAGTCAAGAAGAACCTTAAAAACTCTGAAAAATAAAGAAAACCATAAAAACCTAAAAAGAAATAAAACCCCTAAACACCTAAAAAACTCTAAAACCATAAAAATCAATTAACACACTAAAACCATAAAACCCCAAATGACCATAAAAACCCTAAAACCCTATAAAACCCAAAACACCCACTATCAATAGTAAAATCTCTTTAATCCCATAAAAACATTAATAAACTATAAATAACCATAAAAAATTAAAAAACTGAAAAACAAATTCCTAAAAACCCAACAAAAGGAACAAAACCTTAAACACCATAACAACCCTCAAAATCCGTCAATACTTTAAAAACCCATAAAAACCCAAATAAATAACTAAAATAATGAGAAAAACAATCAACCCTAAAAAAACAAAAAACAAAACCTTAAAAACCTAGAAATATTTAAAACACCTATAAACTAAACAATTCTGAAAAGACTAAAAACCTTTTAAACCCATAAAACTCCTTAAAACCCTAGAGATTTCATGAAAATCATAAAAACCCATAAAATAATTAACTAGCCCTAAAAATCTATAAAAATTCCAAAAAACTAAAATCCCTTTAAAATCCTTTGAAATCCTTAAAAAACTAAAAACACATAAAATCCTCTAAAACCCCAAAAAACAAAAACTGAAAAAGACCATAAAATTCCATGAAAATCATAAAACCCCAAAAAACCATAAAACCCCTATGAAACCATAAACCCCTAAAACAACTAAAAACTCTAAACCCAATTTAAACCGCAAAAAACATTAATAAAACTCTGAAAAACTTTAAAACGCCTAAAACCACAAAAACCAACACAAAATCCCAAAAATCCCAAAAAACCCAAATACCATCTAAACCTTAAAAATACATTAAAATCCATAAAAATATAAAAATAGTAAAACAATGAAAAACCCTACGAATTCCTTAAAACCCTAAATAAACTTAAAACCATTAATTAAAAATACTCCAAAAACTCTAAAAACCATAGAAACCATAAATGCCCAAACACCCTAATAAGAGTTACAAACAATAAAAACATTAAAACCCCTAAAAACCACTAAAAACGTTAAAACCCTATAAAACCCAAAATAACCTTAAAAACTCTAAAAACCCATAAATACCCAAAAAACCCAAAATAATCATAAAATATCCCCAAAACCATTAAAACACTTAAACCCTAAAAAATACTAATACCAATCAAAATCCCTAAGAACCTAAAAACCATAAAAATCATAAAACATACCAAAACCCCTTAAAAACATAAAAACACTAAAATCCCTGAAAACCTCTATGAAAACCTTTAAAACCTAAAAACACTTAAAAACCCTAGAAAAATGAAAATGTTAGAAAATCTAAAATACCCAAAAACCCATAAATAACCATAAAACCCCTAAAAACTGAAAACCCCATAAAAACCCATAAAAACCCTAAAACCCAATAAAATATCTAAAAACCATTCAAACCCATAAAAACCTTAAAAACTATAAAAGAATTAAAACCCATAAAAACTCAAAAAATACCCCCTACACCCCCAAGAACCGGTAAAGCCCATAAATTTCCTAAAATCACCCAAAATCCAAAAAACCCCTAAAACTATAAAAATAATTAAAAATCCCAAAAACCAATTAAAAACATAAAAACCATAAATAACCATAACAGTCCTAAAAATCCCAAATAACCCCTAAAGACATAAAAACCCCTAAAACCCTAAAAATACCAAATAAATGATTAAAAAATAAAAACACTTCAAACCCTTAAAAACCTAAAAGATGCTAAGAACCCTAAAATGCCAAAAATTTTAAAAATTCAAAAAACCCATAAAATACATAAAACCCCTAAAAATATATAAAAATACTAAAAAATCACCAAAAATCCCTAAAAACATTCAAAACCATCAAAACCATGAAAACCTCTAAGAAATCCTTAAATAACTAAATATAAATTTAACCCCCAAAAAACCTAAAAAGGATAAAATCCATAAACGAACATAAAAACCGTAATACCCTATGAGAACTATAAACCCCATAAAATAATGAAAAATCCTTAAAATCAATTAAAACACTAAACCACCAAAAACAATAAAAAATTGCATAATCCCTTGAAAATTTTGAAATACTCAAAAAAAATTAAACCCCTAAAAACTCAAATAAAACACTAAAAATCCTAAAAACCCCTTTAGACCCTAAAAATCTAGACAACCCCTAAAAAATATAAAATTCCAAAAAACCCCTAAATTCACAAAAACCCTATAAACTCAGAAAAAGCCTAAGTTATCCTTAAAAACAAAAAAAATATTAAAAACCCCTTAAAACCTAAATATACTAAAGAACATAAAAAATCCTAAAGACCCTAAAAATATTAAAAATTATTAAAATATCCTAAGAAACCATAAGAATCATTAAAACCCACTAAAAATCACTAAAAAAAATAAAAATAAAACATTGAAGAACCTTTTGAAAACCTTAAAACCCTAAAACAATAAAACACTCTAAAAATATAAAAGAACATAAAAACCATAAAGAATATTAAAAAATTATAAAAACCCTAAAAACCATAAAATGACAAAAAAATAAACACCCTAGAAAACCTTAAACCTCTAAAAAACCACCAAAAACTCTAAAAACACATTAAACCCATATAATCATTAAAAAAATCTATAAAACCATAAAACCATAAAAAATGAAAAAACTATAAAAACAAAAAGAACCATAAAAACCCTAAAGATCCTATAAAACACTAAAACCATAAAAATCCCTAAAAAATAAAAAACTTTAAAATATTATAAAATCGATAAAAATCCCTAATTTTTTTTAAAAAGATAAAAACCCTGAAATTACATAACAAAACCTTAAAAAGAAAAAAACACTTAATCACCAAATACCTAAAAACCCTAATCAATCCTAATAACCCATAAACCCCCCCACCCCATAATCCATAAATACCATTAAAATACCAAAATGGTTCTAAAAATCACGAAATACATAAAAAACCTCAAAATCTTGAAAATACCTATGAAAACCTTTAAAACCTAAAAACACACAAAACCCTTAAAAACATAAAATCCATATAGACCCTAAAAGATTATAAAATACATAATACCAAAAAATAATAAAAACTCATAACAACCATAAAAACTATAAAAGCCAATAAAAAACCTAAAAAATACTAAAATTTATAGGAACCCTCAAATCCCTTAAAAATATTAAAAAATTCTAAAAAACATTAAAACCACAAAAAAATCAAAAAAACCATAAAGATATATAACCCTTAAAACCACTAGGAACCCTAAAAACCCCAAAAATCCTAAAACCCAAAAAAACAATAAATATCCAAAATAACCCTAAAATTCATGAAAACCCCTAAGAAAACCATGAAAACCTAAAAAAACAGAAACCCCGTAAAAAAATAAAAAGGATAAAAACCATAAGATACCTTGAATACCCTAAAAACCACAGCCAGCCTAAACTAAAAAACCCCTAAAACCCATAAAAACTAAAAAACAAACTAAAACAATAAAATCCCATTAAACCCAATTTTTTTTAAAGAACTCTAAAAAACCATTAAAACCCTTAAAACTCAAAAATCCCTAAAAACCATAAAACTATAAAAACCCTAAAAACATTCAAAATCACTAAAAGACCTTAAAACTATTCAAATCTCTAAAAATACCTAAAATATCTAAAAATTTAAAAATCGTAAAAACCCAAAAAACCCTAAGAAATCCTAAAAAACCTAAAAACACTTAATACCCCTCCCTAAAAAAGTAAAACCCCTAAAAACCTAAAAACCCTTAAAAACCATCAAAATACCTAAAAACCATAAAAACTATAAAACCAAAAAAAACCACCTATAAAACCCATACAACATAAAACAATCCTAAAAAACATGAAATACTCTAATAAACCCTTAAATACCTAAAATAACATAAAACACTCAAAACCTAAAAATTTTAATGACTAAAAAACCCTAATAAATTTTTAAAACCATAAAACCCATAAAACCCTAAAAAACATAAAAATCCTAAACACTATAAAAATATTAAAACCCCAAAAAACCTTAAGAATTCATTAAACCCCAAAAAACTTTATAAAATTATAAAATACTACAAAAACTCTTAAAACGTTAAAAATAATAAAAACCCAAAAAACATAAAAAATCACAAAAACCGTAAAATACCCTAAAACCCCTCAAAATCCATAAAAACACAAAACGAAAAAAATCATAAAAAATACCTACAAATCCATAATATGTAAGAAACAAAAAAACCTTGAAAACCCATAAGGAAACCTCAGAAACTTAAAAAAAACTAAACCCATAAAAACCCTAAAAAATTATAAACACGCTAAAAAACACTAAAACTCAATAAAACCTTAAAAACACTAAAAATACATAAAATCCATAACAACCATAAATGTCCTAAGAAGGCCCTAAAAATCCAAAAAACAAAAAAAACCCTAAAATACATAACACCGTTAAGAAAACATTAATAACCTACAAAATATAAAAATTATAAAATCCTAAAAAATGATACAACCCTAGAAGCCCTTAAAACCCAAAAAACCCTTAAAACATCAAAACCCAAAAACCAGTAAAAAACATAAAACTCAAAAAAAACTGATAAAAACCCAAATCGATAAAAACCCTAAAATCCCTTTAAACCCCTAAAAATGTAAAAATATACAAGAAATCCTTAAATATAGTAAAAATGTAAAAAAACCTAAAAAAATACTAAAAAACAATAAAATTTTAAAAACCCTAACAACCCTAAAATTTCAAAATACCTTAAAACCTCATAAAACCCTAAAAATAAATAAAAAATATATAAAAAATTTTAAACCTCAAACCCCTAAAAACCCTTATGAAATCATTGAAAACTTAATATGACAGAAAACCTCTAAAAACCTTAAAAACCATAAACCCTAAATAGACACTAAAAAACCTAAAATTTCTAAATTCCATAATCCCCTAAAAACTTAAGAACCCTATAAATCCATAAAAACCCTAAACAGCACTAAAAATCTAAAAACCCATTATAAATAAAAATGTTCTATAACTCTAAAAACATTAAAACCAAAAAAATTCAAAAAACCCTAAACCCCAAAAAGACCATAAAACCCCTAAAAACCAGAGAAATCCATAAAAACATTACAATCCATAAAATTCAAAAAATTCATTACAAATACCTAGAAATATAACAACCATAAAAATTCTTGAAAACACATAATAAACCCGTAAAATATTAAATACACTTAAAACCCCTAAAAATATAAAAAACCCTAAAAACCGATAAAATTTATAAACCCCTTTAAAGTTGTAAAAATCCCTAAAATCCATAAAAAACATAAAAATGCCCAAAAAATACATAAAGCATAAAGAACCCCAAAAACCCTTAAAAATGTAAGAAATATATAAAAACCTAAAAAGAAATAAAACCCAAAAAATCCTTAAAAACACTAAAACCATAAAAATCAATTAACACTCTAAAACCATAATACCCTAGAAGACCATAAAAACCCTAAAAACATATAATACCGCAAACACCAACTAACATTACTAAAACCTCTTAATTCTTGCAAAAAATCTAATAAATGATAAATAAACTTAAAAACAATAAAAACTAAACAATAATGAAAACCAACAAAAATAAAAAAAAACCCTAAAAACCCTAAAAACCCTCAAAATCCCCCAAAACTCTGAAAACCCATAAAAATAAAAAAATAAAAAGAAATAACTAAAATTTTAAACAACCCAAAAACCCTAAAATATCATTAAAAACCAAGAAAAACTTAAAACGCCTACAAAACTAAAAAATTCAGAAAATTATAAAAACCCCATAAAACCCTAAAAAATCATAAAACCCTAATGATTTCCTAAAAACATAAAACCCCCTAAAAATAATAAAAAATTCCTAAAATTCCTAAAAATTTCAAAATATTTAAAACCATTCAAAACCCTTAGAAAACCTTAAAATACTAAAAACACATAAATTCCCTGAAAAACCCAAAAAAAACTCAAAAAGGCCATAAAACCCATGAAACTTTAAAACACATAAAAAAAATAAAAAACCTAAAAACCCTAAGAAACCATAAAACACATAAACCCAATAAAAATTCTAAAACCCCTTTAAAACCCAAAAAAACATTAAAATACTTAACAACTCAAAAAACCCCACAAAATCCCAAAAACTTAAAAACCATAAAAATCATTAAAAATACCTAAAAATCAATAAAAATATAAAGAATATTAATACAATGAAAACCCCTAATAATTCCATAAACACCTAAATAAACATTAAACCATTAAATAACAAAAAAACACTAAAAACCTTAAAAAACATCGAAACAATAAGTACAAAAAACACCTATAAATTGTTACGAACCATAAAACATATAAAACCTTTAAAACCCACTACAAAATTTACACCCCTTTAAACCCCTAATAACCATAAAAAACTCTAAAAAATGTAAAAAACTCTAAATAACTCTAAAACCCATAAAAAAACCCCTAAAAACTGAAACACCCATAAAAATCCATAAAAACCCTAAAACCCACTAAAATATCTAAAAACCCTTCAAAACCCTATAAAAATTAAAAACTATAAAATCATTTAAACCCCCAAAAAACTGAATAAATTTCTAAATTCCCCCAAAATTTTTATAAACCCTAAAAATTGTAAAAATCATAAAATATCCCAAAAAACTCTTAAAAACAAAAAACACTAAATAACCATAATAGTCTTAAAAATCCCGGAAAATATCTAAAGACATAAAACCCCTACAAATCATAAAAAACCATGATAAATGATAAAAAATTTAAAAACACTTCAAATCCCTAAAAACATAAAAGACGCTAAGAACCCTAAAACACCTAAAATTCAAAAAACCCTTAAAATAAATAAAAACTCTAAATATCCTTACAAATGAAAAAAAAATTACAAAATATTGTTGTAAACATTCAAAACCATAAAAAACATTAAAACCCCTAAGAAATCTTAAAAAAACAAAAAACAAATTAAACCCCCAAAAAACCAAAAATGATAAAAAAACCGCAAAGAAAACTAAAAAACGTAAGACCCTATAAGAACAAAAAAACCCCAAAACACTAAAAAACTATTAAAACCCATTAATTCTCTAACAATTTCCAAAAACACTAAGAAAGGCATAAACCCTTGAAAATTTTTAAATAATCTAAAAAACATTAAATCCTTTAAAAACTAAAATAAAAAAACTAAAAACTGAAAAAAAACACCTTAAACATTAAAAATATAGATAACAAAAAAAAAGACCTAAAAACCCCTAAATACATAAAAACCCTAGAAACTCAAAAAACCCCTCAGATATCTTTAAAAGTAAACAAATAAAAAACCCTTAAAAACCTAAATAAGATAAAGAACCTAAAATATTATAATGACCCAAAAAATATTTAAAATCCATAAATATCCTAAGAAATCTTAAGAATCATTAAAATCCACTAAAAATCGCTAAAAACATAAAAAACCACTGAAAACACTGAAGGACCTTTCGAAAACCTTAAAACAATAAAAACACCTTAAATATCTAAAAACATAAAAGAAGATAAAAACCTTAAAAACACTAAAAAATTCTAAAAACACTAAAAACCATAAACCTCTAAAATCTAAATACCCTAAAATACATTGTAACTCCGGAAAACCTCCAAAAACTCTAAAAAACGTTAAACCAATAGAAACATTAAAAAACTCTATAAAAACATAAAAACCATAAAACACACTAAAACTATAAAAACCTAAATAACCATAAATACACTAAAAACCGTATGAAACAAAATATTCATAGAAATCCATAAAAAAATAAAATACTATAAAATCAATAAAAATCGATAAAAATATTTAAAAGGAAAAAAACCTGAAAATTCATAACAAAACCTTTAAAATAAAAAACACTTAAACACCCAAAAAATAAAAACACTAATAAACCATTAAAACCAATAACACCACCAATAATCCAAAAAACCATTAAAATCCTAAAATGGTTCTAAAAATATCAAAAAAACATAAAAACCCCTCAAAACCTTAAAAAGATCTAAGAAAATCATTATAACCTAAAAACACATAAAACCCTAAAAATATACAAACACTTAAACCCTAAAAGATTCTAAAATCCATAATACCACAATAATGAGAAAAACTCTTCAGAACCAAAAAACAACAACAAAAACCAATAAAAACCCTAAAACTAGTAAAATTTATAAGAACCCTTTATGCCCCTAAAAATGTTAAAAATCCTAAAAAACAGTAAAACCACAAAAATAAAATAAAAAAACCCCTAAAAAAAATTAAAACCACTAAGACCCGAAAAACCATGAGAATCCCTAAATCCCAAAAAAAACAATAAATATCCAAAATCACCATAATATATTATAAAATCAAAATCACCCTAAAATTCTTGAAGGCCACTAAGAAAACCATAGAAACTTAAAAGCACTTAATCCCCATAAAAACATAAAAAATATAAAAACCATAAAAAACCTTAAAAACCCTAAAAACCATAAACAACCTAAAATTGAAAAACCCCAAAAACCCAATAAAAACTAAAAAACCCACTAAAACTGTAAAAACCCATTAAACCCCAATTTTGGTTAAAAAAATTATAAAAACCCATTGAAACCCTAAAAACTCAAAAATCCCTAAAAATCATAAAACTATAAAAACACTAAAAACCACTAAAAATTTCAAAAAGACCTAAAAACCATTCAAATCTTTAAAACCCCCCAAAATACCTAAAATCATAAAAACCCCAAAAACAATGAAAAACCCTAAAAAACCCTGCAATACCTGGAAACAATTAATACCCCTAAATATTTGAAACCCCTAAAAACTTTAAATACATTAAAAACCCTTAAAATACCTAAAAACCATAAAAACCAAAAAACCCCAAAAAAACCCCTATAAAACCCTAAAAAAATAAAAGAACACAAAACACACTTAAATACTCTAATAAACACTAAAAAAACTAACAACACTTAAAACCCTAAATACCTAAAAATTTTAAAGACCAAAAAACCATAACAAACTGTAAAAACCATAAAACCCATAAAACCCTAAAAACAATAAAATCCTTAAACCCTATAAAAAGATTAAAACAACAAAAAACTCTAAAAACTCTCTAAACCAATAAAAACATTATAAAATTATAAAAAACTGAAAAAACTCTAAATTTTTTAGAAACCATAAAAACACAAAAGACTATAAAACACCTAAAAACCATTAAAACCCCTAAAACCTCTCAAAATCCAAATACTCACAAAAACCCAAAAATATATTAAAAAATACCAACAAATCCCTAAAACACAAGAAACCAAAAAAACCTTGAAAACCAATAAGGAAACTTAAAAAATGTAATAAAAAATAAACCCATAAAAACCAAATAAATTATTAAGACCCTAAATAACACTAAAAACCCAAAAAAATATAAAAACCCAAAAAATGCATAAAAACCTAATAACCATTAATGTCCTAAGAAAGCCCTAAAAATCCCAAAAACATAAAAACCACTAAAAACATAACGCCCTTAACAAAACCTTAAAAACCTAAAGAATATATAACCTATAATAACCAAAAAATTTATACAACCATAAAAACCCTAAAAACCCAACAAACATTAAAAACAATAAAACCCAAAACCAGTAAAAAAATTCAAACTCATAAAATCCAATTAAAACACAAAACCACTAAAACCCAAAAAAACCCTTTACACCCCTAAAAATGTTAAAAAAAAATAGAAAAAACATAATGATATTACAAAACTCAAAAAAAACCTAAAAACACAAAAATACATAAAAACACTAAAAACATAAAAACCATAACAACCCTCAAAATCCCAAAATACCTAAAAACCCCATACTAACCAAAAAATCCATAAAAATTACGTAAATTTTTTTAAACTCAAAAAACCCTAACAACCCTTCTGAAATCATTGATAACCTAACATGACTTAAATATCATAAAAAGCTAAAAAGCCATAAAAACCCTAAAGAAACACTAAAACCTCCAAAATTTATAAAATCCATAAACCCTTAAAACCTTAATAACCCTAAAACCCCATAAAAACCCCTAATCCACAAATAAATACGAGAACCAATTAAAAAATAATTTTTTTTATAAATATCTAAAAACATTAAAACCAAAAATAATCTTAAAAACCCTAAAACCCAAAAAGACCATAAAACCCTAAAACCAGAAAAATCCATTAAAACTCTAAAAACCATAAAATATTAAATTTCCCTAAAAATTCCAACAAATGTAACAACCTTAAAAACCTCGAAAACCATAATAAAACCATAAATACATAAATACACTTAAAACACCTAAAAATATAAAATGCTCTACAAACCTATAAAAATCGTAAAACCCATAAAAAATTAGTAAAATCTCTAAAAACAATAAAAAACAGAAAAATTTATAAAAATACCTAAATAATAAAGAACCCTAAAAACAATGAAAACTTTAAGAAACCCTTAAAAATTTAAAAAGAAATAAAACCCTTAAAAACCTAAAAACACTAAATCCATAAAATTCTATTAACACCCTAAAACCATATAACACTAAAAGACCAGAAAAACCCTAAAATATATAAAACACAAAACACCCACTAACTACACCAAAACCTCTTTAATACCCTTATAACATTAATAAACAACAAATAACCTCAAAAAATTTAAAATTGAAAAAAATTCCTTAAAACCAACAAAAAGATCAAAACCCTAAACACCCTAACAACCCTTAAAATCCTTCAAAACTCTAAAACCCCATACAAATCCAAATATCCCATGAAATTCCTAAAAGAGAAAGAAACCCAAATAACCCTAAAACCCTTAAAACCAAACCATAAAAAATTAAAAATTACTTAAAACACTTAAATACTTAAAAATTATGGAAATCCTAACACCCCCTTAAAACCCTAAAAACCCATAAAACCCAAAATATTTCTAAAAAATCATAAAACACAATTAAAATAAATTAACAAGCTCTAGAAATCCCTAAAAATTTCAAAAAATAAAAAACACTTTATACCCCTTAGAAAACCATAAGAAACTAAAAACACATAAAATACCCTAAATCCTAAAAAACAAAATCTCAAAAAGACCATAAAAACAAATGAAAACCATAAATCCCATAAAACCCATAAAACCCATTTAAAAGGCCTAAATTCTCAAAACCTCCCCAAAATCCCCAAAAAACAAAAAACCATCAAAATCCTTAATAATACCTAAAAACCACTAAAAATATAAAAAATACTAAAACCAAGAAAAACCTAAGAACTACCTAAATACCTAAATATACTTAAAACAATTAAATAAAAAACTATAAAAACCCAAAAAAATTATTGAAACCATAAATACAAATAAACCCCTAAAAAATTATTACAAACACTAAAACCTGTAAAACAATTAAAAACATTAAAAACCCTTTAAAACCATAAATTCCTTTAAAAATCCCTAAAAACCCATAACAACCCTAAAAACCCAAAATAATCCCAAAAGATCCCCAAAACCATAAAAACCCTAAAACCCTAAAAAACACTAAAACATCTAAAATTCCCTAAGAACCTAAAAACCATAAAAAATATAAAAGATACCAAAAAACATGAGAACACAAAAAACCTTGAAAAACCCAACCAAAACTATTAAAACAAAAAAAAACCTTTAAACCCCTAGAAAAATAAAAATGTTAGAAACTCTAAAAAAACCATAAAAACACATTAAAAACCATAAAATCACTGAAAACTGATCCCCCCACCAATCACCCATTAAACCCCTAAAACCACTAAAACATCTAAAAACTCTTCAAACCCCTTAAAATATTAAAAAAATATATAAGAATTAAAACCCCTAAAACTCAAAAAAAAATGCCATAAACCCCCCCAAGAAACTGTATAACCCATAAAAGTCCTAAAATCCCCCCAAATCCTTAAAAATCCTAAAAATTGTAAAAATCATAAAAAAATCACAAAACCCTTAAAAACATATAAACACAAAAAATCCAATGAAACTCTTATTGAAAATTTAAAAATATGAAAACAAATTTAAACCCCTAAAACCCTAAAAATGATAAAAACACATAAAAAGAAGATGAAAACACAAATAATCTAGATACCATAAACCCATAAAATCAATAAAAACCCTAAAACACTAAAAACATAAAAAATATTAAAACCATTTATACCCATAGAAATTTTTAAAAACTCTAAAAAACATTTAAAACAGTAAAAAGTTAAAAAATAAAAAAAACATAAAAATGATAAAACCCTAAAAACCCATTAAACTTTTCAAAATCCCTAAAAAACTGAAAAAACAGAATATCCCAAAAATTATTTAAAAATTACTAAAAACATAGATGTTCCTAAAAACCCTGAATAACCATGTGACAACCTTAATACCTAACAACACATAGAACCCATAAAACACCAAAAATCACAACAAACCCTAAACCCCCCTAAAAACAATAAAATCCCTAAAAACATTAAAAAACTAAAAACCTATAAAAACATCTAAAAACACACTATATTCTCTAATATCCTTTTAAACGCCAAAATACATTAAATATTTATAAAAATATAAAAATGTGTAAAAAGCTCAAAAAACCCTAAAACCCTCAGAATCTCTAAAAGCCCTAAAACCATTGAAATCCTAAAAAATCCCCAAAAAATCCTTAAAAACGTAAAAAACCATACAAACCTAAAAACTCTAAGAAAAAGTTGTAACCCAAAAAAACATAAAACCCATAAAAATCCTAAAAACACTAAAAACTCTCAATACCATAAAACCTAAAAACTCAAAAAAGGCACTAAAAAGAACAGAAAACTTAAAAGCCTCAAAAACCATATAACTCACATAAACCCTCAAAATCCCTAAAAACCTAAAAACCCATAAAATCCCTAAAAAATACATAAAAATCCCAAAAAAATATTACAAAACCCAATAATCCGTGACAAACCATATGAAAACCTTAAAATACAAAAAGACACTTAATCCCCACAAAAATTCTAAAAACCCTAAAAACCCTAAATACCACAAAAACCATAAATAACTGAGAAATCCCGTAAAAACCCTAAAAACCATAAAAATATAAATAAAACTTTTAAAAACCATTTAAACCCTTGAATATGTTAAAAATACTAAAAACCCAAAAACACAAAAAACACTATAAAAATTATAAAACACCTAAAACCCACAAAAACCCCAAAACTCTAAAAATCCCTTAAAACCCTAAAAATAATAAAAGAACACTATAATTCCCTAAAAAGGAAAAACCCATAAATACACTAAAACCCAAAGAAAATCTTGTAATTATAAAAAAAATAAGATCCCTAATACATAGTAAATGTTAATGGTCCTATATATTTAAAAATAATATAAAAACACCCTCAAATCCTAAAACACCTTAAAAATAATAAAAATCCAAAAAAATACATAAAAATACAAAAAAATATCTAAAAATACAATAAAATTAAAACACTCTAAAATCCCTAAAACACCATATGAAAGCAATGAAGACCAAAAAACACTAAAATCTCCAAAATAACCAAATAAACCATAAAACCCCTAAATGGCACTAAAAACCTAAACCCCATAAAAACCATAAAGGACCATATAAATATTAAAAACCATAAAAGCACAAAAAAACCATAAAACCCAGTAAAAAATATAAAAATAATTTAACCCTATAAAAGTATTTAAATGCTCAAAAAAACCTTAAAATGTTAAAAAAAAACTCAAAACCCCCGAAAAATAACAAAAAACCATCAATACACTAAAAAACATAAACAATATTAAAAACCCACCAAATCTCTTAAATCATAAGAAACCCTAAAAACACTGAAGAAAACGTTAATAACCAAAAACACCAAAAACACCCACACCCCCCCAAAATAACTAAAAATGATAAAAACATAAAAACCCATTAAAACAATAAATAACCTAAAATCCCTGAAAACCCTGAAAACCGTAAAAATTCATAAAAGATAACTAAGAATTCCTAAAAACAAAAAAAAACCTAAAAACTATGAAAAAAAATAAAACTTTAAAAACCTAAAAAAAATATACCCCTAAAACCCACCAAAAATGCTAAAACCCCTAAAAGACCTTAAAAACTATAAAAACCCAAAAAAATCTTATAGAACACTATACCAAATAAAACCAAATAAAAACTAAATAAAAGGTGAAACACCCAAAAAACAAAAAAACCATATGAAGTTTAAAACAATAAAAAACACTAAAACACATCTAATTAATAAAAAATATAAAAAATCATAAAAAACAAAAAACAACAAAAAACCTTAAAAACCAAAATTACCTAAAACCACTAAAAATCCTAAAACCCACAAAACCCACAAAACCCCCAAAACCCCCAAAACCATAGGAATCCTAAAAAATACCTCAAAATAACTAAAAATATAAATACCACTAGAACACTGCAAAACCCTATGAAAACAATTAAATTAAAAAAACATGAAATCTACAAAAACATAAAAAATGATACAAACCCAAGGAAAACTATAAAAAAACCAAAAAATGTAAAACTCCTAAAAATTCCCAAAAAATTACTAAAAACATAAAAATGCTAAAATCCTTGAAACCCCTAGGAAAAACAAAAAAAAACCTAAAAACACATAAAACTCATAAATAACTTAAAAATAACAGAAACACTAAATGCCACTAAATACCCAAAATCCCTATAAAACTATAAAATACCTAAAATTTTTAAATAACCCTAAAACTCCATAAAAATAAGAAGAAAAACTAAGTACCTTAAGGACAAAAATAACTAAAAAAGACTATAACCCAAAAATTCATAGAAGTACTAAAAACAATAAAACCACTCAAAATCCATTAAATTCCCAAAAAACAAGAAAAATCCCTAAAAGTTCCTACAGATATAAAAAATATGAAAACACCTGAAACACATAAAAAATAGTAATAACCTAAAAACACAAAAAATCCTTGAAAAACCTAAAAAATGTTAAAAATTTTAAATACCATAAAACCCAAAAAACCCTAAAAACTATAAAACACCTTAAAATATTAAAAAAACCCAAAACACCCCTATAATCACTAAAAACCAAAAACATTGAAAACATTGAAAAACACTATGAAATTTTTAAAACCATAAAAATATAAAAAACATTGAAAACATTGAAAAACACTATGAAACCATAAAAACCATAAAATTTTTAAAACCCTAAAAATTCAAACAACACTAAAAACCCTAAATACCCCAAAAAACCCCTCAAAACAACTAAAACACCTAAATGTCCTAAAACCCCACAAAATTCCATAAAATCAATAAAAATCCCAAATAATGTAAAAAACCTAAAAAAACCTTGAAAACCCTTTAGAAAACCTTTAAAACCTAAAAACATAATACCCCTAAAAACCTAGAATATGTTAAAAACCCAAAAGACTCTAAAAACGATATAACCCCTAAAACCCTAAAAGCACCAAAATAACCAAAATAACCCTAAAAACTCATAATAACCCCAAAACAACTACAAAATATAAATATCCATAGATTCCATAAAAACATTCAAAAACTCTAAAAACCATAAAACACTATAAACTCAAATAACCTCTAAAAACCACAAAAGTAATATAAAAAATAAAACACTAAAATCTAAAAAATAATAAAAACAGAAGAAAACCATGAAACCCAAAAAAACCCCGTGAAAGGCCTAAAAATCCAAAAAAAGTATAAAAACCATTAAAATTCTAAAAAATACTTAAAAATCGACTGATACATAAAAACCCTAAAACCCTTAAAAACACTATAAAAGCCATAAAAACCTAATAAAATAAATCCAAAAAAACCTAAAAACACTAAAAAATATAGAAAACTCTAAAACCCAAAAAACCTAAAATTCCTAAAATCCAAAAATCACTTAAAACCAAAAAAATTCTAAATATTTCAAAGAAAAAATCCCTAAAAACATTAAAAACAAAATAACACTAGAAAACCCTAATACCATATCAAAACATAAAAAACTAACATTAAATATCCTAAAAACCTAAAAATGCTAAAATAGTAAATGACAATAAAAACCCCAAACCCCTAAAATCTATAAAACACCAAAACCCGTAAAAACTCTAAAAACCAATAAAAACTATAAAAACACAAAAATTGATAAAATACTATTAAACACCAAAAATTTTTAAAAGATCTAAAACACCATAAAACCAGTATAATACTCAAAAAACCCCTAAACCCCCCCCCCCCAAAAAAACCAAGAAAATCCTTAATACCCTCAATATTCCAAAAACCCAAAAAATAATAAAAGTTCTAAAAAATCAATAATAAACCTAAAACCCAGACATACTTAAGATAACCATAAACACATAAAAAAACTTAAAACACCTAAAACATAAGAAACAAAAAAATCCATAAAAAACACTACAAACCCCTAAAAATCATAAAACCCCCCAAAAGCATATATATCCCTTAAAATAAAAATAACTTGAAGACTCTACTAAATACTCTAAAATATTGTCTAACCCTGAGAAAATTTAAGAAAAATCCCTAGAAAAATGTAGGTTCACTCCCCCCGAATCTCTCTCTCACACGATGCCTCTCCCATGTATTCCCTTGGATTCTTCTCAGAGCATCATTGATGGATCCTCGCTTCTTCCTAGTTCTTAGCATCAATGTGCTCTGGAAGCGCTCTTAAGACTCCAGATGCTGGTGGATTTCTATCTTCAATTGCTTAAACTTCCCTAAGAGGTGTATTTTCTCAGGCTTCCAGCTTTAGAAGGGGCTTCACTCCTTTGCCAGCGCGTTCAGGATTTGTCAGCTGTGGAGGTTTCACGAACTGTTGTGGTTTCATATCAGATCGATCTAGAAAGTGATGAAGCTGAAAAATTCTTGGTGGTCAGAAACCCTACTTGACCTCAACTATGGATTGGGGTCGATTCTGTAGATATAGGGCCATAGACAGTTCAGTGAGGTCGTGGACCTCAACGGTAGAGAAGGTTGCCTCATTTGCACGTGTTCTGGTCCCATCGATGGTTGGTCTCCTTCTCTAGTTTTCTTCTTTGGATTTTGGTTTCTTCTCTGATGGTACTTCGAATATGGTATATTTCCTCTCCTACGGTGTTGATCATGTGATATTTTGGTGTGCAAGTGGCCCGACGTTTATGCTTTCTATGGTTTAGTGGGTACATGCTTTATCTGATGTTATGTAATTTTTTGCTGGTGGATTGGTTTTTTGGTTGGAATTATCATCTGGTTAGGGGTCTTCTGATTGAGCCTCTGGTTAAAATGCTTCTAGATTTATCTATATTTTTATGATGGAATGGTATTTGATGTGTTAGAATGAGAGATATAGGATATCTGTTGCTTCCCAATTACAAGGTGTGGAAGGATATGTTGGTTGTTGAATAAAGAGGTGTTGGATTCTTCTTGTTGATCGGATAGTATGTGATGTAGCTAATATTTACGAGTTTGGTGTCGGTGGCTCTGCAATAATGGTAGTGGATCTTCTTGGTGTGGACGTGCTGGAGGATGGTGATGCTGGTGGTTTTGTGTTACTAGTGGTTGATGGTGTGGACGTGCTGGAGGATGGTGATGCTGGTGGCTTTGTGTTACTAGTGGTTGATCTTATTGGAAAGGAGGTGATGTATGTTAGTATTGGTGCTGCGGGGTGGTTTCTTCTTGGTTGTGATGTGATGAAGCTGACGTTTTTGGTTTTTGTGTTGATGGTTCTATGCTGCTGGTGGTGGATCTTTTTGGTGAGGAGGTGCGTGATGCTGGAATTTGTGAGATTGGATGCAGGTCGTTGCTTGGTTGTGAGCTATTGGATGTTTGATACTGCTTGGATGGGTAGTGATGAAGCTGCAGTTATTAGTGTTTTTAGTGTCCTCTTGTTGTTTCTTTTTGGGGGGTTTTATTATTTTTTTGGGTTGTTCAGGGTTTTGGGTGTGAGTTGATTGACTTCGCCCCTCCCTGGTTGGTTGTGTCTTTTTTTAATAAATTGGTGGGGGGGGGGGGGGGTCATGAATAGCATGGCCTTATGCCTACAATTCCCTAGAAAAGTTTAAAACACTACCAAAATATAAAATAATTAAAAAATAATAATCCATAAGAACACAAAAAACCCATTAAAAGACTAAAAACCCTACAAACCATAGAAACACTCAAAATCCCTAAAAACCTTAATAACCCTAAAATCCTAAAAAATGAATAAAATCCCTAAAAACATAAAAAATAAAAAAACAAGAAAAACCATAAGAAAACCTTCAAAACCTAAATACACTTAAAACCTCTAAAACCCATAAAAATGCTAAAACCCTCTAAATAGACACTAAAAACCCGAAAACCACAGAACACTAAAAACAATAAATATCTATAAACTTTTTAAAACCATTAAAAATATTCAGAAAATCTACAAAACATTTAAACCCTAAAAACATTTAAAACCCTAAAAATCCAAAAAACCAATGAAACCCTGATAAAACCATAAAACCCCTAAAAATAATCAAAATAACTAAATACCATAAAAACCATTTAAATCCATTAAAATCACAAAAAATACTTAAAACATAAAACGCCCTAAAAACCTTGAGAACCCTTAAGAAAACTACAAAAACCTAAAAACATTTAAAACCCCTAAAATCCTAAGAAACGAAAAATACACCAAACCCCTAAAAATAATAAAAAAATTTATAAAACACCTAAAAATACAAAAAAACCCCTAACACCATAAAAATATAAAAAATATCTAAAAACCCCTAACAAAAAAAAGTAAAAACCCTGAAAACCCCTATAAAACCGTTAAAAACCTAGAAACACTTAGAACTCCTAAAACCCAAAAATGTAAAAAAACCCCGAAAGAAACTATAAAAACCCTAAAAAACAATAGACAATAAAATGACCTAAAAAAATTTAAAACCCAAAAACCTCATAAAACACCTCAAAACACTAGAAACACTAGAACCCCTTTAAACGTACAAAACATTAAGAAACTGTAAAAAACCATAAAATATTAAATTCATAAAAAACAGTAAAAACAAAACAAATACCTTTAAACCCTCAATATTTCTATATACACTAAAAACCCAATAAAATCATAAAAATCCCTAAAAGTCGAAAAAAAACGTAAAAATTCTAAAAACCTTGAAAATACCCAAGAATTCCATAAAAACCAAAAACAAGAAAAAAACTAAAAACCTAATAAACATAAACTAACCAAGAAACCCCTAAAACTCTCAAAATCCAAAAAAACTCAATAAACAATAAAAATCCCAAAAAAATACTTAAAAATACCCAAAAAACTAAAATCTCTAAAACCATAGAAAACCATTAGAAAACCTTAAAAAAACATAAAAACACATAAAACATCAAAAAACATAAAAAAGCTATAAACACTAAAAGCCTAAAAACACCCGAACCCTAAAAACAATAAAAACCCTTAAAACCTATAAAAATAAAAAATTCCATAAAAATCCTAAAACCCATTAAATCTACAAAACCCTTTAAACCCATCAAAACCCCAAAAACCCATAAAAACCCATAAAAACCCAAAAACCCCTAAAAACCCTCAAAATCCCAAAAAACCCTAAAACCCCATAAATGTGTGAAAAAATACATCAAAATGGAAAAACCTCAAACACTAAGAAAGAACCCTCTAAGAAAACAATAAACACCAAAAAACACTTAAAACATATTATATCCAAAGTAACGCTTAAAACTCTAAAACCCCTAAATACACCTAATAACCATAAAACCTTAAAAACCCTAAAACACATAAAACCCCCAAATCCCACTAAAAACAATAATAAATATTCAAACACCAAAAATATTGAAAACTATAAAAAACCATGAAACCCATAAAAAATAGAAAAAACCCTTAAAAGCAAAAAACCAATAAAAACCATAAAACCCCCAACATCCTTAAAATCCTAAGATACCATAAAAATACAAAATAATCCATCAGAATCCAAAAATATATATAAATCTCTCAAAAAAATTAAAATTAGTAAAAACCCCTAACAAAATAAAACCCCCAAAAAAACCCTAAATACCCCAAAAATCCTGAAACCAAAAAATCCCTCAAAATCTCTAAAATCGCTATGAATAATAAAAATCCTAAAAAATCCCTAAAAAAATAACATAAAAAACCTAAAAGCCAATAAAACACCCAAGGAAACCGTAAAAAATAAAAATCACTTAAGACCAATAAAAACCTGTAAAACACTAAAAAGCCTAAAATACCCTAAATACCGTAAAATTCTCTCAAACTCATAAAAACACCAAAAAACCCATAGAAAATTAATTGTCATAATTAACCCCTAAATACACTAAAACCCTTAAAAATTCTAAAAAACTAAAAACATATAATACCCAGAAAAACCATACATACCTTAAAAACCCTAAAAAACCTTAAAACCCTAAAAATCATTAAAAACTAAAAAACACCATAAAAAATCTGAAAAATAGCTAAAAATCTCAAAAATCCTAAAACCCCAGAAACACCTAAAAAGAAAAATAAAACATTAAAAAAACACTTAAACCCAATAAAGAACATAAAAAAACTAAAAACCCTAAAAACCCTAAATACAATAAAACACCTAAAAACCATAAAAACCCTAATACCATAAAAAACCCCTTTAATCCCCTAAATATTTCAAAAAACTACACATACCTTAATGCTCCTTTAAAAATCAAATAAACCCTAAAAACCCAAATAATCCATAAAAACATGAAAATCCTTAAAACCACTCAATGTCCATAAAAACCCAATAAACAATAGAAATCAACAAAAATTCATAAAAATGTAAAAAACCATAAAAATTATGAAAAAAACTTAAAACACTAAAACCCCTAAAAACCAAAAAATGAAAAAAAACCCTAAAACCAATAAAAAGTCTATAAAACCCAAAAACCCTTTAAAAATCATAAATCCTTTAAACCCCTACAAACATAAAAAAAATCTAAAAAATCCTAAAAAAACACAAAAACTCCTAAAACCCCAAAAATAACAATAAGAAAACTTAAAACCCCTAAAAACACTTAAATCCTTCAAAATCCCTAAAATACCAAAAATCCCTAAAAACCAAAAAGAATCCCATCAAATCTATAAAAAGTAAAAAAATCATAAAAATCCTGAAAACCCTTAGAAAAACTAAATATCCCAAAAATACTTAAAACCTCTATAAAACATGAAAATTACTAAAAACCATTAAAATCGTATAAACACTAAAAACTTTAAATCCTATAAAACCATTACAAAAACTAAAAACAATAAGATCCATAATACCCCACTAAAACTCTAAAAACCCATTAAACTGTTAAAAACATGAAAAAAACATTAAAATCCATAAATCCCAAAATCCCTCAAATTACCATAAAAACCATAAAACCCTAAATACCATCAAAATCCCTAAAATCCATAACTACCAATAAAATTATTAAAAAATCCCTAAAAAACATAAAAATTAATAAAAACATAAAAACCATGAAAAACGCAAAGAAAACCTTATAATCCTAAAAACACAAAAAACCCCTAAAAACAAAAAAAAATTATAAAAAACTATAAAACCCTAAAAGATCATAAAACCCCTAAAAACAATAAAAACCTTGAAAAACCTAAAAACTAAAAAAAGTTTTAAAACCCATAAAACCCCTAAAGAAAAAAAAAACTCTTAAAAACCTTTAAACCCTTAAAAATACAAGAAGTTCAAAAAAATATAAAAACACTAAAAATAAAAAGAAAACCCCAAAACTATAAAAACGTATATTATTGAAAACATTAAAGTCCCCCAAGACTCTGAAAACCACAAAATCGTAAACCAACCCAAAAAAATCCATAAAAACCACAAAAACCAAAAAAACCCCAAATAAAACATTCAAAAAACTAAAATCACATAAAACCCAAAAAACCTTAAAAATTCTACAAACCCTAAGACCCTAAAATACCTGAAAAACCCCATAAAATAATAAACACCCTTAATACTAATAAAAATTATAAATAACAATAAAAATTCAAAAAAATATATAAATACCCGAAAACTCAAAAAATTATAAAAAACAATAAAATTTCTTAAAAACTGTAAAAACTAAAAAACCCTAAGAACCTAAAATAACCAAAAAACCCAAAAAAAACTAAAAACCATAAAAACACTAAAAAATCCTAAAAACCATACAAAACATAAAAATATAAAAATTCAAATAATCCCAAAAAAATTAAAAAAATATTATGAACCCTGAAAATCCTTAAGAAGACTATAAAAACCAAAAAACACACAAGAAATCTAAAGGCCTAAAAAGTTAAAAAAACCCTAGAAACCCTAAAAGACCCGAAATCCCTGAAATATCATTTGAAACCCTAAAAACCCAAAAAAACATGAAAACCCTAAAATCCCCTAAAAATACTTAAACACCACTAAAATTATAAAATTACTTTAAATGCTTAAAAACATTAAAAACTATAAAAAATCATAAAACCCCTAAAATCCCCAAAAAACCCTAAAACCCACCAAAAAACCATAAAACCCCACAACCCTTAAAAACCCTCAAAATCAATAAAATCCCAAAGAAACTTAAAAATCATAAAAACCATGAAAATCCTAAAAACCCCAAAAAAACCAATAAACCACAAAAAACTATATGGAAACCTAAAAAACCTTAAAACACACAAAACCCAAAATCCCAGACTACCCCCTAAAAATTTAAAAAACCCTAAAAACCCTAAGAACCATTTCAACACATAAAATGTTTTAAAACATTAGAAAAACTAAAAAATAAAAAAATGATAAAAAAAAAATAAAATTCCATAAAACCCTAAAAAATCCAAATAACCCTCAAAATTACTAAATACTTTAAAAGCCATAAAAATATTTGAAATCCATAAAAATACCTAAAAACATAAAAAACTCAAAAAACCCTAGATACCATAAGAAAACATTCAAAACCAAATAAAACACTAAAATCACCAAAGAACCTTAAAAATTTCTAAAAATGCAAAAAACACAAAAATCCATAAAAACACACAAAAACCATAAAATCCCAAAACCCCATGAAAACCATTAAAACTACAATAAACTATAGAGACACTTAAACCTTGAAAAGCATTAAAAATTCTAAAAAACACTTAAAAACTACACCACCCTAGAACACCTAAATACCCCCAAAACAAAAATCCCAAAAAATCCTAAAAAACAGCAAAATGATTATAAAATCCCTGAAATATAATAAAATTCTTAAAAAATATATAAAAATACCTAAATACATGAAATACCATAAAAATCATAAAAACCACCAAGAAAAACATGATAACCATAAAAAACATAAAATTTCAAAAAACAGAAAAATTCTAAAACCCCAAAGAACCCTATAAATACACTAAATATCCCTAAAAATCAAAAAACGCCAAAAAAAAATAAAAACCCTAAATCCCTTAAAAACTATAAAGCCACTAAAAACTCTAAAACACAATAAAAAGTTAAAAAAAACTTTAAAACCCTTATAACCCTAAAAAAACTGAAAAACTCGAAACAACCAAACAAAACTAAATAACCAAAAAAATTATAAAAACTGTCAAAACTATAAATATCGTAAAACCCATAAATGTCCAAAAAAACTCTAAAAATCCATAATAATGTAAAAAACCCTAAAACCAGAAGAAATCATTAAATATATAAAATCAATGAAACCCCCTAGAAATAAAAAATATGATAAAAAAAACTAAAAAAGAACATAGAAACCCAAAAACTACATGAAACCCATAAATCCCCTAAAAACATAAAACCCCTAAAACTCCATAAAAATATAAAAATCACTAAAAACTCAATAATCCATTTAAACACCTAGAATGGTTAAAAAACATTAAAAAAGTATAAAAATCATAAAAACCCTAAAAACTCCAAAAAACCATAATACAAAAAATCCATTAAACCCTCAAAATCCCACAACACCTTAACAAATAAATATCTTTAAAATCTATAAAAATCCCTAAAAATTGAAATACTCTTAAAAACCCAAAAAACACTTCATAAATACTTAAAAACCTTAAAATACTTAAAACCCCAAATCCATAAAATATGCTAAAAACCTAAAAATACATAAAAACCCCAAAACCTGTAAAAACCATAAATAATATAAAAACATAAAACTCCAAAAACCCCATGAAAACCTTAAAACCAGCAAATACCCTAAAAATAGTAAACCCCAACAAACAATTTAAAATATTAAAACCCCTAAAAATAAACTATAAAAATCATCAAAATCCCTAAAACCCTAAAAACAATAATAGTACTAAAAATTTCCTAAGAAACCCTAAAAACATAAAAAAACTAAAAAAACTAAAAACCCCAAAGAATACTATAAAACCTTAAAAACACTTAAAACCCCTAAAACCCCCAAAATGCTAAAACCCATGAAAACCCCTAAAAAGCATACAAAAATAAAAACCCATAAAAACATAAACAACCTATAAAACCCCTAAATTACCACCAAAAATTCTAAAAAACATTTAAACCCCTAAAAAAATTAAAAACTCTGAAACCCTTAAAAAATAAAAAACCCTAAAACCATAAAACAATGAACTATAAAAAAAATAAATGATCCTAAAAACCATCAAGATTCCTTAAAATCCTAAAATAAATTAAATTTAAAAAAGTACCACAAACACACCTAAGAATTTAAAAAACTGTAAAAATCATTGAAGCCTTGATGAAAACACTAAAAAACTAAAAAAAATTAAAAACCATAAAAACTCAGGAAAAACTATAACCTTAAAAACCCAAAAACCCCTAAAAACCATAATAACCCTTGAAAATATTAAAAAAATACTAAAAACCTACGAAATGATAAAAAAAACCTATAATAACTCTTATGACCATTAAAACACCTTAATCTTTAAAAACAATAAAAACCATAATAAGCATAAAAAAATAAAAAAACCCTAAAACCCATAAAATCCATAAGAGCCTAATATACCTAAAAACCATGAAAATTCTCAAAAACTATTACAACGATAAACCTCCTAAAAGGGTCCTAAAATCACAAAAAATGTAAAAAACCATAAAAACGTTGAAAACCCCAATGAAAACAATAAAAATCTAAAAACACTTTAAACCCCTATTGAGTGAATAAATCCCTAAAACCATAAAAACCATAAAAATCACTAAAAATCATTAAAAGCCCCTAAAATACCTAAAAAAACCACTAAAAACTATTAAAACCATCTGTACCCCAAAAAACATTAAAAAATAATTAAAAACCATAGATCATATAAAAATTTATAAAAAAC
The DNA here is from genome assembly GCA_963277665.1 of Viscum album. Classification (NCBI taxonomy): domain Eukaryota; kingdom Viridiplantae; phylum Streptophyta; class Magnoliopsida; order Santalales; family Viscaceae; genus Viscum; species Viscum album. The sequence continues at coordinate 1,304,398,247 of OY728157.1, forward strand.
CTATAATAAAAATACCCTAAAAACCCTAAAAAACTAAAATCCATAAAACACCTCAAAATCTCTAAAAATATTTAAAAACCACAAAATCCTAAAAAATCCCTAAAAATCCAGAAAAACCTAAAAAAACCCCAAAATACTCGAAAAACCCTAAGATAAAATTAAAAACATAAAAACAATTAAAACCCCGAAAATCCAAAGAAACATCTAAAACCCTAAAACCCAATAAAAATTTATAAAATTATAAATACAATAAAAACCAATAAAACCAATTTAAAACCCTAACACCATGACATCCCAAAAAATCACTAAAAATATAAACACCCATATAAACAAAAAAAGGTGAAAACTCTAAAATACATAAATATCCAATATTTTTTTTCAGAAAACCCAAAATATACAAAAATCATTAAAACATTTTAAACCCCCAAAAATTCCAAAAAACCCTAAAAACAATAAAACCAAAAATTCCATGAAATAATAAAAAATTCAAAATTCCCTAAAAACACAAAAAAACCAAACAACAATATAACCCATAAAACTACTAAAAACACTAAAAACCCTAAAACCCCTAAACACCAAAAAACACAAAAAAACCCTAAAAACAAAAATACCCCTCAACACTATAAAAACCCCCAAAAACACTTAAAATACACAAAAACCAACAAAAACATGTAAAAACAATATAAACCCATAAAATCATAAAAAAACAAAAAAAATCTAAAACTATTTAAACACCAAAAAATGTTAAAATATTTTAAAAACCGTATAACCCAAAAATACCCTAACCCCCCTAGCATAAAAAATCCTAAAAACCATAAACCCCTAAAAATCATGAAAACCGAAAAATATCACTAAAATCCTTATAAATTAATAAAAACCCTAAAAATGAAAAAACCCTACAACACTGAAAAACCCAAGGAAAACATTATAAACCTAAAAACACTTATAACTAATAAAAACCTAAAAATATTTAAAACCCCAAATTACTCAAAAAACTATTATACAACTAATAACTATAATCACCCTAATAATTTGAAAAAAAATCCTGAACCCCTATAATAGCATGAAAACCCACTGTAACTCTAAGAACCCTTTAACCAATTAAAAACAAAAATAACACAAAAATTATTAAAAACCCTTAAAAATCATAAAAATAAAAAACCCCAAATTCCTAGAAACACTAAAAACCATAGATACCATAAAAATCCTAAAATCCCCAAAAAAAAACCAACAAAAATAAAAATGTCTAACAAAATGCCAAAAAATGTAAAAAATGTTAATTTTTTTAAAAACACTAAAAAACCTAAGAAAACCATACAAATATAAAAAAACATTATACCCCTAAAAACCTAAAAATAGATACAACCCCAAACACCCTAAAAAGACTCTAAAAACCATAAAACCCCTAAAAATTCTTAAATTCCTTAAAAAACTAAAAAAATTCAACGAACCCATAGAAACCCTAAAAACCAAAAAAACACTAAAAACCAATTAATCCCCATTACATTTTTAAAACTCTAAAAAACATAAAAACCCTTTAAAAATAAAAATAAAACCATAAAAACCCACAAAACCCCCCAAGAAAACACCTAAAACCTTAAAAATCTCAAAATAAAAAACCCCCTAAAAACATAAAAATCATTAAAATGCGTGAAAATATATAAGAATGTAAAAAACACTACAAAACATGAAAACCCATAGAAAACCCTAATAAATTTACAAACAATTAAAAACTGTTAAATATTAAAAAAACTAAAAACCACTAAAATCCCTTAAAAATCGTAAGAACACTAAAATATTAAAAACCATGAAAAACCCAAAAAACACGTAAAACCTACAAAAAATCGAAAATCCATTAAACACATAATTTTTTTAAAAACTATGAGAAAGTCTAAAAAAAAATAAAAAAGAAACTTATACACCCTAAAAAATAATAATAACGCAAAAGAAAACTACAAACCCTAAAAATCTCTAAAACCCTAGAAAGTCCTAAAAATCCTGAAAATGTGAAATAAGATAAACACCATTGAAAACAATAAGATAACCCTAAAACCAAAAAAAACACATAAAATCACTAAAAAACTCAAAAACACAAAATTATAAAAATCCTAAAAACCAAAAAAACCCCTAAAAATAGTCAAGACCCCTCAAAACCCTAAAAACCAATAATAATCCTAAAAAATCCGAAAAATCCATAAAACAAAATACCCTAAAAACCTTGAAAAACTGTACAAAAATATTAAAAACCAAAAATCACATAAAAAACATAGAAAACCAAAAAACATTGAAAACATGAAATAAAAACCCAAAAATCCTTGAACACCCTAAAAGCCCCAAACCATAAAAACCAAAAAAAACTATAAGAAACCTAAATCCCCCCCAAAAAATAAAAACTACTAAAAATAATAAAAACCCTTTAAAACCCTAAAATCATTATAAACTCTAAATAACCTTAAAACCCCTAAAAACACAAAAAATGTAAAACAAAAAACCCTAAAAACCCTCAAAATCTAAAACACACCCAAAAAAACATAAATTAAAAAAACCCAAAAAATACATAAAAACATCAAAAAACCATAAAATCCTCATTGTGGTATGTTTTTTCTGGTGGTGAATTGTTGTGGTGGTTTTAAGTGGTGCTGTTGGTGCTAATGGTTGTTTTTTTTGCTGGTTGTTGTTTGGAGGGGAGGTTCTAGATGCTGGTTTTTTGAGTTTGGATGCTGGTCATTGGTTAGCTGTGAGCTACTGGATGTTGGTTGATGCTGGATGACGGTGGTGGTTGCTTGGTAGTGGGGTTTTTTCCCCTTTTTTCCTTTTCTTTTTTGATTTTTTGATTTTTTTACGTGAGTTGTAAGGGGTTTTCGGGTATGGTTCGTTTGAACCCTCCCCTCCCTTGTCTGCTTTGTCTCTTTTTTTGCTAATAAATTTGGGGGGGCTGGTAATAGCCCGAACCTCTAATCTTCCTTGACCTAAAATCCTCAAACAACCCTAAAAAACCGTAAAACCATAAAACAACTAAAATTAAAGACACCTAAAATGATAAAACCCCAAAAAACAATAAACAAAATAAAATCCCTAAAAACTATAAAGCCTCTAAAAACCATTAAAATCCATAAAACCCCATAAAACCCTAAAAACCCACTAAAAACACTAAAACCCTTTAAACCCATAAAAATGTTAAAAAAACTCTAAAACCCATTAAAAACATAAAAAATAAAAAAACCATAAAACCCAAATAATCTATAAAAACGAAAGAACCCAAATACCCACAAAATCCCTAAAATACCTAAAATCATTAACATTCCTAAAAAAATCCCATATAATTTAAAAAACACTATAAACACTACCAGCCCCCTAATAAAACCTTAAAAACATAAAACACTTAAAACCCCTTAAAACCATACAAATGTTAAAAAGCCTAAAAACATAAACCCCCCTAAAAACCCTAAAGAACATAAAATACATAAAAACCATTACCCCCTAAAAATCCCATAAAAACCAATAAAACCCCCTAAAAACCCATTAACACATGTAAAAATTAAAAACTTTTAAAACCTTAAAACCCAAAAATAGGAAAAAATCCCTAAACCGCCAAAAACCTAACAAACCCCAAAAACCAAAACCCCCCAAATATCATTAAAATCTATAAAACTACTAAAACCTTTAATAATTCTGTAAAATCCTCAAAAAATAATTAAAAATTTAAAAACCAATAGAAACCCTGAAAACACATAAGAAACCTTGAAAGCCTAAAAAAAATTGAACCCTTAAATTCCAAAACAGGATAACAACCCTATGTGCCTCTAAAAAACCCTAAATACCCTAAAAAATTAAAAACCATAAAATTATAAATATCCCAGAAAACATTAAAAACACTTTAAAACATAGAAAAAAATCCCCTAAAAAGCTAAAATCACTAAAAGGCTCAAACAAGACGCCTAAAAACAAAAAAAACCCACAACCAAAAAATCCCCTAAAAAACCATTAAAATCCATAAAACCCAAATAAACTTTAAATATCCTAAAATTCACTAAAAATGCTAAAAAATATAAAATACCTTAAAACATCAGAAAAACCCAAGGAAAAACCTAAAAACCTAAAAAAATATAAAACCCCAAAATAATAAAAAACCTTTAAGAAACACTAAAAACCTAAAACTATAAAAACCATATAGGCCATTATGAACCTTAAAAATCATAAAAAAACCATAAATCCATAAAAACCAAATAAAAAATGTAAATGCCATTTAAACTCCTAAAACATTTAGAAACTCTAAAAAACATCAAAACCCTAAATTTTTTAAAAAACTCTAAAACCAAATAAAACCATAAAACCAAATAAAACCATAAAACCCTAAAACCCTTTAAAACGGAATAAATCATCAATGTCCTTAAAAATCCTAAAAATGAATAAGAAACTTAAAAATTCCCTAAAAGTCCCAAAAAAGATAAAAACCCTTAAAACCCTTAAAAACATAAAACCCTTTAAACCCTGATAAATCCTTAATAATATAAAGGATATTAAAACACTTAAAAACATAAAAACATAAAAAACCCCTTAAAAACCTAAAAATTTATTAAGAAACTAAAAACCATAAATACACTAAAACCTTAAAAAACATTAAACCCCCATAAAAAATCTAATCGGTTCTATAAAATATAAAAAAACACTAAAACCCTAAAAATAATAAAAAAAACACAAAAAAATCATAAAAGTAATAAAAAAATTCAAAAACCCTAAAACACCAAAAAACCTTGTAAAACCCCTAAAAATACTCAAAATCACAAAAAAAAAATAAAAACATACAAAACCATAAAAATAATTCGTAAAATAAAAAACCCAAGATCCCTAAAAACACTAATGAAACCTTAAAAACCAAATACAATCAAAACCAAAAACCCTAAACATTATAAAATTCCTAAATACAAAAAAAACCCTAAATGCCTATAAAACCTCTAAAAACCCCACCAAAAAATATAAAACACCTTTAAACACATAAAAAAGATAAAAAAAACTATAAAAATTCATAAAAACACTAAAAAATTAAAAAACCCTAAAAACCCTACAACCCTAAAATCTGCTAAAAAAATAAAATACTATAAAATATTATAAAAGCCATAAATATCCGTAAAGATGTAAAAATACTTAAAACCCCTAGAAAACCCTTCAAAAACCATAAATATCTATAGACACATAAACCAAAAAAACTATGAAATTATGAAAACAATAAAATCCATAAAAATGCATATTAACCCTAAAACCCCATAAAAATACTGGAAACCCATAAAAACCCAAAAAGCCCTCTAATAACTATAAAAAACATTTAGCCCCTAAAAAGTTTTTAAAAAAATTTAAAACCCCTAAAAATTAACATAACTCTAAAACCCTAAAAACCTTTAAAATCCAAAAAACATTAAAAACGTACAAACCATCAAAATCCATAAGAACCCCAAAATGCATAAAATTCCAAAAAGTTTCATAAAAATACCTAAAAAGGGTAAAAACCCTGAAAAACACAAACAAAACTCTATGAAATCTTAAAAAACCTAAAAACACATATATCCCCTAAAAATTAAAAACATTCAAACCCTGTAAATAACCTAAGAATTTCTAAAATCACTAATAACAATAAAACCCCGTAATTTCTTAAGAACCGTAAAAACCCTAAAAACTACTAAAAACTCACAAATCCCTTTAAACCCCTAAAAACGTTAAAATATTGTAAAAAAAATTAAGTCCCGAAAAACTAAAAACACACTCAAAAGCTCCATAATACCTCTAAAAGCACAAAAAAGCCCAAAAAACCCTCAAAATCTCTAAAACCATAAAAAACCTAAAGAGACCTAAAATTATATACAAACATAAAAACCCTAAAACCTAGAAAACCCGTAAGAAAACAATAAAAACCTAAAAACACATAAACCCAAAAAACCTAAAAATGATGAAAACCCAAAAAAAACACTTAAAAAACCTTATAAGCCTAAAACCCTAAAACCACTAAAACCCATAAAAACCCTTAAAACCCATAAAAACCATAAAACCCACCAAAATTCTAGAGATTATGTAAACCATAAAATCATTAAAGAAATATAAAAAATCACGGAACCCCTAAAATACTAAAAAATTACTATAAACCCCAAAAACCCCAAAAACCCAAAATAAAACTATAAAATCCCTAAAAACCCAAAAAAAACCGTAAAATGCTCCAAATCTCTAAAAACCTTAAAACACCATAAAAATATTAAAAATACCTAAAAACCATAATAATTAAAAAACCTAAAAATATTTAAAATCATAGGAAACCCTAAAAACAGTTACTCCCCTAAAACTCTAAAAATGATAAAAACAATAAAAACCCAAAAACCCAAAAACCCTAAAAATCCTAAAATCATTTAAAACCATAAAACCCCCTAAAAACCCAAATAACTACAAAAATTTTAAAAACACTTTAAACCCCTAATAATATTAAAAAACTCTAAAACATTAAAAACCCTAAAACAAAAAAGAACTAAAAAATAAAACACACTATAAAAACCATAAAAAAAATAAAAATCCAAAAAAATCCTTAAAGTTCCTAAATATGTAAAAAAAACCATGAAAACCCGTATGATATACCAAAAAACCTAAATATCTTAAAACCATACAAATAAAAAATCCCAAAAAACCCTAAAACCCCTTATACCCACTAAAAAACATAAAACTAGCTAAACCCCCTAAAAACAATAAAAAACACTAAGAACCCTAGAAATTCAAAAAACTATAAAACCCCTTTTAACTGCTAAAAATGTTGAAAAAACTCTAAAAACATTAAGGACCCTAAAAACTCAAACAACCCCAAAAACTCAAAAAAACCATAAAACCAAAAAAAACATCAAAATCCATACAAACACGAAAAATACATAAAAATACAAAAAAATCCCTAATATTTTCTGGAAAATTATAAAACCCAATAGACCTAGAAAAAACCCTAAGAAAACCATAAAAACCAAAAAAACACATAATACCACTAAAAACCTAAAAAATGACAAAAACACTAAACACCCAAAAAGATCATAAAAGCCCCTAAACCCCATAAAAATCCCTAAAAACGAAAAACCCATAAAAAACTAAAAACCCTAAAAACCACTAATACTATAAAACCCATCAAATCCTTGAAATGTTAAAAACTCTGAAAAACAAAAAAAAACCATAAAAAAAAGAAACCATAAAATAAAATAAAAAATACATCAACACCCAAAAAAGTCTAAAATATTTAGAAACCATAAAGACACAGAAATCCAAAAAAACCAAAAAAACCCTTAACAATCATTAAAATGTCCTAAAAATTCCAGAAAAACCAAAAACCATAAAAACCCCTAAAAAACTTAAGAAAACCTTAAAACCTGGAAACAATTAAAAACCCTAACAAATAGAGAAACACAAAAAACCTTAAAAACCCCAAAACCCTAAAAACTATAAAACCAATACAATCAATAGAAAACCTAAAAACACATAAATTCAACTAAAAACTCTAAAAAATATGAAAACCCATTAACCCTTAAAAAATGATAATAACTCTAAAAACCCTAGAAACGGAAAGAACTGAAAAAATCATAAAACCCTAAAAACCAGAAATAGAATGAAAATATAAAAAACCAAAAAACCCTGAAAATCCTTAAAATCAATAAAACCCATAAAAACCTAAAAATAAAAATACCCTAAAATTTTAAAATTCATAACAACCCTAAAAAATAAGTATACATTAAAAACCTAAAATAAAATTTAAAATGCTAAATCCTAAAAAAATGTTAAAAAGCCTAAATTTGCTAAAAATACATAAAACCCATAAGAACCACTAAAAACTAAAATGAACCATAAAGACCCATAAACACCCTAAAAACAACATGAAAACTCTAAAAACTATTACAACCCCTAAACAAATTAAAACACATAAAAACTCAAAAATAATCACCCAAAAAATCCAAATATAAAATAAAAAACCGAAAAACCATAAAAATCCAACAAGCCCCAAAAATATCTAAAATCCATAAAACTCCAAAAAAATACCTAAAAACACCAAAAAATACCAACAAAATATAAAACCATAAAAACCCTAAGAACCCCTATGAAAACCATAATCACCTAAAATACTTAAAAACCCTAAAAAACCTAAAAAACAAAAACCCCATAATATCCCAAAAAATTGAAAAAAACATAAAAGCACCTAAAAACCATAAAACCTATTAAAACCCTAAAAAACTAAAAACCCAAAAAACACCTAACAACCCTAAAAACCATAATAACCCCCAAAATACATAAAAATTCTAAAAATGGTTAAAATCTTAAAGAAACTGCAAAAATCCGTAAAAACGTAAGAAAACCAAAAAAAATGAAAATATATATGTAAAAGATAAAAACCTAAAAATGGATAAAACTGCAGAAAACTTGTAAAATACTAAAAACCCAAAAATTCCTTAAAAGTTGAAAATCGTTAAAACAATAAAAAAAACCCAAAAATCAACAAATACTCCTAAAGTCTCATAAAAACTCTAAATGTTACTAAAAAAACCGAAAACCCTTTAATCCCCTATAACCATTAAATAATCAAAAATCCATTAAAAAAATCAAAAACCCCAAAAATGTAAAAAAATTCTTAAACCCCATAAAAGAATAAAAAACCTCAAAATCCCTATAACCTTAAAATACAAAAAAAATCCCAAAAAAATCATAAAATTAAATAAAAATGTAAAAAGACCTAAAAGTCTTCAAAAAATCAAAGAAATCTCTAAAAACTAAAAAACACTTATGACCCATAAAATCCTAAAAACAATAAAAACTCTAAAGCCACCTAAAAAACCTAAAAACCATTAACAATTTAAAAAACACAGAAATCCCATTAGAATACTAAAAATCACTAAAAACTCTAAAATCCCTTGAAACACTTATAAAAGCTAGAAAACACTAAGAAACCTTAAAACAGATAAAAAGAAACATGTCCCCTAAAAAACCTAAAAGGCACTAAATCCATAAAAACCAATTAACTCCCTAAAAACATATAACACAAAAAGACCAGAAAACCACTAAAAACCTATAAAACCCAAAACAACCACTAACTACACCAAAACCTCTTCAATCCCCTAATAATGTCAATAAATTATAATTAACCTTAAAAAATTTAAAACTGAAAAAAATTCCTAAAAATAAACAAAATGAAAAAAACCCAAAACAACCTAACAACCCTCAAAATCCATCAAAACTCTAAAACCCAATAAAAATCCAAAAATCCCAAGAACTACCTAAATGTGAATGAAACCCAAACAACCCTAAAAACCCTTAAAACAAAACAATAAAAAATTAAAGATTACTTAAAACGCCTAAAAACTAAAAAATTATGGAAAGCCTAACACCCCCTTAAAACCCTAAAAATCATAAAACCCTAATGATTTCCTAAAAATCATAAAACCCCATTAAAATAATTAAAAAGCTCTAAAAATCCCTAAAAATTTCGAAAAATTAAAAACCCTTTAAACCCCTTAGAAATCCTTAAAAAATAAAAACACATAAAATACCCTAAAAACCTAAAAAACAAAACTCAAAAAGACCATAAAAATAAATGAAAACCATAAAACCCATAAAACCCATAAAAACCATTTAAAAGGCCTAAAAACTCAAAACCTCCCCAAAATGCCCAAAAAACAAAAAAACCATCAAAATCCTTAAAAATGCCTAAAAATCTCTAAAAATATATAAAACACTAAAATCAAGGAAAACCGTAAGAATTCCTTAAATACCTAAATAAAATTAAAACTATTAAATAACAAACAAACACTAAAAACCCAAAAAACCATCGAAACATTAAATACAAAAAAAACTCATAAAATTGTTACAATCCCTAAAACATGTAAAACCACTAAAAACATTAAAAACCCTTTAAACCCCTAAATGCCTCTAAAAAAACTCTAAAAACCCCTAAAACCCCTATAAAGCCCAAAAAAATCCCAAAATATCCCCAAAACCATAAAAACCCTAAAATTATAAAAAACACTAAAAACACAAAAAACCCATAAGAACCTAAAAACCTTAAAAACTATAAAAGATACCAAAAAACATAAAAACACAACAATCATGGAAATCCCCAACAAAAATCATTAAAACAAAAAAACAAAAAAAACCCCTAGAAATTTTTTTTAGAAGCTCTAAAAAACCCTAAAACACATAAAATCCCATAAAATCCCTAAAAACCGACCCTCCCCAAAAAAACCCATAAAACCCATAAAACCACTAAAAGATCTAAAAACCCTTTAAAGCCATAAAAAAAATTAAAAACTATAAAATAAATAAAACCCCTAAAACTCAAAAAATACCCAATAAACCCTCCAAGATCCGGTAGAACCCCTAAAATTTAAAAAATCCCCCATATCCTTAAAAATCATAACAACTTGAAAAATCACAAAAAATCACAAAAAAACCCTTAAATACATAAAAAATACTAAACATCCGAAAAAACCCTAATAAAACTTCAAAAATATAAAAACAATTTAAAACCCCTAAAAACTGAAAAATGCTAAAAACACATAAAAAGAACATAAAAACACAAAACATCTAGACATCATAAACCGATAAAAGTAATAAAAACCCTAAAACCCTAAAAACATAAAAAACATTAAAACCCTCTAAACCCTTCCAAAATGTTAACAACTCAAAAAAAAATTTAAACCCTACAAAAATTAAAAAACCCAAAAAACCATAAAAATGTTAAAACCATAAAAAACCCTAAAACTATTCAAAATAACTAAAAAACATAAATAACATAAAATCACAAAAATTACCTAAAAATCACTAAAAACATAGATGTTCCTAAAAACTGTGAATAACCATGAGACAACCTTAAAACCTAACAACACATAAAACCCATAAAACACCAAAAAACATAAAAACCCCTAAAAACCCATAAAACCACAAAACCCCTAAAAACAATAAAATCCCTAAAACCTTTAAAAATAAAAAACCTATAAAAACATCTAAAAACACACTAAATTTTCTAAAATCCTTTTAAACCCCAAAATACATTAAATATTTATAAAAATATTAAAATGTGTAAAAATCTCAAAAACCCCTAAAACCCTCAGAATCCCTAAACGCTTTAAAACCTTTGAAATCATAAAAAATACCTAAAAAATCCTTAAAAACGTAAAAAATGCTAAAATACCTAAAAACCCTAAGAAAAAGTTGTATCCTAAAAAAACCTAAAACCCCTAAAAACCTAAAAACACTAAAAAATCTAAAAACCATAAAACCTAAAAACTCAAAAAAAGCCACTAAAAAGAAAAGAAAATTAAAAACATCAATAACCATAAAACCCCCAGAAACCCTAGAAATCCCTAAAACCCTAAAAACTCATAAAATCCATAAAAATACATAAAAATCCTAAAAATATTACAAAACCCAATAATCCCTGACAAACTATATCAAAACCTAAAAATCCAAAAAAACACTTAATCCCCCCAAAAATGACGAAAACCCTAAAAACCCTAAAAAACATAAAAAATACAAAAAACACAAAAAATTAAAAATTATAAAACACCTTAAAACCATAAAAACCCTAAAAAACTAAAAATATCTAAAAATCCTATAAATCATAAAGGAACACTATAATTCCCTAAAAACGAAAAAACCCTAAAACCACTAAATCCCAAAGAAAATCTTGTAATTATAAGATACATAAATTCCTTAATACATAGTAAATGTTAATGATCCTATATATTTAAAATTAAAAATTAAAACACCCTCAAAATCCCAAAACACCATAAAAATTATAAAAATACATAAAAATACATAAAAATACTATAAAAATATATGAAAATCCAATAAAATTAAAACCCCTGATACATCCTATGAAAGTAATGAAGACCAAAAAACACTAAAAACCCTGAAATAAGCTAATAAAACATAAAACCCCTAAATGGTACTAAAAACCTAAACCCCCTATAAACCATAAAAAACACTAAAAATATTAAAAACCATAAAAACCAAAAAAACCATAAAACCGAGTAAACACTATAAAATGAATTTAAACCTCTAAGAATATTTAAAAGCTCAAAAAAACCGTAAAATGTTAAAAAACTCAAAACCCCCTAAAATATCAAAAACCCATGAAAACACTAAAAACATAAAAAATATTCAAAACCCACCAAATCCCTTAAATCATAAGAAACCCTAAAAACACCGAAGAAAACGTTAATAATAAAAAACACCCAAAACCCCCCAAAAAAACAAAAAATGATAAAAATATAAAAAACCATAAAAACAATAAATAACCTAAAATCCCAGAAAACCCTCAAAACTATAATTGTCATAAAAGAGAACTAAAAATTCTTAAAAACAAAAAACCCTAAAATCCCTAAAAAACAAAAATAAACTCTTAAAAACCTAAAAACACATAATCCCTTAAAACCCAAATAAATTATAACACCTTTAAAAGACCTTAAAAACCATAAAAACTGAAAAAAAATCCCATAAAACACTTTACCCAATAAAAACAAATAAAAACCATAAAAATTTGGAAACACCATAAAAAACCGTAAGAACATTAAAACACTAAAACAACTCGTAATTAATAAAAACCATACAAACTCATAAAAACAAATTCCCAAAAAACATTAAAAACCAAAAAAACCCAAAACCAGTAAAAATTTGTATACCCACAAAACCCCTAAAACCACAAAAACCATAGGAATCCGAAAAAATCCCTCAAAATCTCTAAAAATATAAAAACCCTTAAAACCCTTCAAAACCGTATGAAAACCATTAAATAAATAAAAACCTTAAATCCATGAAAACAAAAAATATGATACAAACCCAAGAAAAACTGTAAAAATCAAAAAAAACAAAAATTGTGAAATCCAAAAAATTCTCTAAAAATAACTAAAAAAATAAAAATGATAAAATCCTTGGAAACCCCTATGAAAACTAAAAAAACTGAAAAACAAATAAAACTCATAAATAACTTAAAAACGACATAAACACTAAAAGTCACTGAAATCCCAAAAACCATGTAAAAACTGTAAAATCCATAAAATTTTTAAATAACCCTAAAACACCATAAAAATCAGAAAAAAAAACCTTAAAGACCAACATAAGAAAAAAATACACATAACCCAAAAATCCATAGAAATACTAAAAACACTAAAACCCCTCAAAATATTTTAAAACCCTAAAAATCCTTAAAAAATCCCTAAAAGTTCCTACAGACATAAAAAACTCTAAAAACACCAAAAAAACGTAAAAAATAGTATTAACCAAAAAACACAAATACACCTTGAAAAACCTACAAAATTCTAAAAAATTTAAAACCCCAAAAATTACAAAAAATTCCTTAAAACTATAAAACACCTTAAAATATTAAAAAAACCCTAATACCCCTAAAATCACAAAAAACCAATAAAAAATATAAAAACAATTTAAAAACATAAAACATTAAAAACTCTAAAAATATTAAAAACTTAAAAAAATACAATGAAAACTAAATCCCTAAAAACCATATAAACACTAAATACCAACAAAATCCATAAAAACCTGAAGAAACAAATAAAATCATAATATTCCAATAAAAATCCTTTAAAAAACATAAAAACACATAGAGAACTGTAAAAAACAAAGCACACATAAAACCCCTAAAAACCCAAACAATTTATAAAACCATAGAAAGACCAAAAAGCCCTAAATACCATAATAACCTTTGAATAACGTAAAAAAACATAAAAAAGCATAATAACGCCTAAAAACCAAAATAAACATTTAAACCAATAATAATCTTAAAAAACACTAAAAATCATTGAAAACCATGAAAAAAACCATAAAACATAACAGAAAACATAAAAAACATAAAAAACCTAAAAAACCTAAAATGCCTCAAAATTATGAAAACCCCTAAAATTGCATAAAATTCCTAATAAATAACTAAAAATCCCTACGAACATAAAATCCCCAAAAACTCTGAAAACCCATAAGAAATAATTTTAGACCAAAAAACACTTAAAATCCCTAACAACCTAAAACTTGAAACAAAAATCTAAAAACCATTCAAACATTACAAAAATAAATAACCTTGAATCCCTAAAAACAAAAAAGAACCCTAAAAACTGAAAAAAAAACCTTGAAAACCATAAAAACCATAAATCCCTATAAACACTTATAACCCCCTAAAAATTCATAACAACAATAAAAAAGATAAATATCTTAAAAATCATTAAAAATCACTAAAATAACTAAAACCTAAAAAAATTAAATTCATTGAAAAGCACTAAGAAACCATAATAACCGTAAAATGATTAAAACCATAAAAATTAAAAAACTCTATAAAACCTAAACACCCCCTAAAACCCTCAAGATACCTAAAACACCTAAATATCCTAAAACCCCACAAAATTTCTTAAAAGCACGAAAAATCCCAAAAAAATGTAAGAAACCTAACAAACCATGAAAACCCTTTTGAAAACCATTAAAACCTAAAAAAATAATACCCCTAAAAAACCTATAAAATTATAGAAATCCAAAGAACTCTAAAAACGATATAACCCCTAAAAACCATAAAAATGCCAAAAAAAAAACTAAAATAACCCTAAAAGCTCATAATAACCGCAAACCAATACAAAACATAAATATCCATAAATTCCCTAAAAACATTAAAAAACTCAAAAAACCATAAAAACAAACAAAAAAGTCAAAAATCCCAAAAAACCCAAAAAGTAATACAAACAATAAAACACTAAAATCTAAAAAACCGAAAAAATATAAGAAAACCATGAAACCCAAAAAAACCCAAAATGCCTAAAAATCCTGAAAAAGATTAAAAACCATTAAAATTGTAAAAAAATACATAAAAATTGATTGATACGTTAAAAACCTGAAACCCTTAAAACACTATAAAAAACATAAAAACCAAAAAACATAAATCCAATAAAAACCTAAAAAACACTAAAAATTCTAGGAAACTCTAAAACCCAAAAAAACCCCTAAAATCCATCAAATCAAAAAATCACTTAATCCTAAAAAATCTAAAAAATCCAAAAAATCCCTAAAAACATTAAAAAAAGACTAGAAAAACCTAAAACCATAATAAATCATAAAAAATAAAAAACACTTAAATATCCTAAATGCCTAAAAATGCAAAAAATAGTAAATGACCAAAAAAAACCCAAACCCCTAAAACCTATAAAACACCTAAAAACCGTAAAAATTCTAAAAACCAATGAAAACTATTGAAACACAAAATATCTAAAATCCCTTTAAACCCCAAATTTTTTTAAAAATTCTAAAACACCATAAATTCCATAGGATACTCAAAAAACCCCTAAAACCCCCCAAAACCAATAAAATCCTGTAAACCCTCAAAATTCAAAAAACCCAAAAAACAATAAATGTCCTAAAAATCAATAAAAAACCTAAGACCCTGACACTAATAAGTAAACCATGAACAAATAAAAAACCTAAAACACATAAAAACATAAGAAACAAAAAAATCCCTAAAAAACAATAGAAACCCCTAAAAATTATAAAACCACCAAAAAAACATATATATCCCTAAAAATACAAATAACTGGAAGACACCACTAAAAACTCTAAATTACTATCTAACCCCAAAAAAATTTAAGAAAAATCGAAAGAAAATTGGAGGTGCACTCCCCTGACGCTCTCTCTCACTTGATGCCTTTTCCATGACTTCCCATGTATTCTTCTCAGAGCATCAGTGATGGATCCTCGCTTCTTCCTAGTTCTCAACAATAATGTGCTCTGGAGGCACTCTTTAGAATCAAGATGTTGGTGGATTTCTATCTTCGATGGTTTCAACTTCAACAAGTAGAGTATTCTTTCAAGCTTCCAGATTTAGAAGGGGATTCACTCCTTTGTAGGCGCGTTCAAGCTTCGTCGGCGGTGGAGGATTCACGACCTGTTGTGGTTTCAAATAAGATTGATCGAGAAAGTGATGAAGCCAAAAAAATTCTTGGTGGTCAGAAACCTTAATAGAACTCAGCTGTGGATCGGGGTCGATTCTATAGATCTGGGGACACAGATGGGTCAGTGTGGTCGTTGGCCTCAACGGTAGAGAAGTTTTCCTTAGTGGAACGTGTTCTAGTCCTATCGACGGTCGATTTCCTTCTCTAGTTTTCTACTTTGAATTTAGGTTTCTTCTTTAATGGTTCTTAAAATATGGTATATTTCTTCTCATGTGGTGTTGATCTTGGGATATTCTTGTGTGCAAGTGGCCCTCTGTATATGCTTTCTACGGTTTAGTGGGTACATTCTTTATCTACTGTTATATATTGTTCTGCTGGTGGATTGGTTTTCTGGTTGGTATTTTCATCTATTTAGGGGGCTTCTAATTGAGTCTCTGGTTAAGGTGCTTCTATCTTTATCTACATTTTTTATGTTTCTATGGAATTTGGTGTCTTCCAATGAGAGAGATAGGCTATTTTTTGCTCCTCATTTCCTAGGTGTGGAAGGAGATGATGGTTGTTCAAAATGGAGGTGTTGGAGGCTTCTTGCTGATGGGCTAGTATGTGATGAAGCTAATGTTTACAAGATTGATGTTGGGGGCTCTGCAATAATGGCAGTGTATCTTCATAGTGCGAAGGTTCTGGAGGCTGGTGATACTGGTGGTTTTGTGTTACTAGTGGTTGATCTTCATGGCAAGGAGGTGATGTATGTTAGTATTGGTGTTGTGGGATGGTTTCTACTTGGCTCTGATGTGATAAAGCGTACATTTTTTTGTCTGGTTTTGATGGTTTTGTGTTGCTGGTGGAGGATCTTTTTAGTGAAGAGGTGCAGGATGCTGAAATTTGTGAGATTGGATGCTGGCAGTTGCTTGGTTGTGAGCTGCTAGATGTTGGTCACTACTTGGATGGGTAGTGATGATGCAGCAGTTAATAGTGTTGTTAGTGTCCTCTTGTTGTTTCTTTTTTGGGTTTTTTTGTTATTTTTTTGGGATGTTCAGGGTTTTGGGGTGTGAGTTGATTGACTCCTCCCCTCCCTAGTTGGTTGTGTCTTCTTTTTAATAAATTGGTGGGGGGGTCAGGAATAGCATGTCCTTATGCCTACCTTTCCCTAGAAAAGATAAAAATTTGAATAAATTATAAAATCATAAAAAAAATAAAAGAATCCATAAAAACACAAAAAAACATTGAAATCCTAAAAACCTTACAAACCATAGAAACACTCAAAATCCCTAAAAACCCTAAAAACCCTAAAATCCTAATAAATGAATAAAAATCCCTAAAAACATAAAAAAATAAAATAAAGAAAAACCATAAGAAAACCTTAAAAACCTAAATTCACTTAAAACCTCTAAACCCCTTAAAAAATGCTAAAAACACTAAAACCCTCTAAATAGACGCTAAAAACATGAAAGCCACAAAACCCTAAAACCAATAAATCTCTAAAAACCCATTAAACCATTAAAAAAATTTGGAAACTCCAAAAAACATTTAAACCATAAAAACATTTAAAACCCTAAAAATCTATAAAACCAAAAAAACCATGATAAAACCTTAAAACCCCTAAAAACGATCAAAATCACTAAATACCATAAAAACCATTTAAATCCCTCAAAATCCGAAAAAATACATAAAACATAAAAAACCATAAAAACCTTGAGAACCCTTAGGAAAACTATAAAAACCTAAAAGCATTTAAAACCCCTAAAATCCTATGAAACAAAAAAACCCCTAAACCCCTAAAAATAATAAAAAACTGTAAAATGCTAAAAAATTCCAAAAAAAACCTAACACCATAAAAATATTAAAAATATCTAAAAACCCCTTACAACAAAATAACCTAAAATTCTAGAAAACCCATATTAAACACTTAAAAACCGAGAAACATTTAGAACTCCTAAAAACCAAAAAATGTTAAAAACTGCAAAAGAGACAATAAAAACCCTAAAAATACTAAAAACAATAAAATGACCTAAAAACATTCAAAACCCCAAACCCTCATAAAACCCCTAAAAACACTAAAAACACTGGAACCCCTTTAAACCTATAAAACATTAAGAAAATCTAAAAATCCTTATAACACTAAAAAACATAAAAAAAATAAAAAAATCTCTAAAAATTCCTTAAAACCCTCAAAATTTCTATATACACGAAAAACCCATTAGTATCTTAAAAATCCCTAAAAGTCCAAAAAATCGTAAAAATTCTAAAAACCATGAAAATACCCAAGAAAGCCACAAAAACCAAAAACTGTAAAAACAACTAAACACCTAATAAACACAAACTACCCAAGACACCCCTAAAGCCCTCAAAATCCCAAAAAACACAAAAAATAATAAAAATCCCAAAAAACTAAAATCTCCAAAACCCTAGAAAACGATTAGAAAACCTTAAAAACATAAAAACACATAAAAAAGAAAAAAACATAAAAATTCTAAAAACACTAAAAGCCTAACAACCCCCGAACCCTAAAAATAATAAAAACCCTAAAAACCTATAAAAATATAAAATTCCATAAAAAACTGAAAACCCCTAAAATCTATAAAACCCTTTAAACCCATCAAAACACCAAAAAACCCATAAAAACTCTAAAATCCCTAAAACCCTTCAAAATCCCTAAAAAAAATAAAAACCCATAAATTTGCTAAAAAATACCACAAAAAGAAAAAACCAAAACACTAAAAAACAACCCTCAAGAAAACCATAAAAACCTAAAAACACTTAAAACAGATAAAATCTTAAGTAACTCTAAAAACTCTAAAACCCTTAAATACACCAAAAAAACATAAAACCATAAAAACCCTAAGACACATAAAACACCAAAATACCACTAAAAACAATAATAAATCTTCAAAACCCAAAAATATTGAAATCCCTAAAAAACCATGAAACCCATAAAAAATAGAAATAACCATAAAAACACAAAAAACCCCTAAAAACCACAAAAACCCCAAAATCATTAAAAACCTAAGAAACCATAAAAATCCATAAAAATCCATCAAAATTCATTAAAATGTAAAAAACTATCAAACATTTTAAAATCCCTAAAAACCCCTAAAAAATTAAAAACCCAAAAAACCCAAACCCCCAAAAAACCATAAAATCCTTCAAAATCCCTAAAATCAATAAAAATAATAAAATTACTAAAAAATCCCTAAAAAACATAAAAAATAAAATCCCTAAAATCCATTAACACACCCAAAGAAACCATAAAAAATAAAAAAAAACATAAGACACAATAAAACCCTAAAAAGCAAAAAATACCCAAAATACCCTAAAAATCCCTCAAACTCATAAAAACACCTAAAACCTAAAAAACCCATAAAAAATTAATTTTCATAATTAACCCCTAAATACACTAAAA
Source organism: Viscum album (assembly GCA_963277665.1). Classification (NCBI taxonomy): domain Eukaryota; kingdom Viridiplantae; phylum Streptophyta; class Magnoliopsida; order Santalales; family Viscaceae; genus Viscum; species Viscum album. The sequence goes on from OY728157.1 coordinate 1,304,417,582, forward strand.
ACTCTTCAAAAACCTAAAAAAACTAAATAAATATAACACCCAGAAAAACCATACACAGCTTAAAACCCCTAAAAAACCTGAAAACACTAAAAATCCTTAAAAACTAAAAAACATTGGAAAAAATCTGAAAAATACTCAAAAACCCTAATATCATAAAATCCCTGAAATGACTAAAAATATAATGTAAACATTAAAACAAAAAACAATGAAAACCAATAATGAACATAAAAACACTAAAAATTGAAAAAATCCTAAAAACTATAAAAACCCTAAAACCATTAAAAAACATAAAACCTAAAAACTCTAAAACCCTTTAAACCCCTAAATATGTCAAAAAACTATAGTTACCTTAAAGCTCCTATAAAAATAAAATAAACCCTAAAAACCCAAAGAAACCATAAAAACATGAAAATCCTTAAAACCACTCATAGTCCATAAAAACCCTAAAAACTATTGAAATCCCTAAAAATTCATAAAAATGTAAAAAACCATAAAAATTATGAAAAAAACTAAAAAAAATAAAACCTTTAAAAGAACCTAAAAATGACAAAAACACTAAAACCCCTAAAAACACTATAAAACCCTAAAACCCTTAAAATTCAAAAATCCTTTAAACCCCTAAAAACATAAAAAAAATCTAGAAACCCTAAAAAAATTAAAAAACCTACAAACCCTAAAATAACAATAGGAAAACATAAAACCCCTAAAAACACTAAAATCCTTCAAAATCCCTAAAAACCCTAAAAACCCAAAAAAATCCCTTAAAAAAAGATAAAAATCCATAAAAATCCTTAAAACCCTAAGAAAACCTAAATATCCCGAAATACATAAAACCTGTAAAAAACCTGAAAATTACTAAAACCCTTAAAAACCCTATAAACGCAAAAAAATATAAAACCTCTAAAAACCTTTACAAAACCTAAAACCAATAACATCCCTAATACCCCACTAGAAACATTAAAAACCCATTGAACCGCTAAAAACATGAAAAAACATTAAAAGCCATAAAACCCTAAAACCCTAAAATAACCATAGAAACTATAAAAGCCTAAATACCATAAATACCATCAAAATCCTTAAAATCCCTAACTACCAATAAAATTATAAAAAAATCCCTAAAATCTGAAAAAATGTATAAAACCATAAAAACTATGAAAACACAATGAAAACCCTATAAACATAAAAACACATAAAACCCCTAAAAAAATAATACCCTATAAAACCCTAAAAGACTGTAAAACCCATAAAAAAAATAAAACCCTTGAAAACCCTAAAAACCCAAAAAGTGTTAAAACCCATAAACCCCATAAAGATAATAGAAAAATCTTAAAAACCTTTAAACCGATCAAAATGCAAGAAACTCAAAAAAATATAAAAACCCGAAAAATTTAAAAAAACCCTAAAACCATAAAAAACATAAAACATTGAAAACCTTAAAGTCCTCCAAAACTCTGAAAACCAAAAAATCAAAAAGAAACCCAAAAAATTCAATGAAAACCACAAAAACCATAAAAACCCCCAAATAAAACATTCAAAAAGCTGAAATCACTTAAAACCCTAAAAACCTAGAAAAATATAAAAACCCAAAAAACCTGATATATCTAAAAACAAATAACCCTCTAAAATCATAAAAACCTTAAAAACTAATAAAAACTCAAAAAAACAATAAAAACAAAAACAATATATTAAAATACCCTACAACTCAAAAAATGGTAATAAACTATAAAATTCCTTAAAAACTGTAAAAACTAAAAAACCCTAAGAACCCAAAATAAATAAAAAAATACTAAAAACACTGAAAATCATAAAAACCTTAATAATTCATAAAAACCCTACAAATCATAAAAATCTAAAAAATTCAAATAATCCCAACACATTTTTAAAAATATTAAAAACCCTGACAATCCCTAAGAAGACTATGAAAACCAAAAAACACGTAAAACACGTAAAGACCTAAAAAAGTTAAAAAAAACCATAAAAACCCAAAAAACCCCTAATCCCTAAAATATCATATGAAATCAGAAAAAACCTAAAAACATAAAAACTCTAAAATCCCTTAAAAATCCTAAAACACCATTAAAAATATAAAATTACTTTAAATCCTTAACAACATTTAAAACTATAAAAAATCATAAAAACCCAAAAATCCAAAAAAAAAACTAAAACCCACCAGAAAACCAAAAAACCCTATAACCCTTAAAAACCCTCAATATCGCTAAAAAACCTAAGAAACATAAAAATCCTAAATACCCTAAAAATCCTAAAAAACCCCAAAAAACCACAAAATACTCTATGAAAACCATAAAAACCATAAAACAACAAAACCCAAAAACCCAAACAACCCCCTAAAATTTACAAAAAATTTAAACACCCATAAAACCCTAAAACATGAAAAACCATTTCAATACATAAAATGTTAAAAAACTTTTGAAAACCTAAAAAATAAAAAAAAACACTAAAAACAATAGAAGTCCATAAAACCCTAAAAATCCAAATAACCCTCAAAATTTCAAAAAACCTTAAAAGCCATAAATATATTTTAAAATCCATAAAAATACCTAATCGCATAAAAAACCCAAAAAAACCTAGAACCCATAAGAAAACTTTCAAAACCAAAAATCACTTAAAGCACGAAAAACCTTAAAATATTCTAAAAATGCTAAAAACCCAAAAAACCATAAAAAAAATCCATAAAAATCCCTAAAACCCATGAAAACCATTAAAACTACTATAAATTATAGAGACACTTAAAACTTGAAAATAATTAAAAAATCTAAAAAACACTAAAAACTACAAAACCCATCAAACACTTAAATACCCCAAAAACAAAAAACCCTAAAATCATAAAAAACACCAAAAAGTTTATAAAATGCCTGAAATATAATAAAATTCTTAAAAAATACATAAAAATACCTAAATACATTAAATAACATAAAAATCCTAAAAACCACCAAGAAAACCATGAAAACCATAAGAAACATAAAATTCCAAAAAATTGAAAAATGCTAAAACCCCAAGAAACTCTAAAATTACACTAAAAATCCCTAAAAATATAAAAAACCAAAAATAAATAAAAAATCGTAAATCCCTTACAATAACTAAAACCACTAAAAACTCAGAAACACCATAAAATGTTAAAAAAATTAAAATCCTTATAACCTTAAAAACTATCAATACTATAAATATCATAAAACCCATAAATTCCCAAAAAACTCTAAAATCCATAATAATGTAAAAACCCCTAAAAATTGAAGAAAACCATAAAGACATAAAATCAATGAAACCCCTTAAAAACAAAAAATATGATAAGAAACCAAAAATAACATAAAAACCCTAAAACTACATAAAAACCCCAAATCCCCTAAAAACATACAAACCCTAAAACTCCATAAAGAATATAAAAAACACTAAAAACTCCAAAATCCATTTAAATATCTAGAAAGGTTAAAAAACACTAGAAAGGTATAAAAACCATAAAACCCTAAAAACTCAAAAAAAACCATAATTCCAAAATTCCATTAAACCCTCAAAATCCCACAACACCCTAAAAAATTAATATCTTTAAAATCCATAAAAATCCATAAAAATGTAAAAACACATAAAAACCCAAAAAAACATAAGAAATACTTAAAAACCTTAAAATACATAAAACCCCAAAACACTATAATATTCTAAAAAACCTAAAAACCCATAAAAATCCATAAAAATCCCAAAACTTGTAAAAATCATAAATAATATAAAAACCTAAAAACCCCAAACCCCCATGAAAACCGAAATACTAGTAAATATCCTAAAAATACATTAAAACACAAAAAAACTCTTTAAAATCATAAAACCTCTAAAAATAAAAAAATAAACAAAACTATAAAAATCTTCAAAATCCTTACAATCCCAACAAAATATAAACATGCTAAAAAATACATAATAAACCCTAAAAACCTAAAAAACTATAAAACTAAACACCTCAAAGAAAGCTATAAAACCTTAACAACACTTAAAACCACTAAAAACCTCGAAATGATAAAACCCATGAAAAACCCAAAAAACTGTACAAAAATAAAAACCTATAGAAACATAAAAAATAAATAAAAACCTTAAATTACCACCAAAAATCTAAAAAACATTCAAACCCGTTAAAAAATTAAATACTAAAAAACCCTTAAAAATAAAAAACCCCTAAAAACCATAAAACCATAAAAACCGTAAATAATCCTAAAAACCATCATGATTCCATAAATTCCTTAAAAAATAAAAATAAAAATGTACCATAAACACACCTAAGAATGTAAAAACCCTAAAAATATTTTAAGGCCTGATGAAAAGACTAAAAATCAATAAACACATTAAAAACCATAAAAACCTAGAAAAAACTACAACCTTAAAAACCCAGAAACCCCCAAAACCCATAATAACCCTTGAAAATATTAAAAAATCCTAAAACCCTATGAAATGATAAAAAAAACTATAATAAATCTTACGAACCTTAATAACCCTTAAAACATTAAAAACAATAAAAACCTTAAGAAGCATAAAAAAATAAAAACAACTTAAAACCCATAAAAACCATAAGGGCCTAATATCCCTAAAAACCATGATAATTATAAATAACCATTAAAATGATACACATTCAAAAAGGGTTATAAAATCATAAAAAAACTATAAAAAACTGTCAAAACGTTGAAAATCCCAATGAAAACAATAAAAAACTAAAAAAAAATTAAACCGGGGTTTTAGGGTTTTTAGAATTTTTTACATTTTTATGGATATTTGTGGGTTTAAAGTATTTTTATATTTTTTTTATAATTTCTAGTATTTTTAGGTTTTTATAATTTTTTATGGGTTTTTGTGTTTTATTTTTATAAGGTTTTAATGTTTTTTTTATTTTTTAACATTTAGGGGTTTGTAGGGGTTTTGATGATTATAGTGGGTTTTTGGGGTTTTATTCGCTTTTAGGTTTTCTATGGTTTTTATGAATTTTTATCTGATTTAGGGTTATTTTTATTTTTGAGTGTTTTTAGGGTTTTAGTTTTTTAGGCGTTTTAGGTTTTTTTAGGTTTTCAAGGTTATATTGGGGGGTTTTCAGAGTTTTTATGTTTTTAGGGAATTTCATCCTTTTTTGTATTTTTATGAATTTTATGGTTTTTAGGTATTTAAAACATTTTGAGGGTTTGGGGGTTTAATAGTGTTTTTAGGGTTGTAAAAATTATTAGGTTTTTATGGGAATTAGGGTTTTTTAGTTTTTTATGTTTTCCATTAGGGGTTTCATAATTTTTAATGATTTTAACATTATTAAGGATTTTTTATTTTTTAGTATTTAATGTTTTATAATTTTAGTGGTTTTTAATGTTTTTTATGGTTTGAATCATTTTGAGGGTTTTTTGGTTTTATAGGGTTTTTTGAGTTTTTTTGGTTTTAATATTTTTTAGATTATTTTTACTTTTTTGGTGGTTTAATAAATTTTATAGTTTCTCATGGTTTTTATCGGTTTTTAATGTTTTTATTTTTTATAGAATTTTTTTTTTTGTTTTTAGGGGATTTTAGGGTTTTTTTTGTTTTTTAGTGAATTTTTATTATTTAGCGGGTTCTTGCATTTTTTGGTTATCAATATTCTCTTATATCTTTTTAGTGTTTTTATGTTCTTTTACATTTTTGGTAAATTTTATGTATTTTCTAGGATTTTTATTGTTTTATATGGAATTTATGGATTTTAGGGGATTTAGGGCATTTATGTGGTTTTTTTGTTTTTTTTGTTTTAATTGGTTTTTTAGTTTTTTAGGGTTTGTATGGTTGTTTAATTTTTTAATGTTTTGAGAGTTTACAAGGTTTTAGTGTTTTTAGTGGGTTTTTATGTTTTTATGTTTTTTTGTGTTTTTGTATGTTTTTAGGGGTTTTTAAGGAATTTAGGGTCTTTTGGGTTTTTAGCATTTTTTAGGTTTTTTGGAGTTATATGTGTTATTTGGTTTTAAATTTTTTCTTAGGGGGTTTCAAGGTTTTAGGGTTATTTTACATTTTTGGAATTTTTAGGGATTATTTAATATTTTTCATGTTTTTAGGGTTTTTATGGATTTTGTTGGTTTTTATGATTTGTTAGGATTTTTAGGTTTTTAGGGTTTTTAAAAAATTTCAGGTTTTTTGGTGTTTTAACAATTTTTTTGATGTTTTCTTAGGGTTTTTATGAGTCTTTTTTGTTTTTTATGTTTTTAGAGATTTCTAAAAATTCTTTAAGATTTATATGATTTTTAATGAATTTAGGGTTCTAGGGTTTTTAAGGGTCATAGGTTTTTTATGGTTTTGGGTTTTTAGGGTTTTTTAGTTTTTAGGGTTTTTAAAATTTTTTAAATATTATGAAATTTCTATAGTTTTAAATTATTTTTAGTGTTTTCATTGGTTTTTAGGGTATTTATGTGTTTTAGGGATTTTTAAGGTTTTTATGGGTTTTTAGGGTTTCTTATTATTTTTGGGATTTTAATTGTTTTTATGTTTTTAAGAGTTTTATGTGTCTTTTAAGTGTTTCATTGGGGTTTTTAGGGTTTTTAATTTTTTTTTAAATTTTAGATATTTTTTGGGCTTTTTATGTTTTATGGTTTTAGGGATTTAATCATTTTCTGGGGAATTATTGTTTTTTTAGTTTTTTAGGGTTTTAAAAGTTTTTTAGGTTCATTAAATATTTTTATGGGTTTAAATATTTATGAGAGTCTCTAGTTTTTTTAAGGTTTTTTATTATTTTAGGGGTTTTAATGCTTTTGGATGTTTTTACGGTTTTAGATGTCTATTTGGTTTTTAGGGTCTTTTAGATTTTTTAGTAATTAATAGTTTTTTGGTGGTTTTTAAGCCTTTTTAGGTCCTATGTATTTATTAGGGTTTTTAGGGTGTTAATGTTTTTATGGATTTTTAGGCATTTTTTACGATTTTCATGGATTTTAAGGATTTTAGTGATTTTGAGTGTTTCTATAGTTTTTTAGAGTTTTATGGATTTCTGGTTTTATAAGGGTTTTAAATGTTTTTAGTTTTTAATGTTTTTTAATGTGGTTTTGGTTTTTTTACATTTTTAGGGTTTTTTGTATTTTTTTGATTTTATTTTGGTTTTTACAATATTTATGGTTTTTGGGGTTTTAAGTGTTTTTTTGGAGTTTTGATGGGTTTAATGGTATTTTAGAGTTTTTAACCTACTAGGTGAATAATGTGTCTTATATTATTAGTGAATTTTAATGTATTTTATTGATTTTTATGGCCTTGATGGTTTTTATCGGGTTTTTTTTGTATTTTTGGGTTCTTTGGGTTTTATAAGGGTTTTTCCATTTTATAAGTTTATAGTGGGTTTTACGGTATTTATGGGTATTTAATGGTTTTCAATGAATTTTATGGGCATGGGGACTTTTAGTGTTTTTTTGGTTTTAGTGTTTTTAATTTTTTAAGTTGTTATATATTATGTTTTTTAGGATTTTTAGGTTTTCTTAGGGATTTCAATGTTTTTGTGGTTTTTTCATTTTTAGGGATTTTATTGGGGGTTTTTGGATTTTTATGGTTTTTAGGAATTTTGAGGGGTTTTATGGTTTTTTGGGGTTTTAGGGGTTTTTACGGTCTTTAGTGTTTTTATGATTTTTTTTGGGGGGGGGGGTTTAACCATTTTTAGTTTTTTGGTTTTCTTATGTTTTTTCAAGGTCTTAGGGTATTGTGTTTTTAATGGATTTTCATTGCTTTTTTAGGTTTTTTAAGAATTTTTTGTTTTTTATGTTTTTTGAGAGTTTTTTTTGGTTTTTTTGGGTTTCGTTGAATTTTTTTGTTTTTTTTTTGTGTTTTTTATGTGTTTAAAAGTTTTTTGTATTCATTAATGTTTTGGGGTATAATTGAATGTTATAATTTTTAGTGGGTTTTATAGTTTTTATTGATTTCTATAGTTTTTTAAGGTTTTTACAAGTCTTCACAGTTTTAGTTTTTTAGGGGTTTTATGTTTTTTTGGACATTATGGTTTTATTGGGGTTTTATCTTTTTATGGTATTTTTAAGTATTTTTTAGGATTTTTATTTTTCAGGATTTTAAGTGGTTTTAATGTATTTAGGATTTTTTAGGGTTTTTAGGGTTATTAGTAATTCTATGTTTTTATGGTTTTTAAGTGTTTTTATTATTTCAAGGTCTTCTAAGTGTTTTTTGGGGTTTTTTTCAGGGTATAAATTTTTTAAGGATATTTATTGATTTTTTATTATTTTATAGTTTTTAGGGTTCAAGGGATTTAATGGATTTTTATGGTTTTTTAGAGTTTTAAAGGATTTTATGGGTTTTTTAAAAAAAATATTGAGTTTTTTTTGGGATTGAATGTTGTTTAGAGTTTTTTAAAATTTTAATATGGGTTGAAAGTGAATTTAGTTTTTTAAGTTGTTTTTTTAGTATTTTAGGGGGTTTTAGAAATTTTTTAAGGATTGAACTGGTTTTAGGGTATTATGGTTTTTAGGGGTTTTAGGGGTTTTAGGGGTTTTTATGGGCTTACGATTTTATAATTTTTGGTGTTTTATATTTTTTTTGTGTTTTAATGATTTATTTATGTTATTTAGTGTTGTGCTATTTTTTATATATTTATGGTTTTTAGAAATTTTAGGATTTTAATGGGTTTTAGGGTTTATGGGATTTAATGTTTCTAGATTTTTTATTTTTATAGGGGTGTTAAGTTTTTTTAAATTTTTTAATGTTTCATTATGTTTTCTATAGTTTTTATGGTTTTTTATGTTTTTCTAGGTTTATAAGTTATTTTATAGGATTTTTTATCGGTTTTTATTGTTTTTGAATTTTGAAGTGTTTTTTGGGGTTTTAGGGTTTTTATATTTTTTATTGATTTTTATAATATTTTTAGTTTTTTTTCGGTTTTTAAGGCTCTGTAGAGTTTTTTTTGTTTTTAAGATTTAAATGGTTTTTTATTTTTTTAGTTAATTTTAGGTATTTTGGATTTTTTATATATTTTTATGGGTTTTATTGGTTTTATGGTATTTAAGGTTTTTATGGATTTTATTGTTTTTTTATTTTTAAGGGTTTTAAGTGTATTTAGGATCTTTAGGTTTTAATATTTTTTTAGGGTTTTAACATTTTTATGGATTATTTTTTATTCCTGAGGACTACAATTTTATTGAGTTTTTAGTGATTTTGGGGCCTGAGGAGTTTTGGGTTATGTCCCTTTTTAGGTGTTTTTGTGTTTTTAGGGGTTTTAATGTTTTTAATAATTTCTTTAAAAAAATTAGAGGTTTAAATGTTTTTTGGGTTTTCAGGGTTTTGTTGTTTTTAAGGTTTTGGGGGGGTTTATGTATTTCTGGGGTTTTTCGGTTTTCTTGGGTCTCTTAGTGTTTTTAGAATTTTTTGGTTATTTTGTGTTTTATGTTTTCCTTAGTATTTATAATTTTCATACCAGTTTTCAACATTTTATGTTTATTTTTATTTTTAAGGATTTTTGGGATTTTTATTATTGTTATTATTTTCTTGCATTTTGAGGAATTTCAATGATTATAGGATTTTAGGGATTTTTAGGTTTTTATTATTTTAAATGTTTTAGTGTTTTTTGTGTTTTTTTAGTATTTTATGTGTTTTTACGGTGTTTAGAAATTTTGAGTATTTTAGTTTTTTTATGGTTTTTAGTGTGATTGGGGTTTTTGGGTTTTCGATGGGTTTTTTTGTGTTTTCTAGGGTTTTTTTATTTTATATTTTTCTAAATGTTTTAGAGGCTTAAAGTGGTTTAATATGTTTTTAGTGGGTGTTTAATGTTTTTAATTTTTTTTATTGGTGTTCATAGTATTTTAGGTGCTATTTTGTTTTTTGAGGAATTTTAACATTTTTTGGGTATTTAAAGATTTTAGAGTTTTTCAATGTCTTTAAGGGTTTAAAGGGTTTTTAAATTTTTTAAATATTTTTAGTGTTATAATGAGTTTTTTGGGTTTTTTATAGGTGTAGGGGGGTTTATGGATTTTAGGGGTTTCTTGGGTTTTTTGTGTCTTTTTAGGGACTAATTTTTTTTTTGGGATTTTAATTGTTTTTATGTTTTTATGGTTTTCAGAGGGATTTTCATGGTTTTTAGGGTTTCTCTCATTTTTATTTATTTTATGTTCTTTTGGAGATTTTTATGGTTTATTAGGATATTTATGGTTTTTGAGAGTTTTTAGGGTTTTTTTGTATTTTTAGGGGTTTTTGCATTTTTTAGGTGTTTTTGCTATTTAAAGTGTTTTTAAGGTTTCCTTAAGTTATTTTAGGGTTTAAGTTTTTTTTAATTTTTTATGGATTTTTATATATTATTTAGGGGTGTAATGGTTTTGATGTTTTTATGGATTTTGATGGATTTTTTTTGTTTTTAGGGGTTTTATGGATTTTTGGTGGTTTTAGGATTTTGTTGAGTATTTTATGGTCTTTAAGGGTTTTAAAAGTTTTTATTGTTTTAGATTTTTTGAAGGTTTTTTGATTTTTTTTTTGGTTTTAGGGTTTTATGGGAACAAAAGTTTATAATTTTTAGCGATTTTTATAATCGGTTATGGTATTTCTATTTTCAGTTTTTTCGAGGGTTTTAAATGTTTTTTTAAGGATTTCTTAGGGGTTTCAGTTTTTTTGGGTTTTTAAATTTTTATATTTTTTAGGGATTTGTTTTTGGATTTTTATTGTTTTTTTTGTTTTTAGGGCAAGGAAGGATCGGGTCCAGGCTATTCCTGGGACCCCCCAAATTTTATTGAAAGAAAAGACACAGACACTGTAGACAAGGGAGGGGAGGGATCCATCGATCCACACCCAAAACCCCTTACGACCTTAGCCCGAAGGACACAGAAAGAGAGGAAGAAAAGCAAAAAGCAAAAACAACAAGTCAAGAGACCATAAGGGAGAGCACAGAATGGGAGAATTAGTCAACATCTCCACCAAAATCCTCCAGCTCCGCACCTCGAATCCCCATGTCCACACCAAAGTCGTCTTCCACATCATCAAAACTGAAATCTGACTCAGCACCCACGTCTGTTGAGTCCCATTCAAATTCAAAATCTTCTTGCATGCCAAGCCTGGATATCAGCTCCCTCCAAGCCTTTGCTTCCTCTGCAGACATTGAAAGCCGCTCTCGCTTATTCACCTTTAGATTGATTTTGACAGCTCATGAAGAGGCTCTAGTTGCTATGGGACGTGGGAGAGCTGAGTAGTCCCTCCTCTGCCTTCGCCTCGGAGGGGCGGAGGTGGAACCAGCTGCAACACCTGCCTTCGCACAAGTGACTCCATCACAGACAGCCGATGGTGCCTTCCCTTTCCTACATTTTTTCCCAGGAGTTCCAGCACCTCCTCTGGTTCTTTTCTCCTTTGAGCTGGTCATGGCAGCGTTTATCCAGCGATCAGCCTCAGCAAACCTCTCCCCGAGCCTCTCGGCTTCATCCTCAAGCGGGAACCTTTCCCGAACCATAGCCATGTTGTGATCTATCGTACAATTATCCTCCTAAAGTTGATCGGGAATGAAGGAGTCTACCTGATTCAGGGAACAGTCAGTAAGAACAGGTTCATCATAAGCCATACCAAGAGGGGATTTTATAGGTTTGGGGGGGGGGGGGTTTAGGATTACTTAGTGTTTTTATAATTTTTTTTAGGGGTTTATGTCTTTTAGTTTTTTTTGTTTCTCATAGGATTTTTTGTAAGATTTTAGGGTATTCTAGGTTTTTAGGAATTTTTTGTTTCTATTTTGATTTTATTGTTTTTATGGATTTTTAGGGATTATTATGGTTTTTAGGGTTTTTATGACTTTTGGGATTTTTAGGTTTTTATGGGTTTTTTAGGATTTTTAGGGGATTTTGGTTTTCGTAGGGTTTTAAGTTTTTTAACCATTATTTAATGATTTTAGGGGTTTAAGGTTATTTAGAATTTTTATTAGTTTTCATTATTTTTATCGGGTTTTAGTGTTTTTCATTTTTTTTAAATGTTAATGGTATTTAGTATTTTTACGGTTTTTGGTTTTTTAAAGTTTTTAATATTTTTATCCTTTTAGGTTTTTTAGTGTTATTAATAATTTTTTATCAGTTTTCATTGTTTTTATTGTTTTTCTCTTTTAGAAATTTTATGGATTTGTTTTAGGATTTTTATGGGTTTTTAGTGTTTTTAGGGAATTTGAGATTTTAGGGGTGTTAGGTATTTTTTTTCTATTTCTAAGTTTGTTGGATTGTTTGAGAATTTTAGGGTTTTTCTGGTTTATTAGGGTTTTTTTATTTTTTGGGAGTATGAAGGGTTTATTGATTTTTTAGTGGTTTTTAGTGTATTATGGGTTTTTAGGGTTTTTCAGGTTTTTAGGGGTTTTTATGGTTTGTATGGGTTTTATGGTTTTTAGGGTCTTTTAGGTTTTTTAGAATTTTTAGGTTTTTTAGGGGTTTAATGTGTTTTTAGTTTTATATGGTTTTCTTAGGGTTTTTTAACAGTTTTTAGAGTATTTTTTATGTTTTTATAGATTTTTAGTTAGTTTTTAGGTTTTTTAGTTTTTTTCTGGTTTTTAGGATTCTTTGGGGTTTTATGATTTTTGTGGGTTTTTATATTTTTATCAGTATTTATCGTTTTTCGGTTTTTGAGGTTTTATGTGACTTAAAGTTTTTATTTTTTTTCTCTTTGCGGTTTTCATGGTTTTATGATTTTTCATGTTTATATTATTTTTAAGGTACTATTTAGTATTTTTTTGGTCCTTAATGGTTTTATTTTTTTGTGGGGTTTATGGATTTTAGAGTTTTTTGGGGGTTTTATGTTTTTTGAGGGTTTTTTAGATATTAATGTTTTTAGGCAAAATAGGTTTATGCTTTTTTTCATTGTTAAGTGATTTTTATTGTATAAAGGGATTTTAGGGGGTTAGGTTTTTTGTAGGTTATAGTGTTTTTTGGTTTTTAAGGTTTTCTTAGGGGTTTTCATGGTATTAGTGATTTTTTTGGATTTTTAAGGCTTTTATACAGTTTTTGGGATTTTGAGAGTTTTTATTGTTTCTAGTGCTTTTAGGGTTTATGTTTTTTTGTTTCTAGGTTTTTTTTGTTTTTTTATGGTTTTATGGTTTTCTTGATTTTTTTAACGTTTTTAGGGATTTGGAGGGTTTTTAGTGTTTTTAATGAGTTTTAGAGATTTTATAGATTTTAGAGTTTTTAATGTTTTAGGGGTTTTAGTGGTTTTTATGGGTTTTATGGGGTTTTTACAGTTTTTAGGGTTTTCAACATTTTTTAGGATTCTTAGGGGTTTTAGTTTTTTCTTTCTTTGTAAAGTGTTCTTAGGATTTTCCTAGATATTAGCGGATTTGCATGTTTTTTTGTGATTTTAGGGCATTTTATTGCGATTTTTCTAGATGTTACTGTTTTTAGTGATTGTGAGGGTTTTCGAGGTTTTAAATGTTTTTTGTATTTATTGATTTTTATGAGTATTATGAGTTTTTAGTGTTTTAAGGTTTTTTATTTTTTATCATTTTTATGTGTTTAAAAAGTTTTTTTTGTGTTTTAATTTGGTTTTTTAGGATTTAGAATGGTTTTAGGTTTTTTAAACTTCTTAGTAATTTTTATTGTATTTAGGGGTTTTTATGGGTTTTAGGGATTTTTACGATTATTCACATTTTTTTTGTGTTTTTTGGAGTTTTAATATATTTCACTTCTAAGGTCTTCCAAGGGTTCATAAAGGTTTTTTTGGATATTTCAGGTTTTTTGGGATTTGTAGGGACTTTTTATGATTTTTTTGTGTTTTTATGGTTTTTATGTAATTTGATGGTTTTAGGGGGTTTTAGTGTTTTCAGATTCTTTTTGTGGGTTTATCATTATTTATTATTATTATGGATTTTAAGACTTTTTAGGTTTCTAATTTTTCCTTACATTTTTCATTTTTTTAGTGATTTTTATATTTTTTGGATTTTTCGGATCTTTTTGCCTTTTAGTGGTTTTAGGCATTTATATGGCTTTTAGGGTGTCTTTGTATTTTCATGGTTTTTTTGTTTGTTTTTTCTTTTATCATATTTTTGGATTTTTTTTATGGTTTTATGGTTTTTATACTTTTTTATTGTTTTTTGTCATTACAAGGGTTTTTAGAAATTTTATTTATTTTTGGTTTTTTTTGTGTTTTTAGGGAATTTAATGGGTTTTAGGGTTATATAATTTTTTTGGGTCATTTAGGTTTTTTATGGTTATTAGCATTTTTATATTTTTTTTAGGGTTTCTAAATGTTTTTATGTTTCTATGGTTTTCTTGGGGTTTTCTTCTGTTTTTAGGTTGTTTATGAATTTATGGATTATAGGTATTTTGATATATTTTTTTAATAAATTTTTAGGAATTTTAGTGATTCTAGGGGTCTTAGTGTTTTTACGATTTTATGGTTATTATGGTTTTTTGGTGGTATTTAGAGGTTTAGGGTTTTTAAGTATTTTTATAGATTTTTTTAATTTTTTTAGGTTTTAAATAATTTTTAGAGTTTTTAGTGGTTTTAGGGTTATTATAAGGTTTTAGGGTTTTTAAAGTATTTAGGGGTTTTTATGGTTTTTAGGGTTTTTATGGGTTTTAATGCTTTTAAGAATTTTTTTGTTACTTATGGGTTTTATGTGTTTCAATGTTTTTATTTGGGGTTTTCAGGGTTTTTAGGGGGTTTTAAATTTTTTTTGGATTTTAGGGCTTTTATAAGAATATTATGGTTTTTATGGCCTTTAGGGATTTTCAACGGTTTTAGGGTTTTTAGGTTCTTTATTGTTATTTTTTGTTTTTTGATATTTTTTATGTTTAATGGTTTTTTATAGTATTTTACAGTTTTTAGTGTTTATGGGTTTAAATATATTTTAGAGTTTTTATATTATTAGTTTTTTTACTATATTTATTGATTTTTAGGGTTTTTAGTGTTTTTGAATTTTTTTGTGTTTTTAGTGGTTTTAAGGGTTTTTTGTTTTATGTTTTTCTGATGATTTTAGGATTTTAGGGTTTTTACATTTTTTGAGTATTTAGGTACTATTTGGGATTATATAACTTTATATTATTTTTAGGGATTTTTAGGGGTTTTAGGGTATTCTAAGGGTTTTGGGGTTTTTGGGGTTTATGGTATTTTTGGGTTTTAAGGGTTTTTAATTTTTTAGGGTTTTAAAGGATTTTTAGAGTTTTTTGATGATTTCAGGGGTTTAAATATTTTTTTAGTGTTTTTAGTGGTTTTAAAATTTTTATGGGGTTTTATGAGTTTTTAATGGTTTAGGTTCTTTAGGGGTTTTATTGGTTTTTATGGTTTTTTAGTGATTTTATAATTTTTAGGTATTTAGTGAGTTTAGGAGTTTTTTGTTTTTTATGGTTTTCATATGTTTTTTCATAGTTATAGGGATTTTTAGCATTTTTATGGATTTTATTGTAATTTTTTTCTGATTTTTATGGGTTTTTATATTTTTTAGGTATTGTGAGTGTTTTTATGGGTTCTCATGTTTTTTAGTTTTTTTGGATTCTCACCAATTTTATGTTTTTTAGGTATTTTAATTGGTTTTAGATTTTTAAGGTTTTTAAGGGGTTTTATGTAATTTTTTAGGCATTTGTATTTTTAAGGTTTTTACGTATTTTTTATTATTTTTATGGTTTTTAGGGTTTGGTGGTAATTTCCTGGTTTTTAGGGGTGTTTATGGGATGAGTGATTTTTTGGGGTTTTATGGTTTTTATGAGTTTTTAGGGGTTTTATAGTTTTTATTGTTAATTTATATTTTAAGGGAACTAAAGGTTTTTCGGGGGTGTAGGGGTTTTTATATAATTTTAGTGTTTTTCAAGATTTAGTGGTTTTATGGTTTTTGATTTTTTTAGGTTTTTTATGGTTTTTAGGGTTTTTACATTTCTTTAGCTTTTTGGTGGGTTTAAATATTTTTAGCTTTTTTTCATTTTTAATTTGGGATTTTTAGGGGGATTAGTGATTCTATTATTTTAGGGATATTTATGTATTTTTTATCATTTTTATATGTTTTTATTGTTTTCAGGGATTTTGGAGGTTTTAGGGTTTTTAGTGTTTTTATGGTTTTTTTGGGGGGGTTTAGGGGATTTTAGTATTTAAGACTTATTAGGTTATATATATTTTTTTTTATTGTTTTAGGGGTTTAATGCTTTTAGGTTTTAGGGTTTTAAGGAATTTTATTGGTTTTATGGTTTTTTACAATTTGTAGGGATTTTTATTGTATTTAAGATTTATTTGGGTTTTTAGAGTCTTTTAGGGTTTTTTGGGATTTCTATATTTTTAGGGGTGTTCTGTGTTTTAATTTTTTATGTTTTCTTAGGGGTTTAGGGTTTTTAGGGGTTTTTACATTTTTTTCTATTTTCTCGGATTTTTATGAATTTTATGGTATCTTGGGATTTTGAGGTTTTTTAGTTTTTTTGTGAATTTTAGGGAATTTTTGGGTTTTTGCCAATTTTTTCAAATTTTAGTGGTTTTAAGTGTTTTTAGTTTCCAAGGTTTTCTTATGGTTTCTAATATTTTTTTTATATATAAGTACTTTAAGTATATTTTTTTAATTTTAATATTTTTTTAGTTTTTTCGATGTGTTGAGGTATGTTAGAGTATTTTAGGGTTTTAGGGGTTTTTTTGGTTTTTTTTTTGTTTTTTTGGGATTTTATGAGATTTTAGGTTTTTATGTTTTTTTATATTTTTTTAATTTTTTATGGATTTAATGGTTTTTAAGATTTTTTTGTGGTCTCAGGGTCTGAATTTTTTTAGGGGTTTTATGGTTTAGGGGGGGGGGGGTTTAGGGTTTTATGGTCTTTTTTGTTTTTAGTGTTTTTGGGTTTTAGGGGGTTTTAAGTGTTTTAGGTTTTTAATATTTTCTTAGTTTTTTTCTACATTTTAGGGATTTCTATTTTTTTAATAATGTTTAGGTTCATTCATGAGATTTATGCTTTTAGGGACATTATAAATTTTAAGGGTTTTTTTATTTTTATTTTTTATGGTTTTGGATCTTTAATGGTCTTTGGGGTTAAAAATGAATTTAGGTACTTAATTTGTATTTTTTAGGGGTTTTTAGTGTTTTAAGGTCTCTTAGGGTTTTTCAGGGGTTTTAGAATTTTTAGGCTTTTATTGGTTTTATCAATTTTAATGTTTTACGGTTTTCAAATGGATTTTTATTGTTTTTGGTGTTTTTATGTTTTTTAGGATTTTAAGGGATTTTTAATGATTTTTATTGGTTTTTAGGGTTTTAATTGATTTTGCGGGTTTGTAGGATTTTAGTGATTATATTTTTTTAGCGTTTTTAGCATTTTTATGTTTTAGGGTTTTGAGGTGTTTTATGGTTTTTAATTTTTTCTTATACCTTTTTAGTGTTTTTATGGTTTTTATTTATTTGGGTATTTTTTGGGGTTTTTAGGATTTTTATGCATTTATAGGGTTTTTTAGGATTTTGATTTGGTGCAGGGGTGTTGATTATTTTTAGGGTTTTTGGGGTTTTATGGTTTTTGTAGTTTTTAGGGGTTTTAAGGTTTTAAATGTATTTTATGTTTTAGGGTTTTAAATGGGTTTTGTTGTTTTAGTGGGTTTTTTTTGGTTTTTATGAGATTCTATGGGTTTTTATGTTTTTATGTTTTAGGGTTTTAAATGTTGTCTAGTTTTTTGGGGGTTCATTATTTTTGATTTTTAAGGTTCTCTTAGTGTTTCTCTGGTTTTTAGGGTTTTTTATGTTATAGGGACTTTTATAGATTTTTACAAATTTTATGGATTTTAATGATTTTAGGGATTTTAATGGATATAGGGTTTTAGGGGTTTTTTGGGTTTTACAGTTTTTGTGGGTTTTCAGTATTCTATGGATTTTTAGGGTTTTAATAGATTTTGGGGTTTTGAGGTTTTCTAGTTTATTAGAATTTTTTACAGTTTTTAGGGGTTTTTAGGGATTTCTTGGATTTTCATGGGCTTTAGGGTTTTTAATTTTTTAGAGATTTTTTTGGGTTTAATGGGGTTTTGGGTTTTTGGGTAGATTTTAGCTTTTTAGGGGTTTAAAAGTGCTTAAGAGTTTTTAAAAAAAATTAATGGTTCAATGTTATTATTTTTAGTGCGTTTTAATTATTTTATGTGGTTTTATGGTTTTAGGGGTTTTTGTGGTTGTTAAATCTTTTTTGTATATTATGGGCATTTTTGGGGTTTTTAGTGTTTTAACGATTTTTTGGTTTTTATGGGTTATAAGTGTGTTTAGGTTTTCAAAATTTTCTTGGGGGTTTTCATTGTTTTTTGAGTTTTTTAGTATTTTAATGGCCTTCATAATATTCTTTGTTGGTTTTAGGGTTTTTAGTGTTTTAGTGTTTTTAGAGTTTTTAGGCTATTAATCATTTTTAGTGTTTTTAGATTTTCAGTTTTTTCTTAGTGTATTTTGGGTTTTTATGGTTTTCATTCTGATAGGTATTTTTAGGGATTTATTATGATTTATATGGAATGTTAGGGTTATTTTGATTTTGAGGCTTTTTTGGTTTTTCGGTTTTAGAGTTTTTTGAGGTTTTTAGGTTTTTATAATATTTTAGATTTTTTTTACCATTTTAAATATTTTAATGTAATTTTAGTGTTTTTACTCCGTTTTTTGGGTTTTATGCATTTTTAGGGGTATTTATGTTTTAGGGGTTTTATGGTTTTTAGGGGTGTTTAAGGTTTTTAGGATCATTTTTATTTTTTTTTCTTTTTTGCGTTTTTAGGTTTATTGGGTTTTTATGTGTTTTAGGATTTAAATGTATTTCTTATGGGTTTTTAGTGTTATTTACATATTTAGGTATTTTTTGTTCCTTTAAAATATTTATATTTTTATTTGTATTTTTACAAATTTTGAGTGTTTTTAGTGTTTTTGAGTTCTTTGGTTTTTTAGGGGCTTCACATGTTTTAGTGTTTTATGGTATTCTTACACTTTTTCAAGGGTTTATGTTTTATTACATTTTAGGGATTTATGGATAATTTTAGTATTTTTATCAATTTTTAGTGTTCTTATGGACTTTGAGGGGTTTATGTGGTTTTTAGGTTTTTACGGGTTTAATGGTTTTTAGGGTTTTGGGTATTTTTATTATTATTTTTAAATGTTTTTTAATGTTTTATATGATTTCATGGTTTTTAAATGTTTCAGATATTTTATGGGGGTTTTAAGTGTTTTATGGGGTTTTGGGGTTTTAATGGTTTTTTTGGGGTTTTAAGGTTTTTAATAATTTTTAGGGTTTTTTGTGTTTTTTAATTTTTATGTTATTTAAGGATATTGTATGGTATTTAGATTTTTTATGCTTTTAGGTAATTTAGGTATTTCTATGCTTTTTATGTGTATGAGGGTTTTATGGATTTTCGGGGGTTTTGTGTTTAAGAGATTTAGGGTTTTTTGGATTCTTATCCTATTTAGCCATTTAAGGGGATTTAAGTGTTTTATGGACTATAAAGGTCTTTTTAAGGGTTTCAAGGTTCTTAGGGTTTTTATGTTTTTTGGATTTTAGTGGAATTATTGTCTTTTATGGTTTTAACGATTTTTTTGGTTTTTATGTTTTTAGATTTTTTTAGGCTTTTTAGGGGTTTTAATTTTTTTATGTTTTTAAAATTTTTCTAATGGTTTTTCTGTATTTTTAGGGGTTTTAACATTTCATGGTATTTTTAGAGTTTTAAGTATTTCTATGGGTTTTAGGGTTTTTATGGAGTTTTTAGTGTTTTGTTGTTTTTAGTGTTTTGTGCCTTTTATAGGTGTTTTAGGTTTTAATGGGTTTTTTGAGTTTTTAGTGTTATTATGATTTTCAGTTTTTTTTAATTTTTCCTGGGGTTTGAAGGTGTTTTAGAGTTTTTAGTGGGTTTTTGGTGTATTCGGGTTTTTTAGGGTTTTATGGTTTTCAGGGGGTTTAGGGTCTTTTTTTTTTGTTTTTATGGGTTTAATCGTTTTTTAGGTTTTTAGATTTTTTTATTTTTTTGGGGTTTAATGTTATTTTAGATTTTTAGTGGTTTTGTGGGTTTTATTGGTTTTTAGGGTTTTTTGTTGTTAGGGCTAAGTATGATTTTAATTGATTTTAGTCTTTTAGGAAATTTTAGGGGATTTAGAGGTTTCAATATTTTTAAGGTTTTTATAAGTTTTAAGT
This sequence comes from Viscum album, assembly GCA_963277665.1. Taxonomy (NCBI): domain Eukaryota; kingdom Viridiplantae; phylum Streptophyta; class Magnoliopsida; order Santalales; family Viscaceae; genus Viscum; species Viscum album. The sequence continues at coordinate 1,304,437,594 of OY728157.1, forward strand.
GTTTTAAGGGTTTTAGGTTTTCTGAGGGGTTTTCATGGTTTTTTGGTTTTTTACTCTTTAAGGACAGTTAGTGCATTTTATGTGATTTTTATTGTATTTTAACGGTTTTAGTTATTTTGATAGCTTTTATGGTTTTAAGGGTTTTATGGTTTTTATCATTTTTTTATCTTTTAAGTGTTTTTATTTTTTTTTGGTTTTCTTAGTGTTATTCATGGTTTTAAGGGGTTTTTATGTTTTTAGATATTTTTAGTAATTTTATTTATTTTTTTCAGTTTGTGAGTTTTTAGCAATTTTAAGGTTTTTTAAGTTTTTAATGTTTTTTGGTGTCTAAAGAGTTTTTATTGTTTTTTGTGAATTTTTATAATTTTTATGGGTTTTGATCATTTTTTAATGATGTAAGGGGTTTTATGGTTTTTAGGGTTTTTAGGGTTTTTAGGGGTTTTAGTGTCTTTTATGGTTTATTAACATTTAAAAAGTTTTGATTTTTTAGTGGTTTTAAGGGTTTTCTTGATTTTATGAATTCACTGGTGTTTTCATGGTATTTTGGGGGTTTTTTAAAGGGAATTTTTGGAATTTTTATTATTTTAATGGGTTTTTATAGGTATTGAGAGTTTTTTGTGTTTTATGGGGTTTCAGGGTTTCTTTTGTTTTTGAGGTTTTTAAGGGTTTTATTTGTTTTTAGGGTTTTAAAGTTTTATTAAGGTTTTTTCAATCCATATAGGGTGTTTTCCCTTTTTATGGATCTTTGGGGATTTTTAGGATTTTTAGGTTCTTTAGGGATTGTGAGGGTTTTAGTGATTTTAGGGGTTTTAGGGTTTAATGTGTTTTTTAGGTTTTTAGGGGTTTTTGGCTTTTTTAGGGTTTTATAATTTTCTTTTTTATTTATTTTTTTTTGGGCTTTTACAAATTTTGTAATTCTTAGGAATTTTATAGTATTTCCATGGTTGTATTGATTTTTTTCTATGTTGAGAGATCTCTGTGTTTTTAAGGTTTTTTAGAGTTTTTAGGATTTTAAGTACTTTTTTTGAGGGGTTTGAAGTTTTTTTAGGTTTTTAATATTTACTTATCTGTTTTTATGATTTCTATTATTTTTTGTTTTTTTTGGAATTTTTATGTATTTAAGGATTTTATGTGTTTTTTGGGTTCTAATGGATTTTGGGGGTTTTTAGATTATTTTAGGGGTTTTAGGATTTTTATGGGTTTTTTGGGTTTTTTAGTTTTTTGATTATTTTGTGGATTTCAATGGTTTTATATTTTCTTTAAAAAATTTAAGGTTTTAAAATTTCTTTTAGTGTTTTTGTGGTTTTATGATTTTTATGGGTTTTATGATATTTTTGGTTTTTATTGTCCTTTTGGGGTATTTTGGTTTTTTAGAAATTATATGGTTTTTATAATTTTTTATGGTTTTAGGGGTTTTAATTTTATTATGGTTTTAAGGTTTTATATGGATTTTATAGGGTTTTGGTTTTTTACATTTTTAGGGATTTTAGTGCTTTTTAGGATTTTAATGTTTTTTAAATGTTCTAAGCATTTTGACAGTTTTTTAGATTTTTATTGTTTTAGATTTTTTTTTATTTTTTAGGTTTTTAATGGATTTAATGTATGTTTAATATTTTATGTTTTTCTTAGGGTTTTTAGGATGTTGATGGGTTTTTACATTTTAGGGATTTTTATGGATTTTTTATCATTTTTATGGGTTTTGGGGTCTTCAATGATTTTTTTGGGGGTTTTAGGGTTTCTAAGGTTTCTTAGGTTTTTAGTGTTTTAGGGTATATAAGTATGTTTTGGTTTTTAAGGTTTTCTTTGGGGTTTTTATGTTTTTAGGGGTTTTAAGGGAATTTAAGGATTTTGTTTTTGGTTTTAGGGAATTTAGGTATTTTGAGTGTTTTAGGGGTTTTAAGGATCATAGGATTTTTTGGTTTTTAGGTTATTTGTTTTTTTTTGTTTTTTTATGGATTTAGTGGATTTTATGAGTTTTTTTAACATTTTTAGAATTTTATAGGGTTTTTAGAGTTTTATGGGGATTTTATTGGTTTTAGGGATGTTTAGGAGGTTTTAGAGTATATTTAGGGTTTTTAGGGTTTTTATCATTTTTGGTTGTTTAGGGGATTAAAATCTTTTTAGTTTTATATGGTTTTCTAATGGGTTTTTAGGGTTTTTATAGTTTATTAGAGTTTTGAGAATTTTATTCAATTTTTAGGATTTTATGGTTTTAAGGGTTTTTATGGATTTGGGGGGTTTTTAGTGTACCTCGGGTGTTTAGTGTTTTTAGGAGTTTTATAATTTTTTTGTTTTGAAGGGGATTAAGTGGGTTTTCGTTATTACAATTTTCTTATGGGTTTTCATGGTTTTATGGTTTTACATTTTTAATGAATTTAGGAAGTTTAGGGAATTTTTATTGTATTTAGCGGCTTTTTGTGATTTTGAGGGTTTTTCGTGTTCTTAGGATTTTATGAAATTTTTCATTTTTGGGGATTTATTAATTTATAATTTTTTTTATTGTTTTTTAGTTTTTTAACATATTTAGGGATTAAATGTTTTTTTAGTTTTTCAGAGGTTTTTAGGATTTTTATGGGTTTTTAGGTTTTTTTCAAGTTGTATAGTTTATAGTGGTTTGAGGGTGTTTTATGGTTTTCTATAGGTTTATCATTTTAGGAGTTTAATGTTTTTTTGGATTTTATATTTTTCTTTGTTTTTTTCAGCATATTTAGGTGTTTTAATTTTTTTAGGGATTTTAGGACTTTTTTAGAATAGTTATGTTTTTAGGGGTTTTCAGGATTTTGAGGTTTTTAGCGGTTTTAGGGTATTTATGGGGTTTAGAATTTAGAGTTTTATAGTATTTTTATGATTTAATTCTATTTAGTGGTTTATTGGGATTTCTTAATTTTTAAGATTTTATGGTTTTTAGGTTTTTTGACATGTTTATATATTTATTGGATTGTTTTATGATTTTTACGTTTTTAGGGCTTTTAGAGATTTTGAGTGGTTTTAGGATCTTTTTAGGATTTTTAGGTTTTCAGGGTTTTTAGTGTTTTTTAGGTTTTTAGGGGTTTTAAGTATTTTTAGATTTTAAGGGTTTTTTCTTAGGGTTTTGGCATTTTTAGTGTTTTTATGATTTTATTGACTTTTAGGGATTTTTGGATTTTTATGGGTTTTTAGGTTTTTAGGTGTTTGTGAGTTGTTTAGGGGTTTTATTGTTATTATAGTTTTTAAAAGTTTTATGGGTTTAAAGGGATTTTAATAGTTTCTAATAATTTTTTAGGGTTTTATAGGGTTTTATGATTTTTAATGTTTTTAATGGATTTTTATGGTTTTTAGATATTTTCATGTTCTTTTCGGGTTTTTAGGGGTTTTAGTGTGTGATTTATTGTTTTTTTGTGGTTTATGTGTTTTTAGGTTTTTTAGGTTTTATTAGGGTTTTCATTTTTTAGGGTTTTTATGTTTTCAAGGATTTTTTGTGATTTTTAGGAATTTTTTGGGTGTTAAGGGTTTTTTATGGATTTAGATGATTTTTAAGGGATTTTAGTGTTTTTAGACTTTATATTTTTTGGGGTTCTATGTGCTTCTATGTTTTTAAGGTTTTATAAGGGGGTTTTAGGGGATTTTACATTTTGAGGGATTTGTTTTTTAGATTTTAAAGATTTTTATGGTTTGTAGGGTTTTTTTGGATTTTTAAGTGTTTTAGGGTTTTTAAGGATTCTTTTAATTTTTAGTGGTTTTTAGAGTTTTTTAGGGATTTAATGGTTTTTAGGGTTTTTCAGGTGTTTCAGGGATTAAAGTGTTATTAGAGTTTTTTAGAAGTTTTATGATTTTAATGGGGTTTTAAAGATTTATATAATTTAAGGTATTCTATTTATTTATGTGGTTTTGTGGGTCTTTTTTGGGGTTTTTAGTGTTTTTAGTATCTTTTATATTTTTAGGTGGAGTTTTTGGGTTTTTATTGGGTGTAGGTTTTTTATATGATTTTATTGGTTTTTAAGGGTTTATGGGTTTTTAGACTCTTTATAGGGGTTTTAATGTTTTTAGTGTTTTTATGTATTTTGGAGTTTTAAGTGTTTTTAGGGTTTTAAGGTATTCTTATGTGTTTTCAAGGTTTTTAGGGTTTTTTATGTTTTTAGGATTTTAGGGATTTTTTACGATTTTTAAGGGATTTTAGATTTTATTTGTGATTACGAATGATTTTTGAGTTTTATGGTTTTTAATGTTTTTTTATGTATTTAAAATTTCTTAGTTTTTTAGGGATCTTAACTGTTTTATGATTTTATGGTTTTCTTAAGGTTTTATAGGGTTTAGGTTTTTTACATTTTTAAGTACTTTTAGGGATTTTTTACAGTAGTTCTGGTTTTCTATGGATTTTAGGGATTCTTAGGTTTTTTTAGTTTTATGATTTTAGGGGATTTATGTGTGTTTAGGTTTTTAAGGTTTTATTAGGGTTTTCATTGTTTTAGGGGGTTTTATGTTTTTTTTGTTATCTTTTGGAATTTTAGGATTGGTATGGTTTTTGAGTTCTTATGTATTGTTACTGGTTTTATGGTTTTTTAGGGTTTTTGGGTTTTTGGGTTTTTTACTTTTTTTTTTATTTTTTAAGGGGTTTTAATATTTTTTAGTTTTTTTGGTTTTTAAAGGGTTTTAGGGTGTTTATGGGTTTTAATTGATTTATAGATTTTAGTTCCTTTTTCATTATTTTAATGTTTATTTTGGTTTTCAATGATTTTTAGGGGTTTTAGGGTTTTTTAGAATTTTTAGGGTTTAGGGTTTCTCTAGGTTAATTGTTTTTGGGTTTTTAGTGTTTTTTTAGTTTTAAAAGTTTTATGGTCTTTTAGAGTTTTTCATGTTTTTTGGAGTTTAAAGAGTTTTTATACTTTTTAGCAGTTTTTAGGTATTTTATTATTATTTTTGGGTTTTAAAAGTTTCTAGAGGGTTTGTGGTTGTTTTGGTTTTTTAGGTTTTAGGATCCTTTTAGGGTTTTAAGGGTTCTAATCAGTTAATTCATATATAGGGGTTTTAATTGTTTTTAGGTTTTTAATGTTTTCTTCAGGGTTATCAGGGTTTTTTGAGGATTTTAGTATTATATGAATTTTAGGGATTTTTTTCATTTTTAAGGTTTTTAGGGTTTTATGGTTTTTTGTGTTGTTGGGGTTTTTAGAAATTTTTTGTTTTTTAGTGGATTTAAGTGTTTTTTTGGTTTTATGGCTTTCATAGGGTTTATTATGGGTATTTTGATTTTTTTCATATTTTTAGTTATTTTGGGAGATTTTTTAGAATTTTTATTGGTTTTATGGGTTTTATGGATTTGGAGGGTTTCTTACAATTTTAAAACTTTTAATGGTTTTAAATGGTATCCTTTTTAGTGGGTTTTAGGTGTTTTATTTGGCTTTAGAGTATTTTTTATGATTTGTATTGTTTTTATGTCTTTTTTGGTATTTATGGTCATGGGGGGGGGGGTTATGGTTTTTCAAATTTTCTGAGTTATTGGGTTTTTTTTTTTGTTTTTACATTTCTCGGTTTTTTCATATCTTTTTTCAAGGATTTTATGTTTTTTAACATTTTTATGGAATTTTTTTGATTTTTTATGAATTTATAATTTTATAGGGATTTAGGATTTTTAGGGATGTTAACTTTTTTTAAGGTTTTATAGGGGATTAAAATTTTTTGGTTTTAAGGTTTTCTTAGAGGGTTTTCGGGGGTTTTTGGGTTATTCTACATATTTAGGGTTTTTTTGGATTTTTTTGAAAATTTTATGGTATTTATGATTTATAGGGATTTTGATAGTTTTTTTTATTTTTATGGGTTTTAGGGGTTGTGGGTTCATAATTCTTTTTGCAGTTTTTTGGGGTTTTTTATTTTATTTTTTAGTTTTTAATGTTGTTTTGAGATTTTAAATTATTTTTTAGTTTTAAAGATGATTCATTGTTTTTATTTTATATTTTTGGATTTATTAGTTTTTAGGGTTTTTAAGAGATTTAGGGGGTTTGTGGTTTTTAGTGTTTTAAGGTTTTTAGTGTTTTTAGTTGTTTTTAGGATTTTAGAGGTTTCATGTTTTATTAGGTTTTAAAGGCTTTATTAAATAATTTTAACTTTGTTAGTGTATTTAGGCATTTTTAGTTATTTGTTATAATTTTTATAATTTTTCGGTTTTTAGGGTTTTATGATTTTTAGTGTTTTTAGGTTTTTAGGGGAATTTCTGTTTTTAAGGTTTTCTAAGTGGTTTTCAGCCTATTTAAGGTTTCTTTTTTCATTAAGGATTTTTGGGATTTTAATATTTTTAAGGGTTTTTGAGATTTTGTGTAACACCCCAAGCTTTCACAATACGCTTCTCTTTCAATACTGCAATAGCTTGCATTGTACGCAACTTTAAGATTCTAACACGCCACAACCAATAAAACTACCCATCATGAATAATAATACCTAATTTTTGAAATTTTATAAATTTTATCTTTCAAAATGGACTTCATTTTTGGTTTCGGAATGTCAAAATTAACCTATGTTGAATTTTTTGTATTTTTCTGAGAACTTCCAATTTTTGATGAATAGTGAAAAAAACTTTAAAAAAACTTTTTTAATAAAAACAATTTATAGTCATAAATTATACTTTTGAGTGGTTTTAAAGTATAATTAGAATATAATTATACAATTTTATCCAATGATGGTCATTAGAATAAATTTCACTTTGAAATTGGACATAAACAATTGTCAATCTTTTTATTGATATTGTCTCTTAAAAACACGCTATTTGTTTTGACAGCGGGAATTAATTATAAAATAAAATAATGCAACTTATATTTTTGGAATTTTGTAAAATATTCATCATTTTTGAATTCAGAATATCAATTATAGCTTAGGGTGAATTTTAGTTATTTTTCTGAAATACTTCAATTTTTGATGAATAGTGTATCCACTAAGTGGTAGTTAAAAAACTGATTTTTCGATTAAATGAAACTTTACCACTTCTGTAATTTGATTTTAAAAAATCCGACATACATGGTTGCCATTATGAAGTAAAATTTGGTTCAATGGGATTAAAATATTTATTTGGTGAATAGTAACTTTTATGTTTTATTAATCGCGAATAAAGGTAATTAGTGAAATTTAAAGTAAAAATGATATTATAAAAGTATAAAAATACCTTTACACTTGTCCTACCCTTATAGGATGAGTCACATCCGACCAATACAATCCATGAGTCAACTTGGGGACCCCATGGAGCCACGTGGGTAAGAAAATGACATTAATAACTTTTTATTTAAAGTAAACAAAATTGTCACAAACATGTGTTGTTTTACTAAAACAATTATTAAATGAGGTTATATAAGTTAACATTTCGACTATAAATATTCATTGGAATGATGAAAAGATCTCCTAAATCATGGTAAATTTTTTATAATTTTTAAACATTAAATAAATTAAATTTGTATGACATCATGATGATGCAGCGATTACCACATTAATTAATGATTTAAATAAAATAAAAAGATAATGTAAAATCTAAGACTTCAACTTGTCAAAAACCTATTGGATGAGTAAATATCGAACCCCTATCACCTTATATTCTAAATATATAATTGTGAGACCTTTGAAATCCGAAAATAATTTCATAATAATGTAACATTTCATGAGTTTCCAAAAGTGCCCCTCCTCTCCTCTTATAAAAGGCCCCCAACTCTACCACTTTACTCACACCATCAAAGCCATTTGTCTTGGCCAAACTCTGCCCAAATACTCTCTCAACTTCCCTATCTTACTCCTAGAAGCCTCACTTTGGATGAAGTCTTCCCAAGAAAGCCTTTGGCTCAAATCGAAAAGAGTTACCCGATTTTAAGGTAATGTCTTCTCTTATGTTCTTTTGTTTAATTTTGCTTCTCCAACCCCGTAAAATATTTTTATTACATTATTTTGTAAAAATTCAATTATATAAAATATACTATTATGTTGTTATGATAATTATTTTATTTACACTTACAAACACCTTCGTCTAATGTTTAAAGAACATACTGTTTCTGTGGGTGGCGAATTACTACCTCACGAAATGATGATTGTTCAATCTTCTTTTAACACCTCTCATGGTGGCCATTATGATGAAAATATTTTCATATATGATATATATATTATTTTTATGTTTTCATTATGCTTCTGTATTTCTCATTTATGGCATACATTAATGATTTCTATTATGGGTTAACGCGATAATTTTATTTTAGGAAGTGCGGACTACCACCCCTCAAAGTGATTTGAATCGTTAACGCCATATATAAGAAGTATAAAGGATGGGGTAAATGATATTATATATTATATTATACTGTAATTATAATACACCTCTATATCATTATGATTTCATTCCATTAAATACAAAATAGAAATGAAAGTAGCGTTCATGCATACGTACATCTTACCATCTCCATGAATGGTGCATTTCATTTATTACCTCTAAATGTTATGTAATATTATGAATGAATGTATATACTTGATATATATGATATATATTATATCTACATCATGAATATAATAATTTTACCACATGAATAACATGTAATTATAAGAATATTATTTTGGACTCAAGTACCAAAGATCGACAAAACGACTGTTATTAACTTAAATAATGACATAATGTCCATAACATGGTAATAAGTGATATAAAAGGAATAATGAACTTGAAAAAGGTTATTAAAAAAGCAGAAATTATCTCTAGTTTATTATTCAGGAGGTTAAAGAATGATTGAGTCAATTCAGACACGAGGTAAGGGAACTTCTTAACCCAATTTCCGTTCTTTGGGTTAATATGCTACTTTCAAATTATGTCATGATAATATTATGTCCTATATTGTATTTGTACTTTATTTATGTGTACTTATAGTGAATATACATAATAGATCTACTTTATTTTAAAAAAACGATCTTTGTAAGGGACTTTTTCTCAATCTCCTTTCATTGAGGCATATTTTGTTTTATACACAACTTTCTTTTATACGGTGTATAAACCCCTTTGACTTTTAATTTTATTCAAAAGGAATATTTTTATACAAATAATTTTTACTAAACAACAAAAGGAATGTTTTGTCTTACGTATGCGGCGACAATGACTTCTTTTTCGCCGTGACCATTATTTGAGTTTCGGCTTCCTCTACAAGCCATAACTTTTATTAAATGAAAAGTAAATAAAAAGTTTTAATTTTCATTTATTTTGGTATTGAAAATTATTTTGAAAGTGTTTTTATTATATCAATATTTTTTATTGATATATTGTGATTAAAATGTGGAAATGTTATGTTTCCTTTATTCATGTTTTATGTGATACGATTTTGTTATGGTTTATGATATGTTTAAACATATTCATATGAAGAATGCATTGGACTTAATAAGTGACGGGTGGAGCCCGCTATAGCTCCTTGATGCATCGGCATGTCTCATGAGACAAACTAGTGTCTTGGCACGAGGCCTTCACAAAATATTATTTGTAGTCTTGGCACGAGGCCTTGGCTACGTGGTTATGATAGTCTGGCATTATGCATTCCATCATTGTGAAAGTGGTTATTTATGTTGCATGTGATTATTCGACTAGTAGAATATCCATGTGACTAATTAAATGGAATTATCTCATTTTACTTTTGCCATATTATGTTGAAGTTCAAGTTTAAAAGCCTTTTGTTTTAGTTATTCATTTCCTTAAATTTTTATGTTTATTTATGAAAGCATCCGCTATATTGTTATCCTTACTAAGCATCTGAGCTCACCCCTTTCAATGTTTTAATTTTTCTAGGATGTGAAGAAGTATTTTATGAATGACCTATAGGGATAGTCTGAAGGGGATATGGGTGTGGAATATGGAGACTATTTTATTTTATTTTTTCACTTTATGATGTAATGTAACATTTATTAATGTATCTAGTGTTTCCAGGGTTACTAAACTAATCTGTCTTTCGAGACTTGATTTTTGTGATCATGCCAATGTTACTTAATAATGCACCGACTCTGGGTAACTGAGGTTGGGGCGTTACAGTTGGTATCAGAGGCAGTTTAGTACTATCCGTGGAAGCTAGATTTAGATAATCTCTGATTAGAGCACATATCCTAAATAGAGACTTTGAGGATTAGTATAGAAGAACTTCCTAGAATTTTGGTATTATAGAGATTTTGTGATTTTTCCGAGCAATACATCCCTGTCTGGATATGAGCAGGTAGAGGAGGATCTGGCACAGATGTACCTAGGGGTAAATCCCGAAAACACCGCTTTGAGCTAGACTCGAACGAGAACTGATGTACGACAATAGGCCTTGCTTCACTCTTGGTTACGACACTCCCAAGGGATATGCTTAGGATAATTATCATTTTCCTTAGAAACCATTATGATGGGTTTATGAGTATATACTTCCTCAAAGAAAAATATTTTTATGATTATGGATTATATCCATAAACTATTCAATTTATTTTAAGTGTTTTAGAAGTATGGAATTATATTTCGATTCATAAACTAATCTAGTTTATGACATTGTTTAGAAATGGCTCCTAGTGGAAGGAATGGAAACTGTATCAAAACACACACTCCATGTAGGTATTTTCCTCCTACTCAAGATAATTATAATGGAGCTAGTGATACAACTGGTGCTGATCAGCTTATCACCATACTGGGAAAACTCACTCAGGTTGTGAATAATAACCTTACTCGTATGCAGCACCCTGATCCGCAACGTGGAGGACCAATGTTAGACTGATTCATGAGGTAACAACCACCAATATTCATGGGGATTACAAATCCCTTAGTAGATGAGCAGTGGATAAATTTCCTAGAGAAAATATTTCAGGCTTTGGGGAGTAGTGAAAGGGAAAAGGTTATCATGGCAGTTTACCGCCTCACTGGAGATGCTGATCAATGGTGGTCATTGATTCAAAACACAAAGGAAGATGATGAAGTATCAAATATGGAATGGAGGGAGTTCAAAGAGCATTTATTAGAAAAAAAATTTCCTCATGAACATCATGCAGATATGGAAAGGCAATTTTTGATTTTGAGACAAAAGGAGAAATAGAATGTCGCAAAGTATGAGGCCAACTTTACATGGTTAGCGAGGTATTTTCCAGATTGTATACGTAACCCAAGAAATAAGATTGATTGTTTCTTTGATGTGTTAAAACCATTTCTACGTCGAGCATTGGTCTCACAATCCTTCTCATCATACAAAGATATTGTCTCATGTGCTATCAAGACAGAAAAGGAATTCTCTAAATCTTATGACAATAAAGTAAAGCAAGAGAAGAAGAGAACGGTGGAACAAGAGACAGATAAAGGGAAAAAGGGAATGAAGGATTTTCCATTACGCGATAATTGTGGAATGAATCACCCCGGTACTTGCCTAAAAGGAGTAGGAGTTTGTTATAAATATGGGGAAAAATGTCATCAGGCTCGTGATTGTAAGGGAAAGAAAGAGGCTATCAATGTTGAATGCTAAAATTGTAGGGAAATGGGACATTATGCAAAGGAATTTCCTAAGCACCAGGGAAACTTTCCTCAGAAAAGGCCAAGAGATCAAGGCCAATATTATGCTGTTACTACAGTTGAAGAGGATTAATTAATGTATTGGTGCTTTTGGACTCAAGGATTATATTATGGTTATAAGAATAATGTGATATATATAAGGATTGTACTGTAGTACTTGTTGTTTTCATTAAAGTTTTAATATGATGAAGGTAATCATATTTTTAGTATGTGACAATAAGAGAAACTTTACTTTGTTTGGGTAATCTGATGTTACAATTGATTTCGGAATTTAGAGACCTTTTAGAGAAAGTCTAGATAGAGTTATTTTGGATAACTATAAAGGTTGGGATGGATTAAGTTAAACTTTGGATAGTATTTTTTAATGTTAAAACATTTCTGAATATTATTTTTTTTTAATATTATAATACTATAGTTTTAGGAAAAGGACAACCTGAAGGTTGGGGGATAACCCATCGCGTCGGACAAAGCTGCAGGAATCGAATCCACAACTATAGTGCGACATGCCTTTATTACCTACCACTAGGCTACAGGAAGTCCCTGGTTGTTATAAAATATTTTTCCTAATCTAAATGGTATGTGTTAATATTTGGAACCTTTTACGATTAGGATAAATATAATATTTTGAGTTCTATTATCTTTTTGAGTGAAAGATGGGTTTGTGGTAAAAAATATTAAAGAATGAAAGTCTACATGAAAAGTATATATATTCCCTTAAGTTCTTTATAAATCTCCTAAATAAATTTCTCAACTTTATGAAAGGTAACATAAAACAAAAACGTTGTCGGTTAACTTTTCCTACTGGGGAATCAATGATCGTTTAACCAATCACAAGTTTGTCATTTTCTTGTAGTTAAACTTTCTCCTAATCCTGTTTTCTATAACTCTCCATCAGACCATGATGGTTTTTTCCCTCTATATACATATTTTCATAGAATCCTAGTATGGGCTATCTCGGGTGACCTTGGTAATTCTCTTTCCCTCTTTTAAGGTTATATTTTTATTAACCCAATTTCTGATGTGGGTTCTCCACAAAGGTATTTTCTATTTTTATCCTTTTATTTTTGAAGATCAATTTCAAATTGAGAGGTCGCAATTAATTGAAGGAGGGGAGAATTTAACACACTAAGCTTTCACGATACGCTACTCTTTCAATAATGCAATAGCTTGCATTGTACGCAACTATGAGATTCTAACCCGCCACAACCAATCAAACTAGCAGTTATGAATAGTAATAACTACTTTTTTAAATTTTATAAATTTTAAATTTCAAAATGGACTTCATTTTTGGTTTCAGAATATCAAAATTAGACTATTTTGAATTTTTGGAATTTTTCTGAGAACTTCTATTTTTTGATGAATAGTGAAAAATACTTAAAAACAACTTTTTTAATAAAAACAATTTATAGTGATAAATTATACTACTGATTGGTTTTAATGTATAATTAGAATATAATTTTACCATTTTATCCAATGGTTCTCATTAGAATTAATTTTACTTTGAAATTGGACATAAACAATTGTCAATCATTTAATTGATATTGTTTTTTAAAAACATGCTATTTGTTTTAACATCGGGAATTAATTATAAAATTAATTAATGAAACTTATATATCTAGAATTTTGTAAAATAGACATCATTTTTGAATTCAGAATATCAATTATATCTTAGGGTGAATTTTTGGTATTTTTCTGAAAAACATCAATTTTTGATGAATAGTGAAACCACTAAGTGATAGTTAAAAATTGGTTTTTTATTTAAATGAAACATTACCACTTTTGTGATTTGATTTTAAAAAATCCGACATACATGGTTGTCATTAGGAAGTAAAATTTGGTTCAATGGGATTAAAATAATTTTTTTGGTGAGTAGTAACTTTTAAGTTTTATTAATCACTTTTAAAGGTAATTAGTGAAATTTAAGGTAAAAATGATATTATAAAAATATAGAAATAGATTTACACTTGTAATACCCTTATTGGATGAGTCATGTCCGACAAAGACAATCCATGGGTCAAATTGGGGACCCCATGGAGCCACTTGGGTAAAAAAATGACATTAATAACTTTTTATTTAAAGTAAAAATAAAATTGTCACAAACATGTGTTGTTTTACTAAAACAATTATTACATGAGGTTATATAAGTTAAAATTTCGACAATAAATATTCATTGGAAATATAAAATGATTTCCTATATCATGGTAATTGTTTTATATTTTTTAGACATTAAATAAATTAATTTTTTATGACATCATGATGATGCAGCGATTACCTCATAAATTAACGATTTAAATAAAATAAAAAGATAATGTAAAATCTAAGACATACACTTGTCAAAAACCTATTGTATGAGTATATTTCTAACCCTTATCACCTTATCTTCAAAATATATAATTGTGGGACCATTGAAATCCGAAAATCATTTCATAATAATGTAACATTTCATGAGTTTCCAAGAGTGCCCCGCCTCTCCTCTTATAAAAGGCCCCCACCTCTACCACCTTACTCACACCATCGAAGCCATTTGGCTTGGCCAAACTCTGCCCAAATACTCTCTAAACTTCCCTATATTACTCCTAGAAGCCTCAATTTGGTCAGAACTCTTCCCAAGGAATCCTTTGGCTCAAATCAGAAAGAGTTACCCGATTTTATGGTAATGTCTTCTCTTATGTTCTTTTGTTTTATTTTACTTCTCGAACACCTTAAAATATTTTTATTACATTATTTTGTAACAACAACAGTATATTAAATATACTAGGACGTTGTTATGATAATTATTTGATTTACACATACACACACCTTCGTCTAATGGTTAAAGAACATACAGTTTCTGTGGGTTGCGAATTACTGCCTCACGAAACGATGATTGTTAAATCTTCTTTTAACACCCATCATAGTAGAAATTATGATGAAAATATTTTCATATATGATATATATATTATTTTTATGTTTTACTTATTATTATGTAATTTTATTCTACTATATTTTTCATTTATGGCATACCTTTATGATTTCTATTATAGGTAAACGTGATAGTTTCATTTTAGGAAGTGCGGACTACCGCCCTCTCAAAGTGATTTGAATCGCTAACGCCATATGTGGGATGTATAAAGGATGGATTAAATGATATCATATATGATATTATACTATAATTATAATACACCTTTATATCATTATAATTTCATTCCATTAAATACAAAATAGAAATGAAAGTAGCGTTCGTGCGTACGTACGGCTTAACGTCTCCATGAACGGTGCATTTCATTTCTTATCTCTAAATGTTACGTAATATTATTAATGAATGTATATACTATATATATATGATATATATGATATCTACATCATGAATATAATAATTTTACAACATGAACAACTTGTAATTATAAGAAGTTTATTTTTGACTCAAGTCCTAAAGATCGACAAAACTACAATTATTAACTTAAATAATTACATAATGATAATAACATTGTAATAAGTGATATAAAAGGAATAATGAAATTGAAAAATGTTCTTAAGAAAGTATAAATTAACTCTAGTTTATTATTCATGTGGTTAAAGAACGATTGAGTCAAGTCGGACACAAGGTAACAGAACTTCTTAACCCAATTCCCGTTCTTTGGGTTAATCTCCTACATTCAAATTATGCCATGATATTATTATTTTCTATCTTTTATTTGTACATTATTAATGTGTACTTATAGTGAATACACATAATAGATCTACTTTATTTAAAAATATGATCTTTTTAAGGTACTTCGTCTCAATCTCCTTTCATTTAGGCATATTTTGTTTTATACACAACTTTATTTTATACGGTGTATAAACCCCTTTGACTTTTACTTTTATTAAAAAAGAATCTTTTTATAGGAAGAAGGTTTACTAAACGTCAAAAGGAATGTTTTGCCTTACATATGCGGTGACGAAGACTTCTCTGCTGCTGTGACCATTATTTGAGTTTCGGCTTCCTCTACAAGCAAAAACTTTTTTTAAATGAAAAGTAAATACAGTATTTTAATTTTATTTTATTTTGGTATTGAAAATGGTTCTGAAAGTGTTTTTATTATATCAATGTGTTATATTGATATCTTGTGAATGAAATGTGGAAATGTTATGTTTCCTTTATGCATGTTTTATGTGATATGATTACGTTATATTTTATGATATTTTTAAACCTATTCATATGAGGAATGCATTGGACATAATAAGTGACGGGTGGAGCCTGCTATAGCTCCTCGATGCATCAACAGGTCACATGTAACAAAATAGTGTCTTGGAATGAGGCTTTGACAAAATTTTAATTGTAGTCTTGGGAAGAGGCCTTGGCTACGTGGTTATGATAGTCTGGCATTATGCATTCCATCATTGTGAAAGTGGTTATTGATATCGAATGTGATTATTCGATCAGTAGAATATCCATGTGAATAAGTAAATGGAATTAGCTCATTTTACTTTAGCCATATTATGTTGACGTTCAAGTTTAAAAGGCTTTTTTTTAGTTACACATTGCCTTAAATGTTTATGTTTGAATATGAAGGCTTCCGCTATATTGTTATCTTTACTGAGCATCTGAGCTCACCCCTTTCAATGTTTTCATTTTTCTAGGATGTGAAGAAGTATTTTATGAATGACCTGCAGGGATAGTTTGAAGGGGATATGGGTGTGGAATATAGAGACTATGTTATTGTATTTTTTCACTTTATGATATAATGTAACATTTATGAATGTATCTAGTGTTTCTAAGGCTACTAAACTATTCGGACTTTCGAGACTTGATCTTTGTGATCATGCCAATGTTACGTAATAATGCACCAAATCTAGGTAACTAGGGTCGGTGCATTACATTTTGAGGTTTTTTTCGTGGGGTTTTAGGGTTTTTAACTTTTCTAATGTGTTTTAGGGGTTTTCTAGGTTTTAGAGATTTTAGAGATTTTTCTTTTTTGTGTTTTAAAGGTTTTTATCATTTTTTAGGTTTTTATGGATTTTTTGTTTTGTATGTTTTAAGGTTTTCTTATGGTTTTCAAGGGTTTTTTTATTTTTTGGATTTTTGGTATTTTTATTAATTTTACGGTTTTTAAAGATTTTGATAGTTTTAGTTTTTAAGGATTGTTTTTGGTTTTTTAGGGTTTTTTAGATTTTTGGGCATTAAGATTTCATAGATTTTTTAATGTTTTCAGCGGTTTAAATGGGTTTTTTGAGTTTTTGTGAGTTCTGGTGTTTTTATCAGTTTTTTTGTTTGTTGAAGGTTCTTAGGGTTTTTATAGTTTTTAGTTGTTTTTATAATTTTAGGGTCTTTTTGGTGTATTTAAGGGTATTTATAAATATTTGGGTTTTTAGGGGTTTTAAGAGATTTTAGGGTTTTGAGGTTTTATTTGGGGTTTTCAATGTTTTTTATGGTTTTCATTTTATGAAATTTTAATATATATTTTTGGGTTTTTATCATTTTATAAGGTTTTTTTAGGTTTTTGGGTGTTTTATTTTTTTTAGTGATTTTTAGGGATTTTTGGATTTTTTTTCTTTTTTTTACAGTTTTCAGGATCTTGAGTTTTTTTTTGGGTTTTATGGTTTTTAGTAATTTTTATGGGTTTAAGGTGTTTTTAGTTTTTTTACTATTTCTAGTGTTTTGTGGGTTTTTTGGTGTTTTAATTTTATGGGGGAATATTGTGGTTTTTAAGGGTTTTAGGATTTTTAGAGACTTTTTACGGGTTTTTATTATTTTTAGCAATTTTAGGTTTTTATGGGTTTTAATTTTTTTTTGGTTTTTAATGTTTTATTAGAGTTATTCAGGGTTTTTAAGTTATTATGATTTTTTATTGTTTATTTATATTTTTTATGGGGTTTTAGTTTTCTTAGGGATTTTGGCTATTTTTTTGGGATCATTACTATTTTAGGGGTTTTAGTGTTTTTTGGTTTTTATGAGATTTATGTGTGTTTAGGTTTTTATATGCTTCACGTGTTTTTAGATTTTAAAGGTTTTCTTAGGTTTTTTATGGTTTTATTGTTCTTTATGTTTTTATGGATTTTTAGGATGTTTTGGGGTTTTATGTGTTTTTAGGGATATTGAGGGTTTTTGGGTTTTTGGGGGTTTAGGGTTTTTATGATTTTATTGTGGTTGTAGGTGACTTTTAGAGTATTTTTGTATTTTCAGGGTTTATAGTCTTTCTTATCATTTTTAGGGGTTTATGGGTTTTAATATTTTTTGTGGGGTTTTACGGGTTTTTTGGTTTTGGGGGGTTTTTAAGTGTTTGAGGGTTTTATTATTTTTAGGGGTTTTAGAGTTTTTAGTGTATTTTAGAGTTTTTATGGTTTTAAGTGTTTTTAGGTTATTGGATTTTAATTGTTTTTGGGATATTATGGGTTTTTTGTTTTTTAGGGTTTTATAGCTTTTAATATTTTTTTAGACTTTTACGTTTCTTAGGATTTTTATGTGTTTTTAGGATTTTTTTTGGATTTGAGGGGGTTTATGGTTTTTAGGGTTTTAAGTGTTTTTAAGGTAAGAATTGTTTTTTAGGTTTTTAAGGGTTTAATGTTTTTTTATTTTGTTATGGTTTTCTAATGGTTTTTAGGATTTTAAAGGATTTTTTTTCATTTTTGTGGATTCTTAGATAATTTTATGATTATTTATGGGGTTTAATGTTTTTTATTGATTTTAACATGTATTATGATTTATATGGTTTTTTGGTATTTAGGTTTTTTTTATATTTTGAAGTATTTAATTGGATTTAATTATTTTATTGGGATTTTTGGGTTTTTTATGTTTTTAAGGGTTTTTTATTTTTTGGGATTTTTAGGTCTTTTTAGGTATTTTAATTAGTTTTAGGGATATTATGGTTTTTGAATGTTTTTAGGGATTTTTATTGTTTCTAGGGTTTTATGTTTTCTATATTTTTATCTTTTTTAGAGTTTTTACCTATTTTATGGTTTTTAATGTTTTCTTTGGGGTTCTAATGGTATTTTCCTTCTTTTGTTTTTAGGGATTTTTAGGGATATTTTAGGATTTTATGGATTTTTATGTTTTAATTTATATTGAGGGTATTTTTTTGGATTTAAGTGTTTTTATGGTTTTGGGGTTTTTTTGAGTTTTTAGGGATTTAACTAGTATTTAGAGTTTTAAGTGGTTTTAGGGTTTTTATGGAGTTTAGGGGTTTAAATTTTTTAGGTGTTTTTTGGTTTTTAGGGGGTTTAGATACTTTTAGAGTTTTTATGTTTTTAGAATTTTTAGGTTTTTAGGGGTTTACGTGTTTTTTGGTTTTAATGTATTAAATTTATTTTATAGGGTTTTTAGGTTTTTTTGGGTTTT
This sequence comes from Viscum album, assembly GCA_963277665.1. Classification (NCBI taxonomy): domain Eukaryota; kingdom Viridiplantae; phylum Streptophyta; class Magnoliopsida; order Santalales; family Viscaceae; genus Viscum; species Viscum album. The sequence goes on from OY728157.1 coordinate 1,304,456,379, forward strand.
AGGGATTTGGGGGATTTTATGGAATTATATAATTTTAGTGGTTTTTAGTATTTTTAGTGTTTTTATTGGTTTTAGGTGCTTTTAGGTTGTTAAGGTTTTATTTAGGGTTTTCAGGGTTTTAGGGTATTTTACATTTTCAGGATTTGTAGGGGTTTTTTATTGATATTTATTGTTTTTATGAGTTGTATGGATTTTGAGGGTTATTATAGTTTTTAAGGGTTTTAGAATTGTTATAGTTTTTTGGATTTTTACGTATTTTGGTGGATATTAGAGGATTCTAGATTATTTAGTGATTCTTTTTTTTGTTAACATTTTTAGATATTTTAGGTATTTTACATGCGTTTATGTTTTAAAGGATTTCTTAGGGTTTTTAGAATTTTTATATTTTTTAATGATTTTTTAGGATTTTTAGCATTTTTAGCATTTTTTGGCATTTTTAGTTTTTATCAGTTTTTCGGATTTTAGGGACTTTTTTGTTTTTTGGGTTTTTTTTGTGTTTAAAATGGTTTTTAGTGTTTTTAACGTTTTAAGGGTTTTGATTATTTTTTAGATTTTTCAGTGGGTTTTATGTGTTTTAAGGGGTTTATGGGTTTTTAAGGTTTTTAGGTGTTTTATGGGTTTTACGGGGTTTTAGGGTCATTTAATGGGTTGCTTTAATTTTTCTATTTCATTTTTATGTTTTTTTATTTTTTATGTTTTTAGGGGTTTTGATGAGTTTTATTTTTTAATCTTTTATTTGAGGTTTTTTAGGATTTTTTTTTGGTTTTTATTTTTTCCAGTGATTTGAGAGTTTTTTTGGATTTTTACGGGTTTTTAGGGTTTTTATGGATTTTTAGGCTTTTAGTGTTTTTAGGGTTTTTAGGTTATTTACTATTTTATATGTTTTAGTGGTTTTAAATATTATGACTTTTAAAAAATCTTCTTAAGGTTTTCATGGTTCTTAGTGTGTTTTAATTTTTTTTGGGATTTTATCCCTTTTCAAAACTTTGTGTTAGGGTTTCTTGAGATTTTTAGGTGTTTTAGGGGTTTAGGTGTTTTTAGGGGTTTCACATGTTTTTTGGGGTTTTATGTAATTTTTTAGTTTTTTAGTATTTTATGGTTTTTTTTTGGTTTTTAATGTCTTTTGGGGTTAAATGCTTCTAAATAGTTTTTAGTGGATTTAGTGTTTTTTTGGGGTTTTAGTAATTTTCAGGTTTTTATAAGTTTTTTTGTGTTTTAACAGTTTTTAGTGTTTTTTTAAAATTTTAGTTTTTTAATGTGCTATTTTATTTTTATTCATTTCTTATAGGTTTTTAGGGTTTAATGGTTTTTATCTTTTTAGGGATTTTTATGAATCCATTAGTATTTTTATACATTTTTTGGGTATTTAGAAATTTATAGAATTTTTATGCATTTTGAGTTTTTTAGGCATTAATATTGTTTGTGTTTTAAGAGTTTTTAGGGTTTAAGGATTTTTTAGTGTTTTCACAATTTTAATGGCATTTAATTATTTTGTTATTATTTTGAATTTTATGGGTTTTTATTATAATTTATGGTTTTAGGGATTTTTAGGGTATTTACTGTATTTACGATTTTTATAGTTTTTAGGGTTTTAATTTTTTTTGGTTATTTTTTTGTTTCTTGGATTTTGTACAGTTTTTTATATGTTTTTAAAGATTTTAGGTGTTTAAAGGGGGTTCATAGTTTTTAGGGGTTTTGGTTTTGTAGGGTTTTGGGGATTTTTAATTGATTTAGGTGTTTTAGGGTTTTTATTATTTTTAAGGTTTTAGGATTTAAGTTGATTTATCGTTTTCTAGGGTTTTCAATGGTTCTAAAGGATTTTCGATTTTTAAGTTTCTTATGAGTTTTTAGGGTTTTTACATTTATATGGGTTTTAAAATTTTAGGGATTTTTAATTATTAGGGATTTTTAGGGAGTGAAGGGGTTAATTTTATTAGGTATTTTGAAGGGTTTTTGGTTTTTAGAGGTTTTATTTGTTTTTTGAGTTTTTAGATTTTATTGAGTTTGTTAGGGTTTTTAATTATCTTTATATTTTTTAATTTTTTTTGGGTTTTAAAGGGTTTTTAATGATTTTAGTGGGATTTTGGTTTTCTATGGTATTTTAGTGTTTTTTAGGTTTTTTTTTTGTTTTTAGTGTTTTTAGCATTTCTAAGATATTTTATGGGATTAATGTTTTTTATGTTTTCTTAGGTTATTTAGGATTTTAGGTTTTTTAATGTTTTTTGGGTTTTTAGGGATTTTTTTGGATTTTTATTTGTTTTACAGTTTTTATGGATTTTGAGTGTTTTTATTATTTTTAGGGTTTTTTCTTTTTTAGGTTGTTAGTGTTTTTTAGTTTTTTAGGGTTTTATGGGTTTTTAGAGTGTTTTAACAAAATTTGGTTTTAAATGGTTGTTAGTGTTTTTAGTGGTTTCTCGGGGTTTTATGGGTTTTAGGGAAATTATGTTTTTGGGGTTTTTTGGTTTTAGGGGTTTTTAGGTTTTTTTTTGGATTTTAGGATTTTAGGGCGTTTTAATTGTTTTTTGGTTTTTATGGTTTTCTTAAGGGTTTCAGGTTTTAAGGGTTTTTTCTATGTTTAGTTATTTTTAGGGCTTTTTATAATTTTCAGTTTTTTTAGGGAATTTGAGGTTTTTAGAGTTTTTTAGGGTCTTTAGGGTCTTTATGTTTTTTTGGGTTTTTAGTGTTTTTTTTTTGCGTTTTTCAGGGTTTTTATGGTTTGTATAGTTTCTAAATGTTTTTAGGGGTTTCAAGGGTTTTATAGGTTTTGTTGTTTTGGGAGATTTTTTTTGGTTTTTAGGGTTTTTTGGTTTTAATGGTTTTTATGGTTTTTATGAATTTTTTGTTTTTAGTGTTTTCGGCAATTATTATGTTTTTAGGGGTTTTATGTGTATTTAAGTTTTTATGGTTTACTTTGGGGTTTTTATATTTTTTAGGGTTTTTACGTTTTAAGGGATTTTAGGGCCTTTTATGATTCTAGGGGTTTTATGTATTCGGAATTTTTGAGGGTTTTTAGGATATTTTGTGTTTTTACATTTTTACATTTTTATATTTTTTAGGGGTTTTTCTGAGTTTTTCTAGTTTTTAATGTTTTTTAGAGTTTTTAATGTGATTAGGGGTTGAAAGGGGTTTCATATTTTTTAGTGGTTTCTAGGGTTTTTAATGGTTTTTATGATTTTTAAAGGGTTTTTGGAATTTTTATGTTTTAAAGGGGTTTGAAGGTCTTTTAGAGTTTAATCATTTTTAGGGATTTATAATATGATAATTTTTTATGTTATCTGCCTGTGGTTGTGCTGCTGGGTGAGTTATGTTAGAATACTAGCTGTTACATGGATGGGATGTGATGAAGATGATGCTTTTTTTCTGGTGCTTGTGGTTTTGTGCGGCTGGTTATTGATCTACCTTGCATGGTGGTGTTGGCTAATGTGGAGGTTGGTGATTTTGGTTCTGGTGGTTCGATGTCGCTAGTGTGTTGATGTTTTTAGGGGTTTTAGGTGTTATTAAAGATATTATATTATTAGGGGTTTTATTATTTTTTTTTAGTTTTTATGAGTTTTAATGTTTTTAGATTGTTTAAAAAAAATTAGTGGATTAAAGGTTTTTTAGAGTTTTTAGGGGATTTTTGTATGGTATCTTATGTTTTAATGGTTTTTTATGTTTTTCATATTATTATGGGTTTTAGGTTCTTTTATGTGGTTTCTACATTTTAATAATTTTCTGGGTTTTAGGTGTTTAAAGTTCATTTAGGTAATAGGGTTTTCTTTTGTATTTTCATGGTTATTAGGGTTTTTTATAATTTTAGGGATTTCTATAGATTATGAGGTTTTTACGAGTTTCTTAGTTATTTTTATGGTTTTTATGGTTTAATGGTTTTAACATTTTTTAGGTTTTTTAATTTTTTATATGTTTTCAGGTTTTTAAAATTTATTATTGTATTTTAGTGTTTTTTACATTTTTAGTTTATTTTTGGAATTTTTATTATTTTTACGGTTTTTAGGTTTTTTAAAATGATTTTGAGGGATTTTTGGGTTTTTGAGGATTTTAGGGTTTAATGGTGTTTTTGGGTATTAGGGTTTTATTCTGCATTTTTTAGAGTTTTTCTGGTCTTTAGAGTTTTTTAACATTTTTAAGGGTTCAAAAGGTTTTTAGAGTTTTTAACGGTTTCGGGTTTTTATTATTTTAGGAGATTTAGGGTCTATTTAGGTTATTTTTGTTTTTTCCATTAGGTTTTTAGGGGTTTTTAGTATTTTTAATTTTTTATGTTTTTCCTAGGGTTTTCCTCGGTTTTTGGGATTTTTAGGTATTAGGTACTTTTGATACTTTTTATTATTTTAATGGTTTTTAGGGTTCTATGGATTTAGAGAATTTATGGGTGTTTAGGGACATATGGTTGTTATCATTTTTTGAATTTTTAGTTGGTTTAATTGTTATTAGGTTTTTAAGGTTTTCTTTGGTACTTTCTGGGTCATTAAAAACGTTTACATTTTTAGGCATTTTTAGGTATTTTTATGATTTTTATCACTTTTAGGGTTTTTATGGATTTTAAATTTTTTGAAAGTTCTTATGGATTTTATATAGTTTAATGAGATTTTTTGGTTTTTCAAGGTTTTAAGGTGTTTTATAGGTTTTAATATTTCTATGGGTTTAACAGGTATTTAGATTTTTAGTGAGTTTTATTGGATGGAGATTTTTTAAGGGTTTTTGGTTTTTATGGATGCTTATGGGTTTTTAGTGTTTTTAGTGTCTTTTTAGGAATTTTAAGTGTTTTTAGTGGTTTTTATGTTTTTAGGGGGTTATAATTGTGTTTAGTTTTTTAAAATTTTCTTTCCGGGTTTCATTATTTTTAGGTGTTTGTATGTTTTTTGAGATTTTAATGCATTTTTTAGGATTATTATGGGTTTCTAAAGTTTTTTGTGTTTTTATGGTTTTTAGATTATTTATGGTTTTTAGCAGTTTTTTAGGTTTGGGGGGGGGGGGTTGTGTATTTAGTTTTTTAATGTTTTATTATTATTTTTAGGGTTTTAGGTTTTTTAGGGAATTTTATGTTTTTTATGTTTTTAGGTTTTTTAGGGATTTTGAGGGGTTTTAGGGTATTTTGTTTCCTATAGATTTTGTTTGAGTTTTATAGGGTTTTAATGTTTTTAGATATTTTTAATGTTTTAAGTGGTTTAAACAGTTTTTAGATATTTTAGTTGGTGTTTAGTTTTTTTGGGGTTTATAGGGGTTTTTATGTGTTTTGGGGTTTTGGGGTTTTTAGGGTCTATTTAGTTTTCTATGGGTTTTAGAATTTTTATGTTTTGAAGGGGTTTCTGTTTTTTTATTTTTTAACGTTTCATTTGGGGTTTTCATGGATTTTAATGTGCTTTGCGTTTTTTGGTTTTTTAGGTATTTTTTAGGATTTTTTGGTTTTTTTTAGGGATTTTGAAGGTTTTTAGGGGGTTAGAATTTTTTATCTTTTTAATGTTATTTAGCTTCATTTTTGGGATTAAATTGTTATTAAGTTTATGAGGTTTTTAGGTGTTTTCAATGGTTTTAGGTTTTTAAAGTCTTCCTAGATTTTAGGTCTTTTTTGTATTTTTTGGGTTTTTTAGGACATTTTGGGTTTTTAGGGGGTATAGGGTTTTAGTGGTTTTTTTGGAGATTTTTGGGTTGTTTTGACTTTGAAAGGGTTTTAATGATTATTTATAGTTTTTCAAAGGTTTTAGAGTTTAAATGGTTTTTAGATTTTTTTAGTGGTTTTATGGGTTTTTGGGTTTTTTGGGTATTATGGGGTTTTAGGGGGTTTAATGGTTTTTAGGGGTTTTATTTTCTTTTTAGGGGTTTTGGTTTTTATCAAATTTTAGGGGTTTGGGGGTTTTATGTGTTTTTTGGTTTTTATATTTTTGATAGGGTTTTTAGGTTTATTAAATTTTAGAGGTTTTATGGATTTTTTAAATATTATTGTTTTAAGGGGATTTATGGATTTTAAATGTTTTTATGGTTTTCAGTTTTTCTGGGTTTTTTGATTTGTAATGTTTTTAGGGTTTTTAGGGGTTTAAGTGTTTTTAGGTTTTTACATTTTTCATAGGATTTTAGTGGATTTTATTGAATTTATGTTTTAAGTGATTTTGAGGAATTTTTAAGAATCTATTTATGGTTAAGGTTGTTAGGAATATGAATGGGTTTAGGGGGTTTTTGGTGTTATATATTTTTTTAGTTTTTTAAGGTTTCATAGGATTTTTTTTCTATTTTTAGTGTTTTTACCACTTTTAGGGATTTTTATGGAATTTTTTTATTTTTATGGATTTTAGTATTTTAAAGTATTTTGAAAAGTTTTATAGTCATTTAGGGTGTTATGATTTTTATGGTTCTTTGGGGTTTTAGAGGTTTTTAGTTATTTTAGTGTTTTAAAGTTTTTTATATTTTTTATCATTTTTTGGGGTTTAAAGGGTTTTTAGAGTTTTTAGTGGGTTTTTAGTTTTTTATGGTTTTCAGGGTTGCTTAGTTTTTTAGGTTTTAAATAATTTTTAGGGATCTTTAAGGAGTTAGGTACTTTTTGGGGTTTTAGAGGTTATCAATTTTTTAGTTTTTTTTAGTTTTTTAATGTTTTTAAGGGTTTAAAGGGTTTTTAGAGTTTTTAATGGTTTTTAGGGGTTTTTATGGGTTTTTAGGGTTTCTGAAGTTTTAGGGAAAATTATAGGTTTTAATGGTTTTTAGGGTATTTAAGAGTTTTTAGGAGTTTTAGTGTTTCTTATGTTTTTAGAGGACTTAAGAGTTTTTAGGTTTATAATGTTTTCATATAGGTCTTCAGGGGGATTTAGATTTTTTTTTAAGTTTTAATCATTTGTTGGGTATCTTTAGTATTTTTATTGGTTTTGATGGTTTTTATGCATTTTTATAGTTTTGAGGGATTTTAGCATTTTTGTAGGTTTTTAGGGATTTTAATTGTTTTAGTTTTTATAGTTTTCATAGATTTATTCATGGTTTTTAAGGTTTTTATATTTTCAAGAATGTTTAAAGATTCTTGTGGGGGTTTTAGGGGTTTTAGGTATTTTGGTGGTTTTAAAGGGTTTTAGGGTTTTTATTGGGGTATTAGGGTTTTTTGAGTTTTTAGTGTATTTTATCATTTTTAGAATTTTTAGGTTTTAGGGTATTTAATGGGTTTTTATGGTTTTAAACATTTTGGGTTTTTATTGGTTTAACAATTTTTTTTTCTTTAAGGGTTTCTTAGGGTTTTTAGGGTATTTAGGAATTTCTTATATATAGGGTCTTTTAGGGTCTTTTTTCCGATTTTTTGGATTTTTTGGTTTTTGGGGTATTAGGGTTTTTTAAGGGATTTAGAGGTTTTTGGATTTCCATAATTTTTTTAGTTTTTAGGGTTTTATTTATTTCTATGTTTTTTGGGGTTTCTAAGGTTTTTTATGGTTTTTAGGGTTTTTTTTATTTTTTTAAATTTTTTGTTTTTTTGGATTTTTGTAAATTTCTAGGGTTTTTTGGGATTTTGAGGGTTTTAGGGTTCTTAAGAATTTCATGGTTTTTATTCATTTTTTAGGTTTTAGGTATTTTCAGTGTTTTTATGTATTTATGTTTTTCATAAGGGGATTCCTGGTTTTTAGGATTTTTTTACATTTTTATGTAATTTTTGTGATTTTTTTGATTTTTTATGGTTTTAGGGATTTTATGGATTTAGAGGGTTTTGAGAGTTTTATAGTTTTTTAGTGTTATTAGTGATTTTAGTGTTTTTATATTTTTTTTGGTTTTCTGAGTTTTTTTAGGGATTTAAGGTTTTCTTAGGGTTTTCAGGGTTTTAATTATCTTTTGTTTTAACAGATATTAGGCCTTTTTTATTTTTATAGGTTTTTAGGGTTTTAACGGATTTTGAGGTTTATTTTGTTTTTTATGGTTTATGGGGTATTATAGAATTTTCTTGATTTTTTAAGGATTTTATAAATTTTTAAATTTTTTAAACATTTTTAGGGATTTAATATGTTTTTAGAGTTTTTGAGGTATTTTCTGTTTTTAAGGGTTTTTATGTTATTTAATATTTTTATGATTTTATGGTTTTTAGAGGTTTTAGGGCTTTTATGGCCTTTATAGGGTTTTTGGGTCTTTAATATTTTTAGGGATTTTGGGGTTTTTAGGGTCTTTATGATTTTAAGCTTTTCATTGGTTTTCATAGGGTTTTTTGTGTTTTTACATTTTTATGGAATTTAGGATTTTTTGGGTTTTCATGGTTTTAGGGATTATGAAGGTTTTTAGGGGGTTTTAGGGGTTTTTAGGGTTTTTATGATTTTTTTTTCATTTTTTATGTTTCTATAAATTCTACGTGTTTTTAGTTTTGTATAGATTTATTATGGATTTTTAGGGTGTTTAGCATTTTTTACGTTTTTAGGTAGTTTCAGGTAATTTTTAAGATTTTTTAGGGATTTTAGGGATTTTGAGGGGTTTGAGGGTTTTGATGGTTTACAGGGTTTTTCATGTTTTTAGAATTTTAGGCCTTTAAGTGTTTTTTGGTTTTTATGGCTATGATAGGGTTTTTTTGTTTTTTATGGATTTTTTTGGATTTTTATGTTTTTTAGGGGTTCTAGGAATTTTGAGTGTTTTTTTGGGTTTTAGGGTTTCTACGGTATTTATGGTTTTGTTTGTTTTTAGGATTTTTTTATTTTTTAAGTGTTTTAAGATTTTTTAGAGTTTTTTGAAATTTTTTGGGTTTTAAAGGGGTTTTAGAGTTTTAGTGGTCATTATTGGTTTTTAGGGGGTTTTGGTTCTTTTTAATGTTTTTTATATTTTATAGGAGTTTCTGGGTTTTTTGTTTTTTTATGTTTTAGAGGATTTTTTCTTGTTTTTCATGGTTTTATGATATTTTTTGTTTTTAGGAATGTTTAGAGAATTTTTGTTATGTTATGGGGTTTTGATCGTTTTTATTGACTTTGAGGGTTTTTACGGTACTTATTGTTTTTTAGTGTTTTAGTCATTTCTATATTTTTAAGGGTTTTAAGTGTTTTTAAAATATTTAGGCTTTCTAAGGGTTTTTCTCGGTTTTTGTTGTTTCTACATATTTTGGGATTTTAGGGAATATTTAATATTTTTTGGTTTCTATTGTATTTTAGGATTTTGATGGTTTTTAGGATTTTAGGGGTTCTAGGTGTTTTAGGGGTTTTTTGGTTTTTTGGTTTGTTGGTTTTTTTAGTTTTTATAGTTTTAAGGTTTTTTACGATTTTTTAATGTTTTTAAGGGTTAAAATGGTTTTTTGCTTATAGTTTCTTTTAGGGTCTTTAAGGTGTTTTAGGTTTTTTTAGGTTTGTAGTGGTTTTATTGTTTTTAGTTATTTAAAGGTCTAGTTAAGGATTTTCTTCATTTTTTTCATTTTTATGCATTTTAAGTGTTTTTAGGTTTTTATGGTTTTCTTAGGGGTTTTTTGGGAGTCTAGGGTTCTTTATGTTTTAAAATATTTATTGGACTACTTAAGATTTTTATGGATTTTTAACCATTTTAGGAATATTGAGGATTTTTGTGTTTTTAGGGTTTTTATGAGTTCTTTTATTTTAAAGTTTTTAAAGTGTTTTTAGGTTGTTATGGTTTTTAGTTGGTTTTCGGGTTTTAAGGATTTTTAGGTTTTTTCATATTTTTAGTGATTTTTAGGGTTTTTGGACATTTTTAGGTTTTCTGTTATTTTTAGTTGTTTAATATTATTCTTGGGGTTATAGCATATTTTATGATTTATTTGGGTTTTTAAGAGTTTTTATAGTTTTTAATGTTTTTAGGGGTTAAAATGATTTTTAGAGTTTTTAGTGGTTTAATGGGTTTTAATGGTTTTTATGGACTTTTAATGTTTTAGGGGTTTAATGGTTTTTAGGTTTTTAGGTTTTTATGGTTTTTATGCCTTTTAGGTTTCTTTGGGGTTTTAAATAATTTTAGATTTGTATTATTTTCTTATGGGTTCTAAGGTATATTAGTGTTTATAAAGATTTAGGTTTTTAATAGTTTTTTTAAGTTTTTAGGTGTTTATAGTTCTAAGAGAATTTGATGGATTTTAGGGGTTTTTTCATTTATTTGATTTTTTTGAGTTTTTTTTGTTTTTTAGCGTTTTTAGAGTATTTAAAAAATTTATCGGTCTAAAGGGTTTTATATTTTTTAGTGGGTTTTAGGTTTTATATGTTTTTTTTGGTTTTTAATGGTTTTAGTGTTTTTTATTGTTTTTATGGTATTTGGATATTTTCAGGGGTTTTGGTGTTTTTAATATTTTTCATTTATTGGTTTTTATGGTTCAATTAGTGAATTTATATTATTTTAGTGGTTTTTACATTTTTAGGGATTTTTAGGACATTTTTTGGTTGTTTATGGGTTTAGGGATTTTAGGGATTTTGAGGGTTTTCGTGATTTTTTTAGGGTTTTTAGATCTTTTATGTTTTTACTATTTTTAATATTTTATAGATTTTTAGGGGTTTTAAGTGATTTTGGGTTTGTAATAATTTCTTATGGGTTTTCCAGGTTTTTATGTTATTAGGAATTTTGATGGTTTTATGATTTTTATAGTTTTTTGGTTCTTATGGTTTCTTTAGTATGTTAGTGGTATTATGTTTTTTTGATTTTTTTAACGTTTTTTTAAAGGGTTTTAAAAGTTATTTGTGGTTTTTTTATTTTTTTAATGGTTTTTTAATTTTTCATGGGGTTTTATGGTTTTTAGGGGTTTTATGATTTTTCTTGTGTCTTTTAGGGTTTCTGGAATTTTTAGGATTTCTATGGGTATTAATTGTTTTTATATTTTATGGTTTTCTTAGAGTTTTAAAGGGTTTTCAAGGTTTTTTATGTTTTTAGGTATTTTTATATATATTATTTATCATTTTTATGATTTTTATGGTTTTAGGGATTTTGAGGGGTTTTTTGGTATAATAATGTTCATATGTTTTTTTGGGGTTTTTTTACAATTCTAGGGAATTTTTATGCTTTTTTTGGATTTTTATGGGTTTTAAGGTTTTTAGTGAAATTAAGGGGTTTTATGGATTTTTAGGGTATTTATGGATTTTTCGGTTTTTATGGTTTTTTAGTTTTTTACGGTTCTTATGGTCATTTATAATATTTTAATATTTTCATGGGTAAAAAGGGTTTTAGAGTTTTTTAGTGGTTCTTAGTTTTTAAAGGTATTTAGTGGATTTAGTGTTCTTTAGTGGTTTTTATGGTTTTTAGAGGTTTTTAAGGTATTTTTAGGCATTTTAGTTGTTTTTATCATTTTTAGGTTTTTAGGGGTTTTTTGGCAAGAAAGGCTCAGGGCCAGGCTATTCCTGGCTCCCCCTAAAATTTATTAGAAAAAAGACACGAAGACACTGCAGACAAGGGAGGGGCGGGGTCAATCAACCCACACCCAAAAACCCTTAACAAACACACACCAAAGGACCCCAAAAAAAAAAGAAAAACCAAAATAAGAAAAGACACACAAAGAAGAATAAAATTTAAGTTACTAGGATCAGCTCCCATCACATCAGCAACAAGCATTCATCAACACCAATACCAACAAACATCACTATCCATTCAGCAACCAGCATCCAACATCATCCAAACCCTCAGCAGCAACTTCATTAACCCAACCTCACAGAACTTTCCATCTCGCAGCAACACACCAACCATCATCCAGTACCAACAGCTTTTATTACATCCCATCCAAGTAACAGCCATCACCCAGCAACTTAAGAACCAGAATCCATCACCACCTGTCTCCCATACAGCAGCACCATAGCCATACCCAGCAACTTAACCAGTAGCATGCACTCAATAGATCCCATCCAACAACAGAGAAAAACACAACAAATCCACCAACCACCAAGTTCCACATTCTGAAGCGCCATCACAATTGATTCACTCCAGCACCAAATCATACAATGAAATCGCATCAAGAAATCAATGAAAACCATTAAGTTGTACCGCATGACACATCCATGAGGCATCATCCAAAAAGTATCATTTGTAACAACACCACACCCGAAGCAGCAAGAAAGTACCTGAGGGGTGTCTGCACGATGATGCCCAAATAACCCAAGCCGTATTGCAAGCCATCGTAGAGGATATCCCACAAAACAGAAACTAAGGCCGAAGAGGCCACCGCAAGATGCATAGCTCCATGAAGGGTCAAGGAACCAAGGATGCAACCCCAGCACCGTGGATGCCGCCAAAGGAATCCACACCCAGTGAAGTTGAAGCAAACCATCGTTGCTGCACTCAAATATAGTTGCCCCGTCTGAATTGAAATTCCCACTTCGCAAGAGATCCAACGACCCGATCCGAGGAAAAACCAAAGTGCTCCAAGAAGCATCCATAATCATCGATGTCAAGCCCCAATCAGCACCTTCACGAGTCAAAGACGAACCTGAGATGCCATCCCAAGCCGAGAACAACACTATTGCTTCTGGAGCAATCCCGAGCCATTGCCGAGACCACCCAATGAGCCAGATCTGGAGATCCACCCCACCGCCGAATCTCCGCACCTCGCAAGATTTGTCATGCCATGTAGATCTGAACAGGAGGCGTCTGAATCTATCTTCATCAGCCCCAAATAGACCAGACGAATCCAAAAGAACCTAGATCCCGATCACCACCGAGGACCAGTGCCAAAGCCCATCCTGATCTGCAAAAGACTGCATCACCGCAGAAAATCGGTACCGCCGAGAGCTACCAAGATCCACCACTGCCAAGGACCGACACCACCATGAACCATCGATGCAAGCCGCAACCACCATGGAAAAATCCCAATCTACCGAGGCTCCATGACCAGGGGAGCGCCGTGACAGGAGAGGACCACCGAGAGAGCAAGCCTTCATCTTCTCTCCTTTAGGGGTTTTTTGGGTTTTTATGTGTTTTTTGGGTTTTTAGAGTTTTTATGTGTAATTAGGATTTTAGTGGTTTTGGAGCCTCATTAAGGTTGTAGGGATTTTAGCCTTTTTATGTTTTTATGGATTTTAACAATTTTGAGGTTTTTAAGGTTTTTTATAGTTTTTCAGGGATTTTCGTGTTTTTTAAAATATTTGTGATTTTAAGTGATTTTATTGAATTTGTTGTATTTAGGGTTTGAGGGATATTTATGGTTTTTATGGTTTTTATTTATATTAGGGGGTTTAAGTGTGCTTGGGTTTTTAATAAATTCTTAGGGTTTTCACAGTTTTTTTGGCTATTTATGTTTTTAAGGAATTGCTGGTATTTTTTAAAGGTTTTATCATTGTTTGTGTTTTTATGGATTTTGAGTGTTTTTACAATTTTTTATGGTTTTAGGGTTGTATAAATTTTAATTTTTTTAGGGTTACCTGTTTTTTAGGTTTTTAATATTTTTTAGGTGTTTTTAGTGTTTGTAGGTTGTTTTTTGTTCTTTTGGATTTTAGTCCTTTTTATTATATTTATGTTTTTAGTGATTTTGAGGGGTTTTAGTGGTTTAATGATTTTTAGGGTTTTATGTTTTTTTTGTGTTTTCGGTTCTTTTTGAGTTTTAGTGTTTTTTTAGGTTTTTTATATTTTTTCACCTTTTTATCTGTTTAAATTGTTTTTAGTTTTTTAAGGTTTTTGTGAGATTTTAGGGTTTTTAAGGTTTTAACGGGTTTTTATGTATTTTAGGGGGTTTAGGGTTTTATGGTCTTTTAGAGTTTTTTCATTTTCATGATTTTTATAGTTTTACATTTTAAAGTATTCTTTGTGTTCTTTAGAGTTTTTATATGTTTTTATGTTTTAGAAGGTTTTAGGTATTTTTAGGAATTTTTATGGTATTTTGGGTTTTTATGGATTTTTAGTGTTTTCGTGTTTTTTGGGTTTTTAGTGTTTATACAGTTTCTATTTTTTTAGCGGTTCAGGGGATTTTAGTGTTTTATATTTTTATGGTTTTTCTTAGGGTTTATTATGGTTTTATGTTTTTTTATGTTTTTTATGGATTTTTAGGTTTTTTTGGAATTTTTTTGGGTTTTATGGTATTTTGTTTTTAGGGTTTTTGTATATTTTTAGTATTTTTAATTTGTTTTTAAGGTTTAGTGTTTAAATTGGTTTTAGATATTTTTGTGGGTTTTGTGGTTTTATGGGGTTTTAGTGTTTTTATGGTTTTTAGATGTTTTATGTTTTTTTTGGGATTTCGATATTTTCTTTGGATTATATCATTTTTTAGGTTTTTAGGGGTTCTAATTGTTTTTTATGTTTTTTTGTTATTTTAGGGATTTTATGTATTTTATGGTTCTTATGGTTTTTAGGGTTTTAGCATTTGATTGAATTTTTTGTGGTTTATTTTTTTATTTTATTATATTTTCTTGGGGGATTTAAAGGATTAGATTCAATTTTCTTTTTAGTGGGTTATTAGATATTTTTTCATATTTTTATATTATTTATTGTTTTTAGGAAATTTTAGGGGATTTATGGGGTTTTAAGTTTAATTTTTTTTATTGTTTTTGGGGTTTTTTTGAGTTTTTAGCGGTTTTAAGTCTTTTAGTGTTTTCTAATGGTTTATGTGTGTAGTGAATTTTTATAGTTTTTAGTGGTTTTTAGTTGGTTTATAGATTTTTATGGTTTTTAAGGGTTTTACATGATTTCAGTTTTTTAGGATTTTAGGGGTTTTATGGATTTTTAGTGTTTCTTTGTTTTTAAGGGTTTGAAGTGTTTTTATGTTTTAATGGTTTTTATGGAATCTCCATGTTTTTAGGTTTATTTTTTATTGTTTTCTTGGTTTTTAAGTTTTTTTATGTTTTTATAAATTTGTAGGGGTTTTTTGTATTTTATAGGGTTTTGGTGTTTTTAGGATTGTTAGGGATTTAAGGATTTTTAGAGTTTTTATTGATTTTAGCGATTTGATGGGTTTTTTGGTTTTTAAGGTATACATAGGGTTTTTACTGTATTTTGGGTTTTTAGAGTTTTTAGAATTTATTAAGTGTCTTAGTGGTTGTGAATTTTTTTACTTTTTAAGGATCTCTTATTGTTTAGGGGGGGGGGGTTAGGGTTTTTAATGTTTTTGGGATTTTAAGGGATTTTATAGGATTTTTATAGTTATTAGGAAATTTGTGTGTTTTAAATATTTTTTAGGGTTTTTATGGTTTTTTGAGTTCTTGGGGGTTTTAATGGTTTTGATGTTTTTAATGTTTTTAGGGTTTTAAATGGGGTTTAGAGAATTCATTGGGATTTTAAGGGTTTTTATGGGTTTTATGACTTTTGTGGTTTTTATGGTTTTTAGGGGTTTTGGGTCTTTTTGGTTTTTACCATTTTTTATATTTTTGGGGACTAAAGTGTTTCCAGATTTTTCAATTTTCAGAGTATTTTTTAGGAGGTTTTATGGTTATTTAGTTTTTGGAGAATTTTTAGGTTTTTAGTGGTTTTATGGGATTCAAGGGTTTTTAGCGTATTTAGGTTTTTTACGGGTTTTATTTTTTTTATAAGGTTTTCATAAAGCATTAAATAAATTATTTTTCAATTTGTTTTTTATGGATTTTATGAATTTTTTAATATTTTTATGGTTTTTATGGCTTTTATATATTTTGAGGGCTTTTATGTTTTTTTGTGTTTTTATTTTTTTTTTGGTTTTAGGTTTATTTGGTTTTTAGGGTTTTTGTGTTTTTTAGATTTTTATAAATATTTTTAGTGGTTTAAAGGGGTTTAAAATTTTTAGTGAGTTTAGTGTTTTTATTGGTTTTAGGTGTTTTTATGGTTTTATGGGATTTTTATAGTCTTTGGGGGTTTAAAGTATTTAAGATTTTTAATGTTTTCTTTGGGTTTTTAGGGTTTTCTTATTTTAAGTTATTTTTGGTATTTTTTGGCTTTTAAGGTTTTATGATTTTGAAGGGTTATTTTGGATTTTAATTATCATAGGTTTTTCTGGGTTTTAATCATTTTTAGGGTTTTAGGACTTTTGGGGTTTTAAGTGTTTTAGTGTTTTAAGGTTGTGTTATGGTTTTTAGAGTTTTTGTTTTTTACTTTTTTATGGAATTTATTTTTTTTTTTGGTATTTTTGTATTTTCAGAATTTTTGGGTTTTTTATGATATTTTAGTTTTTTATGGTTTTCTGGGTTTTTAAGTTTTTTTGAGTTTTTAGTTATTTGATGGGTTTCTAGTATTTTTAAACATTTTGAGGTGTTTAAAGGGTATTTTTGAGTTTTTAGTGGTTTTAAAGGTTTAATGGTTTCTAGTGATTTTTATAGTTTTAGGGGGTTTAGGGTTTTAGGGGGTTTTAGGGTTTTTATCTTTTTTAGAATTTTTAGGGGTTTTTAGTGTTTTTAAAATTTTAAGGGTTTTCAAGGATTTTTAAGGGTTTAAATTCGTAAGGATTTTCAGGGTTTTGTGGGTTTTTAATGTTTTTTTTCAGATCTTAGGAATTTTTAAGATTTTTATGATTTTTAGTGTTTTAGGGAATTTGAGGGTTTTATGGGCTTTTAGGGGTTTAGTGTTATTAGGTTTTATGGGGTTTTAAGTGTTTTTATATTTTTATGGTTTTGTAGGGGGTTTGGAGGTTTTTCGGTTTTTTTATGTTTTCATGTGTTTTTAGTGCATTTTATGGATTTTAATATTATTTGAGGGTTTTTGGGATTTTGAGGAATTTTTGGGTTTTTATGTTTTTTAGTTGTTTTCGGGGCTTTATAGGGGTTTTAGGATTTTTATGGGTTTTAGGGTTTTTAATGATTTAGTGGATTTTATGAATTTAGTGTTTTTTAGGGTTTTTAAACTTTATTAGATTTTTAGTCTTTTTAGTATTTTAATGTTTTCTTATCGGTGTTAGGGTTTTTAGGTCTTTCAACCATTTTATGGATATTTAAGGATTTTTTGGATTTTTTATGTTTTAGGGTTTTAGAGATTTTGGAAGTTTTTACGGATTTTAAGGTTCTAACACTTTTTAGAATTTTATGGGTTTTATGTGTTTTTTAGTTTTTAAGGTTTTCTTATGGGTTTCCTGGGTTTTTATGGATTTTTATGTTTTTAGGGATTTTTTGGGATTTTTTACGATTTTTTTTGTTTTTAGAATTTTTATGGATTTTGATGGTTTTTGGGTTTTTGGGTTTTTGGATATTGTAGGGTCCTGAAAAATCCGCGACGGAGAATGATGATCCCCATTAACTCAAGGGAGATTATACCGAACTCCCACTCAAAGGGATGGGCAAATGGGGAAAATACTCAAGGATGGCGAAGGAGGAACCGATCCACGGACCGGTCTAATGTTAACGATGCACGGTCGGTTCTGTGAAGCGTCCCCCCTCAGCAGACCGTTGTCGTTCGCCGAATGGAGGTGGAGATCCTCCGCGGGCGCGAAGTAGGGCGGGCGCCAATTCAGTTCACCGACATGAACAACCCCAGCCGCGAGCCATGTCAGCCGGCCCAAACCACCTCCGCTGTCGTTTGCGAAATGGAGGCCGGACCCTCCAAGGCCGCGAAGCACTCCCCTCGTTCGGTTCGCGGGGGGGGGGGGGGGAGAGAGAAGTGCTCAATACCCACCGCGAATTACGGATTGACCAATTCAGCCGTAAACCAGGTATTCAGTCATGGGCCTCCTCAAAAGGTATCTCCTTACCGCAGATACATCTCTTTCCCCACTCTATAAATGGAGACCGAGGGGGGATGGAAAAAGGATTCGGATTCAGAGAAAGGAGACGCAGAAGATATCGGGCAGATTCGGGTGGAAGGATTTCAAAGGAAGGCTTAGGATTTCGAAAGTTCGAGTTCGCGAATCAGAGCAGGTATGAACCTGGGAACGAACTAATAAGGAACTGAAAAGGCATAATAATTCGGTGAACCGCGAACTCAAAATAACATAAAAAAAGAAGACGTGAACCATATCCCCTCCGCGGATGCACTCCCTGCGGACCGGGGAGTTTATTCCTCTTTTCCAATCCGTCGCACCACGTAGCAACCTTATACGCGTGTGAAGACTCGACTGATGAACCCCCGATCGGCGCCAACCTTGGTCACCGCTTCTCGCATGGAACCTTCCGCGTACCAACCTCGTATGCAGGCCGAACCCAAAGCCACAAACCCTCCTAGTTCGCAGGATTCCAATCAATATGCGGACCCTCCTGGTTCATGGACAGCCTCTCAGTCCGCGGACCCTCCTAATTTGCGGACGACCTCTCAGTCTGTGGACCCTCCTAGTTTGCGGACGACCTCTCAGTCCGCAGAACCTCCTAGTTTGGGGACGACCTCTCAGTTTACGGACCCTCCTGGTGCGCGGAGGGCCTCTCAGTCCGTAGACCCTCTTGGATCGCGAATGGCCTCTCAGTCCGCAGACCCTCCTGGTTCGCAGACGGCCTCGCCATCTGCGGACCCTCCTGGTTCGCGGACGGCCTCGCAGTCCGCAGACCCTCCTAGTTCGTGGACGGCCTCCCAGTCCGCGGACCACCCTAGTTCTCGGACGACCTCTCCAACCGCGTAGCACTTCCATAGGTGAAGGGAGCCACCACCCATACCCGTGTGTGTCCTACCAAAACCTTCGGATTTCCCATTCCCCGAGCCCGATAAAATCCCTCTAATCCAGCCAGATCCCCCGTGACTCCCTCATTGGCCTACTCATCGGCCCCGCGCTGAGGCCTCCACCAGAGCCACTGGATCCATGTGGTGTAACCCTCAGGCACATCATCGTGATGTTTTGAGTTAACATACCCATGGTAAATAGAGGCGAAGGGGTTTCCCCGACCCTTGAGAAGATTCCCAAAGCATTCATGGGTTCACATTCCCATGGTAATGTAGAGTCTGAGCTCGGGAGTCCCATTTCTGCCCCTCTACTTGTTAAGGTCTCCTTGGGGGTAGTAAAATACCCATCAGAAGGAAGCCCTCATGTACTGCAAGAGAGGAGAGGGGCACAGGAGCACCCCCTTTCCCTCTCCCGCTGCACTTGGTCCCCATGGGCCACCCACATGTGTAAGCCCCACTCCACTTCTCACGGATGCACCTTTCGTGATGTGATCCTCTTTTCCCTGTTGACTCTTGTTTCTCATCACCAATGGTACGCGGCCGAATCGGCGAACCGCGCCACCTACAAACACCGTCGTTTGCAAAATAGAGACAGAGATCCTATGCAGGCGCAAACCAAATGACCAGCAAAGTACGACCGAACTAATATGCAGACACGAACTGCGCCAGTCATAGACTAGGCAGACCGACCCCCATCGCGCACAACATTGTTCGCAAAATAGAGGCAAAACCCTGCGTAGCTACGAAGCACCCCCATGACCGAGTTGGTTCGCGGGCAAGGTGCATTCAATATACCCCATGAACCTCGGGTTGACTAAGTCATCCATGGGCTAGGTTTCTTGTCATGGGACCCTTCAAAAGGTGATGCATGACCATAGATACCACCTTTCCCCCCTATATAAAAGGGATTCAAGGGGGAGAAGGAAGGGATCACCTGATTGGGGATCAGATTCTTGGCAATCAACTTTTGGAGAAGGAAGAGGCTTCTGGGAGCTTAGGAATTTGCAGACCGCCAAGTTCTAATTCGCGAACCAACAATAGGTATAAACTAAAAAATATATCTAAGAACTAAATAATGCATAAGTATTTTGATAAAACGCAAACCTAAAATTGGTAAACCACAAAACATGCCTGGTGTGCGGATGCACTCCACATAAACAAGGGATCATAGGACCCTTCATTGATCCAGCACACCGCGTAGCACCCTCCTACGTGGGTTAAGCCCTTACCAGTGCTGCTCCAGGCCACCGCTGCTCTAGTAGACCCTATTTCCAAGTACCAATTTGGTACATGGACCAAACACAAAGACACGTACCACTTCGATATGCAGGGTTCCCCTCTGTTCGTGTACCACACTGGTACATGGACAGTCGCTCCATCAGCGTAGCACCTACCTATGCGAAGGGCACCACTTCTCATATGGCCATGTGTCCTACCAATAACTTTAGTGTTTCCATACCCTGACTCATATAAGGCACTTCCAATTTAGTCCATTTCTCTATAATCCCCTCAGTAGGCTATCCATCGGCACGAAGCCAAGGCCTCTCCCAGAGCCACAAGACTGGCATGCTGGAACCTTCGGGTGCATTAGCATGCCCTACTGAGTTCACATACCCATGGTAGGAAGAGAAAAAGGAGTAACCACATCCCTTGAATGAACATTCGGAGTACTCCTAGGTTCACATAACTATGGTAGTGCAGAGTCCGACCCCAGAATCCCCTTTATGCCTCCCCACTCTCCAGGATAGAGTGGTCTTGCTCACTTTTCCATTCAAAGAGTTCCAGCAGTGATTACTTCTCCTATACAATGGATAGAGGGATAGGGAATCCCTCCTCGATTAACCCCCACACCATCCTCACTGGACATAAATAGCCTTTACCCTTTCATCTGGGAAGGTTCATTATTTTGTTCCCTCACCCACGACCACCCCGACCTCTTTTGTTGCGGGCTCTCCCTCCCCCACCAATTGGGGAGGAGGCATGTGCATTGTCGAATCTTTCACATCCTATTGTTTCTCACATCAAGCATGACTCATATGGGTTTAAGGGTTTATAAGGATTACAAAATTACCACACGTCATGAACTATATGGGCTTTGATCCTTGCCAAGGCATGGTATGTAGGACGTCTCCCTGAGGTTCAAGCCCAACAACCGTTGGTCCTGACCTCCTTCACGTCAGTTCAACAACCTCATTCTGAACTAGGAGAACTCTGATTCCTAACTAAATCAGTATACGTAGGATGATTTCTAGAAGGATCGAGCTCCAAAGGGTGCCCATTCAAAAATGGTCCACCCAATTACATTCTCGTCAAATGGGCAGCTTCCATGCATAATCCCCACACCACCAAACTATGTGGATTCTGATTCTTCTCACGAGGATATGTAGGAATCCTATATTCTAGGTTCAATATAGATTCTCAAGTCACTCTCTATCGCCCATGGATGACAGTAAACTCCAGAGCACCCAATTTTAAGGTTTGAGGCCTGTGTTGTTTGAACAAAGTCAAACTTCCTCAAAATCACTAATCCAATGAGGGGTGGTAAACCTCAGATGTAGACGGCTCTGGATCCCTGCATATACTTGTGACTTGATCCCTAGGGTAGTCTGGTGATTATATGATTGTGGATAAACCAAATATTTGTGAACATATGAACACATTTTAACTCTATAAGAGACTCTGGGAATAGGTGATAATTCCCCCAAAAAGGGTGTGATGATCCCGACTTCGCATGCTATCAAAAAATGTGATTTCTTATGTGTCATTGGCCATATCATGCAACGAGTGTCAGCCTTTGGAAAGCAGGTGCATGAATCGTTGGATATAAGAACCATTGGGCATTTCGGGCTCTGTGAATAAACCCGTTGGAGATCAGGTGAAGCCACATAGATAGTGGACCCGATAGAAATTATTTAATAGAACCAACTCCCTTTAATCATACATAGCAATCGATCACGTCCCATTTTCCACAAAACAAAAATGATTAACTCGATAGGGAATATTTAACTAGATTGATGGATTTACCCTAATCTGAAATTCTCCATAATAATAAATGGATGATTAATATTTGATGGGCCATCTTGTTCATTCTCCGACCATAACATGAATGGACCCGACCGTGAGCCTACAACCAAGGTGGTAAAATAGTCCCACTTTGTGCCCCTTCTCATGTTCAAAAGGAGGTATAAGCAAGGTCATTAATTACGCATGCGATTATGAGATGCTAGGTTGATGGTTTTTACTATTTGTAATTTACAAAAGTTTTACAGTTTCGTAGAATAGCTTCTTTCAATACAATGGTGTCTCAATAGAATTCAAAAACACGCATGATGATCAATGTGAAGATAGGGCCTCTCAATCGGCGAAATACCCTGTCACCCAACCGGCATCTTCAACTCAAGGACTTGGACACAATGATCTGAGAATACCACCTAAACGGTACTCTCCCAACTCTAGAGGTGGCTATGTATGCAATCCAATTGTCTAAATCCCCTCGGTTTCTTACCTAGTAGTGACCGAAGGAGAAGATCCAGGTGGCCCATGTAGCCTTCTCAAACCGTTTTGGGAGCATGTCCCCATAATGAGAAATGAATACCTCCTTTATCATAGGGATGTGGATGAGGTCGATGTTGATTACTTCATCCCTGCCGGAAAGGGGTTCTACTCTAAGGCCCCCGCTAGATGACGTTGTCATAACTACATCGTGACCTTGCATCCTCACTCGGAAGAGGATACCACCCCGAGGATCTATGCCCATGGTCCCAGAGCTCCAACCCCTTGGACCGCCCGCCTTGGACGGAGAAAATACAACTAGGAACATGTCATCACCCTGGTTCCTAAAGAAGAACTCTGCTACTCAGACACTGAGGCATATCACGGGCAATCCCATGTGCCTGTTTGCTCTTCTGAAGCACACGATGCTGACATAGAAGCAACCTATGAGCAGATGCGCATCCTCGACGAGCTTCTTCATGCCTTCCACCCATATTGGATGGCACATACCTGGTAGATGCCTCTCCCTGCCTAATATCATGAAGCTCACCAACCAAATGTGTTAGAAATCCAGTGCCTATAGGACCAACTCCTTGCAGATTATTCTGATGCCCACATTCCCGATATGGTGGCAGTCAATAGGCGGGCACATCTCCAACTGTAGATAGAGACCACTGACTCTATAATATGGGATACCAAAATATACAGGACCAATTCCCAACGAATTAAAGTTAAGTCTATCATCCTGATGTGGAGAC
Organism: Viscum album; assembly: GCA_963277665.1. Taxonomy (NCBI): domain Eukaryota; kingdom Viridiplantae; phylum Streptophyta; class Magnoliopsida; order Santalales; family Viscaceae; genus Viscum; species Viscum album. The sequence continues at coordinate 1,304,479,010 of OY728157.1, forward strand.
AAACAGCGATGTAAGCTGGCATATCCCACCACATGGGCAGACTCGTTCACTTTCCCCGACATAAGAGAATATTCTGTATCCACTGACCACTGAAGGACAGGAGTAGTACATTACTACTCTGATGGCATAATGGTCCCTTAAACCCATTCCATCCAAGGATGTCTCTCTACATTTTCGAGAAATGATGGAGGCGCAATTATCGTTCCCAGATCATATCTTACCAACATTCCATAATGTAATTGCATCAGTGGAAACAACAAGGAATTGGGCCCATGATCCCATCTCCATAATTGAGGTGACTCGTCTAATAGAGGAGATAGCCACCTTAGAGCATATTTTCATCCCTTCTTTTTCCTAGGAGGGTCGTCAGCTATATCCTATGATACAAGGGTAAACAGATTGAGCATACTCAGTCGTTCCAACTAGGGGACACTCATCCATCATGGTGGATGCTCCAAGGTAGGCATATATCCCTGCCAAAACTCAAGATGTTCGTCGGTGCATCTCGACAACATAACATGACCCAATTAGACAGGGACCTAGAGGTGACATCCGTTATCAATAGTAGACAGTCCCCGCTGCCCACAAGAGAGCGCTCGAACGCACCAAGGCAGCTGAAAAACTATGAGGGGGTCCATGAATCCACTCTGCTGGAAGCTTGGGTTCTCAATGCCTCCAAACATGTCTCAAAGGCTTGGAACCTTACCAACCCATTACCATACTATGGGATCAGCAGTATCAGTTGTGAAGGTCCGCCCCACAATGCCACTACCAGTAGCTCTGAAGTTCCTCCCTAGAGCACCCATGAGAGCCTCCCTCATGGGCATATAAAGATAGATCATGAGACCTCCTCTTTTGATGGATGTCAGGGAAACCCTCCACGTGACCCGAATATTGCGTAACAAGAAGGTCCTCCACTTACTACGGTCCGCCCTGATGGTCCTCCCAATGGTATACGCTACAAAAAAACTTTGTGTAGTGGGACCATAGATTATGATGGTAGAACTTTCCATCATAGTCGCAACTACGAAGGTCCTCCCGACGTTGACATCTCATCACGACAATAAGGTCATCCCCTTATTGTGGCCTTCCCTAAAGGTCCTCCCCTAGGGTTTCATTGCAATGATATTTCACATAGACAGGCATCAAATTATGGTGGTATTCATCACCACAATAATAACAGAGGTCCTCCCTACAGAGATGCCAAGGAATGATGGAAATAATTAAACCGGGCCATCTTTCCTCACAAGAGGCGAGGTCTTCTTGGGAAATGACAATTTGGTAAATAAGGAAGTGAAGGTGTTGATAATCATAGCTTCAAAATCCCAGATCAGCAAATAACCACTAAAAATTGTCACCCTCATCGGAGAAATTGGTCAGGGGTGTCTCCATGGTGAGAGAACATAACTAGTTCCATGCCTCTTTGTGCACTTACTGGTGTCTCGTCGCGGGGCATGCACTTCGATCCTCCCATACCTCCACATATGTATAAGTAGAATGTTTCATCGTAAGAGTAGGGATGGACCTAAGGTTAGTCACCCAAGGTGGTAGACTCTCTTTTCCCTCAGATCGCCCAACCACTGGAGCTGGAGGTGGAGGACTAACTGCATCCTCCATGATGATCGGCGATACTTAGTTGGTACTAGTCCCATGAAGATCTTGGGAAATATCTATAGGAGGGGAAATGTCTGAATCTTTTCCCACCGAAATGGGTTACACAGATTAAATCCCTCCCAAATGCTTTTGAATATGGATTGAGTGCCTTCTCACCATGATAGCGAGAGTAGTAGGTGTTTCTATCTGGCTTGTTAAAGGGATGGAATAAGAAGGAATGGAGGTTGCACCTATCCTGACAAAGGGAATGTGTGGTGTTGTTATTGGGGAAGGAATGGGATAGGAAAAGATCAAGGGTTTCTGTACCTGCCAAACTGGTGCTTTTAGCATTCATGTGGGGTGACAATCGACCCATAGTCGGATATACTCCTACAATAGAAACATGGGCCCTACTGTGTAACGAATGATGATTTATCTATATTCACCCTCATGCATCATCATAAGACACAATTGATAAAGAATCACAGGATGATATTCTCCCCTTAGATGAACAACCAGAAGCAACACAGTCTGTTGAAGGCATCCAAACTGCTTGGTAAACTGGTAGGGGAGGTATGGTTCCCAGATAATTACTTAGTCTACATGGGCGGTGAGCATCTCATCTTGATGATTGATGAGGTATGAATATTCCTCCATAGAACCATCCTTGTCACCTCTAAAAGATCCATGAGGCGTAGGATGCTGTGAGAATGAGAAATGAGAGGCATCATTCAACATCCTCACCACGTCATCAATGGTCAGAGTCTGGGGATGAACATCGCAAATGCTGGGGGGAGCTGGATAAAAGTCAGAATGGGGAACTCTTGAAGTATTCCAACACTCATTACTGGGGATGTGTTCTAACATCCACCCATATAGGAATTGGAAAGGTCTTTGGAGATGGTGCGGAGACTTACCTTCCTAAATCTGTCCCATAATTCATAAAGTCATACAAGGGTAGGAAGGGCCAAATTAATAGGTCGACCCTCCGCCAGAATAGCTACCATCATCAAGGTGCAGGCCCAAAACTAGTTGTATGCATCACATGATGAGAAGATCAATCCACTTAAGAACACAGTGAAGAAAACTACTAGGCTAAGTGTAAAAAAAATCTGACCAATGCTCATACCCCCATGTGGCATACTGCCCTACTTCTAGGGTAGTATAGTATGACCCTCGATTTAGGCGGGATTGAAGGGTGGGGTGTGTTTGAAAACGATTTTCTTTTTATTAGGCCCATTATTATGTAATAATAACCTTATCCATGCTTCCAAAATGATGAGGGACTGATCCTTGAGAGGATGACCCAATAATCCCTTCGTCATAACCCGCAAACTACTTGTCAAAGGAGACATGTGATCGGTATTATTCAATGTCACAGCTACTAGGAGAAACTCATCATAAATTTCTCTAAGAATAGGGAGATCTCCATGTTGGTTGTTGTCCTATAGACTGATCCCCACCTCTCCATGTTGTAGGTGAAAGCTGTTGGTACTTGAACAGCAGAGGCTGAACAAATCTAGAAGAATTTCACCCGGAGAGAAGATTGAAAACTGGGACACTTAGGATTCCTAGTGCAAGCCCACTACCTCCAGCTGGTTAAGGCACTGTAGATAGGTTTGATGCACTCAGAACGCCCAGGCCCACTCATCAGAGAAGAATCCTCCAGACCACAAATCCCACATAGCGCTCCTTCCGCCGCTAGGTTTTTCTCGAGAGATGTTGATAATGGAGGGGGTAATCTCGGGCATCTAGCCTCGGGGCATCATCACATCGACCATGATTTCACTGATTCTATGATGAGTAACATAGTATGAAGATGTTATCCTCAATTGGAGTGGAAAATATTTCTCCTACTAGGGAAATTTCTGTGCGTTCATGACCTTGTTGTGCTTCTAAATGGATTAAAGGAAGGTTAGGGTCAGGCAGCGGTAGAGGTATGTCAGCAAGATGACCAAAAGCGTAAAGTGTCAACTGTATGGATAATGGAAAAGATAATATCTATAGCATCATGAATGCCATCAGAAATCTGTCATAGGGAATGACATGGGTTTGGTGATTATCTTCGTCATTCCTTCCCATGGTGGCCCTCGTTTTCTTCAATTCAGCAGCAGCTCGTTGAGGAACCATTTTTCCTTCCTGCATCCAAAAACCATATCAATGTTTAGTCCAAAGGATAATATTCTGTAAAATTCCAAATATTTGGAAATGGATTCGCAAAGGGAATGCATAGTACGCCCCGTGTATCAACCCCAAAGTTGGTTCGCGATACTGATATTCTATGAAATAGCGGTACGCGGAAGAGGTCTGGGACATCCTAGACAACCAAGCGATGGCACGCAGATAGAGTACTAAGCCCCTACAAGGATTCTCATAATTCGGGACTTAAATGAAGTTCAAAATAAACATTTCAAATTTTAAAATATAATTCCAATTTGTAGACCACTTAATCGCGTAGCGTTTTCCCTACGCAGCCCTTTGTGACTTACTTTTTCAAGTTGTTAAAGTTTAGTTTGTGGCTGGGAAGTCAGTTCGTGGATGAGGGTGAGAACGTATGAGGATCAGTTTATGGAAGCCGAAGAAATTCGCAGATGAATCAGTTTGCGGAAGAATCCATATGCCAAGGTGGTGCACGGAAGTAGGGAACGAGAGAGCTTTTCACCGAGGGATCTGGTATAGGACAAGTCGTGTGGAACCCTTTATATATATTTAGTCCCCTATAGAGTCCATATATCAAACCCAAACCACTCTAGTGTCAACACCAATCTTCCTCAGAATATCCTTCTCTTCATTCTGATCAGACCCCATTCCGATGGGGGCATTTTTAGGGTTCTGAAAAAATCTGCAGAATGGAAGGAAGATGCTCCCATACAATTAGTGGAAGAATCCACCCAATCATCATCAATAATTTTGGGAAAATGTGAAGAATGTTTAGAAGAAATGGTAAAGGACTTAACCAGTCTGTGTACCAGTTCATCACCACTGGTACGCGGCCGGTTTGGCGAACCGCGCCACCCACAGACATTGTCGTTCGTGAAACAAAGGTGGGGGTCATGTATGGGTAAAAACCAAATGGCCAGCAAAATGTAGCAAGTCTGATATGCAGACACGGGCCACGCCAGCCACAGACTAGGAGGACCACCACTAGCCATGTAGAGTGTTATTTATGTAATGGAGGAGGAACCTTGTGCAGCTGTGGAGCACCCCCGTGACCGAGTTGGTTCACGAGAAAGGTGCATTTAATATACCCCACAAACCTCAGGTTGACTAAGTCATCCATGGGTTGGGATTCCTATCATGGGTCTCTAAAAAAGGAACAACATGACCATAGTTACAACCCTTTCCCCCTATATAAAAGGATGTCAAGGGGACAATAAAGGGATCTGCTGATTTTGGATAAGATTCTTGGTGATCAGCTTTGAGAAGGATGAGGCTTCTGAGAGCTTAGGATTTCACAGATCGTGAATCTCTGATTCGCGAACCAGCAATAGGTATAAATTGGGATGAATTTTTAAGAACAGAGGAACACAGAAGTAAATTGATAAAATGCGAACCTAAAATTGGTAAACTGCGAACCATGACCCTGCACGGATGCACTCCCCACAAACCAGGGAGCCTATGCCCCTTCTTCGAACCAGCGTGCCGGATAGCACCCTCCTACACAAGCGGAGCCCTGACCGGCACAGCTCCCAGCCATCTCCGCTAGAGATGTCTCCAAAACCGTGTACCAATTTGGTAAAATGACCAATCCTAAAGCCGCATACCACTCTGGTACATGGGGTTCCCCTCTGTCCATGTACCTCACTGGTATGCGGACGGCCGCTCCATCCGCATAGAACCTACCTATGCGAACAACGTCACTCCACATATTGTTAGGGACTGAAGGAAAGTCGCTGCATCTCTATCCATAAAGGATATCTACAAAGCAGCTAGCTGCTCTATCGCCTCACCTAGCAGCTGTATACCAAATCTCCTACTGAGTGCATCTGCTACATTGTTCCCCTTTCCACATGTATAGACTACCTCAAAGTCATAGTCCTGGAGGAACTCAATCCATCGCTGTTTTCTTAGGTTCGGGTCCTTCTGAGAGTAGATATACCTGAGACTCTTGTGATCATAGTACATGGTAAAATTTTCACCCATCAGATAGTGTTGTCATATCTTCAAGGCGAGGACCATTGCTACTAACTCCATGTCATGGGTAGCATAGCTCTACTGGTGTTGTCTCAGCTGCCAAGAACCATACACGATCACTCCTTGATCCTGCATTAGGACACACCTGAGTCCAGTCCCTGATGTTTCATAGTAGACTATGTACACTATTACTTTATCTAGAAGCCTCAAGATGGGGGCACTAGTTAGCCTCTGCCTCGGATCCTGAATGCTCTGCTGGAATCTCTCTGACCACACTAAGGGTTTCCCCTTCTTCTTTATGGATGATAGTGTTGCTGCAACTCTGTATAAGTATTGAATGAACCTCCGGTAGTAACCAGCCAAACCCAGGAAACTTCATACCTCCATTACACTTGTGGGTGTCTCCCAAGAAAGTACCGTATCAATCTTCGCTGGATCTACTACAACTTCATCCTCCGAGATGACATGTCCCAAAACGTTAACCTCTCCGATCCAAAACTAGCACTTCCAGAGCTTACCGTAAATCTAGTTCTCTTAGAGTGTGTCCAGTACTACTTGCAAATGGTTGGCATGATCCTCCTCAGTAGTTGAGTAGATCATAATGTCATCAATGAAGACTACGACAAAGTGATCGAGGTATGGCTGGAAGATCCTGTTCATGAGTCTTAGGAACACTGTTGGAGCATTGGTTATGCCGAATAGCATAACCAAGAAATCGTAGTGGTTGTACCGACATCTTAAGGCCGTCTTCTACACATCATCGTCTCGAACTCTGAGATGATGATAGCCTGATCTGAGGTCTATCTTTGAGAACCATCGTTCTCCCTTTAGTTGATCAAAGAGGTCACCAATCCTAAGGAGTGGGTAATTTTTCTTCATGGTCACTCGGTTCAGGCGACGGTAGTCCAGAAAAAGCCTCAAGCATCCATCCGCCTTCTTGGAAAATAGAATAGGGACTACCCAGGGAGAAACACTGGGCCAGATGAATCCCTTCCCCTAAAATTCATCTAGCTATACCAGCAGTTCATGAAACTCCGCGGGAGCCATTTGATATGCTGGTGTAGATATCGGTGTCATCCTGGGGTACATGTCAATGTATAAATCCACCTCTCTATGAGGAGTTAGTCCTAGAACATCGTCAGAGAAAACATCTGTGTACTGGTCCACCACTACAGGATAGCTCGGACTCTCCACATCAACTGCTCCGAGGGTAAGGCAGGCCAACTGATGAGTGATTGGCTGCACCCTCCTCCAAGTAAGTCTGCCCTATGCTGCAAAGGATCCCCTCTCATCAGTGAAGGTATACCTTGTCCCATCTGTGTGGACACATCACACATTGTGCCTAATAAAGTTTATCTAAGCATGGACAGTAGATAACTAGTCCATACCCAAGACGATGTTCTAAGGCTTCGTTGCCACTACTAGGAGATTCTGGTCGATGCTCTCACCTTCTAGAGTAAGCTCACACTGCCGAAAACAGTGTGTAATAATCGAGTCTGCTCCCGTAGGAGTCTCAATCCATAAGGAGCATGCCAACGGGTCCGTCAGAATCTCCAAGCTCCGAACGAGGGTAGTGGTAATGAAAGAGTGAATGACACCTATGTCCATAAGAATTGAAGATAAGGTGGAGTTGAAACAGATCGTACCTCGAATAATCTCCAGAGAACCATGATATTATGCCTCAGCTGCCTGGAGCTGATCTCTCACCTGTCCACCTGCTCCCTGTAGTCCGGGTGGACCTCCTGGTGGTGGTGGCAGTAACACCTCAAAACATCGCACACTGCCAGCTGCATGACCAGATCCTCTGCCACATCTTCCTGCTCCCTACAGACTGCCTCGATCGAACCTATGCCTCGGTCTAGGAGGTCCCTCAACTATCTAATCATCATCGGAATGGCGGGTCGGACAATCATGATCCATGTGACCCTACCCGCCACATGTGTATCACTGCCCTCTCCTGGCATGTCTGGCTCTATCTCTAGTGCCCCGCACAACTGATCCCGAGTCATGCGATCATCCACATGTAGGTATGTTCCTCTTGGACCTCTACGACATCTGTCTACTTCCAACTATAGAAGACACTGTTGTATGTCGACTAGTGGTGGGTATCACTGCTAGAGACTATTCAGAAAGGAAACGCTCTACTAAGAGGGCTCTCTCCAACACCCCTGCCTGCGTCGGGATGTAGAGGGAGATCATAGAAGCCCTTATCTCTCACCTGAGCCCCAGCTTGAAGGTCTAAGACCTGAGGAATGGGTATCATAACATATAAGTGGAGTATCACGAGAGTTCTGTCAACATCACTGAGTACTGTTCCACCGTCATTCTTCCCTACTGCAAGTGAAGTAGCTCATGTATCTGCACTGTAAATAGGGTTGCTGGGAAAAACTCCGCCCAAAATAGGCTCTCGAAGTCTACCCAGAGTAGTGGTGCCTTGTCATGCACCTGGAGCATCAGGCTCCACCATCTTCCTACTGCTGCCTGAAGGAGACTCACAGCAAGGATCACCATAAGGTCAACTGGTGTTCCTACCATTCTAAAGACTCTCACCACAGCCTCCAACCAATACTCAACTGTTTGCGGGTCCGTCTCTCCCCTGGACCTAGGTGGCCTCTGGTGCTGGAACTCTTGCAACATGCTCAGGCAGTGTCCATCGTCTGCTACTAGGGCTGGTGGCATTGGTGGCCCAATGAGAAGTGGTACCATTGGTGCCTCCACTGGAAAAGGGCCCTGCACCGATTCCTTATCGCTCGGTGGGCTATCTGTACGTACAAATCTCAGGACTCTATCTAGTCACCCGTGGGGAGGCATCCTGAAAGAAACAGATGCGATAAGGTCAAAGATTATACATGGTGAGCTAACCTGTTTGAGCTGACTTAATGAAATATTTTGAAAACACACACGTAATTAGTGTTTTCATGCACTGAGTTAGAAATCAGCAGCCAGGGTCCTTGTGTATGGATACGTCAGCAGCCACACCAACACTGGACTCCCTAAACTGAAAACCACACTCAGTACCCTTAACACTATTGCTTCACCAAAAAGATCAGAGTCCTAAGTTCTACGGTAGAACTGACTCCTCTAATACCAAATGTAACAACTGGGCCCCACCCACCAGTTGCCCAGTAGATATATGGTCCCCACCCTAGGGCCCACCCACATGCCCGAATGGGTCATATGACTAAAGATTTTCCCCATGGGCCAACACATGTCCTTTCTAGTACCCTTTGTCCTCACTCACACACACCTTGGAAAACATCCCAGAAGGTCACCCATCCTGATCACTACTCCATGACAATCACACAGAACTGTGGAGTTCTAATCAGACGGGCTCCTAAAACGGAAGGTGCAACTTGTTGACAAGAGTCATATCATTTATCAATTTAACCCTTTATCATTCGGAGGTGTTAGAATCACCCCCCTCATTTAGAGCACAACGTCCTCATTGTGGGCTCCACATCCCAACCCAGCCAGTGCGCTGCACTTAAGGCTGGGTGCCACCTCTGATACCAATTTGTCATGACCCATCCTCTGAGGCCCATGCCGTGACTACCCCAATCCTACCTTTCATAGGCCAGGGGCTGGCGACTTTCACCAAAGGCGTAAATCCCTAAACTAGGAAGACATTGTCTTTATAACCTGAAAACACACACAACATGGTATGAGCTGGAAACAAAACACTAAATAAAACTATAAAAAAAAGGAGTGATGAAAGGTAAAAAGGGGCCAGAAATACAAGACCAACTATAAAGTACAAGTAAACTGAATGTAAAAGTACTAGAAAAAGGTAAAATGACTCATGGATTGTCCACTAGGAAATACTACCTAAAGGGTAGGTACAGATAGCCTCCACAACACTCCACATCCATCCATCTCCTCCGTGTACCGTCACATCGTGTGGTCCACCTCTGGGTACGTCCAGTCCTGGTACACTCATCCTTGGTTGGCGTTGTCCATCATCTGCATCCAACACAATGAGGTGCGGGCATAGCCCGTGCAAGGGTGAGTATAACGATAATCAGTTGGGACCCTGAAACCCTCAAGGTATCACAAATCCATCAAGGATAAACTACAAAGTATGAAATTAGTAGATAACCCTACTTAGGTATATTCCCATACATAAACCTATGTTATTAGATAATACATCTCAATCATGAGGTAAACACAATAATTATTGACTCAACTCAACCAGAATTTTTATTCACATTATCAAAAACACGGCTACTAGAGAACTCCTCCTCTGTCAATTACAGTGGGCCTGCCGTGACACCAAGGCACTTCCCACTAACATTGGACTGCTGAGGTACTCCTCATATCAAGTACCATAGGTCTACTACGTAACCAAGGTGCTCCCCACCGTGGATCTGCCACGTCACCAAGGTGCTCACCCATGTAGCCTACTAAGGTACTCCTCCTGTCGAGTACCGTGGGTCTGTCGCGACACCAAGGTGCTCCCCCATGTGGGTCTACGGTGACACCAAGGCTCTCCCCATTGTGGGTGTGCCACAACACCAAGGCACTCCCTACTAGGCTAGTTGAGTCTCTCCGAGTTGAATCGGTCTATAGTCATCAGGTCTCAGCCAACTACTAGGTCTATGCACTCTGCTCGTTCGTCTCCTGAAGGATCTTCTCCATGAACTAATGGTCAGTAATCCAACTATCACGAAGTCCCAATTAGAAGTATCTCAAAGGTCCTCCACATCATAGGGGTCTCAACACAATAGACGGTGCGTCAATTAGATGACTGGTCTGTGAGTTATTCACCTTTTAGTCCAGGGGTCCCGATTGGATTCATCCACGATCCAACTTGACTGTACCTCAACTTTACCTCGAACTCAAGTGGGGTATACTCAAAGGGACCATCATGCTCGAAGTATACCAGCACCACAGACGGTTCTTCAAACGGTTGTCCGGTGCCAAAGATATTGTCAATGAAAGCAAAGGGTTGGTAGTGGGCCTGGGTCCGGACCGACCCGGTCAGACCTGTTGGGTTTGGCCCGACCCATTTCAAAGACCAGTCTGTTAGGTTTGACATGGCCCGCTGGGCCCAGAACATTAGGCCACATGGGCGGTTCGGCCCAGGCTCGGGGCTGGTGCGGCCCGGAGGGTGCAACTGGGCCGGTTCCACCAGAGCACAATGAGGGGGCATGGCTTGGGCGACACGGGGCGTGCAGGCCAGCATTTTTTGGATGGGAGTTTAGGAGGAAACCGTTTAGGGCGCGACCAGGCTGAAAGGTGGTCGGGCAGTGCACCAGGAGGGTCGGAGGGCGGCTTGGTAGGCCGACAGGCTGCCGGGTAGGCCGACGGGGTGCGGGCTGGCTTGGGGTAGCGGCTCGACTCTGCGAGCGGCTTAGACAGTTGTGCGTGGCTGGGGCCAGTTCAGCAGGTGGTTGTGTGGGATGCTGCTAGGCCGGTGTGGATCATGGAGGTCGCAGGTTGCGTGGCCTTTGTCTTTTCCGCCTTCATCACCTCGTTTCATCATCACCATGCCGAAGAATATCACAAAAGAGGTCGACGGAGGGAGTCGAGCCTTGTTAGTTTTGCACGCACACTCTTCGATAAGGGAGATAACAATCAGTTCATCAAGGTAGGAGAATGTTGAACAAAAAATCACCTGTCAATGGAAATATATCCCCGTTCGTCGTTTTGAAAGAAAAGAAGAACATGACACATAAAAGAAAATAACCCCTACCTTTGTTTGTTGATCACTGATGAAGTCGCGGGAGGAAGATGAAGGTGATCATCGTTCGTCACGTCCGACGCACACTTCCAATCCCAAGCTCATACGTTGATTCATTGATGACGATGTAAAGGGAAGGTCGGTTGAAAACTTCCCACGTCGGTAGAGGCTCCAAGGAAGAAGTCGTAGAAGGTCGGCGTTCTTCGTAGTCGAAGGCGTTCTTTGTTGGGATCTTTCACCCAATAATCCTCCCCTCAAAGATGCCACCAAAATGAACAATGTCATCCAAAATAATAATAGATTGTTTTAATATATTATATAATTTTTTGGCACAAAATTAAAAATGGTGAATTAATTAACTTGGCTCCCCCTTAATTAATGTGTAGGATTTGGCACCATTAAATTAGGGGAATTGACACCAATAAAAGAGGGGGGGTGTGAGACTCACCCTCATTAATGAGGGTAGTTGAGAGGTTTTCCCCTCCCACCATTAATAGGGGGTTTAGTCCTATTTGGTCCAAACGTTGTAACCTCTCGTCGGAGGTTAGGTTCGGGTGGGCCCCACCACCATAAACTCTCATTGGAGGTTAAGGTGTGGTGGTTCCACCTCCAACTTCCATGAGGAGGTTTTAACCAACAAATAAAAAATTAATCCACACACTTTATTTTTTTATTTAATTAATTCTCTAAAAAACCAAAAAAATATCTTTTAACCTTGACCCACTACAGTCAAGGTGATAGTCTTCTTAAGAGAATACTGGTGTTGTGAGTTCAACAGTGTCCTCAGATTTTAATTCCGAGCTCCAGTTAAAAGTTATAAAAACCCACTCGCACATTTACTAAATGTACGTGAACAAAATGTCAGAAATTGATTCCAGGCACACCAGGCCTCAGAATCACACACGGTTAGTTTTCGAGGACTTGTAAAATTTCCATGTATTTATGAAAAAATTCCATGGAAATTCTGGGTCTTTACATTCTCCCATACTAAGGGATTTACATCCACATAATCTATAACTCGATCTAATAAAATAGATGGGGGTACTGAGAATTCATCTAAGCCTCCCACTCCCAGGTTCTCTCTTGGAGGTTCTCGTGCATCCAGAAATCATGCACCAAATGTATCGTACGTCAACATAGGACCCGATCATGTCGATCCTCAATCTCTACTAGAACCTCTATGAGAGTCTCTCCATCATCGACGCCCATCTCTCCATTGTTGATGAAGTGGGAAGGTTCATGAACATATCTCCTCAGCTAAGATACGTAGAAGATGTCGTGCAACTGGTGTAACTGAGGTGAAAGAGCTAAGCAGTATGCCACCTCGCCAACTTTGCTGAGCACCTGGAAAGGTTTGATGAATCTTGAAGATAACTTGCAGCCTCAGCCAAATCTCTGTAGCCCTTATCGAGGTGAGACCCATAGAATGACGTGGTCGGCATACTCGAATTACCAAGGTCTCTGTCTCCTATCAGCATATGACTTTTCTCTGCTTGGTTCAGTCATCATCCTCTCCTAGACGATCTGCACCTTCTCTGTGGTAGCCCATACCATCTCTGGTCCCACTATTGATGACTCCCCAGGGACAGTCCAACACAATGGTGATCTACATAGTCATCCGTATAATGCATCGAAAGGTTCCATCCCTATGGTGGAGTGATAGATGTTTTTGTATGAAAACTCTACCAAAGGTAAGTGATCCTCCCAACTACGACCGATGTCGAGGACACAAGCTTGCAACATGTCCTTGAGGGTCTGAATGGTTCACTCAGTCTGGCCATCTATCTATGGATGGGAGGAAGTTCTTAGATGAAGTTTCATCCTGAAAGCCTCTTGTAACCCCTTTCATAGCCAGAAATTAAACCATGTGTCACAATCGGAGACAATAGAATAAGGTACTCCTTGTAGCCGCAAAATCTCCAGCACGTAGAGGTGTCCCAAGCACTCTAATGAAACCTAATCTCTGATTGGTAGAAAGTTATCCAACATGGTGAGTCAATCGACGATCACCTAGATCAAGTCATATCCCTGGACTTCATGATAAGACATCCACATACATCCAGAGGTCATGACTCGATCTGGGTGACTGTCGAATGACTCACCAAGTCGGATCACTTTATACTGATCAGAGAGTAGGGTTCAATAGATATCATGGGATTCCTATACATGCAGAAGATTGGGAGGCTATATGGAGTACCTTATTCTATTGTCTCTTATTGTGACACACAGTTTACTTTTCGGCTATGGAAGGAGTTGCAGGAGGCTTTCAAGACACAACTTTTTCTAAGCACCACCTCCCATCCTCAGATGGATGGCCAGACTGAGCGGACCATTCAGACCCTTGAGGACATGTTGTGTGCTTGTGTCCTTGACTTCGGTTGCAGCTCAGAGGATCACTTACCTTTGGAGAAGATTTCATACAACAACAACTATCACTCCACCATATAGATGGAACCTTTTGAGGCATTATATGGATGAATTTGCATATCAACATTGTGATGGACTGACCAAAGAGAGTCGGAACTAATGGGACCTGAGATGGTATGGGATACCATGGAGAAGGTGAAGATCATCCAGGAGAGGATGAATACTGTATAGAATAGAAAAAAGTCTTATGATGACAGGAGACAGAGACCTCTGGAATTCGATAATAGTGACCACATCTTTCTATGGGTATCCCCTCGATGAGGACTATAGATATTTGGCTGAGGAAGCAAGTTATCTTCAAGGTTCATTGGAACTTTCCAAATCCTCAGCTGAGTTGGCAAGGTGGAATACCGCTTAGCTCTTCTACATCAGTTTCACCAATTTCACGACTTCTTCCACATATCTCTGCTGAGGAGATACATGGATAACCGTTCCCACATCATCGACCATGGAGAGATGGACATCGACAATGGGGAAACATTCATGGATGTTCTAGTTGAGATTGAGTATCAATAGGACTAGGTCCTATGTGGATGGTCGATACCTTTGGTGCGCATTCACTGGTAGCACGAGAACCTCCAGGAGGGCACATGGGAGCAGGAGTCTTAGTTGCATTCTCAGTACCCCCATTTGTTTCCTTAGTTCGAGTTGTAGCATATGGGGACGTAAAGACCTGAGTTGGGGAGAATGTAAAGGCCTGGAATTTATGTGGAAAATTATTTCATAAATACACAAGAATTTTTTGAGTCCATGAAAATTGACGGTGCATGATTCTGAGGCCTGATGTGCCCAAAATAAATTTCAAAAGTTTTGTATTCGGGTACACTCAGTAAACATAAGAGTAGGTTTTCATAACTTTTGAACTGGTGCTGAGAATTGAATTCTGAGGACATCGTTGAACTCACTGCGCCAATATTTGCTTAAGAATATTATCACCTCAACGACAGTGGGTCGAGGTTAAAAGATAGTTTTTGGGTTTTTAGAGAATGAAAAAAATAAAAAATAAAGTGTGTGGCTTAATTTTTTATTTGCTGGTTAAAACCTCCTCATGGAAGTTGGATGTGGGACCACAACACCTTAACCTACCATGAGAGGTTATTATGGTGGTGCCCACCAGAATCTAACATCCCATGAGAGGTTACAATATGTGGACCACATGGGACTAATCCCCCTATTAATGGTGGGAGAAGAAAACCTGTCAACTCCCTTCAGTAATGAGGGAGAGTCTCACACACCCCCCTTCTTTATTGGTGCCAACTACCCTAATTTAATGGTGCCAAATCCTCCACATTAATTAAGGGGGAGCCATGTTAATTAATTCACCATTTAGAATTTTGTTCCAACAAATTAAATAATATATAAACACAATCTATTATTATTTTCATTGGAATTTTTCATTTTGGTGGCATCTTTGAGAGCAGGATTATTGGGAGAAAGCTCCCAATGAAGAATTCCTTCTACTACGAAGAATGTCGATCTTCTTCGACTTATTCCTTAGAGATTCTACCAATGTGGGATGTATTCAACCGACTTTCCCTCCTCATCGTCATGAAAGAGCCGATGAATGATCTTGGGATTGGAAGTGTGTGGCAGATGCGACGAACGACAATCATCTTCGTCTTCTTCGAGCGACTTCATCGGCGATCAACGAACAAAGGTAGGGGTTGTTTTCTTTTATGTTCCATGTTCTACTTCTCATTCAAAAAAATGAATGATGATATGTTTCCTTTGATGGGTGAGTTTTTTTTCATTGTTCTCCAAACTTGATGAACTAATTGTTATCTCCATAATAGCGGAGGATGCGGGCCAAACTAACATGGCCCGACTCCCTCCGTCGATCTCTTTTGTGATATTCTTCGGCATGGAGACAAAAAAATGAGCTGAAGAAGGCAGAAAAGTCAAAGATCGCACTACCTTCAGCCTCCGTGATCTGCACCGCCCTCGAGGCGACCCGCACCGCCACCGACTGAACCGGCCCAGGCCGAGCCCCACTGGCCACGCCACTCGTAGATCCGAGACGCTGCCCCGATCTTGCCTGCACCCCATCGGCCTATCTGGCCGCCTCCTGGCCACCTTTCGGCCTACCCGGCCGCCGGTCGGCCAGCCTCGCACCATGTCCGGCCTCCTACCGGCCCAGTCGCACCTGCCCAACCGCCCTCCGGCCCGCCTGGCGCCCTGTCCAGCCACCAGCCGGCCCGCCTGCCCGGCCACCTCCTTAGTGCCCGACCAAACTGCGCCAGCCCCTGCACCCCACAGGCCCTATGCCGCCCAAGCCTCTCCCCCTCACAGCGCCTCGACCGAATGGGCCCAGTCATGCCGGGCCGCACCCTCGCGGCACTCCGGGCCGAACCGGCCCCAAGCCCGGGCTGAACCGCCCATGCAGCCTGCTGGGCTGAGCCAAGTGGGCCAGGATGAACCTAACCGGCTGGCCCACCCAATGGGTCGGGCCAGACTCAACCGGTCTGACCGGGTCGGCCCAACCAGGTTGGATTGGACCCGGGCCCACTACCGACCCTTTACTTTCTTTGGCCATATAATTGGCACCGGACGACTTTTGACGAACCGTTAGTGGCGCTGGTATTCTTTGAGCGTGATGGTCCCTTTGAGTATACCCCAGTGGAGTTCGTGGTAAAATTAAGATATGGTTAGGTTGGATCGTGCATGAATCCAACTTGGCCCCCGAGACTAAAAGACTAATAACTCACAGACAGAGCATCCAATTGACGCACCGTCTGTTGAGTTGAGACCCCTATGATATGGATGACCTTTAAGATACTTCTACATGGGAATTCTTGATAGTTGGAGTATAAACCTGTAGCTTGTGGAGTGGATCCTCCAGGAGACTAGCGAGCAGAGTGTGGAGATCTAGTAGCTGGTTGAGACCTGACGAATGATGACCGATTCGACTCGGAGTTACTAGACTAGGCTAGTGGGGAGTGCCTTGGTGCTGTAGCAGGCCCATAGTGGGGAGTTCCTTGGTGACGCGGTAGACCCATGATACTCGACAGGAGGAGTACCCCAGCTGGCTATGAGGGGGAGCACCTTGGTGACACGGTAGACCCATGGTGGTGAGCGCCTTGGTGACGCAGCAGACCCACAGTACACAATACAAGGAGTACCTTAGCAGTCCAAGGTTAGTGGGAAGCGCCTTGGTGTCGCGGCAGGCCCACTGTACTTGATAGAGGATAAGTTCTCCAACATCCGTGGTTTCAATAATGTTAATACAAATCCTGGTTGAGTTGAGTCAGTAACTTTTTTGTTTACTTCATGATTGAGATGGATTACTTAATGACTTAAGTATATGTATGGCCAAAACCAAATTAGAGTTATCTGTTGATTTCATACTTTTTTGTTTATCCTTGTTATATTTGTGAGACCTTGATGGTCTCGGGGTCCCTACTGTGTATCTTTATACTCACCCATACATAGGCTATGCCTGTACCTCGTTGTGTTGGATTCAGACGACGGACAACGCTGACCGAGGCCGAGTGTACCAGGACTAGTTGGTTCCCGGAGGTGTACCACACGGTGTAACGGTACACGGAGGAGATGGACGGAATTGGAGTGTTGTGGAGGCTATCTGTACCTAACCTTCAAGTAGGATTTCCCAGTGGATGATCTAGGAGTCCTTTTCCATTTTTCCAGTACTTGTACTTTCATTTTCCTTGTACTTTACAATTGGAGTTGTATTTTTGGCCCCTTTTTACCTTTTATCACTCCTTTTGTATACACTTTTGTTTAGTGTTTTGTTTCCAGCTCATACCCCGTTGTGTGTGTTTTGAAGTTATAAAGGCAATGCCTTCACAGTTTAGGGATTTACACCATTGGTGATAGTCTTCAACCCCTGGCCTATAGAAGGCGGGCTTGGGGTAGTCAAGGCATGAGCCCCGGGGGAGGGTTCATGACACATATGGTCATGAGTCCTGCTAATGACTTCGGTATTTCCATCCACCAAGTCAAATAAGGCCCTTCCAATTCATTCCAGTCCTCTAGAATACCCTTAGTAGCCTATCCATCGACATCAAGCCCATGCCTCTCCCAAAGCCACTGGACCTGTATGATGGAACGTTCAGGTGTATTAGCACGCCCTCTTGAGTTCTCATACCCATGGTAGGTAGAGTAAATGGGTTACCCCATCCATTGAATGGACATTCATAGTACTCATGGGTTCACATACCCACGGTAGTATAGAGTTCGAGCGCGGGATCCCCTTTATGAATCCCCACTCTTTAGGATAGAGGGATCCCGCTCACTTTTCCATTAAAGGAGCGTCAGTGGTTAGTACTTGTCCCCTCCCCTAGAGAAAGGGATAGGGAATCCCTCCTGGAGTAAGCCCCAAACCATCCTCATCGGACAGAAATAGCCTTTCCCCTTTCATCCGGGAAGGTTCATTGTTCTGTGCCCTCACCAAAGGTCGCCCCAACCTCTTCCATTGTGGGCTCTCCCTCCCCCATTAATAGGGGAGGAGGCATGTGTGATGTAAAATCTTTCACATACTCTAGTTTCTCACACCGAGAATGACTCACATGGTATTAGGGGTTTGTAAGGATTAAAAAATTACCACACGTTAGGAACTACATGGACTTTGATCCTTGCCAAGGCAAGGTATGTAGGACACATCCTTGAGGTTCAAGTCCAACAATCGTTGGTCCTGACCTCCTTCATGTCGATTCACCAACCTCACTAAAAACTACAAGAACATTGATTCTGGACCAAATCAGGATACGTAAGATGCTTTCTAGAAGGCCTGATCTCAAAAGGGTGCTCATTCCAAAAGGGTCCACCCAAATATATTCTCGTCAAATGGGAAGCTTCCATGCATAATCCTCACACCACCGAACTACATGTATTATGATTCCTCTCTTGAGGATATGTTGGAAGCCCATATTCCGGGTTTGATCCAGATGCTCAAGTCACCCTTTGTCCCCCTAGGATGACAATAAAATCCAGAGCACCCAATTATAAGGATTAAGGCTTCTTCTATTTGAACAAACTCAAACATCCCTGGAATTGCTAATACATTGAGGGCTGGTAAACCTTTGATGTAGACGGTTCATGATCCCTGTATATACCTATGACTTGTAACCCAATTGTAATATGTGTATTCTATGCTTGAGGATAAACCAAATATTCACAAACACATGAACATGTCTTAAATCTATAAGAGAAACCTGGAATAGGCGATAATTCCTCCCAAAAGGGTGCGATGAGCCCAACTTCTCATCCTCTCTACCAATGTGAGTTCTTCAGTGTCATTATCCATATAACCCAATGAGCACCTGCCTTTGGAAAGCAGGTTCATGAATCATTGGATACAAGAACCATTGGGAATTTCTCACTCTACGAATAAACCCGTTGGAGACCAGGTGAAGCCATGGAGATATGGAACCAGATAGAAATGACTAAAGACTAATGACTCCCTTTAATCAGAAACATGAATTGATCACGTCCCATTCAACCCGAAACAAATATCCCCACGGGTTTTTATGGTTTTTTGGAGTTTTAAGGGTTTTGGGGTCTTTTTAAGGGTTTTGAGATTTTTTTAAGTTTTTAGGGGGTTTAAGTGTTTTTATATTTTAAAGTTTTTTATGGTTTAGGTTTATTTATGGGTTTTTATTGGTAGTAGTGCTTTTTTAGGTTTTTTGGGGTTTGAAATATTTTTATGTTTTTAAGGTTTTCATATTATTTATATGGTTTTTAGGGTTTTTTACATTTTAATGGAATATTAGTGATTTTTTCAGGTTCTTTTCTGGTTTTTAGGGGTTTTATGTATTTTGTGGGTATTTTTGTTTTTTTATCATTTTAGGGTTTTATGGTTTTCTTGTGATTTTTAGGGGTTTTTTGATTTTTTAGGGTTTCTAAGATTGTTTTGAGGTTTTTAACATTTTTAGGGGTATAAATGGTTCATAAATTTTTTATGGGGTTTTAGGGTTTTTATTGGGTTTTTGGGGTTTTAGGGGTTTTATTGTTTTTAGAGTTTTTATAAATTTTAGGTTATTTGTTGTTTTAAGTGTTTTTAGGTTTTTGAAAAATTTAAGGTTTTTTTAATTTTTTTTTTGATTTTTTACATTTTTAGGGATTTTTTAAGATTTTATGGTTTTTAGTGTTTCAAATTATTTAGAGGGTTTTTACAGTTTGTAGGGGTTTTAGGGTTTTTAGAATTTTTTAGTTATTAAGGTGTTTTTATTGTTTTATGTTTTTAATGGGTTTCTTACGGGTTTTTGGGGTTTTTAGGGTTTTTTATTTTTTATGGATTATTTACGGTTTTATGGGTTTTATGTTTTTAGGTATTTTTAAGTTTTAAGGGTGTTTGGGGTTTTTAGAGGTTTTAGGTTTTTTTTTGGTTTTTTAGGGGTTCTTTTTGAGTTTTTAGGGTTTTTTTGTTTTTAGAGTTTTTTAACGTTCTTATGGTTTTATATAGTTTTTAAGGTATTAGTTGGTTTTTAGGGGTTTTAAGTGGTTTTGGGGTTTTTAATTTTCTACAGGTTTTATGGTTTTTGGGGTTGTTAGGGTTTTAGGGGATTTTTTATTCATTTTAGCATTTTTTAGGGTTTTTAGTGGTTTTTTGTGTTTTTAGGTTTTCATGGGTTTATAGGGTTTTAAGAGATTTTTAAAAAATTTGGGATATTTGAAAGATTGTTTTTACTATTTTTATTTTTTTTAGGTTTTTATGAATTTTAAGGGTTTTATGGTTTTTTATGGTTTTAGGGTTGTATAATTGTTTTTTGAGTTTTAGGTTTTTTTGAGTTTTTAGGGGTTAAATGTTTTTTAGAGTTTTAAATGTTTTAGGGGTATAAAGGGTTTCTATAGTTTTTAGTTTATTTTTATAATAAGTTTTTTAGGGTCTTTATGGGTTTTTAGGGTTTTTAGGGTTTTAGGGACATTTTAGGGGGTTTTATATTTTTTTTCATTTTTTAGGTTTTTTCTTGGTTTTTAGTGTTTTTAGTTTTTAATGTTTTCTTATGGTTTATAGGGTTTTTGTGGGGTTTATGTTTTTATAGATTTTAATAGATTTTTTAGGATTTTTATGTTTTTTAGGGTTCATATGGATTTCTAGGGTCTTAGGGTTTATTAGGGTTTTTATGATTTTTTGCATTTCTAGTTTTTAAGGATTTTAAGTGTTTAGGTTTTTGGGATTTCTTAGTTTTTTTTATGTTTTTAGGGATTTAGTCTATTTTCAATTTTTTTTTGTTTTTTTATAGTTTCTAGGATATGGGTTTTTAGGGTTCAATTTTTATTTTGGGTTTTATTGTTTTTCATGTTTTTATGGTTTAATGTTTTTCATGATTTTAAACCTTTTTAGGGATTAATTTTTTTTGGGTTTTAGTGGGTTTTAGTGTTTTTTTAAATTTTATGGGTTTTAGTGTTTTTAAGTGCTTTCTTAATTTTTATTATTTTAGAAATTTTAGTTTTTTATCATTTTTTAGGTTTTTAGGGGTTTAAACTGTATTTAGATGTTTACATTTTTCTTAGGGTTTTTTTATTGTTTTCAGGTTCCTTAGGTTTTTAGGCATTTTTAGGGCTTCTTATGATTTTATGGGATTTTTGGGGTTTAAGGATTTTGATGTTTTTAGGGGTTTTGTGTTTTTTTGGGGATGGGGTTATGTTTTTAGGGGTTTTTTGGATTTTTCAATATTTTAATCTTTTTAGGTGTTTAAATTATTTTTGAGTTTTTAGTGACTTTAGGGTTTTTATGGAGCTTTTGGGTTTTTATGAATTTTTAGCGTTTTATGGTTTTTTTGGGATTTTAGGTTTTAAGGGTCTTTTTTACTTTTTAGGGTGTTTTGTGTTTTTTTGGTTTTTAGGGGTTTTAAGTGTATTTATAATTTTAATATTTTCTTACATTTTCTCAGATTTTTTAGGTATTTTATATTTTTAGATATTTTTTACTATTTTATGTTTTGTTTTGTTGTTTAGAGTTTTTAATGATTTTGAGAGTTTTAGAGGTTTTAAGAGATTTTTAATTTTTTTGGATATTATGGATTTTAATAGTTTTTAGGTTTTTAAGGATTTCATTTGGGTTTTCAATGGTTTATAGTTTTTTACATTTTTGGGGATTTTTTTGATTTTTATGGGGTTTTATGGGTTTTATGAAATTTGAGGGATTTTAGGGTTTTTTAGATTTATTAGGACATATATGGTTTTTTGGATTTATATTTTTTTAGATATTTGGGGGTTTTATGAATTTTTAGTTTTTTTATATTTTTAGGGGTTTAATGGGTTTTTATAATTTTTAGTGGTTTTTAGGTTTTTAGGATGTTTTTTCCTTTTAAATATTTTTGAGTTATATATAGTTTTATGGTTTTTAGGTTTTTTAAGGTGTTTTTGGTTTCTATCCTCTTTATATTTTTGGGGGGCTTCATATTTTTTTATGTTTTTAATATTTTATTATGGTTTTAGGGTTTTTAGGGGTTTTAGGGTTTCCAGGGGTTTTAGGGTTTTTTAGGATTTTTATGGTTTTTGGGTTTTTATGGATTATGAGACTTTTGTGGGTTTTTAGGTTTTTTATTTTTGTAGGGTTTTAATGTATTTTAGTGTTATTTATTTTTTTAAGAGTTTAAAAGGGATATTATAGTTTTTAGCGGTTTAAAGGGGGTATTATAGTTTTTTGTGGTTTTTTATTTTTTTATGGGGTTTTATGGTTTATTTGGGTTTTTTATTATTTTTCGAGTTTTTATGGGTTTTTAGAGTTTTTAGGGTATTAGGGTATTTAGTGATTTTTATGGATTTTAATTTTTTTTATGATTATTAGGTTTACATAGGGGTTTTCATGGTTTTTAGATTATTTTATATATTAAGGGACTTTTGTGGGTCCTTTTTTGGATTTTTAGGGTTTTATGTTTTTTAGGGATTTTAGGGTTTTTATTATTTTTGAGGTTTTAGTGGTTATTTAATTTTTATGGGGTTTGAAGTATTTTTTGAGTTTTTAATATTGAATGGGTGTTTATAGTAATAGTGGTTTTTACGGTTTTTATGTGTTTTTTGAGTTGTTAAGGTATTTAGGGGTTTTATGGTTTTATGGGGTTTTCTGGTTTTTAGTTTCTTTTTAGAGGTTTTAGGGGTTTTTAGCAATTTTTGGTGTTTTATGCATTTCTAGATTTTTAATAATTTATTTGGGATTTATTACGTTTTTAGGGATTTTTAAGTTTTTTATGTTTTTTTTGGAATTTGATGTTTTTTAGGGGTTCTATATCTTTTAGGAGTTTGTAGGGTTATTAGTGTGTTTGGTTTTTAGGGGGTTTTAAGTGTTTTAAAGGTTTTAAGGTTTTTTAGTGGTTTTCAAGGTTAGGTTTTTTGAAATTTTTTTGAGATTATTAGGGTTCTTTTGTGAATTTTATTATTTTTTGGGTTTTCAGGTATTTGGAGTGTTTTTATGTTTTTATAAATTTTTGGGATTTTAGAGGGTTTTTAGTTTCTTGGGTTTTAATGTTTTAGAGACTTATTTCACGGGTTTAAAAGTTTAAAATGGTTTTTTATTTTTTAGTGTTTTTATGGGTTTTATGTGTATTTATGGTTTCTAGGGTTATTTTGGTTTTTAGGGTTTTTAGTGTTTTAGGGTTTTTATGTGTTTTTAAGGTTTTGTTGTTTTCTTTTGGGTTTTCAGGGATTTTAGGGTTATTTATTTTTTTAATGATATTTAGGATTTTTATGGTTTATAATGTTTTTATGGATTTTGTGGGTTTTTAGGGTTTTTGTGTTTTTTTGGTTTTAATTATTTTTAGAAATTTTAGTGTTTTTTGGGTTTAAATGTTTTTTATAGTTTTTTAAAATTTTTATGGGATTAATTTCTTTTATAGTTTTTAGTGGGTTTTAAGTCAGTATAATTTTTTGTGGTTTTTAGGGTTTTTAGAATCTTTTCAGGTTTTATAAGGTTTCTATCATTTTTTTAGTTTTTCTGGGTTTTATGTGTTCTAGGTTTTATATGTTTCTCTTAAGTATTTTTACAGTTTTTAAAGTTTTTTACAATTTTTTTAGGGAATTTTAGGTTTTTTGTTTTTTAGTGTTTTTTGGTTTTTTGATGGTTTTAAGGGTTTTATGGGTTTTTAAAGCTTTTACCATTTTACTTTTATATGGGTTTTAGGTGTTTTTTGGTTTTTAAGGTTTTCTTACTAGTTTTCTGGGTTTTAGGGTTTTTTCATGCTATTATGGAATGTTAGAGAATTTTTACCATTTTTTGGGTTTTCTAGGGTATTTAAGGATTTTTATGTTTTTAGGGTCTTTAGGGTTTTTATGGTTCTAGATATTTTCATGTAATATTCTAGTTATTTAGAGTTTTAAAATTTTTTAGAGTTTTTAACATTTTTAGGGGTTCAAATGGTTTTTAGAGTTTTTGGGTTTTTGGGTTTTTATGTGTTTTTGTGGTATTTATGGTTTTTAGGGTTTTTAGTGTATTTAGGTTTTTAGGGTCA
The DNA here is from genome assembly GCA_963277665.1 of Viscum album. Classification (NCBI taxonomy): domain Eukaryota; kingdom Viridiplantae; phylum Streptophyta; class Magnoliopsida; order Santalales; family Viscaceae; genus Viscum; species Viscum album. The sequence continues at coordinate 1,304,503,253 of OY728157.1, forward strand.
TTACCATTTTTTTGGTTTTTAGGGGATTTATGTGTTTTTATGTTTTTCATGTTTTCTATGTATTTTTCATGGTTTTAGGTTCTTTTACATTATTATGGATTTTTAGGGGTTTTAGTATTTTTATAGATTTTGATGGAATTTAGGGTTTTTATGGGGTTTTGGGTTTTTTGGTTTTTTGGGTTTTTTGGGTGTTTTTTAGTTTTTAGAATTTTATAAGTTTTTTAGAGTTTTTTTAAATTTTTTCGGTATTTGAATGGTTTTCAGAGTATCTAGTGGTTTTGAGGGGTTTTATGGGTTTTTAGTATTTCCTAAGGGTTTTAGGGTTTTCTTGTGTTTTAGGGGTTTTAGGGTTTTTTAATGTTTTTTATGTTTTTTGCATTTTTTGGGTTTTATGGGCTTGTAATCAGTTTTTGGTCTTAATATTTTCATTGTATTTTTTAGGATATTATTGTTTTTTTCATATTTAAGGATTTTTTTGGGATTTTTTAGGTTTTTATGTTTTTTTTGGGATTTTAATCTGTTTTAGAGTTTTTAGGGTTTTTTCTTTTTTAGGGGTTTTATATTTTTTGGGCTTTTTAAGTTTTTCATAGTTTTTTCTTAGTTTGGTGGGTTTTATTGCATTTTAATAGATTCTTATGGATTTCTTATGATTTTAATGGTTTTTAGGGTTTTTAGGGATTTTGGTTGTTTTTAGGGTTTTTTAGGATTTTAAGTGGTTTTTATGGTTTTTCTTAGGGTTTTTAGGGATGTTAATTTTTCTTAGTTTTAATGATTTTAGTTGTTTTTAATTTTTTACGGGTATATTGGGTTTTCTAAGTTTTTTAATGTTTTTTGGGTTGTTATGGGTTTTTTTGGGTTTTATGGTTTTAGGGGTATTTCGTTTTTTTGGGTTTTTTGGGTTTATAGAATTTTTAGATTTTTTGGGGTTTTATGTGTTTTTTAATGTTTTCTTCAGGGTTTTCATGTTATTTAGTTTTTTTTATGTTTTTATGGATTTTAGATTTTTAATGATTTTTATAGTTTTTAGGGATTTTGTGGGGTTTTAGGGTTTCTTAGGGTTTTTGTGGTTTTATGGTTTTTAGCATTTTTACTTTTTTTAGATGTTTTATGTGTTTTTAGGTTTTAAATATTTTCTTTATGGTTTTTTATGTTTTTCTAGGTTTTTAGGGGTGTTTATGTTTTTAGGGATTTGAGGTATTTTTTAGGATTTTAAGGGGGTTTTAAGGATTTTTATCTATTTATGGTTTTTAGGAGTTTAAGGGGTTTTTTTGAGGTTTTTTGGGTTTTTATGGATTTTGTTTTTGTTTTTTCTATTTTCAAGGTTTTTAGAGTTTGTTAAGGTTTTAAGTTATTTAATGGTTTTTATAGTTTTTAGTATATTTTTAGAGTTTTATGGGATTTTAGGATTTTCTAATGGTTTTATAGGTTTTATGGTTTTTACAGTTTTTAGGGTCTTTAGGTTCTTTTAGGGTTTTTATTATTTTTATAATCTGGTAGGGTTTTTAGTGTTTTTAAGTTTTTTTAGGTTCTATGGTTTTCATAGGGTTTTTAGGGTTTTTTATAATATTTGGTATTTTAAGACATTTAGGATTTTAAATGGTTTTAGAATTTTTATTCAATTTGGGGATTTTAATGTTTTTAGCATTTTAGGTTTTTAAGGGTTTTAAGTTTTATTTGATATTTGAGGTTTTCATTGGTTTTGTACAGGGTTTTTATGTTTTTCTACATTTTTAATGATTTTAGTGATTTTTTTGTATTTGTATGGGTATTAGGTTTTTTCAAGATTCTAAGGGGTTCTAGGGTTTTGAGCGTTATAAGGTTTTTAGGATTTTATTGGTTTTTTATGTTTTTATGGCCATTTGAGTTTTTTAGGGTTTTAGGGTTTTTTAGAGATTTTATTATTTTTAGGGGTTTTAAAGGTTTTTAGAGTTTATAGTAGTTTTTATAATTTTTATGATTTTTTAGGTATTTTTATAGTTTTAGGGGTTTTATGACTTTTTTGGTTTTTATGGGTTTTAGTGTTTTTTAATTTTTTTGGGTTTTAAGTGCTTTTAAGTTTTTATAGATTCCTTAGTGTTTTCAAGGTTTTTAGTGTTTTTTAATTTTTTAAGGATTTTTTAGGATTTTTATAGTTATTTAGAGTTTTAATGTATTTAGAGGGTTTAAATGTTTTTTTGGGTTTTTAGTGTTTTTTTGGGTTTTTAGTGTTTTTTTGAGTTTTCCAGAGTTTTTTATAATTTTTATAGTTTTTTAACATTTTTAGATATTTGATGAGTTTTTATTAGGGATTAGTGTTTTGATGAGCATTTAGGGTTTTTAAGGTTAATAATTTTTATGTTTTTATGTGTTTTAAGATCCTTTCTGGGTTTTAACATTTTTAGGTTTTAAGGTATTTTAGATGTTTTTAGGTTTTTTTATTTTTCTTGTGGATTTTCATGGTGTTTATATATTTTTTATATTTTTAAGGGAATTTATGGGTTTTTTACAATTCTTATGTGATTTTTTTGTTTTTTGGGTTTTTTAGGGGGTTCAGAGTTTTTTAGTTTTTTGGGTTCTTTTAGTTTTTAGGGTTTTTATATTTTTTTTAATTTTTAGGGGTTTAAATGGTTTTACTATTTTATTGTTTATGGACCTTTTTAGTCTCTTTTAGGGTTTTTATCATATTTCAGAATTTTGGAGTTTTAAGTTTTTTTAGGTTTTTAAGGATTTTATAGTGTTTTTCTAAATTTTAGGGGGTTCTTAGGGTTTTAAATATTTTTTAGAGCTTTTTTAGTATTTTTATTGTTTTTATGGGTTTTTTTGGGATTTTTAGGGTTTAAAGGTTTTAGAGTTTTTAGTATTTTTATGGGTTTTATGTATTTTTATGTTTTTAAGTTTTTATTAGGGTTTTTCTTGGATTTTATAATTTTTAGATATTTTAGGTAATTTTAGATTTTTTTGGGTTTCTAAGGGTTTGGGGTATGTTGATAGTTTTTAGGGGTTTTAGGGCTTTTATGGTTTTATTGTTTTTTTTGTTTTTTAGGGTTTTAATGAGTATTATAGTGGTTTAAGGGGTTTTAGACTATTTTAATTTTTGTAGGGTTTTATAGGGTTTTTAGAGGATAAATTAGTTTTTAGGTTTTATATGGGTTTCCATGGTATTTATTATTTTAGGGGAAAGGGAGGGTCCAGACCATGCTAGTCTGGTCCCCCAAATATTATACCAAGATGAAAAAAGAAAAACATAGTGCTACAATGAATGGTTACATAACTGGGTGTGCTACTCACCCCTCAGGTTAGAATCCACAAGCAACGAGTAGGAAGGTGTGGCAAGAAAGGACCACAACGAGCACCTCTCCACATTGGCCTGTTTGGAGAGAGCATCCACAACCATATTCACCTCCTGGTAGGAATGTGTCATAGTAAAACTCAGCCTTTGGCACATGTTGAGGAATTCCATCCATTGGGGGAGGATCCTCCATGGGACACACCTAGACCTGTTTTAAAGAGCAGTCATAGCAAGCATGGTGTCAGATTCAATCCATATGAAGCTCCATCCGAATCTGACAGCATACTCAATCTCCATTATCATTCCCCACAGTTCAACTTCAAGGGCACACCCATCACCAATGAAGTGCTGGAACCATCCTTTGACAAAGCCCCGGTATGTGCGAAATACTCCACCGCACCCCACAGGACCCGGCGCGCCTAAGGATGCACCATCCACATTAACCTTAATCCGTGAGGGGAGTGGATGGATCCATCAGATAAACTTGGGAACCATTGGATTTTTTTCCCATGTTAGAGACACCAAGCAGCCGAAAAATAATGAGGTCGCTAACATCATTCGCCATAGACCCTATCTGAAAGCGGCAAGCCGCATATATAGCCTTGTGAATCATCACCACACCACCATAAATGGAGAGATGCTTTTATTGAAGGAAACCGCATTCCGAGCGGTCCATATATAGGAGATGATGGCTGAAACAACATCCATCAGGGGATTGCATACCTGATCGTTGTAATTCCAGTTGGACAGGTCACCCAGGAGCTCGAAGAGAGGCCTGTCCAGGAAGTTGGGAGCCCAAAAATATGCTTTACGTAAACCCAAAGTGCTGCACTAAATCTGGATTGGAGGAAGGTGTGCTGAATGTTCTCTTCAGCATATAGGCAGAGGAAAAAAATGGGGGGAAAGGCTATGCCCAACTTTCTGCAGCTGTTTCTGCATTGGCAACCAATTTTTCTATATTTTCCAAAGAAGGAGATGGATGGCCAGAGGGATAAAATTCCTCTTAAAATTTAAGATCAAGGATGGGGGAGGGGATACCCTAGCATAGTTGTGCCGATAATAATGCTTATCATTTAATCTCCCAACAAGGTTGGGTTTCCAAACAATCATGTCAAAGTCAACAGAGGCATATCACTGGATTTGAAGAAAGGCTTCAGTAGGAAGGAGCGCCTCAAACTCTTCCAGCCGAGAAGTGAACACCACGATGGAAAAGCTCTTCAGACTGGCAGAGGGAGTCATGTATTCCTATAGAGGCCTATCAAGCCATGGTGTGGACCAATAATTCAGTTCTGAGTGATTTGCGATGATCCATTTCGAGTGATAAATAATATTCTTGTAAGAGTAGCGAATTGCTGTCCAGACAAAAGAGGGGAATTAACCTTCATATTCATCGCAATGTTTAAGCACAAACCTTTCTCGAGTGAATCCCAAGCCTCCACTCGTAGGATTAAGCATCCCCTCAGTAAATTTATCAAGGAGTGTGTCATTAATCATCTGAGATCTTTGATGCCAAGCCGTCCCAACTCAATGGGATTAGTCCAGTGCTTCCAGGCCACCGTAACCAGTTTCCTTTCGCCTATGTATCTCGTCCAGGCAATGTTCCTGATCTTTTCTTGCAAGTATTTCAAGAGTTTGACAGAACATATTTAGATAGAAAAGGAATAATTGACCATGGAAGTGATAACCAATTTGATATGACAGACCATTCCATCTTGCGATAGACATTTCCCTTTCTATTTTTCCAGCTATTGAGTAATTCTAGTTGCAATGCTTTCAAGGTGGAAATGCATGAATTTTCCCTAATAAATGGGAACACCTACATAATCAAAAGTAAGTGATCCTCTCCTGATACAAAGGTACATTGCTATGGATATCTGGCGGGGTTGAGGGAACCCCTACCCAAATACAATCAAGGACTTGATCTAATTGATAGATTGCCCCGCTACATTTTCATAATGTCGGATGATCATCCAAATGGAATCCAAGGTCCGTTTTCCGCTTTCCCAAACAGAAGAATGTCATCAGCATAAAAAATATGGGATGAAACTTGGAGATCCCTTCCTGCCCTGATATGAGTAAGAAGACCATCTTGACTAAGGTCAAGAAGAAACCTACTAAAGTATTCTTCATCAATCACAAAGAGAATTATTGAAAGCGGGTCACCCTGTCTGACCCCACAGGAGTAGGGGAAAAACCCCTTGGGAGATCCATTTATAAGGACAGAGACCCAAGCGCTGCTTAAAATGGACATAACCATCCTGATAAATCTGCTCAAGAATCCATACATGGAGAGAACTTGGGAGACAAAACTCCACTTAAGAGTGTCAAAATATTTAGAGATGTCAATATTAAGCATGAAGTCGCCCTGTTTGGACCGCTTATACATGATGTTGATGCTCTCTGAGGCCGTGAAAAGAAATTCCTAAATGTTCCTCCCTAAGACGAACCCAAATTGATTTGAATTGAGAATTTCCCACACAGGTTTCTCTACCCACATAACCAGAATCTTGTTGATAATTTTGGGAATAGTATTCCCAATGGCCACAAGTCAAAAGTCACCAATTTTAATGGAATTGTCCTTTTTGGGGATCAGGGCAATGAAATTAGAGTTGAATCCATGTGGGAACACACTAGAGAGAAAAATTCCCTAACAACACTAGTAATTCCATTGTGCATGATATCCCAGTAATACATGAAGAACATGTTAGTGAATCCATCTGGTCCCATTGCACTATCAATTTTAAGAGAGAACAAAGCAGACCTAACTTCCTCCTAAAGGGGGGAAGTCAATAAAGCCTTGTTCAATTGCTCAGCAACACGTAGCAGGATGGAGTCCATCAAAGGGAGGATGTATTCCTCACCATTATCCAAGTAACTCCCTTAGAAGTGGTTAATAGTAGTAGTTGAAATCTCATCCTCCGAGGTGAAACTAAATCCTAATTTACGAAGTGCTTTTAAACACCTTTAATACTTTTTCACCCAGTGCAGCCAGTGGAAGAATTTTGAGTTGCGTTCTCCATCATTGAGCCATCTAACATTAAACTGGTTTTTGGATAGCTTTTCGTTGAGATCCAGAAGATTATCATGATTGGAATGGAGCTGCAACTCCCCATGAGAGTGAAGATTAGAATTCTGGTGGGAGGGGATTTGTCGCTCCACATCCTGAATATCATCTTCCAGACCAGAGAAGAATTTACTGCTCTATTCCTTGAGAGAGGCTTCAATTTTTTTTAACCTAGTGACCTACATGCAGAAGTGACTTCAATGAAGATCTTCATTCCAGCCATTGGTGACAATTTCACTAAATCCAGGGACTATGATCCATGAATTATTGAACCTGAATGGCAGGGGTTATGACCTTGGAGGGCCCACAAAACATTCATCAATCAATAGTTTATGATCTGATTGAAATTTTGGGAGAGTAAAGAAAAGGACATCAAAGGGAGTACACCCATCACTGATCCTATAAAAGCACTTGTCTAGCTTGCTGTCCTACCTTCCATTAACAGTGAAGCACCTCCATGTGAAGGAGGATGCATATACAGGAACTTATGTGAGATCACAAGTATCAAGGAAGAATGAGAAGTCCTCAACAGCCGAACAAGAGAAGTTGGGACCAATCCTCTCATCCGGGCGAAACACAGTGTTGAAATCTCCAATCACTATCCAGTTTTTCACAATGATCCCATTTAGGGTAATTAGTTTTTCCTATAGGGACCGTATCCTCGTGGATGGACAAGATTCATACACCAAGGACTGGGATAGAGGGGTAGTATTGCATGTAGCAGACGAGATGATGACCTGGGTTCCCACGTCCACAGATGTCAAATGGATTTCATCATGCTTTAGTACCCATAAGATATCCAGACCATTCTTGTTAGCATTCTTGATAACACATGAGTAACTGAGAATACCCCAGTTGAAACCCATCCAGTTTTTGAATGAGATCATTGGATTAGTAATATCAAGAATCATAGGCCTCTAGGAAGTGAGGAAATGCCTAAGGGATGAGGGAGTGGGAGGATTCTCAATCCCCTGGCAGTACCAGAAGAGGATTCACATCAATTAATAGGATTCGCCCATCTCACAGGTCTGGTGTTGGAAATCAGAGGCATTACTTTCTCTTTTTTCCTTTTCCCCTTTTTCTTTGGCCTTCCCACAGGGTTCTTCTTAGTGGAAGGGTTAGTGCCAGCAATCTGGTACTTGAGTGCCGAGTCATCCAAGGTTTTTTTTTATTTTTGAGTTTTAAGGGTTTCAAGTGTTTAAAAATACATTTATTGTTTTCTTAGCAGTTTTCAGTTTTTTAGGGTTTCATATGTTTTTAGGGATTTTTTAGGATTTTTATGTTTTTTTAGGTTTTAGAGATTTTGAGGGTTTTTTTGGTTTTGAATGATTTTTTACAGTTTAAGGGGGTTTTTAAAGTTTTTAATGTTTTGTGGGGTTTAAAGTATTTTTAGAGTTATCAGTTGTTATAAGTATTTTATTAGTTTCTAGGGTATTTATGTTTTTTAGGATTTTTGGGGATTTTAGGGGTTTTAATGTCTTTTATGGTTTTTAGGGGTTTTATTGATTTTTAGGGTTTTAGGGATTATATGTGTTTTTAGGGTTTTATTGGTTTTAAAGGTTTTCAACGTTTTTACAGATTTTGACATTTTATATAGTTTTTAGCATGTTTAGGTTTTTAAGTGTTTTAAATGTTTTTAGCTTTTTAAGTATTTCATTAGATTTTTTGGGATTTGTTTTACATTTTTAGGGATGTTTTGGATTTTCTTATGATTTTTACTTTTTTAGGGATGTTTGGGATTTTTTGGGTTCTTAGTGTTTTTAGTTTTTTAGGTATTTCTACTTCTTTAGGTTTTTAAGGTTTTCTTAGGGGTTTTCATATTTTTTAATGGTTTTTATCTTTTTAGGTATTTTTATGGATTTTTTCATAATTTATATAATTTTATGGTTTTTATGGTTTTTGAGGGATTTTGGGTTTTATAATAGTTTTTATGTTTTTTATAGGTTTTGGGTTTTTTTATTTTTTACAGTTTTTATAGTTTTGATTTTTTTTCACATTTTTAGGGGCTTACAGGCTTTTATATTTTTTAGTGGTTTTAATGTTTTTATGGGTTTTTTAGATTATTTAGGTTTTTAAGGGTGTTATGGTTTTTATGGGTTTTAGGGGTGTTTTGGGGTTTTTAGAATTTTATATATATTTTGGGGTTTTATGTGTTTTTAGGATTTAATGGATTTATTAGGATTTTTCAAGGTTTTTGGGTTTTTCATCATTTTTAAGGGTTTTTAAGGATTTTTAGGGTTTTTAAGGATTTATATTGTTTTTTTCATTTTTTTGGGTCTTTATGGGTTTTAAGGGGTTTTTCATTTTTAGAGTTATTAAGGGTTTTAGAGTTTTTAACAATGTTATGGGTTTAGAGGGGTTTTAGAGAATTTATTGGGTTTTTTTGGTTTTTTAGTTTTTTATGTTTTTTAATGTTTTTATTGGTTTTTACGGTTTTTACGATTTTTTAGGTTTTTAGGTTCTTTTAGGTTATTTTGGGTTTTTTATCTTTTTTTAGTTTTTTTGGGGTTTTAAGTGTTTTTATATTTTTAATGTTTTATTTTGGGTATCATGACTTTAGGGGTTTTTTGATTTTATTGATTTTTATGGACTTCATAGAAATTTTAGGGTTTTAGGGTTGTTTCTCTAGGAACTTGTGTACTAGTTAAGAATCATTACTTCCAAATGGTTTCCATCAGATTTATTTATGGAACCATAAACATCCAATGGTTCTGTATCCAAAGGGGCCTGCTTTCTAAAGCTAGGAATTTGTTATGTTTAGATATATGATACTTAAAAACACACATTGGTCGAGTGGATGGGAGGTCGAGCTCATCACACTCTTTTAGGGGGAATTATTGCCTACTATGGGAATCTCCTTTAGATTTTAAGAGATGTTAATGAATCCTTATTAATTTACCAAGTCTAATGTAGGTTTCCCTTGAAGTTTGCGATCAATTATATCATGTATGGAAATTAGATTCATCTTTATGTATTCAAGGTTCTTCTTTAATAGAGATATCTATATGTATTTGAGGTTCTCCATCAATGGTATCATCTTATATAATACTTAGAGATAATTGTGTCACTGTTATGATGATGTTGGTTTTTAAGACACTCAGTGGTGCACTCTCGAATTTATGGTCATCTAGTTAGAAAAAAGTTGTTTTGATCATGGGATCATAACCATAAATGGGATACCTACGTATCCTTGAAAAAGGAATCAAAAACCTCATAATTTAATGCCACTTAATGGCACACATCATACCTTTTAAGGTCATATGAAAAGGTCATAACCGTAAAGTTTAATTTCATGCTGTAAGGACATCTACGTGGATGGTGTTCAGTCAAAGCTTGGTGTGGGAATTATTCCTAAGAAGCCTAAGGGACTTGGAAAAGATATGAGTTTCCAAGTTGGATTTGACCCTATTCGGAATATGGCCCAAGAATAGAAGGGTTGATTTAGAGTTTTGTGTTTGAACCACATGGAGGATTCCAATGAATCCCACTTGGATAAGAATCAAATCCCATGTAGTTCAGTAAGTCTGATATGGGTGCATGACCCATTGAGAGAAATATTTTTGGGCTTACTCCTAAATAGGATGCCCTTATAACATAGTCCATGATATATTTATTAACTTATGGAGATTTATGGGTGATTAATTTAGGGCTTACTCTTAAAGAGAATTCCCTGATGATGGGGATTAGGGTTGAATTTTTGAAGATGATATATAGTGAGATCGGGTCCTAGTTGAAGGCTTCCTATCATATCCCAATTATGGTGGGAATCGGAGTTATAATAATTCATGAAATGAGGTGGATTGTGTGGTTGTTGTACTCATCACAAATATCTATTCCCACATGATTCATGCTCGGTGTGGGAAACACAAGGATGTGAAAAATTCAACAAACCCCACAATTTATCTTTCAAAAATAGAAGAGTTCGGGCCTATAGTGAAAGGAGATGAGGTGATGGTGGATGAGGTAATGGACCAATGAACCCTTCAATGTGAAATTATTGTGAAGTTCATTGGGTCTGGCCTGAAATACTAGGGGATTTATCCCTGAGGGATGCCCATGGTGGATCGCAATAGAGGAGGGGTACATTTCCTTTGGACCGTCACTCTCTCTTTTCTGAACCTAAGGCCCCAGATCTTAGAGATGAAAAGGGGACGAAAGAGTCCCATCCCTAGAATCCAAGACTAGAAACTTACCAACACTATATCTAGGGTAAAGATCCATTTGACTGTAGATATAAAAATCTAAAAACATACCAATGATATTGACTCCCTTAGAAGATGAATTTGGGAAACCTATGATTGTAGATATTCAAACCCAAATGGGAGACACGCTGATGTGCCTTTACCATATGTTTAATAAGTCAAGAGGTTTTGATTGAGGCATCAACTTGGTCCCTTTTAGATAAGGGACCCAAGGAATGAGATACCTGGCCATGAGTGGCTTTAAAGAGGGTTTACAAGGTGATATGCATATGTCTTTGGAGAAGCTATGAATTTTAGCTCTACTACATAGGTATATAACATAGGTATGCTACATAGGTCCTTGTGATGAATGAAAAAATCTTAACATAGAAGAACTAAGACTATGAAATCTTAAAAAATTTCTACTTAGAACACAACACTTGGGTGATATTTAAATCTAAACACCCTGGGTCTCCATTGGTGTCTTTAGAAGAGCCCCATGTAGGTCCTTAATGAATAATCCTTGCATAAGAAGCTTTGTCTTTATGGAAGAATGACCCTTAATCAGTTGTTTTGTGTTTCAAACTCTCATAGGATTTCAAACTTTCATATCACATGTAATTATATCTTCTCTCATGTTTTAGAAAGCTACCTGAGAAAATTTGAGCGATCTGGGTGAAAGTGCTATGAAATGGGAGCTTCAATAGTTCTTCCAACATTTTTCAGTGGTCAAATGGGGTGCCCAAGGGTACTATTTATAGGCAAGGAAGGGGCTGGTCGAAATAAGTTTCTTGGTTTTGGTCGGCCTTGTATCTTTTCAGAGTCTCTCATTCATGTTGGGGTATAGAAATTATATTACCGTGTTGTTCTTCTATGTATCTCCACTTCAAAGGTCTGCAGCATAGGGGCAGCACACTGGGTTGCATGAGCAGAACATGTGTTGGTTTTCTGGATGTGGATGTATGTTGTGTTGGTCTCTGGTGTAGGTTTCCAACGTAGGTCCCTTGCACATTATGTATTTTACATCCTTTAGCTTCTTTTGTATACATTGAAATATCCAAAGTAATTATTCATAATATTTTTTCCTTCCAAAGGAGCGTCAAAAAGACCCCACCCCCTCAGGATTTGATCAGATTGAAAAGAGGGTAGAGTCCTGAGGAAAGATTATGGGGAAAATATTATGGAGATTAAATTATGAACTATGCATATCTAAGGTGTAGCTATTTCTCATAGGTCTATAGCATATCTATGTAGCATAGGTATGTGGTGTAGCTATGTCATGCATTTTTGTGGTGTACGCTGGTGGTTTCTATAAACAACCTCGTTCCTTTGCAAATTTCTTCACCCAGAATCTTAATTTTTTTACTCTCCTTGCGTACCTCACTCATCCAGCTTTACCGCATTGTTCTGTCATGAAGGTACCTTGAAAATTTCTCAAGGTAAAACCATTTGAGTGATGGATCTACACTAAAGTATTTCAATGGAGGACTTGTGCTAGGATCCATGTCGAAGGACCTATGTGGATGAACACATCGAAAGAGCTATGCAGATACTTTCCTTTTCCAAAATTTTAAAATTCCATTATGATTAAATTTGAACTTTATTAAGTAAAAATTCCAACTTAATGGGGGAAATTTGGTAATTCTTTTGCAGGAAATGGCTCACTTGATGACTGCAAATGAGGAAGCTAAATATCTCTAAAACATGATGATGAAAATTGTTGGACCGAATTATTATGATGTTGTTGAGAGTACCCTCCCTTGGTTACTAAAAGTCTTGATTCCATATCAACGTGAATAAACAAGACGACACTATCTGTCTCTATACGAGCATGAGATTTTGAAAGATGCCCACATTTTATCTTATAAGAGACACTTTCCCAAGATTTTTTTTCAATACTCTAACTGTTAGGGAATGAATATCACCACAAAAGGGTATGCATGTTCCTACAGGAATTGACTCTATTGGATGTATCCTACAACATAGTGGATGTACACCTTATTTGAAATATCATGTTGTAGAGACAATGCAGCATTGTTATGATTCATCTTTCCGTGTTTCAAAAACAAATCTGTCTAATGGTTGGAAGAACGACTGGGACCATTGTTCTTAAGGAAGAGTTAAATCTAAATGTATGTGGGTGTTTTGGGTATACTGGAATTCTGTAGAATTTGGGAAAGAACTAGAAGATGTTCACATTTATAAATCTGTCTGGACAGAAAAAACATATGTTTAAAAAAACGACTTCATTCATGAATTTTTGAGTCGATGGAGTCCACAAAAAATTCTTTTCACATGACGCACAATGAGGTTGACATCAATCCACGGAATATCTACCAAATATATGGTATTCTGATTCTCAGGGAGATGTATGATGAATTCGTTCCACCAATATCAACATGGAGTGACATTACAAGAACTCCACCATTGTCTCATGAATTATTCAAAATAGAAAAGGAATTTTCAAAAGAAAAAAATATCTTCTCTCTAGAGGTGATATTCATGAAAGAGTGTAGATGGAATCATTTTTAGAACCAAAGAAAGAGAAAAGGCCCACCTGCGTACATCCTACCATTTTCCCAACTATGGATAATTGAGGTATTTTAGGCATATGCTAGCCCACATTGGAGAGAGGTGACTACATGCACTGGGGTTATAAAGTAAAGTATGATATTGATGAAAAGGAATGTTTAGAAGGACTCCTTTCCATGTGGCTAAGCATTTAATTTCATCTAGTCCATGAGTCTGGCAGTGGTGTAAGGCTAAGGACTTTTGTTATTTCATCCAAATCGGTAGATGAGAAATATTTTAGGTTTAAAACCCATGTATTAGCAATAGTATATCATACCCTACTACATTTTTACAATGGTAATGCTCCACTTAGACATTTAAGACCATTTAAAGTGTTGAGAGGATGGATTGGGGATCACTTTTGTTCATATTCAGTGTTGAATTCAGTTAGAGTCCCCGATGGTAAATTTTCCCCATTTTTATAAAAATTATTTGGGATTCATCATTTGAACCTAAAACCTGATGTATTGTTAAGGGCACTAAATGCATTAGGATAATTAAGGTTATTTTCTTTTGGTAACCCACAAACTGGAACATTTGTTGATGATGGTTAGGAATAATATTATGAGTTGATGGCCTATATGATGGCATTTAGGGACAACATGCTATCAACCGGGACTGATGGTGAAATCATCTATAAGTATTATGTCCCTTATAGGTTCTCTTGCTAGTTCAAATGTCTTAAATAATCAAGTACTTTTCCTCCCATGTATGTTATGCATGAGAAACATCCAATGGTAGCCTATCAACTGTGGATTCTGATGGATTTAGAGAAATTCAAATTATCAATCATGTTACCACTATTAGATGAATCAATTGGATTAGAGGATGGATATTCCATCTCTAGGGATTCTTCATACCCTTAGGGGGATTCAAAAAAAGGAATATATTGGGTTGCTTCCTTGATAATTTTTTTTTGTAGAAACCGTGGTAAAATATCTAAAGGCAAAGATGATGCAGAGGCTTTAGAAGCTTCAAAACCTTCAAAAAATATCTATAGAAGATCCACAGAGAAGACTAAGGCTAAGAAAACAATACCTCCAGCACCGAGGAGATCTAGTCACCTTCATCAAAAAGAGATTACTTTCCCATAATTTGATTATTCTAAAGAAGAAGATAGGCTTGAAGAGGCCTTCCAATCAAAGGGTGTTTAGTTTTCTCTATAACCAACCCATTAAAAACATAATTATGTGTGGCCTTTATCTATTCAATACTGGGAAAGCATAACTCTTGAACTCAGGGATGCATGGGCATTCCTCCAATATAGCATTAGAATACCAGATGTGGGTGATATTAAAGCACCTTCTCAGTATCATTCGGATAATAATCTGGCTGAATTATGGGAGCATATTGCGGAGGTAGAGACCTTTATACATGCAACTAATGACCAAGTCCTAGACTCAAAATGAGTACATGATGTGAGGGATTGAAGGATTCGTGAAGGGGTAATTTTTCACCCCTAAAGAGGTACGGGAAATTTATGTTAATACCGAGAATGTATTTCTCATTTCCTTTGTTTCAATTCAAATTTTTCATTCATCATTATTAATATTGATCATATTTCATTTTTCATCATGTAATTAGGAAAGGAATCTTAAGAAAGCTTCTTGAGTCACCAAAATATGACCCACGAGCAACCCTATTGATACATTGGATGAAACCCTGGAGTCTCTAGGACTATTTCTAGTATGGAAAACCATGATGGAGGTGATGGTAATAGAATATCCTCAGTAGCTACCGCAGGTTTCTAATACTAAGATAAGTATTTAAATCTTTTTATTGTCATTTGAAAAAAAGTGTAAGAGTTCATTGAGATAGATCTAAAGTTTATGTCAAAAAAGCAAGTTTTCATTTTATCATCTAGTATTTTGGTTTTCTTGATACACCTTGTTTACCAAAATAATCTTCAGGTAATATCTACATTTATTTCTTCACTTAAGGGATTAAAAACCGATCCTTCATGAAAGAAGATGGAAACCCCTATAGAATCACTGATTCATGCTGATGAATATGTTATTTTGATGGATGAGAGGTCAAAAGGTCAAATTGAATCTGCTCCGGTTTCAATAAATAGAGAGAGAATGTTCATGGTAATGTCAGATACATTTCTTCTGAGTATCACATGTTGTTTCTAACATTTTTTTCTCTATAATATCTCAGACCAGTTTCCCATGCCGATGAATCCATTGATAATTAGTGTTGATATTCCCATTTTTTACATATGAAAAGAATGAAGATACTGGGTAATCAGAATTAAATACCAATATTGATCTTGACTAGAAAGAGCTGATGAATTTTCAATAGATAAAGAATTGAAGGAGAAAAATATCAGCAGAGCCAATTTGGAGATTTACCAACATTGGTTGGATACCTTAAATGGTGAGAATGATATTAAAAACAAAGTCATATACACTAAAATGATGAATTCACTTAATCTAAAAATTGATATTCCAGGTTCTATCAAGGAGGTTGGGGATATCAATGAGGATCTTCATAGACATAAGTTCTCATTCATTCATATTCCATACATAATTGTTCTTATTTTACATGGTACTTCACATCAAAGTTCAACTTATGAAGCTTTATCTACAAAGAATGTTGCGAAATCCATTCAAGAATGGGGAATTACACTCTATCCAACTTCTACTGAGGATAGAGTAATACCAATTGTGAATCACAAGTTGGGAGACACTCCAGGGCCTTTGATTATGGAAACTATAAAAACTTAGGAGAATTACCCTCCCTAAGAAACACTTTCTCAAACTACAAAAGATGAGAAAAATTGGGATGAATCTAATCAAGAACCCGACTTATTATTGGGAAAATGTTATTGACTGTCTAGATGATTATCTATTTCTATCATTCTTTTGAAACTAATAATGATTCTGATTCAACATTTAGGGCTATTAGTTCCCATAGCTATATCTGAAGGTGAAACCTCTGAGTTGGATCAAACATCAACGGAAGGTGAATTATCTACAGTTCTGAAAGATGTAGAGCAAGGAACCTCTCTTAGTTATTGGATTCTAGAGTATATTCTACCCCATGGTAGTGAATTGGGTTCAGATTTAGAGATGCAAGTTGCTCTCATAATGGTGCATGAAAAGACATGGAAACAAATTTGGAAGATAATTACTGAGAAACCATTGGATGTGTTGCCCTTCCATTTTTGAAAACCCCTTACACTATTTTGCATATTAAGATTTAGTGAATTTAATTATCACCCATTCTACAATAAAATAAAAGAAACCATTTTCTGACGGGATCAAGAATGTAAGTAGTGAAAATATCTTTAAAGGGACAAACTACTTGTTAATGCTGAGAGTTTCCAAGCTATAGTAGCTGAGGAAGAGGCCAACCATAGCAAGATATTTATATAATCATTGGACAATAAATTAAGGAGGAAACAAAGGAGATGATACATCTTCCAAAAAAATGGATGTTTTTCACAACAAGCATGAGAAATTGATACAAACCTTGGAAACAACTCAGTTAGAATGGATAAGTGTCATTTCAACTATCAAAGAATAAATTCTCCAAGCTGGGGAGGTTGAAGTTCCTCAAATGTATCAACTTCAACAAGAAGATAATAAAGCTTGTGCAGTCGTTCAATAGATGATGATTCATACTAAGAGTTTTTTTTAATACATGAAAGAGAGGCTTCATTTTGTAGATGTTCTTATGATTTTACCATATGTATGGAAACAATTTTGTCTCCATTCATATAATTCTTCATTCTTCCTTTCTTTTAGTAAAGTAAATATCAGATGTGATTTTTATAACATCAAACCTTTATTTCAGATAATCATAATTATAATAATAGGAATAGGGGTGCTCAAATTTTTACTTAAACCAATCGGACTAGTGAGAATAGTTTTGATTTTTACTAGGGTTATATAGAAAACCCCACAAACATTGAATCTTTGGACTTTTTATTTCACAATATTTCTTGAACCATACAAAATGTAGGTCTAGTGTGTTGAGACTTGACCTTTGTCTAGGGTTCCCTTTGAGGGTTTTCAACCTGGTGAGTACTCTGTCTTTTTTTGGTGGTTTAAAGTCTTGCATGTTGGACTAATAATGATAGTGTTTTAGTTTGAATAGATTTGACCATGAATTTTCTTATTAGAACCCAAACAAGGATTTGATGGTTGGGAAGGTCCCAATATTTTTTCGGATACTTTCTTGGGGAATCTTGTGTCATGATTTTTATGTTTAATAAATATAAAAATTGAAATATTTAAATTGAGGAGGTCTCTTCCATGAACAAAGTTACCATTTCGTGACAAACCTATTATGGGGTTGTATTATGTAGGTCCAGCTAGGGAATGTGCGTTATAGCCAAACAATGGAATCCCTTGAATAATAGGACCATTATTTAGGTGAATTTTATGAAAGGTCGACTGGGGAATGTATTTTATAGTATGCTAAATGAGCTCTTAATAATTCTGACATTCAATTGCAAATAGAAAAAGGGATTTAGGATTTGGATATCCTAAGGCCACAGTGGATGGCTTATCCAAGGAATGTTAGTTGAGAATAAAGGGTCCATTTGTGCCAACATTAGCTATAAATGGGGAAAATCATTCCTACATGAATTTGATATATACGATGAATGATTAAAATTGTTATGAAAGAGTTCTTTTTGATATTGTGCTATGCGGTTTAAATTCATGTGGCAAAGAAATTAGAGGGGTTGTGCAATTTAGAGTCACGCAACAAGGAAATTATACTATGAAGTTTAAAGTCTTGCATTCAGGACATTAAGGGGCTTTAATTTTGGGTCTTTATCTATTACCAATGATTTATGAATCTCTAATTTCTTGGTAAATTGTTTGGAAATGTTCTACCATATTCAGTTTTGGAAATAAAAAAATTGTAAACTATGATTGGGGAATTTCTTAATTCGAATAATGACATGGGAAAAGGTCCAATAGCATAAAATTAGTTCTCATCCAATAATGAAGTTACCAATCATTGAAAAACCTATTATGAGGGCTATAATATGTAGGGTCAACTATGGCATGTTCTGCATAGACAAACAATGTCATCCTTCGACTGGATGTCCGGTTATGTAGGTGAATTTTATGCAAGGCCACTAGGGGGCATGTACTGCATAGTTAGGTAAAGGATCTCTTAAAAATTTGACATTTTGTTGGTAAAGTTCAATGAATGTTTATTTAGATTAGGATTCTCCAAAGCATAGAGTCTAGTTTATATAGAAAAGTACATGAATACCAAGAGTGTATCTCCAATCATGATTTCCAATGAATTGGAGGAATTGGATTTCTACGAAGGTCTGACCCAAATGTAATAAGTATGGTGTATGTAGTTTTAGGTCATTCAACTAGGACCAAAATATCCTGGGAATAATGAATGATATTTGATAAAATGATCAATGGTTATTTTAATACTATTTCAACACATACAATGGGGAAATATGTAAACCATGATCTAAGAGGTTTTCAGTTTATAAAAGGGATATGAGAAAAATATACAATGAATTACCACTTCATAATAAAGATTCATGTATATTGTCATCAATGTTTGAAGGGGATAGATGATTATTTTACCTAGAACAAAGTTACCTCTATTTGATAAAAACCAATATGGGGGATGTATTATACTGGGCCAACTGTGGCATGTGCTGCATAGCAAAAAAATGGAATCCTTTGACTGAAAGAACAGTTATATAGGAAAATTTTATGCAAGGCCACTGGTGGAATGTAATACATGGTCAGGAAAAAGAGTTCTCATGTATCAGAAATTTAGCCACCCAAAACGGATGAAATATTATGATTATATGATATTATTCGTGATTAAGGGTGTGAAATGTGAAATGTGTGATGTTCAAAGAACATGAACAATATTTGAATCAACATTAGCCATGATTTTTTAGTTCCTTACATATATAGACTCATATGTATAATGGGAATAACTTTTGTTTCCTTATTGGGATCTCTAAGGAGATGACCCAAAATGAAGACTCACGCATAGATTGTTAATTATATATGGAAGAGTGGTAATGTTTTTCTGGTGACTAGGACTAGTATCCAAGACATAGTCTTTACAATGTATCTCGATGAGATGAGAATAAACCCATACGTAGTTATTTGGGTACATTTTAGTTTAATGTCATGTGGAAAGTACATTATGCTATGCAGTTTAGATTCATGAAATGAGGACATGAAGTTATTCTGATGTGAAAAAGGAATTTTACACTTGGACCAGATAATAGGACCCAGGTGTCACTATGTATCTTGCTAAAGTATGAATCAATCCTAACATAGTTCTTAAGGTTGATCCCCATATCAATTACATTTTGACGTGGGAAAAGAGGGGATTTCTTTATGCTTAGGACTAATATTGGAGATCTAGGCATCCCTACATATCACATTTAAATGAGAATCAATAACAATGTAGTTCTTGACAAAATTGGTCCCCACACCAATTGAGTTTTATGTGAGAGATGGGGTATTTTAACACATTCCGGAATAATGGTAAAACTTAAGACACAAGATGGTATGAAGATCAAACCATGTATCCTAGAAGAGTACTCTATATATATTTGGTTTATATAAATGAGGAAAATAGGAAATAAATTTCATTATGGTAGTAGCTGGTCACAAGATTTAAGATCTAGGTGTCTCTATATATCCCATTAAAATGATAATCAACCCTCACATAATTTAGTAAATGAGGTCTCTATGAAGATCTAATTCATACAAGGGGATAATTGGAACTAATGTGCCCCTAAGGAGTAGAAATGATTTGAGTAATTCTTACGCATGGAAGATACTCATTTTTTTAAAGAACCATAAGGAATTCCAATTTGCAGTTTCTTAGGGGATTTCTTAACATCAATTGAAGAGGATATAAATTGTAATGTTTAATGTCATGTATCAAGGAAAAATGATGTCATGTGTTTCAACGTCATGTGATAAGGAAAAAGATGCTATGCATTTTAACGTTGTGCAGCATGGACATATAGGGTTGTTATGCAGTTTAATGCCTTGCAACTCGGACATTACTATATGTGATTACACAAAGTACTTCCTCAAGAATATTTCATTGGTTGGAGTTGTAATATGTTCTAAATCCATTGAGCTTAGGGAATAAGCTTCTTTAGAGTAGACCGTATGTATAGAATAAGGTCCTCTCACTTTGGCTCATGCTTTGGAGGCTTCTTTCCTGCTATCATTGGAGTCTTGAGGACTAATACCAATTCTACTTGAAGAAATGAGAGAAATCAAAAATTCTTGTTAAAATATCGTGCTATTATTTTCTGATAGACATCCAAATGATGTTATGTATCCAATATCTTTTCATCTAATCATTCCATCTCATCAATTAATTTTTAGATAGCTCATCTAAAGATAAATAATCACAGATGGAAACTATACGTGAAGGAAATTGAATTTCAATATGAAAATTGATTCTATTCCCTACACTAATGAGTATGGAGTTTCCTGAGTGGTAGTATGGGTAGTAGTATGATAAGCCCATAATGCAAGAAAAATTTTATCGAGACATGATTTATTATCATTATCAACCATTGTTTGGAGTCTATTTGATAAGTTCTTATTGAGAGACTCTATATTTTCATTTGTCACTGCATGATAGTGAGATAAATGGTTGGATTGGATATTTTACTCATGATATAAATTATTTACCTCAACAGAACCAAAATTGTGGTCAATTTTTGTCGATATGGAATTAGAGAAACCAAATCTAGTAATGATATTATCTTTGACAAATCTAACAATGATTTGGTCCTGAATTATTTGAGAGGTATTGCCTGATCCCATTTGGAGAAGAAATCAATATTAGGAAAAATATGATTGAACTTCCTAGCCGTATCTAGAGAATAAGGTACTACTCTATCCATACCTCATGTATCTAATGACCATGAGTATTTAGCTATATTTAGAAACTATGGGGGTTGATTAATGGTTTTAGAATATACTTGGAAGGAATGAAACATTTTAGTCAAATATGTCCAATCTTGTGTCATCGAAGAACAAAAGTATCCAGGCCTTTAGATTTGATAAAAAAGAATATACTCAGACTAGTGAGCACCAGAAGCTCCCACATGTACTTATTCAATGACAACTATGGTTTCATCCCCATCATTACATAGAAAAATAATTCCTTCGATGCCTTGTCTAGAAGGGATCTTATGATGATATGGACTACCATAAAGAGTGAAATTAATTTATTGTCACTGAATTTGTTCTCTTTTAATTCTGTCCATTTGAAGTAACCATTTTTGGAGATATTCCATGGTGGGTGTCATCCATCCTATGGTATGACTATATAGCTCAAAAATGGGACTAATTCCATTGATTTACTCTATTTTTATTTGAAAAATAGGTGAAACTACTCAATAATGAGAAATTTTAATGATTTTTTTATCATCATTTGGATCTACCAAGGCTGTGGATGCATTTTCGAATGAATCAGCTTGGAAATTTTGTGACTGCAAGACATAAGACAATGTTGGATTTAAGGGAAAATATGTCATTAACACTTGAACATAATCACATAAGGGAATTAGTTCTTCCTTTCTGATGGCTCAATCCCCATTTATTTGTTTGATTACCAATTATGAATCACCCTTCACCTCTATTTAGTGCACTGGTACGTAGAGTGATAATTCCAAGTCTACAATGAGATCATGATATTTTGATTCATTGTTGGTACCACCTTATAATAACAGAATATAATATGGAAACATTTCCTTCTCTGGGGTGTTAAGAAAAATTACTAATCCAACTTTTTTGTGTTTAGGGTCTTCCATTCTCTTCCATGTTGGACATCTGGAAGCACCATCATAGTATATTTCACATATTCGAGGAAATTATTAATGGATAATATTTCATTATTAGGAAATTCAGTATTCAATTTTGTCTCTTCCAAAGATGGGTAATCCGAAAGAAAATATTCTAAATCTTGGCCTTTTACTTCATTCTATGGTGAAAACTGTATATCAAACTATTAATGAATAACCAACCACCGTACTAGACGTCCTGTAAGCATAGGAAGGCTAAGGATAAATTTGAGCGGGTTATTATGAGATACGACGTGGATCTCTTGATTCATCAAATAGTGTCTCAATTTTTGAACTGAAAAGATTAATGCTAGGTAGCTTTTCTCAATATCTCAAAACCAAGTATCTGTGTAAAGCATGGTTTGAATGAGATGGAAAAGAATATTTTCATTCATTGCATTATATTTTTTTCTAGGATGGCACCCAGTGATCACTCCAAGTATGTCACATAAAGAATGAGATGATTTCATTCAACAGGTGGAATTAATATTGGTGGACTCAATAGGTATTTCTTGAGGATATAAAATTCTTCTTGGTAGTAATTGGTCCACTGATATGTGATCGCTTTCTTCATCAATTTAGATTAGGGAAAACACTTTCCTGCCGAATTGGATATGAAGCACTGAATATAGTCCAAATTTCTGTGAACTCCCCTCAGTTATTTCAATTTTTTAGGAGGTTACATACCAAGAATGTACTTAGTGTTCTCAGTATAATATTCGATACCACAATGGTGCATAACGAAATAAAGAAATTTTCCTGAGGATACACCTAATGCATATTTCAAGGGGTTCATCTTCATATTTTATTACCGAATCTAGTAGAATATGGTCTCTAGATCATCCAAGTTATCAAAACGTTGTATAGACTTAACCACTAGATCATATGCATAAAATTAAATGAATTTCCCATAGAAGGGTTTGAAAATATAGTGTATTGCAAGTTGATATGTCTCACCAATATTCTCTATGCCAAAGGGAATTACCCAAAAGTAAAATGTGCCTTAAAAGGATCTAAAATATATAGAATACTCATATTATAGGTCCAATCAAATTTGGTTATACCCAGATTATCTATCCATAAAGGACATAGATCCGTAGCTAGATGTTGCATCAATTAAAAATTCAATGATTGGAACTGGAATGTCATCCTTGGTATAATGTCGGTTAAGATAACTAAAATCAATTCAAGCTCTGATTTTATCATTCTTTTTTTTCCCTGGTAAAATATTGGCAATCCATTTGGGATATTTCACTTCTCTAATAATTTTATCTTTGATAAGATTTCTGACTTCAGCTTCAATTTTGGAGGCATGAGTTGGGTGTGTTCTTCTTGCCTCCTGTTTACATCCTCAATGCTCTTCTAAAAACCCCAAATAATGGGTTTCTATTTTGGGGTCAAGGCCTAGAATTTTTGTATAGCTCCATAAAAATACATCTTGGTGTTGTTTTAGAAATTAAGTATACATATATTTCACTCCATAATTCATGGTCACACAATTTGGTGTAGGGCGTGGATCTTCTTATATACCTAGATTTATTTCTTTGAGCTCATACATAGTGGGGGAGACACATTACTCAAATGATGGATGAGAATCTTGGAGTTCTTTTTCTTTTTCTTTCTCACATGTTAGCCCTTCTTTTTCTTCTTGAAGGGTAGGTGATGAAGTAATACATTCAATGCTAGGGTAAGAGTCAGTATTTGGAAACCCTGATGAAAAGGTAACCATTTCTAACCTAATTGATAATGAAGGGTGTTCCTGGAGAATTGAAGAGAAAATGATGGATTAGGAACAAACATTCTTATCATACTTTACTAATGAGACAACTCCTTCTCTCCATACTGATAAAGAAAATACATGTTGATGTTCAGTGGATGAAATGAAGACATCTCTATTTAAGATTTCACCACTTCTTGGTAGATCAACAGATTCTCCCATGCTAACAGGCTCGATTTCCACAACTGAAATTATGGAAGTCACTAGATGAGTATTTGGATTTGGTTCTATCGTTTCAATTTGATTTATAAGAAACATGTAATCTATACTGATATGTTTTAATGGGTTGGATGTGATATTTACAGACCATTCGGATCATTAATTCTTGTTATATATTTTTCCATGGACCCTCTTCTGTTAGTGTGATATAATTCTACCTCAATATATTATGATTCAAACATTTTGAATAGGGATTTTCACCATAAAACGTACCAATTTGACAATTGAAGCAATACTTGAGGCATTGGTGGTATGATGAAGGAATGGCTACATGTTTTTGTAACAAAGGCCTTGCAAGAAGAATGTTGAAATCTATGTAATGTTGGAAAACCAGGAAATATGTATTAGATACAAGATCCCCAAAATGAGTTATGAGTGTAATATCACCTAGAGTTTCTTGTTTATTCTTTTCATAACCATGCAGCATTAGTGTGGATGGAGATAAGTCAGATTCAGTGAGACCCATTTGATGAAATGTACAGATTGAGATGAGGTTGACTCCTGAGCCATTATCAATGAATAGTACTGGAAAAATGATCTATACCCATGGTTCAAAACCATGGGTATAGACCCCAAACCCATCAGAATATCCTATACACATGGTTTTGGGAACAGTGGGCAACTAAGGTATCTATATATCTCCAAAGCCTATATGCATGTTTTTTTCAAACTGTGGGCATAGATTTTTCCAATGTGTCACAACATTTTTTTCCAATGTGTCATAGCCTTCTCCCATGATTTTAAAGCCATGGGAAAATTGAAAAAATAGATCCATGGGTGCTGATACCATGACCATTCCTTCTTTCCCGCAATGACTCAACATCTAACCTTCTTCACTTTCTTCTAAATATATATATATATCCATTTATTTAAATATATTTAATTTTTTGTCTATTATAGAAAAAAAACCTATTGCGAGATTTGAACCCGTGGCTTTCTATTCGAAGACACAGTTCCTCACCAACCAAGATAGAAATATTACTATCATTTATATGTGTATTACATTGAATATATTAATAAGAAATGTCCGCATAGAAAATATCATGCCACAGGATTGGAATCTGCGACTTACCTTTTCTAAACATAGCACCTCCCCACTCAGGTTTGTGTTTTTTTTATATTATAAAACTACAATTCGCTAAATATATTAATCTAACCATATGTATTAAAAAAATCAGGCCGCATGTATTGAACAAGGGATCTAAACTTCAAACCACTAATGCCTAACAACTCTAGATAGAATGAATTATGTACCAATAATATATATCTACCTAAATATATTAATACAAAATGCCTTTAAAATTTTGAAGCCATGAAATTTTGAACCTGTACCATTTCTGTAGTGCTAGACTCCCCCTACAACTATACCAAATGAAATTATGTCAATATGTATAAACATTATCTTATTTTTTTCTACGAAAAACATAAGGGACCCTATACCCATGGTTTATGAAAACTGTGGGTATAAATGGCACCTATACCCATGGTTTTCATATACCAAGGGTATAGTCTTCAATATGTAAGCCTATACCCACATTTTATGAAAATAGTGGGTATAGGTTTTCCCAAAGAATTCCCTCAAATTTGTTTTGGCTTCCCATGCATACGCAGGTACTGTCACGAACTGGATCTGGTCGCCACCATTGACGGCACCAAACCTGGCCCGTGGCAAGGCCCGAAGGGCGTTCCCTATCCCCACGGGCTGGCACAAGTGCCCGGGTATCAAACAAATCTGGTTTGGGAATGATTTACCCGAGTATGACAGCATAAATCATAAAAAAAACAATCAATTATTAAAATCTGAAATTTTCATGCTAAACAATTCTTAACAAAACCAGATCTGAATACATAAGTATAAAGACACTACAAGTGGTCTTAAAACAAGTAATGACAACATAATGACATCCCCATGTACTCCACATGACAAGGGGATCATCACCCGCAAGCCGTCCCCGCAACTCCGCCCCAACGATGGGGACTAACATCCCGAACCGCCATCACCCTTAGCCTTCCCTTTACCAGAGTCAAGCATGAGCAGGTCTACTTACACCCAAGGGGTGTAAGTAGGGTGTGATCCTAAGCCCAATAGGATACCACCAGTTGATTCCAAAGATTATGCAATACAATGTGAACAAAACAAGCAATTTTAATACACAAGGTGAAACAGTGTTAAAATTCAAAGAAATGCAACTTTCAAATGAAAACAGTTTTCAATCCGAGAATTTCAGAATGTTAGCACATTAAATAGACATGTGAGCTACTGTAATGTACTGCCAAAAACAACCCACAACAAGGGTAAATACAACAAATTCTATGAGCATCAAAATCAAGAACACCCCTAAGCACTAGGTTGTCTCGGGCCCTATGTACCTCGTACCTCGGTGTAGAGTAACCATAGAAAAATATGTTCTCATGCACGAGCCACTAGTAGGGAACATAACCATAACCTAGTGGTCCCCAATCATCATCCAAATAGTTTAGTTAGAGTTGTCGTTATCCATATGCTAAGTGGAACAGGGACAAAACCCATCTGATCCACTAGCCGTACTAGTACAAATCCGCCCCACCTAAGTACTCGAGCTTCCCCTTTTGTGCTCAAAAAATTTCAGCAAACAACACACATCCATTTTCATATAACATATCACTACTGGTCACAAACAAATTGTACAGTAGCTACACACATTTTATACCATTTAAAACACACAATAAAATAATTTTATTTCCAATAAAACAACCTCTCAAAACATCACATTGTTTTTCACCCAAACCTCTTTAAGATATCAACCTTTCACACTATGATAACACTTTTAAGATATTAAAACCAAATTGCAGTTCAAAACCCTTTAATGAAACCAAAAATTCAGTTATGGGGCATCCCAAAATGAACCAATAAAAGATTTGAATGGAAAACCCTCAATTTCACCAAAAATTGGAACTTAAAATTCATTTTCATTATAAATGCAACTAAAACCAATTTTTACAGAAACATTCAAGTGAAATAAACATTAGAGTACCATGAAAATAGCAAGCTAATTCACAAAAATTTCACACACAATGGAATCACCTACCAAATTAACAAAACCCCTTGAATCTCCGTGCGAAATCAAATCGCACCCCCGCCGCACCAAGAGAGAACTAGATCAAACCTAAAACCACACAAATTGGCCAAGAAATCCCAAAGTTAAACCCTAGGTTCGAAATCCTAGTTTCTGGACATTAGTAATCTCAATTATAACCGAAGAAACCCTAAGAAAAATGAGTTAAACACAAAGTAATTTGAAAGAGGAAAGAGAAGGGCTCATTTACTTGAAGTATCTTGAAGTAATCACTCCAAAACTGCAGTATCTGAAATTTAAAAGAGCCCAAATTTAGGGTACGTTCGAACAAGATGTATTATCTCATTTAGGAACTGTAATTGAGGAAAAAAATTGAGAATTGAAAGAGTTATGAAAGAAATACATTACCTCTTCAAATCTGGGCGATTTGAAGAACCCTATTAAGATCGGCACAAATTCGCGATTCTACAGAGCTCCAAATGAATGGGAGAGAGTTCAGACGCACGTCTGGGTTACTTGGGCTTCATTGAGACTTGGAATCACCGAAACAGCCCAAATATTGAATAAGTTATAACAAAATTAAATTTTATTTTTAAAACAGGAATTGGGCTTTCGGGCAGGCCCAACCCCTTAGAAAAAAACCCAAATAACCCCTGGTTATGGATTTCTAAAAGCTCCAAATTACCTTGGTGGTGTTAATAGGTTAGGGGAGGTCAATTAGGAATTTGAATGGATGAAAAATATTGAAAAATGAAAAAGTTATAAAAGATACAATTTTTTTTTAATCGGGAATTGGGCTCACGGTTTGGCCCAATTTATGAATACTCATCTATTCCTCCCTAAAACCTAGGGAAACCCCCAAAACAAAGAAAGGATGTAAATTAAATGAAAAATACATTTAAAATAAGTCTTGTATGTGACAATTCTCCCCACCATGAAGGACTTTCCGCCCCGGAAAGTCAACATGAATCTCGGTTGGAAAATAAGAATGGGTACTCTTCCTTGACCCATGACTTTCGCTCCCATGTCTCATGTGTATCATTCCCATGCTGCCATAAAACCCGGACTAAAGGAATAGACTTTCCTCGAAGTATCTTCTCCTGGGAGTCCACTATTTTCACCGGCCTCTCAATGATATAAAAGTCAGGCTCTATCTCTAGTTCTTCCCAACTCAACACATGGGATGGATCTGGATTGTATTTCTTCAACTGGGAGACGTGGAAGACATCATGGATAGATGTCAACTGAGAACGTAAGGCCAACCTGTATGCCACCTTACCAATACGCTCGGTGATCTCAAAGGGTCCAACATACCGTGGCATCAACTTACCTTGCTTCCCCAATCGACGATGGCCCAGACGAGGGGCCACTTTTAAGAATACCCTGTCACCCACAGAAAACTCTAGGTCTCGACGCCTCCGGTCAGCATAAGATTTATGACGACTCTGAGCTGTCAATAAGCGCTGCCTGATCAACTTGACCTTCTCAGAAGTCTCCTGCACAAGGCTCGGCCCCAACAGTGAAGTCTCTCCTACCTCAGCCCAACATAGGGGGGACCGACAAGGCCGACCATAGAGCGCCTCAAAAGGGGCCATTCGAATCGTGGATTGGTAACTATTATTATAAGCAAACTCTACCAATCCCAAATGGCTATCCCAAGAACCTCCAAAGTCCAGGACACATGCACGAAGCATGTCCTCCAATATCTGATTCGCCCGCTCTGTCTGACCATCCGTCTGTGGGTGGTATGCCGTGCTCATCTTAATTTGAGACCCCAAGGACTTCTGAAGGCCTTCCCAAAATCGAGAAGTGAAGCGGGGGTCTCTATCCGAGACAACAGCTGATGGTACACCATGGAGTCTCACCACTTCTTGAAGATACAAATGTCCCAACTCATCTACTTTTGTTGTATCTTTAATCGGAATGAAGTGGGCTGATTTGGTCAGACGATCAATCACCACCCAAATAACATTCTTTCCCCAAGGTGTACGAGGTAACCCAACAATGAAGTCCATGGAAACCTCTTCCCACTTCCAGGTAGGAATGGGTAGTGGTTGGAGAAAACTGGATGGCCTTTGGTGCTCTTCTTTCACCTGCTGACATGTGTAGCATCTCGAAACAAAGTCTGCTATGTCCCGTCTCATACCAGGCCACCAAAACTGCCGACAAACATCATAATACATCTTAGTGGCACCCGGATGGACAGCCCACTGAGACTGGTGGCTATCTTGCATCACCACCTTCCGTAGAGATAATGGACTGAACGGCCCTTGAAGCACAAGATGCCCTCGGGAGACGAAGACCAATTAGAGGATGTCTCCCCACCATGAAAGAACTGCTTAGACTGCTGACAAAGATCATCACTGGGCTGTTCCTGCTGAATCAACTCCAATAGAGAAGGAGTCAACTGGACACTTGCCAAGAATGCCCCTCCACTGTATTCCCTGGTCTCCACATGCATCTGAGAAAAGAGACCCATCAATGCCCACTCATCACTAGACTTCCTCAAAGCCTGCACTGGAACTCTTCGGCTCAAAGCGTCGGCCACTACATTACCCTTGCCTGGGGTATAGACAATGTCAAAGTCAAACCCCTGCAAGTACTCGATCCAGCGACGTTGCCTCAAGTTGAGGTCCTTCTGCGAGAAGATATAAGCCAAGCTTTTGTGATCAGAGTATACCACAAACTTCTCCCCAAAGAGGTAGTGACGCCAAGTCTTCAAAGCATGCATCACCGCTGCCAACTCCAAGTCATGGGTTGGGTAGTTCTTTTCATGTGGTCGAAGTTGGTGAGATCCATACGCGACCACATGATCATCTTGCATAAGCACGCACCCAAGACCCATACCTGAAGCATCACAATAGACCACATATCCCTTTCCAGCCTCTGGCAAAATTAGCACGGGGGCAGTAGTCAGCCGCCTCTTCAGCTCCTCGAACGATGCCTGACATTCTGGACCCCATACAAACTTCACCCCTTTCCATGTGAGGGAAGTCATCGGTGTAGCAAGCCGAGAGAAATCCCGAATGAATCGCCTGTAATAACCGGCCAAGCCAAGAAAACTCCTGATCTCAAACACATTCTTCGGTTTCTCCCATGACATGACTGCACTAATTTTCTCAGGGTCCACTGAAACTCCATGCTCTGAGATCACATGCCCCAGAAATCTCACCTCTCTGATCCAGAAAGTGCACTTTGACAACTTTGCATAGAAGCGGTGATCTCGTAATGTACCCAAAAGGATCCTCAAGTGATGTTCGTGTTCCTCCTCAGAGCTAGAGTATACCAGAATGTCATCCACGAACACAACAACAAAGGAATCGAGATACTAATGGAACACCCTATTCATAAGTGACATAAATACCGCTGGAGCATTGGTCAATCCGAAGGGCATGACCAAATACTCAAAGTGGCCGTACCTGCTTCGGAAGGCTGTCTTAGGGATATCTGACTCCTTCACCCTGAGTTGATGATACCCTGAATGCAGGTCTATCTTTGAGAAACACTTTTCCCCCTTCAACTGATCAAAAAAATCATCTATTCTGGGCAAATGGTATTTGTTTTTAATTGTTACCTTATTCAGCTTCCGGTAATCAATGCACAACCGGAGGGATCCATCAGCCTTTTTTGCAAACAACACAGGAGCGACCCAAGGAGAGATGCTCGGGCGAATGAATCCTTTGGATTCTAAGTCGTCCAGCTGTATCTTTAATTCCCTCAACTCGGTGGGGGCCATGCGATAGGAGGGAAGAGATATCAGTTGTGTTCCCGGCGCCAGATCAATCGAAAACTCCACATCCCGCTCCGGGGGCAAACCAGAAAAATCATCAGGGAATACCTCAGGAAACTCATTCACTACACGAGGTAGTGCACCTTCAGGGGAAATACCATCATCTAGCACAATCGAATATAACTGGAAGATAACACTTCCCAACTTTGGGAGTGGAGGCCCTGCGCGACTTGATCGTGGATCCCATTCTCCATGAAAAACCTGACGACTCCCATCAGGTGATGTGAAACTCACCCGCCGTCTGTAGCAATCGATGTGTTCCTGGAAGTTTACTAGTCAATCCATCCCGATTATAACATCAAAAAGGTCCATATCTAAGACCAAGAGGTCCCACTCCATCTCGACCCCTGACACAGAATGTGCACACGAGGGGCACCTCAGGCCCTGCTCCTTCTTCTTTCCCAATGGTGTCGCCAACTCCATCGCAAAAGACATCAACTCAGTTGGCAAATTCAGAATGTCCACAAAACATCCAGAAATGAATGAAATAGAGGCACCAGTATCAAAAAGAGCAGTAGCTATAGAAGATGTGATCAGAACGGTACCTCGAACTGTCGACGGTCCCGCCTCTGATCCTACTGGTGACTGATCCACCGCATGGAGATGTCCAGTATCTGCCTGAGGACGACCGCTAGTCTGTGGTTGTGCCCTGAACTGGCTCTACCTAGAAGATGACCCAGCCCTACCACCACGACCACCAAATCGAGATCCCCCAGTCCTTGACGGCTCGGACTGTGTTGGCACTCCTCTTGAAGCCACTGACCCTGCCCCACTTGGGAGTGGACGTGCCACACCGCAGAAGCGCTGAAAATGCCCTATACCTCCACACTGGTAACAAGGCTTCGGAGGAAGAGGACATACTGGTCGGATATGCCCAGGCCTCCCACATTGGTGGCACACGACCGATCTCGCATCAGAAGCCTCAGAAGAAAACTGCCTGGAAGAGTGCCCTGAACTGCCCCCTCCTTTCTTCACATGATCCTCCCGCTTCCTTTTCTTCTCTGAGGAGCTTCCACTTCCCACTGCTGATACAGAACCATAGAAACCAGCCCTACCTTTTCTATCAATCTCCACCATGCACGCCCGATCAACGACCTCAGCATAGGTCCTCATCTTAAACAAGAACACCTGGGAGTATATCTCTGGTCGCAAGCCTTTCTCAAAACTTTGGGCCTTCGCTTGCTCATTAGAGACAATTTCTGGAGCATACCGAACCAATTCAGCGAAACGGTTGGCATACTCCATCACAGATAGATTCCCCTGAACAAGTTCCATGAACTCTCTAGACCTGGCATAAGCCAACACCTCAGGGCAATACTGTTCATTGAAGACAGCCTTGAAATCTCCCCAGCGCATCTGCTCATTCTTCCCAGACTGAAGCACTGACTCCCACCATTTACGGCTGGGACCCTCCAACAGAAAGGAGGCACACTTCACCTTGAGCTCCTCAGGTGTTTCCAGAAACTCAAACATACGCTCGATCTTCTCGAGCCATTCTTCTGCTTCCTGGGGTTCTGAGCTGCCTCGGAAGTTTGGAGGCTTATTTTTCAGGAACTCCTGGGTCTTGTCCTTTCTAGGACCAGTATAATCCTCTCTAACAGGAGCTGGAGCTGGAGATGGTCTATATCCTAGAGCCTGGATAGCCCGGACCACGGCCTCGACTAGCCTCTAATCAATCGGCGTGGGAGAACTCTCTCCAGCTTCCTCCTGTGGGTGCGTGGGAGCTTTCCAGGGAGGCATGTTGCTACAAAATTCAACAGTCACAAAACAAATAGTCAATACCACAATTCTAAAAATTGTAATCAAATACATCAAATATAAACAAACTAAACACATTCTTGTAATAAAAGAAACAACTACTCCACATCTGCCTGATGTCTACTTGTGGTCTGCAGCCCACACGTCTCACCTGGAAGTTAAGTAAATCAGTAAATTCCAACATCCTCTGGTGACTCAAGGTCTGCCATGAGAGGTGCGGGCCAGACACCCTACTCACAACCAATACCCCGAGCCTCGACAATCCTAGCTCCTGTCTATCCCGACTCATCTCAAAATAACAATATAACCCAAAAACATTAACCTCCTCTGATACCATTTTGTCACGAACCGGATCTGGTCGCCACCATTAACGGCACCAAACCTGGCCCGTGGCAAGGCCCGAAGGGCGTTCCCTATCCCCACGGGCTGGCACAAGTGCCCGGGTAACAAACAAATCTGTTTTGGGAACGATTTACCCGAGTATGACAGCATAAATCATAAAAAAAACAATCAATTATTAAAATCTGAAATTTTCATGCTAAACAATTCTTAACAAACCAGATCTGAATACATAAGTTTAAAGACACTAAAAGTGGTCTAAAAACAAATAATGACAACATAATGACATCCCCATGGACTCCACATGACAAGGGGATCATCACCCGCAAGCCGTCCCCGCAACTCCGCCCCAACGATGGGGACTAACATCCCGAACCGCCATCACCCTTAGCCTTCCCTTTACCTGAGTCAAGCATGAGCAGGTCTACTTACACCCAAGGGGTGTAAGTAGGGTGTGAGCCTAAGCCCAATAGGATATCACCAGTTGATTCCAAAGAGTATGCAATACAATGTGAACAAAACAATCAATTTTAATACACAAGGTGAAACAATGTTAAAATTCAAAGAAATGCAACTTTCAAATGAAAACAGTTTTCAATCCGAGAATTTCAGAATGTTAGAACATTAAATAGACATGTGAGCTACTGTAATGTACTGCCAAAAACAACCCACAACAAGGGTAAATACCACAAATTCTATGAGCATCAAAATCAGGAACACCCCTAAGCACTAGGTTGTCTCGGGCCCTATGTACCTCGTACCTCGGTGTAGAGTAACCATAGAAGAATCCGTTCTCGTGCACGAGCCACTAGTAGGGAACATACCCATAACCTAGTGGTCCCCAATCATCATCCAAATAGTTTAGTTAGAGTTGTCGTTATCCATATGCTAAGTGGAACAGGGACAAAACCCATCCGATCCACTAGCCGTACTAGTACAAATCCGCCCCACCTAAGTACCCGGGCTTCCCCTTTTGTGCTCAAAAAATTTCAGCAAACAACACACATCCATTTTCATATAACATATCACTACTTGTCACAAACAAATTGTACAGTAGCTACACACATTTTATACCATTTAAAACACACAATAGAATAATTTTATTTCCAATAAAACAACCTCTCAAAACATCACATTGTTTTTCACCCAAAGCTCTTTAAGATATCCACCTTTCACACTATGATAACACTTTTAAGATATTAAAACCAAATTGCAGTTCAAAACCCTTTAATGAAACCAAAAATTCAGTTATGGGGCATCCCAAAATGAACCAATAAAATATTTGAATGGAAAACCCTCAATTTCACCAAAAATTGGAACTTAAAATTCATTTGCATTATAAATGCAACTAAAACCAATTTTTACAGAAAAATTCAAGTGAAATAAACATTAGAGTACCATAAAAACAGCAAGCTAATTCACAAAAATTTCACACACAATGGAATCACCTACCAAATTAACAAAACCCCTTGAATCTCCGTGCGAAATCAAATCGCACCCCCGCCGCACCAAGAGAGAACTAGATCAAACCTAAAACCACACAAATTGGCCAAGAAATCCCAAAGTTAAACCCTAGGTTTGAAATCCTAGTTTCTGGACATTAGTAAATTCAATTATAACCGATGAAACCCTAATAAAAATGAGTTAAACCCAATGTAATTTGAAAGAGGAAAGAGAAGGGCTCATTTACTTGAAGTATCTTGAAGTAATCACTCCAAAACTCCAGTATCTGAAATTTAAAAGAGCCCAAATTTAGGGTACGTTCGAAAAAGGTGTATTATATTATTTAGGAACTGGAATTGAGGAAAACGATTGATAATTGAAAGAGTTATGAAAGAAATACTTTACCTCTTCAAATCTGGGTGATTTGAGGAACCCTATGACGATCGGCAAAAATTCGCGATTCTACAGAGCTCCAAATGGGTGGGCGAGAGTTCAGACGCACGGCTGGGTTACTTGGGCTTCATTGAGACTTGGAATCACCGAAAAATCCCAAATATTGAATAAGTTATAACAAAATTAAATTTTATTTTTAAAACAGGAATTGGGCTTTTGGGCAGGACCAACCCCTTAGACAAAACCCAAATAACCCCTGGTTATGGATTTCTAAAAGCTCCAAATTACCTTGGTGGTGTTAATAGGTTAGGGGAGGTCAATTAGGAATTTTAATGGATGAAAAATATTGAAAAATGAAAAAGTTATAAAAGATACAATTTTTTTTTAATCCGGAATTGGGCTCACGGTTTGGCCCAATTCATGAATACTCATCTATTCCTCCCTAAAACCTAGGGAAACCCCCAAAACAACGAAAGGATGTAAATTAAATGAAAAATACCTTTAAAATATGTCTTGTATGTGACAGGTACCCTATACCCACGGTTTAGAATGAAATGTGGGTATAGGTTTGAAAATGTCACATATACACATGTTTCATGAAAAATGTGGGTATATGTTGGTTTATACCCCCAGCTTTCATGAAAACCATTGGCATAGACCAATATTATAGTAGTGGAAGGATCATCATATGTATGTACCATTAACAATTCTAGATAAATAAAAGTTCCTGATGTGTCTATGAACAACATCATCCCCATCTTGATCCATAAAATATATAACTACATCAAATTTTTTAGGATCATTCTTTATATGGTAAACCTTCGCAACAACCTCAGTTTCAAACTCTTGAGGACTTGACAAAGCCTCAATAAGTGCTTATCGATGATCTTTTGATAGATTTTAAGCATCCAATATTGATAACATGGTTGGTACTTGGGCTAGTTGTTTCAAAACATCATAATTTTGGTCTAAAGTCCTGCGTTTTCCAGCATTGAGATATAGTTTTGTAGGTGCCTTGGAAGTTGTTGGTCTAGACGTAGATGTACCACATATCAGGACATAAGCTAGAAATACTTCCTATCTTGGTATATTATACTAATTAGGTTTATATACCTACCAAGAGAGTGGTGGTGTAACCACTAATCGATATTCCAAGATGATCATGTTGGGTCTGATCCTGTCATGTGTGGGAGAGTTACCTTGTTCTTACTGATCCTACTAAAGGGATCTCCCATGATTTTCTTCTGCATAAATTGTTTGAGAAATGGTTTATTTAAAATAGTGGCTTCTAACATATCCACATCCTATCTTATATCCTTGAATTTGAATTCCTCCCCAAGATCCCCAATTAGGTAGAGGGGATTTAAGTTCATAACCAGAATCATCATTTTCCTAGTGATCCATTAATTGGATAACATTAATGGAACTGAAGATCAGTTCTTTATCTGATGAAGATTTATCTTGATAGGTCAGTTCATATGGTTCCGTTTGGTAGGTCAGTTTCCTTAATTTTGAGATAGTTATCATGAAATCTTCCAAAGTCATGGGAATATTTTTCACTGACATGAGCTCATCTTCTCCTAACTACTATTTATCCTTGTAAATATTTTTCTTTTCTGAGGATTGGCCTTTGGAGGGAAAATATTTGGATGAAGATGGGTTTTCTATTTTAGAAGTGGCAAGAAGAACTGTTGGATGTTTCAACTATGTTTGTAGAATGACATGAGTCCAGTTGATCATTTTCCTAACCATCCAATCATCATACTTCAACACATTTTTTCTTTTAACATCCTACCATCCACCTTCTTCCTCTGGACCAGTAGCAGTAACACATGCTACTTGGGATGATAAAATATTTAGTTTCACTTGTCCAGAGACTACCATTGTTTTTAGGAGATATTTGAAAACAAAACACAAATTAATGGGATGCCCCAAAATTTTATGAATTGGGAAATAATTTTGGAGATCTTTGTCTCCTTCATTATTCGCTTTCCTTGGCCATGGAAACTGAACTAAATTGATTTCCAAAGCTGAAATGAAGTAACTGAGAACCTATTCATTTTGAAAAGAATAGAATTTTTTCTTTAATTACTAAACCTATCTCAACCTTTGATATTTTTGATCATCTTTACAAATTGGTCATTGTAGTTGATTCTTGGGAGGTGTAGCCTTATGACATGATGATGGTTTTGAAGTAGAAGCAGGTACATGTGCTGGTTTGAGTTTAGTTGTAGTAGCCTCTTCTTTCCTTGTTCTCCTTCATGGATCTAATGGTTTCACAGATGATTTATCTTTCGTTTATAAGATATAATTCTCCACTTTTGGGGAGATTTAAGAAAGGTCCCAAAACCCCCCTTTGTATTTCATAGGGATTATTGGTGTTCATAACACATCATAGAAATTTTCTACACATATTGGCAGAAAATATTTTTATAGGAGTGGTATATTTAGAGAATATGTTAATCCTTTCCATCGATCAATGAAATATGAAACTCTTTCATTCTCTCATTATTTTCAGTTTGTTAGAACAAAATTTTTTGTCTTTTGTAGCATTGAGATGAATTGGAAAAGAAATTTATGATGGAGGTATTTCTATCTAGTAATTGATCGAGTCCACAAACTTGTATACCAGACAAAGGATAGTCCCTCTAATGATTACAAAAAACATCTGAGCATAATTACATCTTTTTGTTGAGGTGACCCCATCATGGGATCATAGTGAGAAACAAAATGTGTTATGTGCTACTTCAGATCTACTAAACCTTTAAAGATTGGAAATATGGTATTTAAAATGTTTGGTGGGGGAGGGATCGGGTCTACCCATTCGAGGTAAGCATTTGTTTCTGGTTGTTCTGGTGCACTCCATTATTCTATAGCTTCTCATCGAGTTGATAATGCCTTAATTGTATTCAGAAGCATTTGGGGGAATATCTAGATGGGATAGGACCTCTATAGGTGTTGCAGCTAGAGCTTGAATTGGCGCGATGACTAGAAAAACCACCGATGGTGGCGCTGCTTGTATTTATCTTGGATAGCCCATTTGGACATGCCAGTAGAGATATGTTTGATCCAGTTCTAGCTGTGTATCCAATGGAGGTAATTCATTATCCACATTTGTAGTTGAAAAAAACCCTCTTTTTTGAGGATCTTCTACAAGATGTGTAAGATTAGGATCTTATTGTGGAGAATGTATGGCAGGAATGCTACTTCAGTGTAACTCAACATCGAGTATTTTCAACTACTTCATCTCTTCCTCTTTCTGGGAAATTTTTCTTCTTGTGATAGATATTGAACTTCTCCAATGTAAAACTGTGACATGATCTGAACATTACCTTTCCCCGAGTTAGATTCCTTTTGAAGAGGTAGGAGTTGGTTACTTGAGGGAATACCTAGATTCTGGGTAAGTCTCTAATTTTGGGTATGCAAGCCTCCTTCATTAGCTTTAGTTTGTACCATATTTTTAATAATATATTCATGCTCTAACTTCCATAAACTGGACTCATTTTTGGAAGAATCTACCATAGTGGTATTAATTACACTCACCAATGCATAATGCATTTATGACATTCCATCAGTATCATTGTAAGATCTTATCCTTTTATGCCATCCATGAGACATTATTATCTTAAATGATGACTTCCCAAGAACTGTTTGATGGATAGTTAGCTGAAAGGAATACTTGGATAGTTAAGTTGTACGTTCCCTTTATGGATTCTTCCCTAATCAGGAAAAAACTAACTTCCACTGAGGATGATATTATGGATGTGAAAAATCCCCCAGTCCTACCAGTCGGTCCTATTTTTGTTCTTCTTCTTCATTCCTTAGATCTTTTGTTGTTGAATTCAATGTTTTGATTAAAAAATCCCTCATCCCTACATGTTGGGGTGATTCCTGAATTGAAATGGATAATATTATCACAACTTCTCTTCTGATTTTACAAGTTCTGGTCTAGACATTGGCTAGGAGAATCGTCTGATAACCACTTAAATTGCCTGTTATGGAAGACCATTGTGCTATTTCAAACATTTTCACAATCTGATGGCTATAATCCTTTAAGCAGGAGGCCTGGTTAATGTTCTTAGATGCTTGATGAAAATGTATCTCAACAAATTTCTCTCTTTCAGCCTCAATTTGGTGAAAACAGATTGATGCATGTTCTTGCTGATCATTTATTCATTTATAAAGAGAATATCTTTGTTGTAGTTAGCCTGGGGCAATAACATTACATGAGACCACTTTCAAAGGGTTTTACTAATTTTGGAGTGTAGTGAAATGCAATGTGTCGTGTGCATCCTATCCTCTTATATGAACATCAGATGGGGTTTCTGCAATCAATTGTCGCAACTTCTTTAATGCATTAAGGGATGCATGTTGCAGAGATACTTGTTGATTCTCAACCTTTGGATGTAGAGAAACCTAGAGAGATACCATGTCAATTTAGCATTGTAAACCTTCTATTAACTTGACATTACTTTTATATTCATCATATGGTAATACTTTAGATTTCAAATGATAAAGATTATTCCATATGTTGAGGTCGATATCATGAATTCAATCTTCATCCATCAATTCAGGAATATTGTATTGAGAGGTTTATAAAGGCTAGAACATGACTGGTATTTCACCGTTAGCTAGTTGTTTTCTCATATTCAACATATCCTCCTCATATTTTTCTAATGTTTTCTTAACTTGGTCCATCCATAGTGGATTATGCTAAATTGTTTTATCACAAATAATTGTATCATATTTTTTCCTCTTCCATATTAGATGGAAAATGGACCAATGGAGGTTCGTAGAATGACTGTCGCCTTGGGATGTCTTCTGGTTGAGAAAGTATTTCAAATGTTAGTAATAACGAGTCTGACATGACTAGATTTATGTTGGAAGGTGCCTCAAGATAAGAGGGCTTTCTCATCACTACATTTTCAATTGAAGGATTATCTTTACAATGCGAAACACTACTGCAGAGAGAACATCCATAGTGAATGCCATCACGGGTAGGACCACTATGGTGGATTATAGTAGGGGATAAATTCTCTTACATTTTGGTTTTCTTACCACTCAGAGGGTTTCTGCAAATCTCATTTAGATATAGGTTCTATAAATCGACCAAATTATCATGAATCATGCCTTCATGATGAAGTTTCCAATGAGGAACTTTAAAATTACTACAACTCCCATAATTTTGTAATGGGAGTGTAGGATCTTGATTTGAAATAGATAAATTTCTGAGGGCTTCAAGAACCCCAATATTAAGAGGATCCAGATCACATATTGACTATTTATTTTCCAACTGTTTTTGGTGAGAATTCTTCATAGATGTTATCTAACACTTAATTGGGGCCACTTGGTTGGAGAAGTGGTTATTATGGGTAGGTTTATATGACTACCTTGGAATGGCGATCAGAAAATGATGATTATCTCTAATTATGAAAGGTGTATGTTTCTGATCTGGTTGTCTGTATGCTATGGGGGAGTATGACACATAAACCTCCTAGACTATAATATAAGTATGCATCTACTTCGGGATGGCATGATGACGAGTCATCCAAGGTGTGGGGATAGAATTATGTGTCTGTCCCTCTGGTACTACGGAATTTTCCATTATGATTTTCTGGAAAGATTCCAGAACATGGGTAGGAATTTTTTTCTACCCTTTCAAAATTAATAAAATGAGTTTGGTGACATCAAAAGCCAAAATATGAATATATATACATTAAATATTTAGTTTATTTATTTGTACCTTCTCCTCTCCTCCCTTTTCTATTAGTGGATATAGAAAGTACTCATGTGTGGGGGTAGAAAATTGAGTCTACCCTAGGTTTTTCATCAGAGCTTTCTAACTGAATTCATCTAGTGCTTCTAAACAAAATTGTTAGCAGGATTGATGGATGATGGAAGGTGTGTGTTCCTACTAGATGTTTTTTCCAAGAATACATGATGGACTTCCTTTAATGATGACAGATGAGACTGTTGGTAGAATTGGTGATTACAAGAAGGTGAAGTTTCATATGATAAGTTTCTACCACATTTGATTGGAGGGATTAATTGAATGCATCTAGATGAGTTTGTTGACTAACTGATAGTTTTTACGAAGGTGTATGTGCCTACTCATGGTATTCCTCTAGATTTAAATGGAGGGATTGGTTGGCTGCCACCTAATGAGTCTTCTTGCTGGTAGAATTTAGGTGGGATGGTGTATGTGTATATTCATTGTTTGGCCACCAAGTGGGGTTGATGGACTTCTCCAGAGGTGGAAAAGGTAAAAAACACCTCCCTATTTTATGGTGGTTATCCTCAGTGTTTCTTCTTGAATGCCCGAGTCTGAGGTACCTAACCTAAACAACCAAATAAAATACCCTCATCATGTTGAGAGTTTTCTACCACACAGGGTCGGTGGCTGTGATTGTTGGCAAGAGTCCTCAGGATGAACTTCTGTGTCTTTGAGACGAGGCCATGGGTGACCTCTTGGTTGACCTCCCTAGTATATAGGATGGATTTGTGATTGTTTTATGGGGATATACTCTCAAAATAGTTGAAGATGGTAGTTGGAACTGTATATTTTTGAAAAGATAGTCACCATTGACCAGACGACCGAGGGTTATTCTTGATTTGGTGGTCTTGTCGGGAAGCTTGCAAGGACAGTATAATAATGTGTTTATTGTGCTCTCGAACAAATGCATTGGATACCCATCATTGTAGACATGGATTTGGTGAAAAATTCCTTTGAGTAGACTAGGATCCATCTTGAACAGCAGCCATAACATTCAATGGTACAAACTTGAAGGATGCCATTTGGAATGAAGGTAGTTTTGTGAAAATATGACAAATAAAAATAATGAACACCATTAAAGAAACATCTTTTAGATGAACACATGAATTATTGATTCCCTTATTTGTCCTTCTTGTATTGATTGATAGGGTCCTGACAAATGGGTAACACTGTCATCATGGATAAGGATTCACATCGGGTTCTCAATTTTTCTTGTTTCTCCTGGAATGAGAGTACGGGTTAAGAATAAAAACATCTAAAATGTTTCGATCAGATTTATTTATAGAACCATAAACATCTTACGGTTTTTTGTCCAAAGGTACCATATTTACAAAGGAAAGTGTTCATTAGGTTGGGGCCTATGATACTTAAAAACTCACATTGGTTAATAAAAAGGAAGGTTGGGTTCATCACGCCCTTTTGAGGAGAATTAATGACTAATCCATGAATCTCTTATAGATTTAAGATATGTTCATGAACCCTTATTAATTTACCAAGTATAATGTAGGTTTCCCCTGAAATTTTTAATCAATTATTAGCATGTATGGAATTTAGAATCATATTTATGTATTCGATGTACTTCATTAATTTAGGTATCTGTATGTATTCGAGGTTCTTCATCAATGGTATCCTATTATATACTACATAGAGATCCTTTATTAATTGTTATGATAATGCTGGTTTTAAGCCACTTAGTGATGCTCCCTAGAATTTATGGTCATTTAGGTAGACAAAAGTTGTTTTAATATTGGTATCATACCCATAAATGGGCTACCTACTTATCCTTGTGAAAGGAATCAGAACATTAAATGTTTGGTGCCGCTTAATGGGACACATCATACCTTTTAAGGTTGTGTCATAAGAACCTAACTGTACAATTTAATGTCACGTGGTAAGGAAATATAAGCCAATGTTTCTTAGTTAATGATTTGCGTGGGACGTATGTTAAAGCAGCTTAAAGAACCTATAAAAGTTTTGAGTTTCAATGTTGGATAAGACCCTATTGGGAATATGGACCAGGAAGAATAGGGTTGATTTAGAGTGTTAGTATTGAACCTCATGGAGGTCTCCTACATATACTACTCTGATGGGAATCAAATCCAACATAGTTTAGTAAGTCTTTCATTGTTGTATGAATATTTTAGAGAAATAGGTTGGGGCTTAATCTTAAATTGGATTCCCTTGTAACAAGGTCCATGAGAGATTTATTAACTCATAGAGAATTATAGGGGCTTAATTCAAGGATTACACCTAAGTAGGATTCCAAGATTAAGGGGATAGAGGTTGTATTCTGGAAGAGGATATCCAGTGAGCTCAGGCCGTGGGTGAAGGCTTCCTACGTATCCCAGTTATGATGGGAATCAGAGTTATCATAGTTAATGATATGAGTTAGAATGTGTGGATGTAGTACTAATCACAAATCACTTTGACCATGTGAGTATTACTCGGTGTGAGAAACAAGAGGATTTGAAAAAAATCAACAAACCACACACTTTCTCTTCTGCTGATGGAAGAGTCTGGGCCTACGGCGAAACAAACCAAGACGACAGTGGGTGAGGGAATAGAGTAATGAACCCTTCAATGTAAAATGAAAGTGGAGGTCATTGGGTCCATCCCAATATACTAGGGGATTACTACATGAGGGGTTCCATTGGTGGATCCCAGGAGAGAATGTAGACTTTTCTTTTGGACCCTCACTCTCCCTATTGGGACCAAAAGTCTATGAATCCTAGAGATGAAAATGGAGGGATAGAGACCCATCCTGAAATACAAGAATGGGAACTTCCAAACAATATCTCTAGGGTAAGGATCCATGTGACTATAAATATAAAAACCTAAAAACATCCCAAGGATCATAAATCCCTTAGAAGAAAAATGTGAAAAACCTCTGAATGTAGATATAAAAACCCAAATGGAAGACATGCTGATGTGCCTTTCCTAACGGTTTGATAAATCAGGAGGTTTTGTAAGAGGTTAAAACTTAGTCCCTATCAAATAAGGGAACCAAGAAGGATATTCCCTACCATGAGTATATTTAAAAGGGTTTATAAGGAGATATGCTTAGGTCCTAGGTGCGGCATTGTAGAGTAGCTCTAAATTATAGGTTTACCATGTAGGTATTCCATGCATGTCCTAGAGATGACATAAAAATGCTTAACGTAGGATAATTAATCCTATGTGAGGTTAAAAAAGGAATACAATGAAAACAAAACGTGGGTGATATTTAAATCAAAACACCTCGGGTCTCCATTATTGTTTATGAAAGATCACCACATAGGTCATTAAGGAATATGCTTTGTAGAGTTAGTATCTTCTTTATGGAAGAAGGATGATTAATCAAATGTTTTTTGTTTCAAACTCTGAAAGGAATTCAAACTTGTTTATCCCATCTAATTCACTTTTCTCTCGTGTTTTAGAGAGATACCCGAGAAAATTTGGGGGATCTGGGTGAAAGTGCTATGCAATGGAACCTTCAAGAGTTCATCCATCTTTTTTCAGTTCTTAAATGGAGAGACCAAGGGTCCTATTTATAGGAAAGTAAGGGGGATAGTTGAAAGGAGTATGTCGGCATAGGTCGGCCACATTTCTTTTCAGCATAGCTCCTCCATGTAGGGGTACATAAATTATATTTTCACGTAGTTCTTTTTTGTAGCTATATAACATAGGACTATATTGTAGAGGCTATGCACTGGGGTGTATGAAGAGAATGTGTGCTGGTTCTCCAGATGCAATGGTATGCTTTGTAGGTCCCTGTCATAGGTGTCCTTTGTAGTTCACTTTCACTTTATGTCTTTTACTTCATTTTTCTTCTTTTTGATACATTGAAATATCCAAATGCCTTCTTCACAATCGTTTTTCCTTCCTAAAGAGTGTCAACAGGGG
The DNA here is from genome assembly GCA_963277665.1 of Viscum album. Lineage (NCBI taxonomy): Eukaryota > Viridiplantae > Streptophyta > Magnoliopsida > Santalales > Viscaceae > Viscum > Viscum album. The sequence goes on from OY728157.1 coordinate 1,304,547,597, forward strand.
TTTTTTAGTGATTTTTAGGGTTTTTTTGTTTTTTTGGTTTTTATTTGGGGTTTTAGAGTATTTTATGATTTTTTAGGTTTTTAGATTTTTTTTAACATCTTTAGGAGTATAATGGGTTTTTATAGTTTTCGATGGTTTTAGGGTTTTTATTGGTTCTTAGGGGTTTTCATGATTTTCATGGGTTTTAGGGGTTTTAAAGTCAATTAGAGTAATTAGAGAGTTTAGGTTTTTAGGGGGTTTAAGTGTTTTGGGTTTTTATTGTTTTCTTAGGGTATTTTATCATTTTAAGGGGTTTTATAATTTTATTTATTTTTAAGGATATTTTATGATTTTTATAGTTTTCAGTTTTAGGGTTTTAAGGTTTTTAGGGATTTTAATGGTTTAATGTATTTTTAGTGTCTTCTATGGCTTTTAGCATTTTTTTTTGTTTTTTAAAGGTTTTGATTTTTTTGTTTGATGGTTAACTTGGGGTTTTCAAGGGTTTTTAAGTATTTTTATGTTTTTTGAGATTTTTTGGTATTTTTAAATATTTTTATTGGATTTAGGGTTTTTAGGGATATTGAGGGGTTTTAGGGTTTGGGTTCTTTTTGAGTTATTATGGGTTTTTTGAGTTTTTAGGGGATTAAAGGTTTTTTATAATTTTTATTACTATTTTTATGGGTTTAAATAGATTTTAGATTATTTTTTGGTTTTTAGGGGTTTTATAGCTTTTTTGGGGTTTTAGGGATTTTATGGGTTTTAGGGGTTTTTTTTGGTTTTTAATGTTTTTTAGGTTTGTAGTGATTTTACGTGTGTAATGTTTTTTTATGATTTTCTTAGGGGTTTTCAGGGTTTTTGGGGTTTTTTAAATTTGTATAAATTCATATAAATTTTCTTTGTTTATAATGTTTTAATTTTTTTAGGGATTTTGTGGGGTTTTAGGGTTTTTTATGATTTTTGGGTTTTTAAGGTATTTTTGGGGGTTTTCATGTTTTTTTCAATTTTTTGGGGATTTTTAGGGGGTTTTAGAGTTTTTAACATTTTTAGGGGTTTAAAGGTTTTTAGATTTTTTAGTGTATTTTTTGTTTATATGGGGTTTTGGGTTTTTAATGGTTTTATGGTTTTAAGATTTTTTTGGCTTTTTATTGTTTTTTGGGGTTTCTATTAATTTTTAGGTATTTAGTGCTTTTTAGTGTTTTAGGTTTTTCATATTTTTATAGTTTTTTTTAGGAATTTATAGTTTTCTTTGTTTTTGGAGATATTTATGGTGTTTTAGAATTTTTATGGGTTTTTAGGGATTTTTGGGATTTTTAGTGGTTTTAGGCCTTTTTAGGTTTTTTGGGTTTTTTGGTTTTTTTATTTTAAATGGAATTTTTTTATTTTTTTAGGTATTTTAATGGTAATAATTTTTTTAACATTTTTTTTTGATTATATGGTTTTTATGTTTATATTTATTTTTGGGTTTCTATGGGTTTTCGTTTTTCATAATTTTTTAGAGGTTTTAATGATTTTTAGTGTTTTGAGGGTTTTTAGTTTTTTAGAGTTTTTAGAATTCATAGGTTTCTTGGTGGTATTAATGTTTTTAGGTTTTTTTGGTTTTATTTGGGTTTCTCAAGGTTTTGGGGTTTTTTAATGTTTTTAACGATTTTCAAGGCTTTTTTAGATTTTTATGGTTTTTAGGGGTTTTATGATTTTAAGGGATTTGAGGGGTTTTTGGGTATTATTTATTTTTAGTGACTTTTTGGGATATAGATTTTAATTATATAATTATTTTTCGTAAGGTATTTTAATTTTTTTAACATTTTTTGGGATTAAAGGTATTTTATAGTTTTAGTTATTTTATGGTTTTTTGGGGTTTTTTGTTTTTTAATGTTCTTACTGGTTTCATGGTATCTATTTTTTTAACAGTTTTTAGGGTTGTTAGTGATTTTATGTATTTTATAGGTTTTAAGTGTTTTTAGGTTTTAATTGTTTTTAGTTTTGTTTAGATTTTTGGTGATTTTTATGGTTTTATAAAATTTATGTGGATTTTAGGTATTTAAGGTTTTTTGAGGGGTTTAGGGGTTTTTGGGGTTTCTATTGTTTTCTTTGGGGTTTTATGGATTTCGAAGTTATTAATGTTGTTATAGATTTTAATGTTTCTAGGGGTATAAATGGTTTTAAGATTTGTTAGTGGTTTTTAGGTTTTTTATGGGTTTTCGGGTTTTTATGGTTTTAAGGGTTTTGGGGTCTTTTATGAGTTTTAAAGGTTCTTAGCATTTTTTAGGTTTTTGGGGTTTTAAGCGTTTTTAGGTTTTATTATTTCCTTAAGGATTTTCAATATTTTTATGGATTATTAGGATTAAATAGTTTTTTAGATTTTTTAATGTTTTTTTGGATTTTTAGGGTTTTTAGGGTTTTTAGAAAATTTGAGGGTTTTTTGGGTTTTTAAGGTTTATAGGGTTATTTAGGTTATTGGGTTTTTTTGAGTATATAGTGTTTTTAGTTCATTAGTGTTCAAAATATTTTTAACAAATTATTTAATGTTTTTAGGGGTTTAAATGTTTTTTAGATTTATTAGTGGTTTTTGGGTTTTTTGTGTTTTTACATTTTTTGAGGTTTTAGGGGATTTATTATTTTTTTGGGTTTTTATAAGTTTTTAGAGTTGTTGGGTTTTAAACATTTTTTATGTTTTTTAGGGATTTATGTGTTTTATGGTTTTCTTATGGTTTTATCATTTTTTCAGTTACTTGGAACTTTAAGGATTTTAATGTTTTTTATTGTTTTTAGGAATTTTTTGGGGTTTGGGGGTTTTATTGTTTTTTTTAGATTTAGGGTTTATTTTTTTTTATTTTTTTAGGGTTTTAAGGGTTTTTAATGTTCATTATAATTATTAGGGGTTTAAATGGGTTTTAGTGTTTTTATTGGTTTTTATGGTTTTAATGGGTTTTAGAGTTTTTAATGTTTTAGAGATTTTTTGGGTTTTTAGAGGTTCTATGATTTTACGATTCCTTTTATAGTTTATTTGGATTTTTATCATTTTTAGGGGGTTTTGATGTTTTTGGTGTTTTTGGGTTTTCAAGGTCTTCTTATGGGGTTTTAGGGTTTTATATGTCTTCGGGTTTTTTGGGGCTTTATTTAGAATTTTTTCGTTTTCTATGTTTTTTAGGGTTTTTAGGGGTTTTAGGGTTTTAACTGATTTTAGGGATTTTAGGGTGTTTAGATATTTTATCATTTTTACCTTTTTAGGGGTTTAATGTGTTTTAAGATTTTATGGTATTTAAAGGGATTTCATAGTTTTTAGAGTTCTTGTGTTTTTTTGGATTTTATGGATATTTATGGTTTTATAGGGTTTTTAGGGATATTGAGGGATATAGGATTTTTTTAGTGTATTTATGGTTTCTTGGTTTTTTTTGGTTTTTAAGAATTTTTTTTGGAGTTTTTAGGGTATTTATGGTTTTTTATAGTTTTTAATGTTTTTAGGGGTTAGGGGTTCTTTAACTTTTTATTGATTTTAGGGGTTTTTATGATTTTTAACTCTTTTTAGGGTTTCTTGGGATTCTAAGGGTTGTATTGGTTTTTTATGGTTTTTATGTATTTATGATTTTTTCTTTTTTTGGTGATGTTAAGTGTTTTTCGGTTTTATAAGTTATCTTATATTTTTTTGGGTTTATAGGGTTTTTTAAGTTATTTTTTTGTTTTTTGTTTTTTATGGGTTTTTTGGGTATTGAGGGATACTGAATAATTTTAAGCTTTTTCGGGGGGGGGGGGGGGGGTTAAAGTATTTTTTTCTTTAGGTTTTATGTGTATTTTGATTTGTTAGGGGTTTTATGGTTTTTAATAGTTTTATAATGTTTTTTTTGGAATTTAAAAAGTTTTAGATATTTTAGTGGGTTTTAGGGTTTTGATGGGGTTTTATAGTTTTTAGGGTTTTATGGTTTTTAGGTAAATTAGTGTTTTTCGGTGTTTTAATGTTTTTTAGTTTTTTCAAGGTTTTAATTTATTTTTGATTTTCATGGGTTTTTTAGTGTGTTTCATGGTTTTTGGATTTTTATGTTTTTTTTGGATTTTTACAGATTTGTTGGGGTTTTATGGGTTTTTAGGGATTCTATACATTTTTAGGGGTTTTAGGGGTTTTATGGAATTTATGGAATTTATGGCTTTAATATGGTTTTTATGGTTTTTTGAGATTTTTTAGGTTTTTAATGTTATTTAGAGTTATTAATGTTTTTCGGAGTTAGAATGGTTTTTAGTGTTTTTAGTTGTTTTTATGGGTTTTTATTGATTTTGTTGGGTTTTAGGGGTTTTAGGGTTCTCAAGTGTTTCAGGGAATTTAGAGACTTTTTATCATTTTTAGGGTTTTTTTGGATTTTTTGGTTTATATGGTTTTTATGTTTTTTTGGGTTCTAATGTTTTCTTAGAGTTTTTTGGTTATTTATTGGGGGTTTTAAATTTTAGGTGTTTTTATGGTTTTTAGGATTATTATTATTATTTTGTATATTTAGGAATTTTTAGATTTTTGGGAATTTTAGGTTTTTATGGGTTTTAATAATTTTTATATTTTTTTAGTGGTTTATGTGTTTTTTTTGTGTTTAAGGTTTTCTTCAGGGTTTTCTGGGTTTTATGGTTTTTCAAATTTTTGGGGATATTTATGGGTTTTTTTATTTTTTTTGGTATTTTGAGGTTTATTATGGGTTTTTTGGGTATTTATTAGATTTATGGTCTTTAGGGGTTTTAGGGTTGTGTTGAGTGTTTAGGGACTTGTTTTTTTAGATATTTTTTTCATTTTTGGGGGTTTAAATGATTTTTAGAGTATTTAGTTATTTTTATTGGTTATTAGGGTTTTAAAGGATATAATAGTTTTTATGGTTTTTTTTGGGTTTTAGGATTTTTTTATATTTTTTTGGGTTTATATGTATTTATTTATTTATAGGATTTTTTATGGGTATAAATTTTTTATCTTTTTATGCTTTTCAGGGGTTTCCATAGGTTTTGGTTTTTTTATATTTTAGGAGATTTTTAGGCATTTTTTAGGGATTTCATGGGTTTTATGGTTTTTACGGGTTTTGATGGTTTTTAGGGGTTTTAGGCGTTTTAGGGTTTTTTGGGATTTTAGTGTCTTTTGGGTTTTTAGGGTTTTTAATAGTGTTTATATTTTTAAGGGTTTCTTATAGTTTTTCAAGGATTTTTATTTTTTTGGGATTATTAGGGATTTTTTAGGTTTTTATGGTTTTTAGTTTGTTTAAGTATTCTGAGGGGTTTTATTGTTTTTAGGGTCTTTAGGTTTTTTAGGGATTTAGGTGTTTTTTAATTTTAGGTTTTTTAATGAGTTTAGAGTTTTTTTCAATATTTTTAGGGGTATAACATGTTTTTTGAATTCTTAGTTTATTTTTACAGTTTTTAGGAGTTTTTAGGAGTTTTAGTGTTTTTAGGTTTTTAAGAGTTTTCATTGTTTTCATGGACTTAAGGTTTTCTTAGGGTTTTTTTGGGATTTAGGTATTTTTTTCAATTTGGTATTTTTTGGTTTTTTTGGATTTTATGGTTTTTTTAAATTTTAGGTATTTTTAGGAGTTTAGTTTTTTTTTGGATTTTAATGTTTTATGAGTTTTTTAGGGGTGTAAATTTTTTTTTATTTTTTAATGTGTTTAGTTTTTTGAAGGGTTTTTATATTTTTTATTGTGTTTAATGGGTTTTTAATGTTTTATGGGTTTTTGTGTTTTTATGGTTTTTATGTTTTTAGGTTTTTAGGGGTTTTTAGTATTATTATGATTTTAAGGGTGTTATGTGTTTATAGTTTTTAATGTTTTCCTTAGGTGGTTTCTAGGGTTTTTTTGGGTTTTTATATTTTGAGGAATTTCTTTAGGTTTTTAGTATTTTTTAGGGATTTTGGGAGTTTTTAGTGTTTTTATGGTTTCTTGGGATTTAAGTTTTTTTTTGAATTTTTTATGGTTTTTAGGGGGTTTCAGGGGTTTTAGGGTCATTATGTTTTTTATATTTTTAGGTATTTTTATTATTTTAAGGTTTTTTATGGGTTTAGATGGGTTTTAGGGTTTGTATGGCTTTTTTTTTGAGATTTTAGGGTTTTTATGTTGTTTTGGGTCTTTTATGGTTTTTTACTTTTTTAGGAGTTTTAAGTGTTTTTTAAATTTTTTGTACTTCTTAGCCTTTTTAGGGGTTTTAGGATTTTTGGCATTTTTAAGGATTTTTAGGGATTTTTTTGGATTTTTATGGGTTTTTAATGTTGTTAGGGATTTTTAGGGTTTTTAGGGAACTTACGGTTTTTACAGACTTTTTGGTGTTTTAGGGTTTTATTTCAGTTTTTAGCGTTTTGTGGTTCTTTAGAGTTCTTTTAAAACTTTTAGGAGTTTAAAGGGGTTTTATATTTTTATTGGGTTTTGATGTTTTTTTGGGTTTCTAAAATAATTTTATGGGTTTTTTTGGTTTTTTTGGTTTTTAGGGGTTTTAATGGTTTGGTTTTGTATATTGTTTTATATTTTTATTGCATTTCTAGGGTGTTTCTAGGGTTTAGGGTTTTTTATGTTTTTGAGTATTTTATGTTATGTTTTATTATTTATATGGTTTTATGGATTTTCAATGTTTTTAGGGGTTTTTATATTTTTTTTGGATTTTTGGGTTTTAGGTTTTGTTGAGTTTTTAGGTATTTCATTGGGCTTTTAGTGTTTTTACCATTTTTAGGTGTTTAAAGGGTTTTTATTGTTTTTAGTGGGTTTTTACAGTTTTTATAGGGTTTTCACATTTCTTAATGTTTTGAGGGGATTTTATGGGTTTTATGGTTTTTTGGTTTTTAGTGATTTTTAGTGTCTTTCTATGGTTTCTTATGTTTTTTATGGTTTTTAGGTTTTTATTGGGTTTATGTGTTTTATAGTTTTAGGTTTTTCTTAGGTTTATTCTAGGATTATAGAGTTATTTACGTTCTTATGATTTTTTAGGGGGGTTTCAAAAATTTTATCATTTTGTTGTGTTTTTAGTTGTTTTGAGAACATTCAAGGGTTTGAGGGTTCTTAGTGTTTTTAAATTTTTTTAATATTTTTAGGGTTTTAATTTTTTTTTGTTTTTAATGGTCTCTTATGGGGTTTTATGGTTTTCTCCTTTTTGGAAAATTTTCGTGATTTTTTAGGATTTTTAGGGTTTATTAGGTTTTTAGGGATTTTGAGTTGTTAGTAGGTTTAATGAGTTTTATGGTTTTATGGGTTTTTTGGGTTTTTTGATTTTTTAGGTTTTTAAATGTTTTTAATGTATTTTTAACATATTTGGGGTTTCATGTATTTTTTATAGTATTTAGTGAATTTTGGGGTTTTATGTATTGTTAAGGGTTTTTAATAGTTTCTAGTGTTTTTATTATTTTTATAGTTATTAGTGTTTTTTGTGTTTTCAATATTCATAGGTTTTTAGGGATTATAAGTGTTTTTAGGGTTTTAATGTTTTTTTTCTGGGTTTTTTCTAGTTTTTTAGGGTTTTCTTATTTTCACAAATTTTTAGGTATTTTTAGGATTTTATGTTTTTTAGGGTTTTGGGTTTTTAAGGATTTTGAGGGGTTCTATGGGTTTTTAGTTGGGGTAGGGGTATAATTTTTAGGTATTTTATGTGTTTTTAGATTTTTCATGTTTTACTATGGGTTTTCATAGTTTTTAGGGTTATTAGTTTTTTTGGATTTTTCATTATTTTTATAGTTTTTTATGTTTTTAGAGAATTTTAGGGTTTTCAAGGTTTTATTTTTTTTTGCTTTATTTGGGTTTTAAAGGTTTTTATATATTTAATTTTTTTTTGGAATTTCAAGTATTTTTATAAATTTTATTGTGTTTTTAAGGTTTTTATTAGGTTTTAGGGGTTTTATGGTTTTTAGGGGTTTATTTGTTTTTAATGTGTATCAAGGGTTTTATGGTATTTTTATAATTTTTTATGGATGATAAAATGAGACATGAGTTGGTCACCAAACCCAAATCTATAAAAATTTTATTAATGAAAATAGGAGTTACAAGGTATGAAAGAGGTGTAATGAGCTTATGCTATCTTGAAATTGAATGTTGTTACACATAGACATACAAACATGCACAAAATAGTGAATATGGAAAAGGATCTATTCATCTCCAAGATTGTCCTTCATTCATCATATGTGGATCCAAAATATCTTAGTCCTTACATAATTCAATAAAAAACCATTGGACCTAGTTCATGATTAAAAAAAATTTCCATATTCACCTCCCTCTATCTCATGATGTAAATTAATTTTGATTAAATTCTAACATCTGAAAAATCAGGGGAAGTAACAAATAAAATGGACCTAATGAAATCCAATAATTCTATAGACATATACTCCCTCAACTAAGATGGATCAAGGATTATAGAAATGTTCACATTGTTAGTCCTTTTCAAAAGATCTCTATTATACCATAAAAAATCAAGTTCTAGATAACCATATCTCAACAACTCCATTACTAAACAAATCATCAACACTTTATTCATCCCAGTATAAAGATCACAACCTTCATAAGGAAACACAATATTTATTTTACATGATAATAAAAATCACTCTGAAAAGAAGAAACGACTATCATAAATCCCATCTAAGAATGATAAATATCAACATCAAAACCTAGAAATCTAAAATTCACTATACCATCAACTACCCATATTTAATCAGATTCATTAATCACATAAAGTAGAAAATATCAAATTGTAGAAAAAAATTCAATGAACAAAAGGTGAACCCATGGAAGGAATAATATAACTCTTCAAAACGGACCTTCTAATTATTTCACCCAACTCAACAGCTTTAAAATCACCCATTCCAATTTGAAAAAATTGCCCCATAGCTGAAGTCCCAACATAACATTATGAAAAACAGTATCACTACCATATAGAGTAGGATATAAAACATACAGAAAAAATAAAACGAAAACCCAAAAATATTAAACATCCTTTAATCCATATAAATAATATGAAAACTTATTACATTTTTCCAACAATCTCATATATATTCAATAGTTAATAGTTTATTCTATAAAACCAAACTACCCCCAGCCCAAAAAATTGATTTTTTAAACAAAAAAAATAAATTATTTCAGAAACCCCAAAAATGATTGGAATTTATCATCATGGTTAAACATGATAAGTATCTAGAATATTATTTCAAAAAATACTTACCATATTTAAAGGTCAAGGGGACCAAAACCAAAGAGAATACATTCAACAAGAAGTCTAATAGAATTTGAAAATACCTGAACATGGGTGCGATCAATTAGAACATGAAATAAAGTAGTGAATAAGTAATATAAAATTCCATTTTCGTCCCAAAACTAGAAACTCCAACCATCTTGAAATCATCAAAGAACCCATAATTCCAATAATTCAATCTGAGAATCCTTTTATAAACATTTAAATTCTACCAATGGAGTCTTTAAATTGGGGGAAAATAAAAGTAAGTTGTTTCCATAAAATGTCTCTGAAATTAGTGTTATGATTTAATTTAAATTCCATTACTAACTTAATAAAAAATCCATTTCTGATTTTAAGGTAATGTTTTGTGGTTATTTTACCATTCTTGTATCATTGGAATACTATTTCATCTTTCTCATCCATCCAAGATTCCATATCACTGATCACATCCGCTTAGAACAAAAATGAAACCCCCACATCTAGGTTAGAGGATGTAATATGATTTACATCAACCTTAGGCTCTGGTGGAATACTTATATTCTCCTTCTCATAATCCTCCATAGATATATTCACAATTATTATCTAAATATTAGATCAATACTTACTTTTCTGTTTATTCTTAGTGTTTGGAGTAATGAATTCATATAAATCAATAATTGGTTTTTAACCTTTCTCAAATACTCAATTTCATGTAATCATCCTCAATATGAAATGATTTATCACATGAATCATTTGAATAATCACATTAATATGAGTGGAAGATTTTTTTCTCCTCTTGACATGTTTCATGAGATTCATTAGGGTCCTCCTAATCCCCCACAAGGATGGGAGAATATGTGGTAGTACCTTGTGCGACATGAAAAACATATGTAAAACAGGAATGGTCATTAGCCTCAGATGTATGTATCATTGATTACAAAGTCTAAAATTTTTCCTTATATTTATTATTATCCTTATAATTCTTCTCATAACCTTAATGTTTTCCTCCAGGAGGATCCTAAGCCCTCGAAGGGCCATCAGTAATAGTATGTGTGTCATTAGATTCTTCCAGTTTAGATTTTTTTCCCTTTTCAACCAATGACAATTTATGAACTAAAGGGAGAACTTTACTATTACCACATTCCATCGAAGAGTTCCCATGAATAAGTGTGTCACTATAATAATCATTAAGTTTTTCACAATCCAATTCCTAAAAGAACCCAAATTTTCCATTTTCAATAATGATCTAGGATGAAAATGCTTGGGAATTTTCAATCTCAGTATAGAACAATAGTAACTGAGGGTCTTGAAGGTTTATGAGGCTTTTTAGGATTTCAGGTTTTTTTGTTTTTAGGATTTTTATGTTTTTAGTGTTTTAATAAATTTTAGGGTTTTAAATGGATTTTAGAGTTTTTAGTTGTTTTAGGGTTTTTTGGGGGGTTTTAGTGTTTTTTCTCAGTTTTATGGGTTTTGTAGGGTTTCCTTGATTTTGGATGGTTTCTTAGGTTTCCTAGGGGTTTTAAGTGTTTTTAGTTTTTGAGATTTTTAGTGGGTTTTTGGGGATTTAGGTATTTTAAATATTTTAGGTTTTTTATGGTTTTAATGAGTTTTATGTTTTTAGAGTTTTAAGGGATTTTGAGTTATTTTAGGTTATTTTAGGGTTTCCATGATTTTTTGTATTTTTGGGTTTTCTTGAGATATTTTTAGTTTTAATATTTTGAGATTTTTTACTGTTTTTAGTGATTTTAAGGGTTTTTAGAGTTTTTAGTGGGTTTTATGGTTTTTATGGTTTTTAGTGTTTATAGGGTTTTATTACTTTTTTTGGTATATTAGGTATTTTATATGTTTTTAGGTTTTTAATATTTTCATAGAGTATTAATGTTTTTTAGTTTTTATTACATTTTTAGCTATTTTATTGTTTTTTTGGATTTTTATGGTTTTTAGGTTTTTTATGATTTTGAGGGTTTTTTGGGTTTCATTGTTTCTTGGGTTTTTAAGAGCTTTTTAGTTTTTAGGTGTTTAAGGCCGTTTTGTGTTTTTTAAAAATTTTAGGGGAATAAAGGGTTTAAGAGCTTTTAGTGGTTTATAGGGTTTTATTGGGATTTATAGGTTTTTAGGTGTTTGTATTGTTTTAAGGGGGGGGGGTTGGGTTTTTTTGGGTCTTTTATGGTTTTTAGATTTGTTATGTTTTTAGTGGTTTATAATGTTTTATGTTTTTAAGGGTTTCTTAGTGTTTCTCTTGGTTTATATAAATTTTTATGTTTTTATGGATTTTTTGGTCTTATTGATGTTTTTTGGGTATTTCATGGGTTTTAAGGATTTGAGGGGTTTTAGGGTTTTCAGGGATTTATGTGTTTTTATGTTTTTAAGGTCTTCTTATGTATTTTTATGGGTTTTAAATTTTTATGTATTTTAGCTGTATTTTAGTATTTATATGATTTTTTAATTTTTTTAGGGATTTCAAGGTTTTTAGAGATTTTAATGTTTTTAGGGGTTTAAATGGTATTTTATAGTTTTTAGTTAATTTTAGGAGTTTTAAGGTTGTTTCGTTTTTAGGGTTATTATTGGTTTATATTGTTTTTAGGGGTTTCTATGGGTTTTATTGTCTTTTAGGGGTTTTTAGGGTTGTTAGGATTTTTATGGTTTTGTGTGTCTTTATGTTTTTAAGGTTCTCTATGTTTTATTCAAAGTTATTAAGTTTTTTTTATGTTGAGTTATTTTTATGAATTTATTAGGATTTTTAGGGGTTTTTAGGATTTTTTGGTATTTTTGGGTTTTTAGGGGTTTGGGATTTTTTGGTTTTTAAGTGTATTAGGGGTTTTAAGTGTTTTCAAGTTTTAATGTTTTCTTTTGTTTTACAAGGTTTTAGGTTTTTTACAATTTTATGAATTTTAGAGAATTTTTAGTATTTTATGGGTTTTTTGGGTTTCTAGGATTTTTAGGGGTTTTACTGTTATAGGGTTATTTTTTGAGTTGTTGGGGGTTTTATGGGTTTTTATATTTCTTTAATATTTTTATGGGTTTAATGGTTTTTATAGTTTTAGTGGTTTTTTTATAGTTATTATGTGTTCTTATAAATTTTATGGTTTTTGGGGGTTTTTAGTTTTTTGGGTTTTTAGGCCTTTTGTGCTTTCTTAGGGGTTTTAGGTTTTTTATATGTTTTAATTATTTTAATGTTTTTATGGTTTTTTAATTTTTTTCTAGGGTTTTAGTGGATTTTTTCTTTTCAGTGTACTTTAGGCATTTTAGGATTTTTATTGGGTTTTAGTTTTTAATGGATTTTGAGGGTTTGAAAGGATTTGTAGATCATTCATGGGTTTTTTTGAGTTTTACGGTTTTTTGAGTTTTTAGTTTTTTATGGGTTTTTAGTGTTTTTCACATTTTTACTGGATTAAAAAGGTTTTAGAGAAATTAGTGATTTTTTAGAGGTTTTATGGGTTTTATGTGTTTTATGGGTTTTATGGAGTTTTATGGTTTTTAAGGTTTTAGGGGTTTAAAGTGATTTTTGGTTATTATGGATTTCGTAGGGGTTTTCAATGTTTTAGGATTTTTTATGTTTTTAGGAAATTTAGGGCTTTTGAAGGATTTTTAAGGGTTTTTTGGTTTATGTGTTTTTATGTTTTTAGGGATATTTAAGGGTTTTTTGGGGGGTTTTGGGATTTTGAGGGTTATTTGTATTTTTATGAATTTTTTAATTTTTTATGATTCTTATAATTTTTTAGGTTTTTAAGGATTTTAAGTGTTGTTAGATTATTATGTTTTTCATTGGGTTTTTTTTTTGAGATTTCAGAGTTTTTTCATTTTTTTGGATTTTAATTTTTTTTTAATTTTTATGGTTTTTATTGATTTTGAGGGGATTTTGGGATTTTTTGGGGTAATAGGGATTTGTTGATTTTTTTAGGTTTTTATTAGTTTTTTTATAATTTTTAGGGGTTTAATGGGAATTTAGATTTTTTTAGTTTTTTTTCAAATTTTTTATGGTTTTTTGTGATTTTTTAATGATTTTATGGGGTTTATTCATTTTAGGTGTTTTTAGGGTCTTTCAGGGTCTTTTAGGGATTTTAGGGATTTTGTTTTTTTAGTGTTTTCTGGGTTTCATGTGTTTTTATGTATTTAAGGATTTCATAGTGGTTTTCAAGGGTTTTATGGTTATTTATGTATTTTGGGATTTTATGGATGTTTTATTGTTGTTTTTTGGTGTTTTAGGGATTTATAGGGTTTTTACGGTATTTTAGGGTTTTGGAGTTTTTATTATTTTTTAGGTATTAAGGGTTTTATGTTTTTATCAATTTTATGATTTTTATATATTTTTTAACATTTTTATGTGTCTAATGTTTTTTTTAATGTTTTTAGTGGATTTTATAATTTTTATAGGTTTTTTGGGGTTTTAAGGTTTTTCTATATTTTTATTTTTTAGGGGTTTAATGGTTTTTTCATGTTTTCAGTATTTTTTAGGTTTTTAATGGTTTTAAATGTTTTTTATGTTTTTAAGGGGTTCTTAGAGTTTTTCTGGGTTTTTATGTATTTTTTACATTTTTAGATTTTCTAGGGATTCTTTATTGTTTTATGAATTTTAGGATTTTTGGGGATTTTTGATGGTTTTGGGGGGTTTATAGTTTTATGGTTTTAATATTTTTTTTGGGTTTTATCGTTTTTTTGAGTTTTTTTAAATGTTTTAAGGGTTTTTATAGGCTTTTTATCATTTTTATAGATTTAAAGTTTTTTTATATTTTTAGAGGTTTTTAGGTATTTAATGTGTTTTTAGGTTTTTATGGTTTTTAAGGGTATTATGGTTATTTTGGATTTTCTTCGGATTTTAGGATTTTTAGGGTTTTATGTGTTTTAGTTTTTTATGCATTTTAAGTGTTTTTAGGTTTTTATGTCTTTCATTGGGGTTTTCAATAATTTTAGGGGTTTTTAGGTTTATACGGATTTTTATGAATTTTTAGGAATTTAATTTTTTTTAGGTGTTTTAGTATTTTTTGGGGTTTTAGGGGTTTTAAGGCTTAATATATTTTTATGGTCATCTTAGGGGTTTTTAGGGTTTTATACTTTTTTGGGTTTTTTTTTGTAATTTTTTGGATCGTTATTGGTTTTTCGATTTGTAGCGATTTTAGGGTTTTTTGAGTTTTTGAGGGGTTTTATGATTTTGGAGTTTTCTATCTTTTTAGGGGTTTAATTTTTTTTTTGACTTTTAATGGGTTTTGGGTTATTCATTTTTAGGTTTTTTGAGTATTTTAGTTATGTTTATGGGCTTCAGGGATTTTAGGATCTTTTAAGGATTTTGTAATTTTTAAGATTTTAGGGGTTTTAAGTGTTTTTATGTTTTAAGGATTTTGTGGGGGGTTTCAAGGTATTTACTATTTTTTTAAAAATATTTTGTTATTTTTAGGGGATTTTTAGGATTTGTTTTTTGTTTTTAGGGTTTATATGGATCTTGGTAGTTTCAGTAACATTTACTATTTTTATAGTTTTAATGTTTTTGGGGTTTTCAATGTTCTTATAGTTTCTAAGGGTTTTATAGGTTATGAGATTTTTAGGGGTTTTATTGTTTTTATGGGTTTTAGTGTATTCTAGTGTTTTCAGTGTTTTTAGGTTTTCTAGTAGTCTAATGTGTTTTTAGGTTTTAATGTTTTTCTTAGGGATTTTTTTTTGTGTTTTTAGGGTTTTTTACATTTTTTAGATATTTTTTGACATTCATTAGTATTTTTATGGATTTTTTGGGTTTTTAGAGATTTAATGATTTATAGGGGATTTTAGGGTTTTAATATTTTTTTATAGTTTTCATGGGTTTTTAGGTTAATTTTGAGTTTTTACCGTCTTTATGGTTTTTAGAGATTTTTAAAATTTGTAGCAGTTTAAAGGGTTTCTAATTTTTAAGTGTTTTTGTGGATGTTTGGGTTTTATGTGTTTTTCTATATTTATGGTTTTTAGTGGTTTTAGAATTTTAAGTGTTATTAGGGATTTAAATTGTTTTTAGGGTTTTAAGGTTTTTATGTGTTTTTATATTTTAAAGTTTTATCCCTTTTTAGGTGTTTTTAAGTATTTTTATGGATTTTATGAATTTTTATATTTTTTTGGGAATTTTATGGTTTAAGGGTTATTACGGGTTTTCTGGTGTTTTTTTTAGTTTTTTATGTTTTATGGGTTTTGTGATTTTTAAGAGTGTTTAAGGTTTATAGGGGTTTACTTTTATCTTTTTTTAGTGGCGTTTTGGGTTTTTATGAGTTTTTAGGAGTTTTTAATGTTTTTAGGGATTTTTTATGGGTTTTAGTGTTTTTAGGGATTTTAGATTTTTTAGGTTTTTAGGGGTTTTATTATTTTTAGGATTTTATGTGTTTTCAGGTTTTTAAGGCATTTTTACATATATAGGTGTTTTTAAATGTTTTTTTGTATTTTATCAGGTTTTATGGTTTTTATGGATTTATGGTATTTTTTGTGATTTTAAGGGGGTTTGTGTTTTTAGAGATTCTTCAGTTTTTTGGTTTTTTTATTTTCTTTGTGTTTTTTATCCTTTTTAGGGGATTAAATAGATATTAAAGTTTTTAGTGGGACATTAGGGGTCTTATTTGTTTTTAGGGTGTTTAAACATTTTTTTAGTTTTTTGGGTTTTTAGGCATTTAAGGTCAAGGATGATTCGAGGGTTGGGCTAGTCCCGGCCCCCCAAAATTTATTAGAAAGAAAAAAGAGACACAACAGAAAAGGGAGGGGAGGGGTCAAATGACCCACACCCAAAACCCCTTACAACCCATGACACAACAGACCCCAAAAAAAGAGAAATCAAAAGCAAAAAAGAAAAAACACACAAGGCCAAGAAACCACCACCATCATCCAGCATCAACCAGCATCCAACAGCTCACAGCTAACCAACTACCAGCATTCAAAATAAAACTTCAATCAACCTCTAGCAGCAACACGATCCTAAACCACAGCTTCATCAACTTCCAGCTCAGCAGCAAAACACATCTATCATCACAATTTCCCCCATCCAGCGCATTCCAACATCCAGCAGCACCACATCCAATCATCACAACAACATAGAAGCAACAACAAACCAACTAGTCCCAGCAACCAATAACACCAATACCATCATCACAACCAATCACTACCAGTAGCAAGAAACCATAGCATGAGAACTACAGAAAAACGTGGCCATTATCACCTCCCAGAAACCAATAGCACCAAAGCAGATCATGCCTTTCCAATCCCATATTCCCAGGAAAACAGCAGAAGCCTCCTAGCCCATCTCGTAAGAGGTCACAACTTAATAACCAGCAACTAAATCCTTCAACCCGAGCAGCTTGCAGCAATCCACAACTCGCAGCACAAATAGCAGCGTGCCACCAGCAACCATACCCAGTACCAAACCACAACATCTAGAATTTAGTAGCAGTATGAGACAAATGGAATCCATTACGCAAGATAATCCAGAACTCACGAATTTAAAAAACCTCATGGTCCAATAGCAATAATAAACCACGACCCAACCAAGCATCATTATCACAGCAGCACACAAGACCACACAAAGAAACTCCAAAATCCAAAAATCGCAAAAAAAAGCCACAATAAACCAGAAGACCAACATCAGTATAAAATGAAGCTAGTCAAAAACGAACCTTGCCTCCCTGATCGAGGATCACCACCGTCAGATCCGTAGGTCTTGAAACCCTAGAAACAGAATCCAGATCTGTCAAGCCCACACCACACCGCTACAAGAATCCATCCAAAGTGATGCCAACAAGGACCAAGAAACACCACAGAAGCCCAAATTTGTCATGGATAAACCCCGACACCCACAGACGCACCTCCAGACATACAAAAACCGCGCCATCCACACCTATGAAGATCTTGAATGCGTGATCCACAAGCCGCATGAAGAAGGTCGAGGGTACAGATCCATTTTTATTTTTTAGGGTATTATGTGTTTTTAGGAATTTATAGTTTTCATTGGGGTTTCATGGTTTTTAGGGTTTTTTAAATTTCAAAATATTTTTAGTATGTTTTTATGAATTTTTAGGTTTTTTGAGGTATTTATGGTATTTTGGGATTTTGAGTGATTTTAGGGGTTTTAGGGTTTTTTGAATTTTCATGTTTTTTATGGATTTTAAGTGTTCTTAGGCCTTTAAGTTTTTCATAAGGTTTTCCAGCCCTTTTCAATTTTTAGGGATTTTAAGGATTTTTTTTATTTTTTATGTTTTTTATGGTGTGTAGAGATTTTGAGTGTTTTTAGGGTTTTTTTGGGTTTTAAGGAATAATGTTTTTTTATTTTTTTACCATTTTTATGGTTTTTTAGAGTTGTTAATTTTTTGATTTTCTTAAAGTATTTCTATATTTTTGGGTGATTTTTTATGGTTTTTATTGGTCTATAGGTGTTTTATTGGTTTTTTGGGGGCTTTATGGTCTCTAGGGATTTTTAGTATTTGTAGTGTCTTATCAAGGTCGTAATATTTTTTATATCTCTAGGGGTTTTAGATATTTTATGTTTTTATGATTTTCTTAGGGGGTTTCAATGTTTTTAAGGGTTTTTATGTTTTATGGGATTTTTATGAATTTTTTAGGGTTTTGATGGGGTTTTAGCATTTTTCGGGATTTGAGGGTTTTTAGGGGTTTTAGGATTTGTAGAATTTTTATGTTTTTTGGTGTTTTTTGTGTTTTTAGGGAATTATGATTTTTTAGTGTCTATAATGGTTTTTACTTTTTTGGGAATTTCTAGGTCTCATTTCATATTTTTATGGTTATTAGTTATTTTGATGTTTTTAATGGTTTTAACTTTTTTTTAATCATTTTTAGGTTTTTAGGGTTATAAATGTATTTAGTATTAAGGGGTCTTAGGGGTTTTCATATTTTTTTTGTCTCTTTAACATTTTTTGTGATTTTAGGGATTTTGGATGATTTTTTTGGTGTTTATAGTTTTATGGATTTTGAGTGTTTTTATGGTTTTTAGGGTTATATGACGTTTTTTGGGAGTTTTTAGGGGTTTTAAGGTTTTTTTAGTTTTTTTATATTTATAGTATTTTAAAGGGTTTTAAGAGTTTTTAGTTATTTTTTAGGTTCATTTGGTTATAGGATTTTTAATGGTTTTTTGTAGGTTTTATGGGTTTTAGGGATTTTGTTGTTTTAAGATTATTTTAGGGGTTTTAGCAATTTTTAGGATTTTTTTGTATTTAAATGGTTTTTATGGTTTTTAACTTTGAAATGATTTTTAGGGATTTGTTAGGATTTTTTTTGTTTTTTAGGGTATTATGGATTTTGAAGGATTTATGGGGTTTTTAGGTTGTTACAGTTTTTTCTGTTTTAATGTGTTTAATAGCTTTTTAAAAAATTTCATGTTTTAAATGGTTTTTAGTGTTTTTATTTTTTTTAGGGTTTTTATGTGTTTTTATGGGTTTTTACGGTTTGTTGTAATTTTATGTTTTTAGGGGTTTTTTGGATTTTTAGGGTCTTTTAGGGTATTTTGGGTATTTTGTATTTTTTTCGGAGTTTGATGTGATTTTCTCATTTTTAGTTTTCCTCATGGGTTTTCACGGTTTTTTGGGTTTTTTATGGTTTTAGGACATTTTAGTTTTTTTAGTGTTTTTTTTGTTTTATGTTTTTTAGGATTTTATCATTTTATAAAGAATTTTTAGTGTTTCAATGGGTTTTTACATTTTTAGAGGTATTTAGGACCTTTTATAAAAAAGTTATGGTTTTTATTGTGTTTAGGGATTATATGGGTATTTGAGTATTTATGGTATTTAGGGATATTCTAGGTTTTTACAGTATTTGGGGTTTTTAGATTTTTTTTGGGGTTTTAAGGGTTTTTATAGTTTTTAATGATTTTATAGTATTAAAATAATTTTTTTGGTTCATAGTGTTTTTATTGACTTTTTTGTGTGTTTTGTGTTTTTAATGTTTTTAGGTATTTACGATTTTTTTTCATTTATAATGTTTTTATCAATTTTTAGGTTTTGTATGGGGTTTAAGAGTTTTTATTTTTTTAGGGTTTTTTACGGTTTTTCAGTGGGTTTACGATTTTTTACATTTTAATGTTTTCTCAGGGTTTTATTTAGATTTATTATTATTTTTAGGTTTTATATATTTTCATCAATTTTGGGGGTTTAAGGATTTTTAAGGTTTTTAGAGTTTTTGAGTTTTTTATGGTTTTAAGGTTATCTATTGTTTTTAATGTTTTTATGGTTTGAAAGGATATTCAGTGTTTTAGATGATTTTTATGGTTTTTAAGGTTTTATTAGGTATTATGGTATATTGGGGTTTTTAGGGGTTTGAGTGACTTTTAGGGGTTTCCGGGTTTTCTTCATTTTTACGTTTTTTAGGGATTTTAGGTGTTTCTATGTTTTTATGGACTTATTAAGGTTTTCATGGGTTTTAGGGGTTTTTATGTTTTTAGTTATTTTTAGGTAATTTTTTTTATTTTAATGGATTTTATGGTTTTTAAGTATTTTGAGATCGTTTAGGGTTTTAATGGGTTTTAGGGGTTTTATTGTTTTTTGTGAATTTTTAAATTTTTTTAGTAATTAAAGTTTTTATGGGTTTTTAGAGATGTTAAACATTTTTAGGGGTTTATAGGTTTTTTATATTTTTAGTGGGTTTTAGGGTTTTTATGGTATTATAGGGTTTTTTAATATTATTATAAGTTTTTATTGTTCTTTGGATTTTTAGGTTGTTAGGGGTTTTAGGGTTCTTATATTTTTTTATTTTTTTAGTGTTTTTAATGGTTTTGGGCGATTTTGAAGGAATTTATGGTTTTTAGTGTCTCTTAATATTTTTTAGGGTTTTTAGTTTTTTTGGTGTTTTGGTGTTTCATATTTATTTAGGTTTTAAAGGTATCATAGGGGTTTTCACGGTTTTTATGGTTATTATGTCCTTATAGATTTTTTGGTATTTGTTTCATTTTTTTGTGTTTTTAGGGTTTATTGGGATTTTGAGGGTTTTAGGGTTTCTATGGGTTTTAGGGTTTTTAGGGTTTTTTAATTTATTTATGTTTTTTGGGGGAAATGAAGATGCGAGGGCCAGTCTATTCTAGAACCCCCCCCCAATTTATTAGAAAAAAGACGCAGCAGACAAGGGAGGGGAGGGGTCAAACTACCCGCACCCAAAAACCTTTAACAAAACCAATCCCAAGAAAAGGAACACAAAAAAAGCACACAAAACCAAGCAAAGAATAAAATCAAAAATCTTCCCATCAGTATCTCCAAGCCAAAACACACCCAGCATCCAGCAACAGCAAAGCCATAATTAGCAACTTCATCAATTCATCAGCAATGTATCAATATCAACCCAATAAACCCAGCCTCAGCACCAACATATTACTTCACCTTACCAAGATCAAAAATCATTAGCCTATACTCCAATATTAGCTTATCAAGCCTACACTACATAATAGTTCCACCCTGTCGAGACGCACCCTTGACGCCAAGCAGAACCACCAACATTATCCCAATACCACCACTTACACCATCGGATCAAACCAAGGTGGGGTTCTGTGTGATGGGGAGGGCAGTAAGAGTATAGGTGGGCACACGAGCCAAGGGGAATGGCCACGATAAGCAGTTTCTCTCTAGTATTCAATTACAACAGATCCTCAGTTTCCAACATCCAACATCAACTTTAACAGATCCCAGCCACACAGTGGCCATCACCGAGAATCCCAGATCCTAGCAACCAGTACCTTCTTTCCAATCAGATTCCAATTCCAAAAAAACCTTCCAAAGACCCATAGCATGACCAGACAAAGCCCCACACCTCACAGAAAATCCCTAATCTAGCACTTGTAGTATTCCACAACTAATCCATCCATACATAAAACTAAAAAGACCGCATTGTCACCCCATAATACCACATACCAAACAAATATCCCAATCATAGCACAACATAATCCTTCCCCCATCAACAAAATGAAATTAATGCAAAGCCATGAACCAGAAAAGCAGACCTGCATCTTCGGTATAAACTGTGGACCAACATATCTGAGAGCTTGCACCATAGAACCAAGAATGCCACCAGTAATAAGTCATAAAGACTTATGAATCCAACAACTTCTATCTCAAAACTAGATGAACCACCAAAGAACTCCAGACCTCATATCCACAAGCATATGCATCATAGATGATCGAGGGAGGCAAGGAAGCATGACACACCACCACCGAAACTAATCACCGCAGTAGCCAAACCCCCCGAAGGAATCCATTGATGAATACCAAACTCCCACTGTTATTGAGACCCTATCATCCATTTGGACCCTCGCCACCCTCACTGCTGATGACCTGACCGTGGTAGCCCAAAATCCATGCACTAGAACTCAAAATGACTAGTAGATATTCCAGATTTCAAAGAGTCGTCGCCAAAAAATCCAATCCCTTCTTGGATATGAAGCCGAAGGCTCAAATAAAGACACTGCCTCGGGAAGATAAAGTTGTCGAAGACAAGAATCCACCACCGCCTTTGTTCTGAAAAGCACCTCCAAAGCACACCGTCACCAAGATCACCGCCCACAAGCTGAAAATGGTGAATAACCAACTCCGAAGCCCCAAGAGAAAGACAGGAGGAACCCTAGAGGCAGAATCGAGTGAGAGAGAGAGCCAGGAGAGTGTGCTTCCATCCTCTTAGTGTTTTTAGGGATTTTTTATTTACGTATTTTGGGGTTTTAAGTGTTTTTATAGTTTTAAGTTTTTCATAAGGCTATTCACGGTTTTTATGGTTTTCTAAATTTTTAGGGAATTTTAGGAATATTTTTTGATTTTTATGGTTTATATGGATTTAGGGCCTTTCATGATTTAAAGGGTTTTTTGATATTTTTTATGTTTTTTTGGGTTTCTAGAGGTTTTTTTTGTTTTTTTTGATTTTAAGAGTTTTTATAATTTTTTATTATTTTTAGCTGTTTAAATGGGTTTTAGAGTTTTTTTTTAATTTTTTAGGGTTTCAATGGGTATTATTATATTTAACGGTATTTATTGTTGTAGGGTTTCTTGTGGTTTTTTGGTTTTTAGAGGTTTTAAGGTCTTTTAGGGTTTTTAGAAATTTTGGGGTATTTAGGTTTTTTGGGTTTTTTTTTGTTTTTTAGGTTTTCAGAGATTTCTTACGGTTTTCTTTGTTTTTCAGTTTTTTATGATTTTATGGATTTTAAGGATTTTTTAAGGATTTAATTATCTTTTCAGAGTTTTTTGTGATTTATTTGTTTATTGGGGGATTTGGTTTTTTGGGTCTTTTATGGTTTTTAGCATATTATAGGATTTTTAGAGGGTTTCATTATTTTTAGTGTTTTATGGTTTTCTAAAGGATTTTAAATGTTTTTTTTTATTTTTTACCTTCTTAGTGGTTTTTTTGGATTTTAGGTTTTTATGCATTTTTATGGGATTATAGGGTTTCTAGGGATTTTGAGGGTTTTTGGGTTTTTGGGGTTTTTATGTTTTTTCAGTTTTTTTTGGTTTTTTCAGTTTTAGGGAGTTTTTAGAGTATTAATGGATTTTTAGAGTTTTTTAACATTTTAGGGGTTTTAAGGGATTATGTATTTTTAGGGTTTTGTTGGTTTTCAGATTTTTTATGGCTTATATGGTTTTTTTTATTTTTATAGATTTTTAGTGTCTTTTTAGGGTTTTAGGGATTTTAGTGTTTTTTTGTTTTTATGGGTTTTAAGTGCTTTTCGGTTTACAAGGTTTTCTTAGGATTTTCAGGGTTGTAATTTTTTTTCTCTGTTTTTGGGATTTTATGGGATTTTTTGTGGTTTTAATGGGCTTTATAGATTTTGAGGGTGTTATGGGTTTTAGGTTTTTTTGGGTTTTTAGAGTTTCTTATGTCCTGTTGGGGTTTTAAGTATTTTTATGTTTTTAAGGTTTTCATATGGGATTTTATGGGTTTTTATGTTTTATGGATTGTTATGAAATTTGTTTTATTTTTATGGAAATTTTAGGGTTTTATGTTTTTTTAGAGGTTTTTTTTGAGTCTTTAGGCGTTTTGGTTTTTTATAGTATTTAATATTTTTAGGGTTTTAATTATTTTTTGAGTTTATGGTCAGTTTTTTTTGGGTTATTATGGGTTTTTAGTTATTTTAATGATTTTATACTTTTTATGGTTTTATAGTTGTATGGTTTTTAGCATTTTTACGATTTTTATGGTTTTTGAGTGTTTAAATATTGTTAATGTTTAAATGGGGTTATTAGAGTTTTGTTTGTATTTTTTAAATTTTTAGAAACATTTTTTGATTTTTTAGGATATTTATATATTTTTTGGGGTTTTATGGATTTTGAGGGGTTTTATGGTGTTTTAGGGTTTCTAGGGTTACTATGTTTTTTACGATTTTGAATGATTTTAGGAGTTTTTTGTATTTTTATGGGTTTTAATGTTTTTAGTGTTTTAGGGGATTAAAGGGTTTTTAGAGTTATTAGTGATTTTGAGGGTTTTTATGGGTTTTAGTGTTTTTATGGTGTTTTTTTGGGTTTTATGATTTGATGGGTTAGGGTATTCTCGTTCGTTTTAGAGTTTTTTGCATTTTGATGTGTTTTAGGAGTTTTAAATTGTTTTAGGTCCTTAAAATTTTTTTAGGGTTTTACAGGTTTTAGAATTTTTTAACATTTTAAGTATTTTTTGACACTTCATGGTTTTTATTCGTTTTGAGGGTTTTTAGGGATTTTATGGTTTTTAGGGTATTTTGGTTTTTAATGGTTTGTAATGTTTTTTATGAATTTTTTGGGGTTTGAGAGTTTTTCTATTTTTAATGTTTTCATTAGGATTTTTAGGGTTTTAAGGATCATTACATTTTAGGGATTTGTAGTTATTTTTGGATTTTAATGGTTTTTTGGGATTTTAAGGATTTTGAGCATTTTTAAGGGTTTATAGGTTTTGATGATTTATTTCGGTTTTAGGTGTTTTTTGAGTTTTTATGGTTTTAAATATTTTTATTTTTTAGATGTTTGTAGGGTTTTGAGATATTTTGTGGGTTTTACATATTTTATAGTTATTTCGGATTTTTAAGGTTTTTGGGGGTTTATAGTTATATGGGATTTAGGGGTTTTAGTGTCCTCTTAGGGTTTTTAGGTTTTTAGTGTTTTTTATGTTTTTAGGGGTTTTAATTGTTTTAAGGATTTTAATTTTCATAGGTTTTTTTACATTTTTAGGAATTTTCTGGAATTTT
Source organism: Viscum album (assembly GCA_963277665.1). Classification (NCBI taxonomy): domain Eukaryota; kingdom Viridiplantae; phylum Streptophyta; class Magnoliopsida; order Santalales; family Viscaceae; genus Viscum; species Viscum album. Next base: position 1,304,571,838 of record OY728157.1, read on the forward strand.
TAGTATTATTTTGTTTTTTGGTTTTTTTTGGGTTTTTAGGTGTTTTATGGTTTTTAGAGTTTTTATGGGTTTTTTGGTTTATTATGTTTTTATGAGTTTTTAGGATTTTAATGTTTTTTTATTTTTTTTAATGTTTTACATGCTTTAACAGGTTTTTGCAGTTTTTATTGTTTTTAGTGTTTTTATGTGTGTGTATGTTTATTTAAGGTTTTTTGGGGTTTTATAATATTTATGGTATTTATGTATTTTTAGGTTGTTCAGGGTTTTTAATCTTCATAGTTTTTATTTGTTTTAGGGTTTTTTAGGTTTTCTTGTTATTCATTGGGTTTTTTCTAGTTGTTAGGGATTTTATGTTTTTCTTGATTTTTATTGATTTTTATGATTTTTAATGTTTTATGGTTTTTAGAGATTTTTAGGGTTTTAATGATTTTTATGATTTTTTGTTTTTTATAGTTTTTTTGGGTTTTTAGAGGGTTTTTTGTGTTTCTTATGGTTTGTAATGATTTTTATAATTTTTAATGTTTTTAGGGGTTTAGAGGGTTTTTATATTTTTTAGTTTTTTTAGTGTTTTTTTGCATTCTTAAGATTTTTAAAGGTGTTTTAGGGGTTTTTTATTTTTTGATTTGTTGGAGTTTTTTGGGTTTTTAATGTTTTTTTATGTTATTAGGTGTTTTAAGTGTTTTTAGGTATTTAAGGGTTTCTTAGGGGTGCTCAGGGTTTTCTGGGTTTCTATACATTTCTCAGGGTTTTAGGTATTTTTAGGACTTTTATGATATTAGGGTTTTTTGGAATGAGGGTTTCATAAATTTTTGGGATTTTAGGGTTCTATTGGGTTTTCTAGGTTTTAGGGTGTTTTTTGTATTTTATGTTTTTAAGGGTTTTTATAGTTTTTCAACGATTTCATAGGTTTAATGGGTTTTTATAGTTTTCATTGGTTTTATGGTTTTGTGGGTGTTTAGATGTTTTTCAGGTTTTTAGGGGTTTTTTGGGTTATATTGGTGTTTATGGTCCCTTTTTTATAAATTTTTATATTTTACGGGTTTTAAGGGTTTTTTAGGTTTTCTTATGGATTTTAGGGTGTTTAGGGGTTTTTTATTTTTTAGGAATTTTATAGACTTTTAAGATTTTTCTTATTTTTAAGGGTTTTTATATAATTTTGGTTTTTTAGGGTTTTTTAGGGTTTTTTGGGGTTTTAGGGTTTTTAGCATCTTTATGGATTTTTGGTTTTTATGTGTTTGTATATTTTTGTTGTTTTCATAGGGGTTTTCAGGGTTTTTAGTATTTTTACATTTTTTGTGATTTTGATGGATTTAATATGATTTTTATGGGGTTTTAGGGGTTTTATGGATTTTTAGTGTTTTATTAATGTCATAATGGGTTTTTTTGTTTTTTGTGGATTTTGTGTTGTATTGTATGGGTTTAAAGGTTTTTAGAATTTTTTATAAAAATGTTTGGGTTTAAAGTGTTTTTAATGTTTTAGGGGGTTTTTATAGATTTTATCGTTTTTTGTGTTTTCTATGGTTTTTAGATCTTTTTACTATTTTTATAGTTTTGAGTACATTGTAAGGATATTTTTTACGGTTTCAGGGTATTAGGTATTTTTACCTTTTCAATGATTTTGTTGGATTTTTTTTTGGATTTTTAGGGTTTTTAGGGTTTATAGAGATTTTATGTTCTAAAGGGTTATTTTAGACTTTTAAGGGGGTTTATGGGTTTTGTGTTTTTAGGATTCTTATGTATTTTATGTGTTTTTAGGTTTTATTTGGGGTTTTCAAGATTGATATATTTTTTGACATTTTTAACAACTATTATGGTGTTTTTAGGTTTTATTTGGGGTTTTCAAGATTGTTATATTTTTTGTCATTTTTAAGAACTATTATGGTGTTTTTAGGATTTTTATGGATTTTAGGTATTTTAGAGAATTTGAGTGGCATTAGGGATTTTTTGGACTTTAAGAGGTTTTATGTTATTTTTGGGCTTTTTGTGTTTTTTAGGATTTTGTCAGTTTTTAGGGTTTTTATGATATTTTTAGTTTTTAAACATTTTTAGGTGTTGATTTTTTTTAGAGTTTTTACTTAAATTTTTTGGTTTTTATGGGTTTTTAATGTTTTTAGGGGTTATTATGGTTTTTTGTATTTTTTTGGGGTTTTTGGGTAATAGAATTTTTTAGGTTTTGTGGGTATTTATGTTTTCTTTGGTTTTCAAGGTTTTTTAGGTGTTTTCAAGAATTTAGGTTTTTTTTTATATTTTTTATGGAATTTATTAATTTTTATAGTTTTTAGAATTTGTATGGATTTCCTGGTGTTTTAGGTTTTTCTTGAGTTTCATGGGTTTTTTTGTTATTATGGGAATTTTTTCCAATTTGTTATTGTTTTATCGTTTTTTATATTTTTTTATTGCTTTTTGGGAGTTTAAGGGTTATTAGTGATTTTTGTGTTTTTAGGGCTTTATGGATTTTTAATGCTTTTTAGAGGTTTCTGGGTTTTATGGAGATTTAGAGTTTTTTGTGGGGTTTTATGGTTTTTATAATGTTTTAGGTTTTTTAGGTATTTTATGTGTTTGTAGGTTTTTATGGTTTTCTTATGGTGTTTTAGGGTTTTCAGGGGTTTTTATGCTTTTAAGGATTTTTTATGGATTTTTCTACTTTTATTGTTTTTTGGATTTTTATGGATTTTGAGGGTTTTTAGTGTTTTCAAGGTTATTGAGGGGGTTATGGTATTTATGGTCTTTAGGGCTTTTAGTATTTTGGGTTTATTGGGTTTTATGTGTTTTTATGTTTTTAGGGTTTTCATAGGGGTTTTAGGGGTTTTAGGGTTATTTACTTATTTATGTATTTTTATGGATTTTCAATTAAATTCTATGTTTTTAGGGGTTTTTATGGTTGTTTAACATTCTTAGGGGTTAAAATGATTTTTAGTGTTCTGGCTGTGTTTTCAGTGTTTTTATTCCCATTTATGGTTCTTTATGTTTTTGTTGGGTTTTGGTGGGTTTTTAGGGGGGTTTTGTGTTTTTAGGGCCTTTTATGGGTTTTCAAGGTTTTTAAATTGATTTAGTTTTTTTATTTGTTTAATATTTTTACATTTTATGTTTTTCTTAGGGGCTTTCATGGTTTTTAGGGTTGTTATGAATTTAGGTGGTTTTAAGGCTACTTTAAGATTTTATAGGTTTTTAAGGTTTTTTTGGGATTTTTTTGTTGGTTTTTATGGGTTTTTTAGATTTTTTTTGGATTTTTAGGGTTTTTATGGTTATTATTGTTTTTTGGGTTTTTAGCATTTTTAGGATTTTATGGGTTTTAATTGTTTTTTGGATTTTACGGTTTTCTTAGGATTTTAGGGATTTTAGAATTTCTGGGGATTTTAAGGGCTTATTTATGATTTTTATGGTGTTTTAGGGTTTTTTTTTGCCATTTGGGGGGTTTATAATTATTTTTAAGGCTTTTTGGGGGTTTTGGGTTTTTTAAGTTCTTTGAGGTTTTAAGGTTTTTTAGAGTTTTTTAATGTTTTAGGAGTTTTTTTGTGTTTTTATTGGTTTTTGGGTTTTTGTGGGTTAATTAATTTTTATGGATTTTAGAGGATTCTATGGTTTGTATGGTGTTTATTATTTTTACCATTTTTTTGTTTTTTAATTATTTATGTGTTCATAGGTTTTTAATGCCTTTGTAGTGTTTTTTTGGGGTTTAGGGGTTTTTACTTTTTAGGTAATTTTTTATGGCGTTTTTATAATTTTTATAGTTGTTAGCATTTTTTGGGATTTTAAGGGGATTAAGGGTTTTTTAGGGTTTTAAGTATTTTTTGGGGGGTTTAGGGTTTTTTTGAGTTATTTAGGGGTGTAATGGGTTTTTAGAGTTTTTAAATGGTTTTTTGGTATGAAGGGTTTTTAGAGGTTTTTGTAGTTTTAGTGTTTTTTTAGTTTTAGGGTTTTCAAGGTTTATTGGGGGGATTATTATTCTTAGGCATCTATGGTATTTTTGATATTTTTATGTTTTTTACTGCTTTTATAGTTTTTTGGTATTTTATGGGATTGAAGTGTTTTTAAATTTTTTATGTTTTCTTTGGATTTTTAGTATTTTTAGGGTTTTAATGTTTTAGGAATTTTTGTTATTTTTTTGGATTTTTAAGGTTCTCTATAGATTTTGGGGATTTTTGGGTCTTTTATGGTTTAACGATTTTTTAAGGGTTTTTAGAAATTTTAGGTTTTTAGGGGTATTATGTTGTTTATTTTTTTAATGCTTTATTAGGGTTTTCAGTGTTTTTTGGGTTTTATGATTTTTGGGTTTTTAACGATTTTAAGGATTTTGTAGTTTTTAGGATTTTCGGTATTTTTAAGAGTTTAAGGGGTTTTTTAGTTTTTGGGTTTTTAGTGTTTTTTTGAGTTTTTATGGTTTTAATAATTTTTATAGGTTTTAACATTTTTAGGGATTTAATAGATTTTTAGTGTTTTCGATAAATTTTTAGGGTTTTATAGGATTATAGGGTTTTTAAAATTTTTAGGGGGTTTATGGTTTTTAGTGGTTTTTAGGGTTTTCAGGGACTCTTTAGTGGTTTTAGTGTTTTTAGGTTTTTAGGGGTTTTATGTGGTTTCAGATTTTTATGGTTTTAAAAGGTTTTTTCAGGGTTTCAGGGTTTGTTACATTTTAAGGGATTTTATTGATTTTTTAGGATTCTTATTATTTTTAGGATTTTTTATGTTTTTTTCATTTTTTAGGTTTTAAGTGTTTTTACTATGTTAGGTTTATAATTTTTTCTCGAAGTTTTCAATGCATTTAGGTTTATTTATATTTTTACAGATTTTTATGGTTTTTAGGTTTTATGATTTTTAATGTTTTTACTGTATTTTGTTGTGTTTTTAGGGGTTTTAAGGTTGATTATTGTATTCTAATGTTTTTATGGGATTAATTTTATTGTATTTTTAGTAGTATTTAGGGTTTTAAGTGTTTTCATTTTTTTTACGTTTTTCGGGGTTTTATATTTTTTCGGGTTCTTATGGTATTTAGGGTTTCTTAGAATTTTTTTAGCATTTTTAGGTTTTTAGGGTGTTAATGTTTTTAATAAATTTATACAGTTTTCATCGCGATTTCAAGGTTTTTATGTTTTTTGGGATTCTGTGGATTTTTAGGATATTTTTAGTTTCTATGATTTTTAGTTTCTAGAAATTTTAGGTATTTTGAGGGTTTTATGGTTTTCATGATTTTTTGGGGTTTAATGGTTATTTTGAGTTTTTAGGGTTTTTATCGGTTTTTAATGTTTTTAGGGTTTTAATGGGTATTTATATTTTTCAGTGGTTCTAATGGTTTTTATGGATTTAAGGGTTTTTAATGTTATTAGGGGTTTTTAGGTATTTAGGGGTTTTAGGATTTTAGGGTACTTTTTGGGGTCTTTTGGGTTTTTATAAAAAAAAATTAAGCATTTTAAGCGTTTTTAAGATTTTACGTTTTTCATTGGGTTTTACAGGACTTTTTTGGTTTTTAGTTTTTTAGGGATGGGGCGGGGGGTTTATTGTTTTTTTGGTTTTAAGGATTTTTGAGGGTTCGATTAAATTTTCATGTTTTTTTGGTGTTTTATCGTATTTTATTTTGTTTTTTAGTTTTATTGATATTTTTTGTTTTGAAGGATATCTAGAGTTTTCTAAAAAAATTAGGGTTTTAAATGTTTTTTTAGAGTTTTTAGTTGTGTTTAAGGTTTTATTTGATATTAGTGGTTTTAATGATTTAAGGGATTTTAGGGTTTTTAGAGGATTTTGAGTTTTTAGAGTCTTTATGGTTTTTTGGGTGTTTTAAGTGTTTTAGGGTTTCAATGACTTATAAATAGTTTTTATGGTTTTTAGGGTTTTTACATTTTAAGGTTTTTTTATGAAATTTATGGTTTTTAGGGATTTTGAGGGTTTTATGGATTTTTTGTGTTTTTAGTGTTCAGGGTTTCTATTTTTTAGGGGTTTTAAGTGTTTTTAGGGTTAGATTATTTCCTCAGGGATCTTTATGTTTTTGTGGTTTTTAATTTGTAATGAATTTTTGGGGATTTTGTAATATTTTTATGGTTTTAAGGTATTTAGGGATTTTAAGGGGTTTTATAGATTTTTAGGGATATTAGTGTTTTTTTTGTATTTAGGAGGTTTATGTTTTTTTTAGGTTTTTATGTCTTTCTTAGAGGTTTTCATCATTTTAATTGTTTTTATTTTTTTGGTATTTTTGGGTATTTTTTATGATATTTAGTGTTTTTATGGGTTTTATGGATTTTGTGGGTATTTATGGTTTTTTATGGTTTTCTATGGTTTTAGGTGTTTTATGAGTTTTTAGGGGTTTTATGGTTTCGTATAAATTTTTATCATTTTGAAGAGTTTAAATTTTTTTAGAGTTTTTAGTGATTTTTAGTTTTTATATTTGTTTTTGGGTTTTATGTTTTTTAGGGTTTTAATGGTTTTCCATGGTTTTATAGGTTTTAGAATTTTTAGGCACTTTTGAGTGTTTTAAGGAGTTTAGCTGTTTTTAGGTTTTTAGGGGTTTTATGTGTTTTTTGGTTTTCAAATTTTTCTTTGGTTTTTTCATGGTTTTAGGGTTTTTATCGTTTTTAGGGACTATTAGGTATTATTTATGATATTTAGGTTTTAGGGTTTTTTTTAATTTTTAGGGTATTTAATATTATTTAGGGTTTAAGGGTTTTTATCGTTTTTAGTAAATTTTATGTTGTTTTTATTAGTTTTTTGGATTTTTAGAGTTTTTAATGTTTTTAGTGGTTTAAAGGGTTTTTTGTGTTTTTATAGGTTTTTAGTGTTTTTATGGATTTGGGAATTTTTATTTTTTTGGTGTATTTATGGTGTTTATGGTTTTTAGGGGTTTTAGGGCTTTAGAATTTTGAGTATTTCATGGGTTTATATATTCATAGGGTTTTTAGGTATTGTTATGGGTTTTTAGGGTCTTCAATTATTTTGGGGGGATGTATAAGTTTTTTTTAGGATTTATTTGGTTATTAGGGATTTTTGGTATTTTTAGGGTTTATTTGGTTTTTTTAGGTTTTAGTGTTTTTTAATTTTTTTAGGTTTATTTTGTTTTTATAGTTTTTATCATTTTATGCGTTTAAAGAGGTTTTGGAGTATTTCACTGGTCTTTAGGTTTTTATGAGGTTATTATGGTTTTTAGGGGGTTTATGGTTTTTAGGGGTTTTAGGGTTCTAATTGATTATTTTGTTTTTAGGTGTATAAAGTATTTTTTAGGTTTTAATTATTTTCTTTTATTTTTTCAAGCTTATTATGGTTCTTTCATTTTTATTGATTTTTATGGATTTTTAGGCTTTATATTATTTTTAGGCTTTTAGGGATTTATATGGTTTTTTGGGTTTTAGGTTATTTTTTTGAGTTTTAGCGGTTATAAATTTTTTTACAGTTTTTTAACAACTTTAGGGGTTTAAATAGTTTTTTATGTTTTTAGTGGATTTTGGGGTTTTATATATTTTTATGGGTTTTGAGAGGTTTAAATGTTTTTAGGGGTTTTTAGGGATTTTGGGGTTTTAGTGATTTTTTGATGTTTAGGGTTTTTTACAATTTTAGGCTTTCAGGTGTTTTAACTATTTTTAGATTTTTAAATATATCATAAGGGGTTTCAGATTTATTGAGTTTTTAATTTTTTTAGTTATTTTTAGTGATTTTTTAGGATTTTTATCATTTTATATGGTTTTAGGGATTTTTAGAATTTTTAAGTTTTTTGGGGTTTGGGGGTTTTTATGTTTTCTTTTTTGGTTTTTAGTTATTTTGAGTTTATTTGGAGGTTTTAATGTTTTTTTGAGTTATTTTTTTATGTTTTTATGGATTGAATAGTTTTTTAGACTTTTTAGTAGGGTATTAGGTGTTTTATATTTTGTTAGTGTTTTAATTTATTATGGGGTTTACAGTTTTTCGGGTTATTAGTGTCTTTTAGTGTTTTTAGGGGTTTTCGCATTTCTTCAATTTTTAGAGGTTTCAACTATATTTATGTTTTTATGGTTTTCTTATGCGTTTTCTGGGATTTTAGGGTTTTTTATGATTTTAGGTATTTTTTAATATTTTTATGGTGTTTAGGGGTTTTAGGGGCATAGATGGTTTTTTTTTCATTTTTTGGGTTTTTACAGGTATTTGTGTGTTTTTTGGTTTTCAAGGGGTTTAATTGTTTTTATGCTTTTAAGGATTTGTTAATTGTTTTTTAGGGTTTAATTTTATTATAATTTTTTACGTATTTTAAAGGATTTTGTTTGATTTGTATGGTTTTTATAGATTTTAAATTTTTTAGGGGTTTTATAGTTATAAGGATTTGGGGGGGGGGGGTAGGGGATTTATAGTTTTTATCATTTTAACATTTTTTTATAATTTTTAAATTTTTGTTTGGTTGATAGGGATTTTATCGTTTTTAGTGGCTATTTAGATTTTTAGGGGTATATGGGTTTTTCGTATTTTTTGTTTTTATGGGTTTTTAGTGTTTTTGGGGACTTTTTTTTGGGTTTCTAGTGTTTTTTGGTTCTTAAGGGCTTTATGATTTTTAGGATTTAAATGTCTTCTAATGGGTTTACTATGTTATAAATAATTTTTGTGTTTATAGTAATTTTAGTGTTGTTTAAAATCATATGGTTTTTATTACTATGAGGGTTTTAGGGTTTTTAGGATTTTTAGCATATTTAGGTTTTTAGTAGTGGTTAGTTTTTTTTAAAGATTTCTCATATATTTTCATGGTGTTTAGGTTTTTTAACTTTTTTAGGGATTTTATTTATTTTTATAATTTTTATGGTCTTTATGGTTTTTGAGGTCTTGGATGGTTTTTTGGGATTTTGGGGGGTTTTAGGTGTTCAAGGGATTCTTATGGGTTTTTGGGGGTTTGTGGTATTTTTTAGGGTTGAAATGATTTTTTAGTTTTTTTAATTTATTTAGGGTTTTAAAGGGTTTGTAATATTTTAGTGGGTTTTCTGATTTTTATGGGTATTTAGTGTTTTGTAAGGTTTTATTGGGTTTTTGGGGTTTTTTGAGTTTTTTGGTCTTTTAGGATTTTTAGAGTGTTAGTAATTTTTTAGGGATTCTTATGGGTTTTAGATTTTTTTTATTTTATCATTTTTTATCTTGTTTTTGGTTTTTAGGGTTTTTTGATTTTTTGGGGTGTTTAATGTCTCTAGATTTTTTAAACAATTTCAAAGTTTTAAAATGTTTCTAGAGTTTTTATTTTATTTTTATGGTTTTTTTGGGTTTTTTGAGTTTTTAAATGTTTTTTGGGTTTTTTGGTATTTAGGGTTTTTAGGGTATATAAGGTTTTATGGTATTTTATGGTATTTAGTTTCTTAAAATTTTTAGGGTTTTTATTTATTTATTTTTTAAGGCATTCTGATGTGTTTTCATGGTTTTTAGGAATTTTATGTTTTTATAGTTTTTACGGATTTTTATGATTTTTCAGGGTTTTGGAAATTTTGATGGGTTTTAGTGATTTTAGGATTTTAGGGGTTTTATGGGTCATTAGGTTTTTATGGTTTTATTTGGGTTTATTTTGGTTTTTTTTGGTTTTTTTAATTTTAAGGGGTTTGAGGTATTTTTTAGTATTTTTATGGTTTTCATGGTTTTAGGGAATTTGATAGTTTTTAGGGTTTTATTGAGTTTTTTGGATTTCCATAGTTTTTGTTTTTTTTATGTTTTTTTAGTTTTTGAGGGGATTCATGTTTATTTATTGTTTTTTAATGTTTTTAGGCATTCAAAGGAGTTTTATAGTTTTTACTAGATTTTGTAGTTTTTCTGGGTTTTAGGGTTTTTATGATTTTTGTTGTTTTTAGGTTTTTAAGGGTTTTATGATTTTTTTAGGTATTCATTATTTCATTAGTTTATTGGGGTTTTTTGAATTTTTATGATTTTATGGTTTTCATTGTGTTTTTTGATTTTTAAGAGTTTTTTAGGTTTTAGGGGTTTTCAGTTCGTTTTTATAATTTTTATGGTTTTTATAGTTTTAATAGAATTTGACAGATTTTATGGGTTTTTATGTTTTTAGGGGTTTTATGGGTTTTTTATATTTTGGGATATTTTTTTTTTGCGTTTTATAGGGGTTTTATTGTCTTTATGGTTTTTAAGTGTATAGAGGGTTTTTATAGATTTTAGTGTTTTTATGGGTTTTTATTTTTTTTAGGGTTTTAAATTTTTTAGGGGTTTTTGGGTTTTTAGGGATTTTTGGTTTTTTGAAGAATTTTGAAGGGTTTTAGCCCTTATAGGATTTTATATTTTATGGGTTTTATGTGTTTTAGTATTTTTAGGTTTTTTGGGGTTTATAGTTTTTTGGGGGGATTTATCTATTTTGGTATTTTTAGGTATTTTTATGATTTTTATTGATTTTCAATGTTTTTCAAGATTTTGAGGGTTTTAGGTTTTTTTAGGGTTTTAGAAATTTTTAGGGTTTTAGTTTTTTTTATATTTATTTGGGGTTTATTTGTTTTTATGATTTATATGATTTTCATCGGGATTATTAGGTAATTAGGGATTTTAATGTTTTTGAGGATTTTTTGGGTTTTTTGGATTATTATGGTTGTTTACAGTTAATAGGGACTTTATGGTTTATTCAGGTTTTATGGGTTATTTTATGTATTAAATGTTTTTACAGTGTTTTATTATTTTTAGGGTTTTATAAATTTTGAGTGTTTTTATAGATTTTAGGGTTTTTTTTCAGTTTTTATGGTTTTCTGGGTTTTTAATGTTTTTTTTGAATTTTTTAATGATTTAATTGGTTTTTAGAGTTTTTAATGTTTTTATAGGTTTAAATAGTTTTTAGACTTTTTACTGTTTTTAGGGTTTTTATGCGACATTAGTATATTTTTTGGGCTTTAGACGTTTTCATTTTTATTTAAGGGTTTTAGGGTATTTAGAAAATTTTTGGGTTTTTAGTGTTTTGGGGTTTTATATGTTTAAATTGTTTTTAGGGTTTTATTGTTTTCTATGGATTTTCTAGGTATTTATATTTTTTTACATTTTTGTGGATTTTTAAGGATTTTAGGATTTTTAGGGTGCAACGGGTTTTTAGGGTTTTAGGTATTTTGAGGGTTTTTATTAGTTTTTAGGGGTTTTAATGATTTGACTGGTTTTTGAGTTTTAGGGTTCTTTTATTTTTTTAGTATTGTAATTTTTTAGAGTATTTTTACATTTTTATGGGTTTAAGGGGTTTTATTGTTTTATTGGTTTTTAGGTTTTTATTGATTTTTAGGGATTTTTAATTTTTATAGGGGTTTTAAGGGCTTTTAGTATTTTCTGGGATTTCGGGGTTTTTTGGGTTTTATAGGATTTTTAGTGTTTTGTTGGTTTTAAAGGGTTTTAAGAGTTCTTATATTTTTTATTTTTTCATAGGCCTTTTCATGGTTTTAAGGGTTTATTTCTTTTTTATATTTTTAGGGAATTTTTATTATTTTCATGGTTTTTTGGGTTTTTTGGGATTTTGAGGGGTGTAAGGGATTTTAGGGGTTTTAGAATTTTTTTTGAATTTAATGTTTTATTATGTGTTTTGATGGTTTTTAGACTTTTTTAACATTTTAGGGGTTTAAATAGTTTTCATATTATTTAGAGATTTTTAGGATTTTTTTGGGTTTTTAAGTGTATTATAAATTTTATAGGTTCTAGGGATTTTAGGATATTTTAGGGTTTTTTATGATTTTTAGTGTTTTTAGGATTTTAGGTCTTTAAAGTGTTTTTAGGGTTTTAACGTTTTCTTATGATTTTTCAATGTTTTGAGAGGTTTTTATGTTTTGGGGATTTTTAGGATTTTTATAGTTTTAAAGGTTTTTAGGGATTCGAAGGATTTTTAGGGTTTAGGGTTTTTAGGGTTCTCGACATTTTTTAGGTTTGTAGGTGATTTAATAGTTTTTTGGGTGTTATGTTTTTACTTGTGGTTTTCTGGGTTTTTATTGGGGTCTTACATATTTTGGTATTTTAAGGGCCTTTCTTTGTATTTTTATGGGTTTTTAGTGTTTTCGTGATTTTAAGTGTATTTAGACTTTCTTAGCGATATGAAACTTTTAAGGCTTTTTTGTTTTTAATTTTTAGGGTTTTTTCTGATTTTATAGAGTCTTTTAATGTTTATAAGTAAATAAAGGGTTTCTAGAGTTCTTATAGGTTATATATATTTTTTGGTTTTTTGGAATTTAATGTTTTAAGTCATTTTATCTGTTTTAAAATTTGTAAGATTTTTTTAGGGTTTTTAGCATTTTAGGTTTTTTAGGGTTTAAAATGGTTTTTGGGTTTTTGGGGTTTTATGGGGTTTCAAGGGTTTTAGGGGTTATAGTTTTTAAGGATTTTTATGGATTTTTTAAGAGGTTTATGCATTTTTTAGGGGTTTAGTGTTTTTTGAATTTGGAGGCCCACAAGGTTTTTTGGGGTTTTTTAAATTTTTAGGTATTTATGGGTTTTATGTGTTTTTAGGTTTTTAATGTTTTCAAGGGGTTATAATTGTTTTAGTGTTTCTATGGTTTTAATTAATTTTATGTCATTAATAATTTTAAGGGTCTTTATGGTTTTTTGTGATTTAAGGGGTTTTAGTGGTTTTAATGTTTTTTTATTTTTTAAGGTTTTCTTAGTTTTAGTGGTTATTTGAGTTTTTTAATATTTTTATTTGTTTATATATTTTTTAACTTTTTTCTGGGTTTACAGGGTTTTTAGATTTTTATTGGTTTTAGGGTTTTTATGTATTTTAGGGTTTTAAAGTTTTTTTTGATGTTTTTCGAGGTTTTATGGTTTTTATGAGTTTTAGGGTTTTTAGGGTACTTTGAGATTTTAGAAATATTTAGGTTTTTAGGGGTTTGAAGTTATTTTATGGTTTTATGGTTTTACTAGGTTTTTCGATGGGTTTTACCTTTTAAATGATTTTATGTTATTTATTGGGATTTATATTTTTTTTGGTTTTTATGGATTATGGTGGTTTTTTTGGTGTTTAGGATTTTTATTATATTTAGGGTTTTTTTACGTTTTTATGTTCATTAAGTGCATTTATGATTTTTAGATTTTCTGTGGGTGTTACGAATTTTAGGATTTTTTGGTCTTTTAGGTTTTTTATTGGTTTTTTGGGATTTATGGATTTTGAGTGCTTTAAGGCCTTTTAGGGGTTTATGACTTTTTAGGGTCTTATAAGTTTTTGGGTTTTAAGGGGTTTTATGGTTTTTTTGGGTAGTTATGGGGTTTCAGTGTTTTTTATTGTTTTTAGGGGTTTAAAGTGTATTTAGATTTTTGGTTGGCTTTTAGGGTTTTATGTGTTTATATTGATTTTAATGTTTTTATAGTGTATATGGATTTTAGGTTTTTTAGGGTTTTAAGGGTTCGTAGAATTTTTTATGTTTTTTGGGTATTTTTGCTGTTTTTATGTTTTTAATGTTTTATTATTGTTTTTCAGGTTTTGTGATTTTTTTCATTTAAGGATTTTTAGGGATTTTAAGGTAATTATGGTTTTTAGTTTTTAGGGATTTTTAGGATTTTTATGGTTTTTTTGGGTTGTAGGGTTTTAGGTTTTTTTGTGTTTTAGTGTTTTCTTATACTTTTTGGGTTTTATGGTTCTAGGTTTTTTATCATTTTTAGTGGTTTAATGTTTTTTTTATATTTTTTAGTGGTTTTTTCGGTTGTAGGAAGTTTTAGGTGTTTTTATGATTTTTAGGGATTTTATGGTGTTATGGGTTTTGTATATTTAGGGTCTTTTAGAATTTTTAGCATATTTTATGTTTTTAGGGGTTTCAATTTTTACGTTTTAATGTTTTCTATATTTTTGTAGATTTTTGAGTTTTTAATGATTTTATGGCCTTTCAGTGTTTTTATATATTTTGACTGTATTTAAGGTTATTAGGTTGTTTAGAGTCTTTAGGGTTTTTTGCAATTTTTGGGTTTTAAAGAATTTTTTAGTTTTTTTTGGGTTTTCTTATGAATTTTTAGGTTTTTTAGTGGTTTTTATGTTTTCAGGGATTTTTAGGGATACTTTTTGTTTTATATATTTTTGGGTTTTTTTCGGGATTTAAGGTGTTTTAGGGGTTTTGGGCTTTTAGGGTTTTTGGGATTTTACGGTATTTTTATTTTTTGAGGATTTTTAATGTTTTTAATTTTATTTGTGGTTTAAATTATTTTTAGAGTTTTTACTGGTTTTTATGGGTTTTATTATACTTTTTTGGTTTTTATTGTATTTAGGGGTTTTATGGTTATTTGGGGTTTTTATAATTTTTATTTCCTTCTAATGGTTTTTTCTTAGATATTTTAGCAATTTTTTGTTTTTTTGGTTTTTAAGGGTTTATTTGTTGTTTTCAAGGTTATTTTGGTTTTATAACTTTTTGTATGAATTTTAGGGATTAAAACAATATTTACAGTTATATGGCTTCTAGGGATTTTTATGGTTTTTAGAATTTTTAGGGTTTTTAGGGTTTTTAGTATTTTTTTTATCCATTTTAGGTTTTTAGTGGATTTATGTGTTTCTTGGTTTTAAAGGTTTTCTTAGGGTTTGTTAGTGTTTTTGGTTTTTTGTGGTATTTTTATGTATTTTTATGGAATTTTTAGGATGTTTATGGATTTTATGTTTTTTTTTTGGGATTTGAGGGGTTTTAGTGTTTTTAGTGTTTTTTAGTTTTTCTAGGGGTTTAGGGTTTTTTAGTTTTTGATTTTTTTAACATTTTTAGATTTTTAAAGGGTTTTTATAGTTTTTGTGGGTTTTGGTTTTTTATGGAGTTTTAAGGTCCTTTATGGTTTTTAGGGGTTTTTGTTGTTTTTAGCGTTTTTAGTGTTTTAGGGTTTTTTTTTTTTTTTTTGTCTATTTAAGGTTTTAAGGGGATTTATGTTTTTTAAAAGTGATTAGGATTTTATTAGGGTTTTTAGGTTTTAATATGATTCGTGGTATTTTATTCTTTTTTAGGATTTTCATGGTTTTTATGGATTTTGAGGGTAATTAAGGTTTTTTAGAGTTTTTATGTTTTTATGGTTTTTCTGGTGTATTTGTTTTTTTTTATTTTTAGGGGTTTTATGGTTTCATAGATTTTGTAATAGTTGGTGGATTTAAAGGGGTTTCTGAGTTTTTAGTGTTATTTTAGGGTTTTTATTGATTTTTAGGGTATTAATTTTTTAGGTGTTTTTTGGTTTTAAGGGGTTTTATGGATTTTAGTATTTTCATGATTTTTAGTGTGTTTTAGTATTTCTATCATTTTTTGGTTTTTTGGGGTTTTATGTGTCTATAGGTTTTTAATGTTTTCTTTGGGGTTTGGGGGGGTTTTAGTGTTTTTTATGTTTTTAGGATTTTTGGGGAATATTTAAGATTTTTATTGGATTTTAGGGTTTTAGATATTTTGAGGGGTTTTTGGGTTTTTTTGGATTTTTATGGTTTTTTGGTTTTTAGGTTTCAAATGTGTTTTATCATTTCTAGTGGTTTCAAGGGTTTCATGTTTTTTGGGTTTTCATGGTTTTATTTCAGTTTTAGAGGATTTTTATGTGTTTCTATGTTATTAGGGATTTTTACAGTTTGTTATTTTTAGGGTTTTTTGGGATTTTTAGGGTTTTTATGATTTTTAGGGGTTTTAGTAGTTTTTTGGGGTTTTAGGGGTTTAATTATTTTTTATTATTTTAAGGGTTTTTAGAGATTTTAAATAATTTAAGGTGTTCATATGTTTTTAGTGTTTTACTGGTTTTTTACGGTTTTATGAGTTTTTAGGGGTATTAAGGTCTTTAGTGGGTTTTATGGTATTTATGGGTTTTAGTGATTTTTAGGGCTTTTATTGTTTTAGATTTTTTAAATTTCTATGGGTTTTAATTTTTTTATGTTTTTAATATTTTCAAATGGTTTTAGGGGTTTTTAAATTTTTAGGGAATTTTGTGGTTTTAAGGATTTTTTTTGGTTTTTTGTGTTTTTAGAGATTTTGTGGGTTTTCATGATTTAATATGGTTTTTAGGATTTTAATGGTTCATATATTTGTTAGGTTTTTAGGGTGTTTAAGTGTTTAAAGGTTTTTATGATTTTACTAGGGGTTTTCATGGTTGTTACGGTTTTTTATTTCTAGGGTAATAGTGCTTTTTTAGGATTTTTATTGTTTTTTAGGATTTTGAGGGGCTTTAGTGTGTTTAATGTTTTTTGGGTTTGTATGTATTTTTAGAGCTTTTTGTATTGTTTTTAGAGTTTTAATGGATTTTTAGTTGTTTTTTTGGTTTTATGGGGCTTTAATAATTTTAATGGTTTTTAGGGGCCTTGTAGTTTTTTGGGTATTTATGGTTTTTTAGGTTTGAAGGGTTTTTTAGGTTTTTAGGGATTTAAAGTGTTTTTAGTTTTTTATTTTTTTCAGAGGATTCATTAGGGTTTATTTTATTTTTTATGTTTTTCAATATCATTATGGATTTTATTGATTGTAACGGTTTTTTAGGGATTTTAGGGTTTTTTATTTTTTTTCTTCAGGTTTTCATGGGTTTTAGGGTTTTAATTTATTTTTGAGTTTTTAGGGTTTTTATATTTAGCAGTTTTAGGGATTTAGTGTTTTTTAATATTTTTATAGGTATAAAGGGCTTTTAGTGTTTTATTGGTTCTTAAAGGTTTTTTGGGTTTTCATAGTATTTGATAGTTTTTAGTTGTATTATGGTTTTAAGGGTTTTTAGCGACTTTTAGGGATTTAAGATTTTTTGGGAATTTAGTGTCTTATGTGTTTTTAGATTTTTAATGTTTTTATGGGGTTTTAAGGTTTTTATTTTTTTTATGTTTTTTGGGATTTTATAGAGTTGACTTTTTTCAGGGATTTTGAGGGTTTTATGTTTTTTATGGGTTTTAGGGTTTTAACGTTTTTTCAGTTTTGATTGGTTTTATGTGTTTTTAGGTCTCTAAAGCGTTCTTATATTTTATGAGGGTTTTTAGGGTTTATTAAATTTTTAGGGATTTTTAGGGATTTTTAGGGATGTTTATGATTTTAAAGGGTTTTTCTGTTTTTTTGGGATTTTGATCATTTTAAGGGTTTTTAGTGATTTATGTTTTTTGGGATCTTATAGCATTTTAATTTTTTAAGGATTTTTAGAGTTTTTAATTGTTTTTGAAAGGGATTTAAGGGTTTTTATTTTTTTAGTTGGGTTTTGGAGTCTTTGTGTGGTGTTATGGTCTAATAATGTTTTTAGAGGTTTTTATTGTTTTTAATTTTTCAAGAGTTTATAGGGTTATTTAAGGAATTTTTCATTTTTAGGTTTATGGTTTGTAATTATTTTTGTTTTTAAAGTTTTTTATGTTTATAGATATTTTTTGGGTATTTTATTGGATTTTTATCGGGTATTATTGTTTTTTGAAATTTGGGGGAGGGGGTGGGGGTTAGGGTTATTTTATAGGGGTTTTAAGGTTTTCTTAGGGTATTTCATGGTTTTTTGGGGTTTTTAAAATTTTAGGTATCTTTAGTGATTTAATGTATTTTTATGGGTGTTGTATATTTTTTGGGATTTTTTGGTTGTTTTAGAGGGTTTTGGCATTTTAGTTATTTTTGTGACATTTTTCAGGGTTTAAAGGGTTTGTAGTGTTTTTTTTAATTTTTTTTGGTTTCAATGGGTTTTTAGGGTTTTTGGGGATTTTATGATTTTTATTGTAATTTTGGGATATTTATCAGTTTTTAGGGATTTTATAATTTTTTAGGTTTTTTGGGGGTTTTATGTGTTTTATGTTTTCTTAGGGTTCTCATGATTTTCAAGGTTCTTTATGTTTGTATGTATTTTCGGAAATTTTTATCATTTTTATTATTTTTTGGGGTTTTATGAATCTTGACGTTAATTAGGTTTCTTAAAGTTTTTAGGATTTTTTTCTTCTTAGTTTGTTTAGGGGTTTTAATTTATTTTATGTTTTTATTGTTTTCTTTGTGTTTTCTAGGTTTTTAGTGTTTTATATGATTTTATTTGTTTTTATAGGTATTTTTAAGGATTTTTATTAATTTTATGTTTTTTTGGATTTTTGGGGGTTTTTAGTGTTTTTAGGGTTCTTAATGTTTTTTTCATTTTTATGGGAATTTAGGCTTTATTTGATTTTTTAGGGTTATAAAGGTTCTTTAGAGTTTTTTAAAAATTTAGTGTTTAATAGTATTTTTAGTATTTTTAGTTTGTTTTTAGGGTTATATGTGTTTTTGTGTTTTTAAGGATTATAGGGTTATTTTAGTTTTATGGGTATTAATGTTTTTATAGTTTTTTATCATATTTAGGTTTTTAGGGGTTTTAAGTATTTTTACATTCTTATGGTTTTCTTATGTATTTTTAGGGGTCATTGGGGTTTTTACGTTTTTAGATATTATTATGGACTTTTTATGATTTTATGGTTTTTAGGGTTTTTTGGGATTCTGAGGGGTTTTATAGTGTTTAGGTTTTTATCGTTTTTAGGGTTTTTTCATTTTTTAGGGTTTTTAGGTGTGTATGGGTTTTCTATTTTTATGGTTTTTATTGGAATTTTTAGGATTTTTGGTTTTTTAAATATTTTTTGGTATTTATACAGAATTTTGAGGAATTTTTTGGAATTTTTTGGTTTTTAGGGTTTTTGAGGGTTGCGGGGGTTTATGGTATTTATGGTTTTTTGGGTTTTCAATTTTATTTTTATATTTTTTTAAGGGTTTGTGGTTTTTAGAGTTTTTGAACATATTTAATTTTTCAATGGGTTTTTAGTGTTTTTAGTGGGATGTAGGGCTTCAAAGGGGTTTTAGGGTTTTTCGTTTCAAAGATTTTCATTGTTTTAAGTGTTTCTAATGTTTTTAGAATTTTTTATGTTTTTAGGTGTTTTATGCGTTTTTAGGTTTTTATTGTTTTCTTTTGGTTTTTAAGGTTATTTGAGTTTTTTACATATTAGGAATTTTTAAGGAATTATGGATTTTAAATGTTTTTATGTGTTTTTAGGGTGTTTATGGGTTTTTAGGGGGTTTAGGGATTTTTAAGGAATTTTGGATTTTTATTTTTTTTCAGTATTTTATGGTTTTCTTAGGGCTATTAAATATTTGTAGAGTTTTTTTATTCTTTTAGAGAATTTTAGGGATTTTATGGATTTTTTTGGTCTCTAGGGGCTTTTAGGGTTTTGAGGGAGTTTAATGGTTTTTTCTATTTTTAGGATTTATATGGTTTTTGTGGTTTTTAGGTTTTTTTGATTATTTAATGTTTTTATGGATTTTATGAGTCTTCTGTGTATTTTTGTGAGTTTAAAGGGTTTATAGATTATTTTTGTTTTTTCAGGGTTTTAATGGTCTTTAGGATTTTTAAAGCATTCTTCGGGTTCTTATTGATTTTAGGATTTTTAGGGTTTAAAGTGGTTTTTAGGGTTTTTTTTATTTTTATGGGCTTAAAGTGTTTTTAGGTAGTTAATTTATTCTTATTTTTTTAGGGTTTTTGTTTTTTACCCTTTTTTGGATTTCATGTAATTTTATATTTAATTTTATGGATTTTTAGGGTGTTAGGGATTTTGATAGTTTTTAGGGGTTGCAACATTTTTCTGGGTTTTTAGGGGTATTAAGTGTTATTTTTTTAATGTTTTCATAGGATTCTTCAGTGTTTTAGTGTTTTTATGTTTTTATGAATTTTTAGGGCTTTTTATTTTTTATCATTTTTAGGATTTTATGGGTTTTAACAGTTTTTATGATTTTTATGGTATTTGGGGTTTTTTGTTTTAATTTTGTATTTTGGGTTTTTTCATGTTTTTTATTATTTTAATTTTTTTTAGAATTTTCTATAATTTATTTGGTATTATGGGGGTTTTATAGTTTCTAGTGTATTTTATGGTTTTTATGAAGTATTAGGGTATTTTAATGTTTTTAGGGGTTTTTTTTGTTTTAGGATTTTTTTAGATTTTCTTGAATTTTTTCTGGTTTTTTGGTTTTTTAATGGTTTTATGTGGTTTTAGTTTTTAAGGTATTCCAATAGGTTATTATGGTTTTTATGGATGTTTTGGGTGATTTTAATGATTTATTTGGTTTTTTACTATTTTTAAGGACTTTGAGGTATTTAATATTTTTTAGGGTTCTTTAGGGTCTTTTGGTTTATTGTTTTTTTTTGGGTTTTTGTGTTTTTAGGGGTTTTAAGGGCTAAAGGGTTTCTAGATTTTTTAATGTTTTTAAGGTTTTAATGGGGTTTAATTTTTTAGTGGTTTATGGTATTTATGATTTAAAGGTATTTTTAAGATTTTAAGGCAATTTTTTAGGTTTTTAGGGTTTTGTAGGTTTTTAAGGGTTTTATGTGTTTTTATTTTTTTGAATATTTTATTAAGGGATTTCATTTTTTAGGGTTTTTTACATTTTGAGGGATGTTTAGAAATTTTTATTCATTTAAATCGATTTTTAGTTTTTTTGGATTTTTAGGATTTTTAGGGTTTTCCGGGGTTTTAAGAGTTTTATGGTTTGGGGGTTTATGAATTTTTTTAGTTTTTTAGGGGGTTTTTGGGTTTTTTGAGGTTTTTAACGTTTTAGGGGTTCAAAGAGTTTTAGATATTTTGATTGTTCTATACTTGTATTATAGTTTTTGTGGGTTTTTATGTTTTTTTTTCATTTTAGTGTATATTTAGGGTTTTATTCTTTTTTTTAGTTTTTAAGGGTTTTATGTGTGGTTAGGTTTTTAAGATTTTCCTCTGGTCTTTATTGTTTTTTTGAGTATTTTTACATTTTTAGTTGTTTTTATGGATTTTTTTTTCTTTTTTTAGTTTTTTATGGTTGTTAGGGATTTTTAGTGTTTTTGTTATTATTGGGGTTTTCTTGTGTTTTATGTGTGGTTTAGGATATTAAAGGTTTTATGTGGTTTTAGATTTCTAATGTTTTTCTATGTTTTTTTCATGGTTTTAGGGGTACTTTTTTGGTGGGGGGTTTTAGATATTTTTACGATTTTTAAAGATTAATATGGTTTTTAGGGATTTATAGGGTTGTTAGGGTTTTTAGGGTTTTATGGGTTTTATGGTTTCTATGTGTTTTTAGGGGTTTTTTTAAATTGTTTGGGAATTTATTTTTTTGAGTTCATTATCTTTTTAAGGGATTTAAGGGGTTTTTCTACTTTTTTATAGTTTTATAGTATTTTTATAGCTTTTAAGGGTTTTTATGGTCTTCAGGTTTATTTTTATTTTTAGGGGGTTTAGGGGTCTTTTAGGTTTTTTAATGTTTTTATGTTATTTATTAGTTTCAAGTGTTTTTATATTTTTAAGGGTTATTTAGGGTTGTATAAGGTTTTTAGATTTATTTTATGGTTTTTGTTATTTAATGAAATTTGTAGGCGTTTTATTTTATTATATTTTTTATGAATTTTGATGTGTTTTGTAGTTTTTTTTGTTCTTATGATTATTTAGGTTGATTGGAATTTTTTTTCTTTTTTAAGCAGTTTTAAGTGTGTTTGGGTTTTTATGGTTTTTATAGGGTTCTCTGGGTTATTAGGATTTTTTATGTTATTAGGTATTTTGATTAAATTGATAATATTTTTATGGGTTTTTTGGGTATTTAAGGTTTCTAGGGTTTTTAAGAGTTTTTAACATTTTTAGGGGTTTAAAGGGTTTTTGATTTTTTAACTGATTTTCTTGGGTTTTAAGAGTTTTTAGTATTTGAAAAAGGTTTTATGGAAATTTATGTTTTTATGGGTTTGGGGGGTTTTAGTGTTTTTACCATTTTTATTCTTTTAGGGATTTTAAGGATTTTAATGTTTTTAGGGTTTTTTTTGTGTTTTATGTTTTTATAGATTTTAAGGGATTTTAAGGGTTTTAATGATTAAAATATTTTAGGCGTTTTAACCGTTTTTAGGCTCTTAAGGCTTTCTTAGGGGTTTTTCATGTTTCTTGGGGTTTATTCATTTTTTTGTTTTTTAAGCATTTTAATATTTTTGTGGGGTTTCAGGGTTTTTTGGGATTTTAAAGGGGTGTAGGGTTATTTAGTGATTTTAGGGATTTTAGGGTTTTTTTGAAATTTTTATGTTTTTAGGGGTTTTAATTGTTTTTAGATTTTTAAGGTTATCATAGTGGTTTTTGGGGTTTTATGTTTTTGTGATTTTCATTATTTTTAGGGGTTTTATTTGATTATTATGGTTTTTAGGGTTTTTAGATTTTTTAGGGATATGGGGGGTGGGGGGAGGTTTGGGGTTTTTATGATTTTTTGAGTTTTTAGTATATTTTTAGTATTTTACGGTTTTCATGATTTTTAGATTTTTTAACACTTTTAGAGGCTTAAATGGGTTTTTTATATTTTAGGGATTTTTAGTGTTTTATGTTTTTTATATATTTAGCGGTTTTGATGATTTCTAGAGTTTTTTAGGGGTTTAGCATAATTTTTTTCTACGTGGTTTTCAGTGTTTTTAGGTTTTAGGGTTTTCAAGGGGATTTTCAGTACTTTTATTGTTTTTTACGTATTTAGTGGGTTTGAGGGTATTATGGGTTTTTATGGTTTTTACAGGTTTCATTGTCTTTTTGGATTTTATGGGGTTTGTTGAGTTTTTTGGCCTTTTATTATTTTTTTATAGATTCTAATTTTTTTCAGATTTTAAATGATATTTAGTGTTTTTAGTGGGGTTTTTGCATTTTTAGGTATTTTTAGGGTTTTATAGGTTTTAATGGTTTTTTTTCTTTTTAAGGTCTTTTAGGGTTTTGAGAATTTTTTAGGCTTTTAGTGCTAGGAAGGATCGAGGCCAGGCTATTCCTGACACCCCCTAAAATTTATTGGGTTTTTAAGGTTTTAGGTTCTTTTGGGAATTTAAGGGTTTTAGTGTTTCCAAGGCTTTTTAGTGGTTTTTGTGTTTTTAGGTTTTCTAATGATTTTATGTGTTTTTATGGTTTTGTTTGTTGTTATTTGGGTTTTAAGGGTTTTTATGATTGTATATATTTTTAGGGATTCTATTGGATTTTTTTTCTGTTTTTATGGTTATTATGGATTTTGGGTGGTTTTATGATTTTTTAGGTTTTTAGTGTTTTTATGGTTTTTAGAGTTTTTAATATCATAGGGGTTTTATGGTTTGGTAGTGTTTTATTAAATTTTGAGGGGTTTAAAAAGTATTTATAGTTTTTAGTGGGTTTTATGGTTATTATGGGGTTTTACTCTATTTTAAGGTTTTAGGAATATTACAGTTTATTGGGGTTTTAGGGTATTTTAGTTTTTATTAGCATTTTTATACTTTTTTAGGTTTTCTTGTTGTTTTAATTGACTTTAGGTTTTTAATATCTTCTTAATATTTTTAGGGTTTTTGTGTATTTTTAAATATTTTAGTATTCATATGGGGTTTTTAGTATTTTTAGGGATTCTGTGGGGTTTAATGGTTTTTATTCTTTTTTTGGGAATTTTAAGG
Source organism: Viscum album (assembly GCA_963277665.1). Classification (NCBI taxonomy): domain Eukaryota; kingdom Viridiplantae; phylum Streptophyta; class Magnoliopsida; order Santalales; family Viscaceae; genus Viscum; species Viscum album. Next base: position 1,304,595,049 of record OY728157.1, read on the forward strand.
TTTTTCTTTGAGTTTTTAAGGGTTTTTTAAAGTTTTTTTTTACATTTTATGGGTTTAATAGGATTCATTGTTTTTATTGGTCAAATAGGTTTTATGCATTTTTATGGTTTTTTAAGGTTTATAATGTTTATATAGTTTTTAGGGGTTTTTGTGTTTTATGGTCTGTTTAGGGTTTTTAGGGGTTTAGTGTTTTTTATGTATTATGGGTTTTAAGTGTTTAAGGAAATTAATGTTTTTTAGTGTTTTTAGGATTTTAGGTTTCTTTACATTTTTAGGGATTTTAAGGGATTTTTATAGTGCTTTGTAGTTTTTAAGGATTTTTCACGATTTTAGTTTTTATGGTTTTTTGGTACTTTTTGGGTTTTTAGAAATTTTTAGTATTTTAGGGGTATAAAGTGTTTTTTGGGTTTTAATAATTCTTAGGGATTTTCATTTTTTTATCTATTTTTATGTTTTTATGGGTTTTTAGGGTCTTTATAGGATTTTTATGGTTTAAACAGTTTTTTGGATATTTTGAGGGGTTTTGGGGGTTTTGGGAATTTTATTGTTTTTTGGGGTTTTAGGGGTTTTTATAAATTTTAAGGGTTTTTAGAAATTTTCGAGTTTTTAATTTTTTTAGAGTTTTAAAGTGTTTCTGTAGTTTTTAGTCGGTATTTTGTGATTTTATGGGGTTTAAAGGTTTTTAAGGGTTTTAGGGAATTTATCGTTTTTAAGGTTTTCCTGGTTTTAGGGTTTTTAGGGTTTTTGTGTTTTTTGGTTTTTGGGGTTTTAAATGTTTTTACATTTTTATGGTTTTCTTTGTGGTTTTTAATGTTTTTGGTTTTTTCAAATTATTAAGGATTTTTAGATCTTTGTTATTATTTTAATGGTTTTTAAGGCTTTTATGGTTTTTAGTGTTGTTAGGGGGTGTAGGGTTTTTATTATTTTTTGGGGTTTTTAGTGTTTCTGATTTTTTAATGTTTTTATGGTTTCTTATAATTTTTTTGTTTTTTAGGGATTTAATGGTTTTTTATATTTTTAGCGAGTTTTAGGATTTTTATGGGGTTGTTGGGGTTTTACTAGTTTTAGGGATTTTTATGGTTTAAGGGGTATAGGGGTTTTGGGTCTTTTAGTATTTTTTTGGTTTTATTATTTTATCCAATTTAGGGGTTTTATGAGTTTTTTAGATTTTTAAGGTTCTCTTATGGCTTTTCTTGGTTTTAGGGGGTTTTACATTTTTATGGATTTTTTTTAATTTTTTCATATTTCTATGGGGTTTTAGGGTTTTTAGAAATTTTGTGGGTTTTAAGGGTTTTTAGGGTTTTTAGTAGTTTTAGAATATTTAGGTTTTTAAGGGATTTTATTTTTTTGAGGTTTTACAGATTCCTTATGGTGTATCAGGGTTTTTTTAGTTTTTTATGTTATAAGTTATTTTTAGGGATTATTTATATTTTTTATAATTTTTTATTTTTTTTATGAATTTTTATGAGGTTAGGGTTTTTAAGGTTTTATTGGTTTTATGGTTTTTATGTTTTTAGGGGCTTTTCCAGTTTTTAGGGGTTTTATGGGTTTTTATAGTTTTCCATGATTATTGGAGTTTTAATAGTTCTTAGATATTTTAGTGGGTTGTAGTATTTTTATGGAGTTTTGGGGGGGTTTTATAGTTTTTAGGGGTTTTTATTGTTTTTAGGGTTATTTCAATTGTTAGGGATTTTAAGGATTTTAGAATTATTTAGGTTTTTTGGGGTTTATAAGTGGAATTTAGTTTTTAAGTCTTTATTATGTGTTTTCAAGGGTTTTTAGGGTTTTTTACATTTTTATGGATTCTAGTGTTTTTTTAGTTTTTTGGGTATTTTGATTTTGATGTTTTTATGGTTTTAGGGATTTTTATGTGTTTTTTGAGTTCTTTAGGGAATTAAAGGTGTTTTATAATTTTATTACATTTTTAGGGTTTTAAAGGGTTTTTAGAATATTTAGTGGGGTTCTACTACTTTCATGGGTTTTATGGATTTTTATGGTTTATTGTGGTGTAATGGTTTTTAGTGTTTTTAGAGTTCCTAACAATTGAAGGTCTTTTAGGGGTTTAAAATGTTTTCACATTTTTATGGATTTCATACCATTTTCAGGTTGTTTATTATTTTTATGCATTTATGTATTTTTGGGGCTTTTATGATTTTTTTCATTTTTAGGTATTTTAATGGTTTTTAGTTTTCTAATGGGATTATGGTTTTAAATTGTTGTATTACCTTTTAGGATTATTTACTTTTATATATTAATGTTTAGTTATGGGTTTTCATATTTTTATGGTTTGCTACATTTTAGGCGTTCTTTCGGGTTTTTTTACATTTGTATGGTTTTAGGGGTGTCAAGATTTTATGGGATTTCAAGAATTGTTAGGGGTTCTATGGTTTTTATGGTTTCTGGATTTTAGGGTTGGTTTTCTTTTTTTGGGTTTTAATATTTTTTAGATTTGTTATCCTTTTTAGGGGTTTAAAGGGTATTTTATAATTTTCAGTGATTTATGGGGTTTTTATGAGTTTTTATATTTTTAAGGTATTTCGGGGTTTTATGTTATTTAGTAATTTTAGTGTATTTAGGATTTTTAGGGTTTTTAGAATTTTGTTATGTTTTTGTGGGTTTTATGGGTTTTTAGGTTTTTAATTTTCTTCTTAGGGTTTTTAGATTTTTTATGGTTTTTTTATGTTTTATCAATTTTATTAATTTTCTATGGTTTTTTATAGATTCTAAGGATTTTGTAGTTTTTAGGTATTTTTTGTTTATTATTAATATTTTTTGGTTTTCATGTTTATTTTTAATTTTTCAGTGTCCTTATGGTTTTTAGATTTTTTAAAACCTTTTTAGAGATTTAAAGGGTTTTTAGAGTTCTTAATTGTTTTTTAGTTTCTTTATTTGTTTTTATAAATATGTAATGTTATTACGGTTGTCTGGTTTTTAAGGGGTTTAAGGTCTTTTAGGGTTTCATTATGGGTTTTTTCATTTTTTTGATTTATTATGGGGTTTAATGGTTTTTAGGTGTTTATGGATTTTTAGGGTTTTTTGTGTTTTAGGGGCTTTCATGTTTTTAGGAATTGATAGGTACTATTAGGATTTTTATGTTATTTAGGTATTTCATGATTATTAGTGTTTTTAGATTTTTCTATGATTATAAGTTTTTTCTTTTTTTTAGGGGTTTATTTCAGTTTTTAGGGGTTTTAATGATTTTTTTTGTGTTTTTTGAGTTTTTCAATGTTTTTAGTGGTTTAATGTACTTTTCATTTTTTAGTTGTTTGGAGAGATATTATCATTTTTAGGTGTTTTTATGGTTTTTAGTTTTTTATGGTTTTTAGGAGTATTAGGATTTTTGGGTCTCTTAGGGTAATTTAGGGTTTTTAGATTTTTTTTGTGTTTAATGCACTTTCAGTTTCAAAATTTCCTTTGGGGTTTTTAGGGTTTTTTGGGATTTAACTATTTAAGGGATGTTTTTGGATTTTTAATATTTTTTTGGGTTTTTCATATTTTTATAAATTTTTAATGTTTTATGGGGTTTTAGTATTTTGATGGTTTTATGTGTTTTTATGGTTTTGTTAAGGTTTTAATTGTTTTTTGTCCTTTATGATTTTCTTGTTGTTTTAATGGTTATAGTGTTTTTTAATTTTTACGTATTTAGAGTTTTTTAGGAATTTAATGGATTTTAGGTCTCTTAGGGATATTGATAGGTTTTAGGGTTTTATTGTATTCTGGGGTTTTAGGGTTTTTATGCATTTATTCGGTTTTTCGGAGTTTTTTGAGTTTTTTGGTGGGTTAATGGTTTTAGAGGCTATTTTTTCATTTTTAAGGGTTTAAAATGTTTTAGGGTATTTATTGGTTTATTATGGGTTTTAGAGGGTTTTAGAATTTTTAGGGGTTTTATAATGTTTTAAGTTTTTATGGGTTTTAAGTATTTGTAGGTTGTTAAGGTTTTTTAGGGTTTCATAGTGTTATATGGGTTTTTTTACATTTTGAGGTATTTTATGTGATTTTAGGGATGTTTAGGGGTTTTATGGGTTTTAACGAAATTGAGTGGTTTAAGGGGATTTTATGGTTTTATTATTTTTTAGGGTTTTAGTTGTTTTAGGTTTTTAGGGTTTTAAGTATTTATTTTTGTTTTTAAGGGTTTTAGGGTTTTCGTGTTTTAGTGTTTTTTGGGGGTTTTTTGGGATTTTTATGCGTTTTATGGATTTTTAGGGTTTTTAGGGTTTTCTGTTTTTTTGGGTTTTAGGGATTTTTTTGGTTTATGGGTTTTTAAAGTGTTCTAACATTTTTAAGGGTTTGAATGGTTTTTGAGTTTATAGTTATTTTTTTGGTTTCAATGGATTTTTAGTTTTTTATGTGTTTTATAGTGTGTTATGAGTTTTAGGGGTTTTAGGGGTTGTTATGATTTTTAGGGTGTTTTTCTTCACTAGATATTTTTTAGTTTTTAAAATAATTTTACGGTTTTAGGGTTTTTAGCTATATTGATGGGTTTTAGGTTTATTTAGTTCTTATATGGTTTTAATGTTTTTTTGTTTTTAGAGGGTTTTGAGTTTTTTAGTGTTTTAATTATTTTTTATACATTCATAATTTTTAATGGATTAAATTGTTTTTAGAGTTTTTAAATGTTTTATGGTATTCTAGGTCTTTTTGAAAATTTTAGGGGTTTTATGGTTTTTCGGTGTTTTTGGGGTTTTAGGGACTTTTAGGGTTTTTTTTTGGAATTTTGATGCTTTTTAGAGATTTAGGGTTTTTAGAGTTCTTATGGATTTTAGTTTTTATGGGTTTTCAGGGTTTTTCATTTTTTTTGATTTTAATGTTTTCTAATGGGGTTTTGGGTATTTTGGGGTTTTACATTTTTATGCATTTTAGTGTATTTTTTAGGATTTTTATGTTATTTAGGGTTTTAGGTATTTTGATGGTTTTTATGGTTTTGAGGGTTTTGAGGGGTTTTATGGTTTTCTGGGTTTTTAGGAGTTTTTTAGTTTTTAGGGGTTTTATGGTTTTTTAATATTTTTTAATTTTTTTAGGGGCTTAATGGATTTTCATAGTTTTCAATGGGTTCCTAGGTTTTCAATGGGTTTTAGGGATGTTTATGGTTTTAAGGGGTCATATGTTTTTAGGATTTTTAGGGGTTTTAGGTTTTTTAGTATTTGTACGTTTATCATTTTTTATGTTTTTAGGGGTTTGAAATGTTTTTATATTTTAATGGGTTTTTATGTTTATTATGGTTATTTATAGTTATTTATGTTTTTTATGATTTTTTTTATTTTGTATGGATTTTTTGTGATTTTTGAGGTTTTTTATTGTTTTTAGGGTTTTTTTGGGATTTTGAGGTCTTGTAGGTTTTTTTAAAAATTTTATGTCTATAGGGGTTTTATGTGTTTTTAGGTTTTTATGGTTTTCTTAAGGGTTTCTAGGGGTTTTTTGAATTTTTATGTTTTTAGAGATTTTTATGGATTTTAATTGTTTTCTAGTTTTTATTGTTTTTATGATTTTTATGTATTTTATGGGTTTTCAGGGTATTTAATTTTTTATGGTTTTTCTGGTTTTAGGGTTTTTTTGAGTTTTATAGTATTTTATGATTTTTAGAGTTTTTAGCATTTTTAGGCGTCTGATGGTTTTTAGATGTTTTGTGATTTTTTAAGCTTTTATAGTTATTTTTGGTGTTTTTGGTTTTTTGGGCGGTGGGTTATGGTTTTTAGAGGTTTTTAATGTTTAAATGGACTTTTTGAGTTTTAGTGTTTTCAGTGTTTTTTATCTTTTTAGGTGTTTTATGTATTTTTTTGTTTTTTTATGGTTTTCATTGATTTTTCCAATGGTTCATGCTTTTTTATATTTTTTAGGATTTTTAAGAACTTTTAATGTTTTTTTTGTTTTTACTATTTTTAAGAATTTTGAGGGGTTTTATATTTTTTGTGGGGTATTAGAGGTTCTAGTGATTTTATCATGTTGAAATTTTTTTGTATTTTTATGTATTTTTAGGTTTTTATGTTTTTATTAGTTTTTGTTGGGGTCTTTTAACTTTTAAGATATTTTTCAGTATTTTAATGATTTTTAGGGTTTTTATGGAATTTTTAGGTTTTTTATGGGTTTTATAATTTTTTGGTTTTTCTGGTTTTTAGGGATTTTTTTTAGTTTTTTAAGTGATTTACGGGTTTTTAGATTTTGTTTAAATTTTTTAAGGGTTTAAATAGTTTTTTAAATTTTTGTGGTTTTAGGGTTGTCTACGAGTTTTTTGGGTCATTCATTTTTTTAGTGGTTTTGATAGTTTTTATAGTTTTTGGGGGGGTTTTAGCATATTCTATGTCTTTAGTGGTTTTATATATTTTATGGTTTTAATTTTTTATTTGGTGTTTTTAGGGATTTCAAGTTTTTTTTACTTTGTGTTGTTTTTTTGGATATTTAAGGTTTTTTATGGGTTTTTTTGTTTTTAAGTATTTTTATGGGTTTTTTGGTTTTTTTTTTGTTTTTTGTTTTGTATGATTTTTATTTTTATTTGGTTTTTAATTAATTTTTTAATTTTTTATAGCTATTAATGTTTTTGGATTTTTTAACATTTTATGGTTTTTAAAGGGTAAATAGATTTTTTGGGGGTATTTTAGGGTTTTTAGGGTTTTGAGGGTCCTTTTATGTTTTTAGGGGGCTTTATGGATTTTTGGGTGTTTTAGGGGTTTTCAGGTCTTTTTGGGCTTTTGGTGGTTTTTAGGTTCTATAGGGGTTTTAAGTTTCTTTAGGTTCTAAAGGACTTCATATGTTTTTCATGGTTTTTAGGTTTTGTTTGTTTTTTGGGATTTTTAGGGTTTTTAGGTTTTTTGGGTTTTTTTGGGTTTTTAGGGATTTTGAGGGTATTAGGTTTTTTAACATTTTTAGTTTTTAGGATGTTTTTTGTATTTTTATGTTTTATGGTTTTGTTAGGGGTTTTCAGGATTTTTACGTTTTTTTAGTTTTTTAGAAAATTATAAGGCTTCTTTTGGATTTTTTGGGGGTTTTTGAGTTTTTTGAGTTTGTTATGGTTTTTAAGGTTTTTTAGTTTTTCGTAAAACTTTTAGGGGTTTAAAGGGTTTTACGAATTTTAATTGATTTTTTGGTTCTTCTGGGTCTTTAGGGTTTTTATGGTTTTAGTATTTTTAGGGGTTTTAGGGGTTTTTATTGATTTTTAGGTTTTTTAGGTTTTTTAGAGTTCTTAGAATTTGTTGTGGTTTTAAATGACTTAAGGATTTTCAGGGGGTTTTAGGGTTTTTAGGGGTTTTAGGTATTTCTAGGTAATTTTTCTATTTCTATGGGATTATCGGGTTTTGGGGGTTTTTAGTAGTTTTATGTCTTTTAGGTATTTTTTTGCTTTTTAGGTGTTTTCAGTGGTTTTAGGTTTTTATGGATTTATTATGGTTTTCAAGGTGTTTATGGTTTTTATTTTTATAGTGAATTTTAGTAGTTTTTAGGATTTTTATGGGGTTTTAGGGTTTTTATGTATTTTGAAGGTTTTATGGGGTTTTGGTTTGTTTTTTTATGGTTTTTAGAATGTTAGGAGTTCTTTGATTTTGTATGGTTTTTAAGGGTTTCTAGAGTTTTTAAACATTTTTGGGGGTTTAATGGTTTTAATATTTTTACTAGTTTTTAGGGTTTCAATGGGTTTTTAATGTTTTTAAGGATTTTAGGGGTTTTATGGTTTTAAGGGCTTTTTGGTTTTCATGGTCTTTTATGGTTTCAATGGTTTTTAGAGCTTTTTTAGTTTTTAAAAAATTTAATGTGATTTTATGTTTTAAATTTTTGATTAGGGTTTATTAGGGTCATTCAGGGTTTTAATGGGTTTTCACACTTATATATATATATATAGCTATATTTTTTAATTTTTATGGTTTTTTGCGATTTTATTGATTTTGAAGGATTTAGGGATTTTATGGTTTTTAGGGGATTTAATGTTTTTAGATTTTTAGTGAAATTATGTGTTTTTATGAGTATTAAGGGTTTTCATTTTTTTCAAGAGTTTTGGGTTTTTAGTTAATTCTAGTTATTTTTGGAAATTTATGGATTTAAGGGTTTTTTACGATTTTGCTTTTTTCAAGGGTTTTAGTGTTTTCTTTTTTTCGGTTTTTTATATTTTCATAATATTATTATGGTTTTACATGGGTTTTTAATGTTTTCCGAATAATTTTATAGTTTTTAATGATTTTATGGATTTTATGGTTTTGAGCGGTTTAAGAGCTTTTTTGGTTTGGGGGTTTTTAGCGCTTTAGTGTTTTTCAGTTATTAATGTGTTTTAAGTGTTTTTATATTTTAAATGATTTCTTCAGGGTTAATAGGAATTTAATGTTTTTTTTTTACATTTTTAGTGATTCTTATGTCCTTTTTAACATTTTTATGGGTTTTTAGGGTTTTTAGGGATTTTGAGGGGTTTTAGAGTTTTTATGGTCATTTAGGTTTTTGGGGGTTCAGGGTTTTATTTTTATTTTAGTTGTGGTTCTTTGGTTTTTTATTTATTTTCCCATTTTTATGGTTTTGAATAGTTTTTCGAGGTTATGTTTTTTTGGGTTTTTATGGTTTGAAGTGTATTTTTAAGGTTTTTAGTGGTCAATATGGTTTGGGGGTTTTTTGTGTTTTTTGGGTTGTTTTAGGGTCTTTTAAGGTTTTTAGGGTTCTAAGTTTTTTTAAGATTTTTAGGTTTGTTAATGTTTTTCATGGTCTTTAGGATATTTTATATTTTCAGTTTTATGTAATGTTTTTAGGATTTATATGGGTTTTTAGGGTTTTTATGGATTTTGAGGGTTATAGGGGTTTTTACGGATTTTTGGGATTTTTTTAGGTTTTTAGCATTTTTTAGGTTTTTTAGAGTTTTAGGTGTTTTTATTGGTTTTGAGGTTTTTTTGTGTTTTTTAGGGTTTTAGGATTTTTAAGTTCATAGGGAATTTAAGGTATTTTTTAGGTTTTTAGTGTTTTTGGGGATTTTGAGGTTTTTAGTGTTTTAAGGGTTTTTATGGTTCTTTTTTGGGGTTTTAGGTTTTTTTTTATTTTTCTGTGTTTATATTTTTTTCTAGTTTTTAACATTTTTAGAGTTTTAATGGGTCTTCACAGTTTTTAGTGGGGTTCTAGGGTTAATATGGGTTTTTAGGTTTTTTATGGTTTTTAGGGGTTTTATGGTTTCAATGATTTTGTGGGTTTTAGGGTGTTTATCATTTTTTTTCGGGTTTTAGGAGTTTTAAGAGTTTTTAGGTTTTATATGTTTTCTTAAGGATTTTCAGGGATTTTTTTCATTTAAAGTTAGTTTTAGGGAATTTTGGGAATTTTATGTTTTTTTGGGAATTTGAGGGATTTGGGATGTTTTAAGGTTTTTAGGGTTTTTAAAAATGATAATGTTTTTAGAGGTTTCACATGTTTATTTTGGTTTTTTAAGGTTTACTTTGGGTTTTTCAGTGTTGTTTGGATTATTCTATTTTTTGGTATTTTTAGGGCTTCTTTGAATTCGTAGTGTTCTTTAAGGGTTTTATTGATTTGGATGGTTTTTATGGTTCTTATTTTTATGAGGTTTTTTTGGTGTTTTATGTTTTAAGGGTTTTTAATGTTTTTATGTATTTTTTTAAAAAAAATTCAGGTTTAAAGTGTTTTTAAGGTTTTTAGTGGTTTTTAGTATTTCTATAGTTTTTTAGGGGTTTTTAAGTTTTTAATTGTTTTTATTGTTTTTAGGTGATTTTTGGTTTTTTAGGTATTTAGGGGTATTAAGTGTTTTTAGGTTTTCATGTCTTCCTTAAGGTATTTATGTCTTTTTATGGGTTTTATTTTTTTGTGATTTTTAAGGATTTTTAGGGTTTTTATGTGTTTTATGGGTATTTATCATTTTTAGGTACTTTAGGGGAACTAATTGTTTTTTATTTTCTATGGTTTTCTTATGTATTTTCGGGGTTTTTAGTGTTTTTTATGTTTTATGTATTTTAGGGATATTTTATATTCATATTGTTTTTAGGGTATTTAGGGATTTTAAGGGGGTTTTGTGAGTTTTTAGGGTTTTATGGGTTTTAGAGTTTTTATGGTTTTTTGGGTTTTAGAGTTATTTTAATTTTTTAGGGGTTTTAAATTTTTTAGTGTTTTTAATGTTTTTAGGGGTTTTATATGATTTTAGATTAGGTAATGGGTTTTTTGGGATTTTTATGTTTTTAGGTGTTTTTATGGTTTTTAAGGATTCTTAGGGGTTTTAGGGTTCTTTAGGGTCTTTAAGAGTTTTACCATTTTTAGGTTTTTTAGGAATTTTAAGTGATTAAATGTTTTAAGGTTTTCTAAGGGGTTTGATAGTTTTTAGGGTTTCTAATGATTTCATGGATTTTTTTTCTTCTTTTGGATTTTTATGATTTTTGGGTTTTTAGGGATTATGAGGGTTTTTAGGGTTTTTTAGGGTCTTAAGGTTTTTAGCATTTTTAGGTTTTTTATGTGTTTTAAGTATTTTTAGGTTTTTATGGTCTATATAGGTTTTTCCTGGGTTTTTAGGATCTTTTATCTTTTTAATAAATTTTATATTTTTTATGATTTTTATTATATTTAGGGTTTTGTTATTTTCATGGGTTTTATTGGATTTGTAATGTTTTTTAGGGCTTTAACATTTTTAAGGTTTTAGAGAATTTAAGTGTTCTTAATTGTTTATGGTTTTCTTAGATTTTTTCAATTTTTAGGTTGTTTTAGGTTTTTTGTGATTTTTATGGATTGTTTTTGATTTTTTGGGTTTTAGGTTTATTATAGATTTTTGGTGTTTTTTTGGTTTTTTTGGTATTTTTGGGATTTAGGGTTTTTTTATTTTTTTAGGAATTTAAGGGTTTTTAGATATATTTACATTTTTATGGGATTAAAAGGTTTTAACACGTTTTAGTGTGTTTTTAGAGGTTTTAGGAGTTTTAAGGGTTTTAGGGGTGTTTAGGTTTTTATGGATTTAGTGGTTTTTTGGGTTTTTTGGGGTTTAAGGTTTTTTGGGTCTTTTCGCATTTTTATGGTTTTTAGAATTTTTAGGTTTTTATTGGTTTTAAGTGTTTTCGGTTTTAATGGGTTTCTTAGGGTTTTTAGATTTTTATGTTTTAAAAGAATTTTAGGGATTTTTATGATTTTTATAGTTTATTAGTGTTTTGGGATTTATGTTGTTAGATATTTTGTGGGTTTTTTTGGTCGCTATTGTTTTTTGTGTTTTTAGAGATTTTTTTTAGGTTTTATGGTTTTTAAGTTTTTAATTTTTTTTTCATTTTTAGTTGTTTAAAGGGTTGTTATAATTTTTATTTTTTTAGGGTTTTTATGGGTTCTAATTTTTGGTGGACTATAATATTTTTAGTGGTTTTGGGGTCTTTATTTTTTTTAGGGTTTTAGATTTTTGATGTTTTTATAGGTTCAATGTTTTTTTTGTTTTATGGTGTTTTGGTTATTAGATTTTTTTTTGATTTTTTTATGTATTGTTAGATATTTTTCAGATTTTTATGGTTTTTTTATGTTTTTAGGGATTTTGAGGGGTTTATAAGTTTTCTGGGTTTTTATGGTTTTAGGGGTTTTAGGGAATTTTTTGATTTTTTAGGTTTTTAAGGTTATTTAGAGGGTTTTAATCATTTCAAAGGGTTTAAATGGTTTTTAGAGTTTTTAGGGTTTTTCATGATTTTTAGGTATTTTTATGGGTTTTATCAGTTTTTAGGCCTTTTAGGGTTTTTAAATATTTTAAGGGTTTAAAGGGTTTTTATAGTTTTTAGTGGTTTTAGGGGTTATAAAGGGTTTTTTGGAGTATTTTATGTTTTTGGGGTTTTATGGTTTTTTTGTTTTTAGTGGTTTTATGGTCATTTAGGGGTTTAGGGATTTTGATGGTTTTTAGGGTTTAGGGTTTTTTATTTTTTTAGGGTGTTTAGTATTTTTAGGTTTTTAGGATTTTTGATTTTTGGGGTTTAAAGGTTTTCATATGTGTTTTTTGGATTTTTCTGTTTTTCTATGTTTTTAGTTATTTTTAGGATTTTTAGGTTTTTTCTGTTTTGAAGTTTTTTTAGGTATTTTTATGGTTTTATTATTTTTAGGGTTTTGACATGTTTATGGGGGTTTTGGGGTTTTTAAGGTATTTTTAGTTTTTAGGGTTTTATGGGGTTTTAAAGTTTTTTTACATTTTTTGGGGTTTAAAGGGTCTTCAGAGTTGTCAATGGTTTTCTCAGTTTTCTATGGGTCTGATTTTTTTTATGGTTTTTAGGGGTTATATGGTTTTTATGGTTTTTAGGATTTTGTGTTTTTTAGTATTTTCATCAATTTTGGATTTTAGATGTTTTAAATACTTTTAGGGTTTTATGGTTTTCTTAGGGGTTTTTTGGTTATTTGTGGTTTTTTACATTTTTAGGTTTTTACATTTTTAGGAATTTTAGAACTTTATTTTAATTTTCATTTTTTATGATTTTTCCTGATTTTGAGGCATTTTAGGGTTTTGGGTGTATTTTAGGGGTTTTAAAATTTGTGTACGGCTCTTAGGGGTTTTAATAATTTTTATGGTTTTAGGGGGTTTAATGGGTTATTTTTTTTGGTTTTTTGTTTTTTCGGGTCTTTTTGAGTTTCCTAGGGCTTTAGGGTTTTTAGAATTTCTTAACCTTTTTAGGCGTCTAAAGGGTGTTTTGGCTTTCTCTAATTTTTAGGGTTTTATGGGACTTTATATTTTTTAGTGTATAGGGTGTTTTAAGGTTTTTAGTGTTTTTCTTGTTTTTTGGGGTCTTTTAAAATATTTTTTTGGATTTTTTGTGTTTTTTGGTTTTTTGGGGGGTTTTAAGTTTTTTTATTTTTAATGTTTTCTTAGTGTTTTTCTATATTTTTAGTGTTTTTATGTTTTTAGGTATTTTATAGGAATTTTGGTATTTTTTCATTGTAAGGGTTTTTATGGATTTTGTGGGTTTTTTGGTTTTTATGGTTTTTGGGTTTTTATGGTTTTTAGCCTTTTTTTAGATTTATAGGGGTTTTTCATGTATTTAGTTTATTATGGTTTTCTTTGGGGATTTAAAGGTTTTTAATATTTATAATTTTTAGGAATTATTTGGATAATTTTAGGATTTTTTAGGATTTTATTAGGTTTTAAGGAAAGGAAGATGCGAGGGTCAGGCTATTCCCGACACCCCCAAATTTATTAGAAAGAAAAAAAGAGACACAACAGACAAGGGAGGGGATGGGTCAAACGACCCACACCCAAAAACCCGTAACAGACACACACCCAAGTACCGTAAAAAAAGAAAAATCAAAAGTACACAAAAAGAAGAAAAACCAAAGCATCACCGACAGCATCTCCCAGACAATCATCAACAAACAGTAAATCAAACCCATCACCTTCAGCAGCTCCCACCCACGCAGAAACCAGCATCCAGGATCACAAGCATTCAACATCACAGAACCACCAGCATCCAAAGTCACAGAAGCAGCAACATCAAAATCACAGCCATCACCATCATTTAGCAGCTCACCACTAATCAGCAACCAGTAACGAATCTCACAAAAACCAGAATCCAGCACCTTCCCACCAAAACAAGCTGCCACCAACAGCACACAACCATCATAACCGAAATCAAAAAAACCACCATTCACCAAAGCTCACATCCATATTGCAGCCATAATTCATTTTTAGAAAAGCCAGCACCCAGCACCTCCCAACTAAGTGAGTCAATCGCAGGCACTACATAACTTACACACCAAGTGAAGACATCAACCAATACCTCAAAACAGAACAAATAACTAGCACCAATACAATATCGACACAATCCGTGAAGCAGCCACCATAGCCCGATAGAGATCCCAGAACACATCACTTATCCAGACCAGCAACAAGATCATAACACAAAAAAGAATCCCAGAAACGGACCTGCCTCCGCGCTGAGGTATGAAGTGAGAAATCATCACCATCGCCTAATAGCCCGAGCCAAACCAGAGTAGAAACTCCTCAAACAGCATCAAGGATTGGCAATGTCCCACTACAAAACTTCAAGAAGAACCTAGGCCTAGCCACTCCATGCCACCACTTGGAAGAACAAGCCGTTGAAGAAGCTGAGAACCACAAAGAGCTTGGTTTATAAAGAATTTTAAGGGCTTTTAGGGTATTTATAGTTTTTAGTTTTTTTGGTATTCAGGGAGTTTTTCAGATTTTTAATGTTATTAAGGTTTTTCGAGTTTTTTAACATTTTTAAGTGTTTAAAGGGTTTTTATAGTTTTTCAGTGGTTTTTATGGTTTTATGGGATTTTAGGGTTTTAATGGTTTTTAGAAGTTTTGATGGATTTAGAGTTTTTAGGGGTTTTATAATTTATTATTTTTAGTGGTTTTAAGTTCTTTTCTAAGATTAATCATTTCATTGGGATTTTTAGGCAATTCAAACTTTTTTTTTTATTTTTATATATTTTTGGTGATTTTAGGGTTTTTATTCTTTTTTTGGGTCTTTAGTGGTTTTTAGGGTTTTGTTGTTTTATGGGTATTATGATTTTTAGAGTTTTTAACAATTTAATGTTTTTGAACTGTTTCTAGAGTTTATAGTTGGTTTTAGGGTTTTTATGGATTTTTAGGATTCTTTGAAATTTTTGGGATTTTTATGGTTATTAAGGGTTTTTATGACTTTTAGGGTTTTAGGGGTTTTACCATTTTTTTTTGTTTTTGTAGGTATTTAATATGTTTTATGTTTCTATAGTTTCCTCAGGTTTTCCGTGTTTTTAGGGGTTTATAAGCTTTTTTGGGATTTTTTAAGATTTTTTTTTTGTTTTTAACGTATTTAGAGATTTTGAGGGTTTAGGGTTTTTTAGGGTTTCAGGGTTTTTTTGGGGGTTTTAGAGTTTTTTAGGTTTTTTAAGAGTGATTAATTGCTTTTATGTTTTTATGGTTTTTAGGGTGTGTTTATGGATTTGGGGATTTTTATGGTTTTATATATTTTTATGTATTCTTTTTAATTTTAATGGTTTTTTTGGGTTTTTTTTGTATTTTTAGGGATTTATAGGGTTTTTTGGGTTTTGAGGGGTTTTTTTGTTTTTTTTTGTTTTTAAGGATTGTTTTGGTTTTTTTACAGTTTTCTGGGTCAGATTATCCATCCCAGTACAACAACCAACTAAATATAATATTCTTGTTCTTATTCTTCTTCTATCCGACTAGCTTCTTCAAGAAAAAACTATACCGAAACTTCATCTTTTTAGAATTATGGATATTATCTCTCCTCTTTCATGACCAATGAAAGTACCCCAATAAATAAAGTGTTCTCATCCTTTAATAGACACTTCACAAATGTTTAAGTGGTATTCTGAAAAGGCTTCTTCTATAACCAATTTTTTGGAATCATCAATATTTTATAAGGCCCATATTTTTCTAAGACTTATTCAACTACCCTTAAAATATAGATCATTTTTTTACTTCATCAACCCTCCTTGAAATTTGGATATTCTATTGAATTCAAATCCCTATAATTTTTATAAGAAATCCTCAATATGATTCTGATTTTTTATTCTGATTTTCCCATTGTGATTCTCCATTATGATTGTCATGAACCTAGCTAGGTCACCATTCGACCCGGCGCATGACCCAGTCCATGACATGGACTAAACAGCATTCCCAAAACCCACTGGTTGGAAACTAGTGTTGGGCATTAAAATTAAATAGTTGGGAATAATTTTTCCCATAAACAAATGACATTTAAATCAACAAATGTAAAGAAAATTAAACAAATACAACACTAGTGATGGGAATAAAAATAAAACTGGGTGGCTAAACATACATCCAAGTGACCTCATGAATTACCACCAAACACAAAATCTTTATCGCTACATGAGCAATCCCTCACTAGAGGATCCTAAAACTGAAATGTAAAGTAAGTTTGAGCACCGATTTGCACAGTAGGAATGTCAATATACCACAATGACTTATGCCCTTCAATTTTTTAATAAATCCAAAACATTCTAGTTTGAAAAAAAGGATATAATAATATAATGTTTTCAATTATTTTCATAATCAAGTAAAAAGTTTTCATTTTCAAGTAAATCATTTATCTCCCACTACATTTTTAAAAAATGTTTCAAGCATGTATTAACATTTCAAAATGAAAGGAAACTAATTTATATTTAAATATGATTTTTACAAATAAGACATCAAATATGAAACAAGTGAAATGGAAATAACAACACAAGAACCATGGGAAATTCCTAAGATACTAGTGTTAGTTGGGGTTTTAGGATCCTTGTACCTCAGTGAAACATTTTATAGGAACCACAATGATCTACATTCTCATGCACGATCCACTAGTATGGAACACACCCATAACCTAGTGGTCTCCAATCATCTAAAAGTTTTAGTTTGTGTTATAGCGTCAATCCTTCTAGAAGAAATCAGGACAATCCACTTACATATCATCTAGCATACTAGTCCTAGTCCACCCACATAGATACACGGGTTTCCAATTGTGGTCCAATTCAAGTGGTGGTGAGTTATTTTATTAAGAAAACTTTTATGTACTTATAATTTTCTTTACATAAAAACACATCCAACCTCTCACCACCAATCTGCCTCCATGAGAGCATCCCCACTTTTTCTATCACACAAAAATGAACAAGCCTCTTTACTAGGAACATATCAAAAATCTCACATTCAACACACACATCAATTTTTTAACAAGTGGGAATGCCCCAAAAGATGTTTTTTTCTTTTTTATAAACCATTAGTAAGGTTCCAAATAAGATTAATTACATACAAGGAACAATTTTTATAACTTACCAGCCAAAAGGCCAAACTCCATTAGAAATATTAATTACCAATTCAATACCATTTATAAAATTAATTTTCATGAAAAATCACTTAATACCAATGGGCTTTAGAATTACATTTCAGTTTCCAAAAAAAGGAATAATCTTTTCAAGAAACCACAAACATATTTAATATCATGTGTATATAGAATAATTAAAAATCATATTTTTAAAACAAACAATCAATTATGGAATTTAAATTAAAGGAATATGCATAGGGGACCTACTCAAGCATTCTGCGATTTTTCGTCGCCCACTCGAACCGACCTTTAGTGCATATCAACACATTCATTTACACATATATATACAATCCCCTATCAGCATTTCACATATTCCCTGCAACATGAAGGAATATAGAAAACAAGGACATATATATATGTGTGTGTGTGTGCCTTACCCTATGCATGTACATGTAGGAACCCTCGTCACCTGTAGCCCAAAACCATCACAGAAAGGTCCAATGCCCTACAAATATTATTTAATAAAACAATTAAACACATAAAACATATTTAAAACATATCAAAATAACGCATCAAGGGTTTTCACCAATAACACACTCAATTTCATATAGAAAAATTCACATTAAATCCAAACGTATAGAAAATTGATAATAAATCCTACTTTTTATCTTTTAATAGAATTTACAATACATATTGAGAAATTCACAACAAGGCACACACACACAAATACCCCCATTTCCATACTCAAACCCACTTTTTAAAACATATTCACACCATAACAACATAGAAACATGTTTTACAAACTTTATAAGATTAAAAAACACTTAAAGTTTTCTAAAACAACTCCAATCGGTATTACAAGACTTTGAACACAAAATCCCACCCAAAATACTCTTCTAAGGACAATCACACACAACTTACATGTAAAAATAGAATTTTCAGCCCTTGTAAAACATAATGAACCAAAATCACAGTTTATAAAAAAGTGATAAACTACTCCAAACATATTTTTCACAAAAAGAATCAAACTCATATTTTATAAACAGGTTACTAGAAATTAAATCATATCAAACATCAATTAAAAAAAATCATATCATGAAAAATAATTAAATAACAAACTAAATTTATTAAAACCCCACATTAATTCATCAAACAATAACTACATTTGGAAACACCTACCTCAGGGTAGGAAAACTCATTTTTTTCAGGGTGAAACCAGAACTGTGTGCTAATCACACTGCAAGGAATCACAATTTGACCCTAGAAGCAATATATCGAAACAAAGTCATCAAAATCAAACCAAACACCCTATAAAAACATATCCAAAAATATTACAACAAAAGAAATTACCCTACCAAAGATAATTGCACTAGCAGAGAAGGTATGAAAAGCTAATGGAGCATGGGGGAGAGATTTTGGGGTTGGGTCACACTTGAAAATCTAATAGGAAGAAGGGGTGGTGCGGGTCAGTGTGAGTTGGACTGGAAGGGGTGCCTAGGGGGGTTGTTGTTTAGTGCTGCCGGAGGGAAGAAGGAGGGGCGCTGGCTAGGGTTATGTGAGGGAAGGGTGCAGCGCAAAATAGGGGTAAGGGAGGGGACCTACATGATGGAGGAAAGAGAGGGGTAAGAAGAATTGTGGAAAAAGAAATAAAAAATAAAAATAATGATAAAATAAAACCTAAAAAAACACTCAACTAATTTAAAATAATAAAAATAATATTAATAAATAATAATACAAATAATATTTGTATTAATAATGTTAAAACTTTTGTTACCATAACATAAATAATATAATAATAATAATCTAATTAAAATATAAACACAAATAATAATAATAATATCAATGATGATGATCATAACATGTTAATAATTTTATAATTATGACTCTAATTTAATGTTTATAGCCTAATTAAAAATTAAACTAAAATAATAAAAATGAAAATAAAAATAATACCATTATTATTATTATTATTAAAACTCTTAAATAATTTTATCTTACTCATTTAGTTTTGCATTCATTTTAATTGTTCATTTGGAAAATTAATTAACTGGCCATGCACCAGGAAAGCTGCATAGTGGTCTTGCAAAGCCTCATGGCTTCGGCCATGCCTTAAGCGTGCGTTGAACATTTACATGCCCAAACCCTCCCTTAGTAGTAAAATCTCAACAAAAATCACTCGAGCTCATCCAACACCTCAGAAAAACATATTTAAAGTAGATAAAAAAATTATAAAATAAAAATAATTACAGACATTTTGGTGCTTTAATTCTCCCCACCATAACACTTTCTACCCATAGAATATTCCAAAATACTTGGTCAACCAATGATTACAATAAATACCATGATAAAACATTAAAAAAAACCTCAATCACCCAAATACTGAGCTTTCAAAACACCCATAACCTAAAAATATACATATCACAAAACTAGAATCACTATGATAAATAACCAATGGTAAGGAAAAAACCTCCCAACAAAACTACAACATGTAACACTCCAATTCATAACATAGGAATCGCTTGGGCACACTAGGGATCTCAAATAACACACATAATGTGACCCATTACTTAATCTAACCAATTACTATGGTCAGGATTGGGCAGAGAAGAAGCAAGGGATTGCCCTGCCCAGCACACTTTGAAGACAGGGTTTTCCACAAGTCCATTCTATGGTGGTCTCCCCAACATATTAGGATTCTTGTCAAGCATTGCTTCTCAAATCCAAAATGACTCACAAACCCAGACAAACCTCTAACACTTCATTGAACCTCCATGCTCCCTATATTTAACCAAACCAACACAGTAGAAGATGCTAGAGAGAACCATAGTGGGTCTCCCCACCATTTTAGTATTTTTCTGATACCACTCCACCCATATGGGAATTCCTAGTTTAATTTAGGCGATATAGACTGATCTCTTCATCATGAACCCACCATAACGGGCCGACCTACATTGAATATTCCTAGACTAGCCAATACTCTACCACATTAGAGGGTTTTTATAGTAGAACCACCTAAACTAGAGTCGAACCTGATAAACGTGTGTCCATCCCACAACACATGAGAATATCTGAAATGAGTAAAATCTCAATCCGTAACCAATCCACAAGAAGGTAGACTATTCAAGATTTTTCATTAATAGAGTTTACTCACTATATTTAGAAGAATATGGGTTCTTTTAACCTTGTTAGAGCCCAAGAGGAACTTCCATAAATTATGACCACAACAAGGAGACAAGGACTTAATGCCCCTCACAACAAAATTGAAGCCTTCATAAAAGATACTATAATAGGTAAATTTAATCCTTCCCCATCTCATCACATCAAACATATGTTAGAATACTCTCACCCCACATCATATGAATTTTTACTTTGCACAAGATTCGCCCCATGACCAATAGATGGGGCCCTGATGTCTGAAGCATCTACCACCTCATAGTCATAAGCTAGCCATCTCCGAATAAAACTTTCTCTTTGGGAAAATCAATGTATATAATTCTCCTCGTGTCCCGAGAGGCCACTTTGACAACATACCAACTACGAATTGTAATAAATGAATTAGAGTACCAAAATGACCACACTAGAGATAGGCGATTGGGTGGTCGGTTAGACATGCATCATGAACTAATGGAAGGATAACTCGAAGAATAGGTCCCTTCGATTTACCCTTCTCATCATATGAGTAACATTCACCTTCCACAATATGAACAAAACCAACAACTATTATAAGCCTTAAATTGATTTCTCCGCACTACCACTGGGGAAATTAAAACTAGCTCATAAGAAATGTTAACACACCTCCTTCACCATCTGTTAATTGGTCGAGCACCTACGAGCTCCACCACTTTCCCTCACCTTCACATCCTTAGGTACGACCATAAGATGAATTCAGTCTTAAGTCTCTCTCAATACATCCCCATTTATAAAAAAAGGGAATGATCACCATTTACTGATCTAGTCCCACCCCTTCATACATACTCGAGACAAATTACACCCATGAAACATTTTGTGTTCTTCAAAAACTAGACACTCCAAACTTTCCTGAAGAACTTATTGTTGTCCAACGAATCTTGAAATCTACAAATAGCCAACACAAACATGACAAAAACCAACTTCGTCACTCTAATGAGCATTTGGGTTGATCTGTGAACTGAGAGAGACCTATTGGAAACCCATGGGACCTTTTTAGAGGGAATATACTTAACAAGAAACACAAAACAATACTTCTACAAAACCAAGAACCTCACAATATAGACATCCACACATCAGAAAAAAAATTCAATAATTCCAATTTAAATCATCAATTCATTCTCAAATTAAAATACACACTTGAGAAAAAAAACATCGTACAATAAGGCCTAGAAGTTCTTTCAAACCCACCATTTTTACTCCGAACCCAGAAAAATTTTCCAATTCCACATTCATTTGAGGAAAAAACCCCATTTTATAAAAAACACACTTTTCTTCTCAGGTCCTCTAGAACAAAATAATCCCAACAATCCCCACATAACCCAAACACATAGGAAACAATTGAGCCATTTTCTATCCATTTACCCAAATAAGCATTTCTGGAAACAAGAGGGGTCCTGTGAAACCAATCACTCACCAGGGATATTCCATGATTCCTTATGGATATGAAATTACCTAACACTCAGAAACCCATCCACATTATCCACTAACTCTCCATTAATAACATCTATATTCACACGTGAGAACCTATAAGAATACCACTATAAAAAACAATGCACTTCCACATTAAAAAAACATTCCCAATACTCTAAAAATACATTTTCCCAAAATCCATTTCAAAAATTCAAGACAAATTTCTAAAATTTTTTCTATTTCCAAAATAACTCACTTGAATTTCAATTAACCAAAGATGTTATTTTAGAAATTAGATTTCAAAAAATCAAAACTAAAATTCCAAAACATGGTCCATGGGAAAAACACCCAAAGAATCATTTCAAACTCACATCAAGAGAAAATAAGAGCAACCCCATAGTCCAATTTACTTTTAAAAACCTCTTTAAACCCACCCAAAAAAGAATAAATACATCTCCAACACTAAATCACGTGAATGGAGAACAAGTGTTCATGGCTAACTCGACTACAAAGTTTAGCAGACCATGCCCTAGGCAAGCGCCAAACACTAGGAGTGTCGAACCATACTCTTAGAAATAACACGGGTTGGTAATCAATGTAATACTACATGAAGTACTAGTTCACTCATACTGCCATCCCCCATCCACATAGACGAAATCCAAAAACAAAAATCCTGGACTACCCCTGGTTACTCAAGGATCTAAATGAGAAAGTGTAGCGAGTCTCTTTCTATACCTACCAATCGAGCTCCTATAGTCCTATCTCTAATCTTCCGGACACCCCAAATAACAAGAAAAAACCTCCCGTAATGCCATTTTTTCATGAACCATGCCAAGTCTCCATCCGAAATGGTTCCTGACCCGGTATATGACATGACCTATAGGAAATTCTCGACCCCCAAGGGTTAGAAACTAGTGTCGGGAATTAAAATTAAATAGTTGGAAACCATTTGGCCCATAAAAAATAACAAATAAATAAAAACATGTAAATTGAATGAAACCAATACAAAATGAGTGGAGGAAATAAAAATATAACTGGAAGGCTAAACATACCTCTAAGTGACATCTTTGTTCATGACCAAACATAGAATCATGCTCGCAATAGGAGTGATCCAATACTAGAGGAACCTGAAATTGAAAAGTAAAGTAGGCAGGTGAACCCTGATGCTCAATAGGAATTTCAAGATACAAAAATTAACTATACCCATTCCTTTTATAAAAAAATCCAAAACATGCTATTTTAAAAATATGTTATAATAAAATAATTTTTTTTCATTCTTTTCAAATTCAAGTGAAAAGTTTTAATTTTCAAGTAAATTATTTCTCTCCCACTAAATTTTCAAAATAGCATCCAAGAATGCACTAACATTTTAAAATGAAAGGAAACCAATTTAGATTAAAATTTAGTTTTCAAAAATTAGACATCAAGTATGAAACGACTGAAATAGGAATCACAACACATGAACCATAGGTAATCCCTTAGTAGCTATAGTTGTTTGGGGACCTAGGATCCTCATACCTCAGTGAAACATGGAATATTAACCACAATAATCTAAATTCTAATGCATGATACAATAGTAGGGGACACACCCATAACCTAGGGGTCTCACATAATCAAAATATTTAGTTAGTTTTTTAGCATCAATATTGCTAGATGAAACCAAGACAAACCACTTATGTATCATCTGGAGTACTAGTCCTCGTCCACCAACCTAGATACATGGGTTTCCCATTGTGCTTCATTTCATGTGGCAGTGAGTTTTTTAAGAAGAAAACATAAATATACTTAGCATTAACTTTAATTAAAAACACATCCAACCTCTCACAACTGATCTCACTCCTTGAGAACATCCCCCCATTTTTTCATCACACAAAAAATGCATAAGCCTCTTTACTAGGCACATATAAGATATCACACTTTCAAAAGACACATAAATTTTTAAAAGAGGGGGGCATGCCTCAAGAGATGTTTTTTTCTTTTTTCATAAACCATTCTTAAGGTGACAAGAAGGCTTAATTACATACAAGGAATACTTTCAATAACTAACTAGATGAATTGCCAATCGCCTTTGGAAATATTCATTACCAATTCAAAACCACTTAAGAAATAACTTTTCATGAAAATCTACTTAAGACTAATGGGTTAAGAAATACATTTCAGTTTCCAATACAACGACATAATCATTTATAGAAACCACAAATAGATTTCATAACATGTGTATATAGCATAAATATAAATCATATTTTGACAACAAGAAAGCAATTATTGAATTCAAATTAAAGGAATTGGCATAGGGGACATACCTCAAACATGTTCATATTTGTCGACGACCACTCGAACCTACCCTTGGTACAAACATCCACAAGAATTTTATATATACACCCCTAGTTACATTTGACATATACCACACTCCATGAGTGAATATGTACAAAGAGGGAATATATATCTCTCTATGTGTGTGTGTATACCTTACCCAATTCATATATATGTAGGAATCCTCAACACCCACATCCCAAAACCATCACCACGAGGTCCAACACACTATAAATATAATTTAATAAAACAATTAAACACTTAAACAATCTATTAAACAATTCAAAATAACATATCAAGTGTTTGAACCAATAACATACTCAATTTTAAGTAGGAAAAGCCACTTTAAAATCAAATGTATAGTAAAGTGACAATAAAACTTACTTGCCATATTTTAAAATAATTTACAGTATATATTTACAAATTCCCAACAAGGAACAAAAACAAAAATACCCCCATTTGTATACTCAAATCCACTTTTGAAAACATATGCACACAAAAACAATATCCAAACATGTTTTACACACTTTGTAAGAATAAAAAAACACTTCAAATTTTCAGGAAAAAACTCCAAGTGGTATCACAAGACTTTGAACACAAAAGCCCACAAAAATCCTCTTATAAAGCCCAACACACACCACATACATGTAAAAATAGAATTTGAATCCCTGGAATAACATAATAAATCAACAACACAGTTTATAAAACATGATAAACAACTCAATACAGATTTTTCACAAAAAAAATCAAACTCATATTGCATAAACATGTTACTATTAAATCAATGCATTTCAGACCTTAGTTGAAAAAAATTATACCATGAAAGCTAATTAAAAAACATTCTAAATTGATTAAACACCCAAATAAATTCATCATAAAATAACTATATGTGGAAACACCTTTTTTGGGGTAGAAAACCTCATTATTGCTGTGTGAAACCAAAATCGCAAGCTAATCGCACTACAGGAAATCATGATTTGACCCTAAAAGAAATATATAGAAATAAATGCATCAATATTGGACCAAATTCCATACAAAAACCTAATCGAAAATATTCTAATGGAAGAAATTAACCAATCAGAGAGAATCAAACCCAATGTGAAGGTGAGAAAAGCAAATGATGCAAGGAAAGATAGATGTCGAGATTGCGTCATGTTCACAAACCCACATTTTAAAATATACACACACCAAAACAGTATCCAACCTTGTATCACAAAATTTATAATATTTAACAAAAACCGCTTATTAATTAAATGAAAAAACTCTAAGTGGTATCACAAGACATTGAACAAAAAATCCCACCCAAAATCCTATTCTATATCCAAACGCACATAACATACATGTCTAAATTGAATTTGCAGCCCTTAAACAACATAATAAACCAACATAACAGTTTGTAAAAATATGATAAACAGCTCGACACGGGTTTTTTAGAAAATGTATTAAACTCATATTTCTTAAGCACGTTACTTGTAAATAAAACAATATCAAACCTCAATTAAAAACAATTTTTCACTATAAAAAATAATTAAATAACACACTAAATTGATTAAACAACCAAATTAATTCATCAAACAATAAATACATGCCGAAACACCTCCCTCATTGTAGGAAAACTCAAAATTTCAGTTTGAAACGAAAAACCGAATGCTAATTGAACTGCATGCAATAAAAATTTGAACCTAGATACAAGATATCAAAACAAAAGCATCAAAATCAGATCAAACTCTCTATGAAACCCTAACCAAAAATCTTCTAGTGGAAGAAATTACCCATCCAGAGAGAATCAAACCTGTAAAAAAGGTACGGGAAGCTAACAGAGCAAGGGGGAGAGCTTCCGGGGTTGTATCACACCATAAAATCTAGTTAGAAGAAGGGGTGGCATGGGTCAGGGTGGTTTGAGGTAGTGGAGTAGTGCGGGTTAGTGCGAGGAAGACCAGAAGGGGTGCGGAGGGGGGTCTCTGGTCGGTGAAGCTAAAGGGAAGAAGGAGGGGCACTGATTAGGGTTTTGGGAGGGAAGGGTGTGACACAAACTAGGGGAAATGGAGGGGTCTTGCACAATAGTGGAAAGTGGCGGGGGGAGAAGAGGGGGAAAATAAAAGAAAAAATAAATTAAAATACATAAAAATAATGATAATAAAGAACCTAAAAACTCTCAAATAATTTAAAATAATAAAAATAATATTAATATATAATAATATAAATAATAATTGTATTAATGATGCTAAGAATTTTGTGACCATAACATAAATAACCTAATAAAAATCTAATAAAAATATTCACACAAAAAATTATAATAATAATAATGATAATAACATGTTAATAATTTTATAATTATGACTCTAATTTAATGTAAATATCCTAATTAAAATTTAAAATTATATAATAATAATAAAAATAATAATAATCCCATTATGATTATTATTATTATTAAAACAACTCTTAAATAATTTTATCTTACACATTTAATTTAACATTAATTTTAATTGTTCATTTGGTTAATTAATTAATTGACTGTGAACTAGGTGGGTTGCACGGTGGTATGAAAAAGCCATGCTGCTTCGACGGTGCCCTGATCATGTGACAAACATTGCCATGCCAAAATGATTTCTTATCAGAAAAAGGACAAAAAAATCACTCGGGCTTAGCCCACACCTCAGAAAAACAAATGCAAAGCAGATAAAAAATTTAAAAATAAAAATAAATTTTTTTACATATGTCCAGGTGTAACAATAATGGTCATCCTGATTTTTAGACCCACTTTTATATATGGATATGAAGACTTATTAACAAATTTTAGTCCAAATTTGATTCTTGATTTCTATTCCCAAATATGATTTCTTCATTATGATAGAGTCATTTGGTCACTCGAATTTTCTTGAACAACATGAAAACACATAAGAACTGAAGATATTTCATTACATTTCTCTCACTATATGAAAGACTGTCTTCTCATTTCTGATTTTTTCATTACACTGGAAGCATACATACAAGAATTGTTTCTTGATTATGTTTCTCTATAACAAATTTAAGGAGGAAAAAATATATCATTTCATTATGAATCTTATTACAAAATCTCATTCATATTTCTCTATTATGATGGAGAAAACATATTATTTTACACTTATTTAACTGCTTCTACTTCTTCTTTGAATATGATAACAAATATCCTTCATCACTCAACTTCTTTACATTTTCTGATTAAAATACATATCAACATAATTCTTATAATATTTATATCTTTTGAATTATTGGTCTGACAAAAAACCAACATCTTCATATTATCCCATTTTCAACAAACCTTACCAATATCTAAACAATGATGAATATGATGTTATCACACTGATATGCTAAGACTTAAAAACATCAATTTTTACTAACAGCCTTCTTTTACAAACATAAAATTATAATCATGACTTCTTTCAAGACTATGATTAAAGAAAAAACCTTTTTAGTAGCATCTATATTATAAAGGAATGTATTGAAACTTTCCATTCATTCATTATAATATTTCATTCCAACCATCTAAATATGATCAGCATGAATATGATTCTCAGCTCCTATTTTCTTTTAATTTTATGATCAATACGATTTTCATCACTTGTTTTCCACTTTATTTTATCAATATAGAATCAATATTTTTAAAAATTACTTATTATGTTTGTTAAGTACAAGAAAAAGAAGCATAGTCCTATTCACATCGAAGTTAGGTAGACTTTGAAGCATAACCTCTTTAGAATTTTTCATTTTTTTAGACCTAAGTTGGGTCTGATAAACCTTTTCATCTAGAAAATATCTTCAAAATATGATGGAATTTATTAAAAAATGTTAGAATGGTTTCCTAAAAACAATGGTCAGTATGATTTTTCAAATTTTAAATAGTTAATTTATTTATCCTATTTGACAACAAAGGATAACCCATTTTTAAAAAAGGATTATTCTTAAAAAACATATCTAACGAACCCAGTCCCAACAAAATCACTTTTGGATTTTTCAACAAAAATTCACAAATCTATGAAATTTTTAACCTCACTATTTGGAAAAATCATCAAAAATTATAGGCCTAAATTAGCTAAATCATTGTACGAAACAAGATTTATTGACAGCAAAAACCTCACTGTCCAAAATTAGTGACTCATGAAACATTTCTGCTACTTTCTTCATCACCTTACTTCCTCAACTTTCTTATACTTCTTCAACATCCCTATAATACCAAAATTTTGTTTCTTACAACCACTCCAACTACTAGTTAGAATAGTTCACACACATATATGATGAATTCACATATTATCCATAACTCCCCCTTTATTTCATGCTAAATTCACACCTACCAAAAACTCTACCTTTGTGCATTCTTTAATAAGGATATAATTATGAAAAAATTATCCCCCTTGAAAATAATATCCAATGTCAATAAGATAGAGGGAGAAAACACATACCTCAACCTTGTTGAGAAAGAGGTTGGATGATCTGTTCAACCACAATTTATAAAAATCTTCTTTCATTAATGGTTATTGAATATTTCAGCTACATGTTCTGATGTAGGAACATAAACCAACTTCAATTCATTCCTCTACACATTCTCTTTGATGAATTAGAACTTTATTTCAATAGGTTTTGAATAAAAATGTTGTACAGAAATCTTTTTAAGGTTGATTGTACTTTAATTATAACATCCCAGGTGTAAGGGTAACATTACTTCAACAGGTATGTCTTTTAATGGGTTTTAATCCACATAAATTGGGTAGGGGATTACGTGGTAGAAACATACTAATTTTTTTCTGTGCTAAGAGTTAATAAATTTTTTTCCTTGTATTAAAACTACCACAGATTTTCCCCAGAAAGAAGACTCCACCAGAGGTGTATCTCTATCATCACCATTTTATGCCCAATCAATATATGAATACCCAAACAAGTCCGTACATTTTGAGCTTTCAAACCTAATTCTGAAATTTTTTGTGCCTTTGATATATCTGATAACACTTTTTCCAATAATTAAATTATATTCATTATGATAACTAATAAATCTTTAACATAAGGTAAGAGAATAACAAATGTCAGGTCTCGAGGTAGTCAAATTTAAAAAAAATTCTAATCAGCTTTCAAAAAAAATGATAAAAAATATTAACTTATCTATACCATGAAATATTTATTCCCACTAAGATCAGTGGGTATATTAGTTTCAAATATTCCATACCAAAATTATTAAGAAGTTCCATAGAATACTTTTCTTGAGAAAGAATGTTTTCTTCTTTTTTTAAACTTGTATCACAAGAAATTATTTCATTTATACCCTCTTGGAAATGTAAATAAATTTTTTTAACTCTTTATCAGATCATTGATAGGTTATGTTATCATTCTAATAAAGATAATGTCATCAATATAAATAACTATGATGAGGAAAAATATCAACTTTCTTTAATGTAAATATTTCTATCAACTCTTCCTTTTTTGAAACTAATGTTCCCCATGAATGTATCTAATTTGGAATACCATACTCTTGGAGATTTTTTGTACTATATAAGTCTTTATTTATCTTACACACATAAATTTCATCTTTCCCAATAAAAAATATTCAAGTTTCTTAATGAAAACATTTTCATCAAGATCCCCATTCAGAAATACAGACATCACATCCATTTAAAAAATTATGTAACTTTGTAGTGCAGTAATAGAAAGTAATATTATGATTGTTTTTAAACATTCAATCAGAAAAAAATTCTCATCAAAATCAATACATTCAATTTGTTATTAACCTTTGCAAACTAATCGTACCATGTTACTTTCACTTCACCGTCTTTATTTAGCTTTTTATGGAAATCCCATTTTGTACCAATAACATTTTTTATACATCTTGAGTATGAGTTCCCATGTGTATTTATTATTTATCTAATCCATATCTTCTTTCGTAGCATAAATACATTCCAAATTCTCAAAAGCACAATTCACATTTTCATCTTGACTTATGAATACAAAGAAGTATGTGTAACAATTTGGAAGTTCTTATTGTTTTAACCTTCAAATATTGATTTCCAATATTGTTCTGAGCTTCCACTAGATTTTTCAGCATATGATGTTTTATTTGAGTTTCATAATCATCACTCGAAATAGATGAACCTATTCATTCTTCTTGAGTAGGATTATATTTTTTTTGTATCCTTACTAGAAATATTAACAAAACTCTCTTTATCCAACTCAACTTTCTTATCCATATAATTATATTAATCCTCTAAGAACTTTTCAATAAAATTTATATAAATTGAATAAAAATTTATTTCTATTTATTTGTTAAAACACTTATATCATTTTCTTTCTAGACAATATCCAAGAAAATTTCCATTTGTACATCTCTGCACAAACATTTCAAGGCTTCCACATTCCTTCATTATAATTCATGGACTCCAAAAAAATATTAACTATTTCAAACATAGAGTTTTTCCCTAAATTATTTTTTATGGTTTCAAATCTAAAATTGGAATGTATAGATATTAGTTTTTAATATACATGGAAGTAATCATATATTGCCTCCAATAGTGATGAGAATGACCATGTATAAGTAAAATAGCTCTCCCCATTTAAATAGGACTTCTATTCTTTATTTTAGAAACACTATTTTTTGAGGACAATATGGTGATCTGAACTCATGTCGAATTCCATGATTCTCCAGATAACTTTACAATTATTTATTTTAATACTCAAAACTATTATTAGTTCTTATCTTATTCACTGAATACTCACATTCCTTATCATCTTTCCTTTGAAATATTTTAAACATTTTCAGAGCATCTGACTTATGTTTTATATATATATAACAAGTTATTTGATTAAATTAATCAATGAAAGTGTATAAGTACTTATATAAATTAGTTCATTATTTTATCATTGGACCATAGATATCATATTTTATATCTTCCAGCAGTTTTTTCGAACAAATCCTAACTTTCTTATGCACTGTGTTTTTGATTTTTCCATTCTGAAAAATAGTTAAACACCAATCTATTCTTCTAGATATATCAGGAATTTAATGAAAACTATATTGCTTTGATAGATTTATCATGTTTTTTTGAAACATATTTCCTATCCTTTTATGTCACAACTGATTTTCATCCACTATACCCAGCTAACAAGAGTTTTTTATTTCACCAACTTAAAATATTTTCCTGATTTTACGTTGGACTATTGTAACTATCTTTCAATCTTCCTCACCTCTCACAAAAAAAAACCATCGTTTATAATGATATATTATTTACCCCCATCAAAAAGTTTTTAAACACTAAATATTTTTTTTCTTTCCATCAACATATAAATCTTTCAAGGATTTTATCTTTTCTTTCTGAATCATTGCTGATCTAACACCTTGGATTCTCAGAGATTCAGAATTTCCAAATGTCACCATTCATTTTTTGAAGTATTTTACACTCTTAAAAACCATTATGTACTCTATTATATTTGAAAAACACAAAATATAAAGAATATAATTACAATATCCCTTTATATCATTCATATCAGCTTCAATAATAATATTATTTCCCTTTTTTACCTCTGACTTTTGAGTTTTTTTAAGATAATTTTTTATGCCGGTAAAAAAACAAGACAACCCTTTAGAAGATGTTCAGGTTTTTCAAATATTTCAAAACTAGTGTCCCTGGGTTTGAACCTATTTTCAAATTTGACACAAATTTTTTTAGGTTTCATTAGAACATCCTTCTCAGGCATCTTTTGAGAGGATTGACTCCCCATCAACCCTTGTCTTTCATAACCTGAGGAATTATCGTAATGTTGTTAGTTGAACCAAAATATATATTTTGTATGTCAAAATCCACCATAATACACACAGTATCTATAGAAATAATCCTTTCCTCTGAATGTTTCACACTAAAAAATGTAGTGAGTATGTTTCTTAGTAAATTTCTTAACAAAACATTATTAACCACAAACCTTTCTGTTTTGAAATGAAATGTTATTCTTCAACTCATATTTCATTCCATCCTTATCGATACTATATGTAAGAGAGAATGTTTTGTATTAAGAATTTTTAGAAATGTATTATAACTTAGAACTATTAGAAACTTTGGACTTCATGACATTGTTGTTCTTGGATACTTACATAACATTCCCAGATTTCTTCTTTTTAGAAATATTTCTAGATTTATTTTCAAGAACAACTTCATCTTTCTTTTCAACCTTTTATTGTGACTTCTAATGCTTATTAGGTTCCTCATTATGATAAATTTCACTAATATCATAGATAAAGTTTTATACTTGTATATATATGTTAATATTTATAAATTTTGTATTGGTCAAGTTCCAACTGTTCTTCTTTTTTCCTTTACTTTAACATCCAAAGGCTCATTAGGATTTTTTTCCTTTCTCAAGAGATTCATTAAAATCATTAATATATTTCATCATATTGAAATTATAATCAGGAAAACCTTCTTTATTATTTGTTAAATGGTTTTTATTCTTTAGTTTTTTAATTTATTTTCCTGCCCTTATTATTATTCTCATACACTCTTCTAGTTATTATTTATGATGAAATTCTAATTGAGTTTCTTCTTATTATTTAGAAATGTTTCTTCTGAGCTCTTTATTATTCACTATTTTAATAAAAGTATTCTCTCCAGTATTTTTAAAATATTTTTTGGATTCATCTTCACTTTATTATATGTCATCGTATTAAGATAAAAAAATTATTCATCTATATTTGAATAATTTTTTATCCGTCCCTAAAGATAAATATTTATCCTCATCAAAATATTTCTTCCATGATCTTCATGGAATTATTTCTTCTTCATCGCTATCCTATTCTTTCTTTCTATGAGAACAATTAGCCATAAAGTTCCCAATATCACCACATTCTAAACACTTCAAGGGAAGTTTCCCATTTATTTTTAACTTTACCTCTTCTCAAATTTTTTTAAATGAAAGATAAAATTTCATGTCTATTTTTTATAACTTATTTTCATAGTCAAATTCAATAACGTCACCTCCCTCAACAACATTAATAATCTTTTATTTCTCGGTGGATTTGAAATAAATTTCTCTATCATGTTCTGTTTTTACATTCATAGCTTTCTCCTTTCTCGTATCATATGTAATGAGAGTGCTATGAAATTAATCTATAGATAATGTTTCTTGATCTCTAGCTTCAAATAAATAAACCTTCACATCAATATTTTTGGGAAGGATTTTAAAAAAAAGTCAATAATAGTAGAATCTTTTAACATTTCAACAAGACATATTTTAGTGCTAAAAATATCATTCACCCTAGTAAAAAGTCACCATAAAATTGTTATTCACCCATCCTGAGAACATAATATATCAATCTCCATATATTAAAATTATCCTTAGTTTCCTTTTTATTATCATCATAAATGTTTTTCAACTTATCGCTGATATGTTTGGTAGTGGAAACACATTTCACTCTTAGAAAATCACTTTTAGCAAGCGATGTGTGAATTTTTTTGTCTCTTACATCATTCTCAACATTCTTCTTGCCAACAATGATAGGAGGAACCTTATCATCTATAAGAGGAAATCCATCTTTTATAACTTTAGGAACATCATAACCAAGATACATAAGACAAAGAAACAATCCATCCTCATATATATGATAGTTCTTACTATCAATGATTGGAATAAAATTACTATTGACATAATTCAAATTGTGTTACACAACTTCACTTTTAATAAAGTTAGCAAAGAGTAAAATAAGGGAACCTTAAATACGATACAATTTGATTTTACCCATCTAGAATTCATGTATCACTGAGAGGGGGAGGGTATGAATCAATAATATATTTTTCTTTTATGTATTCTTACTTTTGAAAAAACCTTCAACAGTTGTTAATGATTTCATTCTTTGCTAAAACAAATCCAACACACAAATATATGAAAAAAATAATTTACATGGTTCACTACTCAATAAGATTAGCTAGTCATTGGTATAGTCCAAAAATAATCCAATACCACAAAATAAATTAGAAAAAAATCCTTTTGTGTGGAATAAAATGATTTGGATATTCCATTACACTTTTGTAGCACTATGTTCAATAAAATAGGTCATGTGATACGTGTAGAATGGAATGATGGAATACAATTTTTGTGGAAAACATGATACAATACTTCTTGATCAACTTTCACATATATTATATTTTAAAAAATATTTATTAATTTCATACCAAAAAGTTGGTAAGAACATTCTATACTTCACAATCATACTCAGTCTTATTCCCTTTTCTGGTTGCTCAATATAGATTTAATACTCTATTAGAATACAACTGAGAAAATTCTAATCTTCTTCTTCCTTAGACTGGAAATCACAATACAATTTTCCTAGATTGATTATCCAACCCAATAAAGTATCCATCTGAATATGATCCTCTTGTTGTTATTATTATTCTTCTTATGACTGAGAATATTCTTAAAGAAAACATAATACAGAAAAATTATCTTTCTAGAATTGTGGAGGTTTTCTCCTCTATTTTAAGGGAAATGAATGTACACCAATACAAAAAATATTTTATTCCTTTTATAGACACGCCAAAATGGTTTAATCAGGATTCTAAAAAGGTTTTCACACTTTACCAAATTTCCCTAATATTCAATTTTCCTTAAATCTCATATCTTTCTTTAACTCATTCAATTACCCCTAGAAATCTGGATCTTTCATTGACTTATTCAACCTTTATTGAGTTAAATATAGTTTCTTTAATTAAACTCCCTTTAGTAATTCTAAAAAATCTTCAATCTGATTTCAATTTTTCATTCTGATTTTTCTATTACAATTCTCCATTACTATAGTCAACCTGATTTCTGGACCAACATGTAAATATATATCTAAAGACTTATTTAAAATCTTCAGTAGAAATCTGATTCCAGATTATGATTATCAAATACGATGTCTTCATTTTGATATATGCATTTGTTCAATCCAATTTTCTTGACCCACTTGCAAACAAATCATAACTAAATATATTTCATTACACTGCTCTGAAACACATGAAATACTGTTTGGCCATTTTGATTTTCTCATTACGATGGAATCATATGTTCAATAATGGTTTCTTCATTACATTTCTATAAATCAAATGTATGTAAAAACATATACATTTTTAATAGTATTTTCAGAACCAAATCCCAATTTGGTTTCTTCATTACAATGGTGAAAAAAATTCTCTCAAACTTCATTAACCAGTACTACCTTTATTTTCTGAATATGATTCCAAAAATCCATTAGCACTCAACTTCTTTATCTTTTTTTATTATAATATTTTTAAACTTTATACTCAAAGGAGAGAAATATTTTGACTTATTGACTGAAAACTAGCATCTTCGCATTGTAACATTTCTAACAATCCTTCCCAGCCTCTAAATGATTCTGATCATGATATTATCACATGTATAAGATGAGAATGAAAATCATTGACTTTAAAAAACTTCTTTATTCTACAAACACTAGCTTGTATTCATGGCTTCCTTAGAAACTTTTATTATATTGAAAATTATATTTATCATCATGTGACCTATAATATAAAGTATTGTAACTTCTCATTCTTCAAGAAACATATTTCTTTCCAACCACCTTAACATGATTGGCCTGAATATTATTGGAAGCACCTATTTCTATCTAATCATATTCTCAATAATATTTTCATCACTTTTATCCCCTTACTTTGATCAATACAGCATCACATTTTTTAGAAATTAAATATGATTAGTGGGAAATAAAAATCAGAAAAGCATCGTCAAATTCACATCAAAGTCAGGTAGACTCTTAAGCGGCACCTCATTATGATTTTCCATTCCTTGTAAACCTAAGGTGAGTCCAATGAATCTTTTATTATAGAAGTAATCTTCCAAATATGATGGAATTTCTTAAGAATTATGATTCTGATATCATGAATATGATGGTTAGTCTGAATATTCAACTTTTACAAAGTGAATTTATTTCTCATATTTGAGAATAAAAGAAACTTATTTATAAAAATACTTCTTATTACTTCAAAAAACCTTCTCCAGCCAACTTGTTCCCAAAATTAAGTGTTTTAATTAATTAACGTATTTTAGATTTTTAGGTTTTTTAGGGTTCTTTAAATTTTAATATCTTTGTTTCCACTTAGGATTTTAGTTATTTTTTTATTCTTTATTCATATTGAGGATTTTAAGGAATATTTATAGTTTTTATGGTTTTTATGATTTATATAATTTTCATGTTTTAGGGGTTTTATATTTTTATAGTGTTTTTAATTCTATATTAGTGTTTTTAGGGTTTTAGGGTTCTTTATGTTTTAGGTATATTTAGTGTTTTTATGTTTTTATGTTTTGTAGGTATTTTTAGGTTCATTAGGTTTTTATGGGTTTTTTGTTTTTATGGGTTTTTATAGTTTTTTAGGGTTTTAGTATATTTTGAGTTTCTAGGCTTACTAATATTATTAGAGATTAATTAATTTTTTAAGGGTTTAAAGGTTTTATTTGAGTTTTAGTGGGTTTCTATGGGTTTTATTTTCATTAGGGGTTTTATAGATTTAGCGGTTTTAGCATCTTTTTGTGACTTTTAGGGTTTTCATGTTTTTTGTCATTATTTGTGTTTGTAGGGGTTAAAAGTGTATTTTGTTTTTATTGTTTTCTTAGGTGTTTTCAGCAGTTTTTACATTTAAATGATTTTAGGCCTTTTAGTATTTTTGTGGTTATTTGGGATTTAGGGATTTTGAGGGATTTTATAGTTTTTTTGGTTTTTAGGGGTTTTAACTTTTTTTAGAATATTATGGTGTTCTTAGGGTTTTTAGGGTTTTAGGTTTTTTACATTTTTAAGGATTTTAGGGCATTTCTAATATTTTTATGTATTTTAGTGCTTTCAGGGATTTTGAAGGGTTTTAATTTTTTTAGTGTTTTAATGTTTTGAGGCAGTTTGGGGGGTTTTTTAGTTTTCAGTGGTTTTTTTATTTTTTAGAGTTCTTCAAAACTATTAGTGGTTTAAAGGGGTTTTATATTTTCTAGTATTTTAGGGATTTTATGTGGATTCCAAGGTTTTAGAGGTTTTTGTGGATTTTAGGGGGTTTTATGATTTTTGGGCCATTTATGGGTTCTAGGTTTTAAGAAATTTCAAGCTTTTTGGGGGTTTTATGCCTTTTAGCATTATAAGGATTCATTAGGGTTGTTATTGTTTTTATGGTTTTCTTTTTTTTAGGTATTGTTTGGGATTTTTAGGATTTTTATGAGGTCTTAGAGTTTTTTGGGAAAATGGGTTATTTTATTTTTTTGGGTTCTTATTTTATTTTAGGTTTTTATGGGATTTGACTATTTTTAGGATTTTAAGGATTTCTTATGGGTTTTCAAGGATGTTAGTGTTTTTATTTTTTTCTATGAATTTTTGTGGTTTTATGGATTTTTTTGGATTTTAGGGGTTTTATGGGGGTTTTTAGGGTTTTAGGGTTTTAAGGGATTTTATATGTTTTTATGTTTTTATGGATTTCATGGGGTTTGTACGTTTTAATTGTTTGTAGGTATTTTTTATTTTTTTTTTAATTTTTAGGGTTTTTATGGATATTGAGGATTCTTAGGGGGGTGGGTTTGTAAGGTTTTTATGGGTTTTAGGGTATTTTTTAGGGTTTTATGTTTTTTAAATTTCATTAATCGTTTTAGGGGGTTTAAGGGTTTTTAGAGTTTTAGGTGTTTTTATGTTTTTAAAGGTTTTTAAGTGTTTAATGGATTTTATGGATTTTAAGGGGTTTTAGGTGGATTAGGGAGTTTTTTATGGTTTTTAGGGTTTTTTCATTTTTAGGGTTTTTAGGGGTTTTAAATTTTTTAGCTTTTAAGGGTTTTCAAAATATTTTCTTAGTTTTTAGTATTTTATTCATTTTTAAGGATTTTTAAGTAATATTTAGGAATTTTATGGCTTTTAGGGTTTTTAAAGATGTTGTGAGATTCTTTGGGTTTTTAGTTTTTTAGGGTTTTTAGTGTTATGTAGGGTTTTATCTTTTTTAATGGTTTGAAGTGTTTTTTTTTGGTTTTATGATTTTCAAAGGGGTTTTAAAAGATTCAAGGGGTTTTAAATTTTTTTTAATTTTTAGGTATTTGTAGGGGTTTTACAGGTTTTTTTTGAAGGGATTTTGATTGTTTTTAGTGTTTTTATTGTTTTTTGGGTTCTTAGGTGGTTTTTGATTTTTTTGGGTTTTAAGGGTTTTTTTGAGTTTTTTTAAAATCAATTAGGGGTTCATAGGATTTTTTTGCATCTTATTTAATTTATAGTGTTTTATGGGTTCTTAGAGTTTTTATGATTTTAGGGTTTTTTATGGTTTTAAGATATTTTAATTGTTTTTAGGGTTTTTATGGCCTTTAGTAATTTTTAGGATTTTAGGGGTTTTATGTATTTTTATCCTTTTATGGGATTCATTGATTTACTCAGGGTTTATATGGTTTTTATATTTTTGGATATTTTTACATATTTTTAATATTTTTAAGAGTTATTGGGGTTTTATGGTTTTTTATGTTTTTAAGGTATTTAGGGTTTTGGGGGTTTTATGGATGACTTTGATTTTTAGTTTTTTTTTCCATTTTTTGGTTTTTTTGGTTTTTCTAATTTTTTATCCATTTACTGCCTTAAAGAGTTTTTATAGTTTTTAGATGGTTTTAAGGTTTGTATGTGGTTTTCAGGTTTTTAAATGATTTTAAGGGTTTTAATGGTTTTTAGGGGTTTTAGGTTTTTAGTGAATTTTTGTTGTTTTTAGGGTTTGTAATATTTTTAATGTTTTAATGTTTTTTAGGGTTTTAAGTTTTTTTTATTTTTTGGGTGATCTTTATGGAACTTTTATGATTTTTATTTTCCCTATTGATTTTATGGATTTGATGTTTTAGGGTTGTTTGTTTTTTCTAGTTTTTAATGATTTTTAGCATTTTCTATGTTTTTAGGGGCTTTAAGTGTTTTTTTGTTTATTATGGGTTTATTATGGGTTTTCAGGGTTTTTATGTATTTTAAGATTTTAAGGACTTTTAGGGCAGAAGTGGTTCTAGACTAGGCAAGCCTAGCCCCCCAAAGTTAATTAAAAAGAAAACGGAAACTACAAGATGGGCCTGAAAGAGCGAGTATGAACATCGCCCTTTCGATCCCAGTCCAAGAATGGAATACAATAAGGTGGGGCCATAAAGAACCACATTGAGGAGCTCTCCGCAATCACCTGTTGGGAGAGGGCGTCAGCAACTAAGTTAGCTTCCTTTTAGGCATGTGAGACATTGAGGTTCATGTTCCGAGACAGCTCAAGGCATTCGATCCAGTGTGGTAAGAGTCTCCAGGGGACATCCCTGGAGTGTCCATTTAATGCATAAACAGCAAGCATCGAGTTAGACTCAATCCAATGTGGTGACCAGATGAACTAGCATGCAAACATCATGGCATTTATGATCGCCCACAACTCCGCTTCATAAGCACAACCATACCCAAGAAACTAAAATAAGAATCCCTTCAAGAAGCCCTGCAGGGTGTGAAAAACACCCCCACACCTTGATGTCCCAGGAGTGCCATGTTCCACGCCATCAACGTTGACCTTTATCTATTACAGGAGCGGTAGGATCCATCTAATAAATTTCAAGACTAGCGGATTTTGGCTCCTGCTAGCCACACCAAGAGCACGTAGTACAGTGATGTCCTCAACGTCCTTAAACATCATACCTTCTTGAAGCCGTGAGGTGCTGTGAATAGCCTTGTGTATCGACACCACCCCTCCCTGCAATGAGAGTGGCTGCTGATTGAAAGGGGCTGCGTTCTAGGCAGCCCAAATATAATGAATGGTAGCAGCCGCCCCGGCCAACAAAAGGTTCTGGATCTGGTCACTCCAATGCATGTCAACCAGCCCATGCAGAAAGTCACAGATCGACCCATGCGAATAACAGGTCAGCCCCTAGCTCTGTGAAAGGTAGCTCCACAGCTCCGCAGTAAAAGTACAGTGCAAGAAAATGTGGTCGTAGCTCTCTCCATCTCTCCTGCATAGGTAGAAAATATAAGTGATTTTCCATCCATCAATTTGAAGCTGATCATGTGTTGGGAGTCTGTTTCACAAAATTTTCCAGAGGAGAATAAAGTGGGATGGAGGAATGAAGGACGTCCTGAATATAGTCAGCCATGACCGCGAGGTTGAGCCTGGCGGACACTTTAGAGGGTTTTTTAGGATTTTTACTATTTTTATGGATTTTGAGGGTTTTTTGGATTTTTAAGAATTTTTGGTCTCTAAATGTATTTTAGTGTTTTTTAATATATTTGGGTTTTAAATCGATTTTAGATATTTTTTAGTGGTTTTTAGGGTATTTTTGGGGTTTTAGGTTGTAAGGGTTTTAGGGGGTTATATGGTCTTATGGTTTTTAAGCATTTTAGTGTCTTGGGGGGGGGGGGGTTGTGGTTTTTAGCAATTTCTATGTTTTTAGGGGTTTTTAGTGTTTTTAGGTTTTTATAAATTTATTTAAGGTTTTTATGTTTTTAAAGGTTTTTTGGATTTTTTAAATTATGTGGCTTTTGGGTTTTC
Organism: Viscum album; assembly: GCA_963277665.1. NCBI lineage: Eukaryota > Viridiplantae > Streptophyta > Magnoliopsida > Santalales > Viscaceae > Viscum > Viscum album. The sequence continues at coordinate 1,304,635,160 of OY728157.1, forward strand.
TAGTATTTTGAGGGTTTTTTGGGTTTTGGGGGTTTTACGGGTTTTTATTGATTTTAGGTTTTTGGGGGTTTTAAGAGTTTTTATGTGTGCTTCATGATTTTTAGTGTTTTTTAAGTTTTTAAAGATTATTAGGGTTTTTACGGTTTTTAGGAATTTTAGGGATTTTTTGGGGTTTTTGGTTTTTTAAAGATTTTCTTGTTTTTGGGGGGTTTTGAGTATTTTTTAGTATTTTTTGGGTTTTAAGGTTTTTTTGGTTTTTAACATTTTTTTGGATTACATGGTTTTCATAATTTTTAGTGTTTCTAAGGGTCTTTTGGGTTTTAATTGATTTTAGGGGGTTTATGGTTTTTAGGGGGTTTTAGTGTTTTTAATGTCATTTTATGATTTTAGGGAGTTTTTCATTGTATAGTTTTTTAGAGGTTTCATGTAGTTTTATGTTTTTAAGTTTTTACGAGGGGTATTAATGATTTTTAGGTTCTGTAATGTTTTAGAGGTTTTAGGGAATTTTAATAATTTTTGGGTTTTTAGGGTTGTTAGCGATTTGGAAAGTTTTAGGGCTTTTTAGGGTTTTCATAATTTTCTTGTTTTTATGAGGGTTTATGTATTTTTTGGGTTTTAATGTTTTATTTTTAGTTTTCTAGGTTATTAGGGGTTTTTATGTCATTAGATATTTTTAGGACTTTTTATGATTTTTTTTCCTTTTCAGCTTCTTTGGGATTTTGAGGGTGTTAAGGTGTTTGAGGGTTTTTTGAGTTTTTTATGGGTTATAATGTTTTTAAGGGTTTTTAAGGTATTTATGGTTTAATGTATTTTATAATTTTAACATCCTCATAGGATTAGTGGTATTATATATATTTTAGTTGTTTTTATGGTTTTATGGGTTATTAAGGTTTTAAATGTTTTCTGGGTTCTTTATGGTTTTTAGTGGTTTCAATGGTTTTAGGGTCATTTTAGGGTTTTTATATTTTTTTGGTTTTGAGTGGTTTTATTTATTTTTAGGTTCTTAATGAATTCTAAGTGTTTTTAGGGGTTTCCAAGTTTCTTATATTTTAAGGGGTATTTTTAGTGTTTTTAGGATGTTTATGGGTTTTAAGTTGTTAATCTATTTTGAGGGGTTTAAAGGTTTTAGGGCTTTTTCTGGTTTTTAGAATTTTTAGGATATTAGGAGTTTAAAGTGTATTTATGATATTAATGTTTTCTTAGCGTTTTTCAGTTTTATCAGTGTTTTTAACGTTTTTAGTGAATTTTTTGTTATTATTTTAAATTTTTATAGTTTTTATGGTTTTTATGGTATTTTGTGGATTTTGAGTGTTTTCGTTGTTTTTAATGGTTTTATGGTTTTTATGGTTTTTTTGGGTCTTTTGGGTTTTTTTGCCTTCAAGGTTTTCAAGATTTTTTGTAATTTTTAATGGTTTTAGGGGTTTAATGAGTTTTTATATTTTTTAGTTGTTTTTAGTGATTTATAGGGTTTTAAGGATTTTATGGGGTTTATGGTTTTTTGTTTTGTTTTTAGGGTTCTTATGGATTTCAACATTTTTACGATTTTATTTGGGTTATTAGAATGTTTAAAATTTTCAGAGATTTAATTTTTTTTAGGTTTTTATGGTTCTATTAATAGTTTTGTTGATTATTAAGGGGATTTTATGTTTTTATGGGTTTTTATTGGTTTTTGGTTTTTATGGTTTTTTGTGGTGTTTAAGGATTATTGGGTTTTTTTTGTTTTTTGGGGTTTTAGTGTTTTATGGTTTTAGGGACTTTTTTTATATTTTTATGGGTTTCTTATGATTTTTTAGGTTTTATGGCTTTTTATGTTTTTATGTATTTTTAAGGTTTTTATGGATTTTGAGGTTTTTTTTGTTTTTAGGTATTTTAAGGAGGTTTTGGATTTTTACCATTTTTTGGTCTTAAGGGTTTTATGTGTTTCTAGGTTTTTATGATTTTCTTTGTGGTTTTCAGGTTTTATATGATTTTTTTACATTTTTACAAAAAATTATGGATTTTTGAGGTTTTTATGGGGTTTTAGGGTATTGAGGGATTTTTAGGGGTTTTAGGTTTTTCGGGGGGTTTTCAGTTTTTATGGGTTTTCATGGTTTTTGGCTTTTTTAATCTTTTTCTCGGGTTCCTATTTTTTTAGAATTTTTTAATGTTCTTAGGGTTTTAAATGTCTTTTTATATTTCTAGTGGTTTTATTAATTACTATGGTTTTTAGGGTTTTTGAAGGTATTGAGGTGTTTTTATTGTTTTTTTGGGGTTTTAGTGGTATTAAGGGCTTTGAGGGATTTTTGGGTTTTTAGTTTTTTTTAATGTTTTTGGGGTTGAAAGTTTTTTTTGATTTATGGATTTAATAGGGATTTCATGGTTCTTAGAATTTTTTACTTTTTTAATGATTTTTTGGTATTGTTTAGGTTTTTATGTTTCTGAAGGTTTTTATGTGTTTTTGAGGGGTTTGGGGGGCTTTATTGATTTTAATGTTTTTTGGTTTTTAGGGGTTTACTGTTTGTATATTTTTAATTTTATTCATAGGGGTTTTCAAGTTTTACAGAGATTTTTACATTTTTAGGGATTTCATGTTTTTTGAAAAAAAATGTATGGTTTTTAGGGATTTTGAGGGAATTTAAGGTTTTATGGGTTTTAGGTGCTTTTAATGAATTAGGGGTTTTTTTTGGTTTTGTAGTTTTTTAGGATTTTTAAGGAAATTAATGAATTTTAGAGTATTTTTAACAATTTTACTATTTTAAATGGGTTTTATAGATTTAGTGGTTTTAATGGGTTTTATGGGATTTTAGGTTTTTTGTTGGTTTTAGGGGTTTAATTGTCTTTTTAGGGGTTTCATGAGTTTTAGTGTTTTTTAAGATTTTAGGTGTTTAAAGTATTATTATGTTTTTAAGGATTTCTTAGGGATTTTAAATGTTTTTAGGGGTTTTAAAATGTTTAGGAATTTTTAACTTTCTTGGATTTTTAGGGGTTTGGGGGATTTTGAGGGTTTTTTGGGTTTTTAGTGTTTTTAAAGTTTTCATTTTGTTATTTAGGTTTTTAGGAGATTTATGTTTTTTAGAGTTTTTAGTGTTTTTAGCATTATTCCTAGTTTTTAGGGTTTTTTACCTTTTTAGGGAATTTTGGGTTTTTAGGATTTTTTTGGGTTTTTATAGTTTTTAGGGATTTTGAAGGTTTTTTGCGTTTTTTGGGTTCGTAGGGTTTTTCTGGTTTATTAATTTTTTTAGAGTTCTTTTTTTTATTTTTTAAGATTTTAAGGATTTTATAGTTTTTATTATTTTTTTAGGGTTTTTATGTTTTTAGGTGAGTTTATGTTTTTTATGGTTTTTCAGGTTTGTAGGATCTTTTTAGGTTTTTTTACTCTTTTTGGATTTTTTTAGGTTTTTAGGGGTTTAAAGTTTTTTATGATTTTATGGTTTTCATAATAGTTTTTAAGGTTTTTAGGGTTTTTATTTTTTTAGGGATAATTAGGGCCTTTTAGGATTTTTATGGTTTTTTGGTTTTTCAGGATTTTGAGGGTTTTTGTGGTTTCCTAAGGTTTTATGATTTTTAGATGGTTTACCATTTTTTGGGTTTTAAGGGTTTTATGAATTTTATGTTTTTTATAATCTCTTAGGGAATTTTCTATTTTTAGGGTTTTTAACTTTTTAGGGATTATTTCGGATTTTAAAATTTTTATGGTTTTTATGATTTTCAGGTATTTGGTGGTTTTTAAAATTTTCAAGGGTTTAATGGTTTTTTTTGTTTTTGGGGGTTTTAGGATATTTTTGGGTTTTAAGGGTTTTTATAGTTTGTAATGTTTTTAGGAGATTAAATGGATTTTTATTTTTTATTGGGTTTTTACATTTTTATGAGTCTTTAGGTATTTTAAGGTTTCTATGGGTTTTGAAAATTATTTGGGTTCTTTATTGATTTTAGGTTTTTATAATTTTTAAGTTTTTATAGTTTTTATGTGTTTTCAATTTTTTAGTGTTTTATTTTTGTTTTCTAGGGTTTCTGTGTGTTTTAAATGATTAGTTATTTTTAAGAATTTTTTTATGATTTTATGGTTTTAATATATTTTTTGGATATTGTGGGTTTTTTGTTGTTTTTTGTTGTTTTTTTGGTTTTATTCTGTTTTTTTAGCATTTTTAGTTTGTTTGTGGTTTTAATTTGGTTTAGGTTTTTAATGTTTTATTGGTGGTTTTCAATGTTTTTTTAGGTTTTTATATATTTATTTATTTGTGGGTATTTTTTGCATTTTTCTAGGTTTGTACGGTTTTAGGGATTTTCAGTGTTTCTAGGGATCTTTATGGTTTTTTTTGTTTTTTTGGGGTTTTAGGTTTTGCTTCCATATTTTAGTGTTTTAAATGGTTTTAGTTTTTTTAATTATTTTAGGGTTTTAATGGGTTTTATAGTTTTTTGGGATTTTAGGGGTATTATATGTTTATAGGGTTTTTATGTTTTAGGGGTTTTATGGTTTTTAGGGGTTTAGGGTTTTAGGATCTTTTAGGGGTGTTAAGATTGTAGTGATTTTTCAGTTTCTAGGTGTTTTATGTTTTTTTTGTTTTTATGGTTTTATTAGGTCTTTTTCATGGTTTTATGGGTTTTTTAAATTTTTAGATATTTTTTAGAGTTTTTATGGTTTATGGGAATTTTGAGGGGTTTTTCGATTTTTTAGGCATTTTAGGGGATTTAGAGTTGATAGGTTTTTAAGGGTTTAAGTGTTTTTAGGTTTTTAATGTTTTCTTAGGGGTGTGCATGGTTCTTAGGGATTTTTTTGTTTATATGAATTTTTAGTGGTTTTTTAATGTTTTTATTATTTTTTTAGTTTTTAGGGCTTTTTAGGGGTTTTAGGGTTTTTATTTATTTTATGTTATTTTGGGGTTTATGGATTTTTTTCAATCTTTTAGGTTTTTTATGGTTTTTATAGTTTTTCCATATTTTTAGGGTTCTAAATGTTTTTAAAATTATTAATAGTTTTTATGGTTTTTATAGTTTTTTGGGGTTTTATGGATTTCATGATTTTTATTATTTTAACGGTTTTGGGGTGTTTTGTGGTATGTATCACTTTTATAGTATTTATAGGTTTTAAGGGTTTTTAATTATTTTTTATATTTTTGTAGGGTTTGTGTATTTTTATATTTTTAGTGATTTTAGTGATTTTTTTTATTTTTATGATTTTTATTGTTTTGAATGATTTTTAGGATTTGAAGGGTTTGTAGCATTTTTATGTTTTTATGGATTTAAAATATTTTTTGGTTTGTAAAAATTTCAGAGAATTTATCAGGATTTTAAGGGTTTTTATATTTTTTTGGGGATTTTAAGGGATTTTTATTGATTTTAGGGTGTTTTGGTTTTTTTTTGTATTTTTAGGATTATTAATGGTATTTTGTTTTATTGGGTTTTTAGGTTTTTTTGAGTTTTAGGGTTTTTTAGGGTGTTCATTGTTTTTTAACATTCTTGGGGTTTGTAGGGTTATTAGAGTTTTTAGTTGTTTTTATAGGTTATATGGGGTTTATGGTTTTAATATTTTTAGGGGATTTATGGTTTTTAGGGGATTATGGTTTTAGAGGTTTCTGGTTCTTTTTATGGTTTTTAGGGTTTTTAGAATTTTTTAGAGTTTTTAATAGTTTTAAGTGATTTTAGGTATTTAATATTTTCTAATTGGTTTTAAGGGTATTTAGGGGCTTTTTATTTTTTTAGGTATTTTTATGGATTTTTTTTATTTTTATTATTTTTAGGGTGTATAGGTATATTGAGGGGTCATAGGATTTTTAGGGTTTTCTATTGTTTTTAGTGCTATTTATATTTTTATAGGTTTGAGTTTTTTTTAGATTTTTAAGGTTTTTATAGGGGTATTTTTAGGTTTCTTATGTTTTTAGGGGTTTTATGTATTTTTATGGATTTTTATGGGTTTTTGAGTTTTTAGTGTTTTTTATGGTTTTTAGTGTTTTTAGGGTTTTTATGGTTTTAATTTTTTAATTTTTTTTCTATTTTTTAGGGGTTAAAATGTTTTTAGATTTTTTAAAATTTTAAATGAGTTTAATGGGATTTAAGAGTTTGAAAATTTTTAGGAGTTTTTATGGTTTTAGGGGGTTTTATTGATTCTAAGTTTTTTGTAGGTTTTTTTATACTTTTTTGGGGTTTTGGAATTTTTTAGTTTTTTTGGGTTTTAAGAGATTTTATGTTATTATGGTTTTCTTAGTGTTTTTTATGTTTTTACTTTTTTACATATTTGGGGATTTTTAGTGTTTTAAGGATTTTTATGCTTTTTAGAGTCCTTGGGGATTTTGAGAGTTTTTTTGGATTTTTTAGGGGTTTTAGGAAATTTATATTTTTTGCATTTTTATGTTTTTAGGGATTTAAAGTGTTTTTAGGTTTTTAGTGTTATCTTATTTTTTTCACGGTTTTAGGTTTTTTACATTTATTTGGATTTCTAAGATTTATTAGAAATTTTATAGTATTTAGAGTTTTATGGATTTTGAGGTTTTTTCTTATTTTTTTTGTTTTTTGGGTTTTAAGGATTTTTTATGTTTTTATGGTTCTTAAGGATTGTAGAGGATTTTAATGTTTTAGTGGTTTAAATGGTTTTTTAGTTTATTGTTTTATTTTAGGGTTTTTATGGTTTTTCGAGTGTTTAGTGGTTTTTATGATTTTTTATGGCATTTTAATTTTTTTGGATTCTTAGGGGTCCTATGGGTTTTTAGGGTTTCAATGTTGTCTTATGGTTTTCAGGTTTTTTTGGTTTTTTTTATGATTTTTAGGATTTTTAGGTAATTATTAGGGTTTTTAGGGTTTTAGATTTCTTTTGTATTTAATTTTTTTTTGGATTAGGGGGGAGGGGTTCTATTTTTCTAGGTTTTTAATGTTTTATTTTTGATAATTAGGATTTTTAGGGGTTTTTTTATGTTTTTTGGATTTTTTTGTATATTTTTGTGATATTTATGTTTGTAGGGTTTTAGGGATTTTTAGGGGTTTTTTGGTTTTTTGGTTTTAAGGTTTTTTTAGTTTTTTAGGGTTTAACGGAATTTTATATATTTATTTACTTCTTTAGGGGATTAAATGGATTTATAATTTTAGTGGTTTTGAGTGTTTTTTTATAGTTGTTTATATTATTTGGTTTTTAGGAGTTTATATAGTTATTAGGGGTTTTAGGGTTCTTATGGTCTTTTTTGGTGGTTTTTCTGTTTTTATTATTTTTAGGGTTTTAGGGGTTTAAAGTGTTATTAGGATTTTTTTCTCAAGGGTTTTTAGAGTTATTACATTATTTTGGATTTTTAGGTTTTTTTATTTTATTTTGTTTTTTCAGATTTTTAGGGGTTCTTAGGGTCTGTTCATGTTTTTAACATTTTTAGGTTTTTAGGGGTTTCAAATTTTTTCTTAGGGGTTTTCTAGGTTTTTATGGTTTTCTACATTTTTAGGTATTTTTAGGGCTCTTTTCATATCATTATGGGGTTCTAAGTTATTTTGGGATTTTATGTTTTCTGGGGTTTCAAGGGTGTTTTATTTTTATATTTTTTCAGTTGTTTTATTGTTTTTAACATTTTTAGGGGTTTAATAGGTTTTTCGAGTTAATAGAGGTTTTAGGGGGTTTAGTGATTTTAATCATTATATGGGTTTTTATGGTTTTAGGGTGTATTTTAGGTTTTTTGAACATTTTAGGGATTTTTTGGGGTTCTAGTGTTTTTAAGGAAATTTGGGTTTTAAAGGGTGTTTATATTTCTAAGGTTCTCTTAGTGGTTTTCAAGGTTTTATAGTTTTTATGTTTTTAGGTGTTTTTAGTATTTTTATGATTTTTTATGGTTCAAGGAGATTTTGAGGGTTTCCAAGTTTTATAGGGTTTTACGGTATTTAGTTTTTTTAATTTATAGGTTTTAAGTGTTTTAATGTTTTTATAGTTTTCTTAATTTTTTTAGTGTTTTTAGGGTTTTTTTGTTTTTGATCTATTTTGGGTATTTTTTAGGACTTGTATTATTTTTATGTTTTTCAAAGATTTTGAGTGGGTTTTAGGGTTTTTTGGGTTTTTTGGTTTTGCTGGTTTTTAGGGATTTAGTGGTTTTTTTAGTTTTATTGGTTTCTTATATTTTTAACATTTTTATGGTTTTAAGGGATTTATAGAAATTTTTGTGATTTTTAGGGTTTTTATTGAGTTTTAGGGTTTTTACTCTTTTTATGGGTTTTATGATTTTTTGTATTTTTATTGGTTTTTTGTTTTTTTAGGGTTTTTATGATTATTTTGGATTTAAGGTGTTCTAATTGTTTTTATGTTTCTAAGGCGTTCTTAGGGGTTTTTAGGGTGGTAGGTTTTTTTTGTCATTTTAGGTATTTTTAGGGTTTTTTAGTATTTTAAGATTTTTATCGGTTTTGAGGATTTCTAGTGTTTAAGGGTTTTAACATTTTGATTTTTTGGTTTTTAAGTGTTTTTAGATTTTTTATGGTATTCATATTTATATCTAACGTTTTAGTGGTTTTTTTATGTTTTTAGGTATTTTTATGGATTTAATATTTTTATGGTTTCTTGCCATTTTTATGTATTATGATGTGTTTTACTATTTTTAGGGTTTTATGGTTTTTTTGGGTTTTATGGTTTTTTTTAGTTTTTATGTTTGTAATGTTTTTTTAGGATTATTAACATTTTTAGGGGTTTAATGGTTTTATTGATTTTTGAGAGTTTACAGTTTTATTAGATTTTACGTTTTAGGTGTTTTATGGGTTTTAATTGTTTTATGGTTCTTAAGGTAATTTTATGGGTTTTTTAGGGTTTTAGCATTCTTATATTTTTAGGTTTTTTATGTTATTTTAGGTTATTATGGTTTTCCTTGGTTTTTATTGAATTTTACATTTGGTAGAATTTCTAAGGGTTTTTAGTTTTTTTATATTTTTTAGTGTTTTTAGGGATTTAGATAGTTTTAGGGTTTTTAGCAGTTTTTGTGTTTTATGTGTTTTTTTTGGGTTTTTAGGGTTTTTTATTTTTATTTCATTTAACAAATATTATTTTTACAGGTTTTATGTGTTTTTTGGTTGTTAAGGTTTTCTAATTGTTTTTAGGGGTTTTAGGGTGTTTTACATTTTTATGGATTTTGGAGATTTTTTATAATTTCTATTGTTCTTTATGGTTCTTAGGGATTTGGGGGGTTTTAGGGTTTTTAGGGTTTTCTAGGATTTTAGCGTTTGTAGGTTTTATGGGTTTTACGTGTTTTAATATTTGTATGGATTTCATAGGGTTTCATAGGGTTTTTATGTTTTTTATGTTTTTAGTTGTTTTAGTGATTTTTAGGATTTTTAATATTTTTGGGATTTAAGTGATTTGAGGGGTTTTAGGGTAAGTAGTGTTTTTATGGTTATTTTGTGATTTTAGATGTTTTTAGCATTTTTTAGGGTTTTCCCTATTTGAGAGTATTTTAATGATTATAGGGGTTCAAAAAGTTTTTATAGTTTTTAGTGACATTTAATGTTTTTATTGGTTTTTTATGTTTGAATGCTTTTTGGGGTTTTTATGTTATTTAATGGTTTTTAGGGTTTTTAAGTGTTTTAAGTGCTTTTTAGTTTATAAGTTTTTCATAGTGTTTTATTGGGGTTTATTGTCTCTTATGTTTTTAGAAATTTTTGGGGGTTTTTATTATTTTTATGTTTTGGGGGGTTTTAGGGATTTTGAGGGGTTTGGGGGTTTTAGGTGTTTTTCGTCATTACATCGTTTCTTAGGTTTTTTGGAGTTTTAAGCATACTTAGGTTTTAAGGTTTTATTATTGGTTTCAGGGTGTTTAATTTTTCTGGGTTTTTAGTTATTTTTTATGTGTTTAACTATTTTTAGTGTTTCAAAGGGTTTTTAGGTTTTATGGTTATTGGGGGGGGGGTGTTGTGGGATTATTATGTTTTAATGGGTTTTAATCCATCTCATAGTTTTTTGGGTTTTATGTATTTTATGGTTTTTAGGGGTTTAAATGGGTCTTAGGGTTTTTATGTTTTTTCATATTGTTTTCTTGGGTTTTTAAGGATTCTGTATATGTAGGTATTTTTTATGGATTATTTGGGTTTTTTTGGGTTTTAGTGTTTTTAGTGTTTTTAGTGATTTTTAGGTGTATTCATGGTATTTAGTGTTTTATAGGTTTTGGGGGGGGGGGTAGTGTTGGTTGGATTTTGAGGATTCCTTAGGTTTTTACATGGTTTTTAAGATTTTTTAATTTTTAGGGATTTATATTGTTTTTTACAATTTTTATGGTTTTGGGGGATCTTAGGATTATTATTAGATTTTCAGGATTATTAAGGACATTAATTGGTCTTATAGTATTTTAATCATTTTTACCATTTTAAATGGGTTTTATAGTTTTAGTGGTTTTAATGGGGTTTATGGGATTTTAGGGTTTTTGTGGTTTTTATGGGTTTTAGTGTTTTTAGGATTTTAGGTGTTTAAATTATTTTAATGTTTTTAAGGTTTTATTATGAATTTTCAATGTTTTAGGGGTTTTTAAATGTTTAGGAATTTTTAATTTTTTTTGGATTTTTACAGGTTTTTGGGATTTTGAGTGTTTTTTGGGGTTTTAGTGTTTTTAAAGTTTCTTTTGTTATTTAGTTTTTTAAGAGTTTTATGTGTTTTTAAGGTTTTTAGTGTTTTTAGGGTTATTCCAGGTTTTTAGGGTTTTTTACATTTTTTGGGAATTTTTGGTTTTTTTGGATTTTTATGGGTTTTTATAGTTTTTAGGGATTTTGAGGGTTTTTTGGGTTTTTTGGGTTTTTTGGGTTCTTAGGGTTTTTCTGGTTTATTTCTTTTTTTAGAGTTTTTCTTTTAATTTTTTAGGATTTTAAGGATTTTATGGTTTTTATAGTTTTTTAGGGTTTTTATGTTTTTAGGTGATTTTATGTTTTTATGGTTTTTTAGGGTTGTAGGGTCTTTTAGGGTTTTTTACTCTTTTTAGAGTTTTTTAGGGTTTTAGGGGTTTAAAGTGTTTTTAATATTTTATGGTTTTCTGAGTAGTTTTTAAGGTTTTTAGGGTTTTTATTTTTTTAGGGATAATTAGGGCCTTTTAGGATTTTTATGGGTTTTTAGGGATTTTGCGGTTTTTAATGTTTTCAAGGGTTTAAAGGTTTTTTTGGCTTTTGGGGGTTTTAGGAATTTTTCGGTTTTAAGGGTTTTTATGGTTTTTAATGTTTTTAAGAGTTTAAATAGATTTTTAGTTTTTATTGGGTTTTTACATTTTTATGAGTCTTTAGGTGTTTTGAGGTTTCTATGGGTTTTGATAGTTATTATGGTTCTTTAGTGATTTTAGGTTTTTTTAGAATTTTTTGGTTTTTATAGTTTTTATGTGTTTTAATGTTGTTAGTGTTTTATTTTTGTTTTTTAGGGTTTCAGTGTGTTTTAACGGATTATGTATTTTTAATAATTTTTTTATGATTTTATGGTTTTAATATATTTTTGGGATATTGATGGGTTTTTTGTGTTTTTTTTGTGTTTTTTTTAGTTTTTATTTTTTTTAATGTTTTTAGTTTTTTAGTGGTTTTAATTTCTTTTAAGTTTTTAAAGTTTTATTGGTGGTTTTAATTTTTTTTATGTATTTATTTATTTATTTATTTGTGGGGATTTTTTTTTGTATTTTTATAGGTTTGTACGGTTATAGGTATTTTCAGTGTTTTTCGGAATTTTTATGGGTTTTTTGATTTTTTGGGATTTAGGGTTTTCTTCCCGATTTTAGTGTTTTAAATGGTTTTACAGTTTTTAATGATTTTAGGGGTTTAATGGGTTTTATAGTTTTTTTGGTATTTTAGGGGTTTTTGTGTCTTAGGGGTTTTATGGTTTTTAGGGTTTTAGGGGTTTTAGGGTTTTTAGGGGTTTTTGGATTATAGTGATTTTTCAGTTTCTAGGTGTTTTAAGTGTTTGTTGTTTTTTATTGTTTGATTATTTTTTTTTCATCGTTTTAGGGGTTTTTTTTACATTTTTAGATTTTTTTTAGTATTTTTATGGTTTATGGGAATTTTGAGGGGTTTTAGGATTTTTTAGGGTTTTTAGGGGTTTAGAGTTGTTATGTTTTTAAGGGTTTAAGTGTTTTTTGTTTCTTAATGTTTTCTTAAGGGTTTATGTGGTTCTTAGGGATTTTTTATATGAATTTTTAGTGGTTTTCTATGGTTTTTATTAATTTTTAGTTTTTAGGGATTTTTAGCGGATTTAGGGTATTTAGTAATTTTATGGTTTTTTTGGGGTTTAGGGTTTTTTTCAATCTTTTAGGTTTTTAATGGGTTTTACAGTATCTCCCCATTTTAGAGTCCTAAATGTTTTTTAAATTTTTAGTAGTTTTTATGGATTTTATGGTTTTTAGGGGTTTTATGAATTTCATGCTTTTTATTATTTTAATAGTTTTGTGGTCTTTTGTGGTATGTAACACTTTTAGAGTTTTTGTAGGTTTTTAGAATTTTTAAGGATTTCGTAGATTTTTGTAGGGTTTTGGGTTTTTTTATATTTTTAGTGATTTTATGTATTTTTTATGATTTTTATGATTTTTATTATTTTTATGGATTTTTAGGATTTTTAGGGTTTTTAACATTTTTAAGGTTTTTAGTGTTTTAAAATATTTTTTGTTTAGTAATGATTTCATATAATTTATCAGGGTTTTAAGTGTTTATATTTTTTTGGGATTTTAAGGGATTTTTATTGATTTTTAGGGTGTTTTGGGTTTTTTGGTATTTATAGGATTTTTAGTGGTTTTTTGTTTTTTTTGTTTTTTTAGGTTTTTTTGAGTTTTAGGGTTTTTAGGGGGGGTTCATTGTTTTTTAACATTCTTGGGGTTTATAGGGTTATTAGAGGTTTTAGTTGTATTTATATGTTTTATGGGGTTTATAGTTTTAATATCTTTAGGGGATTTATGGTTTTTAGAGGTCTATGGTTTTAGGGGTTTTAGGGTCTTTTTATTGTTTTTAGGGTTTTAAGAATTTTTTGGGCTATTTAGGGGTTTTAAGTGATTTTAGGTATTTAATATTTTCTAATAGGGTTTAAGGGTATTTAGGGGCATGTTACTTTATTAGATATTTTTATGGCTTTTTGGGATTTTTATTATTTTTAGGGTTTATAGGTATATTGAGGTGTCTTAGGGTTTTTAGAGTTTTCTATTGTTTTTAGTGTTATTTAGGATTTTATAGGTTTTGAGGTTTTTCATGTTTTTAAGGTTTTTATAGGATTATTTTTAGGTTTCTTGTGTTTTTAGGGGTTTTATGTGTTTTTTGTATTTTTATGGGTTTTAGAGTTTTTAGTGATTTTGAGGGTTTTTGGTGTTTTAGGGTTTTTATGGTTTTAATTTTTTAATTTTTTTTTCTATTTTTTAGTAGTTTAAATGTTTTTAGATATTTTAAAATTTTGTATGAGTTTAATGGTATTTGAGATTTTGTAAGGTTTTAGGAGTTTTTAGGGTTTTTAGGGGGTTTTATTGACTTTAAGTTTATTTTAGGTTATTATGATCTTTTTTGGGTTTTTGGCTTTTTCAGTTTTTTTGGGTTTTAAGAGCTTTTAGGTTATTATGGGTTTCTTAGTGTTTTTTTGATGTTTTTACTTTTTTTACATATTTGGGGATTTTAAGTGTTATTAGGAATTTAATGCTTTTTAGAGTCCTTGGAGATTTTGAGAGTTTTTTTAGATTTTTTAAGGGTTTTAGAAATTTATATTTTTAGCATTTTTCTCTTTTTAGGGGTTTAAAGTGTTTTTGGTTTTTAGTGTTATGTAATTTTTTAGGGTTTTAGGTTTTTTTACATTTATTTGGATTTGAATGATTTTTTATAAATTCAATAGTATTTAGATTTTTATGGATTTTGAGGTTTTTTTATTTATTTGGGTTTTAAGGATTTTTTTATGGTGCTTAAGGTTTTTAGAGGATTTTAATGTTTTAGTGGTTTAAATTATTTTTTAGTTTTTAGTGTGTTTTTAGGGTTTTTATGGTTTTTGGGGTGTTTAGGGGTTTTTATGAATTTTTTATGGCTTTTTGATTTTTTTTTGATTCATAGGGGTCCTTTGGGTTTTTAGGGTTTCAATGTTTTCTTAGGGTTTTCAGGTTTTTTGGGTTTTTTATTTATTTTAATGATTTTTAGGATTTTTCGATAATTTTTTGTATTTTTACGGTTTTTAGGGTTTTTATAGTTTTTTAGGTTTTTCAGAGTTTTTTTGGTTTATGGGGGAGGGGGTTCTGTTTTTCTAGGTTTTTAAGGTTTTATTTGGGATTATTAAGAATTTTAGTGGTTTTTTATGTTTTTGGGAATTTTCAGTGTATTTTTAGGATATTTATGTTTTTAGGGCTTCCAAGGATTTGGAGGGGTTTTATGGTTTTGGCAGGTTTAATGGTTTTTTATTTTTAAGGTGCTTTAAGTAATTTTATATTTTTTTAACTTCATTAAGGGATTAAATGGATTTAGTGTTTTTAGTGGTTTTGACTGTTTTTTATAGTTGTTTTTAGTTTTTTGGTTTTTAGGGGTTTATATTATTATTAGGGGTTTTTGTGTTCTTATGGTCTTTTTGGGGGGGTTGTAGTGTCTTTAGAATTTTTAGGGTTTTAGGGGATTAAAGTGTTATTAGGTTTTAATTTTTTTTCTCAAGGGTTTTTAGGGTTTTTACATTATTTTGGATTTTTTAGGTTTTTTATTTTTTTTTGTGTTTTTTACAGATTTTTAGGGGTTTTAGGGGTTTAAGGGTTTGTTCATGTTTTTATCATTTTTAGGTTTTCTGGTGTTTCAAGTGTTTTCTTAGGGTTTTTCTACTTTTTTTATGGTTTTCTACATTTTTAAGTATTTTTAGGGCTCCTTTCAGATCAAAATGGGTTTTTAAGTTATTTTGGGATTGTTTGTTTTCTGGGGTTTTAGGGGTGTTTGATTTTTATATGTTTTATTTGATTTTTTTAGTGATTTTAACATTTTTTGGGGTTTAATGGGTTTTTTGAGTTAATAGAGGTCTTAGGGGATTTAGTGATCTTAATCATTAAATGGGATTTTATGGATTTAGGGTGTTTTTTGGGTTTTTTTTGGAAATTTTAGTGGTTTTGGGGGGTTCTAATATTTTTTAGGAAAATAGGGTTTTAAAGGGTTTTTATATTTCTAATGTTATCTTAGTGGTTTTCAGGGTTTTATAGTATTTATGTTTTTATTTGTTTTTAATATTTTTTTGATTTTTATGGTTCTTAGAGATTTTAAGGGTTTTCAGGTTTTATAGGGTTTTAAGGTATTTAATATTCTATTTTTATTTTTTAGGTTTTAAGTGTTCTTTTTGTTTGAACAGTTTTCTTAACATTTTTTATGGTTTTATGGGTTTTCCTGTTTTTGAACTATTTTTGAGTATTTTTAGTACTTGTATTATTTTTTTGTATTTTAGAGATTTTGAGGGGGTTTAGTGTTTTTTGGGTTTTATGGTTTTTGTCGTTTTTATGGTTTTAGGGTTTTTTTGTTTTATGGTTTTCTTATATTTTTTAACATTTTTATTGGTTTAATGTATTTATAGCAATTTTAGTGCTTTTTAAGGTTTTTATTGGTTTTTAGGGTTTTTAATGTTTTTAGGGGTTTTATGATTTTAAGGATTTTTATGGGATTTTAGTGTTTTTAGGGTTTTTATCATTTTTTTGGTTTTCAGGTGTTTTAATTGTTTTTACTTTTCTATGGTTTTCTTAAAGGTTTCTAGTGTTGTAGTGTTTTTTATCATTTTATGCATTTTTAGGGTTTTTTAATATTTTATGATTTTTATAGGTTTTGAGGATTTCTAGTGTTTTAGGGTTTTTAGCGGTTTTTATGATTTTATTGGTATTTAGTGTTGTCATGCTTTTATGTTTTTCTATGTTTTTATGGGGTTTTAGTTTTTTTATCTTTTTATCGATTTTTAATATTTTTTTAGTTTTTTAGGTTTTTAGTGCTGTTTGGAATTTTGACAGGTTTTATGTTTTTTACGATTTTTATGGTTTTTATGGGGTTTTAGGATTTCTGTGATTTTAATGGTTTTTTAAAAAAAACTAACAGTTTCTTTACATTATTAGGGGATTAATATATTTTTAAGTGTTTTGGTGTTTCTTAAGGTTTTTATGGGATTTTAGGGGGTTCATTATGTTTTATGGCCATTTTTGAGTTTTTATGGATTTTGGAAATTTTAGTTCATAAAGTGTTTTTTGTTTTTTAAGGTTTTCTTAGGAGTTTTTTTGTTTTAGTTTTTTTACTATGTAGTAATTTTTAGTGATTTTTAGTATTTTTATAGGTTTAGGGTTTTTTAGGATTTTGTGGGTTTTAGGTGTTTCTTGGGACTTTACCATTTTAGGGTTTTAGAGCTTTTAGATTTTTTAGGGGTTCAAATAATTTTTTAGGTTTTCCTTAGGGTTTATTGGGTTTGAAAGGTTTTTTACATTTTACGGATTATAGGGACTTTTAGGTTTTATATAATTAATATGGTTTTTAGGGATTGTTTTGTATTTTTCGAGTTTTTTAGGGGTCTAATGATTTTTTAGTTTTCGACGTGTTTTAAGGTTTCTAGCATTTTTAATGTTTTTAGTGTTTTATAGGGTCTTTAGATTTTATATTTATTTTGAGGGATTTATAGGATTTTACAGTTTTTTATATTTTAGCAGATTTTATGGTCTTTAGGTGTTTTGGGGTTTTTGGGTCTTTTTAGTGGTTTTTAGGCTTTTACTATTTTAGGGTTTTTAGGTGTCTCAAAGTTTTTTTAAATTTTTAATGTTTTATTAGTATTTTTTAGGGTTTAGGGTTTATTTATGCATTTTAATATTTTTAAGACTTTTTTAGGATTTTTATGGTGTTTTGGTGTTTTCATGGATTCTGTGTATTTTAGTGTTTTAGTGTTTTTATGGATTTTTAGGGCTTTTAGATATTTAGGTATGTTTAGAGTTTTTAGGATTTTATGGTTTTTAGGGGATTTCAGGTATTCTGGGTTTTTTCATTTTGGGAATTTTAACAATTTTTAGATGTTTGTGTGTTTTTACAGTTCTATAATAAATTTGAGGCTTTTTAAGAGTTTGTTTTGCATTTTTAAAGTTTTTATGGGCTTATATGGAGTTTCAGGGGGTTGATTTTTTAGTGTTTTATGGGTTTTAGAGTCTTTATTATTTGGGTCTTAAATGTTTTTTAGTTTTTTTAGTGGGGTTTTCCGGTTTTTATGTGTTTTTTAGTTTTTTATTGTTTTTAGATGTTTTATGGTTTAAGGGGTTTTAGGGTTTTAGTGTTTTTTAGGTTTTTAGGTTTTTCAGTGTTCTTTAGTTTATAAGGGTTTATGTGTTTTTTTGTAATTTTTATTTTCTTAATGTTTATCTATGTTTTTTGGGATTTTTATATTTTTATTGATTTGTAGGGATTTTTTAGGATTTTATGGGTTTTAGCGGTTTTAGGGATTTTGAGATCTTTAATGGGTTTTTAAGGGTTTTCATGCCTTTTATTTTTTTAGTGGTTTTATGTGTTGTTAATGTTTTAGGGGTTTTTAGGGTTTTTTATATTTTGAGGGATTTTAGGGTTTTTAAGGATTTTTAAGGATTTTTTGGGGTTTTAGGGATTTTCACGGTTTTAGGGGTTTTAAGGCTTTTATTGTTTGGGGTTTGGGGTGGGGGTTTGTGTTTTTTGAGTTTTATTGTGGTTTTATGGTTTTTAGTGTTTTTTAACTTGTTTATGAGTTTCATGGTTTTTTAGAGTTTCTAGTGGGTTTTAGGCTTTTTATTGTTTGTGTGGTTTGTAAAGGATTTATGGGATTTTGTTTTTTGGATTTTTTATTGTTTTTTAGCGTTTTTAGTTTTGTAGGGGTTTTAAGTGTTTTTATGTTTCGAAATTTTTCTTGTTGACTTTCATGGTATTTTTGGTTTTTTATATTCTTTGATATTTTTAGGATTTCAATGGTTTTTATGGTTTATAGGGGTTTTGAGGGTGTTAGGGATTTTTAGGGTTTTTATGGGTCCTTATTTTTTAAGGTTTTATGTGTTTTTAGGTTTTTGGAGTTTTATTATGTTTCTTATGAATTATAGGTGTTTTTATGATTATATGTATGTTTAGGTATTTTTTAGAATTTTTATTACTATTTATGGTTTTTATGGATTTTTAGGTTTTCAGGAATTTTTGGATTTTAATGGTTTTTAGGGTTTTTTTGGGTTTAATGGGTTTTATATTTATGGGGTCTGACAGTTTTTATATATTTTATCATCATTTGAGATTGAAATCATTTTAGTGTTTTTAATATTTTTATGGGTTTGGGGGGGGGGGTTTATTGTTCTAGGGGGTTTTAAGATTTTTAGGGGTTTTAATTATTTTTAGGGGTCTTGTGGTTTTTTTTGGTTTTTCGGGTTTTAAGTCCCTTTTAGTATTTTTAGGGTTTTTATAATTTCTTATGTTTTTAGTGGATTTAGGTTTTTTTAGTTTTTAATGTTTTTTTACGTGTTTTCATGGTTTTAAGAGTATTTTATGATTTTAGGAATTTCTTGTGGATTTTTTAGGATATTTTTGGTTTTTTGGGGGTTTAGGTATTTTATGGGTTTCATAGGTTTTTATGGATTTTTAGGTTTTTTTGTGTTTTAAGTTTTTTAGTTTTTAAAATTATTTTTATATTTTAATGATTTATTTTATTTTTTTGGGATTTTAACAATTTTGAGGGTTTTAGGGCCTTTTTCATTTTGTGGGTTTTTTTTATAGTTTATGGTTTTTCTGATTTTTTAGGGGTATAATATTTTTAAGAATTTTTTTTTCATTTTTAATGGTTTAATATGTTTTTATATTATAGGATTTTTATTTGGTTTTAGGGGTTTTTATGGTTTGGAGGGTGGTTATTATGGGTTTTTAGGTCAACGAAGATACGAGGGTCAGACTATTCCCGACCCCCCCCCCCCCCAATTTTATAAAAAAGAAGACACGACAGACAAGGGAGGGGATGCGTCAAACGGCCCACACCCAAAAAACCCTTAACAAACCCCAGACCCAAAAACCCCAAAAAAACAAAGATCAAGAAACCTCAAAGAAAAAGGTCCAAAAGAAAATATTCACACGAGAAAGTGCATCAGTCAATTTCACCACCAAAGTCATCCAGATCCCCACCGCTGCAACCGAGACTCACTCCCAGACCAGTGCCCACACCAGTAAAGTAGAAGTCTGATTTAGCACCCGTATCCATAGAATACAAGCCCGACTCGTACTCCTCCTACATTCTGAGCATCGACAAAAGCTGCTCTCTGGTCCTCTTATGCTAAGCAGTTTATGCAGGCTGCTCCAGTGAATTGCCATTGAGATTTAGCTTTAACTTCTTGGAGGTGGCCTAGGTCGCCATAGGTCACGGGGGGGGGGGGGGAGTAATCCTTTCAGAGCCTACGCTTTGGTGGAGCATAGATGGAACCATCCTCATGCACTGCTTCCTCATGAATGACTCCATCACTAGCCGCACATGAGGCATTTTGGCACCCTTTTTTCTTTCCGAACCCAGAATTTTCAGCACCCCTTTCTTATAGCTTATTCTTTTCATCCAGTGACCTGGCCATAACAGTATTTATCCTGCGGTAATCCTCAGCAAGTCTCTCTCTGAGTCTCTTAGCTTCCCCCTCAAGGGGAAAACTTTCCCATTCCACCATCATCATATCATGTAGCAGCACACAATGACCTTCAGCAGATGGGGTTCTAAAAATGACCATGGGCCTTTGCAAGTTCAGGTCCATATCACCTAACACCCCAATAGGGTCCACAACATGATTACATAGCAGGTCCTCCACTCTGATGGCCGCTTCCTCAAAATGAGGTGAGCCTGCCTCCAGGAGAGTACTCCCCACATCCTCACACCCCACCAACATCAGGGAAGCATCACACCAATCAGTGCTTTTCCAGACATCCCCATCTCGCAAACCATGCACACCCACATCCCCTTTCACATTCTCTCCCACCATCACATCAACATCCGCTGCATACCCCTCCGAAAGTCTGCTACTGCTAGCACCCCCACTACTCATCATGTATACCATATCCTCCTCTCCCAGTGTTGGCACCAGGGGGGCTCTAACTGGTCGTTTACACAACACTCATCAATCACATCCACTTTCCCTTTGTCCAACTGTCCCCTTGAAGCCTTACCACATCCGCAGAAAACTTCAGCATGGGGCTGATCATCCCCTTCAGCCATTAGCACTACCTTAGCAACGAAATCTCATGGAAAATAGGCATCACCAGCCAGACTGCTGAAACCACCCGAGTCCATCAGAGAAACATTTAGATCAATCCCATGGATCTGGTTGTTCAAACAGGAAACTTCACCAGTCACCCTCTTGTCTCCCTTCGCCTCCACCAGAGTGTGGGTAGTCTTCCCATAACTCATCTAGACCAGAGATGAACAAGTCCTACCCGGGGAAACACTCCACTAAACTGAGAAATAGAGGTACTCCAGTTACCCTTCTTGGATTCAAGGTCCTCCCCTCCCAGTGTCGGGGCATAGGGAACCTCCATTTGATCATTCCCTTGATAGATTTCCATCACAACAGCATTCCCAGTATCTGACTGCCTCCCTGATAAATCACCACATCCACGAACATCTTCAGCACAAACCCAATTTTCCCCATCAGCCAAAAACACTGCCGCCTCAACTGCATCTCTAGAATCACAAACATCTCTGGCCAGACTTATGCTAAAGCCACCTAAATCCATCAAATCGTCCTTTAGATCATGTCCATCCATCAGGTCAGACAAGCAATCAGCAGCTGGAGGCTGGAAGGAAAAGGGCTTAGCCACCCCCATTATCACCTTAACCTCCACCAAAAGAAGGGTGATCTCACCAGAAGACGTGTGAGCAAGATTCAAAACACTCTTTTTAGGGCCAAAACATCCTCCAGGTTGAGCAGTATTCCCAAATCTCCAACAAGAGGAGTAGAACACCGGCAAAGGTTCAAAGATAACATGCTTCCTCCACCTAAGTTCCTCTCCCACCACAATCTAGACAGCATCCACTGGTTCCTTTGAAGCATCAATTTCAACAAAGGCCCTTGGGGAAACAGATGGAAAAGGTCCCTAGTCTTACTATCAACATAGAGGAACCTCGCCACCATATTACCAAGCATCAAAATAATAGATAAATTTTTAAAGGTAAGGGGAATCTTAGGAAATCTAACCCAGGTAGCCACCGTCGGGGAACTTAAGTCAAAGCTCCACCAAAAAAGGGAGAAACGCACTCCATTGCATGACCGAGGAGCCACCGACCAGAAAAGTACCAGGTCCTCCTCAGAGGAGAATCAAATCATTATGTGGGAGCTATCGACTAGAACAACCATCACATGAGCCCTAATATTCTAGAAAGCTGAGACAAACCTGTCAAAAGTGACCACCGGGGGTCGCCGCGTCGGGAAACATGCAACCAGAGTCATGCGGTGCAGAATATAAGCCATAGTGAACTCCCGAATCGTGAGGGGAAGCTGCGGACGACCTTCATAGAATTCTGGAACCTTCCGGAAAATCAACATTTGCGGAAAAGAGGGCAGCAAATCAGGGGAAGAGAGTGATGTGAAAGAACAGTCCACCAAGGGAGGATCCTCCCCAGCAGCAAGGGGGAGTTGATTCGTTTTCCATCGTCTTCAACATGTAAGGAATCCACCATCACGGAGGTGTCGAGTCGCCGGAGTCGCTATAGCTGCCATCTTCTTCTCTCTTCTTACAGTTTTTAGGGGTTTAAAGGTTTTATGGCCTTTTACAGTTTTTTGACATTCTTAGGGTTTTTTTGGATTCATTGGTATTGAAGCTTTTAGGTTTGTAAGGTTTCCTTATGGGTTTTTTTTATTTTTTGGGGTTATTATGTTTTTAGGAATTTTGGCAAATTTTATGGTTTTTATGGATTTTTAGTGTTTTTATGTATTTTGAGGGGGTTTATAGTTTTTTAGGTTTCTAGGGTTATTAGGGGTTTTAACATTTTTTGTTTTTTTATGGGGCTTAATTTTTTTGGTTTTATGGTTTTTCATGGTTTTTAGTGTTTTTTTACGTATTTATGGATTTTTAGTTAATTTTAGGTTTTTTGGGGGTTTTATTGTCTTCTATATTTTATGGGGAGTTTTTCAGTTTTTTTAGGCTTTCAATGTTTTATATAGTTTTTATAATTATTATGGGTATAAAAAGTTTTTTATTTTTATTAGTTTATGTTTTTTAAATTTTCTTTAGGTTTTTTTGGTGTTTAGGTGTTTTAAGGGTTTTTGGGGTTATGTATCTTTTTTGGGTTTTTAGGGTTGTTAGCAGTTTTCAGGTTACTGAGGGGTTTTAAGTGTTTTTAGATTTGTATGGTTTTTATCATGATCTTTCTGGGTTTTTAGGTGTTTTTAAATTTTTATATATTTTTAGTGATTTTTAGGATTTTTATGGGTTTCTGGGATTTTGGGTTTTTTGAAGGTTTTTAGTGTTTTTAGGGATTTTATCATTTTTATAATTATTTAGTATTTTATGGGTTTTATTTGTTTTGTATTTTTTATTGTTTTCTTATGATTTTCATGTTGTTTAGGGGTATTGATATTTTTAGGGAGTTCTTAGGTTTTTTGCAGGGTTTTAGGGTTTTTGGGCAGAAGAGGTGTGCGGCCAGGCTATTCATGACCCCGTTAGAATTTATTATGAAAAAAGAAACAGTGGACAAGGGAGGGGAGGGGTCATTCAACCCACACCCAAAAACCCTTTACATCCCACGACACAAAAGACCCTAAAAAAGAAAAATCGAAAATGAAAAAACACCGCAGCAGCTTCAGCACTCATCCAACAACACCTAAGCCAAAAATAGAAACTTTGACATTCATCAGCTCTATATCATCCTCACCACAAAAATCGTGCCACATAACCACCATACATCATCACCGAACCAAGATCATCAACCATCAGTGAAGACAACAAATTAACCTTCACAAGTCATCACCTCTTACCACCGCTGCCCCGCCAAGACGCACCCTTGACGCCGAGCTGGACCACCAACACCATCCCAATACCGCCACATGAACCATCATACCAAACCAAGATGGGGTTCAGTGTGATGGGGGGGGGAAGCAAGAGTAGAGTTGGGCACACATGTTAAGGGGAATGACAACAGTGGGCAGCCACACCTCATCATCAATGTCCAACAATCACAAAAGAACAGCACACACAATAAACGACCAACAATCCTTATCAAATGCAGCATAATAACAAAGAAAAATCCATCAATACTAAGCAGTATCACCAAAGTCCAGTTTCTCATCATCCAGCAAGTCAAGTTCCAACCGAAAACCTGCAGCAACTCATTGGGAAACCAACAACCCGCAACAATAGGAAAACAATAACTAAAAATGTAGCAACTAACTCCTCCAATCCAGATAGATTCCAGTAGCCCACACTTGGACCCATTCCACCTCATCTACAGCTCCTCAAACTCAACATTTAGAAACAATAATGACCCACAAATAATCTAGCCACAACTCAAAATCTCGTTGTCCAACATAATAGAAGGAACACAACATAAAATGATCAGGCCTTCAATAGTAGCGAGAACCAAGGACAAGGAATAGAAACTAGAAAGGCGAACCAATGTATTTACCATTTTCATCCACCGTGAACCTTCTCGAAGTAATGAAACCCAGCAAGAACATCCTCGGGTCTAGGAGAGGAGTTTAGGTCTGAGCACGGAACCGTGCACGCCACAGCTAAGAAGTTGTGAAGCCCACTGAACCCACCTTTCACCGAAGTAGAGCCAAACCTCTCCCAGGCCAAGCCACCAAATCGCCTAGCTGCACCAGAGATGGGATCCAAAGCACTGAACACCCGGATACCTGAATGGCCAAGATCTAAACCAGATCTGACAAGTATACCTAGAAATTGGCCCAAGCACACCTCTATCCAGTCATTGAACCCCACGTCGCACCTGCATCTACTTCGCGATCCGAAAAGAAGATCGTACCATATCACCATACAAACCTTCTGCATCATGAGATCGAGCCTTTGAGAATTGGACCGAGGAAGAACCACCATTTCCCCATGATCCAAGATAAACCAAAGCTTCATAATATTATGCATCCTCCATAGACGTCGGGATCTCGGGCAGACCAGCTGCTCCAAAAAGGGGAAGTCACCGAAGAGCACCTGCCGCCTTTGGTCCAGAGAGCACAGCTGAGTCCCGCCTTCACCGAGAGCTCCCCATGTAAGCACGAGAGAGAACGGCCATGAAGGGTGCTATAACCTTGATCCATGCCACCTCTTGGAAAACATGATTCCTCCAAAGAGTAACTGTTGCACTAAAGGACTTTGTATCAGCCCACCATCACCACGGGCTCCCCCCACAACGCCAAGAGGGCAACGTCAAATATCTAGCACCTCCATCTCCATGGGAATCTGGGGGAAACCATAGATGTCGTGTCGAGGGGGTGAGACCACCAGGAGAGTGCACCTACACCCTTCTTCTTAGGGTTTTAGGTATTTTGATGGTATTTTGGGTATTATGGGGTTTTTATGGTTTTACGATTTTTTTTGTATTTAATGTTTTTAGATATTTTTTTATTATTTTTAGGGATTTAAAGGGTTTTTACTAGTTTAATGGTTTTATGGAAATTTAGTGTCTTTACTTCTATTTTTATATTTAATGGTTTTTGTTTTTTTTACGTTTTTTAGGGTTGTAAGGTTTTTTAGAGATTTTAGGTTTTTATGAGTTGTTAGTGTTTTTTAGTTTTTATTGGTTTTAGGGGTTTTCATAATTTTTTAATTTCTTTTGTTTTTATGGATTTTTAGGGATTATTTTGGATTTTTATGGGGTTTTTAGGTTTTTGGGATTTTGAGGGGTTTTACAGTTTTATTGTTTCTAGTTTTATTAGCATTTTTATGTTTTTTGGGGATTTAAGTGATTTTAGTTTTCTAATATTTTTAATGTTTTGTAATTTTTTAGGATTTTTACATATCTAGTGATTTTCATGGATTTTTAGGATTGTTATGGTTATTAATGCTTTTAGTGATTTTGATGGTTTAGGGATTTATTGATTTTTAAGGTTTTGTCAGTTTTTATTGGATTTTTTCATTTTTTAGATTTTTTATGGTTTTTATACATTTTTAACATATTTAGTATTTAAATTGGTTTTATAGTTTTTATTGTGTTTCATGGTTTTAATGGTTTTCATGATTTTTAATATTTTTAACGTTTTAATGGGTTTTAGATGTTTTTTTGGTTTTTTGGGCCTTTTTAGGGTTTTTAGGGTTATTATTATTGTTATGATTTTTAGCAGTTTAATAATATTTATGATATTAAGGTAATATTATGGATTTTTAGGGATTTTTGGGAGTTTTACATTTTTTGGAATTTTTAGTTTTATTTATTTTAATGGTTTTTTTATTTTTAGGGATTTTGAGGGGTTTGGGGTTTTTAGTGTTGTTTTCTTTTTTAGGTGTTAGTGGTTTAATTCTTTATAGGTTTTTAAGGTTTTATTTGGGGTTTTAATTTTTTTAATATTTTTATTGATTGTTAGTGATTTTTTAGAAAGTAAATTCTTTTTAGGGTTTGTAGGTATCTTTAGGGTTTTTATTGTTTATTTAGGGTTTTAGGGTTTTTTTGAGTTTTAAGGATTTTTAGAGTTTTTGAATATTTTTTGGGGGTTTTATGATTTTTATGGTTTTAGGGTTTTTATATTTTTTTGGGGTTATAAAATTTTTATATTATTTGTAGGGGTTTTAGTGTCTTTTATATTTTTAGGGAAAGGAAAATTTGAGGGTCAGGATATTCCTAGCCCCCCTAAATTTATGAAAGAAAAAACACAACAGACAATGGAGGGGAGGGCTCAAATGACCCACACCCAAAAACCCTTGACAACCCCAAACCCAAAAACCCAAAAAATAGATGGAAATAAAAAAAGAAACAGAAAACAGATCAGTCACCGCCAAAGTCAGAAACATAAGCCACACCATAAGGGTCCCCATCCGCACCATAACCAGAGGCCGCATCATCAAAGAAGGATTCAGAGTCATCCCATCCTAAATCATAATCCTCATTATGTTTGAGAAGCATATGAAACATCTCCGTACGTTTTCTTTTTTCTAGGGAAGGCAACTGCTCCTGATTATTAACCTTGAATTTCAGCTTAATCGCTTTTGAAGAAGCCCGAGTAACCATGGGTATAGGGAGAGTGGAGTAATCCCGCTTCCTCCTCATCTTTGTGGAGATCATGGTGGGACCATCATCCATCCCTTTAACATTCAAGATCTCAAAAGGGCACTCCTCCTCCTCCATTCCATGCACATGATCATTGTTCGGGAAAGAGGAAGCATCCTGATTAAGGGAGCACTCAACAAAAACCTCATCCTGTAGCAAGCTTGGTGCCACCAAGGCAGGTATTTATGCACTCCTAGTGACAGCCACTAGAGGCTTTTTCCCATCCTCCCCAGGTATAACAGACCCCTCATCATCCTGCCCAGGTCGCGGAGCTCCCTCCAACACAATAGGAAGCTTCTCCGATAGCTCCCCAATCCGATGGTCCTCCCCCTCCTCAGCCTCCATTTTCACCCGACTGAGGGAAGACACAACAACCTGTTCATCAGCCTCTTCTTTTTCAGACATTAGCCCATCCACGAACTCCCCCTCTTGCTCAACCACCACCTTCCTCCTATCCTGCTCCCACTGCTCATCAATATTTCCCTTCCCAACTTCAATAGTGCCTTCCCCAACATCCACATTACTCTCAAACAACAAAGCCTGCACCTCATCACTATCATTCCCAATACAGCTCAAATTCAGCATAGCTACCGCAAACACCAGAGAGTCATTATAGGTGATCCCTTCACCACGTCCAGTAGTAGCTGCCAACACCCTATTCTGCGCCTGCTCAGCTTGTATATCACATCCTGTATTTTTAAATGTGGGCTCTTGCACCTCCTTCAAACACTCGATCCCTTCAAAGCGGTTAAAATTTGGAACCAAAGCTTGCCTCTGATTCATACTGCTGTCAGAGGGAAAAGGCATCCCAGCAGCAGCACTCTCCATGCCAAGAGGATCTACAACTTTTAGAAGTATGAAATCACTCCCCTAGTTCTTGAATATATCACTCACTAAGGGATCTGGTTGACACTAAGAAGCCAATTGAGCTAAACTGATAGCACCTACTACATCCCTACGACCCTCTAGCACAACTAGACTCACCCCATCCCCATCTTGCCCACTGCCACAAAGAGCCTCTAGGTACAGGACACCTGAAGGTGGTTTTTCCACTAGCCCATGTGCAACCACCTCCCCACCAACTTCATCGGGCCAGACCCATTGCACAACACTGCATCACCCGAAGCCTGAGTCTGCTCTAGACTTCCAGCCTACCCCTGCTCCTCTAAGTCCTCATTGCACAACCTTAAGGATGTGGAACCATCCTCCATAAGTTCATTGGTATATGATTGTCGTGGCAACGTCCTCAGAAGAGGATTCCTTATTTCATCAATACTATGCTCCTCCACCGTCACAACCAGATCAACTGACCCAGCCATCCCAATATCCCTTTCCAATCTCCTTTGCTTCTAAATTCGTGTTTTTAGGTTTTCTTTGTGTTTTTTAGGATTTGGTGGTTTTTACATTTTTAGGGATTTTAGGGGTTTTTTGGATATCAGCTTTTAGGATTTTTTGTGAGTTTGATGGTGTTTAGGGGATTTAGTGTTTTTAGTTTTTTATGGTTTTCTTAGTGTTTTTCAGTGTTTATAGGGTTTCATATGTTTTTTCGAATTTTGTGGCTTTTTCTATTTTTATGGGTTTTTATGGTTTTGAGGATATTAATTGTTTTTAGGATTTTAGGGGTTTAAAGGGGTTTTAGGGATTATATGTTTTTTTCAGGTTCTAATTATTTTATATAGTTTATTTGTTTGAAGGGTGTTTATAGTTTTTTATAAAATTTTAGTCGTTTAGAAGTTTTCTAGAGTATTTAGTTGGTTTTTAGTGTTTTTTGGGTTATAGGTATTTTTATGGTTTTTAGGGTTTTTATGGATTTTAAGTGTTAAGGGTTTTTATGTTCCTTTTATTGGTTTTTAGAATATTTTGTTTTTCTATTCATTTTAAGAGTTTTTTTACTTCTATGGTTTTCGTAATATTTTTCTAGGTTCTTAGGAATTTTATGTATTTATGGATTTTTAGGATTTTTTAGGATTTTTTGTTTTTTAGTATATTTAGGCATTTTGAGGGTTTTTAGAGTTTTTAAGGGTTTTAAGGGTCTTACGTTTCAGAATATTTAATGTTTTTGGGGTGTTTTAACTATTTTTAGATTTTTATGATTTTCTTATGGGTTTTAGGTTTTAAATCGTCATGGGTTTTTAGGATTTTTATGATCTTCTAGTAATTTTATGGATATTGTGGTTTTTATTGGTTTTTTAGGTTTTTTTTACATTTTTTATGTTGAACTAGTTTTAGGTTTTTATGATTTTCATAATGTTTTAAGGTATTTTTTGGTATTTTCTATTATTCATATAGTTTTTAAAAGTTTTTAGGGATTTGGAAGGAATTTAGGGGTTTTATTTTTTTATGATTTTTTGGGTATTTTTGGGGTTTCTTTTAGTTTATTTTTATTTTAATTGTTTTTCAGATTTAATTAATGTTTTTAGGGGTTTTAATGGTTTTTATAGTTTTAGTGTCTTTTAGGGTTTTTAGGGTGTTTTATTGTTTTATAAGGATTTTTGTTTTTTGTGGTATTGAAGGGTTTTTTGGGATCTTAGTATTTTTTAGGATTTTTATCGTTTTGAGAATTTATTATTTTAAAGGGTTTCAATTTTTTTATGTTTTTATGTTTTTATTAGTGGTTTTAAAGGTTTTTTTTTATGTTTTCAGTGATTTTTAGGAATTTTTTTGAATATTTTTTTTGAATTTTGGGGTTTTAGGGGTTTTAGGGTTTTTTAGATTTTTATGGGTTATATGTGTTTTTTGGTTTTCATGGTTTTTTTAGGATTTTCCAAATTTTTAGGGCTTTTATGTTTTAATGGATTATATGGAATTTTTTTGTAATTTTCTAGTTTTTAGGGATTTTGAGGTTTTTTTGGGTCTTTTGGGTTCTATAGTTTTCTTGGGTTTTTAGGGATTTTTGTGTTTTCAAGGTTTTAAACGATTTTTATATTTTTTCAACATTTTAGGGGCTATAAAGGGGTTTTAGTATTTTTATGCTTTATTAGGGTTTTTTATTTTTTTATTTTTTTATTGTTTTTAAGGTTTTTAGGGGTTTTTAGTGATTTTAGTGTTTTAAGGTTTTTAACGGTTTTTAGGGCTATTAGATTTGTAATGTTTTCTTTGGGGTTTCAATTTTTTTTAGTTTTTTTACATTATAATGGTTTTTTATTTTTTATGGTTTTTAGTGTTTTTAGTTTTTTAGGGTTTTTAAGTTTTTAGGGGTTTTACTTTTTTTAGGGTTTTTAATGTTTTCATTGTTTTTTGAGTTTTTTTGGTTTTTTAGTTATTTTGATTTTTTTAAAATAGTTTTTTATCATTTATATGGGTTTCAAGGGTTTAAAGTGTTTTTAGTGGATTTAATGTGATTTAGGGTTTTTATTGATTTTAGGGGCTTTTTTGGGGTTCTGAGTTATTTATGGTCTTTTAGTGTTTTTAGATTTTTTAGAGTTTTTTGTTTTTATGGTTTTTATGTGTCTTTATGTTTTACTGTTTGAAGGGTTTTGTGGTTTGATGTTTTTTTACATTTTTATGGATATATTGGGTTTTTTGAAAATTTGATGGTCCTTGGGATTTTGAGATTTTGAGGGCTCTATGTTTTTTAGGGTTTTTAGGGTTTTTGGGTTTTTAGGATTTTTTTGAGTTTTTAGGGGTTTTATGGTTTTTTGTGTTTTTTAATGTTTTTTGTGGTTTAATGGGTTTTAAATGGTTTAGTGGGTTTTTTACTGTTTTTATTGGGTTTTAGGGATTTTTAATCCTTTATAGTTTTTTTTGTTTTTTTGGTTTTAGGGTATTTTTAGGATTTTTACAATTTTATGTTTATTCAGGGATTTTATGTGTCTTAGCCAATTAAAGTTTTTATGGTTTTCATGTTTTTTAAATTTTTTGGGATTTTAATGTATTATGTGTTTTTTTAGTTTCTAGAAATTTTACAAAATTTGAGTGGTTTTAAAGTTTTAAGAGATTTTTGTGTTTTTAAAATTTTCAGTTTTTTTAGAATTTTTTAGGGTTTTAATCGTTTTTACTATTTTTAGGTTTTTAGGGTTTTCATTGTGATACATAGGGTTTACGGATTTTATATTTTAAGATATTTTTAGGTATTTTTAGTATTTTTATGGTATGTTAGTGTTTTTTGGGGACTTTGAGGTTTTTTGAATGGTTTGTAGGGTTTTTACGGGTTAAAGGGTTTTTATGATATTTTTAGTTTTATTTGTTTTTTTAGTTTTTTAGGTTTTAATGGTTATTAGAGTTTTTAATGTTGTATGGGTTTACAATATTGTTATATTAATTTGTGGTTTTTTATAGATTTTATGTGGTTTTATGTGTTATTAGGTTTTTAGGGTGTTTTATGGTTTTTAGGTATTTTTTTATTTTATCATTTTTTTGATTTTTTGCTGTTCTAGGGTCATTTAGGGTTTTTTAGGGTTTTATCATATTTTATGTTTTTTGGTGCGTTATGTTCATTTAGTTTTTTATTGTTTTAAAATTATTTTATGGTTTGCATATTTTTTTTACATTTTAGTGATTTTTATGGAATTTTATGATTTTTATCAGGATTTTTTTTGTTTTTAAGGATTTTGACATTTTTAGGGTTTTTCATTATTTTTAGTGTTTTTATTAGATTTATGTGATTTTTTGTTTTTAGGGTCTTCTTAGGGGTTTAAAAGGTTTTTCATGGGTTTTACATTTTTTAGGATTTTTTTGATGTTGTTGGATTTTTATGGTTTTAGAGTTTTAAGGATTTTGTGGCTATTTTGTATTCTTAGGGATATTAAGTTTTTTATGGTTTTTTGGGGTTTTTAGAATTTTTATTGAGTTTTAGGGTTTTATGGACATTAAAAATTTTAAATAATCAGGGGTGTGAATTTTTTATATAGATTTTAGTGGTATATAGGTTTTTATGGGTTTTTTTGTTTTTTTTGGGTTTTTGGGGTTTTAGGGGTTTTAGGGTTTTTATGGTTTTTAGAAATTTTTTATGGTTTTTAGGTGATTTTATTGTCCATATTTTTTTGTTTTTCTTAGTTTTTTCCTGGTTTTTTAGGTTTTTATGGATTTCTAGTTCTTTTTTAGTATTTCATGGGTTTTAATGTGTTTTAAGGGGCTTTTAGGATTCTTTAGTGTTTTTAGTGTTTTTTTATTTTTAGGGGTTTCAAGTGTTTTCAGTTTTCAAAGTTTGATTAGTTTTTTTGGGTTTTTTATGTTTTTAATAATTATGTATATTTTTTTATTTTTAGGGTTTTTTTGGTTTTTAGGGATTTTGAGGGTTTGAAGGCTTTTAGGGGTTTTATAGTTTTTTTGGATTTTAGGGTTTTTGAGTTTTTTAGTGTTATAAAGGTGTTTAGTGTTTTTTATATTTTTAGAGGATTAATGGTTTTTCAAAGACTTTAGTTGTTTTAGGGTTTTTAGGGTTTTTATAGTTTTTAATATTCTTAGGTTTCTTTTTGTTTTTATGTTTTTTAGGGGTTTTAGGTGATTTTTGGCTGTCAAGTTTTTCTTTAGGGATTTCAGTATTTTTAATAAATTTTACAATTTATGTAATTTTAAGGATTTTCTTTATTTTAATGGTTTTTAGATTTTCTTGGGGTTTTGATGGTTATTAGTGATTTTTAGGGTTTTTATGTTGTCTATGGTTTATTTAGGTTTTTAGTGTTTTTTAGTTTTTATGGTATTTTAATATTTCTTAGAGTTTTTTATGTTTTTAGGGGTTTAATGGATTTTATATTTTTTTAGTGGGTTGTTAGGGTATTTATGGTATTTATGGTGTTTAGGGGTTTTAGGTTTTTTATGGTTTTTAGGGTTTTTATGGTTTTCATGTATTTTATGGTTTTTAGTGTTTGAAGTGATATTTAGGTTTTAGGGTTTTTTTGTTTTTAGGTTTTTAAGGATTCTTATGGTTACTCCAGGTTTTAGGGTCTTTTACATTTTTAGAGATTTTAGGTCTTTTTTTTCTAATTTTTATTTCTTTTTAGGGATTTTAGGAATTTAGAAGGATTTAACTGGTTTTTATTTAAATTTTAGGGTTTTGAGGTTTTTTATTGTTCATTAATGTTTTAGGGTTTTAATGGGTTTTAATAGTTTTTAGTTAGTTTTTTTGGGAGTTTATTGGATATTAAATGTTTTTTATTTTTTAGGTTTTTTATAATTTTTAGCTCTTTTAGTGATTATTAGGGTCTTTTAGGGTTTTCAAGGTTTTTTTCATCATTTACGTTTTATGAGTTTTTAGTTTTTTTATGATTTTATTTTATTCCTAGGGGTTTTTATGTTTATTAAGCTTTTTATATTTTAGGGATGTTTAGGGATTTTTAGGATTTTATGGGGTTTTAGGGATTTTTTTGATTTTCTTTGTGTTTTGTAGGGTTTTTATGGTTGTTTTCATTTTTATGGTCTTTATTGTTTTGTATTGTTTTTCGGTTTTTATGGGTTTCTTAGCGTTTTCAGGGTTATTAACATTTAATAGGGTTTTTAGGGATAGTTTTGATTTTTTATTATTTTTCTGTGTGTTTATGGATTTTAAGGGTATTTATTGTTTTTGAGGGTTTTGGTGTAGTTATTTTAGTTTTTAGGGTTTTTAGGGTTTTTTATAGCTTTTATCATCTTAGTGGATTTAAATGTTTTTAGAGTTTTAGTGGTTTATATGGTTTTGTGGGGTTCTATGTTTTTTATTGGGTTTTACGGGATTTATGGTTTTATGGTTTTAGGGGTTTTATGGTTTTTAGGGGTTTAGGGGTTTTAAAATATTTTATAGGTTTCACGTATTTTTAGTTTTAATGTTTTTCTTAGGGTTATTCAAGGTTTTTAGGGTTTTTACATTTTAAGGGTTTTTATGAATTTTTAGTGTTTTATGTGTTTTTAAAGATTAACGTATTTTGAAGGGTTTAGGGTTGGAGGGGTGGGTTAGTTATTTTCTTAAGTTTTTTAGGGTTTTAATGTTTTATAGAGTTGGATTTTTTTCAGGGGTCAAAGGGTTTTTGGATTTTTTTAGTATTTTTGGGGTTATATGGTTTTCTAGAATTATTCTGTTTTTAGGGTTTTTAGTCGTTTTTGGGTATTCTTAGGATGGGGGTGGTTATATTTTTAGGTGTTATAAATGTTTTTAGGGTTTTACGAACCTCATAGTAATTTTTATGATTTTTATTGGATTTTATTAGTATTTTATTGTTTTTAGGGATTTTGTGGGTCTTTGAAGGGTTTTGAGATTTTATCTATTTTTTTATGTTTTAGGGGGTTTAAGTTAATTTTAGTTGTAAAGGTCTACATAGTTCTTTCTGTTATTTTATGATTTTTATATTCGTTGGGAATTATTTAATTTTTAGGATAATATGTTTTTTTATTTTTATGGATTTTTAGGGTTTTTAGGGTTCTTTTGGGTTTTTTGAGTATTGGGTTTTATTTTATTTTATTGTGTTTTATGGTTTTTAGATTTTTTTTATCAATTTTACGAGTTTAATGAATGTTTAGATTTTTTTGTGTTTTTATCATTATTTAATATTTTTATGTTTTTGGGGTTTTATAGTTTTCAGGGTTTTTTTCGTTTTTTTTGTTTTTAAATTATTTATGGATTTTAAGTGTTTTAAGAGTTTTTAGGGGTTTTAGGATTTTTATAATTTTTTTGGATTTTATGGTTTTTATATATCTTTATGGGGTATTAGGGTTTTTAGGAATTTTTAGTGTTTAGGGTTCTTAGGGATTTTAGGTACTTTTATATTTTTTTTTTGTTTTTATAGATTTTATGTGTCTGTAGGTTTTGAAGGTTTTCAATGTGTTTTTCATGGTTTTAGGGTTTTTAGTTTTTATGGTATTTTTGGGATTTTTAAGGATTTATGTGGTTTTTATGGTGTTAAGGATTTTGATTTTTTTAATCTTGTCTAGGTTTTTATGTTTTTTTGTGGCATTAGGATTTTTTTTGGGTTTTTAGGGTTTTTATGTTTTTTTAAATTTTTGACATTTTTTAGTATTTAAAGAATTATATATATTTTTAGTGGTCTTAGTGGTTTTATGTGTTTTTGAAAAATTTAAGGGGTTTAAGGGTTTTTATGGGTTTTATGGTTTTTAGGTGTTTTTGTGTTTTTAGAGTATTTTTAGAGTATTTAGGGTTTTTAAGCGGTTTTAGCGTTTTTAACGTTTTCTTTGGGGTATTTATGTTTTCTTCATTTTTTAGGGATTTTTTTGGTATTTTTTGATATTTATGATTTCGAAGGTTTATTTTTGGATTTTGAGGGTGTTTAGGGTTTTTACGAATTTTTCAGTTTTTATAGTTTTTACATTTTTAGGCAGTTTTAGTGTTTTTAGGGTTTTTAATGTTTTTCATGATGTACAAGTATTTTTTATAGTCTTTCAGGTTTTTTAGGATTTTGATGTTTTTTTGGGAGGTTTAGGGGGTTTTTTTGTTTTTTTTCAGTTTTAAGGGATCATTTGTTTTAGAGATTTTTGGGTTTGGATGATTGCTTGGGTTTTTATTGTTATTTTTGTTTTAAATGGATTTTATATTTTTTTAATTTTTTAATATTTTTATTGGTTTTTAATTTTTTAAAATATTTTAGGGGTTTTATGATTATAGGGTTTTTTTGGTTTTATGCCTATCAGCGTTTTTCAAGGTTTTATGGTTTTTAAGAATATTTATATTTTTGAGGTTTTCTTCGTGTTTTTAGGATTTTTAGGTGTTTTTTAATTTTTAGGGAATTTTTCAGAATTTTAGGATTTTGGGGTTTTTAGGTTTTAATTTGTTTTTTAGTTTTAGAGAATTTTTCAATTTTTATGTGTTTTATTATTTTTAGATTTTTATAACATTTTATGGAATTAAAGGGTTTTTAGAGTTTTCAGTGAAATTTATGTTTTTATGGGTTTTTATAAATTTTTATGTTTAATAGATATTTATACGAGTTTTAGTTGTTTTAGGGGTTTCAAGATCTTTTAGGGTTATTAGGGTTTCTAGCAATTTTTAGGATTTTTGGGGTTTTAGATATTTTTCAGTTTTAATGGTTTTCATTGGGGGTTTTAGGGTTGTAGGATTTTTTTGTTTTTAGGTACTTTCAATGTTTTTGTAATATTTTTAAGGTCTATTGCGTTTTTATGGATTTTGAGGGTTTTAATGGGTTTATGGGGGTTTTATATTTTTAATGGTTTTAATATTTTTAGGATTTTTAGTAGTTTTAAGTGTTTTTGTGGTTTTATTAAGGATTTTCAGAGTTATTATGGTGTTCCCTGATATTATGGATTTTTATGGAATTTATAGGATTTTTTATGTTTTTTTTATGATTATGGATTTTGATGGCTTTTAGGGTTTTTACTATTGTTTGGGTTTTTAGTGTTTTTATGGTTTTTTGTGTTTTTTGTTTGTTATGGTTTTCGTAGGTTTTTTCTTAGGTTTTTGGGGGGTTTTAAATTTTTAGGGATTTGTAGAGGGTTTTTATGTTTATTATTTTTATACAGTTTTTATGAATTTGAGGGTTTTATGGTTACTATGGTTTTTAGGGTTTTTAATGTTTTTTATATTTTTTAGGGGTTATAATAATTTTATATTTTTAATCTTTTCTTATTGATTATCAGTATTTGGAGATTTTTATGTTTTTAGTGATTTTTTGGGATCTTTTAAATATTTTAATAGTTTTTATTGTTTTTTGGGAATTCAAGGTATTCAAGGGTTTTTGGGGGTTTCATGGTTTTTAATTTTTTGTGTTTACGGGGTTTTTCTTGTTTTTAGGGTTTTAAGGTCCTCTATAGTTTTTAATTTTTTGTAATGAAATGGTTTTTAGAGTTTTTAGTGTGGTTTTTGTTTTTTATGTGGTTTTGGGGTTTTTTATTCTTTTTTATCAATTGGGTTTTTAGGTTTCTTAGCATTTTTATGTTTTTTAGCAGTTTTAAGTGTTATATGTTTTTATGGTTTTCTTAGGGTTTTCTACATTTTTATGGATTTTTTTTTATGATTTTTAGGGATTGTTTAGTATTTTATGATTTTTACGGTTTTAGGGAATTCGATAGGTTTTAGGGGTTTTTAAGGGCTTTATGTGGTTTTGGGGTTTTATGATTTTTTTGAGTTATTTAAGTGTTAAAATGGTTTTTAGAGTTTTCTAATGTTTTTTTTGGTTTAAAGGGTTTTTTGATTTTTTTAGTGGGTTTTAGGGTGTTTATGTTTTTAGGGTTTTTAATGTTTTTGTGGGTTTATTGTTTTTTAGTATTTTTTTGGGTTTTATGAACTTTTTGGTATTACAGTGTTTTTAGTTTTTTTAGGGGATTAATTTTGTAGGTTTTTATGGGTTTCTTCATGTTTTTAAGTGTTTTTATATTTTTCATCATTTTTAAGGATTTTTAGGGTTTTTATTATTTTTTGGTTTTTTGGGTATTGGTGGATTTTGGGTGTTTTTAGGGTTTTCAGGTTATAGTGTCTTTAACATGTTTTTGTGTTTTAGAGATTTTATACATTTTTAGTTTTCTAATGTTTTCTTAGGGGTTTTATGGGATTTTATTATTTTCTATGTTTTTAGTAATTTATTGGTGTTTAAAGATTTTTATAGAGTATTAAAAACTTTATGTATTTTCATGGTTTTCAAATTTTTAGGGCTTCTATTATTTTTTGGGTTTTTAAGGTTTTTTAGTTTTTAGGGGGATTAAGGTATTTTAGGATTTTTTTACCATTATTAAGGCCTTAAGATGGTTTTTGGTGTTTTTAGGGGTTTTAGGGGTTTTATACATTTTTAGGGTTTCAGAGGGTTTTTTTTGTATTTTGGGTTTTTTGATTTTTAACATTCTTTAGCTTTTCAGGGTTTTATGTGTTTTTAGGTTTTTAAGGATTTTTTGGTTTACAAGGTTTTTAGGGGTTTTAGGATTTTTAGTATTTTTTGGTTTTTTGGGTATTTTTTTGGTTAAGGGTTTTTATTATTGAAATAGTTTTTTTGGTTTTAGGGGGTTTTTGAAATTTTTTGTGGTTTGGGGTTTTTTAATGTTTTTTATTATTTTTAGGGGTTTATAGGTTTTCTATATTTTTTAGTTATTTTTAGCGATTTTATGGTGTTTAGGTTTTTTAATGTATTTTAGACGTTTTTTATGGATTTTTGGGATTTTAGTGGTTTAATGGTCTTTTTGGGTTTTTGGGGTTTTTAGAGTTTTTTTGGGTTTTTAGGGGTTTTATGTACTTTTAGGTTTTAAGGTTATATTTGGGTTTTCCATGGATTTTACAGGTTTTCACATTTTTATGATTTTTAGGGATTTTTGACATTTTTATGGATTTGTTATTGCTTTATGGGTTTTTAGGTTTTTTTTAGAGATTACAGTTTTTAGAATTTTTTTGGTTTTTAAGGGTTTTAAGTGATTTTAGTTTTTTTGTTTTCTTAGTGGTTTTTAGGTTTTTAGGGTTTTGTACATTTGTTTAGTGATTTTTTGATTTTTTAGGTTTTTCTAGGGTTTTTAGGGATGTTTAGTGTTTTTAGGGAAAGGAAGGTGCGGGGTCATGCTATTCTCGATCCACCCCAATTTATTAGAAAAAAGTGTAGTAGACTTAGGGGGGGAGGAGTCAAAGGACCACACCCTAAAACCCTTAACAACCCCAAACCCAAAACCCCAGAAAACCAAAAAGCACACAAAAAACAGCAAGAGGACCTTAACAACACCATTAACCATAGCTTCATCACTTACCATCCAATCAGTAACTAGTATCCAGAGCTCATAGCCAAGCAACGACTAGCATCCCATGTCACAAATTCCAGCATTCGGCACCTCTTCACCAAGAAGATCCACCATAAGCAGCACAAAACCATCAACACCAAATTCAAACTCGCAGGCTTCATCACATCCCAGCCAAACATCAACAAACCCGTAGCAGCATTACAATCATTTATCATCTCCATGCCAGGAAGATCAACCGTTAGCAACACAAAACCACTAGCATCACCAGCCTCTAGCACGACGTCACCAAAAAGATCAATCGCCTGCAACGAAGAGCCGTCAGCAACAAACTCATAAACAACAGCTTTATCACATCCCATCATATTAGCAAACAGTATCCAATTCCACCATTTCTAACAACCACAATCTCCTTCTGCACCTCATAAACATGCAGTGACAAACAACCCATCTCTCGCATCTTCACACACCAATTACCACAACAGCATCAAAAAAATTGAAAAAATCCAAAACCATATTAACCAGAGACTCAATTAGTCCCCTATCCAAATGGAAAACCTAACCAACAAACTAATTTAAAATAAGAATAAACCATGATAGTAGATAAAACAAGCACCCACTAAATTATAGAAAGTAGAATTCCCAAACCATCAGTGCAACAAAAAATCATAGGATCTACACCGCAGGAGAGAAAACGTACCCGATTCGAAGTGTCATCAGAGAAGAAACCAAACAACAAAGTAGCAAACTAGAGTAGATGCATGACCATCAAAGTAACCAGAACCCATGTCATTGAGACAACCTTCTCTGTCGTTGATTCATTTGTTATGTTTATTTGTTGTTATTTGGGGTTTTAGGGTTTGTTTGGAGTTTTTTTGTAATTTATAGTCATAAAGATTTTTTTGACATTTTTAGTGGGTTAAAGGGTTTTAAGTGACATTAGATGGTTTTTAGTGTTTCAATGGCCTTTTAGGGTTTTTATGGTTTTGGGGTTTCATAGTTTTGGGGGGTTTTGGGTTTTAAGTCTTCTTGGTTATTTTTAGGGTTTTAGGGGGTTTAACCATTTTTTTACATTTAAGGATTTCTTAAGGGGTTTTAGGCTTTTTATGTTTTTTTGTTTTTAGAGATTATTGGAGACTTAATTAATATTTCATTATTTCGTTAGGGTTTTTAGGCATTTGGAAGGGGTTTAAGGGTTTCTTAGTGTTTATAGGGGCTTTGTTGGTTTTATTAATTTTGGGGATTTTTTTGAGTTTTTAAGGGTTTTGAGGTTTTTATAGTTCTATAAAAAATTTATAGGTTTAATGTGTAATTATTGTTTTTAGTGGTTTTTTTTGTTTTAATGTTTTTAAGGTTTTTAGGGGGGTTTGGTTTTTAAGGGCTTTAAGTGTTCTTAGGTTTTTTAGTGGTTTTAGCTTGTTTTTTAGCAGTTCTATTTATTTTTCTATTTTTAAGGTTTTCTTATGGTTGTTCAGGGTTTTAGGGTTTTTACATTATTAAGGATTTTAAGGGATTCTTTTAGATTTTCATGGTTTTTATAAATTTTGAGTGTATTAGTGTTTTTTTGTAGTTTTTTATTTTTTATGTATTTAGTCTTTTTGGGTTTTCAGGTGCTTTAATTTTATTTTCAGCTTTTAAGGATTAACTAGGGGTTTTGGGTTTTTGTGGGTTTTTTTGTTTTTATTGGTTTTTTGGAATTTTTATGATTTTTTTCATTTTTTTTGGATTTTACATATTTTGAGGGTTTTAGGGTTTTTTCGGTTTTATGTTTTTTAGTGTTTTTAGGGATTTAATTGTTTTTATGATTTTATGATTTTATTAGGGGTTTCAAGGTTAAGGGATATTTATTTTTTTATGTCCTTTAAGGTATTTTTAATGGATTTTTATGGTTTTTAGGGTTCATATGGATATTAAGTGTTTTATGGTTAATTTTGTTTTTCTGCATTTTTTATGTTTTTAGGAGCCTTAATTGTTTGAATGATTTTATGGTTTTCGTATATTTTTATGGGTTTTTTGGTTTTTTACGTGTTTTGATACGTTTTGTGTTTTTTTTATTTTTATGTGTTTTAGGGTTTTTATTAATATAGTGGAATTTTGGGGTTTTAGGGGATTTTAGGATTTCTAGAGATTTTAGTGTTTTTATAACTCATTATGTTTTTAGGTGTTTAAGGTTTTATTTGTTTTTATGGGTTTCTTATTGTTGTTCAGTATTTTATGGTTTTAAATTTTTATGTATTTTTATGAGTTTTAGTATTTTTGTTGTTTTCTGGGGTTTTAATGATTTTTAGGGTTTTTAAGGTTTTAGGGTTATTATATGTTTTTATGTTTTTTGAGGGTTTTATGTGTTTTTTGGGTTTTTCTTGTTTTCTTATGGGGTTTTAGGGGTTTAGTTCTTTACATTTTTAGTGAATTTGTGGATTTTTTAGGATTTTTATGGTTCGTTGTAGTTTTTAGAGATTTTGTGAGGTTTTTGGGATTTTTCGGAGTTTTAGGGTTTTAATGTTTTTGTATGTTTTCGGGTTTTTTGAGTTTTTTATGGGTTTTAAGGTTTTTATAGTTTTTTTTGTTTTTATGGGTAAAATAGGTCTTCATATTTTTTAGTGTTTTTTAGAGTTTTATGAGGTTTTTTGGATTTTTAAATTTTTAGCGGGTTTTTAGTTTTTTGGGATTTAAGGGGTTTTAGGGTTTTTAACATTTCTAGGTTTTTATGGGTATTAAATGTCTTTAGATTTCTAATGTTGTCTAAGGGGTTTTCAACATTTTTATCATTTTCTATGTTTTATGGATTTTCAGCTCCTTTTTATAATTTTAATGGTTTTCTAATGATTTAAGTGGATTTTAGGGATTTTAAGGTCTTTCAGGGTTTTATTATTTATTTGGGGTTTTCATGTTTTCTGAGTTTTTTTTTGATTTTTTAGAGGATCATAATGTTTTTAGGGGCTTAAATAGGTTTTAGGAGTTTTTTGCGGGTTTTATATTTTTTTTGGGTGTTTTGGGGTTTTTATGGTATTTAGGGGTTTTATGGTTTTTATGGCCTTCGTTGATTTTTAGAGTTTTTAGTGTTTTATGTTTATTGGGGGTTTAAGGATTTCTTATGGGTGTTCATTGTTTTTTTGGATTTTTTTAATTTTAAGGTATTTTTTGGTAATTTTTAGGAGTTATTTGTTTTTTAGGGTTTTTGGGAGTTTTTAGGGGTTTTTCTAGTTTTTAGTGAATTTAATGTTTTTCTATTTTTTATAGTTTTTATGGTTTTTTGTGTTTTTAGAGTATTTACTGGTTTTTAGAGTTTTTTGACATTTTTAGGGGATTTAAGGTGTTTTAGATAGTGTAGTGGATTAA
The DNA here is from genome assembly GCA_963277665.1 of Viscum album. Taxonomy (NCBI): domain Eukaryota; kingdom Viridiplantae; phylum Streptophyta; class Magnoliopsida; order Santalales; family Viscaceae; genus Viscum; species Viscum album. The sequence goes on from OY728157.1 coordinate 1,304,676,156, forward strand.
TGGGTTTTATGGGTTTTAGGGGTTTTATGGTTTTTAATGTTTTTAGGTGGTTTTGGGGATTTAAGGCTTCAACAATTTTAGTTTTTCTATGGTTTTAAGTGTTTTTGGGTTTTTATTGGTTACTTAGGGATTTTCTTTTGTTTTTAGGTCTTTTAATGTTTTTTTGGATTTTTAGGGATTTGGAGGGATTTTTAGAATTTTTATTTATTTTATGGTTTTTAGGTCTTTTGAGGGTTTTCATCATTTTCAGTTTTTTTAGTGGGTTTAAGTGATTATATGATATTATGGGTTTCTATAGGGTATTCATGGTTTTAATGTCTTTTAAAAATTATAGAAATTAAAATGTAATTTTAGGATTTTGGGGATTTTTGTGGTTTATTTGGATTTTTTTGGAATTCGATGATTATTATGGGTTTTTATGAGTTTTAGTGTTTTTTTTTTGGTTTTTATGGGTTTTAGGGATTTTCTGAGTTATTTTTGGGTTTCTAAATTTTTTTATATTTTTTTAAACATTTTTAGGGGTGGAATAGATTTTAGAGTTTCACATGGGTTTTTGGGAATTATAAGTATTTAGGGATTTTTATGGTTTTTCGAGGCTTTAGGGTTTTTATATATTTTTAAATTTAATATAGTTTTTGATGATTTTTAGAAATTTTAATTGTTTTTAGGTTTTTAAAGTTTTTATAGGGGTTTTCTAGGTATTTTGAATTTTTAATATTTTTACTAATTTTTAGGTATTATTTAGGATTTTTATCATTTTTAAGGATTTTTGGGATTTTCAGGGTCATAGGTTTTTTTGGGTTTTTAGGGTTCTATGAATTTTTTGTTTTTTATGGTTTTTTTGAAATTTTAGGGGTTTTACATTTTTTAGAGTTTTAATGTTTTTAGGGGTTTGAAGGGACATTTGAGTTTTCAGTTGGTTTTAGGGGTTAATGGGTTTTTTAGGGTTTTAGTATTTTTTATGTTTTTTAATGGTTTTTAGGGTCGTGGGTTTTAGGGTTTTTACGGGATTTTAACATTTTTTATATTTCAAGGGGGTTAAGTGTTTTTATTTTTTTAATGTTTTCATAGGGGTTTTCAGGGTTTATAGGATTTTTTACATTTTATGATATTTACAAAAATAATTTTTTATATGGTTTTTAGGGGTTTTATGGATTCTGAGGGATTTTAGTGTTTTTAGGGTTTGGGGGCTCTAAAATTTTATAGGTTTTTTTGATGTTTTAGGAGTTTTTAGGTTTTAATGATTTTCTTATGTTTTTCAGCGTTTTAGTGGTTTTTTCATATTTTGGGGTTTTTTAGAATTTTTAGGATATTATGGGTTATTATTATTTTTAAGGATTTCCCAGGGTTATATGATTTTTTTTGGTTTTTTTGGGGTTTTCATTTTTTTTTACTTTTTTAGGTGTTTTAAGAGTTTTTTGTGTTTTTTATCATTTTCATGGGTCCTAATGGATTTTATTGTATTTAATTGTTTTTTCAATTTTTTTATTAGGTTTTATGAATTTTTATGGGTTTAAGGTGTTTTCTTGTTTTAGTGGTTTTTTCGGTATTTTATGTTTTTGTTGTTTTTAGTAATTTTTAGGGTTTTTAGTTATTTTAAGTGTCTTTTGGTTTTTATGGTTTTATTACGGTTTATCATGGTTATTTTAGTTTTTTTATGTTTTATGTATTTTTGAGAATTTTTCAAATTTTATTGATTTTAGAGATTTTTATGGTTTTCTCGGTTTATATTGATTTTTTTTGTTTTTTTTTGTATTTAGGGTTTTATGGTATTTAAATTTTTTATGTTTTTATTGCTTTAAGGGGTTTTTTGAGTTTTTAGTGGGTTTTTTTGGTTTTTTTTGTTTTTTAGGGTTTTAATGTACTTTTATGTTTTAAGGGTTCATTATATTTTTTCTGGGTGTTTAGTTCATTTTTCATTTTAGGTATTTTTATGGGGTTTTAGGGAATTTGAGTAGTTTTTTAGTTATTGGGATTTTGGGGGATTTTTCGTCTTGTAGAATTTTTTATGATTTTTGGAGACTAATGTGTTTTTAGGTTTTTAATATTTTGTCAGGGTTTATTAGGGCCTTTAGGGTTTTTATGATTTTATCTATTTTTAGGGGTTTTTTTGTTTTTTATTGATTTTTAGTATTTTTATAGTTTTGGGGTTTTTTTTAGTTTTTTTGGATATTTAGGTATTAATGTTTTTTAATGCTTTAAGTTATTTTTTTGGATTTTTTTGAATTTTTATGGTTTTTACGGTGTTCAGTGTTTTTTGGGATTTTAGGGTTCTTTAGGGGTTTTGGGTTTTGTGGTTTTTTTCATTGTTATGTTTTTTATGAATTTAGGTGTTTTTAGGTTTTTATGGTTTTATTAGGGTTCTTGGGGATTTTTGGATATTTAAAAATTCAAGGGGTTTTTAGGGATTTTTAGTATTCTGATGGTTTTTATGGGTTTTATAAATTTTGACGGGTTTTAGGGTTTTTTTCCAGGTTACTAGAGTTTTTATGGTTTCTTAGGATTTAGGGTTTTTTTGAGTTCTTAAGGTTTTTGAGGGTTTTTAGTTTTTCTAATGTATTTAGGGTTTTAAAGGGGTGTTAAATTTTTTAGTGGTTTTTAGTGGTTTTATTGGTTTTATCTTTTTGTATTTTTTTACGGGTGTTCAGTGGTTTTTAGTTTTTTAGGGTTGTTAGGGTCTTTTTTGGGTTTTTATTATTTTTTTGATATTTGGGGTATTGATGTGCCTCTAGGTTTTTATTGTTTTGTTGGGATTTTTTACTAATTTATGATTTTTTTATTTTAGTGGTTTTAGGGAATTTTTAGGATTTTTATTTGTTTTTGGGTTTTTAGGGATTTTGAGTTTTTTTATGGTTTTTTAGGGTATGAGGATTTTATGGTTTTTTGGGTTTCCATTTGTATTTTCAATATTATTTTGGTTTCTTATGATTTTATGTATTTTTACGGATATTTTAGGATTTTTAGGGTTTTATATATTTTGAGAGTATTAATGGTTTTTAGTGTTTTTAGGGTCCTTAGCAATTTTTTTGATTTCTAGGTGTTTGAAGTGTTTTTAAATTCTTCCGGTTTTCATAGGGGTTTTCATGGTATTTAGTATTTTTTATTATTTTTGTGATTTTGGGGGATTGTTTTGGAGGTTTAGGGTTTTAGGGTTTTTTGGAATTTTTAGAGTTTTTATGGGATTTTTATATTTTTTATATTTTTATATTTTTTAATGTTTATAGTGGTTTAACGAGTATTTATAGTTTATAGTTGGTTTTTTTTAATTTTATGGGTTTTTTGGTTTTTTGGAGTTTTATGGTTTTTAGGGGTTTTCGGTCATAGGGTCTTTTAGGTTTTTTTAAGGGGTTTAGGAATTTTAGCATTGTTTTGATTTTCTCTGAGTTGTTAGTATTTTTTTTGATTTTATGTTTTTCGAATTGTTTTTCATGGTTTTTACGTTTTTTTACATTTTTAGGTATTTTTTGGGATTTTTTGGGTTCTTATAGTTTTCAGGGGTTTTATGGATTTGAGGGATTTTAAGGATTTTGAGGGTTTTAAAGGTATTTTAGGGTTATTATCGTTTTTTGGTACTTATGTGTTTAAATTGTATTTAGGGTTTTATGTTTTTATTTAGGTTTTAGGGTTTTTTAAATTTTATAATTTTTAGGGATTTTAGAGTCTTTTGGGATTTTAATGGTTTTTATGAGTTTTTAGGTTTTGTTATTTTTTAGTATTTAGGGTTTTTTTATAATTTTAAGGGGTTTTAATGTTTTTAGAGATTTATGGTTTTAGGTTTTTAAAGTGTTTTTATAGTTTTTAGTGGTTTTTGGGAGTTTTTTTAGGAATTTTAGGGGTTTATGGGTATAAGTGTTTTTAGGGTGTTTTAGGGTTTTTAAGGTTTTTTAAGGTTTTTAATGGTTTAAGGTATTTTAGAGGTGTTTAATGTTTGTTATTTTTTAAAAGGTTTTTATAGTTTTGATTAGTTTTTAGGGGTTTTGTTCATTTTTAGGGTTTTGAAGTTTTTAAGGATTTTTTTGATTTTTAAGATTTTTTGGGTTTTTAGGGTCTTTTAAGGGTTTAAAGGCTTTTAGTGGGTTTTTAGGGTTTTAATTTTTTTTTGGTTTTTATGGTTTTTTATAGGTTTTCATGTTATTAGAGTTTTATATGTTTTAGAGTTTTTTGAGTTTTTTATGATTTTTATTGTTTATAAGGAATTTGAGGGTTTCTGGTTTTTTTGGATTTTTAGGGTTCTTTGCATCTTTAGATTTTTGGGTTTTAAGTGTTTTTAGGTTTTTAAGGGTTCATTCTAAATTTTAGGGTTTTTATGAATTTTTTTTTTCATTTTTTAGGGATTTTTATGATTTTATTAGGATTTTTATTGAATTTTTTTTTGTTTTTCCGAATTTTTTGGGTTTTTTCGTTCTTTTTGGGTTTTTTTGGTTTTTAGTGTCCTTTTTAGTTATTATGGGTTTTAACTTTTTTTAATTTTTATAGTTTTAAATGTTTTCAAGGGTTTTAATTGTTTAAAGCTGTTTTTTTTGTTTTTATGGGTTTGTTAGTTTCTTTTGAGGTTTTAGAGGGTTTTTTTGATTATTGGGGTTTTTATAATTTTTAGGATTTTTGTGGTTTTACTTTTTTTTGTTTTTATGGTTTTCTGATGTATTTTAAGTGTTGTACGGGTTTTTAGATATTTGGGGATTTTTAGTGAATTTATTATATTAATGGGTTTTTAGGGTTTTATTGTTTTTGGGTGATTTAGGGTTATTAGGGTCTCTATGGTTTCTGGGATTTTATCGATTTTAGGTTTTTTTAGGTTTTATGTTTTTATAGTTTTTTTTTATTTTCTTATTTTTTTTAGGGTTTTAGGAATTTTTTAAGTTTTTGGGATTTTTATGGGTTTGTTATAATTTTATGCTTTTATGGATTTTAGGAATTTTGTTGGTTTTTTTGGTTTTTAAAGGGTTTTAGGGAATTTTGGTCTTTAGGGAGTTTTTTTTGAGTTTACAAGGTTTTGTTTGAGTTTTATTTAGTTTTTTAACATTTTAAGGTGTTTAAAGGTTATTTAGTGTTTTTATTGGTTTTATGTGTTTTAAGGATTTTTATTTTAATGGGTTTTTATAGATTTGAGGGTTTTTAAAGTTTTTTTAGAGTTTTGTTCTTTTTCTATTTTTTGGGGATTTAATAGTTTTTACGTTTTTGAGGTTTTCGTAGTATCTTTATGGATTTTGAGGAATTTTTTAGGTTTTCTATGGTTTTTAGGGTTTTATGTGTGTTTGGGGGTTTTAGGGGTTTATGTGTGTTTGAGGGTTTTAGGGGGTTTATAGTAATGAAGAATTTTAGTTTATTTTTGGTGTTTTAGTGGTTTTTTTAGTTTTTTAGGATTTTATTGTTTTTTGAGTTTGTAACATTTTAAGGGCTTAAATGGGTTTTAGAGATTTTAGTGGTGTTTTGGTGTTTTTATGGGTTTTAAGGTTTTTATTCTTTTTAGGTTTTTTTAGTTTTCACGAGTTTTAGGGTTTTTTGGGTCTTTAGGGTTCTATGGTTTTTAGCATTTTAGGTTTTTAAGTGGTTTAAGTGTTTTTTTGTTTTATGGGTTTCTTATGGGTTTTTCAGGGTTTTAGGGTTTTTATATTTTTATGTATTTGCAGGGATTCATCGGGATTTAATGATTTTTTACTTTTTTAGGGATTTTGATAGTTTTTTTCGGGTTTTTAGATTTTTTCAATTTTTAAGGTTTTCTTATAGGTTTTTAGGGTTTTTATTGGTATTTATGTTATTTGGGATTTTTTGGATTTTTTTGGGATGTTATAGGATTTTTAGGGTTTCAGTGTTTTTCTGGTTTTTGAGGGTTTTTTGGGTTTTTTGGGATTTTATGGTTTTTTGGGTTTTCATTTGGTTTTTTAGGTTTTTAGGTTTTTAGGGTTTTATTAGTTATTTCGGGGATTTATGTTTTTTATTTTTTTTAATGTTTTATAATTTTAAAGGGTATTTAAATCTTTAATGGGTTTTAGTTTTCTATGAAATTTATGATTTTTAGGTTTTTAGGGTCATTTAGGGTTTTAAGGGTTTTAGCATTTTTTAGGTTTTATAGGGGTTTTAAATGTTTTTAAGTTTTTAAGATTTCATTAGGTTTCTCATTGTTTTTAGAGGTTTTTATGTGTTTCTACATTTTTTGTCATACTTAATATTTTTATGGTTTATTATGTTTTTTAGGAATTTTAAGCGTTTAGTGTTTTAGGGTGTTTTTTTGGGTTTTAGGGTATTTTTTAATTTTTAGTGGTTTAATGGGTTTTTAGAGGTTTTTAATGATATTAGTTGTTTAAAGGGTTTCAATAGTTTTTACTGGATTTTTAAGGTTTTATGGGGTCTTAAGGTTTTTAGGGGGGGTTATACTTTTACGTTCTTTTTAGGGGTTTTAAAGATTTTTAGCATTTTAAGACTTTTCAGGGTTTTTAAATTTTTTATATTTATAATGTCTTATGTTTTTTCATTGTTTTTTATGTTTTTAGAGATTTTTTTGGGATTTTAGAATATTTTTTTGGTATTTAGGGATTTTCCATATTTTGAAGGATTTTGCGTTTATTAGGGTTTTCATGGTTTTTATCATTTTTATGTTTCTATGCATTTTAATTGTTTCTGTTTTGGAGGTTTTCTTAGGGTTTTTTCTGGTTTTTTTACATTTTTGGGGATTTTAGGCCATTTTTAGAATCTTTATGTTTTTTAGGGTTTTATGAATTTTGGATGTTTTAAGGGTTTTATGGTTTTTTTGGATTATTAGTTTTTATGGTTTAAATGTTTCTTATATTTTTTAAACATTTTTAGGGGATTAGTGTCTTTCTAGTATTTGTAGTTGTTTTAGAATTTTTTATTTGTTTTTGGGGTTTTTAAATTATTTTTGGGGTTTTATGGTTTTTATGATTGTTTGGGGATTGGGGGTTTTAAGGGTTTTTAGAATTTTTTATTTATTTTTGCAGTTTTTAGGAGTTTTTAGGTTTTTATGGTTATCTTATGGGTTTTCATGATATTCAGTGTTTTTTACATTTTTAGGGATTCTCTCAGATTTTTTATATTTTTTATGGTTTTTTTGGGGTTTAGAGATATTGATTTTTTAGGGTTTTAGGGTTTTATGTTTTTTTATGGTTTTCTGGTTTTTAGGATTTTTATGTTTTTAGGGTTTCTTATTTTTTTAGATTTTTTTATTGTTTCTAGGGTTTTTATAATTTTTAAGGATTTTTAAATTTATTGGATTTGTTTAGTTGTCTTTGGTTATAGGGATTTTGATGGTTTTTAAGAGATTTTAAGGTTTTTAGTGCTTTTTAGGTTTTTAGGGATATTATGTTTTTTATGTATTATGGTTTTCTTATAGGATTTCAGAGGTTTTAGGGGTATTTACATTTTTATATATTGTCAGGGTTATTTTGGATTTTTATGTGTTTTTAGTTTTTTTAGGGACTTTGATGGGGTGTATGGGGTTTTTAGATTTGTTAGGATTTATTTGGGATTTTGGGTATTTAAAGGGTTTTTGAGTTTTTTATGGTATTTAAGGGTTTTATGGTATTTATCATTTTAGGTGTTTAAAGGTTTTTCATATTTTTAATAGTTTTTAGGGTTTTAATGGGGTATTAGGGGTATTTATGTTTCATGTGATCATTAAGGTTTTTAGGGTTGTTCAGTTTTTAGGTTCTTTGGGTTTTTATCATTTTTAGGTTTTATAATGTTTAAGTGTTTTTTTGGTTTTTAATATTTTCATAGTATTTTTAGTGTTTTTATGGTTTAAGGTACTTTTAGGTATTTTATGGGTTTTTAAGATTTGTTTCTTTTTACAGATTTTATGGATTTTGAGGGTGCGAGGGGGGGGGGGGCTTTCAGATTATTTTGTTTTTTAGGTTTTAAGTATTTTTAGAGTTATTTTAAGGGTTTTTAGAGTTTTTAGAGTTTGTGAACGTTTTCAAGGGTTTAGATTTTTTAATTGTTTTAGGATTTTAGGGGTTTTTAACATTTTTGTAGTTTTTATGATTTTTATTGTTTTTTTTATTTTCTTATGTTTTTATAGTTTTTTTTTCTTATGTTTTTTAGGGTTTTAGGAATTTTTTATGTTTTAGGGATTTTTATGGGTTTGTTATAATTTTAGGCTTTATGGATTTTAGGAATTTTGTTGGTTTTTTTGGTTTTTAAAGGATTTTAGGGCATTTTGGTCTTTAGGGAGTTTCTTTTGAGTTTACAAGGTTTTGTTAGAGTTTTATTTAGTTTTTTAACATTTTAAGGTGTTTAAAGGTTATTTAGTGTTTTTATTGGTTTTATGTGTTTTAAGGATTTTTATTTTAACGGGTTTTTATAGATTTGAGGGTTTTTAAAGTTTTTTTAGAGTTTTGTTCTTTTTATATTTTTTGTGGATTTAATAGTTTTTACGTTTTTGAGGTTTTCCTATTATCTTTATGGATTTTGAGGAATTTTTTAGGTTTTCTATGGTTTTTAGGGTTTTATGTGTGTTTGAGGGTTTTAGGGGTTTATGTGTGTTTGAGGGTTTTAGGGGGTTTATAGTAATGAAGAATTTTAGTTTATTTTTGGTGTTTTAGTGCTTTTTTTTAGTTTTTTAGGATTTTATGTTTTTTTTTTGAGTTTGTAACATTTTAAGGGCTTAAATGGGTTTTAGAGATTTTAGTGGTGTTTTAGTGTTTTTATGGGTTTTAAGGTTTTTATTCTTTTTAGGTTTTTTTTTAGTTTTCACGAGTTTTAGGGTTTTTTGGGTCTTTAGGGTTCTATGGTTTTTAGCATTTTTAGGTTTTTAAGTGGTTTAAGTGTTTTTTTGTTTTATGGGTTTCTTATGGGTTTTTCAGGGTTTTAGGGTTTTTATATTTTTATGTATTTGCAGGGATTCATCAGGATTTAATGATTTTTTACTTTTTAGGGATTTTGATAGTTTTTTTTTTCAGGTTTTTAGATTTTTTCAATTTTTAAGGTTTTCTTATGGGTTTTTATGGTTTTTATTGGTATTTATGTTTTTTGGGATTTTTTGGATTTTTTTGGGATTTTATAGGATTTTTAGGGTTTCATTGTTTTTCTGGTTTTTTAGGGTTTTTTGGGTTTTTTGGGATTTTATGGTTTTTTGGGTTTTCATTTGGTTTTTTAGGTTTTTATGTTTTTAGGGTTTTATTAGTTATTTCTGGGATTTATGTTTTTTATTTTTTTAATGTTTTATGATTTTAAAGGGTATTTAAATCTTTAATGGGTTTTAGTTTTCTATGAAATTTATGGTTTTTAGGTTTTTAGGGTCATTTAGGGTTTTAAGGGTTTTAGCATTTTTTAGGTTTTATAGGGGTTTTAAATGTTTTTAAGTTTTTAAGATTTCATTAGGTTTCTCATTGTTTTTAGAGGTTTTTATGTGTTTCTAAATTTTTTGTCATACTTAATATTTTTATGGTTTATTATGTTTTTTAGGAATTTTAAGCGTTTAGTGTTTTAGGGTGTTTTTTTGGGTTTTAGGGTATTTTTTAATTTTTAGTGGTTTAATGGGTTTTTAGAGGTTTTTAATGATATTAGTTGTTTAAAGGGTTTCAATAGTTTTTACTGGATCTTGGAAACTCTCAAAACTAATAAGTAGTTTGTCCTTTTCAAGATCATTCCACTTCTTATGTTCTTACTCAGATAGAAAAATGGTCTCTTTTATTTCATTTTAGAATGGGTGAAAATTAAATCAACCATATCATAATATTCAAAATTGTGTAGGTGGTTTTCAGAAATGGGAGGGTGGCACATCTAATGGTATCTCAGCAGTTATCTTCCAAATTTGTTTCCATGTATTTTTACATTCCATGCCAAGAGCAACTTCAATCTCTAATTCTGAACCTAAATCACTGCCATGGGGTAGAATATACTCTGGAATCAAATCACATAGAGAGGTTCCTTTCTCTACTTCCTTCAAAACAGTGGATACTTCACCTTACGTTGATGTTTGATCTAACTCATAGGTTTCACCTTTAGATCTAGTTATGGGAGATGATAACCCTAAATGTTGAATTATAATCATTATTAGTTTCAAAAGAATAAAATAAATGGAGCATGATCTAGACATTCAATAACATTTACCCAATAATAAGTTGTATTCTTGATTAGATTCATCCCAATTTTTCTCATCTTCAGTACTTTGATCAAGAGTTTCTTAGGGAGGGGCATTCTTCTGAGTTTTCATAGTTTCCATAATCAAAGGACCTGGAGTTTCTCACAACATGTGATTCTTAGTTGGACTTTCTCTATACTCAGAAGAAGTAAAATAGAGTGGAATACCCCATTGTAGAAGGGCTTTCAAAATATTTTTGTAGAAAAATCATTATAAATTGAACTTTGATATGAAGTACTAAGTAAAAGAAGAAACATTATGTTTGAAATATTAATGAATGAGCACTTATGCCCTTGTAGCACCTCATTGAAGTCCCCAAATTCCTTGATGGAACCTGGAATATCAATTTTTTGATTAAGGGAATATATCATTTCAGTGTATATTAATTTGTATGTAATAGAATCCTCACCATTTAGGGTATCCAAAAAATGATAGTCGATGCCCCAATTGGCTCTACTGATATTTTGTATTGTCAATTATTCAACTAGTGAAATTTCATCTAGTGTTTCCATGTCAATATCACTATAATTATCTACTTCAAATTTCCCAGGATCCTTGTTCATTCCATCTATAGAAATAGAAATATTAGCATTGATTATCATAGGATCCATCGGCACAGGAAACTGATCCAAGATATTATGGAGAGAAGAATGTTAGAAACAATATGTGATACTCAGAAGAAATTTATCTAACATTACCATGACCTTTCTATCTCTCTATCTATAGAAACAAGAGAATATGCAGCTTTACCTTTTTGACATCTCATCCATCAAAATAAGAGATTAATCCGTATGAATATGTGATTCTCATGGTGTTTCCTTATCCTTTCTTGAAGGAACAGTTTTAAGTCCCTTAAGTGAATAAATATATGAATATCTTACAATAAGATTAATGTGGTCACCAAGGTGTATCAATCAAGTCAAAATACAAGAGGATAACATTAATACTTACTTTTTTGAGGTACAATTAAAATCAATCTCAATGCTCTCTTGTGTTTCTTTTCAAAAGACAATGGAGAGATTTATATACTCCTCTTAATAGTAAAAACTTTTGGTAACTATTGAGGATTTTTTTTCATCAATTCCATCATGGTTTTCCCTCCTGGAGAGAGTCCTAGAGACCCTAGGATTTTATCTAATGTATCAATAGGGTTTCCCATGGGTCAATATTTTAGTGACTTGAGAACCTTTCCTTATGTTCGTTCCATAATTTCAATATGAAAAATGAAATATCATCAAGATTAATAATGGTGAATTCCAAAGTATAATTGAAACAGATGAAAAGGAAAATACATTCTCGGTATTAACATAAATGCCCCATTACTCTATAGGGTAAATAATTACCCCTTCCCATATACCTCGATCCATCATATATGATACTCATTCTGAGGCTGGGACTTGGTCATTTGTTTCATGTATAAAGGTCTCTAGATCTGTAATATGCTCCAATACATCAGCTAGATTATTTTCCGAATGATAATCAGAAGGTTCTTTAATAACACCCACATCCAGTATTCTAGGGAAATATTGGAGGAATTCCCATGAATCCTTGAGTTCACAAGTAATGTTTTCCCATTATTGGATATCTAAAGGCCGCACATAATTCGGTTATGATGTGGTCAGCTATGGAGAAAATTCAAAACCCTTTAATTGGAAGGCCTCTTCAGGACTCTCTTATTAGTTAGAAGAATTGGTAGATTGGATGGTAATACCTTTTTGATCATGGTGATAAGATCACCTCCATGCTAGAGGTACTCTTTTACTAGCCTTAGTCTTCTTCGTGGATCTTCTATAGAGATGTTTTGAAGGTTTTAAAGCTTCCAAATCCACTGCATCTTCTTTGGCTTTAGATATTTCACCACAGTTTCTATAAACAACAATTTTCATGGCTGCTACCCAATATATTAATTTTTTTTAAATCCCCTCAAGGGTATAAAGAAGCCCTATCTTTGGCATATCCAGCCTCTAATCCAATTGATGCATCTAAATGTAGTAAGGTAATTGATAATTTGAATTTCTCTAAATCCATCAGAATCCAAAATTGATAGGATACCATTGGATGTTTCTCATGTCTAATATACGTGGGAGTATAATTTCCTGATTATTTAAGAAATTTGAACTAGTGAGTGAACCTATAAGGGATATAAGCCACACAGATTATTTCACCATCAATCCTTATTGATATTCTGTTCTCCCTAAATCCCATCATATATGCTATGAGTTCATAGATTTCTCCCTTACCATCATCAACAAATGTTCCAGTTTGTGGGTTACCAAAAGAAAATAAGCTTAATTCTCCCAATGCATTTAGTACCCTCAGCACTCTATCAGGTTTCAGGTTCAAAGGATGAATCCCAGATACTATTTATAAAAATGTGGTAAATAAAAAAATCGGGACTCTAATTTAATTCAACACTAAAAATGAAAAAAAGGGTTCCACAATACATCCCCACAACAATTGAAATGGTCCTACAAGTATAAATGGAGCCTTAACATTGTATAAATGTAGTAGGGAATGATAGATTCTTACTGGCCAACAAGATTGTACCCTAGTGGTATAGGGTTCTGCTCGACATCCAAAAGACCCAGGATCAAATCCGGGCTGGGGAGAATTTCAAGGTACTATAGCAGTACTGTAGCAGGTCACTATTACAGTACTGTTGCAGCGGCGGAATTGTAGCAGCGGCCACACTGTAGTGCCGAAGGGAGTACAGTAGGTACGGTAGCGGCGACTGTACTGTAGCAGTGCGAGTACTATAGTAGTACTATTCACTGAGGGGTCATTTGGGCCAAAAAAATGGGCTTTCAAGCCTTGTATTTAGGACACATGGCCTTGGACCTTTAGGCAATGTAATGGGTATCCCTTTACCCAGTCTAAATAGGTTTTTACTTTAAATAATAAATTGAGGCTTTGGCCCCAACATTTTTTTTAAAAAAAATAGATTCATACCAATACAGGGGTTTCTAACCAAATATATTTCCCCTCTACCAATTTGGCTGTAATAATAAAATTCCGTGTCCTTACACCACTGCCTGACTCATAGGATAGAAGAAAGTAAATTCTTAGCCACAATTCAAGGAATCCTACTAAGTGTACCTTTTCGTCAATATCATACTAGAATTTATAACCACAGTGTTTGTAGTCACCTCTCTCCAATGTGGGGAAGTATGTTCCTCAAATACCTCAATTATCTATTGTTGGGAAAATTTTAGGAAATCTATAGGTGGGACTTTTCTCTTTCATTGGTTCTAAAAAAACTTCCATCTACACTCTTTATTTAATACCAGCTCTAGAGAGAAGATATTTTTTTATTTTAGAAATTCCTTTGATATTTTGAATAATTCATGAGCTAATGGTGGCATCCTGGTAACATCACCCCATGTTGTTACTGGTGGAATGAATTCATCATATATCTCCCTAAGAATTGGAATCCCATATATTTGGTATATATCCCATAGATTGATTCCAAATTCACTATGCATCAAGTGAAAAGAATTTTTTTTCGGACTCCATTGGCATAGCAAATGGGGAATGAAGTTGTTTTTGTAAACTTAAGTTTTTTCTATCAAAAAATCTTTATAAATGTGAAAATTTATTAGTTATTTCCTAAATACTACACAAATATGGCATACCAAAAAAACCCAAATACATTAAGGTTTAACTCCTTCTCTAGAATGAAGGTCCCAGTCATCCTTCCAACAATTAGACTGATCTATTTTTGAAACACAAAAGGTTGAATCATAAAAATGTGGCCTTGTATATACAACATGATCTTTCATATCAGCGGTACATCCACTATGGTGTAGGATTCATTAAATAGGGTTTGTCCCTTAGGACTAGGCATACTATTCGAAGTGATATTCTTGCACTAACAGTTAGAGTATTGTAAAAACCAAATCTTTGGAAATTATATCTTATAAGATGAAATGTGAGCATCTTTCAAAATCACATGCCTCTATTGAGACAGATAGTGGATTCTTGTTTATTCCTGTTGATATAGAATCAAGTCTTTTAGAAACCAAGGGAGGATATCTCAACAACATCATAATAGTCCGGTCCAACAATTTTCATCATCTCATTTTGGATATCTTTAGCTTCCTCAGTTGCAGTTATCAAGTGAGCCAATTACTGAAAAATAATTACCAAATGGTCCCCATTAAGTTGAGAATTTTGACCTAAGAAAGTTCAAATTTTATCTTTATGGAATTTAAGAATTTGGAAAAGGAAAATCTCCATGTTTCTCCTTTGATGAGGTCATCTACATAGGTCCTTTGACATGTATCCTAGTGCAAGTCCTACAAAGAAATAATTTAGTGTAGTTCCATCACTCAAATGGTTTTACCTTGATAACTTATCACGGTACCTATATGAGAGCACATCACGGTAAATCTAGACGAGCGAACTACGCAATGAGAGTGAAAAAACCAACATTGTTGGTGAAGAAAATCGTATTTGAGTGAGTCTATTTATAGAAATTCCCATCCTCCGTTGCAGACCTACATGATAAAGCTACACCGCATACCTGTCTGACCTAGTACAGTGCAGACTTGTGTGAAATAGCAACACCGCAGATATGCGCAGTTCAGAAATTACTCTCCATAATCTTTTCCTTGTAATCTTTAATTAGGACTCAATCCACTTTTCAAGAAGATCTAATCTTGAGGGGGTGGGGGTCTTTTGTTGACACTCCTTATGAATTGAAAAAGAGTATGAATAATTCCTTTAGATGTTTCAAATTAAAAAAAATTAAACTAAATTAGAAGACATAAAGTGGAAGGGACCTATATTAGAATCCTATACAAGGTACCTAAATAGCATACCTCCACATCCTGAAAACCAGTGATCATTCTGCTCATGCAGCCCAGTGTGAAGCTCATACACTGTATAGCTTTGATGTCGAGACACAAAGAAGAACTACATGGAAATATAATTTCTGTACCCCTACACAAAGGAGCTATGCTAAAAAGAAACACGACCGACCTACACCGAAAATTTTCTTTCAACCATCCGCCTTCCGTTCCTAATAATAGGACACTTGGGCTCCCCATTTGACAACAGAAATATTATGGAAGAACTCTTGAAGCTCCCATTATGTAGCGCTTTCACCCAGATCCCCCAAATTTTCTTAGGTGTCTTTCTAAGACATGATAGAAGAGGTAATTATATGTGATAAGAAATCATTAAATACTTTGATATTTTGAAACACAAAACATTTGATTAAGGATCGTTCTTCCATAAAGAAGATGCTGCCTATGCTAGGATTATTCCTTAAGGACCAACGTGGGATTCTTCCAAAGACACCAATGAGGACCCAAGGTGTTTAGATTTAAATCCCAACCAAGTGTTGTCTTCTTAGTAGTAAATTTTTCAGATTTCATATGCTTATTTCTCGTATGTTAAGCATTTTTTAGTAATCCCTATGACCTATACAACATTCCTATGTTACAAATATTTGCAGTGGAGATACACTACGTAGGTGTTCCCAGGAGATTGGAATATCACCTTGTAAACCCTCTTCAAACCCAATCATGGCAGGGTTTCTCATTCCTAGGTTCCCTTATCTGCAAGGGACCAAGTTGAAGCCATCAGCAAAACCTCCAGACTTATTATACTTTTCTGAAAGACACATCATCATGTCTCCCATTTGGGTTTGTATATATATAGTCATAGGTTTCCAAAATTCATTTTCTAAGGGATTCATGATCCTTGAAATGTTTTTCGGTTTTTATATCTATATTCACATGGATCCTTATTGTAGAGAGAGTGTTAGGAAGTTTGTAGTATTAGTTTTCATGGATGGGACTCTTTCCTTCATTTTAATATCTCGGTTCTGAAGCCTTTTATTCCCCATAGAAAGATTGAGGGTCCAAAAGACAAGTCTCCCTCCTCTCCTGGGATCCACCAAGGGAATCCATCATGGTGTAAGACCCTATTATTTTGGGTCATACCCAATGGACATCACTTTAATTTCACATTAAGGGGTTAATTACTTTGTGCGCTTATCCACCACCACCTCATCTTCTTTCATCATACGCACAACCTCTTCCATCCGTGAAAGAGAATGTGTGTGATTAGTTGAATTTTTTACATCCTTAAATTTCTCACATCGAGAATGACTCATGTGGGTTTATATATTTGTGATGAGTAAAACATCCACACAATCCACCTCATTTATTGAACTACTAGAACTATGATTCCCACCATAATTGGGATACATAGAAAGCCTTAACCCAGGGCCTGAGGTCACTGGACATCATCTTCAAGAATCCAACCGTAATCCCCTTCATCACGGAATCATCCTTAGAAGTAAGCCCTGAATTAAGCCCCCCTAAATATTCATGAGTTAATAAATCTCTCATGGACCTTGTTACAAGGGAATCCTACTTAGGAGTAATCCCAAACCTATTTCTCTCAATGGTCCATACACCCCTGTGAGAGTAACCAAACTACGTGGGCTTTGATTCCCATCTGAGGGGGATATGTAGGATGCCTTCTCTGAGGTTCAAACACAACACTCTAAATCAACCCTTCTCTTCCTAGGCCATATTCTGAACTGGGTCAATTCCAACTTGGAAACTCATATCTTTTCTAGGTTCCTTTGGATTCTTAGGAATAATTCCCATGACAAGATTTGTCAAAGCACCTTCCCCATAGATGTTCTTACCACATGACATAAATGTGTACATTTAGGTCCTTATCACATGACCTTAAAAGGTATGATGTGTCCCCTTAAGTGTCACTGAACTGTGAGAGTTATGATTCATTTCACAAGGATACATAGGTAGCTCGTTTGTTGGTATGATCCCAACATCAAACCAACTTTTTTCTACATGGATGAATATTAATTCCAGAGTGCCCCACTATGTGGTATAAAAACTAGCATCATCACAACAATAACAAAAGTATCTCTATGTTGTATATAAGATGATACCATTGTTGGAGAACCTCAAATACATACAAATATCTCCATTAAAGAAGAACCTTGAATACATATAGATGATTCTAAATTCTATTCATGCTAATAATTGATTGAAAATTTCAAGGGAAACCAACATTAGACTTTGAAAATTAATAAGGATTTATGAACATATCTTAAATCTATGAGAGTCCCAGAGTAGGCAATAATTCCCCCTAAAAGGTAGTGATGAGCCCGAACTCCCATCCTCTTAACCAATGTGAGTTTTTAAGTATCGTATATCCAAACCTAATATACACCGAACCTTAGAAAACAGGTCCGATTGGATATAGAACCGTTTGATGTTTCCGGTTCCATAAATAAATTTGATGGAAACCTTCCGAAAGTCATGATTCTTAACCAGTACACATGTTTCGGGGAAAATAACCCTAAAAAACAAAAAAATCATAATAATTCCATAAAAATCAATAAATACATAAAACCCATAAAAACATGAAACCCAAAATAAAACATTAAAAATATAAAAACACTTAGAACTCCAAAAAACCTAAAAAATGCTAAAAACTCAAATCTGTTCGTTTTGAAAATCAATTTTGGTGGATGCATCTATGGATCGAATCTGATTCGATGCTTGTGGTGGAGGCTCTCCATCAAAACTCAATGAAGGTTCCATGGCAGCTCCTACCTCAATGGATTGAATGCCTTGGCTTATCCAAGAACATGAGTCTCAAGATCACTAATGCATATAGGGAGGTCAATATGGTGGCTAATGTTCTTTCCAAGATGGCTATTGAAGAATGCTGCTCACGGTGGTCATTCATTGCTCCTTATTTTTGCATGTCTCATGTAGAATCTAACATGAAGGGCACTACCCGCACTCGAATGTATAAGTCCCCACTGTAATGTTTTGTACTTTTTCTTTTTTATAAATTGAGGCGCCAAGCTCTCCGCTTGGCCCGCGCCTTCTTTGCCCAAAAACCTAAAAAGCATAAAAATCCTAAAAAAAATCAATAAAAACATAAGAAACCCTAAAAAACCAAAAAACCCCTAAGAAAACCATAAAAATATTTTTAAACACATAAAACCCTTAAAACCTAAAAAATAAAAAATACCCTAAAACCTATAAAACCCCCTAAAAACCTGAATACCAAATAACCACTAAAATCCTTAAAAACCCTAAAAACCCATATAAAACATAAAACCCAATAAAACCCCTAAAAACCCATTTAAACCCTACAAACATTAAAAAAGGAAAAAAACTCAAAAACCACTATAAAAATCATAAAAACCTAAAAACAAAAAACAACCATACAACCATAAAAACCCTAAATCCCTTAAAAACTATCAAAATCCCCCAAACACCTAAAAGCCCATAAAATCCTAAAAATTTTCTAAAATCCCTAAAAATGAAAAATCCATGAATACCCCTAATAAAAACATAAAAACAAAAAAACACCTAAAACCTCTAAAAACTTTAAAAACTCTAAAACCTTAAATCCCTCAAAATCCCTAAAACACCTTAAAACCCATAAAAATCCTAAAAAAGCTCTAAAAATATTTTAAAACCTAAGAACCCCTTAGAATCCAGAAAAACACTATGAAATCCTTAAAAACCAGAAAACACTTAAAAGCCCAAAAAAACTGAAATATGCGAAAAACCCTAAAATATACACTAAAATGGTCCAAAACCCCTAAAAATAGTGAAAAACCCTTAAACCCCTAAAAAATTAAAAAATATTTAAAAATCCTAAAAACTAGAAAAAACAAAAAAACAAAAAAACAAAAATAAAGAACACCCTCAATAACCCGAGAACCCTTTAAACCCTTAAAAATCAAAAAAAAACCTTAAAATTCAATTAAAATTTAAAAAAATGTAAAAACCTTGAAAACCCCCAAGAAAACTGATAAAACATAAAAACACGTAAAATCCCTTAAAACCTAAAAACATTAAAACCCCGAAGGAATCCTAAAAATTATAAAACCATAAAAATACTAAAACCTTAAAAATCCCTAAATTCCCATCAAAACACTAATCCATAATAAAAACTCTTTAAATCTCTAAAATCATTAAAATCCTCTAATAAATATATAAAACAATAGAAAAATAAAAAAACAATAAAACCCCAAAAAAGCAGTTAAAACCCTCTAAATCCATATAAACACTAAAAAACTATAAAAATCATAAAAATCACTACAAAAATAAAGACACCTAAAAACCATGAAAACATTAAGAAAACATTTAAAACCTAAATTCACTTAAAACCAAAAAAACAAAAAAAAAACACTAATTTCCATAAAAACCCAAAAAACCCAAAAAGACATAAAACCCCTAAAACTATAAAAATTACAAAAAAACCATAAAAACTATAAAAACTACATTAAGCATTAAAAAACTTCAAACTCCTAAAAAAATAAAAACTCTAAAAGCCTTAAAAACTATAAAAAAAATCAAAAGACCCTAAAAATTTAAAACCATAAAACCCTAACAAACCCTATAACAGTAAAAAACCCTAGAACCCCTCAGAATGTTGAAAACCCCTAATACTAATAATAATAAAAAAAATTACTATAATCCCTAAAAATGTAGAAAAAACTAAAAACCTTGTAAAAACCGATGAAAACCTTAATGAACAAAAAACACTTAAAGCCTTAAATACCTAAAATGCAAAAAACTCTAAAATCCCAATATTATTTAAAAACCCTAAAACCATTTAAAATCCTAAAATCCCTAAAAATCCCAAATATTATAAAAACCACTAAAAACCCTAAGAAAAACTAAGAAACCTAAAAACACTTTAAATCACTAAAACTATACCAAAATAGATAAATAATAAAAATTCTAAAAGACCCTAAAAACCCTAAATACTCTAAAAACAAAAAACATCTAAAAAATTAGAAAGTCCTAAAATCCCATAAAGCTCTAATTATAGAATAAAAACTACAAAAACCATTTAATAACATAAAAATTTTAGAAAACAATAAAAACAAGATAATAGAAAAACCAAAAAAAAATCCATAAAAACTCTAAAAACCCAAAAAAATCCCCTAAAACACCTAAAAACCATAAAAACATCAAAATCACTAAAAAATTTAAAAATCCTAAAAAATACATAAATATCCATAACAACATAAAATCCTTAAAAAGCAAGAAAAACCTAAAAAAAATTCAAATAAAATATTCAAAATCAAAAAACATATAAAACTCCAAAAAACCTAAAAACGCTAAAACCATAAAACCCCAAAAAATCTGATGAAACCCAAACCCCTCAAAACCCCCCAAAACCCTAAAAGCTATAAATATCCTAAAAAATACCTAAAATCCAAAAAACATAAAAAATAAAAATCCATGAAAACCCCAAAGAAAACATTAAAAAATAAAAAACTCATAAAACCCCAAAAATTCTTAAAGTGCCAAAAACCATGTAAACCCAAAAAACCCAAAACCCCTAAAACCATAAAACCCAAAAAACCCATAACAACCTAAAAACCGTAAAACATAAAAAAATCAAAAACCCTAAAAACACCAAGAAAAACAATAAAGACCCCTTAAAAACATAAAAAACCCTAAAAATCATCAAAATCACAAAAAACCCTAAAAACTAAAAAAATCATAAAAATTCCGTAATAATCTCTTATAATGTAATAAAACCCAGATAACCCAGAAAAACAAACTATGAAAAACATAAAAACCTAAAAAACCTAAAACCCTTAATAATTTTAAAAACAATAGTAAACCTAAAACCCCTTAAAATTACAAAAAAATAAATAAAAACATAAAAATTGATAAAATACATAAATATGTAAAAAAACATAATACCTTGAAAAACCCAAAGAAAATATTCATAACAAAAAATGATTAAAATCCCTTAAAACCTAAAAAATGAAAAAAAACCTCAAAAACCATAAAACACCCTAAACAACTAAAACACATAAAAACCTGAAAACCCATAAGAAATTTTAAAAACCCATTAAAGCTCTACAAACCACTAGATACTCTAAAACCTTTAAATTACCTAAAAACACTAAAAAAACTCTAAAAACCATAAACCCCTAAAAACTAAAAAACTCCCAAATATCCTAAAAAACCTCAAAAACCCTAAACACCATAAAAACCCTAAATTCCATCAAAATACATAAAAACCCTAAAAACCCTAAAAATAAATAAAAATGTAAAACACCTAAAACCCTGAAAAATACTACGAAACCATTAAAAAAAATAAAAACACATAAAACCCCTAAAAACCAAAAAAATGGTAAAGACCCTAAAAAACTTAAAAACCCTAAAACCCCTAAAAACAATATATACCATAAAAACACATAAAAACCCTAAAAACACCAAAAACTATTAAAACCCTTGAAACCACTAAAACAATAAAAAACTATAAAAATGTTAAAAACCCTAAAAAACCAGAATATAACTTGAAAAGTCTTAAAACCATAAAACCCTAAAGACCCTGAAAACCATCAAAATCCCTAAATAACCTCGAAAACCATAAAAATGCTAAAAATTCCCTAAAAACCCCTAAAAGCATGAAGAAACCTAAAACCCAAAAAACCAGTAAGAAAACCTTAAAAACCAAAAAACCCATTAAACCCATAAAACCCCTAAAAATGGAAAAAGCTCTAAAAACACCTAATACCATTAAAACCATCAAAAAACCGTAAAACCATACAAAACAAAAAACCAAAAATGCCCTAAAACCCAAAAATGTAAATAACCCTAAAAACTATAAATATCCCTAAGAGAACCTTAAAAACCATGGAACACATAAAAACCCTAAAAAACTAAAAAAATGATAAAAACTCTATCAAACCCAAAATAATTCTAAAAAACATAAAAACCTAAAACACTAAAAAATATAATGACACAAAACCCACTAAAACTATAAATTAAATTAATCCCTTAAAAATGTTTAAAAACTCTAAAAAAATTTTAAACCCCAAAAAACACAAAAAATTCTAAAAGTTCTAAAAACCATGAAAACCGTAAGAACAAAAAACCCCTAAAACAACTCAAAATCCCTAAAAACCTTACAAAAAATAAAAATCCTAAAATTCTATAAAATCACCAAGAACCCTAAAATAAATGAAAACCCCAAAGAAAACCTTAACACTTGGAAAACATATAAAACCCCAGAAAACATAAAAAACGATAAAAACACTAAAATCCCTAAAAAGAAAAAAAAACCCTAGAAACCATAAAAACCCATAAAACCCCTAAAACCAACTAAAAACGCCAAAACCCTTTTAAACCTATAAAACCACGAAATAAGTCTCTAAAGCCATAAAAACTCAAAAAAAATGCAAACCCTCTAAAAACCCCAAAAATCAAAAAAAAAAACCCATAAAACCCTCCAAATACCTAAAACCCCAAAAAAATTAATAAAATTCTTAAAGGCCCCTAATAATCTCTAAAAATGTCAAAAAACATAAGAACCATGAAAACCCCTAATAAAACCTTAAAAAAATTGAAACCCTTTAATCCCCGTAAAAACCTAAACATGCTAAAAACCCTAAAAACCCTAAAATCCATAAACCCATAAAAACCTCAAAATCCAAAGGAAAAACATAAAAGTCCAAAAAAACCCTAAAACATAATAAGGCCCTAAAACCCATAGAAAATATTAAAAACCTAAAAACACATAAAAAACCCAAAAAATGATAAAAAACCAAAAAACAGCGAAAATGAAACTAAAAATCCTAAAACCCCATAAAACCATAAAACCCCTAATGACCTTAAAAACTCTAAGAAGACATAAAAACACTAAAAAGCACTAGTACTGTAAAAACCCTTTCTACATAAAAAACTCAAAAATCCTCAAAACCCCTGAAAAAATTAAAATTCCACTAAAACCCCAAAAAATGATAAAAACTCTAAAAACACTAAAAATAACTAAAAATCATAAAATGATAAAAATCTGACAAGTCTAAAAAAATTCCCTGAATATGTAGAAAAATCTAAAAACCCTAAAAACCACTAATTAATCCTAAAAACTCTAAAAACATTTAAAATCCATAAAAAACACTACAAACCCAAAAACCCACAAACAAAACTCTAAAAACCATAAAAAAAAATAAAATAAAAACCCAAACGGACATTAAAACCAAATAAAAACATAAAACCCCACTAAAAACTCTAACACCCCCTTTAAACCCCTAAAAAATTAAAGAACTCTAAAAAACATTAATACCCTAAAAAACCAAAAAACCCAAAAAACCCAAAAACCCCTCATAATCCATAAAAAACCTAAATAAAATAAAAATCCTAAAAATCCCTAAAAACCCAAGAAACCATAAAACCCCTAAAACCCATAAAATCCCTAATAAAATATTAAAAACCTAAAAAACCAAAAAACCCCAAAAAACCTAAAAAGTATTAAAACCAAAAATCCCTAAGAAACCTAAAAACCCTAAAACCGGAGATAACCCAAAACATTTAAAATAAAAAACCCCCCATAAAAACCGAAAAACCACTAAACAAAATAAAAGCCCATTAAAAACCATAAAATGTTTAAAAAAAATAGAAAAACATAAAACCTAAAAATAACTAAAAAACCTAAATACAAAAAAACATATATGTGCTTAAATATATAAAAAACCATAAATCCATCAAAATTCTTAAAACCCCTAAATACCATAAATATCCAAAAATATAAAAAAAATCCCAAAATCCCAAAAAATGTAAACAACCCTAAAACCATTAAAACCCCAAAGAAAATCTTAAAAACCTAAAAACAATTCAAATCCATAAAATCCTAAAAATGTTAAAATCCCCAAAAACCTCTAAAACTCCCAAAATATTTAAAACCCCCAAACAACTATAAAAAACATAAAAAATGTGAAAAATCCCTAAAAACAAAAAAATACTAGAAATTCTGAGAACACCATGGAAAATATTAAAATTCTAAATACACGTAAAATCCTGAAAAACCAAAGTAACACAAAACACCCAAAGAACCCAAAAAGTCCCGAAAACCCTAAAATCCCATAAAAACCATAAAACACCAATAAATTATTAAGAACCCTATAACCCCTTAAAAACACTAAAAATCACTAAAACAATCTAAAATAATTTCCACACTAAACTACCATAAAAAATATA
Source organism: Viscum album (assembly GCA_963277665.1). Classification (NCBI taxonomy): domain Eukaryota; kingdom Viridiplantae; phylum Streptophyta; class Magnoliopsida; order Santalales; family Viscaceae; genus Viscum; species Viscum album. Next base: position 1,304,700,273 of record OY728157.1, read on the forward strand.
AAAACCCATAAAACCCCTAAAACTTAAACCCCACACCAAAAAACCCCCCAAAAACCTAAAAAAACCCTAAAAACATCATAATCACTAAACCCCCCAAAACCCATAAAAATCATAAGAGTCCCTAAAAATCATTAAAATCTTAAAGAACCATGAAAACAATAAAACAACCCCTAATAAAACCATAAAAACGTAAAAAAACATTAAACCTTAAAAGACATAAAAAATTCTAAAAATTGTAAAAAACCGAAATCCACTAAAAGTCCTAAAAACCCAGAAAAACCCAAAACATTAAAACCCATAAAAATTATAAAAACCATAAAACCAATTAAAACACAAATTAATAAAATTAAACCAAAAAAAGTTGAAAAACCATGAAAAAACAAAAAACACTAAAACATAAAATACTTTAAAACCCCACAAAAACATAGAACCCTAAAAACACATAAAATACCTATAAACCATTATACCAAAAATATTGAGAAATGAATAAATCAGTAAAAACATAAAAACACTAAGAAAGCCTAAAAACCTAAACACTTAAAATCCCTAAAATCAAAAAACTCTAAAAAACATAAAAACCATAATAAATCCTAAGACCCTAGAAATACATAGCAACCCTAAAAACCAAAAAAATCCTAAAAAAATCCATTAAAATATATAAAAACATAAAATCCCTCAAAACCTTAAGAACCCAATGAAAACATTAAAAAACTAAAAACACTAAAAACCTAGAAAACCCTAATAAATGATAAAAATATATAGAAACCCATAAAATCACCAAAAAACCCTTAAAAACCATAAGGACTCTAAAAACCAATACATATTCCAAAAATAATCAAAAACTCTAGAAACTTGTTTGACCCCTAAAACATTAAAAACTCTAAAAAAACTTTCATACACAAAAAAACTCCAAAAACCCTAAACCTCAAAAAACCATACAACCATAATTTCATAAAAACCCATATAACCCTAAAATTTTGTAAAAATACCCTAAAACCCAATAAAAATACTAAAAAAATCCCCAAATCAGAAATTTTGTAAAAATCCCCTAAAAACCTTTTGAAACCATCATATATTCTTAAAAACCTAAAAACACTTAAAATACCTAAAAACCATAAAAATTGATAAAATGAAAATAATACCCTAAAACCCTAAAAACCCCAAAAAATCCTTAAAAACCCCTAAAACCCCTTAAACCACGTAAAACCCCAAAAAAACCCACTAATACTCTAAAAACACTTTAAACTCCTAAGAACGTTAGAAGACACTAAAAAACCATAAACCCCTAAAAACTCAAAAAAACCATAAAAAACATAAAAAAAACCTAAAAACCCTTAAAACCTCAATATCCCAAAAACCCAAAAACCGTAAAAAATAATAAAAAAGAAAAAAATCCAAAAAACCGAAAAAAAAACTCCCAATGAATACCATTAAAAACTAAAAGCACAGAAGACACCTTAAAAACCTAGGAATGATAAAAACCCTAAAACCCCTAAAAATTGTAAAAACCCTTTAAAAAATTAGATGCTCTAAAAACCATAAAATCTTATAAAATCACTAAAAACGTAAAAATTACTAAATTTTTTTAAAAAAACATTAAAATTTTCAAAAACCAGAAAACACTTAAAACCACCAATAATATAAAAATGCTAAAAACTCTAAAGAAAATAAAACCATTAAAACCCCAAAACCAAAAAAAACCCTAAAACCTAGTAAAAACACTAAGAACACTTCATACCCCTAAAAACGTTAAAAACCTCTAAATAACCTTAAAACCCTAAAATGCTAAAAAATCCTAAATACTTCCAAAATCCATAAAGCTACTAAAGACCATGAAAATCTACGAAAAAATCCCAAAAATTCTATAAAAATATAAAACCCCTAAAAACCCTAAAAATAATATGTAATCATTAAAAACATAAAAAGTGTTAAAACCTTGAAAAACCCTAAATAACACAAAAAACATTAATACCAATAAAAACCCTTAAATAACCATAAAACCCATAGAAATTCCAAACAAACTGTAAAAATACTGAAAATATATAAAATACCTAAAAACATAAAATCGTATAACAACCCTAAAAACCCAAAAGAAATCCTTTAAAAGAGAAAAATAATTAATCTCACTACAGACCCAAAAAACAAAAAAAAAACAATCAAAACCTTTAAAAATACCCTAAAACACTAAAATACCCAAAACCCCATAAAAACCCCTAGAGATATAAAAAACTGCTAAAAACTAATAAAACCACAGAAACCACTAAAATAATAAAAACACTTAAATCCCCTAAAAATGTTAAACACTCTAAAAAATCTATTAATCCATAAAATACTAACAAAGACGTGAAAACCCCAAAAAACAATAAGAACCCTAAACACTATAAAACCCATATAACCCATAAAAATCTATAAAATCCTTCAAAATTCCTAAAAACCTCTCAAAATCCTAAAAAAATATAAACCCCTAAATCCTTGAAAAAACTCAAAGGAAACCATAAAAAACAGAAAACACTTAAAACCTCTAAATACAAAAAATAATGTTTAAAAACCTAGTAACCCTAAAATACCTTAAAAACCCCTAAAAACCTAAAAAACCCAAAAAAACCTTAAAAAATCCATAAAAGACATAAAAATCTAAAAACCCACTAAAAGAGATAAAAACCCTTTAAAAACCTAAAAATGAAAAAAAAACTCTACAAACCCTTTAAACCCCTAAAAATAATAATAAAACCCTAAACACTATAAAAACCATTCAACCCAAAATATCTTAAAACCCCTCAAAATCTCTAAAAATCCTAAAAACCAATAAAATTTCTCATAAATCCTTAAAAATGAAGAGAAAAATAATAAAACTATGAAAATATGTAAGAAGAACATAAAAACCAAAAAACCCCTAAACCCCCAAAAAGAATGGTAAAAACCCTAAAACCCATAAAAACCCATAAAACCCCCAAAATCCCTAAAAACCCTAAAAACTATAAAAATATAAAATTACCCTAAAAATAAAGACAAACAAAAAAACCTTAAAAATACGAAAGCCCCTAATAAAACCTTAAAGGCCTAAGAACTCCTAAAATAAAATAAATAAAAAATATTAAAACCCAATAAAACACTAAAAGAACCTAAAAACCTAAGAACCTAAAACCCCTAAAGCCCTTAAAAACTCTAAAAAACCCATAAAAATATAAAAATCAACTAAACACTCTAAAACCTATTAAACATAGAAAAAAATTAAAAAAATTAAAAATAAAACCCCTAAAAACTCAAAAAAATACTAAAAATCCCAAAAAAATGAAAAAACTCAAAAAACCCTAAAAACCCCAAAACCCCAAAATAAAATCCCCAAACCCATAAAAGCATTAAAAATCCTAAAAAAATTAAAAATCCCTAAAAATGAAAAAAACCCTAAAAATTATGAAAACACCTATAAAACTATAAAACCCTAAAAACACTTAAAACACAAAAAAACCCAAAATGACAAAATCCCAAAAAAACCTAAAACCCATAAAAACCATAAAGTGATAAAACATCTAAACAAATCAAAAATCCTAAAACCCATAAAACCCCTACAAATAAAAAAAACACGAAAAACCCATATAAACCCCTAAAAACATTAAAAAACTCTCCAAAACCTTAAAAAAATACAAAAAAGTCAAAAAATTTCTTAAAACCCAAATAAAACCCTATAAATTTCTAATAATCCGAAAAAAAATGTAAAAATAATAAAATCCAAAAAGAAACCCCTAATAAAACCTTAAAAACATAAAAAATATTTAAAACATGAAAAAATATAAAAATGATAAAAACCTACAAAACCCTAAAATCCCAAAACATCTAAAAACCTCAAAATCACTAAAACCCTAAAAGTCCATAAAAATACTAAAAATACCCAAAAATAAATAAAAACGTAAAAAACCCTAAAACCTGTAAAACCCAGATGAAAAACTTTGAAACCTAGAAACAAATAAAATTCCAAAAAATGATAAAAACCATCAACCCTTAGAAAAACTAGAAACCATATCCCCCTTAAAACCATAAAACCCTTAGAATCCATAAACCCCAAATAAAAAAAATAAAAACCTAATATCCCACTAAAAACTCTTAAACACCTTTTAATATTAAAAAATATAAAACTTTTATAACCCCTAAAAAATATAAAATTCCTAAACACCCTCAAATATGTTAAAAATATTAAAAAACCTATAAACCCTAAAAAACAAAAAAAAATTCCTTAAAAATCCCTAAAAATGAAAAAACCCTAAAAACACATAAACCCCTAAGAAATCCATAAAATCATAAAACAGATAAAATCCTTGAACTCCTTAAATCGCCTCTAAAACTATAAAAATCATAAAAACTACAAAAATGTTAAAAACCCCTAAAATCCTAAAACAATTAAAAAATCTAAACCCTTGAAAATGTTCACAAACTCTAAAAACTCTAAAAACCCTTAAAATAACTCTAAAAATACATAAAACCTAAAAAACAAAATAATCTGAAAGCCCCCCCCCCCCCTCGCACCCTCAAAATCCATAAAATATGTAAAAAGAAACAAATCTTAAAAACCCATAAAATACCTAAAAGTACCTTAAACCATAAGAACACTAAAAATACTATGAAAATATTAAAAACCAAAAAAACACTTAAACATTATAAAACCTAAAAATGATAAAAACCCAAAGAACCTAAAAAATCGAACAACCCTAAAACCCTTAATGATCACAAGAAACATAAATACCCCTAACACCCCATTAAAACCCTAAAAACTAATAAAAATATGAAAAACTTTTAAACACCTAAAATGATAAATACCATAAAACCCTTAAATACCATAAAAAACTCAAAAACACTCTAAATACCCAAAATCCCAAATAAATCCTAACAAATCTAAAAACCCCATACACCCCATCAAAATCCCTAAAAAAACTAAAAACACATAAAAATCCAAAATAACCCTAACAATATATAAAAATTTAAATACCCCTAAAACCTCTGAAATCCTATAAGAAAACCATAATACATAAAAAACATAATAACCCTAAAAACCTAAAAAGCACTAAAAACCTTAAAATCTCTTAAAAACCATCAAAATCCCTATAACCAAAGACAACTAAACAAATCCAATAAATTTAAAAATCCTTAAAAATTAAAAAAACCCTAGAAACAATAAAAAAATCTAAAAAAATAAAAAACCCTAAAAACATAAAAATCCTAAAAACCAGAAAACCATAAAAAACATAAAACCCTAAAAACCCTAAAAAAATCAATATCTCTAAACCCCAAAAAAACCATAAAAAATATAAAAAATCTGAGAGAATCCCTAAAAATGTAAAAAACACTGAATATCATGAAAACCTATAAGATAACCATAAAAACCAAAAAACTCCTTAAAACTGAAAAAATAAATAAAATATTCTAAAAACCCTTAAAACCCCCAATCGCCAAACAATCATAAAAACCATAAAACCCCAAAAATAATTTAAAAACCCCAAAAACAAATAAAAAATTCTAAAACAACTACAAATACTAGAAAGACACTAATCCCCTAAAAAATTTTCAAAAAATATAAGAAACATTTAAACCATAAAAACTAATAATCCAAAAAAACCATAAAGCCCTTAAAATATCCAAAATTCATAAAACCCTAAAAAACATAAAGATTCTAAAAATGGCCTAAAATCCCCAAAAATGTAAAAAAACCAGAAAAAACCCTAAGAAAACCTCCAATATGGGGTTTTATTATATAAGGATAAATAGGGAATTTATTGTATAGGCAATCAATGGAATCCCTTGACTGATATACCATTTAATTTGGTGAATTTTATAAAAGGCCAACAAGGGCATGTTATTCATTGTAAGGTAAATGAGCTCTTAATAATTCTGACATTCAATTGCGGATAGAAAAAGGGATATAGAGTTTGGATGTCTTAAGGCCACATTGGATGGCTTATCCAAGGAATGATACCTGAGAATAAAGGGGCCATTTGTTCCATCATTGGATTTTAATAGGGAAAATCATTCATATATGAATTTGATATATATGAAGAATGATTAAAATTGATCAGAAATGGGGATTTCAGATATTATTCTATGTATTTTAAAGTCATGTGGAAGGGAAATTAGAGGGGTTGTGCAGTTTAGAGTCATGCAGCAAGAACATTATACTATGAAGTATAAAGACATGCATTCTAGACATTAAGGGGCTCTTAATTTAGGGTATTTAGCTCTAACGAAAGATTTATGAATCTTCAATTTCATGGTAATGTTTTTGTTAATGTTATACTATATTCATGTATGGAAATGAAAATATGCAAACTATTACTTAGGAATTTATTGATTTGAATAATGGCTTGGGAAAAGGGAAAATAGCATAAAAATAGGCCTCATCCAAGAACGTATTTACCACTCTTTGAAAAACCCATTATGGGTGATGTATTAATTTGGGTCAACTAGGGCACGTGCTTCATATCCAAACAGTGGAATCCTTCTACTAGAAGGCCCGTTGAATAGGTCTACTATATGCAAGGCCACTAGGGGGAACATAATGCATAGTCAAGTAAAGGAGCTCTAAAGAATTTGCAATTTTATTGATAAATGTCAATGAAAATTTATGGAGATTCATATTCTCCCAAGAATAGAGTTTGGTTTACAGAGATTAGTACCTAAATTTATAAAGATTATTTCAAATAATGATTTCCAAATAATCAGAGGAATAATATTTCTGCGATGGTCTGACCCAAATGTAGCAAGTAGGTGTTTGTAGTTTTTGTTCATTCGACTAGGACCAAATTATCATAGGAACGGTGAATGATATTTGATCAAATGACCCAAGTCTATTTCAATATTATTTGAACACATGAAATGGGAAAATGTGTGAACCATGATCTTGGAGGCTTTTAGGTTGATAGAAGGGATATGAGGAAAATATACAATGGAAGACTGCTTCAAAATATTGATTCTTGTATATTTTCACCAATTTTTTAAGGTGGTAGAAGATTCTTTTACCAAGAACAATGTTACCTATATTTGATAAAACTCATTGTGGGAGATATATTATTATGGCCCAATTGGGGCATGTGATGCTTAGCCAAAAAATGGCATCCTTTGACTGAAAAGACTATTATTTAGGAAACATTTATGCAAGGCCACTGGGGGAACATACTACATAATAATGAAAAATAGATCTCAAGTATCAAAACTTCTGCCACCATAAACTGAAGAAATATTATGATTATTTGAAATTATTCAAGATTAAGGGTTTGAAATGTGAAAGGTGGGATATTCAATGAACATGACAAATATTTGAATCAATATTGGCCATTATTATTTAGTACCTTACATAGATATAACTCATATGTATAATGGGAATACTTTTGGTTTCATTTGTTGTATCACTAAGGAGAGGACCCAAAATAAAGACTCACGTATAAATTGTTAATTATATATGGAAGAGAGGTAAATGTTTTTCGTGACTGAGACTAGGATCCAAGGCCGAGTCTTCACTATGTATCTCAGTGGGATGAGAATCAATCCATACATTGTTTTTTGGGTACTTTGTAGTTTAATTTCATGAAACAAGGACATTATGATATGTATTTTAGAGGCATGCAATGAGAACATGAAATTATTCTAACGTGAAAAGGAATATTACACTTGGACTAGAGAATATGACTTAAGTGTCACTATGTATCTTCCTGAATTATGAATCGATAAACACATAGTTCTTAAGGTTATTTACAATATCAATCACGTATTTTCATGGGGGAAGAGGACCTTTCTTTTAGTTTATTAAAAAAATATTGGAGATCTATGAATCCCTATGTATCCCGTTGAAATGAGAATACAGAAAAATATATTTCTTGAAAAAATCATTCCCCACACCAATTGAGTTTGATGTGAGAGACAAGGGATTTTAACACATTCTTGAATAATGGTTAAACATAAGACACAAGATGGTATGATGATCAAACCATCTATCCTAGAAGAGTGCACTGTATATATTTGGATTATATATAAGAGGAATGGAAAAAATTCATTATGGTAATAGCTGGTCCAAAGATTTATGATCTATGCATCAATACATATCTCATTTAAATGAGAATCGAGCCACACACCATTCTTAAAATGAGTTCTCTATTAAAATATTATAAAAAAAATAAGGAGAATTGGAACTCATGTGCCACTAAATAGTATCAATGATGTGAGTAATGCTTCCACAAGGAAGCTACTCATTTTCATGAAGAACCACAATGAATTAAAATTTGCAGTATCTTAGAGGATTTATTATCATTAAATGAATAAAATGCTAATCGTACATTTTAATGTTGTGTAGTGAGGAAAAATTATGTCATGTGGTTTAACATCATGTGATAAGGACAAAGATGATACACGTTTTAACTTCGTGCATCATGGACGCATAAGGTTGTTATGCAGTTTAATGTCTTGAAACTAGGACATTACTCAATGTGATTACACAAATTACTTCTTCAAGAATCGTGTATTTGTTAGAGATGTAATAATTTCTCCATCCATTTAGTTTTGGGAATATCCTCCATTACAGTAGGCCTTAAGAACATAATAATGTCCTTCCAACTTCAGATTGCACTTTGGATGCTTCTTTCCTAGTATCATCGGAGTCCTGTGGAAAAATACAAATTCTACTTAAAGAAATGAGCAGAGGAAAAATTTATTGTTAAAATATCATGATATTATGTTTTTATAAACTTCAAAATGATACAAAGTATGGAATATATTTTCACCTAATCATTCAATCTCATCAAATAATTATTGATACTGCTCATCTTTAGATAATTGATCATAGATGGAAACTCTAAGTGAAGGGAATTTAATTTCAATAGGAAAAATTTATTATGTTTCATACACCATTGTATATAGAGTTTCCTGAGGGGTAGTAAGGTTAGTAGTCTGATAAGCCCATAAATCAAGCAAAAGTTTATCAGGACAATATTTTTTATCTTTGTCAACCGTTTTCTGAAGTATATTTGATATGTTCTTATTGAAAGACTCTATATTTCCATTGGCTATTTCATGATAGTGATATGAATGGTTGGATTTGATATTTTGATCCTGATATAACTTATTTACCTCAACATAATATCAATTGGTGTTTTTTTGTCAATATGGTATGAGAGAAAACAAATTTAGTATTTTTATTTTCTTTGACAAAGCTAAAAATGCTTTGTCCCTGAATTATTTGAGAGGTATTTCTTCATCCCATTTGGAGAAGAAATCAGTATCAGTAAGAATATACTTGAACTGCATAACCATAACTGGAGGATAAGGTCCTACTGTATCCAAACCTTGTGAATAATATGACTCTGAGTATTTAAATATATCTAAAAACTATGGGGGTTGATGAATGGTTTTTGTAATTTACCTATTAAGGATGACACTTTTTAGTTTAATTAGTGTAATCTTGTGCCATCAAAGGCCAAAAGTATCCAAGCCTTCAAATTTGATCAGAAATAATATTCTCAATCTAGTGAGCACCACACGTTCCTACATATACTTATTCCCTAAGAACTATGGTTTAATCCCCATCAATGCATCTAAAAATAATTTCTTCTAAGCCTCGTATATAAATGATCTTTGGATGATCTGAACTATCAAAAACAGTGAAATTAACTTCTCATCATTGAATCTGTTCTCTTTTAATTTTGTCCATTCGAAGTATTCTATTTTGGAGATATTCCTTCATGGGTGTAATCCATCCTATAGTAAGACCATATGGCTAAAAAATGGGACTAATTTCATTGATATATTCTTTTTTTATTTTGAAAAAAGGTAAAACTACTCAATGATGAGAAATGTTAATGACTATTGCATCCTGATTTGTATCTACCATGGTTGTTGATTCATTTTCCAATGTAACAGCTTTGAAATTTTGTGACCGTAGGACGTAATACAATGTTTTCTTTGAGGGATACTCCGCCATTAAACCTCGAACATAATCACATAGGGGATTTTCTTCTTCATTTCTGATGGCGTAATCCCCATTTATTTGTTTTATTATCAATTCAAAATCACACTTCACCTCCATGCAGTCCACTGGTACTTAGAGTGATAATTCCACGCCTACAATGAGATATTTATATTCTAATTCATTGTTGGTACCACCTTACAATAACATAAATTAATATGGAAATACTTACTTCTCTAGGGAGTTAAGAATAATTCCTAATCCCTCTTTTTGGAGTTTAGGGTCATCCATTTTCTTCCCTGTTAGACTTCTAGAAGAACCATCAAAGTACATTTCACAAATTTGAGGAAATTACTTATGGAGAATATTTCTTCATCTGGAAATTTAGTATTGAATTATATCGCTTTCGCAGATGGGTATTCAGTAAGAAAATATACTAAATCTTGGCCTTTTACTACTTTCTATGGTACAAACTATATATCAAACTATTAAAGAATAACAACCCACCATGCCAGACGTTCTATAAGCATATGAAGACTAAGGATAAATTTGAGTTGGTTATTGTGAGATACCATGTGGACCTTGTGATGTTGCAAATAGTGTCTCATAATTTGAACTACAAAGATTAATTCTATGAAGCTTTTATCAATATCTCAATATCTATTCTCTACATCAAGCATGGTTTAACTGAGATGGTAATGGATATATTAATTCCCATCATCATTTTTTTGTTCAATGAAGGTTCCCAATTATTTCTCTAAGAATTTTCATAAGGAATGAGTAGATTTCTTTCAACAATTGGCATTCATATTGGTGGACTCAAGAGGTATTATTTAGGATATAAAATTCTTCTTATCAGTCATTGGTCCACTAATATGTGACCCCATTCTTCATCAATTTGGTGAAAGGAAAACACTGTCCTACCAAATCAGATATAATGTTCTGGATATAGGCCAAGTTACCTTGATGTCCTCTTATTTATTTCACATTTTTAGGAGGTTAAATATCATGTATGTCCTTAGACTTCTTAGTATCAACTTCAATACCATAATGGTGTTTAACGAAACCATGAAATTTTCCTGGGGATACCCCAAAATCTCATTTCATGGGGTCATCTTCAAATTATATTTCTGAATCTTTCTGAATATTGTCTCCAAAGAAGCCATGTGATCAAAAAATTGTATGGTCTTAACCACTAGATCATCTACATAGCATTCAATGAATTTACCCAAGTATGTTTTGAAAATATGGTGCATTTCTCATTGATATGTCGCACCAGTATTCTTCAAGACATAGGGCATTACCCGATAGAAAAATGTTCCTTAAGGGGATATAAAATATATAGATTACTCATATTATTGGGCTATTATAATTTTGTTATACCCATAGTATCCATCCATGAAGGAGAGAGCTTCGTTGCTCGTTATTGCATCAATCAAAAATTCTGTGATCGGAACTAAAACTTCATCTTTGGGACAATGCTGGTTAAGATAACTGAAATCAATTCAAACATTGATTTTATAATTCTTTTTTTTCACTGGGAAAATTTTGGCTAGCCATTTTGGATATTTCACTTCCGTGATAAAGTTATATTTGTTAAGATTTCTGACTTCGGCTTCAATTTTAGAGGTGTGATTTCAGTTCGTTCTTCATTCCGCCTACATAAATCCTCAATGCTCTTCTGAAAACCCAAAATAATGGGTAGTTATGTCAGGTTAAAGGCATGAAATTTATGTATATTTCTATGAAAATACATCTTTGTGTAGTTTTAGAAATTAATTATACATATATTTCACTTTAGAAGTCATGGTCGCGCTAATAAGTGTAGGGCGTGGATCTTGTTATATTCCCAGATTTATTTCTCTGAGCTCATACATAGTGGTGGAGACACCTTCCTCAATTGATGGAGGAGTGTCCTTGAGATCATCCTCTCCTTCTTCCTCATGTGTTACCCATTCTGTTTCTGATTTAAGGGAAGTTGATCAATAAAGACATTCAGATCTAGGGGAGGAGTCATAATTTTGAAACCCAAAAGAAGAGGAAACTATTTCTGACCCTACTGATAATGAAGGGACTTCATAGAGAATTGTAGAGAAAATGATTGGTTGGGAATCGACATCCTTATCTTCCTCTACTAATGAGACAACTTCTTCTAGACATACTGATAAAGAAAAGACTTTCTGATGTTCATTGGATTAAATGAAGATATCTTCATTTAATATTTCACCACTTCTTGGTATATCAATAATTTCTCCCTTGATGTCAGGATCGATTTCCACAACTAACATTATGGACGTCACTAGATGAGTGTCTATATTTGGTTATATCCTTTCAATTTGATTTATATGAAATAATTAATCTACACAGATTTGTTTGAATGGGATGGATGGGACCTTTTCCTGACCATTCAGATCATTTATTCTTGTTATATCTTTTTGCACAGACCCTCTTCACTTTGTCTGATAGAATCCTGTCTCAATATATTAAGATTCACACATATTTAAGGGGGATTTTTCACCATGAAATTTCCCAATTTGACAATTGAAGCAATACTTGAGACATTGGTAGTATGGTGAAGGAATGTCCGCATGTTGTTGTAGCAAAGGCCTTCTATGTAGAATGTTGAAAGTTGTTTCAAGTTGGACAACCATGAAATCTATATTAGATACAAGATCCCCAAACTGAGTTATGAGTGTAATATCTCCTATAGGTTCTTGTTAATTCTTGTCATAACCTTGAAACATCAATGTGGAATGAGATAAGATAGATTTAGTGAGACCCAATCGATGAATTGTACATATGGGTATGAGGTAGACTCTTGAGCCATTATTAATGAACAGTACTAGGAAAATTATCTATACCCGTGGCTCAAAACAGTGGGTATAGCCCCAAAACTATCATTATAGCGTATACCCACTATTTTGGGATCCATGGGAAATAGAGGAATCGGTATAGCTCCACATCCTATACCTACCGTTTTTCAAATTGTGGGTATAGATTTGTCCATGGTTTCACAAATTTTTTTCCACTATATCATAGCCTTCTCCCATGGTTTTAAAACCATGTGTCTTGAAAAAATAGATCCTTGAGTGTTGATCCCATGACCTTCCCTTCTTTCTTGCAGTGACTCACCATCTAACTTGCTTCAATTTCTTATATATATATCCATTTGTTTAAAAATATTCATATTTTTCATTCATTTTAGAAAAAAACTACAACGAGATTAGAACCCCAGCCTACTATTCAATGAAACAGTGCCTGACCAACCAAGCTAGAAATGTTACTATTATTTATATATGTATTACATTAAATATATTAAAAAGAAATTTCTGCATAGGAAATTTCATGCTGTGGGTTTCGAATCCGCGACTTCCCTCTCCTAAACTTCGCACCTCCCAACTCAGGCTAATGACTTTTCAATATTATAGAACTACAATTCGATAAATATATTAATCTAACAATCTATATTAAAAGATTCAGACCACAAGTATGGAACCAAGGATCTAGACTAAAAACCGCCATCTCTTAACCACTCCATCTAGAAGGCATTCTGTACCAAAAAGTATATATTTACCTAAAAATATTAATATAAAATGCCTTAAAAAATGTGAAGTCGTAGTATTTCAAACCTGCAGTGCTAGACTCCCCTACCACTATACCAAATTCAATTTTGTAAATATGTATATAAAATATCTTATATATTTTTTCTTCCCTAAATATAAGGGACAATAAACCCACGGTTTAAGAAAACTGTGGGTATAACTGTTACTGATACCCACGTTTTCTATAAACTGTGGGTATTGTCTTTGATATGTATGTAAATAACCAAGTTTCATAAAATCAGAGTGTATAGGTTTTCCTGCGGCATTCCCATGATTTTTTACTTGAATTCCCACGTATACACTAGTACCATGTACCCACAGTGTAGCATGAACCGTGGGTATAGGTTCGAAAATGTCACTTATACCCACAGTTCATGAAAACAATGGGTATAGAAAAATTTTACAATAGTGGAAGGATCATAGGATGTATGTATCATTAAACATGCTTGATAAACACAAGGTCCTAATGTGTTCATGAGCAAAATCATCCTTATCTTGATCCATAAAATATATAACCAAATGAAATTTTGTATGATCATTCTCTACACATTAAACCATATTAGTAACATTGGTTTTAGACTCTTATGGACTTGAAAAATCCTCAATAACTGCTTCTCGAATATCTTTTTACATATTCAAAGCATCCATGATTGATAACATGGTCGGTACATGAGCTACTTAATTCATAACATCATACTTTTGGTCCAAAGTCCTGCGTTTTCTAGCATGGAGATATGGTTGTGCAAGTGCTTTGGATGTTGATGCTCCTAATGTTGATGTACCATATGTCAGGGAAGAAGCTGTAAATACTTGTTCTCTTGGTATATTAGACTGACTAGGTCTATCTACCTACCTAGAGAGTGGTGGCGTAGCCTTTAATGGGTCTTCCAAGATGATCATGTTGGGTCAGATCTTGTCATGTGTGGGAGAGTTCCCTTGTTCTTACTGATCCTACTAAAGGGCTCTGCTATAAGTTTTTTCTGCATAAATACTTTTATCAGCGGTGTAGTTAAAATAGTGGCTTCTAACACATCAATGTCTTCCCCTATATACTTGAATTGGGCTTCTTCCCCTAGATCCCCAATCTAATATATAGAATTCCGGTTCATAACCATAATAATAATTTTTATAGGGGTCCATTAATTGGATAAAATTAATAGAACTAAAGACCAATTCCTCATCTGATGAAGATTCTTCATGATATTTCAGTTCTTTTGGTTCTATTTTGTGGGGAGGTTTCCATAATTTTGAGATAGTTGTCATGAAATCTTTCAAATTCAAGTGAATCTTTGGCCATAAAACGAGCTCATCTTCTCTTGACCTCTATTTATCCTTCTGACTACGATGATTCTTTGAGGATTGACCTTTAGAGTATGATCTTTTTATGAATATGGATATTCTATAGAGTAAGTGGCAAGAGTCATATTTGGTTGTTTCAACTACACTCGTAAAATGACATGAGTTTGGTTGATCATTTTCCTAACCATCCAAGGATTCTATAAATGTTAACATTCTTAGTAATTTTAAAAAAAATATCCACCGACCATAAAAACTCAAGTTCTAGAGAACCAAATTTCAACAAATCCATTACTAAACATATTATCAAACATTTATTTAGCACGGTATAAAGATCAGAAACTTCATAAGAAAACACAAACATTATTTCATGTGATTACAAAACATCACTCTGAAAATAAGAAACATCTATCATAAATGACATCCAAGAAAAAGAAATATCAAAATCCAAACCTATAAAGCTAAAACTCTATATACCATCAATTAACCATATTTTATTAGATTCATTAATCTCATAACGTACAAAAAATAAAATGGTAGAAAAAAAATCAATGAACGAAAGGTGAACCCCAGGGAAGTAATAACATAAATATGAAAAAGGGACCTTGGAATTATTTCACCCAACTCAATAGCACTAAAATCACCCATTCCAATTAGAAAAAATAGCCCCACGGTCGAAGTCCCAATACAATATTATGAAAAACAGTATCACTGCCATATAGAGTAGGATAAAAAACATGTAGAAAAAATTAAACCAAAACCCAAAAATATTTCACATCATTTAAGACATAAAAATAATATAAAAACTTCTTACAAGGTTATAGACATGAAAAATAAATGAATAATATCACATAGATACAACAATGAATAGTTGATTTTATAAAACCAAACTGGGCCCAGCCATAAAAATTGAATTTAAAAAATACATTATTTCAGAAACCACAAAAATATTTGGAATTTAACATGATGGTTAAAATGATATGAAAAAACAAAATTATTGGCAAAAATACTTACCATACATAAAGGTGAAGGGTACCAAAACCAAATATAATACATTCAACAAGAAGACTAAAATAATTTTCAGATAGGTACACGTGGGTGCGATCAATTAAAACATGAAATAGTGTAGTGCTAAAGGAATTTCAAAGAACACTACCATACAAAAACTAGAAACTCCATCCAAAATAAATTCATCAATAAACCAGTAATTATAATCATCCAATCTGAGATGCCTTTTATCAACATTCAAATTCTAAAAATGCAGTCTTTAAATTGGTGGAAAATAAAAAAAATTCATTTCCATGTATTGTCTCTAAAATTAATGTTAATATTTCATTTAAATTCCTACACTAACATAATGAACATTTGGTTTCTGATTTTGAGGTATTTTTATGTGGTAATTTAACCATTATTGTATGATTGGAATACTATTTCATATTTCTCATCCATCCAAGATTCTAGTTCTTTGATCATATCCTCTTAAAACAGAAATTGGTCCCTCACAACTGGGTTAGGGGATGTAATAATATTTCCATCAACCATAGGATATGGTAGAATATCTATATTCTACATCCTATAATCCTTTAAAGATCTATTTACAGTTATTCTCTCAATATTAGATCAATACTTACTTTTATCTGTCCTATTGGGGTTTGAAGTAATGAATTCATAAAAATTAATAATTGTTTTTTTACCTTTTTTAACACTCAATTTCATGTAATAATCCTCAATATAGAATGATTTATCACATGAATCACTTGAATAATCACAAGAATTAGAGTGGAAATAGAAGTTTTTTATTAGTGCTTCATTCTTCATATCCTAGGACCGGGTTCTAATTTGTGGATTATTATTCATTACTTAATTTTTTTTACAATTTATGGTTTTTATGGTTTTTAAATGTTTTTGGTTTTTTATTTCATTTAATTGGTTTTTACTTTTATAGGTATTTTAGTACTTTTTAGGATATTCCAGTTTTTTAGTATTTTTCGGTATTTTTAATGTTTTTTGGGTTTTTAGGCTATTTAGTATAATTTAGTGTTTTTAGAATTTTTTAGTTTTTTTGGTGTTTTAGCGTATTTAGGTTTTTAAAGTTTTTATAGGGTTAATTGTGGATTTTAATGTTTTTATGTTTTCTAGGATTATATGGTATTTTTTTGGATTTCTATATGTTTTAGGGTTTTGAAGGATTTTGAGGAATTTTAGGATTTTAGGGGTTTTTTGGGTTTTTTTGTTTTCTTGGTTTATTTGTTTTTTTAGTGTTTTGGGGTTTTAGTTTTTTCCCCAGTTCTAGGGGTTTGGTATGGTTTCCTCGGGTACGGATGGTTTTTTATGTTTCTTAGGGGTTTCAAGTGATTTTAGGTTTTAAGGTTTTTATAGGTTTTTTGGGGATTTTGGTTTTTTAACATTTTTACGGATTTTTATTGGTTTTAAGGAGTTTTATGTTGTTTAGGGTTTTAAGGGATTTTGAGGTATTTCAGGGTATTTTACGGTTTTCATGATTTTTTTTATTTTCGGGTTTTCTTGAGTTATTTTGGGTTTGTAATATTTTTATATATTTTTAATGTCTTAGGAGTTTTAATGGGGTTTTATAGTTTTAGTGGGTTTTATAGTGTATTAGTGTTTATATGTTTTTTTTCTTTTTTTTTTGTTTTTTATGGTTTTTATGTGTTTTTATATTTTTAATATCATCTTAGGGTATTTAGGTTTTTTAGTTTTTATTACATTTTTAGTTATTTTAGGGATTTTTAGGATTTTTTTTGTTTTATGTGTTTTTATGATTTTGAAGGTTTTTTGTGTTTTTGTTTGTTTTTGGGGAGTTTTTTAATTTTTTAGGTGTTCTATGTTTGTTTTGTGTTTTTAAAATTTTGTAGGGTTTTAAAGGGTTTTATGAGTTTTTAGTGGTTTTTAGGGTTTTTATTGGGTTTTACAGGTTTTTAGGGGTTTGTATTGTTTTTAGGGAGGTTTTTGGGTTTTTTGGGTCTTCATTGGTTTTTAGATTTATTATTTTTTAGTGTTTTTAATATATTTTGTTCTTAAGTTTTTCTTAGTAATTATCTAGGTCTATAGGAATTTTTATGTTTTTAGGGATGTGTTTTTTATTTTTGAGGTTTTTTTGGTATTTCTAGGGTATTAAGAATTTTTAGGTGTTTTAGTGTTTTTAATGTTTTTAGGGTGTTAGGGATTTAAGTGTTTTTATGTTTTGATGGTCTTATTAGGGATTTTTATGGTTTCTTAAATTTTTAGGTATTTTAAGTATTTTTTAGTATTTTTACAATTGTTTTTTATTTTTTAGGGGTTTTAATGTTTTTAGAGTTTAAATGTTTTTTGTGTTTAAAGGTTTTTTAGATTTTTAGTGGATTCTTGGAGTTTTAAAGTTGTTCTATTTTTGTGAATGTTGTTGGTCTATACGGGTTTTAAGAGTTTTTAGGGGTTTTAGTGTCTTATAGGTTTTTTTTGGTTTTTAGGGTTTTTAGGTTTATTATGGATTTAAAGTGTCTTTACATTTGTAAGGTTTTCTTATGTTTTTTCATGGTTTTTAGGTTTTTTTTGTTTTGAGACATTTTGATGAATTTTATAGGGTTTTTTTTTCATTTTTATAAATTTTTGGGTTTTAAGGGTTTTAGGATATTAAGTGTTTTATGTGTTTTTGGGGTTTTAAGTGTTTTTGGGTTTTAAGGTTTTGCTTAAGGTTTCCAATGTTTTTGGGTTTTTATATTTTTATGGATTTTAGAGAATTTTGAGTATTTGTATGGTTTTTTGGGTTTTTTGGGATTTTGAGGTGTTTTTAGGGTTATATAGTTATTATAATAGTTTTTAGGGTTTTAAATAGTATTTATATTTTTTTTAATGTTTTTAGAGGTTTAATGGGGTTTTAGGATTTTATTGGTTTTTATGGTTATTATGGGTTCTTGACATTTTTATGGTTTTTAGTGGTTTTTAGGTTTTTTTAGTTTTTGAGATTTGTAAGGTTTTTTAGTGGTTTTAATTTTTTTATGTTTTTATGTTTTTTAATTTTTTTAAATGGTTTTAGGGGATTTTATGTTTTCAGGATTATTTAGGTATTTTTAATAATTTAATGGGGTTTTATTTTTTTAATAGATTTTGAGGGTTTGTAGGGGTTTGTAGGTTTTTCATTGATAATTTTAGTTTTTAGTTTTTTCTGTGTTTTTAATGTTTTTCACATTTATAATAGATTAAAGGGTTTTTAGATAATTTAGTGATTTCTTAGGATTTTATGGGTTTTACAGTTTTTGTGGTTTTTATGGGTTTTATGGTTTTAGGGTTTTAAGTGTTTTTTTGGATTTTAAGGATTTTGTAGGGGTTTCCAAGGTTTTAGGGGTTTTTATGTTTTAGGGATCTTTTAGGGATTTTGATGTATTTTAAGGGTTTTATGGTCTTTTTGGATTTTGTGGGTTTTTAGGTTTTCAGGATTTTTAATATTTTTTTAGGGTTCATATAATTTTTTAGGTTTTTAAAGATTTTATGTGTTATTAGATTATTATCTTTTTCGTATGGTTTTTTTGGATTTCAGGGATTTTTTATCTTTATGGATTTTTGGGGATTTTTTTTGAATTTTTATGGCTTTTATTTATTTTGAGGGGATATTTAGGTTTTTTGGGGTTTTGGGGCTTTGTTGTTTTTTTAGGTTTTTTTAGGTTTTTTTGTTTTTTTAACATTTTTAGGGGTTTTTAGATTTTAGTGGGTTTCTATGGGTTTTATGTTTTTTGGGGGGTTTTAAATGATTTTATGGGGTTTATGGGTTTTAGTCATTTTTAGGGTATTTAAGGGATTTTAGGGTTTTGGTTTTTTAGGGTTTTTGAGATTTTATGGGTTTTATGTTTTTAATGATTTCATAGTGTTTTTCAAGGGTATTAATGTTTTTTTATCTATTTTGGGATTATAGGGATGTTTTTTATTGTTTTTATGGGTTTTAGGGTTTCATATGGGTTTTTAGGGTATTTTAGTGTTTTAGAGTATTTATTGTTTTTTTGGTTTTTAGGGTTTTTTTGTTTTTTTTCACTTTTATGGTTTTTAATGTTTTTTTGAAATTTTATCTGTTTAAATGTTTTTTAGAGTTTTTAGAGTTTTTTATTATCTTTATAGGTTTTTGGGTGTGTTTAATGTTTTTATGAAAATTTTTATGGGTTTTAGGGGTTTTATATATTTTTAGTGTTTTCTCTATTTTTTATTTTTTTAATGGTTTTAAATGGTTTTAGGTTTTAAGGAGTTCTTAGAGTTTGTTTTTGGGATTTTATGATTTTTTACATTTTTTGAGTTTTTAGGGATTCTTTTTTTTTATGATTTTTAGGGTTTTTATAAATTTTGATGGTTTTGGGGTGGATGGTTTTATGTTTTTTATAATTTTTTGGGCTTTATGGTTATTTTGAGTTTTTAGAGTTTTTAGTGTTTTATATTCTTTTTATTATTTTTAGGGGTTTAAATGGTTTTTAGATTTTTTAGTAGTTTTTATAGATTTTATGGGGTTTTATAAATTTATGGTTTTTAATAGTTTAATAGTTTATTGGATTTTCTAGGGATTTTAGTGTTTTATGGTTTTTAGGTGTTTTAGGTTTTTAGGCATTGTAAGTGTTTTTAGGTTTTTAAGGCTTTCATAGGGGTTTTCAATAATTTTCTGGGGCTTTATGTTTCAACGAGTTTTTAGGGATTTTTTTAATAAATTTCAAGGTTTTTATGGTGTTTATAAATTATGGGAGTTATTATGATTTTTAAGGATATTTATCATTTTTATTATTTTATAGTTGTTTAATTGTTTTAAGTGTTATTAGGTTTTTAATGTTATATTAGGGGTTTTTAGGGTTTTATAAATTTTGTGGTTTTTTTTATTTTTTAAGATCATTATGGGTTTTTTGGATTTTGAATGATTTTAGGGGGTTTTTGGGTTTTTGTGGGGTCTTAAAAGTTTTTGGATTTTTTACCATTTTTTGGGGATTATTGTTTTTTTCGTTTTAATGGGTTTAGGGTTAATCATTTTTAGGGTTTTTTAGTTTTTTAATAATTTTTATAGTTTCGGGGATTTTTGGGATATTTTAGGGTTTTGAGGGTTTTGGGGATTTTTTGGATTTTAGGGGTTTTAAGTTTTATTAAGTTTCAAGGCTTTCTTGGGGGTTTCATGATTTTTACTATAATTTCAATTTTTTGAGATTTTTAGGGAATAGTTTTTATTTGTTTTTTGTTTTTTGGTTTTCTGGTGATCTTTGCAGTTTTAGGGGAATTTATAATTTTTATGGTTTTTATGTTTTTTTGGGTTTTCAAGATTTTTATGGTTTTTAGTGTGTTTTTAATGGTTTTATAGGTTTTTAGAGGTTTTAGGGTTTTAGTGTATTATATTATATTAATTTTTAGGTTTTTTATTAGTCTAAAGTGTTTTTAGGTTTTAAAGTTTTTCTTATGGATTTTATGGAGTTTTAGGTGTTTTTTTACATTTTTAGGAATTTTTTGATACTTTTTTTGTATTTTTATGAATTTTTGGGTTTTTAGGAATTTTGATTGTTTTTAGGGGATTTTAGGGTTTTAGGTTGTTTATAGTTTTTTTGGGTGTTTAGGTTAACTTTGAGAATTTTTTTCAATTTTTAATGTTTTTAGAGTTTGTTAACATTTGTATGGGTTTAAAGGGGTTTTAATGTTTTTAGTGTTATTTGGGGATTTATTGGTTTTTAGGTGTTTTTATGTTATTATGGTTTTTAGTGGGTTTTAGGCTTTTTATTGTTTTTACGGTTTTTTGGGTTTTAAATTGTATTTTGGGTTTTAAGGTTTTTATGTGTTTTTATTATTTTAGGATTTATTCATTTTTAGGTGTTTTATGGATTTTTTAGGATTTTATGGATTTTTTATATTTTTAGGGAATTTGAGGGTTTTAGAGTTTTTAAGGGTTTTTCTAATTTTTTGGTTTTTTTAGTTTTTATGGGTTTTCATATTTTTAATATTTGTTAATGTTTATAAAAGTTTAAAGGGGTTTTAGTGTTTTTAATAGAGTTTTTGGTTTTTATGATTTTTAGGGGTTTTGTTATTATTTTTTGAATTTTTATGGTTTTTACAGTTTTTAGGGATTTTAGAATTTTTAGGTTTTTTAGGAGTATTATGTTTTTTGGTTTTTAGGGTTTTAAGACTATTAATGGATTATTACATATATTTGGGTTTTTAATTTTTTTTGTGGATTCTATAGGTTTTTATAGTTTTTATGGGATTATTGTTTTTTTTGTGATTTTAGAGTGGGGTGGGCGGTGCATTTTTAGAGTTTTTTCGGTTTTTATATTTTTTTATTTTCTTTTAGTTTTTTATCATTTTTAGGGGATTAAATTGTTATTAATATTTTAAGTGGGGAGTTTGGGGTATTTAGTGTTTTTAGGGTGTTTTAATGTTTTTTTAGTTTATATGGTTTTTAGGATTTTTAGGATTTTAGTGTCTTTTATGGTTTTTTATTATTTTTTACATTTTTAAGCTTTTTTAGGGTATTATGAGATTTTAGGAATTTATGGTTTTCATAGGGGTTTTCATGGTTTTTAGGATTTTTTACATTGTAATAGTTTTGTAATTAGTTTTTAGGAATTTTATGGTTTTTATGGTTTTTATTGATTTTGAGTGATTTTAGGGGTTTTTTTGGGTTTTTTGGGTTTTTATGTTTTTTATGGGTATTATGTTTTCTTTTGGGATTTCCCCATTTTTCCTATTTATATAATTTTTAGGTCGCTTGGGGTTTTAATTATTTTAGTTTTTTAGGGTTTTCTTAGGGGTTTTCAATTTTTGTTTTTTTATGTTTTAAGTGATTTTTTCTGTATTTTTTGTGTTTTGATGGTTTTTAGCATTTTTAGGGATTTAAGTGTTTTTAGGGTTTTAAACATTTTTGGGTTTTTTGGGGGATTTAACTGTTTTTATGATATTAATATTTTTTATTAGTTTTCATGGTTTTTTACATTTTTGGTCATTTCTACAGCTCTTTTCATATTTTTATGGTTTTTATGGTAATTAATTATTTTGAGGGTTTTAGTGTTTTAATGGTTTTAAGGGGTTTTAGAATTTTTAGGGTTTTTTGGATTTTAAATGTATTTATTTTTTAGGGGTTTTAGGGTTTTTCATATTTTTTTCTCATTAACGTTTTAAAGAATTTTTGGGATTTTCAACGTTTTTAGGGTTATTAGGGATCTTATGAGGGTTTTGGGGTTTTTAGGGGTTTTATGGGTTTTATTGTTTTTAATGATTTTAGTGTTCTAAATGGTTTTATGATTTTCTAGTTATTTGTTAGGTTATTTGGGTTTTATGGTTTTTCAAGATTTAATGGGTTTTACAGTTTTTAAGGGGTTTTAAGTTTTTAGTTTCTTTAAGGTTTTTTAGAAATTTTTATAATGTTCAGGTATTTTAAGGTTTTTTTTTTTGGTTTTTTACTTTTAAAATAATTTTTAAGGAATTTTTAGGATTATTTTGGGTTTTTAGGGATTTATGTATTTTGAGAGTTTTATGTGTTTTTTATCATGTTATAATTTTTTTAATTTTTTCAGTTCATATTTTTTATATGTCTTTTTACATTTTTCAGGTTTTAAAGGGTATTTTTAGTTTTTATTTGTTTTAGGTGTTTTATGAATTTTTATGGGTTTTATGATCTGTAGTCATTTTAGGGTTTTTAGGTGTTTTACGATTTTTAAGGTCTTTTGAATGTTTTAAGTGTATTTTGGTTTTTTTATTTATCATGGGTTCTCATGGTTTTTTGGGATTTTTATTGGTATTTGTGTTTTACAGTATTTAGGGATTTTGTGGGGTTTTTTAGTTTTTGGGGTGTTTAGTGTTTTTAGGTATTTCAAGGATTTTTATAGTTTTTAATGATTTAAGGGTATTAAAATGTTTTTGGAGTTTATAGTGTGTTTATAGGGTTATTATGGGTCTTTAGGGTTTTTAATGTTTTTAGGGATTTTAATTTTTTTTTTCATATTTAGGGTTTTTAGAGGTTTTATCAATTTCTAGGTTTTGTATGGGGTTTATGTGTATTTATTTTTTAGTTTTTATTAGAGGCTTTTAGTGGTTTTATAGTTTTTTACGTTTCAAAGTACTTTTATTGTTTTATTTTTATTTATTAGTATTTTTACGTTTTTAGGGATTTTCATCAATTTTCGGGGTTTTGGGTTTTTTTGGTTTTTATGGTTTTTGAGTTTTTATCGTTTTATGGTTATTTAGTGTGTTTAATGTTTTTATGGTTTTAAAGGGTACTTAGAGTTTTTAAATTATTTTTATTATTTTATGGGTTTTATGTTTTTTAAGGTTTTAGTGGGTTTTATGGTGTTTAAGGGGTTTTAAGGGTTTGAGTGACTTTTAGGGGTTTTGTTGTTTTAATCATTATTACCTCTTTCTAGGGATTTTAAGTGTTTCTAGGTTTCTACGGTCTTATTAATGTTTTCACGATTTTTAGGGGGTTTTACATTATTAGATATTTTTATGGATTTTTTCGGATTTTAATAAATTTTAATGGTTAATAGGGATTTTGAGAGTTTTAAGGGTTTTAATGGTTTTTAGGGGTTTTATTTTTTTCATTTTTATTGATTTTATAGTAATTATATTTTTTGTGGATTTTTAGAGTTTTTAAACATATGTAGGGGTTTATGGGTTTTTTATATTTTTACCAGGTTTTAGGGTTTTTATGGGTTTATAGGGTTTTTAAAAATTATTATAAGTTTTTATTTTTCTTTTGGATTTGTTGTTTTTCGGGTTTTTAGGGATTTTAAGGGATTTTGGATTTCAAGGTGTTTTAGGTGTTTTAGGGTTTTTAATGATCTTTATGTTTTTCTTGTTTTAAGTGTTATTAGAGTTTTAAGTTTTTCTTAAGGCTATTCAAGGTTTTTATGGATTTCTATATTTTTAGTGATTTTATTTATTTTTATGTTTTTTAGTGATTTTAGGGCTTTTCAAGATTTACTTTTTTTTTATTTTATGGTTTTTATGGTTTGTTCGAGTTTATAAAGGTTTTTTGAGTTTTTTTTATTTTATGTGTTTTAAGAATTTTTTATCTATTTAAGCGGTTTAAATGTTTTTAGAGTTTTTTTGTAAATTTTTTGGGTTTTAATGGGCTACAAGGTTTTTTATGGTTTTTGGGTTCTTATGGTTTTTGTATTTTTGGGGGTTTTAATGCCTTTTACAATTTTTTGGGTTTTTTGGGGTTTTATCGTTTTTTTGGTTTTCTTGGTTTTCGTACGGTTTTCTTGGTTTTTATGTTTTTTATGATTTTATGGATTTTAGGGATTTTTAATGGATTTTAATTCCTTTTTAGAATATTTAGTTATTTTTGGGTTTTTGGGATTTTTTTTGTTTTTTGGTATTTTATGGTTTTAGCATTTTTAGTGTTTTTAGACGTTTTAATTATTCTTATGGTTTTATGGTTTTCTTAAGGAATTTCAATGTTTTTCTAATTTTTTACCTTTTTAGTGATTTTTAGGTATTTTTTGGGTTTTATGGGTTTTTATGGCATTGTAGGGTTTCTAGGGATTTTGAGGGTACGGGAGTTTTGGGTTTTTATGGTTTTTTTTTGTTTTTTGGGTTTTTGTGAGTTTTTAGGGGATTAATGGTTATTTTTTGTTTTCTAACATTTTAGGCGTTTTAAGGGATTATATAATTTTTAGTACATTTTTAGTGTTTTATGGGTTTTTAGATTTATCAAGGTTTTTAGGGGTTTTTTATTTTTATAGGTTTTTAGTGTCTTTTTAGGGTTTATAGGGGTTTTAGTGTTTTTTTTGTTTTTATGGGTTTTAAGATCCGTTAGGTTTTTAATGTTTTTTTAGGATTTTCCATGTATTAATTTTTTTTACATTTTTTGGTATTTTATGGGATTTTTATGTTTTTATGGTTTTTATGGATTTTGAGGGTGTTATGGGTTTTAGGTTATTTTAAATTTTTTGGAGTTTCTTAGGCCTTTTATGGGTTTTAAGTATTTTTAGCTTTTTAAGGTTTTCATATGTGTTTTTATGGGTTTTTATGTTTTAGGGATTATTAGGTATTTTGTTATTTTTCAAATTATTTTGGGGTTTTTATGTTTTTTCCCATTTGAGTTTTTTTTTTGTGTTTTTAGGGGTTTAGGGTTTTTCATAGTTTTTTATATTTTCAAGGTTTTAAAGGATTTTTTGAGTTTATGCTGTGTTTATTTGGGTTATTATGATTTTAGTTTTTTAAGGATTTTATAGGTTTTAGGGTTTTTAGGGTTTTATGGTTTTTAGCATTTTTATTGTTTTATGGAATTTAATTTTTCTAAGGTTTTAAAGGTTTCTTAGGGATTTTCAGAGTTTTTTGTTAGATTTTTTACATTTTTAGAATTTTTTTGAGCTTTTTACGGATTTTTATCTATTTTTTGGGTTTTTTGGGATTTTTAGGGGTTCATGGTGTTTTATGGTTATAGGGATACTATTTTTTGGATTTTGAAGGTTTTTTTTTGTGTTTTTTTAATGGTTTTTATTTTTTATTGATTTTGGGGTTTAAAGGGTTTTTAGTGATTTAGAGGGTTTTTAAGGGTTTTAGTGTTTTTATAGGTTTTATGGGTTTTAATGTTTGGAGGGTTAGGGTATTTAGGTTATTTTTAGGGATTTTAGCATTTTGAGGTGTTTAAGGGGTTTTAAAGGGTTCAAGGTCCTTAAATATTTCTTATGATTTTTAATGTTTATAGTGTTTTTTAACTTTTTAGGGATTCTTTGGGACTTTAAGGTTTTATATTGGTTTTGAGTGTTTTTAGGGATTTTAAGGTTTTTAGGATATTTAAGTTTCTAATGGATTTTAATGTTTTTTATATTATTTAAGGTGTTTGAGAATATTTCTATTTTTAATGTTTTCATTATTATTTTTAGGTTTTTTGGGTTCATTGCATTTTAGGTATTTGTAGATTTTTTAGGATTTTTATGGTTTTAGGGATTTTATGGATTTTGAGCGTTTTTAGGGGTTTAAAGGGTTTTATGGTTTTTCATGGGTTTTAGGGTTTTTTTGAGTTTTTATGGTATTAAATATTTTTGTACTTTTTTATTGTTTTCAGGTGTTTATTGGATTTTTAGTGATTTTAGTGGATTTTAGGGATTTCATTTTTATTTACAGATTTTAATGTTTTAAGGGGTTTATAGTTATAAGATATTTACGGTTTTTAGGGTATTTTTTTATTTATATTTTGGTTTTTAGAGTTTTTTTATGTTTTTAGGGGTTTTGATTATTTTTGGGTTTTTAAGGTTCTTATGGTTCTTTTACGCTATTAGGTATTTTTCGGGTTTTTTTTATTTTTTTTATTTTTCTTGTTTTTGTTGATTTTTATGGGGTTTATGGTTTTTATGGTTTTTTCCAGTTTGTTAGATTATATGAGTTTGTAGCGTTTTAATATTTTTAGAGTATTTTTTATGTTTTATGTTTTTAATGGGGTTTTGTAGTTTTTAGTGTTTTTAGTGTTTTTAATTGTTTTTATAGTTATTTAATGTTTTCCAGGGTTTTATGGTATTTACGGTATTTATGTATTTTAAGGTGTTTAGTTTTTTTAGTGTTCTTTGTTTTTATGGGTTTTAGGTTTTTTAGGTTTTCAAGTTATTATTTGGATTTTTCTAGTAGTTAGGGATTTTTTAAATTTTAGATATTTTTATTGCTTTTTTCTAATTTTTATTATTTTTATGGTTTAGAGGGATTTTTAGGATTTTATGAATTTTATAGTTTTATGTTATTTATAGTTTTTATTGGATTTTAGGGGTTTTTTATTTCTTAGGTTTTGTAAATATTTTTATAGTTTTTAATATTTTTATGGGTATAATTTTTTTTAGATTTTTTAGGGTTTTTAGTGTTTTTATACATTTTTAGGATTCTTTAAAGGGTTTTAGTGTTTTTTATTTTATGATATTTAGGGGTTTTTTGGTTTTTAACATTTTTTAGGTTTTTAGGTGTTTTAAGTGTTTTTTGGGATTTAAGGTGTTCTTAGGTTCATCAGGGTTTTCTAGGGTTTTTTACATTTTTAAGTGTTTTTAGTTATTTTTTAGGACTTTTATGGTATTGAGGTTTTTAGGTATTTGACAGTTTCATGTTTTTTTGGGATTTTATGGTTATTTTGTTTTTTTGGTTTTATGGTGTTTTTTCTTGTTTAATTTTTGTAAGGGTTTTTATAGTTTTTCAACCTTTTCAGGTGTTTAAAGGATTTTTATAGTTTTCAAAAGTTTTAGGGTTTTGTGTGTGTTTAGGGGTTTGTTATGGTTTTAGGGGTTTTCTGTTTTATATTGGTGTATATTGACTCATTCTTACAATTTTTTTATATTTTTTAGGGGTTTAATAGATTTTTAGGTTTTATTATGAATTTTAGGATTATTAGGGGTTTTATGTTATTTTGGTATATTTATGGAAAATTAGATTTTTTTATTTATTTTTTACTGTTTTTAGGTATTTTGGGGGTTTTAGGGTTTTTTTGGTTTTAGGGTTTTTAGTGTTTTTATGGTTTTGTGGGTTTTAAGTGTTTTTATATATTATTTGGTTTTCATAGGTATTTTCATGGTTTTTAGGATTTTCACATTTTTTGGGTTTTGAAGTATTTCATTGGATTTTTATGGGGTTTTAGGGGTTTGAGGGATTTTTAGTGTTTTGTTATGGTTATTTGGGTTTTTTTGGATTTTTATGAATTTTTATTTAGTGTTTTGTATGGGTCTAAAGGTTTTTAGAGTTTTTTAAAATGTTTGGGTTTAATGGGTTTTTAATGTTTTTGAGGTTTTTATAGGTTTTATGGTTTTTATTGTTTTCTAGGGTTTTTAGAGAGTTTTATGGTTTTTTTGATTTTTGGGATATTTTTAAGATATTTTTGGTGGTTTTCAGGGTTTTAGGAATTTTAACCTCTTCAAGGATTTTTATGGGTTTTTGTGATTTTTATGGTTATTAGGGTTTTTAGAGATTTTTAGTGTTTACAGGTTTTTTAGTGTTTTAAGGGGGTTTAAGGGTTTTAGTGTTTTTAGGATTCTTAGTAATCTTAAGTGGGTTATTATTGTAAGGGTTTTCTTTTGGGTTTTCCAGATTGTTATAGTTTTTGGCATTTGTAAGAACTATTAGGGTGTTTTTATGATTTTTCTGTTTTTTGGGTATTTTAGAGATTTCGAGTGGCATTAGGGAATTTTTTTACTTTAAGGGTTTTTAGGTTTTTTTGGGTTTTTTGTGGTTTTTAGGTTTTTGTGTGTGTTTAGGATCTTTATCGTTCTTAGAGCTTTTAAACATTTTTGAGGGTTTAAATAAATTTTAGAATTTTTAGTTGGATTTTTTTACTAGGTTTTAAGGTTGTTAGGTGTTATTATGGTTTGAAGGGTTTTAGGGGATTTCAGTTGTTATCATTTTTTTTGTTTTTTGGGATTTAATTTATTTATGTTTTCAAGGTTTTCTTAGGTGTGTTCAAGGATTTAGGGTTTTTATGTTTTTATGTATTTTATGGATTTTTATGGTTTTTAACATTTTTATGGATTTTCTGGGGGTTTTCCGGGTTTTAGTGGTTTTGTGGTTTTTTTTGTTTTTACGGTATTTTTTTCATTTTTTTAGTGTTTTATGGTTTTTTCAGATTTTTTATTGCGTTTAGATAATTAATGTTTTATTAGTGTTTTTTGGGGTTTTTTTGGGTTTTATGGACTTTTTATTCTTTTTAGTGGTTTCTGGATTTTAAGGAGATTTAGGGTTTGTTTATGATTTTATATGGCTTTAAGAATATTTTAGGTTTTTAAGGGTTTTAAGAGTTTTTAGGTTTTTTTGTTTTTCTTCGGGTGTATTAGGGTTTTAGGGTTTTTTATGTTTTTATAGATTTTTAGGGTTTTTTCTAGTTTTTTGGTTTTTAAGATTTTAGGGATTCTGAGGGTTCTCAGGGTTTTAGGGGTTGTATGGTTTTTAAGGTTTTAATGGTTTTTATCATTTTTTAGGTGTATAGGGGTCTAAGTGTTTTTATGTTTTTAAGGTTATCATAGTGATTTTCAGGATTTTTACTGTTATTTAGGTGTTTAGGTATTTTTAGGTAATTTTAATTTAATGCTATGTGATTAGGGTTTTTATGATTCTTTAACATTTTTAGTGGTTAAAATGATTTTAAGAGTTCATACTATGTTTTTGATGTTTTTATTCCCTTTTAGGGTTTTTATGTTTTCATTATGTTTTTAGAGTTTTTAGGGGGGTTTCGTGTTTTTAGGGCCTCTTAGGGTTTTAAGGGGTTTTATAATTTTCTAGATTTTTATTGGTTTAATTTTTTTTACAATTTATTATATTCTTAGAGGTATTCATGGATTTTAGTGTTGTTATGAATTTAGGTGGTTTAAATGATATTTTTAGATTTTATGGTTTTTCTAGATTTTTTTATAATTTTTTTGGGTTTTATGGGTTTTTATATTATTTTGGTTTTTTAGCATTTTTGGATTTTAGGGGTTTTAAGTGTTTTTTGGATTTTATATTTTTCTTATGATTTTAGGGATTTTAGCATTTTTGGGATTTTGTGGGCTTTTTTATGAATTTTATGGGTTTTTAGGGATTTTAGCGATTTTGGGGGTTTTATGGGATTCTTAATGCTTTTGGGTTTTTTTGGGTTTTTTAAAATTTTAGAGATTTTATGTTTTTTTAGAGTTTTCTTAACATTTTTTGAGATTTAATGGGTTTTTATTAGTTTTAGGCTTTTTTTGTTTAATAATTTTTAAGGTTTTCAGAGTTTTCTATGGTTTTTATTGTTTTTATTATTTTTACCATTATTTAGGTTTTTATATATTTATGTTTTCTATTATTTTTAATGTTTTCTTAGTGTTTTCAGTGTTTTTAGAGGTTTTTACATTTTTATGTATTTTTATGGAATTTTTAGGGTTTTTATTATTTTTAGCATTTTTTGGGATTTTAGTGGGTTTAAGGTTTTTTGTGTTTTATTGATTTTTTTAGCTTTTAGGGTTTTTTGAATTTCTTTAGGGGTGTAAAGATTTTTTAGAGTATTTAAATTTTTTAGATGTTTGAAGGGTTTTTAGAGTTTTTAGTGGTTTTGGGTTTTTATGGGGTTTTAGGGTTTTTAAGGTTATTTTGGGGGGTTTTATTATTCTTAAGTATTTATGTAATTTGTGATATTTTAACGGTTATTAGTGATTTTGTTGTTTTTTAGTATTTTAGGGGTTTAAAGCCTTATTAGGTTTTTTATATTTTCATTGGGTTTTTCGCAATTTTATGGTTTTAAGGTTATAGGGATTTTTAGGTATTTTTTTAAATATTTTATTGGTATTTATGGATTTTAGGGATTTTAGGGCCCTTTATGGTTTTAGGGGTTTTAATTGTTTATAGTAATTTAAGGTTTTAAGGGTATTGTGTTTTTCGGTTTTTTAATTTTTTTCATAGGGTTATTTCAAGGATTTTTAGGGTTTTATGTTTTTATGTTTTTTAGTGATTTTTAAGGATTTTTATTATTTTTATTAATTTTGGTATTTCGAGGAGTTTTTTTTGGGTGGGGGTTGGCTGTTTTGGTTTTTTGGGTTTTTAGTGTTTTTTTTGTTTTTTGTGTTTTTTTACGGTTTTAAGGATTTTTATAATTTTTAACATATTTGGTGGTTTAATTGGTTTTTAGAGTTTTCTATGGCTTTAAGGTTTTATGGGATTTCAGGTTTTTTATGGTTTTTAGGGGGGTTAGGGTATTTAGTGGTATTTAGGGGTTTTTAGGGGTTTTGGGTCTTTTTAGGGGTTTTTAGTGTTTTAATGTTTTTAGGGGTTTTTGTTAGTGTTGGGTTTGTATAGTTTAAATTGGATTTTTCGGGTTTTTAGGGTTTGTTATGTTTTAGGGGATTTTACATGTTTTTAGGATTCTTATTTTTTAGGGTTTTTTATATTTTTATCACTTTTTAGATTTTAAAGGTTTTAATTGTTTTAGGTTTGTATAGTTTTCATAGGTTTTTGATGTTTTTAGGATTATTTATATTTTTTGGGATTTTTATGTTTTTTATTCCATTGGTTTTTTCTGGATTTTTAGGATTTTTAGTGTTTTATGTTTTTTTATGTTGTTAGCATATTTTTATGAGTTTTTATGGTTTTTAAGGTTGATTATTATTTTCAAATGTTTTTACGGTTTTAAATTTTTTTAGGGCTTTTAGTAGTTTTAAGGGTTTATGGGTCTTCATGTTTTTCTTTTGTTTTTAGGGGTTTTATGTTTTTAATGGTTCTTAAGGTAATTTGGGATTCTTGTATTTTTTTTATCATTTTAATGTATTTAGGGTGTCAATTTTTTTAGGTTCATTAGTTTTTCTTAGTGAATCTGTGGTTTTTACATTTTTAGGGATTTTGGGGATTTTTAAGATTTTTTAGGTTTCTATTATTTTTAGGTATTCTGAGGGTGTTAATATTTACATGATTTTGTGGGGGTTTAATGGTTATTTTGAGGTTTTAGGGGTTTTTATGGTTCTTATGGGTGTATAATGTTTTTAATATTTTAGTGGGTATTTAGATTTTTATGTGGTTTTTACAGTTTTTATGGGTTTTATATTTTTTAAGGTTTTTACTGGTTTTATGGTTTTTAGGTTATTTAGGGGTCTTTAAGGTTTTTAGCATTTTTATGTTTTTAAGGGTTTTACGTTTTTTAGGATTTTAATGTTTTTAATGGGTTTTATAGGATTTTTTGGGTTTTTTGTTTTTTAGTGATTTGTAGAGATTTTTTGTTTTCATGTTTTTTTGGGTTTAAGGCTTTTTGAGGGTTTTACTATTTTTTCATGTTTTTTTGGGTATTATGGTTTTTATTTTGTTTTTTAGTTTCATTGATTTTTTATGGTTTTAAAGGATTTTTAGAGTTTTCTATAGTTTTATGGGTTTAAATGGTTTTTAGTGTTTTTAATGGTGTTTAAGGTTTTTTTGGTTATTAGGGATTTTAAAGTTTTAAGGGTTTTCAGTGGATTTTATGTTTTTAGAGCCTTTAGGTTTTTTAGGGGTTTTAATTGTTTTCGTGGTTTTAAGGTCTTTTAAAGGGTTTTCATGGTTTTTAGGGTTTTTACATTTTAAGGGATTATTATGATTTTTAGGGTTTTTTGGGTTTTTAGTGATTTTGACAGTTTTATGGGTTTTAGTATTTTTCGCGTTTTAGAGTTTCTAGGTTTTTTGTGGTTTCAAGTGTTTTTATTGTTTCAATGTTTCATTAATGTTCTTTAGGTTTTTAATGTTTTTAATTTTTGGATATTTTTTTTGTGAATTTTTAATATTTTTATGGTTTTTAGGGTATTTAGGGATTTTAAGGGGTTTTATTGTTTTTAGGGTTATTAGAGTTTTTTTAGGTATTTATAGGATTTTAGTTTTTTTTAGGTTTTAAATATTTCTTATGTATTTTCAACTTTTTAATGGGTTTTATGTTTTTAGGGATTTGGTGGATTTTTTATGATTTATATTGGTTTTATGGATTTTTTAGGTCCTTAAGTTTTATATTGTTTTTTGAGGTTTTATGTGTTTTTTGAGTTTCTATGGGTTTTAAGGTTTCTTATAAATTGTTTTCATTTTTAGGAGTTTAAATATTTTTATAGTTTTTAGTGGTTTTTGGTTTTTATGTGTTTTATAGTTTTTAGAGGTTTTATGATTTTAGGGGTTTTAGAGGTTTTATGATTTATATGAACTTTTGAGGGATTTAGGGTCTTTATCAGTTTTTAGGTTTTTTGTTTTTTTTTTGGTTTTCAATTTTTTCTTTGGGTTTTTCAATGTTTTGGGGTTTTTTAAATTTTTTGAGATTATTGAAAGTTATTTAGGATTTTTAGGGTTTTATTGTTTTTTTTGAATTTTGAGGGTATTTAATGTGGTTTAGGGTTTTTAGGGGTTTTGAGTATTTTTACAGTGGTTTTTAGTTTTTATAGTTTTTTTGGATATTTAGAGTTTTTTAATGTTTTTATGGGTTTAAAGGGTTTGTTGAGTTTTTATAGATTTTTATGGTTTTTATGAGTTTGGGTATTTTTATTGTTTTAGGGTTATTAATGTTTTTTACGGTTTTTACGTTTTTTAGGATTTTTATGGATTTAGAAATTTTAGGTTTTTAGGGGTTTTAAATGTTCTTAGTTTTTTTAGGTTTTCTTAGGGGTTTCTAGATTCTTTCTATTTTTTTGGGATGTATTGGGATTTCTTAGGATTATTTAGTTTTTGAGGTTTTTAGGTATTTTGAGGGTTTTATGGTATTTTTGGGTTTTTCTTATTTTTTATGTTTTTTAGGTTTTTAGGTTTTTAATATTTTTTTTAACATTTTCTGGGATTAAAGGGATTTTAAATTTTTTAGTGGGTTTATAGTGTATTATTACCTTTTTATGGTTTTTAGGGAATTTATGGTTTTTAGGGTTTTTAGTTCTTATTTTGTTTCTAAGTGTGTAAAGTATTTTTTTTGTTTTTTTTGTTTTCTTACAATTTTTCATTGTTAATAGGGTTCTTTCATTTTTAATTATTTTTATGGATTTTTATGATTTTTTAAGTTTTTAGGCATTTATATGGTTTTTAGGGGTTTAGTTTTTTTTTTGAGTTTTAGTGGTCTTATGTTTTTTTATTGTTTTTAACTTCATTAGGGGTTTAAATGTTTTTTATGTTTTTAGTGGAATTAGGGTTTTTATGGGTTTTTATGGGCTTTTACAGGTTTAAATGTTTTTAGGGGTTTTCAGCATTTTAGGGTTTTTAGTGATTTTTTTAGGTGTTTTTCTGTTTTTAGTGTTTTTACTATATTTAGGTTTTATTGGTTTTCATAAGGGGTTTTAGAGTTGTAGGGGTTTTAATTTTTTTAGTTATTTTTAGTGAATTTTTAGGATTTTTATCATTTTTTATAGTTTTAGGTATTGTGATATTTTTTAGGGATATATGGGTTTGGGGGTTTTTATGTTTTTTGGGTATTTAGGTATTTTGAGTTTATTTGGAGGTTTTGATGTTTTTTGAGTTTTTTAGTGTTTCTAGGGATTTGATAGGGTTTTAGAATTTTTAGTGGGCCATTAGGGGTTTTATATGTGGTTAGTGTTTTATAGTTTTTATGGGGTTTATGGTTATGTGGGTTCTATGGTCATTTAGTGTTTTTAGGGGTTTTAGAATTTCTTCGGTTTTAAGGGTTTTAACTATTTTTATATTTTTATGGTTTTCTAATGGTTTTTTTGGTTTTTAGTTTTTATAGGTTTTTAGATATTTTTTAAAATTTTATGGTTTTTAGTTGTTTTAGGGGTTTGGAGGGTTTTTATTTTGGGTTTTACGGGTTTTAGTGTTTTTTAGGGTTATCAGGGGGTTTAATTATTTTTATGTTTTTATGGTATTATTAATGGTTATTGAGGGTTTAATTTTATTTTACATTTTTACAGATTCTAAAGGATTTTTTTATGGTTGTTTAAGTAATTTAATGGTTTTTAGGGGTTCGGGGGTTTTAATAATTATTTTGATTTTTGGGGGTGTTTGGATTTTTTTTAGTTTGTAGTATATTAATGATTTTTTATAATTTTTTATGTTTTTTTTGTTTAAAGGGTTTTTTGAGGTTTTTTTAGCTTTTTAGGGTTTTTTTGGTTTTATGGGTATTAGGGATTTTTATGGTTTTTAGTGATTTTTAGTGTTTTTAGGGACCTTTTGGGGTCTTCAATATTTTTTAGACTTTTAAAGGCTTTTCATTTTTTAGGAATTAAATGTTTTATGATGGGATTTCAGGGTTTTTCATAATTTTTATGATTATAGAAATTTTAATATTTTTTAGAATTTTTATTGTTTTTATTTCTATGAGGGTTTTAGGGTTTTAGAATTTTTATCTTTTTTAGGTTTTTAGGAGCTGTTAGTGTTTTAGGTTTTTAATGATTTCTCCTATATTTTCATGGGGTTTAGGTTTTTTAAAATATTTATATATTTTTAGAGATTTATAGAAATTTTATGGTCTTTATGGGTTTTAAGTACTTGGAGGGTTTTTTTTGATTTTGAGAGGTTTTAGGGGTTTAAGGAATTCTTATGGGTTTTGGGGTTTATGGTATTTTTTAGGATTTTAAAGCTTTTTTATATTTTTTTTCATTTTTTCAGGGTTTTAAAGGGTTTTAAATGTTTTATGGTTTTTTAGAATTTGTATTGGTTTTTAGTATTTTGTAAGGTTTTTTGGGTTTTTAGGGTTTAATGGGTTTTTCGGTCTTTTAGTGTTTTTGTAGTTTTAGTATATTTTGTGTTTTTAGTGATTTTAAATATGTTTTGATTTTTATATCTTTCCTTAGAGTTTATCAAATTTTAAGGTTTTTTATGGATTTTAGTGAATTATTAGTATTTTTAGGTTATTAAGGTTTTTAAGGAATTTTGAGGTTTTTAGTGTTTTGGGGTTTTTTTGAATTTGTAGAATTTTTAGGGTTTTTAGGTATTTTAAGTTTTTTGATGTTTTTAGGGTTTTCTTAGGTTTTTAGGTGTTATAGTTTTTTTCAATTTTAAGTATTTTTAAGGTTTTTAGGTTATTTTTGGTTTTTTGTTGTTTTTACAAATTTTGAGGGTTTTAGAGTATTTTAGCGGTTTATGGTTTTTTGGGTTTTTATGGATTTTTGAGTTATTGAGTTTTTATGTTGTTTATAGTTTTTAACTTATTTAGGAGTTTAAAGATATTCCGATTTTTTAGTCGTTTCAGGGTTTTTATGATTTTTATGGGTTTTTATGGTTTTCAGGGGTTTTAAGCTATTTAGGGTTATTATGGGATTTTTAGTATTCAAGGGTGTAAGGGTAATTTAGGTTATTAACATTTTCTCAGGGTTTTTAGGTTTTTTATGTTTTTAGGGTTTTCTAGAGATTTTTTATATATTTTATGGTTTTTATGTTTTTTTAGGGATGTTGATGGGTTTTAGTGTTCTTTAAGGTTATTAGGGATTTTTATGGTTTGTATGGTTTTTAGTGTTTTTTATGTATTAGGTTATTTGATGATTTTCTTGAGTGTTTTATCATTTTTATTCATTTATAGTTGTTTTGGACTTTTAGTTATTTTTAGGGTTTTCATGGGTTTTAGGGGTTTAATGGTTTTTAGCGATTATTATGGGTTTTTTTGGATGGGGGGTTAGGAGTTTAAATATATTTTTAGTGTTTTAGGATTTCATTATTTTTAGGTTTTTAGGGTTTTTATTTTTTATAATTTTTAGGGGTTTTCATGTTTTTTGTGTGTTTTATGTTTTTATGGATTTTTAAGGTTTTTAGGATTTTATGGGTTTTATGGTTTTTACCGGTTTTCAAGGATTTTCATATTTTTTTTGGTAATATGAGTTTTTTGAGTTTTCTAAGGGTTTTAAGGGGTTTTATAGTTTTTCATGATTTTATGCATTTAATTTTTTTTATAGTTTATAGTGTGCTGTTATGTTTTATGGGATTTTAGGG
Source organism: Viscum album (assembly GCA_963277665.1). Lineage (NCBI taxonomy): Eukaryota > Viridiplantae > Streptophyta > Magnoliopsida > Santalales > Viscaceae > Viscum > Viscum album. The sequence continues at coordinate 1,304,737,398 of OY728157.1, forward strand.
ATTATAAGGGTTTAGGGGGTTTTTTTGTTTTTAAGGGATTCAAGTGTTTTTTGTTTTCTAATGTTTTCTTTGGGATTTTCAGGTTTCTGGGGTTTTTACATTTTCAATGATTTTTAGGGTTATTTTTTATTTCTATGGTTTCTTAGTGTTTTTTGGTATTTTGAGGTTTTTATGGGTTTTAAGATTTTTTTAGGGTTTTTAGTGTTTTTAGGTTTTTTATGGAATTAACGTGTTTTTTGTTTTTTATAGTTTTCTGTGTTTTTCATGATTTTTATGGTTTTTATGTTTCTATGTACTTTTACTGATTTATTAGAATTTTTTTGTTATTTATGGTTTTTAGCAATTTTGATAGTTTAAGGGTTTTAAAATATTTTTGGGATTTAGGGTTTTTTTATAGGGTTTTGAGTTTTTATGGTTATTATGTTTTAACTTTTTTTTTACCATTTTTAGGTGTTTAAATGTTTTAATATTTTTAGTGGGTTTTAAGGGTTTTTTGGGTTTTTTGGGATTTTTGGGGTTTTTGGATTTTATGTGTTTTAAGGATTTTTGGGTCTTTAAGGATTTTTTGTTTCAATATGATTAGGTTTTTAAGGGTTTTTGGTGTTTTTAGTTTTTTAGGGGATTCTTAGAGATTATAATTTTTTAATGTTTTTGAACATTTTAGGTGTTTTTAGTGGTTTTATTGGATTTTTGTGGTTTTTGGAATTTTAGTTATTTTGAGGGTTTTCAGGGTTATCAGGTTTTTAGAGTTTTTTCGGTTTTTGGTTATTTTATGGGTTTTTAGGATTTTATAGTTTTTGTTGGTTTTTTAAGTTTTTACGTTTTCTTTTATGTTTTTGGGTTTTTTGTTTTTTAGGTTTTTAATGTTTTCATAGCAGTTTTCATGGTTTTTATAGTTTTTAGGTTTTTAGGAATATTTAGAAAAAATTTCAGATTTTTATTATTTTTAGGGATTTTTTGGGATTTTTAGGTCTTTCTTGGATTGAAGTGTTTTTAGGGTTTTTAAGGAATTCTAAGAGGACTTTATTGTATCTTATGTTTTTATTATTTTTAGGGCTTTTATAATATTTATGGTTTTTTAGGTTTTTTGGGTTGTTATGGTTTGATGGGGTGTTAAGTATTAATTTTGTTATTTTATGGGTTTTTAAGGTTTTTATAGTTTTTAATGTTTCCATATTTGTAATGGGTTTTATAGTTTTAGTGGGTTTTTAGGTTTTTTATTTTTTTGGGATTTTATTGTTGTTATGCATTTTTAAAGGTTTTAGGTTCTTATAGTGTTTATAGTGTTTTTTTATTTTTAGGGGTTTAAGTATTCTTAGGTTTTTATGGTTTTCTTAAGGGTTTTAAGGGGTTTTAGTTTTTTTTATAACTCTAGGATTCAAAGATCATTTTAAGAGTTTTTTTATTTTTAGCTTTTTTATATATTTTGATGGTTTTAAGGGGAGAAGAGGTGCATGACTAGGCAAGCATAGCCCCCCCCCCCCAAATTTAATAAAACATAAACAGACATCTACAAGGTTGGCTTAAAAGGGCAGGAGTGTATCTCACCCTTCATATCTGAATCAACAGAAGAGTACAAAAAGGTGGAGTGACGAAGGACCACATCGAACATCTTTCTTCAAAAGCTCTTTTAGATAGAGCATATGCAACCGAATTGGGCTCCCTATATGTATTGGAAATACTAAAGCTCAGGGTCCGAGAAATATTAGGGCACTCAATCCAGTGCGGTAAAAGTCTCCACAGGATGTCCTTGGAAAATCCTTTGTGCGCGGCCACCATGAGCATCGAATCAGACTCATTCCCAAGGCTTGTCCACTTTAACTGACTTGAAAATTCCACAGCCCTTATGATAGCCCAGATATTCTCTTCATAAGAACATCAATCCCCAATAAAATGGAAGAAGATGCCCTTTACAAATCCTGTGGAGGAGCGAAAAAACTCCACCACACCTCAAGGGTCGAGGATCTCCCAGGGTCACGCCATCTACATTTACCATTATTCATGATGGGAGGGGGGATTCCATCTAATGTAGTTCAGAACAATCCGTTTTCTGAATCTGCAAGAAACCCCATGGGAGAGAAAGACTGTTAGATCACTAACATCATTGAACATCAAACCTGTTTGTAAACGTGACGCATTCTGGATCATCTTGTGGATGATCACCCCCATGCAGCGAGAGGGGATGTCGATTAAAGGTTGTAGCATTGTGAGTATCACAGACATAGTGAACAGTTTCCACCACTCCATCCAATAGCAGGTTGTGGACTTCGTCGCTTCGGTTCATCTCCACCAGGTCGCGCAAGAAGTCACAGATCGATCCTCGCAGGCTGGAAGTCAGACTAAAGTATTGTAAAAGGTAGCGCCAAAGTTCCGAAGTAAAGGTGCATTGTAGAAATATATGATTGTAGTACTCCTCAGCCTTCCTGCATAATAAAAAGGCATATACAAGTTGCCAGCCATCCATCTTTAGCTGCTCATGAGTTGGGAGCCAATTCTGCTAGATTTTCCATATAAGAACCAAGCATGAGGGGGGAATGAAAGGTGTTCTGAATTTAAGAAACCACTATGGGGAGGCCAAACCATGCAGGCATTTGAATTAGTTATAGTCATGGGAATTAAATTTCCCAATCATACTGTGCATCCATATGAGTGTATCAATGTCTATAAAGGCATATCACTGGACTTGCATGACAATATTTTCTAGGACTCCTATCCCTGAGTCACTGCGTTACTGGATGAGATTGGTAATTGTTAAATTCTGCATATCTTGGGGAGGCGTTATCACCTCCGATATGGGATGCTCTAGCCATGAGTTAAACTATCAATTCAGTGCAAAGTTCCTTGACACAATCGATTTTTATTGAGACATAATATCCATGTACGAAGAACACAAAGCATGCCAGATCGAGGAAGAAATATACCAGCCAAAGCCATCACATAGCCTGCATGTGAATCTTTCCTTGAGAAAGTCTAAACCATCACCATGGGGCTCGAGTAGGCTTTAGGTGAACTTCCCAATCATGCCATCATTAAAGCGTGGTAGATCTTTAATACCCAGCCCACCCGGATCAATCGTCCTTGTGCAGTGCTTCAAGGTCATAGAGGCCAACTTCTGTTCGATGATGGAACCTGTCCAGACAAAATTCCTTATTTTTTCATTCGGTATTTTATAGAAACTGACCGGCCATCTGTAGTTAGATAAAGAAATCAAAAACATAGAGGTAATAACATTGTTAACCAGTTATACCATGCCAGCATGGGACAGACACTTTCCCATCCATTTAGGCATTTGCTGAGTTATTTTAGAAGTAATTCTATCAAAGTTGCATCTCTTTGATTTACCCTAAGAAAGAGGTACCCTTAGGTATGTAAAAGGAAAAGAGCATCTCCTTACACCCAGAAAATTGGAAATTCAGAGCTTCCTAGCAGGAGAGACCCCTTTTCCAAACACAATTGACGATTTCATCATGATAATCATTTGTCCAGACAAACTCTCATAATGGAAAAAGAATTGTCTGACTTTAGATAGGGTTTTCTTATCATCTTTCCAAAATAAAAGGATGTTATTTTCATAAAGGATGTGCGAGGGGACATAAAGGTCCCTACCTGCTTTAATTGGTGAGTGCAGTCCTGTATGCACAAGATCGAGGATGCAACGACTCATGTAATCCCCCACCATATCAAAGAGAAAACTAGAGAGAGGATCCCCTTATCGGACTCCATGGGAGCAAGGGAAGAACCCATGGGGGAGCCATTACTCTAGACCGAGAATCTAGAACTATGGAGAATTGAGGAAATCAAGCTGATGGATTTATTCTAAAAGGCATATCTACTAAGGTCCTTGAAAATTAAGCTCCATTTTATAATATCAAAGGCCTTTGATATATCAAGCATTAACGTAAAGCTACCTTTCCCCACCTTATTCCTCTTTAAATTAATCTATTCCTAAGTAAAGAAGAGGCACATTTGGATTCATTGTCTAGGGATGAATCCAAATTGATCTGGAGTAATAATGTCACCCAAAGTCTTCCCCATCCTCAAGACAAGAATATTACTAATTCTCTTCAAAATTGTGTGGCATATAGCTACCAGTCGGATGTCACCAATTTTGGTGGTGTTGTTTGTATTTGGGATAATATAAATGAAGTTGTCATTCACACCATGAAGGATGTAGCCCAAGAGGAAAAAATATCTAATCACATTGGTAACATCCACATGAAGGATGTCCCAATAGAACATGAAGAACTTATTGCCAAATCCATCCGGCCCTGCAGCACTGTCTATATTCAGAGAGAAGAGCACCACCCTAACATCCCCCTTAGAAGGAGCAGCTGTGAGAACCTCATTTTACTAACTAGAAATACAATGTTGGATCAAGTCTGAAAGTGGGGGAGAGTCATGGCCATCATCCTCATAAATCCCATGAATGTACTCCACCGCACCCTTGGAAATATCCTTCATCAAGGTTAAAGTAGTATCACTGACACAGACCATGCTCATATTATTCATAATCATTTTTTCCTATGTAAATAGGGAATGAACATTGAGTTGCGATCTCCATCTTGAAGCTATTTGACATTAAAATGTGCTTTCACAAGTTTCTCCTTAACGGCCAGAAAATCATCCATCTTTGAATGCAGTTGAACCTCTTACCCTAAGGGTGCATTCTAATGCTGATACATGATTTTTCATGCAGCATGCTAAGATTCAGCCTCTTTTATAGCAGCCTCAAACCCCGAGAAGGATTGCTTACTACAGTCCATTAGGCGATGCTTCACTTCCTCGAGCTTAGAGGTCACAATGAAATGGGGACAACCAGAAATGTGCTTCTCCAAGCCTTCAACAACTCATCCCTAATTACAGAAATTGTGAGCCATGAATTATTAAATTTAAATGGTACGGGAGACTTGGAGACTCTTTCCCTTAGCTCGAACACAAGAGGGTTGTGGTCTAATTTGAATATCGGTAGAGTGAAACTGGATATAGCCACTAGAGATCCACTTTCACTAATATGAGAGAATCACCTGTCCAGTTTACTGGCATGCCTACTGTTAATGTTGTATCGTCCCCAAGTGTAGGAAGCTCTATCAATGGAGACCGCAGATAAATCTCACTATTCTAGACAGGAGGAAAAATCCTCTGCGAAAGTATGGGAGAGGTTTGGCCCCAGCTTTTCCTCAGGCCTCAGTACCGTGTTGAAGTCATCAATCAGCATCCAGTAGTGATCGATGGCATCAATAATATATACCATCTTCCTCTAGAGGTGCCTTAGGAAAATTTATGAGCATGAGGAATAAACAAATGATATGGTGAGGGTGTCGTCATTCAAGAGAATAGTGAGGGAGATCATTTGAGGACCCAGATCGGTCGAGACAACCTGGAAACTATTATTCTTTAGCACTAATAAGGTTTCTGCACCATTCACATCACCATTTGATGAGACAATGGAGTGTTCAAGAGAGTTACAGTTGAAACCCTTCCAATTAGAAAACTTGATCATGGGCTCAGCTAACCCAATTCGCAAAGACTTATGAGCTAGAAAGTGTTGAAGGGCTGCAGTCATGGGAGTATTTCCCAGCCCTTGGCAGTTCTAGAACATTGTCTTCATTTGGACTCATAAGGTATAGGAGAAGGGTTAATTAATTTTTTTCAATTCCTTCCCTTACTCTTAGGATTATTAGAATCTTGCTTCACATGATTTTGTATAAGATACCTTGTCGCTGTATTCTGAACCGCTTCTCTTTGTGACATAGTGGAGTTATTAGCATACTCCACCTCGGCCTACACTTCATCCACTGAATCACACCGGATGGCCCCACTGAGGGGGTTAAATTTATTGAGGGTGAAAATGGGAAACTCCTAAGGGACCCTCAAAAACTTTCTCGCCACCATGTCTGAGGTCACAGTTGTGAACGCCGGACCAACCGCAAGGTCACCTGCCGGGAAGATGGTTGCATCAGCCTCTTCTGAGCGGGCTGGCACTGGGGTTTCTAGGACATCATCAGGGACATCATTTTTCCAGCTTGCAGACTCATTCAGGTATGTTGAGGTCATTCCATCCTCCATGGAGACATCATCAATGCCACCAGAGACACCTCCAGATCCCTTATCACCCCCGGGCGCAATGTCCAACGGGTGAGGGGGAACTTGTTGTGAGCCAATCTCAGGCAATGATGCTTGTTTCTGGAAACAAAGGGGACCTTTGCAAGAGCTCTCCATGTCTGCCTGGGAACATGCATGATCTCCCTCAGGCAAGGCTGGGGAAGTACCCGCATACTGAGTTAAGGTTGTCATAGGTCGGTCTTGGGAGGCCATAGGAGGAACCTATGTAATCACAAGGACACCGGTCTACATTATAAAACCACCATCCACTTTCTCTGGGAATCCAGGATCACCTGCATTCTGAACATTAGGGCTTAACAACCATAACAGTGGAAACCCCTTCTTATCTAGAGTGGCCATAGTCGGTGTGTTTTCCATGACTATCCCATGGTTCTTCCGACAATGGGATGCATCGTGCCCTTGTAAATTATAGGCCGAGCAGGACGTGAGTCTCCTGCATTCAGAAATCAAATAACCAATTATATTGCAAGATGAGTATAATTTCGGATGCCTCTTGTATTATATTTACAGGTTTAGACTGTCCTCAAGGGTGTTGAAGAAAACCTCCTCGACCAGAGTGCCCGAAATATCAACCTCCCCCAGCACTCTTGCATAGTTCCCATATCTTGGGTTGTCCGTTTCCTTTTCAATTATAATTTGGAATCTGAATGCTAAGGCTATATCCCATAGGATTCACGGATGCCAGTAGAACCTGTTTAGCTTACATATATGAATCCATAGTTGTGCAGAAGTGTTCTTGACACTGAATGGATAAAAATTATGATCCATGTCTAGGATCCTCAGGAGGCCATGTTTATGGTTGAGGGACCCAAAGGTCTAGGACCTCCATTTACAGTCATGAGTGGGGAAAACAATATGATATAGGCCTCTACCTCGGGTCGTCATCTTCCAATCCGAGAACCCCCCAAATTTATGAAAGGATCTTGGAAAGATCCCCACTTCGCCAAATTATTTTTCCCTTCAAAAAAATCTCTCTCACAATGATGGAGAACAGACATAGGCTAGCCCGATCCTCCAATGCTTCCCAATTTGTAGAGACATGGGCAATCCAACCTTTCTGAATGACTCGGATAGGGGAGGGGGCGACAAAATCTGTGATGGTGAGTGACGCATCTGATTTCACAACATCAACAATGTTTTTCTTAGATTATGACGCCTCTGAAGTCTCATGGAGGGAGATTTTCTTCACTTTGCTAACTCCACAGAGCTAAAATAACTATTTTTGACCAACCTTGTCAGACTGTGTTGAGATTTCATCCCCATTCTTCCCATCCGTAGGGGTCGCAGCCTGTGGATGCACGAGTACCCCATGATTACCTTGGTCCCAACCTTGCTTCTAACCTTTCTCCATCTTCTAATATTTTTAAGGGGTGTTAGGGGGTTTAGGGGTTTTATGGTGTTTAGTTGTTTAGATTTTTTATTGGTTTTAAGTGTTTTTATGTTCTTGTGGTTTTATTACTGGTTTTCAGGGTTTGGGGATTTTACAATATTTAGTGATTTTTAATGATTTTTTATAATTTATATGGTTTTTAGGTTTTAGGGGTTATTATGGGTTTGATGGGTTTTTAGAGGTTTTTTGGTTTTTAGGGTTTATTTTTGTTTTTAGGGTTTTTTGAGTGCTTATGGATTTTAATGTTTTTTCAGAGTTTTATATAAACATTTGGGGTTTTAATTCATTTTTTTCATTTTAGTGGTTTTTTGGTTTACATGGGTTTTATGAATTTTATTTATTATAGGGATTTTATGTTTTTTAGGTTGTTAGATTTTTTTAAGGTATTTGCGTTTTAATTACTTTTTTAGGTTTTTAGGGGTTTATGTTTTTTTAGGTTTTATAAAAAATTTCTAGGTTTTCAGGTATTTTTACACATTTAGGTATTTTTACAACTTTTTAGGATTTTTAAGGGTTTTTAAGGTATTTTACGAATTTTTAGGTTTTTATGGATTTTTTTTATTTAGGGTTCTTTACTCATTTTTTTTGTTGTTTTTAGAGTAATTTATCTTTTATAGGGGATTAAAGGTGTTTTAGATTTTTAGTGGATTTAGTGTTTTTACAAGGGTTTAGGGTTTAAAGTGTTTTAGTGGGTTTTATGGTTTTTAGGGGTTTGTAATTTTTTTATGAGTTTTCTTATTTTTTAGGTTTTTAGGGATTCTAATTTTAAGGTTTTAATGTCTTTTTAATGATTTATATATTTTTTTTGTATTTTCAGGGTCTTTATAAGATTTTTATGGTCTTTCAAGTTTTCTAGGGATTTTGAGGGATTTAAATGTGTTTAGTTTTTTTGGGGTTCTTAGGTTTTTTAACATTTTTAATGTTTATAGGGGGTTTTTGTGTTTCTTATGTTTTTATGATTTATTTTTGTGTTTTTAGGGTTTTAGTGTTTTAATTTTTTAATGGATTTTTAGGGATTTTTTATAATTTTTATGGGTTCTCATGGTTTTTATGGATTTTGAGGGGTTTAAGGTTTATATGGTTTTAAAGGTTTTTTTGGAATTGTTTTACGTTTTTATGGGTTTGATGGATTTTTAGAGTTTTTAGTGGGTTTATAGTGTCTTATGGGTTTATAGGATTTTTAAGGGTTTTAGGGGTTTACGGTTTTTAGGGTTTTTAGGGGTTTTTAGGGTTTATACCATTTTATTTTATGTTTTAAGGGTTTTGTGCATTTTTAGGTTTAATAGATTTGTTTTATGTTTTTATGGGTTGAATGGTTCTGGGATTTTTTATTAGGATTTATGGGTTCTATGGGTTTTTAGGGTTTTAAATGGTTTTTTGAGATATTTAGATTTTTATAATATTTAGGTTTTTTATCATTTTTAAGGTTTTGGGGGTATTAACTATTTTTAGGTTTTTAGGACTTTCTAAGTGTTTATCTGGCATTTGATGTTTTTCTTGTGTTTTGGTATTTGGAATGTTTTTTTAGTTTTTTTTGGGTTTTAAGATTTTTATGGATTTTAAGGGTTATTTATGGTTTTTAGGATTTTTATCATTTTTTGGGATTTTATGTTTTTTTGAGTTTTTAGTGGTTTTAGGGTTTTAGGTTTTTTTTTTCTGTTTTTAGTGTTTTGTAGGTTTTTAATGGATTTCTTGTGATTTTAGGTTTAAAAGGATATCTGAGGGGTTTTCCTGGTTTTTATAGTTTTTTATTTTTTTGATATTTTTTTTGTTTTTTTGGTTTTTAGGGATTCTTGAGTATTTTGAGGGGTTTAGGGTTTTAGAGTATTTAGGGGTTTTTAGTGTTTTTTGAATTTTTATGGTTTTTATGGGTTTTAACAATTTTTTGAGTTTTAATTTGTTTGGGGGGGGTTTAGAGGATTATTAGAGTTTTTTTGTAGTTTTATGGTTTTTATGGGTTATTAAAAATTTTATTGGTTTTTAGGGGGTTTTATGGTTTCTAGGGGTTTTAACAACTTTTAGGGTATTTAGAGTTTTCCTCCATTTAGTTTTTTATATATTTTTTGTTTTTTTAGGATTTTAAGGTTTTCTTCATTGTTTTCAGTTTTATTTGGGGTTTTATGTTTTTATATATTCTTTGGGATTTTTAAGATTATTTGGTTTTTTATCATTTTTAGGGATTTTGATAGGTTTTTTGTGTTTTTTGGGTTTTAGGTTTTTTATCCTTTTTTCGGGACATAGGTGATTTATGGGTTTTTATGTTTTTATGGTTTTTTATGGTTTTTATGATTTTTTGGTTTTCCGTTTTTTTAATGGATTTTTAGTGCCTTTTATGATTTTTATTGATATTTAAGAGTTTAATGGATTTGTGAGGGGTTGTAGGTTTCTATGGGTTTTTTGGGATTTTTTTACTATTTTAGAGTTTTCAACTTTTCTGAGTTTTAACCCTTTTTAGGGTTTTGAATGGTTATTAGATTTTTAATGGTATTTTACAATTTTTATGGGGTTTTAATGTTTTTATGAGTTTTCGAGGTTTTTAGGGTTCTTAGGGGGTTTAGGGTTCTTAAAGGTTTTTATAATTTATTAAGTTTTTATGGTTTTAATGTGTTTTTGGTTTTAAGGATTTCTAATGGATTTTCAAAGTTTTTGGGTTTTTTTACATTTTTTTGGATATTTATTGATTTTTTTTGTTTAATGTTTTAAGGGTTTTTTTAGTATTTTGATGGGTTTATGGTATTTAATGGTTTTGGGGTTTTACGTTTTTAGGGTTTTTTTATTTTTTATGGTGTTTATTGTTTCTAGATTTTCTTAACATTTTTAGGGGTTTAATGTTTTTGTAGAGTTTTTATTGTATTTTTATGGTTTTTGGGGGTATTGAGTTTTTTAGGATTTTTAGGGGTTTGTAATATTTATTAGTTTTTAGGGTATTTAGGGTTTTTATTTTTCAGTTTTTTACAACTTTATTATGTATTTTCATGGTTTTCATGGTTCTTATGATTTTATATATTTTTAGTGATTTTTATGGTTTTTTACGTTTTTAAGGATTTTGAGGGGTTTTAGGTGTTTTTCTTATTTTTATAGTTTTTTTGGTTATTTTCATTTTTGGTATTTTAGGGGTTTTATGTGTTATTAGGTTTTTATGGTCTTATCTGGGTTTTTTTTTAGGATTTTATGGTTATTTAAATTTTAATGTTTTTAGGAATTTTTTTAGCATTTTTATAGTTTTTGTGTTTTAAGGGAATTTGAGGAATTTTTGGGTTTCTTTGAGTTTTTTGGATTTCACTAGTTTTTTTATGGTTTTTTTCCAGTTTTTAGGGGATTTATGTTTTTTATAGTTTTTTAATATTTTTACGGGTTTAAAGTGTTTTTATAATTTTTAATGGATTTAAGTGTCTTTATTAGTTTTTAGGGTTTTTTTACGGTTTTAGTTGTTTTTACCGGTTATAGGGGGTTTACAATTTCTTTAGGCTTTTATTGTTTCATAGGTTTATTGGGGGTTTTATATATTTTTTGGATTTTATGGTTTTTTTGGGGTTTTTGTTTCTTATGGTTTTTTATGTTTTAGTGGTTTGTAGTTATTTTATTTATTTTTATAGCTTTAGGGATTTTGAAATATTTTAGGGTTTTCGTGTTTTTAAGGGTTTTATGAGTTTTTATTTAAGGGTTTTTTAGTGTTTTTTGTTTTATATGTTTTTTATTATTTTTATGGGTTTTAGGGGTTTAAAGGGTTTTTATAGATTTTAGTGTTTTTTCAGTTTTTATGTTTTAAGTGTTTTTAATGTTTTTAGGGATTTTATGGTTTTTAGGGATTTTTGGGTTTTTATTGATTTTTAAGGGTTTTAGAATATTTAGGTTTTTTCTTTAGGTTTTTAGGTGTTTTATGTGTTTTTAGGATTTTATAATTTTTATTAGTATATAGGTTTTTTGGGGTTTTTTAGGTTTTTTCTTATTTATAGGATTTTTTTTGGATTTTTATTTATTTTTGAATGCTTTCTAGATTTTGAGGGTTTTAGGTTTTTTTTAGTTTTTAGGGTTTTCAGGGTATTAATGTTTTTTATATTTATTTGTGGGATTATGTGTTTTCAGGTTTTTTATGATTTTCTTTGGGATTTTCTGGTTTCAGTGTGATTAATATTTTCAAATATTTTTTTTGTGTTTTTTAGGATTATTATGGTGGTTTTTGATTTATAGTGATTCTGTTGATTATTTAGGTTTTTTTGGGTTTTGGTAGTTTTTTATGTTCTAATTATTTTTTACAGTGTTTTAACGATTTTATACTTTTAAAGGATTTTTACAGTTTTTATGTGTTTTATGGTTTTTATTATTTTTAGGGTTCTTAAATGTTTTCTTGGGAAATTGTTTTTTTATATTATATGTGTTTCATGAGTCATTATGTTTTTACATTTTTCAAATAGGGTTTTCATGTTTTTAGGGGTCTTAATTTTTTTTGGAATATTTAGGCCTTTTTTAGGATGATTATTATTTTTTAGGTTTTAGGGATTTTGATTGTTTTTAGGGATTTTTAGTTTTTTCGGGTTTTTATAATTTTCTTGGTTTTTTGAGTTTTTACTGATTTAATTAGTTTTAAGAGTTTTTAATTTTTTAGTTGTTTAAAAAGTTTTTAGTGTTTTTAGTGGTTTTAGGGGTTTTAGTGGTTTTAAGCGTATTTATAAATTTTATGATTTTTAGGGGTTTTCATTTTTATTTTGGGGTTTTAGGGTGTTTAGAAACTTCTAGGGTTTTTAGAATTTTTTGGTTTTTTATATTTTTTAATTGTGTTTAAAGTTTTAATGTTTTCTAAATAATTTTTGTGTATTTAAGGGTTTTTACATTTTTATGGATTTTTAGGACATTCGTAGGATTTTTAGTGTGCTATGGGTTTTTTGGGTTTTAGGTATTTTGAGGGTTTTTACGAATTTTTAAGGTTTTTACGGTTTTTAATAGTTTTAGGGTTTTAGGGTTTTTTTTATTTTTTAGTGTTTTAAATGCCTTTTTGCTTGTTTTACATTTTTATGGGTTTAAAGGTTTTTATAGTTTTAGTGGTTTTTAGGATTTTATGGTGTTTTAATGTTTTAGGGGCAAGGAAGATGCGAGGGTCGGGCTATTCCCCCCCCCCAATTTATTAAGAAGAAAAAGACACATCAGACAAGGGAGGGGAGGGATCAAACGACCCACAGCCAAAAACACTTCACAGTAAAAGACCCAAAAAAGGAAAATCAAAAAAGAAAACAAAGACAGAGAAAAAGGCACAAAACAAAACACAATAGCTCCTTCCACACATCTTGTTCAGTCAACACCAGCATCCAACACCCATACCAAACATCACAGCAGCATCCACACAACCAGACAAGCCAACACCAGCATCCAGCACCATCCACATAACCAGACCAACCCACACCAGCATCCAGCACCAGTACCAAAAAACACACAAAAGCCGACCAAGGAAGACATCCAAAAACATCCAGTAATACCAAACCAGACATCTTCCAGCATGTCATAGCTCATATTCCAGTAACCTACATCACATAACCAAGCATAAACATCAGTATCCTCACAATCCATACAATCAGCCATCCAACATCTTAGGTTCCAAAGGCTAGCACACATCTGACCAGTCAGACAGAAAGCAGCACTTGACCAGCACCTAGCAGTTGCAAAACAGGACCACCAGCTTCTGTACCTCAAACCATACTGCAGCACCCAAACCACCATGTTCAGACATGAAACCAAGTAGCCCATCACCTCCAAACCAGCATCCAGCACCAGCAACTTACATCCACAACCAGAAAAGTAGTCTGATGAAGACCAGATTTTCAATCCTTCAATGAATGGTAGAGCACAGAACCACCAAGACAGTGTGGCAAGATCCAGGAAACCCATCACAGAACATGAGAACAAACCTCTATCGGTAGTACAAGCTTAAAACATCCTCACCATGGGTGACTTCCAGACCAAGCCACCCCTGTCAAATTTGCTAAGAAAACGCCACCATGTTGCATCGTGGACCTCCACCTTTTCCATAAACCATAGAAGATCGGGCCAGAAGAGAGGTTATATCTGTAAACCACCTTGGATCCTCGCCACAATGTGGAAGGAAAGTCGAATGGGCCTAAGCAACCAAGATCTGACCACCTCGCAACATCCCATCGATGCGGCCCACCATCCTTCACATATTCGCGAGAAAGCTGAAGCCGAAAAATCCTCGATCTTCTTATTAAGAGTATGTTTCAGATTTTCCGAAACTAAGGCAAATTGACACAAAATCTAAGACAAGTCAACGCCTCCCTTTCCAGATCCCCTCGACTACGCAGATCTGAGAAGAGGAAGCCCACGGTAGCCTTTGACCGCAAGAGCAAGATCCGTTGTCCACACATCCAAAGCCACCAGACTTGAAGAAAAATCAAGCGCAAAACCTTTGATGTCGAGAAAACTACCAAATACTGATGCCACCGCGAGCCTCCAAAATCCTCCGCCGTCGAGGATCAACACCGCACGCCAAAGCAAGCCGCAACTGACAAGCCAATCCTCATCACAAACAGACCGGGAGAGAAATCCTCCGTGAGAAGATGCTGGAAATCGCAAAGTCAGGAAGAGCCCAGGTGAGAGCGGCGACATCTTCTCTACCTCTCTTCTTAATGTTTTAGGAGTTTTAGTGATTTTTATGATTTTTAGGGTTTTAGGGTTTTTTCGGTTTTTTAGGTTTTTTAGGTTTCTTAGTGTTTTTTGGTTTTTATGGTTTTTAATTGTTCTTATATTTTTATGGTTTTCATGGTATTTTTCATGTTTTGTAGGGTTTTTTGTTTTTGAGATTTTTAGGTCTTTATTATTATTTTTATGGGGTTTTAGGGTTTTATTTGGTATTTTGAGTGGTTTAAGGGGTTTTTACATTTTTTTTATTTTAGGAAATTTCCTATTTTTTATGTGTTTTAAAGATTTTTAGAGTTTTTTAACATTCTACAGTTTTAATGTTTTTCATAGTTTTTAGTAGTTTTGAAAGGGTTTTTTGGGTTTTATGGATTTTACAGTTTTTAATGGGGTTTTTGGGATTTTAGGGTTTTTTGGGTTTTTTTTTTATTTTTAGTGTTTTTATGTTTTTAGTCCTGTTATGTGTTTTTATGTTTCTATGGATTTCTTATGGTTTTTCATGGTTTTGAGAGATTTTTATGTCTTGGGAATTTTTAGAGATTTTTATTGTTTTTAGGGTTTTTAAGGATTTTGAGGATTTGTAGTGTTATAGGGTTTCTAGGATTCTCATCAATTTTTATATTTCTTGGAGATTTAATTGTTTTTATGTCATTATGTTTTTCTTTTGGGGTTTTAGGGTTTTTTGGGGTTTTACATATTTCATGATTTTAAGGGACTTTTTTTAATTTTTATGGGTTTTAGTGTTTTTATGGTTTTTAAGGGTGTTTATAATTTCATAGCGATATAGCATTTTTAAGGGATTTTTCTATTTTTTTTTAGTTTTTAGTGTTTTTTTGATTTTTTGAGTTTTTTAATGTTCGTAGGTAAATAAAGGGTTCTTAGAGTTTTTATAGGTTTTTGGGATTTTATGGGTATTAAGGGTTTGTATGTTTTTAGTGGAATTCATTATTTTAATGTTTGTAATATTTTTAAGGGTTTTTAGAGTGTTAGGTATTTTTGGGATTTTTTTTTGAGTTTTAAGGTTTTTATGGGCTTTCAAGGGTTTCAGGGTATTGAGGTTTTTAGGTTCTGTGTGTGTTTAGTATTTTAATGCTTTCATTCGGTT
The DNA here is from genome assembly GCA_963277665.1 of Viscum album. Classification (NCBI taxonomy): domain Eukaryota; kingdom Viridiplantae; phylum Streptophyta; class Magnoliopsida; order Santalales; family Viscaceae; genus Viscum; species Viscum album. Next base: position 1,304,752,661 of record OY728157.1, read on the forward strand.
TTCATGGTTTTAGGTTTTTATTTTTCTAATTATTTTTTGGTCTTTTATTATTTTTATGGTCTTTATGGGTTTTTTCAGATTTGAGGGGTTTTGAGATTTTAATGTTTTTTTAATTTTTATTTTTTTCTTGGTTTTTAGTGGTTTTTAGAGGTTTTTAATATTTTTATGTGTTTTAATTATTTTTTAACATTTTTAGAGGTTTAAAGGGGTTTTAAAGTATTTATTAGTTTTAGGTTTTTTATGTGATTTTGGGTTTTTAATGTCTTTTGATGTTTTTAGAGGTTTTTATGGTTTTTAAGAGTTTTAGGGAATTAGGGTACTTAGGGAGTTTATAATTATTTAGGATTTTAGGTTTTTAAAGTGAATTTGGGGTTTTATCTTTCTCCTTTTTTTGTTTTCAGGGTTTTTACCTTTTTATTAATTTTTAGCTAGTTTGTAGGATTTATATTGTTTTTTAGGTTTTTATGGATTTTGATGTTATATCGGGTGTTTATGATTTTTAGTGGATTTAATTTTTTAGGTTTTTAGGTTCATTAAGTGATTTTACATTTTTTATATTTTCTAAGGGTTTTTACATTTTTAGGCCTTTTAGGCCTTTTAGGATTTTTATGATTTTTATGGATTTTTTTTGGATTTTGAGGGTGTTTAGGGCATTTTAGTGGTTTTAAGGCATTTCAAGGATTTAATATTTTATTGGGATTTATGGGTTTTATGGTTTTAAGGGTTGTTATGGTTTTTAGTGTTTTTTATTTTTTTTAAGGGTTTTAAGTGTATTTAGATTTTTGTTGGGATTTTTGGGTTTTATGTGTTTATAAGGTTTTTAATGTTTTTAGGGGGTTTATAGATTTTATGTTTTTTATAAATTTAATTGTTTATATAATTTTTAATTTTTTTTGTTATTTTTTGTGTATTTAAGTATTTAATGTTTTATTAGATTTTTTTAGGTTTGGGAATTTTTTTACATTTTTAGAGATTTTATGTATTTTATGTTGTTAGTGTTTTTAGTGATTTTTATAGTTTTTAAGGTTTTTTGGGTTTTTGAGTTTTTCTATTTTTCTTTGTTTTAGTTTTATTATATTTTCCGGGCTTTATGGCTTTTTATAGTTTTTATCATTTTTCGGTATTAAAGGGTTTTTAAAATTTTTAGTGGTTTTATTGTTTTTGGGGGGTTTTATGGATTTAGCATATTTTATAATTTTTAGCATATTTATTGTTTTTAGGGGTTTAAATTATTTTACGTTTAAGGTTTTCTTAGAGGTTTTCATGGTTTTTATGGTTTACTATATTTTTATGTGTTTTTTGGGTTTTTAATGATTTTTATGGTCTTTTAGTGTTTTTATAGATTTTGAGGGTATTTAAGGGTTTTAATGTGTTTAGTGTTTTTAGAGTTTTTTTCATTTGTAGTGGTTTAAAGCGTTTTTATTTTTTAGGGTTTTCATATGATTTTTTAGGGATTTTAGGGGGTTTTATGTTTTTGAGGGATATTTAGGGCTAATTTTTTATTTTTACAGTTTTTTGGGGTTTTTTTGGTTTTTAAGGGGCTCTAAGGGTTTTTAGGATTTTTAATATTTTTGGGGGTTTTAGGGTGTTTTTATTTTTTTTGACCGTTTTTAATGTTTTTAAATGTTCTATAATTTTCTTTAAAGTTTTGTGGGGTTTAAATTATTTTTATTATTTTTATTGATTTTTAGGGTTTTTATAGGGTTTTGGGGGTTTTATCGTTTTTAGGGGTTTGTGATTATTTTGGGTTTTTAGAATTTTTATTGTTTTCTAATGAAGATTTTTAGAGATTTTATTATTATTTTTATTTCTTATTATTTTTATGTTTTTAGGTGTTTCTTAGGGGTTTTTTTGGGTTTTTTGGTTTTTCTACCTTTAGAAAGAATTTTAGGGTTTTAAATGATACTTATTGTTAAAAGGTTTCTAGGGATATTTTGGGTTTTTTTGGGTTTTTAGTGTTTTTAGTATTTTTACAGATTTTAAGGTTTTTTAGTTTATAGAGTTTTTTTAACAATTTTATGGTTTTACATGGTTTTTATATTTTTAGTGGGTTTTGGGTTTTATGGGGTTTTAATGTTTTTTATGTTTTTAGGGGTTTTTAGTGTTTTATGGGTTTTTTTAATATTTTTGTGTTTTTTTTCATTTTAGGGTTTTAAGGGGTTTTATTTTTTTTAAAAAAAAATCGGGTCTTCTAATGTTTATTTTCGTTTTTAGGGTTAAATATGCATCAAAGGATTTTATGGTTTTTATGGATTTTGAGGCTATTTATGGGTTTTTTAGAGTTTTAATGATTTTTATGGCTTTTTGGGGGTTTTGTTTTTTTCGATTTTTTACGGATTTAAGTTCTCTTAGAGTTTTTAATAGTTTTTGAGATTTTTGTGGTTTCAAAGTTTTTAGTGTTCTTTTAGGTTTTTTTGGGTTTTTAGGGATTTTATGGTTTTTAGGGATTAATGGTTTTTGGGTTTATGGTTTTTTTTATTTTCATTATTTTTAGTTTGTTTTAATATTTGTAGCATTTTTTAGTTTTGTTTTTGTTTCATTTGTTTTAATTTTTTTATAGTCTTCTTAGGGGTTTGGGGGTGTTTTAGTGTTTTTTTATGTTTTAAGGTATTTTTAGGGATTTTTTAATATTTTTTATGTTATTTAATGTTTTTTCAGAATTTTGAGGGGTTTTTAGGGTTTTAAGGATTTTTATGGTTTTTAGTGTTGTTTGGTTTTTTAAGAGTTTCAGTATTTTTTAGATTTTTCAAGGGGTTTAGGTGTTATGCATTTTTTTGGTTTTATTATGATTTTAAAGGATTTTTCTGGGTTTCTATGTTTTAAGATATTTTTACAGTTTGTTAGTTTATTTTGTTTTTAGGGATTTTAGGGGTTTTAAGGGTATTTATGATTTTTAGGGGTTTTAGTAGTTTTTTGGGGTTCTAGGGTTTTTAGGATTTTCTAGTGTTCTTAAGGGTTTTTATATATTTTTAAAAAATTTAGGGGTTCACATGTTTTTAGTGTTTTAAATTTTTATGGTTTTTTGAATTTTTAGGGTTTTTACGATTTATAAAGGGTTTTATGGTTTTTAGTGTTTTTATGGTTTTTATACTTTTAGATTTTTAGGTTTTTACGGGATTTAAGTGATTTTAGGTTTTTAATATTTTATTATTGTTTTTTGGAATTGTTATTTTTTTGGATTTTAGTTGTTTTCAAGGATTTTTATGGTTTTTAGTGTTTTTAGAGATTTTGTGGGTTTTTAGAATTTAATATGTTTTTTAGGATTTTTTGGGTTCATTTCTTGTTTAGGTTATTAGAGGGTTTAAGTGCTTAAATTTTTTTGTGATTTTATTAGGGTTTTCATGGTTGTTAATATTTTTTTATTTCCAGGGTAATAGTCGTTTTTTTAGGATTTTGGTTATTTTTTATGATTTTGAGGGGATTTAGCATGTTCAGTTTTTTTATTGTTTTTATGGTTTTTAGAGTTTTTATGGATTTTTATTTTTTAGGTTTTTAATGAATTTTTAGAGTTTTTTGTAATGTTTTTAAAGGAATAATGTGATTTTACTGTATTTATTGGTTTTTCAGTTTTATTATGGATTAGGATTTTTAATCTTTTTAGGGGGTTTATAGTTTTTAGGGGTTTTTAGGATTTTATGGTTTTTAGGTTTTTAGGGTTTTAATGTGTTTTCAGATTTTTTATTTTTTCATAGCTTTATTCAGGATTTAATGGATTTTTTATGTTTTTAAATATTTTTAGAGATTTTTATGATTTTAATGGGTTTTATGGATTTTAGGGAATTTTTGTTTTTTTTAGGTTTTCAGGGGTTTTAGTGTTTGACAGTATTTTTGAGTTTATAGGGTTATTTTTTTATTTTTAGTGGATTTAGGGTTTTAGTGTTTTTTAATATTTTTAGGGGTTTTAAGGGGTTGGAGAGTTTTTTTGGGTATTAAATGTTTTTATTGGTTTTTAGTGGTTTTATGGTTTTTATGTGTTCTATGGTTTTTAGGGTCTTTTAAAGTTTATATAATTTTTTGGTGAATTTTGGAGTTTTATGTGTTTTTAGTTTTTTAATGTTTTTATTATTTTATATCTTTTTAAAGATTTTTAGGATTTTCTTTAATGGATTTTGACGGTTTTATGGGTTTTATGGTTATTAGTGTTTTATCATTATTTCGGTTTTAGGGGTTTTATGTTTTTTTAGGTCTTTAAAGATTTCCTAGATTTTTTTCAGGGTTTTATAGTTTATTTCATTTTTAGGGGTTTTTAGGGATGTTTAGGATTTCAGTGTTTTTTAATATTTTTCGGGATATTGATGGTTTTTACGGTTTTTAATGATTTATGTTTTTTGGGATTTTATGGCTTTTATGTTTATATTTTTTTATGTTATTTAGATTTTTTTAACGTTTTTAAAAGGTTTTGAGGAGTTTCATTATTTATAGTTGGTTTTTGGATTCTTGGTGTGTTGTTAGGGTTTAATAATGTTTTTAGAGTGTTTATGGTTTTCAGGGTTTCCAGGGTTTGTAGGGTTATTTATGGTATTTATCATTTTTAGGTTTTATGGGTTTTAATTGTTTTATATTTAAGGTTTTCATTGGGTTATTTAGAGTTTTAAAAGTTTATTAGGTTTCTTGATATTTTTCTGTATTTTTTGGTATTTTATGGGTTTTTAGTGTTTTTAGAAATTTTGTGGGGTGTTAGGGTTTTTTGATTCTCTGGTTTTCTTCGATTTTATAAATTTTGTGTTTTTTAGTGTTTTTAGTGTGTTTTGGTTTTTATTATTTTCTTAGGGGTTTTAGGGTTTTTAGTGTATTTTATATTTTTGTGGATTTTTATGAATTTTTTAGTATTTAATGTTTTCTTGTGTTTTACGATTTTTTAGGGTTTTAGGGTATTTTAGGATTTTTATGGGTTAATGGCTCTTTGGTTTTTTGGGGGTTTTCAGGATTTTCATCTTTTCAAGGGTTTTAAGGTTTATTTAGATATTCTTCATGTTTATTGTGGTTTAAAGGGTTTTTAGTGTTTTTAGTGGGTTTTTAGGTTTTCATGGTTTTTTATAGTTTTTTATTTTTAGGGATTTCTTATGGTTTTTAGGATTTTTTTGTGTTTTTTAGGTTTTTAGGGTTTTAAGCATTCTTTGGTTTTCAAGGTTTTATTTTGATATTTAGAGTTTTTAGGGATTTTAGAATTTTTAGGGATTTTAGGCCTTTTTTGATTTTTGTGGGTTTAGGGGTTATATGGATGTTGAGGGATTTTATTATCTTTTAGTGTTTTTAGCATTTTTTTGGATTTTAGGGGTTTAAAATGTTTTTAGGATTGAAGGTTTTCTTAGAGTTTTTCATTGTTCTAAATGGTTTTTACATTTTTTAGGTATCTTTAGTGATTTATAGTATTTTTATGGGTTTTTAGGGTTTTATGAATTTTGATGGGTTTTTGGGGTTTTGTGGCGTTTTAGAGTTTTTTTGGCATTTTTAGGAGTTTAAAGGGTTTTTAGTGTTTTTAATTGTTTTAAATGTTTCTATGGGTTTTTATGGTTTTAGGGGATTTTATGATTTTTATAGTATTTAGATATATTTATTGGTTTTAAGGCGTTTTATTATATTTTAGGTTTTTGGGGGGTTTTAAGTGTTTTAGTTTTTTAAAGTTTTCTTAGGGTTCTTAGGATTTTCATGGTTTTTTATGTTTGTTTGTATTTTAGGGAATGTTTTCCATTTTAATTATATTTTAGGGTTTTAAGGATTTTGAGGTTATTTTTGGGTTCTTAATGGTTTTAGGCTTTTTCATTTATAGTTTGTTAAGGGGTTTTATTTTTTTAGATTTTTATGGTTTTCTTCATGTTTTCTATGTTTTTTAGTGTTTCATAAGTTTTTATGATTTTTAAGGATTTTTTATGGACTTTTATTATTTGTATTTTTTCTAGGATTTTCGAGGGTTTTTAGTCTTTTTAGGGTTATTAGTGTTTTTTTGTTTTTATGGGAACTTTGGCTTTTATTTAGTTTTTTAGGGATATAATGGTTTTTAAACTATTTTAAAAAATTATGGGTTTATAGGATTTTTAGTGTTTTTAGTTTTTTTGTTTGCTTATATGGGTTTTTTTGTGTTTTTAAGGATTGTAGGGGTTTTTATGGTTTTATGGGTTTTAATGCTTTTAGGGTTTTTAATATGTTTAGTTTTTTAGGGTGTTTATGTGTTTTTTGGTTTTTTTGGTTTCTTTTGGATTTTTAGTGTTTTTTGGGGGTTTTACGTTTATAGAGATTTTATGGCCTTTTTATGATTTTATTGTTTTTATGGGTTTTTAGTGAATTTGGGGGGGGGGGTTTATAGTTTTAGGTTTTTATCGTTATTTGGTTTTTTAACATTTTTTAAGGTTTTTAGTGGTTTTAGGTGTTTTCAATTTTTTATGGATTGCATTGGGATTTTTATGGTTTATAGGTTTTTTTACATTTATTGTATTTTTACAAAATTTTAACGATTTTTATGGATTTTTCAATTTTTAGGGGTTTTTAGCTTTTTAGAGTTTTTTAAGATTTTTAATGGGTTTTTAGTGTTATTAGATGGATTTATGGATTTTATGTGGTTTTTGGGTTTTAATAATTTCAAATGTTCTTATGGTTTTAAGTGTTTTTATGGTTTCTTATGGTTTTTATTGTTTTTTAGGTTTTTAGGAGTTTTATTTTATTTTTTTAGAAAGGTGAGGCAATTGCATTATATTAAAAAAAGGAGAAAGTAAGAAAGAGGGTGGGGGGAATGGGGTCATGCAAGACCTAATTCCCTCATTCAAAAGAAATAGTTTTGTAATCAAAACCAATAGGATTACAGTCATCATAATCCTAGTCAGACTCATCCTCTAATGGACTGAAAATATTACCTTGGACCATTATCCTGGTTGAGATGGATCTTGTTCTCATAGTAGGTTTCGAGTGCGAGTTGTCCTTCCTTGGTCTTTCATTCTTCAATGGTGCTGAAGAAGAGCCTTCAGCAATCACCTTTCCTTTATCAACAGCATCTCAATAAAACTTTCTTCATTGGAAATTCTTCATTATCTATGTCATTCCAACTGCCCAAAATTTTTTTTAAGCTCCACTTCAGAATGAGTTTACCCATAAACGCAGGGCCTATAATATTAGAGCCACAAGAAAGAAAATAATTACAATGAAGAACCATCTCCATCAACTTTGTCTCTTCATGTCTAGTGGACCTATAGGGGAAATCTCAAGCCCTACCTGTTCAATAGGCCTATCATCAGATATTTGTATCACCTTAGCCTGACAATGAGGCTCTTCCTGCTGATTTTGCACACTACCAGGCTGTAGATCAGCCTACTCCTGCACTGCATTTTCACCAACAGTATTAATCTCTGGCATAACGCCTTATTCTTTAATCACATCCAATTGGCTAACAACATCTTCCCTGCTTTCTTGTATTGCGCTGGAGGATCCTACCTTCCATTACCTTTTTTGTAGTTTCTTTCATACTTGATGGTTGTGACCCTTGATAGAACATAAATAACAAGTATCATTCCTAAAACAATGTTCCTTTTTTTGTCCAATGGACTAACGGTCAGAGCAAAATGAGGGAAACTTCTCATATTTAATCTGAAATTTGATGTCATCATTTGAAGTGGAAAGCACTACTTGATCAGACAAATTAGAATTGAGATTGATTTCAACTAAAATCCTAGTATTATAGTTGGATCTAGCCAACTCTGTTGTTCTATAAATTTTGATAGGATATCCAACACCCGAAGCAATATCAAATAGGATTTGAGGGTTCCAATAAATCTAATTCAGACCCAAAAATCGAATCCATACCAGAATTCTGGAGTTCTTAATGGAAAAAAATTTAATGAGATGTCGCATTCTTGAATGGTAATTAATCCTAGATTTCAGGAAACAGAGTTGAATCCCCAATCATAGCGTTTTAACTCCTCATTCATGAAGAGGATATGGAAAAATCCCTTTCCTATCGGAATACATATAAAATCGAGGAAACCACAAACCTCATTAAGTCGTGCTAAAAAAATAGATACCATCAAAGGCTTAGACCCAACCAGCAAAATCAACCATGCAAGAATCGAAAAGCGGAAAATCTTATACCAGTCAGCAATAACATCCTCATTAGCTTGAACTTGAACGATATTACCTTTGTGGATAATCATTTAATGAGAAAAGTCATTTAGAGATGAGAAATACCTCCAGTTTATGTCGTCATATCTCACAGTACCTTCACGAACATCACTCATCAATGAGGGTTCCCTTGAATGAAACAGAGTATGAGAAGTCCGCCTAGAAAGAAGATCAAACTCATGATCATGAGTAAATAACATCTGTGGGAAACCCTAGCTCTGAACATTGTTACTGTAGAGGCTTCCAAACCCTCCATCCATCCTATTTTAGGGGTTTTATGTGTTTTTAAGATTTTATGATTTTCCTATGGTTTTTAAGGTTTTTATATTTGTTTACATTTTTAGGTATCTTTAATGAATTTTGGATTTTTAATGATTTTATGGGATTTCGGGTTTTTGGGTTTTTTCGATTTCTTAGAGTTTTTAACATTTTTAGGTTTTTAGGGGTTTTAATTGTTTTCAGTATTTTAATGTTTTCTTAGAGGTTTTTAGAGTTTTTAGGGTTTTTTATTCTTTTATGGGACATGAGGGGTTTATTGGATTTTTATGGTCTGTAGGGTTTTGGGGTTTTTAAGGGGTTTAGGGTTATTTACTGTTTTTAGGATTTATATGGTTTTTTTGGTTTTTTGGTTTCTTTTTATTTTGTAATGTTTTTTAGGTTTTTTGGAGTCTTCTATGTTTTTTTGTGAGTTTAATTATTTTTTAGAGATGTAGTGGTTTTCTCAGGGTTTCACTGGTATTTAGGGGATTGAATTCTTTCTAGGGGTTCTTATAGTTATTTTTGGGGTTTTAGGGTTTAAAGGGGTTTTAGGGTTTTTCGTGTTTATATGGGTTTAAAGTTTTTTTAAGTTTTTATGTTATTCTTCGTTTTTTTAGGGTTTACAATTTATTTACACATTTTAGGATTTCTAGTAATTTCATATTTATTTTTATGGATTTGTAGGGTTTTTGGGATTTTGAGAGTTTTTTAGGGTTTTAGTATTTTCCTGGGTTTTTGGGGTAATAATTGTTTTTTATTTTTTAATGTTTTCATAGGGTTTTTATAGTGCTTTAGTGTTTTTATGTTTTTATGAATTTTTAGGAATTTTTTATTTTTTATATTTGTTTGGATTTTAGGGATTTTAGGGTATTTGGGATTTTTTGTTTTGTTTTGGTTTTTAGAGTTTTTTTGAGTTTTGTTGAGTTTTTTGTTGTTTTATTTCTTTTAGACTTTTCTACAATTTTTTTGGATTTGTGGGTTTTTTAGGGGTTTAAGTTTTTTATGGTTTTTTAGAGGTTTTAGGGTATTTTATTATTTTTAGGTGTTTTTTGGTTTTTGGATTTTTTTAGGTTTTCTAGAGATTTTACTATTTTTAGGTTTTTTAGAGGTTTTAAGTTTTTTTTTGTTTTTTAAGGTTTTAGGGTCTTTATGGTTTTTAATGTTTTTATAGATGTTTTTTGGCACTTTTATGTTTTTTTTACTATTTTAAAGGACTTTGAGGTAATTAAAAAAAATTAGGGTTCTTTAGGGTCGTTTGGTTTATTAGTTTTTTGGGTTTTTTGTGTTTTTTGGGTTTTTGGGGGCTTAAGGGTATCTAGATTTTTTTAATTTTTTTACGGTTTTAATCATTTTTTTGATTTTTTAGTGGTTTTATGGTATTTTTAGGTTTAAATGTATTTTAGGATTTAAGTCAATTTTATAGGTTTTTGGGTTTTGTAGGTTTTTAAGGTTTTCAAGTGTTTATATTTTATCAATATTTTCTTAGGGGTTTTCAGGTTTTTTAGGGTTTTTTAAATTTTCATAGATTTTTATGGTATTTTTTAAATTTTTATTGGTTTTTTGGGTTTTTTGGGATTTTGACGGTTTTTAGTGTTTTCAAGAGTTTTATGAGTTTTATGTTTTGGGGGTATTAATGATTTTTTTTGATTTTTAGGGGTTTTAGGGGTTTTTTGAGTTTTTTAATGATTTTTGGGTTCAAAGAGTTTTTAGATATTTTGGTGGTCTTATAGGGGTTTAATAGGTTTTTTAGGGGGTTTTATGTTTTCAAGTGTTTTAGGAGTTTTATAGTATTGTAGGGTTTTATACTTTCTTTGGGTCTTAATGGTTTTTTTGTTAGGTTTTTAAGGTTTTCTTATGGTTTTCTATTGGTTTTTGTGTATTTTTACATTTTTATGGATTTTTATTGAATTTTATTTATTTTTATAGTCTGTAGGGTTGTTAGATATTTTTAGTGTTTTTTTTATTTTAGGGGTTTTCATGTGTTTTATGTGTGGTATATTATTATGAGTTTTATGTGGATTTAGGTTTTGAATGTTTTATTAGTGTTTTTCATGGATTTAGGTGTACTTTATTGTGATTTTTTAGATATTTTGATGGGTTTTTAGAATTTTTATGGGTTTTAGGATTTTTTATATGTTTTATGGTTTTTATGGTTTTATGTGATTTATGGGTTTTATAGTTTTAAAGGGTTTTTAGGTATTTTCTAGATTTTTTGGGTTTTATGGTTTTTATGTTATTAGTGGTTTTGATAGTTTTTAGAGATTTTAGGGGTTTCAGATTAATTTTGTTTTTAGTTGTTTTAAGTGTTTTTGGGTTTTAAGGTTTTCACGGGGATTTTCAGTAATTTTAGTGATTTATATGTATTTTGGGGTATTGCAGATATTTTGGGTATATTTGGTTTTCATGGGTATCAATGTTTTTTATTTTATGGGGTTTTTTTGTTTTTTAGCCTTTTTTGATTTTGTATAGATTATAATGTTATTCAGATTATAAAGGGTTTTTAGAGATTTGGTGGGTTTTTATGTTTTTAGGGATTTTATGGGTTCTTTAAATTTTTTAGGGGTTTTTTAGGATTTTTGGGTTTTATGGTTTTTAGGGTCTTTAGGGTTTTTAGGCATTTTATGGGTTTAAAGTGTTTTTAGGCTTTTAAGGTTTTCTTATGGTTTTCAAAAAATTTATGGGTTTTTATAATTTTTTGAATTTTTAGGATTCTTATGGTTTTACGTTTTTGTGTGTGGATTTTGTGGGTTTCAAGGTTTTTTGGGTTTCAAGGTTTTTAGGGGTTTTAGCATTTTTAGGTTTTTTAGGGTGTTTATGTGTTTTTTCTTTACAGTTTTGTTTTTTACAGTTTTAATGGTTTTTGCATTTTTAGATATCTTTAAGGATTATTTTGGATTTTTTTATAGTTTTTACATATTTTTTCCTGTTTTATGTTTTTTAGGTTTTTAGTGTTTTTATTGTTTTTTAAATATTAGGGATTTAAATTTTTTGAGAGTTTTATACATTTTTGAGAGGATTAATGGGGTTTTAGAGTTTTTAGTGGGTTTTATAGTTCTTTTAGGGTATTAATGTTTTTTATGGTTTTAGGGATTTTATGGTTTTGAGGTGTTTAGGGTTTTTTAGTTTTTATTAGAATTTTTAGACTTTTTTATATTTTCTCAGGGTTTTAATTGACTTTATGTTTTTAACGCTTTCTTTGGAATTTTAGAGGTTTTACTGTTTATTAGTGATTTTATGATTCTTCTGGGGTTTTTTTTGTATATTTAGGGAGTTTGAGTGGTTTTATGGTTTTTACTCTTTTTTGAGGATTTTTTGTTTTTTCTTTGAGTGTTAAGGGTTTTAAATTTTTAGAGTTATTTTACCACTTTAGGGGTATAATATCTTTATATATTATATAGTGGTCTAATGGTTTTTATGGGTTTTAAGGGTGTTTATGGCTTATAAGGGGTTAATGGTTTTTAAGGGTTTTAGGGTTTTATGGTCTGTTTATGGTTTTTATGGTTTTAGTGTATCAATGTTTTTAAGTGTTTTAGGAATTTAATGTTTTTTTTTGTTTTTAGGGTTTTATGTTTTATTTACATTTTTATAGATTTTTAGAATTTTTATAGTGCTTTTAGGTTTTTCAGGATTTTGTGTGATATCAGTTATTTATTGTTTTTTAGGTTTTTCAGGTTTTTAGCATTTTTTAGGTTTATAGGGGTTTAAAGTGTTTTTAGGTTTTTAATCTTTCTTAGAGTTTTTTATTATTTTTAACGGTTTTTATATTTTTAGGGATTTTTTGGGATTTTATAGGATTATTATTGTTTCTAATGTTTTTAAGGATTTTGAGGGGTTTTTTTGGGGGGTTTTGGGTTTTTATGTAATTTTTGGTTTTTTTGCTCTTTTAACATTTTATGGGTTTTTAAAAATTTTAATGTTTTTAATGGTTCAAAGTGTTTGTTAGTTTTTAGTGGTTATTTTCAGTTTTTATGGGGTCTTACAGTTTATTTAGGGTTTTAAGGGTTTTTTTATTATTTTTAGGGTTTTCATGATTTTTTAGGGTTTTTAGTGTCTGTGTTTTTTAGATTTTTGGGTTTTAAATGTTTTTACATTTTTAATGTTTTCTAAGGTGTATTTAATGTTCTTGGTTTTTTACATTGATAGGAATTTTATATTTTTTTGGACTTTTAGTGTTTTAGGGTTTTTATGGTTTCTAGAGTTTTTAGGGGGTGTAGGGTTTTATAGTTTTTTTGGGGTTTTTTTGGGTTTTTGAGTTTTTCTAGTTTTTATTGTTCTTATATTTTTTTTGTTTTTTAGGGATTTAAATGTATTTTATATTTTAAGTGAGTTTTAGAGTTTTTATGGGTTTAATGGTTTTTTAATATTTTTAGGGATTTCTAAGGTTCAACGAGGTATAGGGGTTTTGGGTATTTTAGTGTTTTTATTAGTTTTAGCACTTTATGTATTTTAGGAGTTTTATGTGTTTTAATATTTTTATGGAGTTTTTATGGTTTTTCTTAGTTTTAGAGTTTTTTACATTTTTATTGATTTTTTGGGTTTTATTCATATTTATATGGGGTTTCAGGGTTTTTAGGTATTTTTAGGGTTTTAGGGGTTTCAAGGGTTTTTAGTGGATTTAGAATATTTAGGTTTTTAGGGGTCTTTATTATTTTTGGGGTTTTAATGCTTACTTATGGTGTATCAGAGTTTTTATAGTTTTTATGTTTTTAGGTATTTTTAGGCATTATCTAGGATTTTTATATTTTTTTAATGGTTTTATGAATTTTTAGGAGTTTAGGGTTTTTTTTGATTTTATGGATTTATGGTTTTAGGGTTTTTTAGTTTTTAGGGTTTTTTCCTGTTTTTTGGGGTTTTATGGGTTTTTATATTTTTCAACATTTATGGGGTTTTAATTAGTTTTTAGAGAACTTAGTGGGTTATAATATTTTTATTGGGATTTATGGGTTTTATAGTTTAAGGGTTTTATTTTTTTAAGGTTTTTTTGGGTTTTAAGGATTTTAGATTTTTTTGTTGTTTTTTTTTATTTTTAAGTGTCATTTTTTAAATTATTTATTATGTATTTTCAGTGTTTTTTAGGTTTTTTACATGTTTAGGGATTTTTTGTGTTTTTTGGAGTTTTATGGGTCTTTTGGGATTTTGATGTTTTTATGGTTTTGGGGATTTTATGTGTTTTTTGAGTTCTTTAGGGGTTTAATGGTGTTTTATATTTTTTTTCATTTTTGTGGTTTTAAAGGATTTTTAGAGTATTTAGTGGGGTTCTATAGTTTTTATGGGGTTTTTTTGGGAATTTTAGAGTTTTTAGTGGTTAAATGGTTTTTAGTGTTTTTAGAGTTTTTAACATTTTAGGTCTTTTGGGGTTTAATTTGTCTTTTGGATTTTATGGTTTTCATACCATTTTATTGTTTTTATGTTTTTTTTACTCTTTTAAGTATTTTTAAAGCCTTTTATGATTTTTATGGTTTTTAGTTATTTTAATGGTTTTTCGTTTTTGTAGTGGTTTATGGGTTTTAAGGGTTTTATTACTTTTTAGGTTCTTAGGGGTTTTATGTTTTATTGAATGCTATCGTTTTATTTTGGGTTTTTATATATTTTATGGTTTGTTACATTTTTAGGTGTTTTTTGGGATTTTTTACATTTGTATCGTTTTTAGGGGTTTTATAGATTTTGTCAGGTTTTGGGATTTGTTATTGTTTTTGTGTTATTTTGGTTTTTTAAGGTTTTTTTGTCATATTTTTGTGTTTTAAGGGTTTTTATATTTTTTTAACCATTTTAGCATTTTAGCACACCTTACACTTAGTTCCTATGCTGGTGTGATGAGGGGCTATATAAAGAGACTGTAACTGCCTTGTGTAATCCTTTTTTTTAAATAAAAATTGGGACTTCTTCTTATGATGAATTTTATGAGTTTTCAAATGACCGGATAAATATAGTATGCATATTTTTGATGAATTTTAGAAAAATGATATTTTAAAATTTTTTATGTAAACCTTATATAATTAAAAATGTGTAATGATTTTCAAAAAATGGTGTTCTACAATTATGTTCAGTACGAAATTTAGAGTTTAATAAGATCAACATAATTTTTGATGAATAGTAAATTATGAATAGTGATTTCATGCTTAGTATTAGTAATGTGACCAAATGGATTAGTAATCTCACTTAAATAAAGCATTAATATTATCTAGGCATCTTGATTAAGTAATGTGATTAAATAAAATAGTTAAATAACGGTTCAATAAATTATCAGTCAAGTATTAGTTTTTTTCATGTGAATAGTGTTTTTAATTAAAAACTTAATTAAAATTATTTAGAAAATGATTTTAATAAAATGTATTTCATTTTTGAACTCAGAGCATCGTTTTTATGTTAAGGTAATTTTTGGGGATTTTTCTGAGAAAATTGAATTTTCGGTGAATAGTGTATTTAATTAAAAATTAAATTAAAAATATTTAGAAAATTATTTTTATAAAATGGAGTTCATTTTTGAAATCAGATCACCTATATTTGGTTAAAGTGAAATTTTGGGATTTTTTTGAGAAAGTTGAATTTTCAATGAATAGTGAAAATACAGTTTTTAAGTTACGGGTGTTTAATGACATCATTAAACGATGTATTAAGTGTGTAATAAATATGGTCGACTTATGAATAGTAATATAAGGTATAAGGTTACTCAAGTGTCCAATAAAATGGGAAAATACCATGGGAAAGCCCATGGTATTGCCAAAACCACCAATGAGGTGTCCCTTGGCCATTAATACCTTGTCCCCTCACTTTCCCTATAAATACCAAGCCATCCTCTCATCTATTCGACTCCCAACTCTCCCCCAACGAAGATCTGGTCTCATTACCTCCCAAGGAGTCCTTCCAAGGTGCCCCCAACCCCTAAAGGTTCCAACCTTTGAGTTTTAAGAGTTACGTTTTAATGTAAGGGATCAAACCTCTCTCTTTCTTTTCATGTAATCTCTTTTATGTCATTTATTTTATGCTCCATGTTCTAATGTTGAAAGATGTTATTTTATGTTCATCTTACATCCCTTTTAATTTTCATATGATGAGAGACCCACTCTTTCTCTCATCACTTCATTTTAAGAATTTTAAAGTAGCGTCGTTAGGCTGCCGAATTTTTAAGGGATTCTTTCACTTTTTTCATTTTTCAAAGTTCTAATTTCATGTCAAGTCTTTCAAGTTCCTTTTTATTATGTTGTTGTATGATCTGTAAATATATCATACTGATCTTTTATGTTCATATGATTAGATACCCTATTTGATCTCGTTAATTCATTTTTGTTGAAGTTTAAGTGGCGCCGTTAGGCTTCAAAAATTTTAAGGGATTCTTTCACCTTTCTCATTTTTCAAAATTCTACTTTAATGTCAAGTATTTCAAGTTACCTTTTATTATGTTGGGGGTATGATATCTAAATAAATCGTACTGATATTTTATGCTCATATGATTATAGACCCTATTTGATCTTGTAAACTAATTTTTTTTGAAGTTTAAGTGGCATCATTAGGCTGCCGAATTTTTAAGGGATTCTTTCTCCTTTCTCATTTTTCAATGTTCTACTTTCATGTCAAGTCTTTCAAGTTCCTTTTTATTATGTTGGTGTATTATATCTATATCCATCATACTGAACTTTTATGTTCATATTATGAGATACCCTATTTGATCTCATTAAATCATTTTTGTTGAAGTTTAAGTGACGCCGTTAGGCTGCCGAATTTTCATAAGAGAAATCTTATTTTTGTCCTCCTTTCATGTTCTTCATTTCATATGGTATGTCTTTCAAATTTCATTACCATGTTCTTAAATCTTTTATATTCTATCCCTCTAATTTTTTATGGATCATTTGTCAGTGGGTGACCCATGTCCCCTCTCTTTTCAATGTTTTCTAAAACCTCGTAACATAGCCGTTATTCTGCAGAATTTTCGTCTCAAAATGTCTCTCTCTTATTCTAAAATTAATTTATTTTATTATGTGAATACTCAAATCTCTCTCTTCTATAGGGGTATTCACATATATACGAATTTTTTCTATTTTAAATTCTGGGATTTACGTACATGATACCCACTCTCCCTTTCCGTATGTTTAATGTGACGTAAAGATCATGTCTTTAAAGCAGTTTTTAAACGTTATGATTATGAAATGAAACCCATTCCTTTTATGATATATGGGTTTTTTTATGAAATTATTGATGATGATATATGTGGCTCACATTATAGTAAAGACATGTCAAGGGTGCACCCTGATAGCGCTCAGATGCATTGGGTAATGACTTAATCTCTAGAGATGGCTATTTTTAACGACGCCCTGGTGAATAAACATGGTAATTTTTAATGACACCTTGGGGATGGACCTTGGTGAAATGAAATGATTATCAATATTAAATGTTGTAGACACATCTTCATGTTATGAAAAATGTTATTTTTATTATGATATGCCTCATGATTTTATTCTCAAGCCTTAATGTTCTTTTAATGACTTTATTGATGTATATCAAGTTCACATGTTAAATGTTTCCCTTGTTTCCCTTAATGGGCCTTCTTCTCACCCTTTCTTTTGATGTATGTCCCCAGGTTATGAGATGAGGTAATGAACCTATGATGAACATGAGGAGAAGCCTTTCAAGTGCTTAAGACGAATGTTTTATGTTTTCATGTTTTATGTTCCTGGTTTCCAGGACACTAAACCTTAAAGATCCTTGGTTTTGTAAAATGTAACTAAATTTATGTGATAAATAGGTGGGATGCTATACAGAATAACTATCCATGAAGGATAGATCCTCATACCCGGCCGTTTCTTCGATTAACAACTCTGTGACCAGGACAGTGATGTCATATTTCGAGCAATGCCGATTCAGATCCATGAAATCGATGCAGACGTAGATTTGCCAATTATTTTTCGTGACGGGGAAGACGTTGGCCAACTAGAAGGGATACTAGACCTCCCGAATGAAGCCTTCTTTAATGATCATATCGACTTCGGCCTCTATTTTTGCAGCATGTGAGGGATGTGTACTTCTAGCGGCCTGTTTATAGCACTGGTGGTCTTCTGGGAGACCCAGGTGATGTGTCGCCACTTCGGGATTGAGTCCTAACATTTCTATATAATTCCAGAAAAAAAACATCCTGATGCTGCTTCAGGAAGGAGGTATATATCTCGTGCTCCTCTGGGAACATGGATTCACTAATTAGAGTAGGCCTTAGATCTTCCTTGGTACCCAGGTTTATTTCCCTGAGCTCATCCACCATGGTGGGGATACCTTCCTCAAATGCAAGAGGTGCGTCCCTGAAATCTTCTTCCTATTCTTCTCCCAAATCCTCATATTCTGGATCTGATGGGGGGTGAGATCTTGACTCGATCTCCTGGGAGTCCAGAGGCGAGGCATTGTGAGTGTCCTCTCTCAAGTACTCACCCCCAAATTGAGGGTTGGCGGATGTTCCCACATTTTCGTGCTCGGCTGTCGTGGCTGAAGTCATGAAGATAGCTGAGTGTGTGTCCAGACTTGAACCCCTGCTCTCAATATGGTCGATGGGAAGTATGTAGTCTCTACTAAACTTCTGGAGGGGGTCGTCAAGAACCACTTCCAGACCATTTGGAGTGGGGATCCAGTCAACACCATCGAACAAAGACTTCTTCCTCTTTTGCTCATAAAATCCAACGTCAATGTAGTGTGACCTAGAGATCTCGAAAGGGACCTTGCCAGAGTAAAATGTCCCACTTTTCCCATTAAAGCAGTACTTAATAAACTGGTAGTAATATGAAGTAACAACCATGAGCTTATGGAGCCACGACCTTCCCATTAGGGCATTGAATACTGTGCTCTGCTGAACCACCAGGAATTCCGAGTAGGCCACAAGGTCGCCAAAATGGGTCTTTAGCTTGATTTGTCACATCATCTTCTGCTCTCTCTTGTCGTAAATTAGCAGAGTGGTGGACGAGGGTATTAAATCACCCTCTCTATAGCCCATATTACAGAGTGTCCGTACGGGAAGGAGGTTAACATCAGATTCATTGTCAATGAAGAATTTACGGATCTCAACATCATTCAATGTGCCGGACACATAAAGTGGTTTGATGTGTCCTTGAATGATGGAATATTCATCCTGATCGGTGAAGTAAATCACCAAATTGCATTTAGCTGGGCCAGTCTCCATTCGGTAATCCTTGACGGTAGCTAACTCAGCTTCAAACTCCTAGGGTCCGAGTAAGGATTCAATAAGCACCTCCTTTAGGTCGGCTAACAAGTTAAGGGCATCTTGGATTGATAGCTTGGATGGTACTGACACTATCTATTTAAGGATGTCATATTTTTCATCCAACGGCCGACACTTCTCCACTGGAGGGAGGGTTCTAGCAGGTGGCTTAGGAGCTGGAGTATGTGACGAGGAGGGACCCACCATGGGGTTAGATGATGACGATGTTCCCACGATCTGGGGACTCGGCCCGGCTGGTATGTTTGTGTGCACTAGGCGGTTAAGCGCTTGTTCTTCCTATGATAGGTATCTCTGAATAAAGGGGTGAGGGTGGCTGCTTGTGGATGTGGAGGGATGTTCTTTCTCCAGCTGAGTCTGTTTAAGGGATCTCCCATGGGTTTCCGTGATATTAATGGTTCGGACCGGGTTCCAACCGTAGGGTTGGTTTTGGCCGCGACTGCGTCTCCCCTGGTATCCCCTACCTCTGTGATTCCTCCTCCTGGACCCTTGTGTCTGGAACTCGGGTTCATAACTATACCCTTCGTCAGGGGAGGATTTTATGAGATGGATGACAATGATGGAACCAAATATTGTCTCTGCATCCTCTGATAGGTCAACCTGGTTGGTTGTCCCTGATTGTGTTGTTTGGTGGGTCAGTGCCCGTGGCGCCAAATTCGGAAGCATATAATCTTCCAGGGTTGAGATTAACTTTGGTCCCATTGCGGACTTCTCCTCTTGAGATTTTTTCTTCCTTCTTGGATTACACCCAGATGACCGGCTCGTGGAGGGTAGTGAGGCCAATACTGTCAGATCTGCGGCTTCAGGCCTGTTGGCGGCAACACCAGCTAATGTATTTGAGCTCAGAGTATGCCCTGGGCTCGAATGATAGTCTTCTGAGTCATCCAGTTATCAAACTTCTTCCCCTTCTTTCTGGTGACTTCCTACCACCCATCCCCTTTGTCGGAGTCGGTGGTAGAAATATATTTCACATGCACTGGGGGTGGTCCTAGCTCGACCTACCCAGAGTCTACCATCTTGTAGGAGGTCTTTGAAGACGATGCATTCTCAAATATTGTTCCCCATCATCCGATGGTTGGGATAGTAATCTGGCCTGTCATCACGGCCGAATTCATTGGGTTTCCTCAGCTCTGGGAGGCAGAGAAAGTTGCAGTTCATGGTGTCGATGAAGTAGTCATAGACTTGGTCCTCTTGGAATGAGTATACTTTGTTAATTCCTTATTCAAAATGGTTCCGCTTCAATCCTCTCTAATCGTCCCGCCTGGGCGGAGGCGGCCACTGATTCACAAGATTCCCTTGATGATTTGGTGGAGGCCTGAGTGGTGGAGCTGGTATAGGGGCTGGCTTGAGCGTGACAGAGGATGCTTCAGCTCTAGCTGCTCTCTTCGCAGGAGCCTGTGAGGCTATTCTGGACTTCAAATTGGTCCGCTACAGGGAGTCCTTGATTCTCTGGGCAATGGCTGAAAGATAGCGAATGCTAGTGGTGCACTCCACTGGTATGAGTGGTTTTCGCAGCTCATCTCGAAGATTGTCGATGCATATGGCAAGCAACTCAACTTGAGGCATTGTCCAATTCAGAGAATAGGTCAAACCTTTCAATCTGGTGATGAAATATGAGACCCTCTAGTTCTCCTTCTGCTTGCAGTTCACGAGGTCACTGACCGTTCTCTTAGGCAATGTTGAGATGAAGTGGAACAAGAACTTCTTTCGAAGGTCTTCCAAGCTTTTTATGGAATAGGTTGGTAGACTTGTATACAAAACAAAGGTGAATCTTTGCAAGTTATACACGAAGCATCTGAGTTTCACTGCTTTTTGTTGTTTCGGAGTTCCCATCATAGCGTTGCAATAAGATGAATAGTGCATCAAATGTTGTTCTAGATTGTATTATGCATTGAAGATAGGGAATACAGTGCTCCCAAAATTGGGTGGAGGTGGTGTGTTGCTCACCCAATCCTGGTAGGGTTTCCACCTTGGCTGTATCAGAGCACGTCGACCTTCCATCACTTCCAATCGAGTCGTTAGTGCCTCGATGGTGTTGGTGAGACCCTGGTTTACATCCTGTTAGGCCCGGTCTTGGGCAGGTGCAACATGAGGTATTGCTCGGGGATCCGGCTCAGCCGGTACAAAGGGTACATATTCTGTTTTGGGAACCCTCGGAGGGTTTGGGTGTACTCGCTACGGTTTCTTCCTGAGTGGAGGGAAGTCTTGGTATTCACTTGAATCTACGTTTAGGTAGTTGGACGGGTCGGGCGCCTCATTGGATGGGAGCCCTGAACGTGCTTCGTTTTCTGGGGAAAACCATAGTCTTTGAGGTGCACTTTCTGGGAGTTAATGATGTGGCTCCTACTAGGATGTACTTTCAATAAGGTGGTTCCTCTGGAGTAGCTCGGCATTAAGCAGCCTCAATTATTTAACTTCCTCTTTCTGTCGAGCGAACCTCTCTTCGAGCGTGAGTGGCTCATTTTTGTCGAGAGAAGGGGACATATTAAGGGTAACCAGTCCTTTTTTTCTTATCCTTGTTGGAAGCTCACAGGGTAAGCGGAGGCGGTTTAGCTGAAGGGGCGTCCATATTTAGGGTGGCCCTCTGGTTCCGGGTGTGCACACCTGGTGATTCATCGTGAGTCACGGCTTGACCAGACCTATTGTCTCCCGATCCATCCTGATTTACTGAATCTCTGGTGTCACTCGTGGGGTTAACCTTTAGGACGTTGATAGATTCAAATCATGGGCTGTAGAAGATGTCATATTCCAATTAGGAATAGGATCTCCCGCTTCTTCTGTTGGCCTTCCCTTTTAGGACCTGGGATTGCCTTCAGACTTCTTGGTGAAGGGTCACACGAAGAGTTCTTTGAAGTGACCTTACAGTGCACCTTTATCTCATAGGGGATGATTATTCAAATGATGGGATGGGAAGGGAACCTCCTCTTCTTGCTGTCCTCCCTAGACGAGAGAATTTTGACTCTCGTGGGGGGTGGGTGTTGTTGTTGAGGGGGTAATAGTTCCCCCATCCCTGAGGGATGGGGTTGGCTCTGTTCTAAGAACATCGAGTCTCTTCCAATTTTTATTGGTCTTATGGGGGAATTTGTTGTTGAAAATGCCCCCAGCCCTGTAGGCTAGGGTTGACCCTGGATTACGGCAGTGGCTGTTGCTATTGCTACCAGCCTGATCTTGCGTACCCCCATTCAGGGGTGAACTGGGTTTGGTGCCGAGTTCTTCTGTGAATCAATCCCTTCAGAGGAGGCTGTAAAAGATTGTTGATTTTCCTATCTTTGGAGAGGGGCCTATTGTATGATCTCAGTGGCCTGATTCAGGAGTTCTTGAATAGCTTGTTCCCGTCGGGCCTGACGTTTCTGGGACTTACTCAAGGCCCAGCTCTGTTGGGTGTGTTGCCTTTCCTGAACAGAGAGACAACTCGATTTCCATCTTGACAAGATTACGTTGCAAGAAACCACACCGAATGGGTTGTTCTGGGCGGGGAGTAGAATGAAATGCAGAGCTCCTTGTTCTCCCCATCCCCTGATATGGACTCATGTCGAGGCGTCACCGATGAGGAAATGTAACTAGTGCAGCGCATGGAGGAAAGCCATCTCCATGGTTCCTTTAAGCTTCTCAGGCCGTCATTGCCGTGCCGAAGGATGAGCTTCCAATTCGATGTGACATAGGAGGTCTTTTATTGTCTTGACATGGTCTACATACCCGTCATAGGGCAGAAAGTGTGATTTCAGCCGGAGGAGGGTTGTACATATATTATGGCGGATGCTGTGCATGCATTATTTTGACAACTCTATGGGTATGTCGAACTGAAATGTGGTCGTAGGCCAAAACATAACTGGTATATCATCCCTAGCCAGTCATTTCCTCATGTGCAACATGCCGACGTACTCCTATGCCAGTGATTCCTCTACCTGGTCGGCCCAACTAAGATGCTTGATGTCAGTGTGGTTGGAGGCAGTGGGACCGGTAGGTATTGAATCATCATGTGGCAAATTATGAGGAGGTTCAGAAGATGAACGTGGCACCGGGACGTCTCCAGATTGATGAAGGATGTCGTTGGTGACTACCAGGGAATCTGACATGATTGATCCCGTCCTTCTGAGTGCCTCGACATATGAGGGCTTTTCTATGCTTGATTCGGCAGGGGGAGGGCCTTCCTGTCAATATGATATGTCATTGTAGGGAGGACCTTTGTAATGGCGGCGGCAATGGTGAGGACTACCATCACAGATTGATGCCTCACTGCAAGGAGGACTTTTGCATTGCATACCCTGGGGAGGACCTCGAAGGCGTGTCGCAGCAAGTGGAGGACCTTCTGGCTGCGTAGCATTATTACAGGGAGGGCCTTCGCAACAACTTCCATCATGGTGAGGATGACCATCATGGTTTGATGTTCGATGTGCATAATGTGGAGGAACATCAAGACACTTTGATACGAGGGGAGGACCTTCTTGTTTCTTGGGGCCACTATGGGGAGGACCTTCGCAATGGTGGTTGTGGTGGCGAGGAATACCATTAAAGCTACCACAAGGAGAATATATGTTGGGCACACCCTTGGGAGGGCCTTCTCATTGCTTGACGTCTCTACGGGGAGGACCTCCATTTTCCAGGCGGTGAGGACTACCACCGTGATCTGATGCCTGGTTGTGCGGAGTTTCGTTTCAACATAACCCCTGGGGAGGACCTTCATGGTAGGCAACGACAAGGGGAGGACCTTCTTGTCGTGATGAGACGTCACTGCGGGGAGGGCCTCTGTAGTTGCGACTATGACATCGAGGACTACTATCATAATCTATGGTCCCACTGCATGGATAGTGTTTGCAGCGTATACACCGGGGAGGACCTTTAGGGTGGACCACAACAAGTGGAGTTCCTTCATACTGTTCGATCTTCTGGTCCCATGGAGGGTTTCTGTGACTCGCATCAAAAGAGAAGCTCTCTTGATCGATCGTTATATGCCTATGAGGAAGTCCCCCACGGGTGCTCTGGGGAGGACCTTCAGAGCTGCACATTGTGGGGAAGACCTTCGAAACTGCTACTACCGCTCTAATAATATTGTAATGGGTGGGAAGGGTTCTGAGCCTACGATGTGTTCTTAGAGGCCTTGGGAACACCAGATTTCAGTAGAGTGGAGTCATGAACCCGCTATTTATTTTCTAGCTACCTTCGGTGTGTTTAGGGAACTTTCTTGCAGGCAGCGGGGACCGTTAGCTGTTTACAACGTCCTTTACCTTTGGTTCCCTATTTAATTGGGTCCAATGATGCTGCCAGGATATGCTGACGAACATCTTGACTTTTATCAGGGATATATGTCTGCTCTAGAGAATCCACCATGATGGATGGGTGTCCCCCAGTTGGAACGAGTGAAGCTGCTCGACCCGGATGCCCTTTCATCACAGAATATAGTCGGTGACCCTCCTGGGTGGGAGCAGGGATGAAGATCTGCTCTGAGGAGGCTATCTCGTCTATTAGATGAGTCACCTCAATTGGGGAAGATGGGCTCACGGGCTCGAATCCATGTTATTTCCAATAATGCAATTACATTCTGGAAACAATGTAAGATATGATCTGGGATCAATACCTGCTTCTCCATCATTGTCAGGATATATAGAGAGACATCTTTGGTTGGAATGGGTAAGAAGGACCATTTCAGCATCGGAGTAGGAATATCTTGCTCTGGTCCTCTGGTGGTCAGTGGGTACTGACAATTCTTCTATGTCGGGGCAGGTGAATGAATTTTCCCTTGTACTAGGATATGCCGGTCTATCTCTTTGTTTGCAGCCACATCGGGGTGGCGGACTTTACTTTCATCCACAGCGAGCTAGCCCTACATATATTGGTTTCCCACCGTATCGAGTCGGTGGCCTTTTTTTGGCGGGGAGAGGTGCCAACCTATGATTTGCTGCCACATCTGGGTGGCAGGCTTTGTTGATCACCACCATATTGAGATGGTAGGCATCAGGAGAATCATCTAGGAGGTGGTCATGCAGGCGCTGGGTTTCCACCACGTCTAGTCGGTGGGCTTCACGACCCTGGGCAGGGAGCTATGCCTGCCGGGTATGTGTCGTCCTGTGTGAGCGACGAGGATGACGGAGCTCGGCGGGGATGTGTGTCGGCTCGTATGATTCCTACATGTCTGGATAGAGGGTCTTGGAGGAATGAACAGGTGTATGTGCCTGTTCGTAATGTGTCTTCGTGACTAGGAAGTGGAGCTCCTCCTCAGGGACAAGGGTGGTGACCGGTCCCCGGTTGTATGTATTCCACCCTCGTCGGGTGGTCTGAGGGGCCGGAGCTCAGGGAGCGTGGGCCTGAATCCTCGAGGATACATCCTCCTGAGCGTGAGGATGTTTAGTCACGACGTGACTATGACAACGTCTGCCGGTGGGGGACTTGAAGCAGAACCCCCGTTTGGTGGGGATGAAGTCCTCAATGTCGACCTCATCCGCCTCCCTATGATAAGGGAGATATGCATTGTCCTGTTCTGGGGATAGACTCCCGAAATGGTTGGAGACAGCAACAGGGGCTGTCTGGATCTGCCTTTGCGGCCGCTACCGGGCAGGTTACCGGTGAATCTTGATGGATTAGAGGGTGTGCATGGCCGCCTCCACCGTTTAGAGAGTACCTTTTATGTGGTACTCTCAGATCAGCGCGTCTGAGACCCAGTGTTGAAGTTGCTGGGTGGGTGATGGGGTCCTCCATTGGTGAGGATGCCCGGTCGTCGCGTAGCCTGAAGTGCGCAATTGTGAGTTCCTTTGTGACGCCATTGGATCTAAGGGAGTTTTGTGTAGTACCTGTAAAATTTTTTTAAGAAATAACAATAGGAAACCCATTGATGCAGCATCTCAAGACTCCATGCATTGTTAATGACCTTGCTTGGCCCTCCTTGTGAGTAAAAGGGGGCACATAGTGGAATTAGGATAAATCCGTCATACATGGTTAAAGATTCACATCAGGTTCACCATTTTTTTCTCGGAGGCACACGATGGGGTCATGGGGAAGAAACATTTTCTACACGACAGTTGATTAGGGAATTTTGGGTTCTACTTCATCACTCATATCGGGTGCACTGTTTTCCACCTCGAAATGCACAACGGTTCTATATACTGTAATACAAGGACCTTCTTTCCAAAGGCATGCATTGGTAGGTGGTTTGACCAGCAATTCTTAAGCACTCACATTGGTTGAGAGGATGGGAAGTTGGGATCATCGCACCCTTTTGTGGGGAATCATTGCCTGTTCCGGGACTCTCTTATAGATTTAAGACATATTCATATGTTTTCGAATATTTGGTTTATAACCAAGCATAGTATACACAGATTTCTTCTGGTTTTCAATGGTCAGCTGGACGGAGGTATTTGGAATCACTTATGCCTGAGGATTACCATCCCTCGTTGGATTAATGACCACGAGGAGTCTGGACTCATTAAAGCAGCACCAGGGTTGGGGTAGTGAACCGACATGAAGATATTAGGATCAGCCGGTTATTGGGCTTGAACCTCAGGGATGCTTCCTACGTACCCTGCCTAGGAGACAGGGATCAAAGTCCACGTAGTTCGGATTGGGGTGTCGGAGAACCGACATGAAGGTGGACCCGGGGGATGGTAAACCATGAGGGTCCGATGGTGATTGGGGTTAAACCTCCTAGGAGGCTTCCTACGTACCCTGCCTAGGAGATAGGGATCAAAGTCAATGTAGTTCAGATGAGTGGGTCTTACGCTCTGAGACATCCCATGAGAGGATTTCATGGTCGATGCTTACTCTAAGCCCACGTGACTCATGCTCGGTGTGAGAAACCAGAGGCGGTAGGGACCAGACGATCACGTCGCAAAAGGTGCGTCCGTGGGATGTGGAGTGAGGCTTATGCATGGAGCGGCCCATAAGGTTGGGGCTTAATCCGAGATGGACGCCCATGGTGAAAAAGCATAGTGGGAGAGGGAAAGAGGTGCTCATATGCCCGTCACCTCTCTTGTTCACAAGGGATGTACCGAAGTGCATGGGGACTTCCTTCTGATGGGTATATTACTACCCTCCAAATAAGGGAGAAGTACCCTAGCCCCAACAAGTGGAGGGTCAGAAAGGGGACTCCCTATCTCAGACTTCACATTACCGTGGGAATGTGAACCTAGGAATGATTTGGGAATCTACTCAAGGGTCGTGGTAACCCTTTCACCCCTACTTACCATGGGTATGTGAACTCAAAATGGTGTGCTGATGAACCTGAGGGCTACACCACACTGATCTAGTGGCTCTAGTGGAGGCCTTGGCTCGGGGCTGATGAGCAGGCCGATGAGGGAGTCATGGAGGATCAGGTCGGATCGGAAGGATTTTATTTGGCTCGGGAAATGGGAACTCCGAAGAATTTGGCAGGCCACATAGGGGTATGGGTGGTGGCGCCCTTCGCATAGGGAAGTGCTACGCGGTTGGAGAAGCCGTCCGTGAACCAGGGTGGTCCACGGAGGGTTCCATGTGGGTAGTTCCGGCCAACAGCGGTGCTGGCCGGAGGCTCGTTGGTCTGGGATTCGACCGTGTAGGAGGGTGTTACACAGTGCGGCGGATCGTCAAAGAGGCATAAACTCCCTGGTCCACGGAGAGTGCATCCGCGGAAGGACCATGGTTCGCGGTTTCCTCGTGTTTGTTATTTTAGGTTCACAGTTCACCAAGTTATTATATGTTTTTGGTTCCTTATTAGTTCATTTCCATGTTCATAACAGCTTTGGTTCGTGAACTGGAACTTTCAAAATCCTAATCCTTCATTCAAAATCCTTCCACCCGAATCTGATTGATCTTCTCTGAGTCCTCCTCCCTTTTCTTCCCGTCAATATCCTTTTATAGATCGGGGAAAAGGATGTATCTATGGTCATGTAGCACCTTTTGCGGAGGCCCATGACCAAAAAACTGATTCACAGATGACTCGATCAATTCGCAACTCACGGGGGGGGGGGGCATTGAGCTCATCTCCCCCCTTCAACTAAATGATCTCCCTCGCGAACCAAACGAGCTCGGAGAGTGCATCGTGGCTGCAGAAAGTTCCACATCCATTCTGCGAATGACAAGGGATGTGGCTTGGTCAGGTTGATGTTTTCTACGGCTGGGGATGTTCGTGATGGTGGATCGGCTCAATGCCTGTTTTGCTTCGCGCCCACAGAGGATCTCCACCTCCATCTCACGAATGAGGTTGGTCCGTGGAGGGGAGCAGTTCGTTGAACCGGCCGTGTAACACTCGGGCCGGTTCACAGACCGGCTGGTCCTTTTCCAATTTTGAGTATTGGCCTCCTTCCTTTTCCCAATTCGTTGAAGGGAATTGGGTAAAAAATCCTCTCTCAAATGAAGGGGATTATTATCTTCATTTGCAGATTTTTTAGGACCCTACAAGGGTTTTATGTGTATTTAGGTTTTTAGTAGAATTAAGTGTTTTGGGGTTTCTTAAAGGGATTCCATTATTTTAAGGGGTTTTTAAGTATTTTTATGGATTTTTATTAATTTTTGTGAATTTATGGATTTATAGGGTGTTTTAGGGTTTTGGGGTTTTTTTGGGGTTTTGTTGTTTGTTTAGGTTTTGTATATTTTCTTAAAATTCTTAGGGTTTTACACAGTTTTTAGTGTTTTTTGAATAATTTTAAACTTTTTAATGATTTAATGGATTTTACTGTTTTTTGGGGTTTTAGAGTTTTTATCGTTTTGGGGTTTTTTAATGCATTTAGTTTTTTGGCTACTTAATGGGTTTAAGTGTTTTTATGTTTTTAAGGTTTTCTTGTGGGTTTTCAAGGATTTTATGATTTATTATGTTTTTAGGGATTCTTATGGAATTTTTAGGATTTTTATGGGTTTTTAGGGTTTTTAGTTATTTTGAGGGTTTTTAGAGTATTCTTGGTCATTAGGGTTTTGGGGGGCTTAGGGTTTTATTTATATTTTTGTTGTGTATTTTTGGTTTTTTATATTTTTTTTACATTTTTATGGTTTTGAAGATTTTTTATATTTTATGTTATTTTTTGAGTTTTTATGGATTTAAGTGTATTTTTATGGTTTTTAGGGGTTATTATGGTTTTTGGGGGTTTTTGGGTTGGTTGGGTCATTTTAGGGCCTTTTAGGGTTTTTAGAATTTTTTAATTTTTAGAGGTTCTAAGTGTTTTTATGATATTATAGGTTTCTTAAGGGTTTTCATGGTTTTCATGGTATTTTATATTTTTAGTGATTTTAAAGGTTTTTTTGGATTTATATGGGTTTTTTGGGTTTTTAGGGATATTAAGGGTTTTTATGTGCTTTTTAGGGATTTTGGGGATTTTTAGGGTTTTTAGTGTTTTTTAGTTTTTTAGAGGTATAGGTGTTTCTATGGTTTTTGAGGTTTTCTTTGGGTATTTAGGGTTTTAGTGTATTTATGTTTTTAGGGATTTTAGGGATGTTTTATGTTTTTTATAATTTTTAGGGATTTTTAGGTTTTTAGGGTTTTTATGGGTTTTTACGGTAATATTTTGGGGTTTTACTTTTATTTATTTTTGGTATTTTTATGGTATTTTTGAGATTTTAACATTTTAGGGGTTTAATGGGTCTTTATAGTTTTTACTGCGGTTTTAGGGTTATTAAGGATTTTTAGGATTTTTTACGGTTTTTAGGGGTTTTATGGTTTATAGTATTTTATGGGTTTTTATCATTTTTAGGGTTTCATGGGTTTTATGTGTTTTTACATTTCATAGGTTTTCTTAGGGATTTTCATGGATTTTTCCATTTTTCAATATTTTTAGAGAAATTTTGGATTTTTATTGTTTTTTGGTAATTGGGGGGTTTTAGGATATTTTACAGTTTTTTGGGTTTTTAATGTTGTTAATGTTTTTTTTTGTGTTTCAAATGTTTCTTTTGGTTTTTATGGATTACTTAGGTTTTTGGGGTTCTTATTTTTCTCAGGGTTTTTTGGATTTTTTGTTTATTTTTTTGTGTTTTTTATGTATTTAGGGTTTTTAATCTTTTTAAGAGTATTTTAACATTTTTGGGGTTTAAAGTGTTTTTAGATTTTTTAGAGGTTATTATGATTTTATGGATTTTATGGATTTTATGGATTTTTACTGTTTTTTTTTGTTTTAGTTGTTTTTATTATTTTTAGGGGATTTTAGGTTTTTTTTGGGTTTTTATGGGTATTAAGTGTTTTTTGGATTTCACGTTTTCCTTATAAAATTTATGGGTTTTTATGGGTTTTTATGTTTTTTCTATTTTTAAGGATTTTTGGGGTTTATATTTGTTTTTAGTGTATTTATATTTTTTAGGTATTTTATGGGAATTAATTGTTTTTAATTTTTTATGGTTTTATTATGTTTTTTTTTGAGGTTTTTAGCATTTTTTATGTTTTTAATATTTTAGGGATATTTAATGAATCTTATGGTTTTTAGGGTATTTAGTGATTTTAAGGGGTTTTTAGAGTTTTAGGGTTTTATGGTTTTTATGGTTTGTTGGGTTTTTTGGATTTTTGGGTTTTTAGGGTTTTTTTGAAATTTTTAAGGGTTTTATGTTTTTTAGAGTTTTTAATTTTTTATGGGTTTTAACGTTTTTTAGAGTAGTTAATGGGTTTCTAGGAATATTTATGTTTTATGGGTTTTTGTGGGTTTTAGGGATTCTTAGGGGTTTTTGTGTCCTTTACCTTTATTAAGGTTTTTAGCATTTTTTGGGATTTTAGGCATTTTATGTGGTTAAATGTTTTTAAGCATTTATAAGGTGTTTGATTGTTTTTATAGTTTCTAATCTTTCATGGATTTTTTGTCTTTTTTGGGATTTTAATACTTTTTTTGGATTTTTAGTGATTATGAGGGTTTTTTTTGGTTTTTAGCATTTTTAGTTATTTTATGTGTTTGAAGTATTTTTTTGGTTTTTTTGGTCTACTTAGGGGTTTCCTTGGTTTTTAGGATTATTTAGATTTTTAAGGATTTTTAGTGTTTCTTTTGATTTTTATTGTTTTGAAGGTTTTTTCAATTTTCATAGTTTGTTTTTTTGGGATTTTGTTTTTTTCAAGGGTTTTAACGTTTTGAAGGTTTTAGGGGTTTAAGTGTTCTATGTTTTTTAGGGTTTTTAGGGTTTTTCAATCATTTTAGGGGGTTTTGGGGTTTTATGGTATTTTTATCGCTTGTTTATGATTTTTTGGGTTTTATGGTTATTACGGATTTTGAGTTTTTTGACTTTTTGGTGTTTTAGAACTTTTTTTTTTGAGTTTTTATGATTTTTAAGGGTTTATATATATTTTAACAATTTTTGGGTTTAAATGGTTTTGATGGTCTTTAGTGGATTTTCAGGTTTTTATGGCCTTTTAGGGGTTTTTAGGTTTTTAGTGGTTTTCTGGGTTTTAAGGTTTTTTGGGGGTTTTTTTTCATTTTTATGGGTTTTCAGTGTTTTTAGGTTTTTAGAGGTTTTATGTGTTTTTTGGTTTTTATGGGTTTCTTTGGGTTTTTAGATTTTTTTTGTTTTTAGGGT
The DNA here is from genome assembly GCA_963277665.1 of Viscum album. Lineage (NCBI taxonomy): Eukaryota > Viridiplantae > Streptophyta > Magnoliopsida > Santalales > Viscaceae > Viscum > Viscum album. The sequence goes on from OY728157.1 coordinate 1,304,783,682, forward strand.
TTTTTTTTATTTTTATGGTTTATTAGGGTTTTAGGGATTGGGGGGGGGGGTTGGTTTTTTTGGGTTGTTATTGTTTTTTGGGTTTTTAGGGAGTTTTTTTTAGAATTTTATGGTTTTTAAATTTTTTATTTTTTTACTGTTTTTTTGGGGTTTAAATGGTTGTTATAGTTATTATTCATTTTTAGGGTTTTAATTTTTGGAGGGTTTTATTATTTTTATTTGTTTTTAGGTTCTTTATGTCTTTTAGGGGTTTATCTTTTTGATGTTTTCATAGGTTTAATGTTTTTTTGGTTTTAAGATTTTTTTCGTTTTCTGGATTTTTATGGAATTTTTTATTTTTCGGTATTCTTGAGGATTTTTAGGATATTTATGTATTTTATTTTTTTATGGATTTTGATTGGTTTAATAGGTTTTTAGGAGTTTTATGGTTTTAAGGGTTTTAGGGTTTTTATTTTTTAAGGTTTTTAAGGTTATATAGAGTTTTTTATCATTTTAATGGGTTTAAATGATTTTTAGAGTTTTTAGTGTTTTACATGGTTTTTAGGTTTTTTGAGGGTTTTATGAGTTTTTAGGTATTTTAGGATTTTTAGGTTTTTTTGGGGATTATATTTCTTTTGTATTTTTATGTTTTTATGGTTTTTTAGAGTTTGTAAACATTATTAAGGGTTTAAAGGTTTTTTAGAGTATTTAGTGGTTTTAGGGGTTATTATGGGTTTTTAGGATTTTTTTTATGTTTTTATGGATTTTAGGTATATTATGTATTTTAGAGGTTTTAATGACATTTAGGGTTTTATGGATTTTGATGGTTTCTAGTGTTTTATGGTTTTTTTAGTTTTAGTGTTTTTAGTGATTTTTAGGTTTTTATGGTTTTTTATTTTTTGGGTTTTATGGTTTTCTTAGGGTTTATTTGGATAATTTTGTTTTTCTATGTTTTTAGTTATTTTTATGAATTTTTACGTTTTTTATGCATTTTAGGGTTTTTAGGGAATTTTATGGTTTTAGGATTTTTAGGGTTTTGAGGTGTTTATCGAGGTTTGGGGGTTTTAGGGTTTTTTTTAGTTTTTTAGGGTTATTGGGGTTTTTATATTTTTTAACATTTTTAGGGGTTTAAAGTGTTTTCAAAGTATTACATGGTTTTCTAGGTTTTCTATGTGTTAAAGGGTTTTTATGGTTTTTTGGGGTTATCTGGGATTCATGGTTTTACGATTTTTATGTTTTTTGAGGATTTTCATCATTTTTAGAATTTTAGAGGTTTTAAATTATTTTAGGGTTAAATGGATTTATTATGGGTTTTTTGGTTTTTTGTGGTTTTTTACATTTTAGGGTTTTTACTTTTTCCTGATTTTTGGATCTTTTTTAAATTTTTATTGTTTTTCAAGATTTTTGGTGATTTTGAGGCAATTTATGGTTTTGGCGGTATTTTAAGTTTCATAACGTTTTTATGGTTCTTAGGGGTTTTAATCATTTTTAGGGTTTTTAGGGGTTTTACGAGGTTTTTTTTTGGTTTTTGGTTTTTTTGGTTTTTGGTTGTTTTGGTTTTTTAAGGATTATTGGGTTTTATGGGTTTTTAGATTTTCTTATATTTTTTAGGCGTCAAAAGGTTGTTTATGTTTTTTTCTTTTTAGGGATTTTAGGGGTCTCTAGATTTATTGTTGTTTTGGGACGTTTTATTGTTTTTAGTGATTTCTTATGTTTTTAGGGATTTTTAAGGATTTTTAAATTTCTTTATCTTATAGGTTTTTATAGATTTTGTGGGTTTTTTTGGATTTTTATGGTTTTTTTGTTTTCAATGATTATAGAATTTTTATCATTTTTTAGGATTTTTAGGGGTATAAGTGTATTTAGGTTTTTAATGTCTTCTTTGGGGGTTTCAAGGTAAATAATATTTTTTAATTTTTAGGGATTTTTTTGGATTTTTTATGATTTTATTGGTTTTTAGGTTTTGTAAAGGATTTTGTGGGTTTTGAGGGTATTTATAGTTTTTTTAGAATTTTGGGATTTAGGGTTTTTTGTGTTTTTTTATTAATTTTATGTGTTTAAATTGTATTTATAGTTTTTCAGTGGTTTGTAGGGTTTTATGGGATTTTAGGATTTTAAAGGTTTTTAGCAGTTTTGATGGGTTTTAGAGTTTTTAGTGGTTTTATAATTTTTTATGTATTTAGTGGTTTTAAGTGTTTTGTTAGTTTAAGGTTTTCTTGAAATTTTTTATGTAATTCTATCCTTTTGAATTTTAAGGTATATTTTTTTTATTTTTAGGGTTTCTAGGGGGTTTAGTGGGTTATTTGTGTTTTATGGGTTTTAATATTTTTAGAGTTTTTAGAGTTTTTATTTTTTTGATGGGTTTTTAGAATTTTTAGTGGATTTTTTTGGGTTTTAGGTATTTATAGGGTCTTTGAAATTTTTGGAATTTTTATGGTTATTAGTGGTTTTTCGTTATTTTACGATTTTAGGGGTTCTACAGTTTTTTTTTTGTTTTTAGGGATTTCAAGTTTTTTTGGATTCTATTGTTTTCTTAGGCCTTTTATGTTTTTGGGGGTTTTTATGTTTTTTTGCGATTTTAAGGATTTTTTTTGTTTTTATGGTATTTAGTGATTTTGAGGGTTTCTACGGTTTATATGGGTTCAATGTTTTTAAGGGGACTTAGAATTTTTTGTGTTTTTAAGGGTGTTTAATTGTTTTTAGGTTTGTAGGGATTTCTTAGGGTTTTCAAGGGTTTTGGGGGTTTCATGTTTTTTGATATATTTAAGGAATATTTTTTATTTTTTTGGATTTTTAGGGTTTTTTAGAGTTTTGGGGGCTTTTTAGCCTTTTCGGGTTTTGAGGGGTTCTATGGCTTTTATGTTATTAAGAATTTTACTATTTTTTTATAGTTGTTAAGGTTATGTCAATTTATATTATATTTCTAGGGGTTTGAAGGGTTTTTATATATTTTTTTGTCTTTTAGGGTTCTTTGTAGTTTTTAGACTTTTTACGATTTAAGAGGTTTTAAGGTTTTTAGAGTTATTAGGGGTATGTTGCTTTTTATGCTTTTTACCATTTTTTGGGTTTTTATTGGTATTTCGTATTGTTAGGTCTTTATGTTTTTCTTAGGTTTTTATAGTTTTTAGGGGTTTTTGGTTTTCTAAGAGATTTTTAGGATCATTACTGTTTTTATGGAATTTTTCGATTTGGAGGTTTTTTAGGGTTTTTAGGATTTATAAGAGGTTTAGAGGTTTTTTCATTTTTTGGTTTTCTTGTTTTTTATGTGATTTTAGGTTTAGAAATTTTTCTTAGGATTTTTCATGGTTCTTATGGTTTTCTATGCATTTTTTAATTTGTAAATCTTTTAAGGATTTTTTGGTATATTTTAACTAGGGATTTTGAGGACTTTTATGGTTTTTATGGGTTTTTTGTTATTTCTTGGGCTTCATTGGGTTTTTTGTGGGTTTTTTTGTATTTTTAGGGTTTTAAAGGGTTTTAGATATTCATAATCTTTTTACGGGGTGGTGGTTATGGGTTTTTTGTCTTTTTACTTATTTTTAAGGTTTTTATGGGGTTTTAAGGTTTTCTAAAATTTTTAGGGGTACTTAGGGGTTTAAGGGATTATATATATATTTTTTGTTTTTTTAGGATTTTAGGGTTTTATCATTATTTCATTTTTAGTGGTTACAAGTGTTTTTAGATTTTAAAGGGGGTTTTTAGAGTTTTGCAAAGTTTTTTGGAGTTTTTTGGATATTAGATATTTTTAGTTCTTTTTTAGAATTTTTAAATTTTTTTTGGTTCTTAGGGACTTGGAGGGTTATTAGGGTTTAACGAGGTTTAGAGGGTTTTAGGGGTTTTATGGTATTGTAGGATTCTTATCATTTTTCGGTTCTTTAGTGGTTTTATTCGTTTTTAGGTTTTTAAGGATTATTAAGGGTGTATAGATTAATTTGGGTTGTTTGGGTTTTTAGGTATTGTTATGGTTTTTTTGGGATTTTTGGGGAATTTGAGGATTTTTATGGTTTTTAGAGTTTTTGGTTTTTTGAGTTTTTGGTGTTTTTTATGTTTTTTGGTTTTTTAGCAATTTTAGGGGTTTATTGGGTATTTAGTGTATATAGTGGATTTTTATACTTTTTCATTATTTTAGGGTTGTTTAGGTTTTTAGGGGTGTTAGGGTTTTATGGTTTTAGGGTTTTTTGGGTTTTGGGGGTTTTTAGTGTTTTAGGTTTTTTAAGGGTTTAAATTTTTTTTATGTTTTTAAGTTTTTCTTATTGTTTTTTTGGGATTTTACATTTTTTGTGTTATTAGAGATTTTCATGGACTTTTTTGGGTTTTATGGATTTTAGGTATTTTAAGGATTTTGATATTTTTTAGAGATTTAATGTTTTATAGGTTTTTTGGGGTTTCAGGGTTTTTTGAATATTTTATCGGATTTTTGGTTTTTTAGATTTTTCTTAAATATTTAGGGATTTAAAAAGTGTTTAATGTTTTCAGTGAGTTTTTTTGATTTTATTTATTTTTAAATTTTTAATTGTTTCTTAGGTTTATTTTTGTTTTTATGGGTTTTTTGGTTTTTTTAAGGTTTTATGGTTTATTTTGGTATTTATGGTTTTTTAGGTTTTTTACGGTTTATCAAATTTTTAGGGTCATTTAGGGTTTCTATTATTTGTTAATTTTTTTGGGGATTTATTTTTTTTATGTTTTTAGTATATTCATAAGGGTTTTTCAATGTTTTTATGTGTATTTTACGTATTTTAGATATTTTTAGTGGTTTTTAGATTTTTATGGGTTTGGTGGGTTCTTGAGGATTTTGGGGGACTTTAGTGTTTTTTGGGTTTTAGGATTTTTAGAATATTTTATATTTATAGTGGTTTTATATGTTTTTTTTGTTTTTGAGGTGTTCTTGGGAGATTTCATCTTTTTAAGGGGTTTTATCAGTTTAAGAATTTTTTTTTGGAATTTTTAGGTTTTTTTCCATTTTATGGTTTTTAGAGAATTTGAGGTTTTTAGGGTTTTATGTTTTTTGGGGTGTTTTAGGTTTTTTATAGTTTTATGGTTTTTTAATGTTTTTAACGTTTTAGGGGTTTAAAGGGTTTTTAGAATTTGATTGGGTTTTTGTGTTATTATGGGTTTTTAGAATTTTTTTAAGGTCAATGGTTTCTATGGTTTTTAGGGTTTTTTGTTTTTAGGGGTTTTATGGGTATTATAGTTCTTAGATATTTTTTAGGTTTTAAGTGTGTTTTAGTTTTATTAGGTTTTATAGGGTTCTTAGGGCTTAATGGATTTTTTGTTTTTTAGTATTTTTATGGATTTATAGTAATTTTATGGTTTTTAGGGATTTTGAGGGTTTTAGGGTTTTTTTGGGTTTTATGTGTTTAGTGATTTTATTATTGTAATGTTTTTTAGGTTTTGAGTTTTTATTAGGTTTTTAAGGTTTTATTTTGGATATTTTGTGTTTTTTTATGTTTTTAAGTAATTTTAGGGATTTTTTAGATTTTTTTGGTATGTAGGGGTTTCAAGGTTTTTAGGATTTTAGGGGCTTTTTAGTATATTGTGTTTTCCTGTTTTTTAGGTGTTTATGGGTTTTAAGTGTTTTTTTGCATTTTTTAGTGTTTAAATGGTTTTCAAGGTTTTAGTGTTTTGTGGGTTTTATATTTTTAGGTTTTTAGGGGTTTTTAATGTTTTTAGCGTATTTGGGTTTTTTAGGGCCTTATTAGGGTTTTATTATGAACTTTTATGATTTTTAAAATTATTAATATTTTTTGTGTATTAAGTGTTTTTATGTATTTTTTATGGTTATTAGGGTTTTTTTGGTTTTTTACATTTTTTGGGATTTTTTGGATTTTTTTGGTTTTTATTGTTTTTAGGGATTTAAGGGATTTTGAGGGGTTTTAGGGTTATTTTTATTATTATGGTATTTATGGGTTTTTAGGTTTTTAGGGGTATTATTATTTTTTCAGTTTCTAAGGTTTTATTCGGGGTTTTTAGTGCTTTTTTGGGTTTTTTACAATTTTTGGGATTTTAGGGATATTTTTACATTTTCATCATTATTAATGGTTTTAGGGATTTTTGGGTATTTTTAGGGTATTTTTAGTGTTTTTAGTGTTTTTATGGTTTTTTAGTCTTTATGGATCTTTTGAGTTTTTTTAGGGGTTTTAAGGATTTTGGATGTTTTTAACTTATTCAGGGGATATAATTTTTTTATTTTTTAATGGGATTTTATATTTCTTATTGGATTTTTAGGGTTTTTATGTCTTTAGGGATTCTTATGGATTTTAGGGGTTCTTTGGGTTTTTTTGGTTTTTTTATCTTTTCATGGTTTTTATCATTTTTAGGGTTTTTAGGTGATTAAAGTGTTTTTATGTTTTAAAGGATTTATAAGAGTTTATCAGGGATTTTAGGATTTCTTATGTTTTAATGGATTTTTTGGGACTTTCTAAGATTTTTCTAGATTTTTAGGGTGTTTAAGTATTTTGAGTAGTTTTAGTTCAAGGAAGGCTCATGGCCAGGCTATTCCAGGCTCCCCCCAAAATTTATTATAAAAAAGACATGAAGGAAACAAAAAACAAAAAAAAGACACACAAAATAGTCCAAAAGGAAAGGTACACAAAGGGGAAAATCAGTCAATCTCTCCGTAAAAATCATCCAGCTCTGCACCACGATAACCAATGCCCACACCAAAGCCATCACCCACATCAGAAAAGATGTAATCTGACTCAGCACCCATGTCCATAGAATCCCATCCTAACTCATAATCCTCATACATTCCAAGCCTAGATAGAAGCTTCATTCAGGCCCTCTCTTGCTCAGCAGATCCTGGAGGTCGCTCCTGCTTATTAACTTTTAGCTTTAGTTTGACGGCCTTAATGTGGCCCGAGTTGCCATAGGTCGTGGGAGGGCAGAATAATCCTTCTGTCGTCTTCGCCTCAGGGGGGGAGGTGGATCCAGCTTCATAACCTGGTTTCTCACAAGTGACTGCATCACTGACAGCAGATGGGGCCTTCCCTTTCTTACCTTCGGACCCAGGAGTTTCAGAACCTCTTTTGTTCCATTCTTCGTTAGACTTGTCCATAGCTGCATGTATCCAGCGATCATCATCAGCAAACCTCTCCCCAAGTCTCTTTTCCTCACCCTCAAGCGGGTACCTTTCTCATTAAACCATCACTATCTCCTTTAACTACACACAATGGTATTCTGTAGAGGGAACACAATGGAGAACCATGGTCCTCTACAGGTTCGGGGAGTGATCACTATTTTCCCCAACAGTCCCCAGCAGAGGGAAGACATTAAGATTCAGAACAAGAGCACTAGGAAGATACTCAGCACCGCAAGTGCTGTCAGTAGGAGGAGTTAATCCAGTCTCCATGTCAGATCTCCCCACGTCATCACTCCCAGAGAGCACTAGGGTGTGTCACGCCAATTAGTGTACTAAACCTTGGGAATCCAGGGCTCCCCTTTTATCGTAGACCTCTCATTCTCAACCGAAGACATAAGCCACTCATCTCCCGCCCTCATGCCATGAACAACCACAGCCTCCTGCACAACTTCTTCTGCCAACATGTCCACATCTGTGGGCTTATCTGGGGCTGAGACCTGTAAACTGTTTTTAATAGGCGCAATAAGATTAACTGGTGAAGAGTTTTCATCGTTATCCTTCTTGCAATCAATGTCTTCTCCTCCCAGGAACAGCGCACGGGGAACCTCCATCTAAACATTCCCTTACCAGGTTCCCATAACAATATCCTTCTCTATACCTGACTACCTCCCTTAAAAGACACCACAACCGTGAACCCCTTCAGCACGAACCCGATTATCCTCATCAGCCAGTAGCACTGCCTCCTCAAAAGCATCTCCCGATGCACAAACACCTCCCGCAAGACTTATTCTAAAGCCACCAGAATCCATCAGAGCAAACCTCTATATCACTTCCAGCCATAAAGTCAGAAAAACAGTGAACATTAGCAGCCAATGGATGGGAGGAAAAGGGCTCATCCATCCCTGTTGTCCCCTCAACCTCCACTTGAAGACGGAAGAGCTCACTAGAAGACATGTGAGTCAGATTGGCACCACCCCTTCCAGGACGGAAACATCCTACAGATTGAGCATTGTGCCCAAACCTCCAACAAGAATAATAGAACACCGACTACGGTTCATAGATAACATTAGTTTTCCACCTGAGCTCCTCCCCCACCGTAATCCAGACAGCATCCACTGGAGCCTTTGAAGCCTCAACTTCAGTAAATGACCTTAGGGAAACTGTATGGAAAAGGGCCCTAGTCCAACTATCCACATAGAGGAACCTCCCCACCAAATCCCCACGCATCGAAATAATAGAAAAATTTTGAAAGGGAAGGGGAAGTTCAAGAAATCTAGCCTTGGTAGCACCCATCGGGGAACTTCGCATCAGATGAAAATCAAAGCTCCACCAAAAAAGGGAGAAACGAGATCCATTTCATGACCGAGGAGCCGCCGACCAGGCAAGCACCAAGTCCTCCTTAGAGGTAAACTGAATCATGATGTGGTATCAATCAATCAGACCCATGGTCACACGAGTCCTAATCTTCCAGAAAGTAGAGACAAACCTATCGAAAGTGACCACTAGGGGGTCATTGCATCAAAAAACTTGCAACCAGAGTCAGGCGGTAAAGTTTAAAAGCTTCCTTGAACTCTCAAATCGATAGGGGAAGCTACTTACAGCCTTCAAAGGATATATTTAAAGGTTTTGATGAGTTTTTTTGTTGTTTATATTTTTATGGGTTTTTTGGTTTTTAATTTTTTTGGGTTTTAGGAGTTTTAAGGGTTTTTATGGTCTTTTTAGGGTTTTATGAATTTGTAATGTTTTAAGGGTTTAGTATATTTTTAGGTTTTTATGATTTTCTAAAGGTTTTCTTATTTTTATGGTTTTTTTAGTTTTTATATATTTTTATGAACATTTAGTATATTTTTGGTTTTTGATTTTTTTGGTATTTTGGGGGTTTTCATGTTTTTAGGGTTTTTGGGGTGTTATAGTTTTTTCTATTTTTAGGGGTTTTTTTAGTTTTTAGGGAATTTTTTGTTTACTAGTATTTTTCTAACATTTTTAGAGTTTTAAAGGAGTTTTAGAGTTTTTACTTGTTTTAGGATTTAAATGGGGTTTTAGGGTTTTATTTTTTAATAGCTTTTTGGGTTTTTTTGGGAATTTTAGGTTTTTAAGGGTTTTTATTTTTTTTATGATTTTTAGGGGTTTCATTTTTTTAGAATGTAAGTAAATATTATGTTTTTTCTGTGTATTTAGGGTTTTTATGTTTTTATGGATTCTTAGAATTTTATTTGTATATTTCGGATTTGTTTTGTGTTTTTAAGAGATTTTGAGGGATTTTATGAGTTTTTGAGATTTTAAGGGTTTATGGATATTTTTGGGATTATCGGTTTTTAGTGTTTTTTTAAATTTTAGTATATTAAAGGGGTTTTAGTGATTTTTTTGGTTTTCAGTTTTTATGGGTTTTTTGGATTTTGAAAATTTTAAGGGATTTTTATGGATTTTAGGGGTTTTAGGGTTTTAGGGGTTTTAGTATCTTTTTATGGTTTTTAGAGTTATTGGAAATTTTATTTTTTAAGAGTTTGAAGTGTTTATAGGTTTTTAATGATTTATTAAGGTTTTTATGGGATTTTAGGATTTTTTATGTTTTTAAGGATTATTATGATTTTTAAGTTTTTTATTTTTTTTGGGTATTTACCAATATTTAGGTTTTTAGGGATTTTATGTGTTTTATGATTTTAATTTATTTTATGGTATTTAGAGTATTTATAGTTTTTTATATTTTTACGGTTTTTAGGATTTTTATGATTTTAATGGGTTTTAGGGTTGTTAGGGATTTTGTGGGTTTTTTTGGGGTCTTCTGATTTTTTGGGTTTTTTAATATTTTTTTTACTTTTTACTATTTTAAATGGTTTAATAGATTTTTGAGTATTTATTGGATTTTTAGGGTAATATGTTTTTTTAATGTTTTTAGGGGTTTTATGGTTTTTGGTGTTTAAAAGGTGTTTTTGGGTCTCTTGAGGTTTTATCCTTTTTTTGTTTTTTAGTAGTTCTATGTGTTATTATTTTTTAATTTTTTCTTATGTTATTTTTTAATGATTTTTTGGAGTTTTTATATTTTTAAGACCATTTATCTAATTTTTATGATTTTTATAGGTTTTAGGGATTTTGATGGTTTTTAATGTTTTTGGGGTTTTTTTGGTTTTTGGAGATTTATAAAAGTTTTTTGTTCAGTTTTTAGGCTGCTTAATATTTTTTTGGATATTTTTTAGGGATATTTTTACATTTTTTTATGTTTTCTAGTTTTTATAGATCATATTTTGTTTTTATTATTTTAATGGGATTTAGGGTTTTTAATGTTTTTAGGGGTTTATGGGTCTTATTTTTTGGGAGGTTTTTTAGGTATTTTAGGTTTTATATTGTTTTTATGTTTTGGGGGGTTTAAATTATTATTATCTTATTATGGTTTCCCTAGGGGTGTTCTTGGATTTGTGGTTTTTTTTTCATTTTTACAGTTGTTTAGTGATTTTTTTTTATTTTTATGGTTTTTAGGGATTTTAAGGATTTAATGGTATTTTGGTGTTTTTAATGGTTTTAGGGTTTCTTATTATTTTTATAGGTTTTAGGTTTTAATGGGTTTTAAGTGTTTTTATATTTTTAAGGGTTCTCTATGATTTTTCATGTTTTTTGGGTTTTTTATTTTGTTAGGGATATTTAGGTATGTTTTGGATTTTTATGGGTTATAGGATTTTTATGCATTTTTTATTATTTCAAGGATTTTAGGGATTTTGGGTTTTTATGGTTTTTTTATATTTTTTTGAGTTTTAAGGGTTTTAAATTGTTTTAACGGTTTTAGGGGATTAGAATTTTTAAGAGTTTTTAGTGGTGTTTTTGGGTTTTTATAAATTTTTAGTGTTTTTTAGTTTTTTAGGTTTTTTATTATTTAAGTGTTTTTAGTATTTCTGGGGGTTTTTAGGGTTTTTAACATTTTATGTTTTTAGGGGTTTTAAGTGTTTTTAGGTTTTTAATGTTTTCTTTGAATTTTTTAGGTGTTTCAGGGTTTTTTGTATTTGTTGCGATTTATAGGGATTTTATATGATTTTTAATGGGGTTAGGGGTTTTAGGGAATTTGAGGGTTTTTAGGGTGTTTATTGTTTTTGTGGTTTTTAGGTTTTTAGGGGTTTTAGATTTTTTATATATTTTATTTGTTTTTTTGACTTTTTAAAAATGTTATGTTTTTAAAGGGGTTTTCATGTTTTTAGTTGGTTTTTAGGTTTTTATTAGTTTTAGTGTTTTTAATATTTTTAATGAATTATGGTTATTAGAATTTTTAGGGTATTTTAGTGTTTTAGGGTATTTTACATTTTTAGGTTTTTTGTGGGTTTTATGTGTTTTATGGTTTTCTTTGGGGTTATTTTATTTTTAGGTTTTATCATGTTTTTAAAGATTTTTTACTTCTTTTTTTAGGATTTTTTTGGTTGTTTATAGTGTCTAGGATTCTTTTGGTTTTAGGGTTTTTTTGGTTTTTTTGGGTTTTAATATTTTTTATTTTTAGGAGTTTTAATTTTTTTTTTGATTTTCCAGGTTTTTGTATAGGTTCTATAGGTTTTAGGTTTTTTATGATTTTAGAGGATTTTTGGGTTTTATTGGAATTTTATGGGTCTTTAGGGTTTTTAGATAATTTTTTGGGGTGTTTAGGGTTTTATTGATTTTTGGGGGTTTTTATGTCATTTTTGAGTTTTTAGGGGTTTATCGTCTTTTGGGGTTTTTAACATTTTTAGGGGTTTAAAGGGATATTATTTTTTTTAGTGTACCTTTAGGTTTTTATGGGTTTGAATTTTTTTATAGTTCTTTATGGTCTTTTAGGTTTTTGGGGTTTTGGTGTTTTTGGCATTTTCTATTTTTTTCATGGTTTAATGTGTTTTTAGGTTTTCACGGTTTTCTTAGGGTTTTTAGGTTTCTTATGATTTTTTACGATTTTAGTGATATTTAGGTTTTTTTATGATTTTTATGGTTTTTTGGGTTTTGAGGGATGTTGAGAGTTTTTTCATCTTTTTAGGGTTATTTGCTTTTTATGTTTTTTTTGGGGGGGGGGGTTGGTTTTTTAGGGGTTTTTTGGTTTTATAGAGTTTTTTTAACATTTATAGGGGTTTAATGTTTCTGTAGAGTTTTTAATGGTTTAATGGTTTTATGGGTTTTTAGTGTTTTTATGGGTTTTTGGGTTTTATGGATTTATGGATTTTAGGATTTTCAGGGACTTTTATGGGTTCTGGGGAGTTTTACCTCTTTTCAAGCAGTTGGGGATTTTAGGGATTTTAGAGATATTTAAGGATTTTTGTTTTTTTGAGTTTTTTTACATTTTTTTCATTTTTTTTCTTTTTAGCATTTTTATGATTTTTTATGTTTTTATGGTTTTCTTCCGGTTCTTATTGTTTTTTAGGGTTTTTGTTGATTTTAAAGAATTTCTAATATTTTTATGGATTTTAAGGGGTTTTCAAGATTTTGAGGGTTTTAAGCAGTTTTTATGTCCTATAGGGTTTGTATGGATTTTTGTGGTCTTAGGGTTTTTGAGTTTTTTAATGTTTTATAGTTTTTATAATTTTTTTAAAATTTTAAGGGTTTAAATGGATTTATTATTTTTTTCATTTTTAGGGGTTTTAAGGGTTATTAGTGTTTTAGGGGTTTTATGGTTTTTAGAGTTGTAGGGTTTTATTAGGGATTTTAGGATTTCTACATTTTTAGGGATTTTTAAGGCAATTATGATTTTATTGTTTTTAGGATTTTTTATTATTTTAGGGTCATTTATGTTTTTGAGTTTTATATGGTTTTTAGGGATTTATTGGGGTTTTTAGTTTATTTTATTTTTTTGGGGATAGGAAGGTGTGGGTCCCGGCTATTCTTGACCCCCCAAAATTTATTATAAAGAAAGACACAGTAGACAAGGGAGGGTGGGTTCAATCAACCCACACCCAAAAAATCCTGGACACTCCCAAAAAACCCAAAAGTCCACAAAAAACCCAAAAGACAGACAAAACCATAAAAGCGGAAACCATAAGCATCTCAAACAGTATCTCGTAGACAAACGGCATCCAGCAGCCCGCAGCACCATTTTCATCATCCATCACCTCATTTACTAGAATATCCACCTCCAACATCACAACCACCAACATCAAAGTCATAAGTCTCTCCTTTTTCACCTCACAACGACATGGAATCACCAAAATTATCATAAAAATCACCTTCATAAGCAGCGGATTTATCTTCTCTTGTCCAAGCAACAACTAGTATCCAAAAACTCATCTTTCAGCATTCACTACCTCCTAGCCAACCAGAATCTATCTTTTTTCAACTCGTGTTCTAGCATCCAGCACCTCTTATGCCATCTTCTCCCAAGGGATCACATCTTAACATCTAGAAACCAAAACATTTTGACTGGATAGATTTTAGCTTCCCACACCTCGCAACATATCTAGAAACATACCACCTACATCCATACCCACTACCAAACCACAAAACCCGACATCCCTTGGGTTTTCTAGGGTTGTATGGGTTTTTTATATTTTGTAAAAACAATTATTGATTAAAAGGGATTTAGATATTTTAGTTGGTTTTTACTAGTTTTTAGAGATTTAAATTTTTTAGGGTTTTTATTATTTTTATAATTTTGTAGGTTTTTTATGGTTTATAGCATTTCGTGGGTTTTTATGAGTTTTAAGTGTTTTTAGGGTTTTATGGTTTTCTTATGGTTTCTAGAGTTTTTTGGTTTTTGTTATGTTTTTATGGATTTTTAAGAATTTCTTATGGATTTTTTTATTTTTAGTATTTTGGGGATTTTTGGTGTTTTTAGATATTTTAGGGGTTTTTGTGTATTTATTGTATTTTTGGGATTTTGGGGTTTTTAATTTTTTAGGATTTCAATTGTTTTTATAGTTTTTTAATGTTTTTTGGGGTTTAAAGGGTTTTTATAATTTTTTGATGTTTTTTTGTTTTTAATGGGTGTTTTTTATATTTAAGGGTTTATGGGGTTTTTATAGTTTTTAGGAGTTTTGTTGCTTTTAGTGTATTTTTAGTGTTTTTTGGGATTTTATCATTTTTTAGGATTTTAGGGGTTTTAAGTATTTTTTGGTTTTAATGGGTTTATTTGTGTTTTTAGGTGTTTTAGGGGTTTTTATAATTTTTTTTAATTATTTAGGGCCTTCTAATATTTTTATGGTTTTTAGGATTTTAATGTATTTTTTTTAGATTTTAGGGTTTTTTATGGTTGTTAAGAGTTTTTAGGATTTTTGGAATTTTTACGGATTTTAGGAGTTTTATGTGATTTGTTTTTTTAATGTTTCCTAAAGAGTTTTCAAATTTTATAGGTTTTATTACATTATTTGGGATTTTTAGTGTTTTTTTAACAATTCTTATGGGTTTTTTTGGGATTTAGGTTTTTTAGGGGTTTTATGATTTTTTAGTGTTTCTTTGTTTTTATGGTTTCTTTGGCCTTTTGTTTTTTAGTCTTTTAGACTTTTATGGTTTTTTAGTTTGTTTACATTTTAGGGGTTTTTAGTGTTTTTAGTAGTTTTTAGGGTTTCATGGGTTTTCAGGGTTTTTAGGGTTTTTCAGGGGTATTATGGTTTTAATGGTTTTAGGGGATTTTATGGTTTTGAGTGCATTTTATGTTTTTATGGATTTTAAGTGATTTTAGGTTTTGAAGGATTTCTTAGTGGTCTTCAGGGTTTTTAGTGTTTTTATTTATTTTTATGGGAATTTTTAGTATTTTATTGTCTTTTATGGTTTTTATGGATTTGGGTTGTTTTTACTAGTTTTTAGGGTTTTAGGGTTTTACAGTTTGTTATGGGTTTTCTAAGCTTTTACTATTTTTTTTATTTTTTCGTTTTCTTTTACATTGTTAGGGGTTTGAATAAATCTTATAGATTTTATTTGTTTTATTATGGTTTTAAGAGTTTTTAAGGGTTTATAGATTTTATCATTTTTAAGGCATTTAGTGTTTTTTTCAGTTTTTAATAACTTTTAAGTGTTTTAGGGGTTTTGAGTGTTTTTGTTTTTTAATGTTTTCTTCAATTTTATCACTGTTTCTTATGATATTTACGTTTTTTGGGACTGTAAGGGATTTTAGTATTTTTTTTATGTTTTTTATGGATTTTGGGGGGGTTGGGTTTTTTGGGTTTTTTGGGTTTTTTGGGTATTTAGTGTTTTTGCAGAATTTTTATTATGTGTTTAATGATTTTTATGTTTTTCTGGGGATTTTTTAAGGGGTTTAAGGTTTTTTTTAGAATTCTTAGGGTTTACTTTGTATTTTTATTCACTTTTAGCAGTTTCAGATAATTTGAGAGGTTTTGGGTTTTTTGGGTATTTATTATTTTCTAGGTTTGTTAGGGTTTTTTTGAGATTTTTGGGGTTTTAAGGTTATTAATATTTTTTAACATTTTTGGGATATGAAAAGGGTTTCATAGTTTTTAGGGGTATTTTATAATTTTATGGGTTTTTGGGGTTTTAATGTTTTTAGGGGTTTATAGTTTTTATGGATTTTAATGTTTTCAAGGTTTTTTGGGGTCATTTGGTTTTTAGGTTTTTATGATTTTCTCAGATTGTTTTGTAGATTTTAATGATTTTTATGTATTTTTTAATTTTTAGTTCATTTTTTAGGATTTGTATGGTCTTTTAGGATTTTTAAGGATTTTGATATGTTTTTGGTATTTTGGGGTTTTTTGTTTTATGGGTTTTTTGGGTTTTATTTGATTTTTATGTTTTTAATGTCTTTCAACATTTATATGGATTTAAAGAGTTTTTAGAGTTTTTAATTTTTTTTTGTATTTTTTCTGTTTTTATAAATTTTTAAGGTTTTTAGGTGATTTTATGGTTTTCAGGGTTTTAATATTTTTTAGGGTTTCTTTTTATTTATAGATTTTTTTTATTTTTTAGGGGATTAAAGTGTTTTTTTGTTTTAATGATTTCCTAGGGGTTTTTAGGGTTTTTAGGGGATTTTATGAACAAATTTATTTTTAAGGATATTTATGTTTTTTATGATCTTTAATGATTTTACGCGTTTTAAGGGTGTTTTAGAGTATTTAGGGCTTTACGGTTTTTAGGGCTTTGTTATTCTTTGAGTTTTAAGGTTTTTATGGTCTTTAGAGTTTTTTTATCTAATTTAGGGTTTCAGAGGGTTTTGGAGTTTTTAGTGGGTTTTATGTTTTTATATGGATTTGAGGTTTTTAATGTTTTTGACGGTTTTAAATGTTTTTAGAATTTTCTAATGTTTTTAGATTTTTTTTAAATTTTTAGGGGTTTTATGTTTTTTTGGGTTTTAGGGGTTTTGAAGGAGTTTTCAAGGTTTTTAGGGGTTTTATTATTTATTTTTAAATTTTTGGATTTTTTGGAGTTTTATTGGTTTTATTGGGTTTTCAGGTTTTTTAGATTTTTTAGGGATTTTTAAGGTTTTTATTATTTATTTTTTAGATTCTTTTTTTTTGATTTTTA
The DNA here is from genome assembly GCA_963277665.1 of Viscum album. Taxonomy (NCBI): domain Eukaryota; kingdom Viridiplantae; phylum Streptophyta; class Magnoliopsida; order Santalales; family Viscaceae; genus Viscum; species Viscum album. The sequence continues at coordinate 1,304,800,144 of OY728157.1, forward strand.
TGGTTATATGGTTTTTTACAGTTTTTAATATTTTTCAATGACTAAAGTGTTTTTAGAGACTTTAATTAATTTTATGGTTTTTATGTATATTTGGGGATTCTTAAGGTTCTTAAGGTCTTTTGGTTTTTAGAGTATTTTGGGATATTTAGGTTTTTTTTGGGTTTTTTAGGTTTTTCATCTTTTATGTTTTAAGGTGTTTTATGTGTTTATATTTTTTTTAAGGTTTTCTTTGGGGTTTTCATGGTTTTAGGGTATTTTATTTTTTATGTATTTATTGGATTTTTTGGAATTATTATGGTTTTCTGGTGTTTTTAAGGATTTTGTGAGTTGTTTTAGGTTTTTATGGTTTGTTTGGGGTTATTTGTGGAATTTGAGTTATTTAGGATTTTTTTGGTTTTTAGTGTTTTTTATTATTTTAAATAGTACAAAGGGTTTTTTGGGTTTTTAAAATATTTTAATGTTTTTAGCATTCAGAATATTTAGGTTTTGAATTTTTCTTAGGTTTTTACGGTATTCTAAGAGTTTTTGGGGGTTTTAGATTTTTTATATTTGTAATGAATTTTAGATCTTTATAGGAATTTTTTTTCAATTTTTTAGGGATTTTTGGAAAATTTAGGGGATTTTTGGGTTTTATGGGGTTTTAGGGTTTTCTTGAATTTTAGGGTTATTTATTTATTTTTTAAGGATTTAAATGCTTTGAGAGACTTTTATTATTTTTAGGGGTTTATAGGGTTTTAAAATTTTTTAGTTAGTTTAATGTTTTTTTGGTCTTTTAGGTTTTTAAGGTTTTAAAAGGGTTTAGAGGGTTTTTAATGTTTCTAGTAGTTTTTAAGATATTTAGGGGGTTTTAGATATCATGGGGGCTTTTGGGGGGGGGTTTAGGGGTTATACCATTATTTAGGAATTTTTAGGGGTTTAAAGTATTTTTTCAGTTTTGATGGTTTACTTTGGGTTTTTTCCAGGGTATTTAGGGTTTTTGGATTTTTTATGGACTTTTTATAATTTTAATGGGTTTAGGGTTCTTTGGGGAATATGAGATATTTTAGGGTTTTTTAGGGTTTTTAGATTTTTTATGGTTTTGGGGGTTTTAAATAGTTTTTTAGGTTATTGATGATATCGTTTCATGGTATTTAGGATTTTTATGTTTTTAGATATTTTTAGGGTATTTTTATGATTTTTATGGTTTTAGGATTTTTAAACGTTTTAAATGTTTTTAGGGTTTTTAAGGTTTTTATGTTTTTTAGGTTCTTAGAGGTTTTTTTGATTTCTTGGATGTTTTCTGATTTTTTAGAGTTTTTATTATTTTTAGGGGTTTAGAGGTTTTTTAGTGATTTTAGAGGATTTTACAGTTTTTTGGTGTTTTAGTTTTTTTAAGGTTCTGATCAATTTTATGTATTTTAGGGTTTTTAAGTGTTTTTAGTTTTTTATTGTTTTATTTGGGGTTTTATAAATTTTTAAATCTTTTTTATATTTTTATGGTCTTCTAATGTTTTTAGGGTGTTTGAAATTTTCTTTCATTTTTAGTTTTTATTTGTTTTTTGGTGTTTTTAGTGGTTTTGAGTTTAAGGATTTTTATAGTTTTTTTGTTTTTTATATTTGTTAACATTCTAATGGGTTTAAAGAGTTTTTAGTATATTAATTGTGTTTTTTGGTTTTATTTTTATTCTATTTTAGGGGTTTTTATGGTTATAGGTGTTTTTATGGTTGTTAGGATATTATAGAGTTTTTAGGTTCTTTTTAGGGTTATTTTAGTGTTTTTAGATTTTCTTAGGTGTTTTAAGGGTTTCAAGTGTTTTTATGCTTTTATTTTTTCCTAGTGTTTTTGTGGGGTTTTAGTGTTTTTACATTTTTAGGGATTTTTATGCTTTTCTAGGATTTCTATGGATTTTTAATGGTTTTTTCGATTTTGAGAGATTTTTTGGTTTTTTTGGTTTTTAGGGGTTATAAGTATTTTTAGGATTTTAAGGTTTTCTTGGGGGTTTTAGGGATTATTATGGTTTTTTGGGGTTTTGGTTTTTTGGTATTCAGTTCTTTTTAAGGATTTTTTTTGTTTTTAATGGTTTTGATGGGTTTTTATATTTTTATTAATGTTTTATGGGTTTAATGTTGTTTTATAAAATTTAGTGGGGTTTTAGCGATTTTATGGTTTTTAGGGGTTTTTAAAGATTCTTAGGGTTTTTTGATTTTTAGGGGTTTAATGGTTTTTATTTCCCTTTGGTTTTTTAGTATTTTATGTTTTTTTTTAATTTAAGGGGATTTTTAGGATTTTTATGGTTTTTTAGGATTTTATGGTTTTTTATGATTTTTATTGATTTTAGGTAGTTTTAGGGTTTTTAGGGGTTTTGCGGGTTTTGGGTTTTTAGTGTTTTTAAGTTTTTTTTCTCTTCTAATGTTTTTTTTATTTTTTAACATTTTTAGGGGTTTACTAGTTTTTTAGAGGTTTTAGGTGTGTTTTGGTTTTTAGGTGGGTTTAGGGGTTTTATGGTTCTTATGTTTTTTTGGTTTCTATGGTTTTCGTTTTTTTCTAGGTTTCAAGGGTCATTAAAATTTTAAGGTTCTTTATAGGTTTTAAGTGATTCGTTTTTATAGTTTTCCTAAGTGGTTTCATGGTTTTTAGGGGTTTTTAAATTTTTGGGTTTTTTTGAAATTTTTAGATTTTTATTGGGTTTTAGGGTTTTTAGTGATTTAGGGGTGTTTTACAGTTTTTTCAGTTTTTAGAGTATTTATATTTCTTTTGGGGTTTATAGTTTTTATAGTTTTTAACATTTTAAGGTTTTAAAGTGTTTTTAGTGATTTTAAGGGTTTCTTAGGATTTTTATGAAGTTTTAGGGTTTTTTATGATTTTGGGGTTTTTATAGTTAGTATGGGATTTTTGGTTTTTAAGGTCTTTTTGGTGTTTTTTAGGGTTTTTTGTGTTTTTTTAGTTTATAGTGGTTATTAGTGTTTTTAGGTTTTTTTATATTTTTCTTAGGGGATTTAGGGCTTTTAGGTTTTTGTATTGATTTTATTGAATTTTTTAGTATTTTTATGGGTGATTAGGGTTTGTATGTTTTTTATAATGTTATAGGTTTTTATATGTTTTTGGGTTTTTTGGATTTTTAGGGTTTTAAGCCTTTTTTAGGTTTTATAGGGGTTTTTTTTGTTTTTGATGGTTTTCTTTGGGTTTTTCTTGGTTTTTAGGTTTTTATGTTTTTAGTGAATTTTAGGAATTTTTATATTTTTATAGTTGTTTGGGGGTTTTTTGGGATTTTTAGGGGTTTATAGTTTTTTGGGTTCTTAAGGGATTAAAGTGTTTTTTGGTTTTCATTGTTTTTTAATGTTTTTATTTTTTTTACATTTTTTTGGATTTCTCATGCATTATTAAGTTTTTTTTTGGTTTTTTTGGGGTTTTATAAATTATATGGGTTTTTAAAGGTTATTAGGATTATTTAAGGGATTATCATTTTTTATGTTTTTCAGTGTTTTATGTTTTTTTAGATTTTTATGGTTTTCTTACGGTGTTCATAATTTTTATGGTTTGATAGGTTTGTATTTATTTTATTGATTTTTTTATGTTTTTTATTGGGAAATTTCTAGATTTTGACGGTTTATAGAGGTTTTAGGGTTTTGAGGGGTTTTCTGGGTTTTTTGAATTTTTTGGGATTTTAGTCTTTATTTAGGTTTTTAGGATTTTTTAGGTTTTTATAGTTTTTTAATATTTTTAAGGGTTTAAAGTGGTTTTAGAGTTTTAAATGTTTTTAGGGTTTTTAGGGCATTTATGTTTTTAGGTTTTTAGGGGGTTTTATTGTTTATAAGATTTTTGTGTTTTTATGGTTTTTAGTTTTTTAGCATTATTTTAGCAATTTTAAGTGTGTTATTTTTTTAATGTTTTCATATGGTTTTTAGGGTTTTATGGTTTTTATGATTTACCGATTTATTTTAGTTTTCCAGGATTTTTTTGAAATTGGGTATTTTGGGGGTTTTATTATTTTATGGGGTTTTTCAAGGTTTTCTTGAATTTTAAGGGTTATTTTGTTTTTTTGGTTTTACGAATGTTTTTAGGGGTTTAAAGTGGTTTTAGAGTTTTTAGTTGTTTTTTAGGGTTTTTATAAGTTTTTAAGGTTTTTTAGAATCTTTAGGGGTTTATGATTTTTAGGGGTTCTTATTGTTTTTTTTAGAATTTTTTTGGGTTGTTAATTTTTTCAGTTTTTAGGGCATTGAAGGGTTTTTAGATGTCTAGTGTTTTCTTATTGGTTTTCATGGATTATTGGTTTTTTTATGCTTTTAGATATTTTGATGGATTTATTGGATTTGTTGGGTATTTATTGTTTTTAGGGATTTCAGGGTGTTTAGGGTTCTTTATGGTTTTTTTGGGTTTTTATGGTATTTCTAAACTTTATGGTTTTTTGAGTTTTTTATGTTTTTTATAGATTATATATGTTTTTAGGGGTTTAAAGGGTCTTTATAGTTTTTAGTGGGTTTTGGGTTTTTATCATTCTTTGGGGACTACTGTTTTTAAGGGTACTTTTGTTTTTTGAGATTTTAGGGTTTTTGGGTTTTCGGGTCTTTTATGGTTCTTTTTTTAGTGTATTTAGGTTGTTAAAATGTTTTTAGTTTTTATGGTGTTCTTATAGTTTTCATGGTTTTTAGGGTTCCATACATTTTAGTTATTTTTATAGATTTTTTTGGATTTTTTGGGATGTTATGTATTATTTGGATTATTTGGGTTTTTATGCTTTTTACGGATTTTATGGTTTTTAGGTTTTTTTAAGTTCTTTGGGTTTTAAGGGGACATAATTTGTTTGGGTTTTTAAGGATATATTAGGGTTGTTTAGGGTTTTAGGTTTTTTATGTTTTTAGGGATTTTTAGTGATTTTTTTCATTTTATGGTTTTTGGGTTTTAAGGATTTCTTGGGTTATTAGGGTTTCTGTGTTTTTTATGGTTTCTAAGGTTTTTATATTTTTATTTTAATTTTTATGTGATTAATGGTTTTTTAGAGTATTTATTAGTTTTTAGAGATTTATCGATTTTATGGTTTTTAACAGTTTCTAGATTATTTGGTTTTTTCATGGTTAAGCATTTTTTGTTTTTTTAGGGTTTTCATAGGGTTTTTAATTTTTTTGGGTTTTTAAATTTTTATGGATTTTTTGGGATTTTTAGGATTTTATTGGGTTTTCAGGGTTTTAGGATTGTTTAGGGGTTTTAGGATTTTTTTTAGATTTTTATGATTTTTAGAGTTTTTTATGGTTTTATCAATTTTTAGGGTTTTATGGGTTTTATGTGTGTTTAGATTATTAAGGTTTTCTCAGGGTTTCTTCATGGTTTTTTGGGTTCTTACTTTTTAGGTATTTTTAAAATTTTTATGGGTATTGTATTTTTTATATATTTTTATGGATTTTACGGTTTTAGGGGATTTCAGGTTGATTTGAGTTTTTTTAACATTTTTAGTGGTTTGATAGGGTTTTAGTGTTTTTTGTGGTCTTCTAGGGTTTCTATGGTTTTCAGGGTTTTTATGGGTTTTAATTGTCTTTAGTTTTTTTGGGATTTTACGATTTTTAATGTTTTTATTTTTTTTTCATTTTTAGGGGTTTTTAGTATTTTCAATAAGTTTATGGGTTTTCGAGGTCTAAAGTTATTTCCATGGGTTTTAGGGGTTTTAAGGCTTGTAGGGTTTTTAAGTGTTTTTAGGGTTTTTTGAGATTCTATACTTTTTTATGGTTTTTATAATTTTTTAAAAAATTTAAGGGATTAATATTTTTTAGAGTTTTTAGTGTTTTTTCCTATTTTTATAGGATTTTAGTGCCTTTTAAACATTTTTATGTGTTTTATAGTTTTTAGTTGTTTTTAGGGGTTTCAGTAACTTCTAGGGTTTTTTGGATTTTGATGGTTATAGGGGGTCTTATGGTTTTTTGAGTGTTTAGGTTTCTTATTATTTGTTTTTTGTTTTTTAGGATTTTTATGTGCTTTATGGTTTTTAGGTATTTTGACGATTTTTACGATTTTTATGGTTTTGAGGTTTTCTATGGTGTTTATCGATATTATTGTTTTTTTTGTTTTTTATCATTTAACGGTTTTTTATATATTTTTAAGAGTTTTAGGTGTTTAAATGGTTTTTAGAGTTTCCAATTTTTTCTAGTTTTTCTATGGGTTTTGGGGTTTTTATGGATTTTAGGTATTTTATGGTTTTTAGGGTTTTTGAATTCTAAGAGTGATTTAGGAATTTTTTAATTTTTAGGTTTTAGTGGTTCTAAATGATTTTAGGTTTCTTATGTTTTTCTTAAGGTTTTACGATTTTTTACGTTTTTAGGTTTTTTTACGTTTTTAGGGATTTTTAGTGGCTTTTTTGGATTCTTATTGTTTGTAGTGGTTTTGGGGTTTTTGATCCATTTTATGCTTTTTAGGGTTTTCTAATGATTTTACCATTTTTTAGGTTTTTCGGGGGTTTACATGTAATTAGTTTTTTAAGGTTCTCTAACTGGTTTTTAGTGTTTTTAGTGTTTTTAGTGATTTTTATATTTTGAGGAATTTTTAGTTATTTGTAATGTTTTTATTTGTTTTTTTGATTTTAGGGATTTTGTGGGTTTTAGGGATTTTGTGGTTTTTTTATATTTATGTTTTTTTAGTTTTGTAAGGTTTTTTTATTTTTTTAGTGTTCTCTAATCATTTTTATGTTTTTAAAGGTTTTATAGATTTTTTTTAGTGTTTATATATTTTTATGTTTTTTAGGTGATTTTTATGGGTTATAGCGGGTTTTTTTGGGTTTTTTGGGTCCTTTATGCTTCATTAAGGTTTTTAGGGTTTGTATCATGTTTCCTATTATTTTAAGGTTTTATTTTTATTTGGGGGTTATAAGTTCTTCCTAGTGTTTTTCTCTATTTTTAGATTTTTTTTATGTTTTTTTGGGTTTTAAGGGGGTTTTTTGTGTTTTTTTTGAGATTTCATGGGTTTTAATGAATTTATTGGTTTTTATGGGTATTAGGGGTCTTGGGATTTTTTATCATCTTTAGTATTTTTATGGTTTTGAGGGGCTTTAAGTGTTTTTACGTTTTTAAGGTTTTCTGATGATATTTTAGGGTTTCAAATGATTTAAATAATTTTACTATTTTTTTGGGATTTCTTATGATTGGAATGGATTTTAGTGTTTTTATGGAATTTTGAGTGTTTGAAGGGTTTTTATGATTTTTATGGGTTTTTTTGTTTTTTTGGATTTTAATGAGTTTTTAATTTTTTTTACATTTTTTATTTATTTAACGGATTTGAAGGGTATTTTTTTGAGATTTTAGTGGTTTTATGTTTTTTATAGGTTTTTGTGTTTTTATGGTTCTAGCTATTTGGATGGGTTTTAGTGTTTTTAAGTGTTTTTTCATTTTTTTAGGTTTTTATTGATTTTAATTATTTTAGGGTTTCAAGGTTTTCTTTGGGGTTATTCATTAATTTCAATGATTTTTATATTTTTAGGATTTTTTGGTTTTTAGGATTTATAGGGTTTTCGGGATTTTGATGGTTTTTTTCTAAGTATTTTGGGTTGTATGGATTTTTTCTTTTTAGGGTATTTTTTAGTTTTTTAGGATTTTAAAGATTTTTTAGAGTTTTAACATTTTTAGGTATTTAAAGGGTTTTTTTAAGTTTTTAGTGCTTTTTTATGTTTTTCTGTGTCTTCAGGTTTTTTTTTCTGATTTTAGGTATTTTATGGTTTTAGGGGTTTTAGGGTTTGTAGGGTCTTTTAGGATTTTTACTAGTTTTTAGGTATTAAGGGGATTAAATGGTTTTTAGGTTTTTATAATGTTCTAATGTTTTTTATGGTTTATATTTTTGTTTATTTTTTCAGATTATTTAGGATATTTATGATTTTGTGTGTTTTAAGGGGTTTTCCAAATTTAAGGTTTTTTAGGGTTTTTACTGTTTTTGGGGTTTCAGTGATTATTTAAGTTTTTAGGTCATTTAAGTGTTTTTAGGTTTTTAAGGTTTTCTTTTTATTAGGGTTGTAAAGAGTTTTTCATTTTTAGATGTTTTTAGGGCTCATTTTGGATATATATAGGTCTTTAGTTTTTTTTTAATGGATTTTGGATGTATTTCTAGTTTTCCTAGTTTTTTGGGTTTTTATGGATTTCTTTTCTTAGTTGTTTTGTAGTATTATCGTGTTTTATGGTTTTGTAGAGGTTTTCACATTTTTAATGTTTTAATGGGTTTTTAGTGGGGTTTTATGGATCTTACGAGTTTGTTTATAGTTTTAGGGATTTTAGGTTTTTAGGTTTTTTAGGTTTTTTAGTGTTTTTTATGATTTCTTGGGACTTTATGTTTTTTTAGTTTTTTAAAATTTTATTATTGTTGTTTATGATATTTTGGGATTTTAGTTATTTTTACTTCTTTTAAAGACTTTTATGGGTTTCTAGGATTTTTTTGGGATTTTTTAGTTTTCCATGAATTTTTTATAGTTTTTAAGGTATTTATGTTTTTTTTGTGTTTTTTTTGTTTTTTAAGTTCTTTAAGTGTTTTTAGGTTTGTAAGGTTTTCTTAGGGGGTTTCCGAGTTTTAGGGTTTTTATGATTTTAGTGTTTTTAAGACTTTTGAGTATTTTTCTGGGTTTTTTCGGTTTTAAGTTATTTTTTGGGTTTTTGGGGTATCATACTATTTTCGGGGTTTTATGTTTTTTTGGGTTTTTTTTAGTTTTTATGGTTTTAGGGGTTTAGAGTGTTTTTAATGTTTTTAGGGGGTTTAAAGGTTTTTATTTCTGTTACTAGTTTTAGGTTTTGTTGGTTTTACGGTTAATAATGTTATAGGGGTTTTTTTGGTTTTTAGGGGTTTTAGGTTTTTGAGGTATTTTTAGGACTGCTATGGTTTATAGGGTTTTTAGCATTTTTTATGTTTTTCGGGGTTTAAAGTGATTTTTTGTTTTAAAGGATTTCTTAGGATTTTTAGAGGTTTTTTCGCTTATAGTGTTTTATTCTTTTTTTAGGACTTGTACTGTTTTTTTGTTTGTATGGTTTTAATGGGGTTTATGGGTATTTATAGTATTTAGGGTTTTTACAATATTTTTTATTTTATGATTTTAAGGGGATTTAAGTATTTTTAGGCTTTTAGGTTTTATTACTGGTTTTCAATGTTTTTTATGTTTTTTTGTTCTAATGTATTTTTTGGATTTTTATGGAATATGAGGATTTTTAGTGTCTTATGTTTTTTAGGGGGTTTGGTGGTTTTTTGAGTTTTTTTGTGTTTTATAGATTTTTACATTTTTAGGGGTTTAAATAGTTTTTGGTGTGTTTTGCGGTTTTCTATTTTTTAATGGTTTTTAGGTTTTTATGGTTTTTCGGGGTTTTATAGTTTCTTGGGTATTAGGTGTTTTTAGTGTTTTTAGCGTTTTCGGGTTTTTAAGGGTGTTATGTGTTTTTATGTTTTTATGTTTTTCTATTTGTTTTTTAGGGATTTTAGGAATTTATATATTTATCGATTATTTGGCCTTTTATATGGGTTTTTATGTTTTATTGGGATTTTATGGGGTTTTATAGTTTTTATGGTTGATAGGGTTTTTTTATGTTTTTTTGGGTTTTTTTTGTTTTTTAGATTTTTTAATTTATTGTGAGGATAAAGAGTTTTTAGTTTTTAGGTGGTATTTTTCGGTTTTTATAGGGTTTTAGAGATTTTTTAAAGATTTTAGCAGTTATTATGGTCTTTAGGGGTTTTAGGGTTTTTACTGACTTTTTGGGTCTTTATGTTTTTTAGGGTTTCTAGCGTTTTTAGGGTTTTTAGGAGTTCTAAGTGTTTTTAGGTTTTTAAGGTTTTATTTATGTTTTTAGGGTTTTTAGGGTTCTTCACATTTGAAGTTATATTTAGGGTTTTTTAGAATTATTATGGGTTTTCAGTTTTTATGAATTTTGAAGAGTTTTAGGGGTTTTTTGTGTTTTTATAGTTTTTATCATTTTTTAGATTTTTAGGGTTTGTAGGTGTTTTATGTTTCTATACTTTTCTTGATGGTTTTCAATGTCTTTATGGATTTTTATATTTTTTTGGATTTTTGGGTATTATTTAGGTTTAATATTTTTTATGGTTTTTAGTGATTTTGTGATTTTTTAGGTTTTTTAGTATATTTATGCCTTTTGAGGGTTTTTAGGTATTATTTTGGTTTTTATGGGTTTTTCGATTCTTTTATAATTTTACTGGTTTAAAGTATTTTTAGTGTTTTTAATGGGTTTTACTGTTATTATGGGGTTTGGGGATTTTTTAGTGTTTTAAAATGTTTTACGGTTTTTATGGTTTTAGGGTTTTATGGTTTTTATGGTTTTTAACATTTTTTGGTTTGGGGGAGGGGGGGTTAAGTGTTTTTAGGTTTTACAGGTTTTCTTAGGGATTTTAAAGGCTTTTAGAGTTTTTCACTTTTAAATATATTTTTAGGTCTTTTATGATTTTTACGGTTTTTAAGGGATTTAATGGGATTTGGGTTATTTATGGATTTCAGTGTTTATAAGTTTTTCAAGGGGTTTTAAGTGATTTTTTGTTTCAAGGTTTTCTTATGGCTCTTTAGGGTTATTTGTGTTTTTATGAATTTTTGTATTTTCATGGATCTTTTTGATTTTTATGGTTTTTTGGGTTTTTATGGAATTTGAGGGTTTTTTAATTTGTTAGGGTTTTTTGGGTTTTTTTGGTTTTTCATGATTTTCTTATGTTTTTAGTGTTTTTAAGGGTCTTAAGATTTCTATAATGTTTTTTTGGATTTAAAATATTGTTTAAATTTTTAGTGGCTTTATGGTTATTATTTACTTTTAGTGGTTTTATTGTTTTAGGGGTTTCATAATTTTTAGGGCCTTTTTTTAGGGGATTTTACGGTTTTATGATCGTATTAGGGATTATTAGAATTTTAACTATTTTTTAGGATTTAGGGGTATTTAGTGTTTTTAGGGTTTATGTTTTTCTTATGTTTTATCATGTTTTTTTATGTTTTTATTGGTTTTTAGGGTTTTCAGGGGGTATTAACTGTTTCTAGGTTTCATAGGTTCACTTTTTTTTGGGGATTTGAGTGGTTTTTATGTTTTTAGATATTTACATATATTTTAGGATTTTTTGGGTTTTAGGGATTATTGTGGGTTTTAGGGTTTTTAGTGCTTTAGAGGTTTTATGGTTTTTTTGTGTTTTTAGGGTTCTTTTTAGTTTATAGGTGTTTTATGATTTTTTAGATTTTTGTAACATTTTTAGGGGTTAAAAATGTTTTTAGTGTGTAGTTTTTTATTTTTTAAGGGATTATAGAGTTTTTTATGTTTTTATGCATTTTACAGTTTTGAGGGGTTCTGAAGGGTTTTAGGGTCATGTAGGTTTTTTAAAGGATTTTATTATTTTTTTAGGGCATTAATTTTTTCATGTTTTTTCTAAGGGGATTTCAATGTTTTTAGTGCCAATAACATTTTTAGGAACTTTGAGGGTTTTATGGATTTTTAGGGTTTTTAAGGCTATTATGGTTTTTAGCATTTTTTAGTTTTATAGGTGTTATAAGTTTTTTTTGTTTTTATGATTTTCTTATGGGTTTTCAAGGTATTTACGGTGTTTTACATTTTTTAGAAAATTTTATTGTTTTTAAAGATTTTTATTAATTGTTCGGGTTTTAAGGATTTTGTCGGTTTTCAGTTTTTTTATGGTTTTTAGGTTTTCGTTGTTTCTAGATTTTTTATTGTTTTTAGTGAGTTTATGTGTTTTAGGTTTTAGTGGTTCTCTTAGTGTTTTCCAGTTTTTTTGGTTTTTTAATGTTTTCTGAATTTTTAGGTCTTTTAATGATTTTTTTGGGGTTTTATTGATTTTGTGTGTTTTTTGGAATTTATGGTTTTTTTTGTTTTTAGATGTTTTTTGGAGTTTTTTACGATTTTAATGGTTTTAGTGTTTCTAACATTTTTAGGGGTTTAATGGGTTTTAAGAATATATATATGCTTTTTAGGTAGTTCATACTTTTGTAAGGTTATATATGGTTTTTAGGGATTTTATGGGATTTATGGGTTTTTAGTGTATTCATGGTAATTTTAATGTTTTTCAGGGTTTTATCACTTTTTGGGTTTTTAGGGTTTTATGTGTTTTTAGTTTTTATGGTTTTCTTATGTTTTTATATTTTTTATGGATTTTACATTTTTATGGATTTTAAGGAATTTGACTGTTTTTAGGGGTTTTAGGGATTTTATGTCGGTTTAATGGGTTTTGAGTTATTATTATTATTATTATTATCTGTTTTTAGGTGTTTTTTTGTTTTTTGGGGGTTTTTATTTTTTTTATTTTTTTAAACTCTTTAGGGGTTTAACATATTTGTAGAGGTTTTTGGGTTATTAGATATTTTTTTGGGATTTTAGGGTTTTTAATGGTTTTAGGTTTTTATTCTTTTTAGTACTTTTTAGTGTTTTTAGAGGCTTTATGTTTTTTTATGTTTTTTATATTTTGAATGGTTTTTAGTGGTTTAATGTTTTTTAGGGTTTTAGGCTTTTCTAATAGATTTTATAGGTTTTAGGGGTTTTTTCTTTTTAAAGGATTCTTAGGGATTTTTTGGATTTTTATGGTTTTTGTGTTTTTAGGGATTTTGATGTGTTTATGGTTTTGGAGGTTGTTAGGGTTTTTTTTTATAGTTTTATGTATTTTTAGAGTTTATATTTTTTTGGGGTTTTTATGGATTTATAGGATTTTTAATGTTTTAGAAATTTTTGTAGTTTTTAAGGATTTTATGGTTTTAAATTTCATTTTAGTGTTTTTTAGGATTTTTAATGTTCGTAGGTTTTTTAGGAGTTATAGTTATATTTAGTTTTTTAGGGATTTATTTGGGTTTTTAGATTTTTTGGGGTTTTTATGTTTAGGTATTTTTTGTCGTTTATGATTTTTATAGTTTTTAAGGTTTTTAGGGATTTTGAGGGGTCTTTGGGTTTTTAGGGTTTTTACCGTTTCTACTTTTTTAGGGGTTTTAATTTTTTTAGGATTTTATGGTTTTGTTATTATTTTATGGGGTTTTATGATTTTTTACATTTTTTATGGTTTTAGGGTTTTTAAGGATTTTAATGGTTTTTGGGGTTTTTAATTGTTTTACGGTTTTTTCGGTGTTTTAGTGTTTTTTTGTTTTTTAATTTTTTAAGGGTTATTAAGATTTTTTAATTTTTATATGGGTTTAAAGGGTTTTTGAAGTTTTTGTGGGTTTATAGTATTTTTGTTGGTTTTATGGTTTTTTAATGTTTTTTGGGTTTTTTATATTTTTTTAGGGTTTTTTGGTGTTTTGGGTATTTTATGGTTTTATCCTTTTTTTCATTTTATAGGTTTTGTAAGTGTTTCTAATTTTTATGATTTTTATGGATTTGATGGATTGTATGGGTTTTTAAAATTTTAGGGACTTTTTCGTTTTTTAGAACTTTTATAGTCTTAGGGGTTTTAGGGATTTTGAGGGTTTTTAGGTTTTTTGGGAGGGTTTGGGTCTTTTAGGTTTTTAATGTTTTTTGGGTTTTTTTTAGGATTTCTGTGTTTTTATTTTTAAAGGTTTTCTTAGGGTTTTTATGGTTTTATGGGTTTGTTTAATTTTTTGATATTTTAAGTGATTTTAAGGTTTTAGGGATTCTTTTGTTTTTATGGATTTTTGGATCTTGAGGGAATTTTGTGGTTTTGGGGGTTTTTATCATTTTTTATGTTTTTTAGGAGTATTAATTATTTTTACATTTTTATGGATTTATTAGGTTTTTTATGGTATTAGGTGTTTTTATATTTTAAGGGATATTTATGTGATATTTAGATTTTTTTGGGTTTTTAGGTATTTTGAAGGGTTTTAGGGTTTTTATGGTTTTTAGGGTTTTATAGATTATTTTTTATGGTTTTTTTGAAATTTTTGGTGATTTAGTGTTCGTAGAGACTTTTAATGTTTTAGTGGTTTAAAGGGTTTTTAGAGTTTTTAGTGGGTTTTTTGGTTTTCATTATTTTCAGTGTTTTTTAAGGATTTTAGGGGTTTCATGATTTTAAGGGTTTAATGGAATTTTTAATGTTTTTAAAAAAATTTATGTTTTTAGGGGGATTAAGGGTTTTTAAGTTTTTAAGGTTTTATTATGGTTTTCTGGGTATTTTTGAAATTTGATGGATTTTTACAAGTTTTTATGATTGTAATGATGTTTATGGTTTTTAAGAATTTTGTGGGTTTTTGGGGTTTTAATGGGTTTTTAGTTATTTTGGTGTTTTCTGAGTATATTAGGGTTTTAATGTTTTTTAGTGATTTTGATGTTTTAAGGGTTTAAAGGTTTTTATTGTTTTTAGGGTGTTTTAAGGTATTATGGTTTTGTGGGGTTTTAGGGATTTAGGGCCTTTACAATTTTTCGATTTTTTAATTGATTTCAGTGTTTTTAATGGCTTTCTTACAGTTTTTTTTTGGTTTTTTAGGTTTTTCACATTTTATATATTTTTATGGATTTTTATTGATTTTTTAGGTTTTATCTGTTTTTAGTTTTTTTTATAATTTTTAGGGTTTTAGGGTTTTATAGTTTTTACAGTTTTTAGCATTCTTTTGTTTTTTTGGGGTTTTAAGTGTTATTAGATTTGTAAGGTATTCTTATGGGTTTTCTAGGTTTTTAGTCTTTTGTAGGCGTTTAGTGATTTTAGGGGCTTTTTTTGGATTTTTACGGTTGTTTTGGGATTTTTGGGATTTTGAGGGGTTTTGCAGTTTTTAAGGTTTTATGATTTTTATAGATTTTTTAGGTTTTAGGGTTTTTATGGTTTTTAGGGGTTTTACCATTTTAGGGCTTTAAAGGGTTTTTTTAGATTTAGTGATTTTTATGTTTTGATGGGATTTTAAGGTTTTTTAAGATTTTGTGGGTCTTTATGGTTTTTAGGTTTTTTAATATTTTTAGGGGTTTCTATTTTCTAGGTTTTATCAAGGTTTTAAGTGTTATTAGTTTTTAAAGGTCATCTTAGTGTTCATAGGTTTTTAGGATCTTGTTTGTTTTTATTGGTTTTTAGGGATTTTTAGGATTCTTAATGGCTTTCATGTTTTTAGGGATTTTGAGATTTTCTATTGCTTTATGAGGGGTTTGGGGGTTATGGTTTTTAGGGTTTTAAATTTTTTTAGAGTTTTTTTATCATTTCTAGGTGTTTAATGTATTTTTATAGATCTTAAGTGCATTTTTTTGTTTTTATGTGTTTTTTGGGGTTTATGGTTTTTTGGGGTTTTATTGTTTTTAGGGATTTTATGGTTTTTAGGGTATTTTAGGGTTTTTTGGGTTTTTATCATTTTTTGGATTTTTCAGATTTTCTAGGTGGTTTTGAAATTTTGATGGGTTTTAGGGTTATTATGATTTTTTGGTTTCTTACGATTTTTATCATTTTTTAGATTTTTTAGGTTTTATGTTTTTTTAGGTTGTATGGTTTTCTTAGTGGTTTTTAGTGTATTTATGGGTTTCTATTTTTACGTTTTTTTAGCTTTTTAAATAATTTTTTAGTTTTTATGGTTATTAGAGATTTTGAGGGTTTTGAACGGTTTTTAGGTACTTTTTGTTTTTTTGTTCTTTTTAAGGTTTTTAGGGGTTTCATATTATTTTACTGTTTTTATGGGTATTTAGAATTTTTTAGCATTTTTGAGGTTTTAAATAGTTTTCAGTGTTTTCTTTATTTTTAATTTTTTATGTGGTTTTACATATTTTAGTGTTTTTAGGGGTTTTGTTGTTTATATAATTGTTAGTGATTTTTGGGTTTTTATTTTTTTCATTTTTAGGGTTTTTATTTTAATTATATTTTTGTTTTTAATGTTTTCTTATGGTTTTTCTGTGGTTTTAGGGTTTTTTATGTCTCTATGTATTTTTATGGATTTTTTAGGATTTATTTATTTTTATGGTTTTTTGGAATTTAGTGGGTCCTTAGCATTTTTTTGGTTATTAATCGATTTTATGGTTTTTTGGGCAAGGAAGATGCGAGGGTCGGGCTATTCCCGGCCCCCCAAAATTTATTAAGAAGAAAAAAGACACAGCAGACAAGGGAGGGGAGGGGTCAAACGACCCACACCCAAAAACCCTTTACAAACCCAAAATGCAAAAGACCCAAAAAAAAAGAAAGATCAAAAAAGAAAAAGCACACAAATCCAAGCAATAAAGATCCAGCAGCAGTCCCAACCAAGCAGCAACCAACATCCATCAACAGCAACGCCATCACCATAGGCAGCAAATTCATCACCTCCAATGCATCAGCAACATCACATCTCAGCCAAGCAGCTGTCAACGTCCAGCCCATCAGATTCTGACAACCAACACCTCTTTCAGCGGTTCCCAGCACCTCCCAGTTCAGCAGCAACCGGCATCCTACATCACAAGTTCCAGCATCCTGCGAGTTCCTTCCAATCAAGTTCACCACCAGCAAGACACATCCACCATCACCAGAAGCATAATCATCACCATCTTCATCAAGCACCAACATAGACCAGCAGCCAGTAGAAAACATAACCCAACAACACAAAGTCCAGCGACCATCTCCTCCTAACCAGACAACTTCCGATATCCCAAAGTAGCTAAAAACACAAGACCACCAACACCCACGCCTAATCCCATTTGGCAGCACCATCAAATCCTCATATAGAAAAAGCAGCAACCCATAACCAAGCCATCCACAACTCAAAAACCCACAGAACATAATCTCAAAAAGAGCGCAGCACAAAGTGACCAATCCTTCAACAACATCAAGACCTAAGAAAAAAAATAAGGAACCAGAAAAACAAACATGCATCTTTGCCCTCCACATCCCCCATAACCCGTCATGGAGCCATAGAAACCCACGATCTCCTTATTGGCTCGGATCAAGAAGCACAGGTCCGAGCACATGATTTTGCACGCCACCGCCAAGAGGTCACAAAGCCCTCCGCACCCAACTTCCACCATTGCAAAGCCAGATCCATCTCAAAAAAAGCCTCCAGATCATCTTGCCACACCATTGAAGAAAACCGAAGCACCGAACAGCGGGATAGCTGAACATCCAAGACCCAACCCCGATCTGGAAAACAGATCTAGAGATCGGGCCTAGCACATCACTATCCAGCCATCCGAATGCCCGTCTCACAAGCCTTCCACCGTTGCAGGACCCGAAAGACCACCACATCCACATATCTGAATCCAGCTTTGAGAGGAGCTTCTCCGTCGTCTGTCAGGACTGCATCTGCAGCACAAACCACTGCCCATCTGAACTCTTCAACTCCCCCTTCCCTGGAGCATTGTTGCAAAACCTCGCCTTGCCATGGTCGTGACACCAGAACAATCTGCTTCATCGTTGAGGACCCCATCTCTACTGATCCGCCATAGGATACCCCAGATCTTCAAAGTCATTCCCAAGCTGCGGCTGATTTCCAGAAAGGTCTCTGACCACTAAGGAGCCATCAGCTTCCCCGCAATTTAGATCTAGCCGATCTAGGACCACGGAAGCCTGCACAACCTCCAAATCCGACGAAACCCAAGCGCACCAGCAAAAAAGACACTCCAAGGTCAAGATCCAGGGCACGGTACGGGGAAATCGAGGCTGTCGAAAACTCAAAACCACCGCCATCTTGATATCGAAGACCAGAGAACACCATCACCGAGGAAGTAGAGAAACATCGCCAAGATCTTGATAAGAAACCAGGGGAAAACCTGGTAGGAGCGTCGAGCGGAAGAGAGAACCGGGGGAGTGTGCCACCATATTCCTTTGTATTTTTCACATTTTTTATGGTTTATTGGTGTTTTATGATTTTTTTATGTTTTTAGGTGTTTTAAGGTTTTTTAATGTATTTTAACATTTTAGGTGTTTAAATGGTTTAAAGATATATTCATTGGTTTTTTAGTGTTTTTTTATTTTATGGTTTTTATTATTTTTAGGGGTTTTATGGTTTTTAGTGTTTTTTGGGGTTTTAGTGTTTCTTTTGGGATTTTATCATTTTTAGGTTTTCTAGGGGTTTTAAGTGTTTTTATGTTTTTAAGGTTTTCCTATGGTTATTTATTTTTTTTAACCATTTTTAGGGACTCTTAGGGTTTTTTAGGGTTTTTATGGATTTTTAGGGTTTTAAGGATTTATATTTTTTAGGATTTTCAGGGATTTTATTTAATTGTGGGTTTGTAGTGTTTTCTTGAGTTTTTTATGGTTTTTAAAGGTTTTTCAAATTTATTACCATTTTTAGGGGTTTTATTGGTTTTTGAAGTTTTAGTGGGTTTTTATGGTTGTTATGGGTTTTATGGGTTTTTTATGTTTTTAGGGTTTTTATAGTTTCTACGAGTTTTATGGATTTTTTGGGTTTTTTGGGTTTTTAGCATTTTTTGGGTATTTAAGTGTTTTGAAGTTTTTAAGGGATTCTTAGGATTTTTATTGTTTTTTGTGATATTTACGTTAGATGTTTTTAGATTATTTTTAGTATTTTTTTTATTATTTAGGTGTTTTAGTGTTTTTGAGGGTTTTAGGAATTTTTAATGGTTTTAGGGTTTCTATGGTTTTCCTGGGATTTTAGGTTTTTACTTTTGTTTCTTAGAGTATAAATTTATTTAGAGTTTTTTAATGTTTTTAGGTATTTAAAGGTTTTATAATGTTTTTTTTGTGGTTTTTGATTTTTTATAGGTTTTTAATTTTTTCTCATGGTTTTAGTATATTTATGATTCTTTTGGTTTTTAGTGTTTTTTGTGTTTTTAGAGGTTTTAAGTGTTTTTAGGTTTTTAATTTTATATTAGGGTTCTTTAAGAGTTTAGGGTTTTTATGTTTTTTTATGTTTTCAGATACATTTATGGAATTTTTTAGATTTTAATGTTTTTTAGTGCTTTCATGTATTTTGAGGGTTTTAGGGATTTTAGGGGTTTTATTACTTTTTTGGGGGATTTGGGGTATTTTAGTTTTTTAGGGGTTTTATGGTTTCTTAGATTTTTTTAACATTTTAAGGGTTTTAATGGGTCTTTATAGTTTTTAGTGGGTTTTAGGGCTTTTAAACAGTTTTAGGGTTTTAAAATATTTTTAGTGGTTTACGGGGGTTTTTAGGGTTTTTACGCTTTTTACGGTTTTTAGGGTATTTTAGTGTTTTTAGTATCTTTTGGATTTTTTAGTGTTTTTATTTGTTGTATGGATTTCTTAGTTTTCTTGGGGGTTTTAAGGGACTTTTCAGGTGTTTAAAATCTTAGGTATTTGTACTTCTTTTTTTTAGTATTTTTTGGTTTTTGGTGTTTTTATGGATTTTAAGGATGTTTAGGGTATTTTTCAATTTTCAGGTTTTTTGGATTTTTAGCATTTTAAGTGTTTTTGTGGGATTAAAATGTTCTTATATTTTTATGTTTTTATTATGGTTATTCAAGGTTCTTAGGTTTTTTTAAATTTTTATGATTTTTTGGGGATTTTTAGAATTTATGGTTTGGTATGGCTTTTGGTATTTTGAGGGTTTTAGCGATTTTTAGGGATTTTTTTGATTTTTATGGTTTTTAAGGGTTTAATAGATTTTTATGGGTTTTATAGTTTTATTATTTTAGGATATTTATTGGTTTTATGGTTTTTAGGGGGTTTTTAAAAAAATTTAGTGGTTTTTGGTTTTTACTGTTTTTAGGGGTTTTTATCGGTTTTAGTGTTTTTTAGTGTTTTTTGGGTTTTTAAGTGTTTTTAGGATATTATGGGTTTCTTAGGAATTTTTGTTATTTTTGGTTTTATGGATTTTTAGGGATTTATTTGGAATTTTATGGTTGTAGTGTTTTTATGGGTTTTTTATTTTTTTTAGGGATTTAATTGATTATTAGAGTTTTTAACATTTTTAGGTATTTAAAGGGTTTTTATAATTTATAATGGGTTTTAGTTTTTTTATCGGTTTTTTGGTTATTATTACTGTTTTAGGGGTTTTATGTTCCTTAAGGGTTTTTTGGATTTTTGGATCTTTTTAGTGTTCTTACGGTTTTTAGGGTTTCTTAGTTTTTTGGGGGATTAATTTTTTTTAGTTTTTATTGTTTTTATTATATTATTTTTAGTGTTTTTAAAGCTTTTTATGTTTTTTGGTTGTTTTTAAGGCTTTTTGAATTTTTTTATGGTGTTTGGTTTTTTACTTTTTGGTTTTTAGGGTTTTTAGGGATCTTAGGGTTTTAAATATTTTTATCATTTTTAGGTTTTTTAGGGATTTACGCTTTTATATTTTTTAGTTCTTCTCTGGGGTTTTAGGGTTTTAGGGTTTTTTAACATGTTTTTTTTTGAATTTTTAGTGTTTTTTAGAGTTTCTATGGGTTTTAGGGATTTTAGGTATTTTGTTGGTTTTGTAGGTTTTGAGGTTTCTTTTAGTTTTTATGGTTTTTTTGCATTTAGGGTTTTTTTGAGTTTTTTAAGGTTTTTAGTTATTTGAGTTTCTTAACATTTTAGGGGTTTTTAGAGTTTTTAGTGGGTTTTTATGCTTAATGGATTTTAGGGTTTTTTATGGATTTCAGCTGTTTTATGGTTTTTAGGGTCGTTAATGATTTTAGTGTTTTTTTATATTTTTAGGGGTTTTTAGTTTTTTTTGGTTTTGAAGGATTTCTTAGGGTTTTTCAGGATTTTTATGGTTTATTTCATTTTTAGTGGTTTTAGGGATTTTTATGTTTTTTATGGGTTTTTAGGGATTTTAGGTTTTTTGAAGTATTTTGTATTTCTAAGGGTTTCGTTTTATATGGTGTTTTTATGTTTTTTTGGGTTCTTTGAGTTTTTAAGGTTTAATAGGTTTTTAGTTTTATTTAACTTCTTTAAGGAATTAAAAAGATTTTAAAGTTTTTATTGCTAATATATGATTTTTAAATGTTTTAAGGGTTTTTTGTGATTAAGGGGTTTTATGGGGTTTTTTTAGATTTTTTGGGTATTTAGAAATTTTTAGGTGTTTATGGGTTTTAACTATTTTTAGGTTTTATGGTTTTCTGAGGGGTTTTCAAGGTTTTTTCATTTTTTAATATTTTTAGGGGTTGTTTTATTTTTATGGTTTTTTGAGTTTTTGGGGGTTTGATGGTTATTATTGTTGTTATGTTTTTTTTCTTTTAGGGATTTTTTTGGGTTTTCAGTGTTTTTCAACTATTTGGGGGGGGGGTTTATGTATTTTAGGGTATTTAATGTTTTCTTAGTATTTTTCTTTTTTAAATGATTTTTTTGTTTTAATGATCTTTTAGGGAATTCTTTCAAAAAAAAATTCGTAATTTAATGGATTTTGAGTGGTTTTTAGGGGGTTTTTATGGTTTTTGGGGGGTTTTATATTTTTTGTGTGTTTTTAGGGGTTTTGTGGTTATTTTGAGTTTTTTAATGTTTTTTTGCACTTAATGTGTTTGAGAGTTTTTTAACATTTTATGGTTTTTTATGAGTATTTATGGTTCTTATGGTTTTAAGGGGTTTTTGCTTTTTTCGATTTTTATTGTTTTAGATTTTTAGCGGTTTTATGTTTTTTTAGGTTTTTAATTCTCTCTTAAGATTTTATAAAAGTCTTAGTGTTTTTTACATATCTGTTCTTTTCATGATTTATATGGTTTTTTAGTCTTTTTAGGGATTTTTAGGGGTTTTATGATTTTTGTAGTTTTTAGGGTCTTTTGGGTTTTGGGGTTTTTTAAGACAAAATGAGACTTGAATTGGTTGCTAAATTCATGCCGCAAAGAATTTTATTAAAATTAAAAAAAATTGAAAGTACAAACATGAGGTGTAAAGAGCTCACAACATCATGGGATTCAGAAAGTACATATTTTTAGAGACATTAAACCCCACAAATATAGCTTAACCATGTGTATGTAAGCCTATCGGAAGCATGGAAGAATGCCTATGAATATACTTCATGAATTTCAACCCATCTGATCAGTCATTCTCCACTATTCTTAGAAGGCCTGTAACTATCATGATCTCAACATTTGGTGCCAAAATTTCTAGTATAAAACTGTAAGCACGTGCCCCAGAAAGAACCACATTTGGTCTGAATCAAGAAATATGGGTCATGCAACACATCCAGGAGCCCCTGTCTGGAAATCCATCAACTCCAGTACACCAACAATTGAAAAATGGAGCAGTAGTTTTATGGGGGTGTTTTATTGTAGGGATTTTTAGGATTTTTATGGGGTTTTTATGATTTTTAGGGATGTTTTTAGGATTTTATGAGTTTTTAGTGTTTTAGTTAATTTTTAGTTCATAAGGGTTTTAGGATTTTTTTTAGATTTTTGACCTTTTAGGGGTTTAAAAGGTTTTTGAACATTTTAGTGGGTTTTTAGGATTTCATGGGTCTTTTGGGTTTTTTAGGATTTTTTGGGGTTTTTGGGTGTTTTTTAATTTTTACGGTATTTAGTGTTTTTTTTATTTTTTATAGGTTTTAAATGTATATATGTTTTAAGTTTTTATTAGGGTTTTCTATATTTTTAGGGTTTTTATGGTTTTAGATATTTTAGGGATTTTAAAGGATTTTTTTGGTTTTCAAATTTTTTTTGGCATTTTGAGAGTTTTTATGGGTTTAAGGGTTTTTTATGTGGTTTGTGTTTTTAGAAT
This sequence comes from Viscum album, assembly GCA_963277665.1. Taxonomy (NCBI): domain Eukaryota; kingdom Viridiplantae; phylum Streptophyta; class Magnoliopsida; order Santalales; family Viscaceae; genus Viscum; species Viscum album. Next base: position 1,304,822,546 of record OY728157.1, read on the forward strand.
ATTTTTTTGAAGTAATTATGGGTTTCAAGGTTTTTTAGAGTTTTTTAATGTTTTAGGGTTTAATGTATTTTTAGAGATTTTATTTTGTTTTACCGTTTTCATGGATCTTTAAGGGTTTTTATGTTTATTAGGGAAAGAAATATGTGGTTCCAGGCTATTCCTAGTCCCCCCGAAATATATAAAGAAAAATTATATGCCACAAAGGAGGGGAAGGGAAAAACATCAGACACCCTAAACCCCAATAAAACCCAAGACCCACACCCTAAAAAGATGTCCAAAAAACCCAAAAGAGAACAAGTCATTCAATGTTGCCACTAAAATCATCCAGTTCCACACCGAGAGATCTGAAGCTTGCACCAAGACCAGTGTCCAAGTCAGTATATAAAAAGTCTATGTCTACTCTTATATCCATAGAGTCGTAGGAAGACTCATAATCCACATGCATTATGAGAATAGACAAGAATTTCTCTCTGTCCCTCTCCTGCTCTACATTTTGCGGAGGCCACTCCCGCTTATTAACTTTAAGTTTGAGCTTGGCCTCCCAGGAGGTGGCCCGAGTTGCCATGAGTCTTGGAAAGGTAGATTAATCCTTCCACTACCTCCATTTTATGGGGCAGAAATGAAACCATCCTCAGGAACTGCCTTCTCATGTTTGGATCCATCACTGGAAACCCTTGAGGCCACTTTGTTACCATCCTTGCTTCATGTTCCAGGAGATGTGCCACCCCTTTTTTGTTGTTTTTTTCCTTTCGTCCTTGGACATGTCCATAACATCATTTATCATGCGGCCATCCTTAGAAAACCTCTTTCCAAGTCTTTTAGCCTCATCTTCAAGGGAAAAACTTTCCCATTCAACCATCATCATTTCATGGACAAGCACAAAGTTGTCTTCGGCAGATGGAACACCATAATCAACCATGGCCTTCTGCATGTTCGGGGCCAGCCCAGCTTCATCAATTTTGGGCTCTGGTAGAAGGATCCCAACTAGATCCTCCACATAAGCAGAGATGGAATTGGGCTCAGATGGGGGAAGTACGGCCAATCCCTTTAAACAAATAGTGTCGGCCTCCTTATCAAGAAAACATTGCACATCCCCCATGTCCACCCTCTCCGCGTCACTGCTCCCAGTGGACATTATCAAGGGGTCTGGGCGTCACTCCCCAGGTTCATGAGTATGCTCCTATACCATGATAATCTGTTGACCAACCAAAATCAGCTCTCACCCATCCCTAGCTCTCATTTCCATCTCAATCACATACCCCTACTCAGGCTCTCCTACCTTCATAGCAACATCACCAACTGTGTCAGCCAAGGCTATGTTCTGAATCCTATTTGACATAGAAACAACATTCACATCTGGCAGTAGCCTACTACTGGCACCCCCACTTTCCTTCCTCCAGTCCATAACCTCTCCACCCAGGGAAAGCGCCAGGGGGCCTTTTGATGATCATGCCCCAGCCAATCTGCCTACTTTGCAACCTTCTCCTTCTCTATCCCTCTCTCTGGTAATTCACCACTCCTGCAAACCTCATATATACAAGACAGATTTCCCCCTTTAACTGTGTGCACTTCTTCAGAGACAACAACTCCTGATTCACAAATTCGTCCAACCAAATTTAAACTGAAACCACCCGAGTCAATCATTTCCACCTCTAGATCACTCATAATCATCAAACATTTCTTGAGTCGATCAAAGATTGCAGCAACTATTTACTGAATAGGAAATGGCCTAGTCACCCACTAGACCTTATGCGATTCTGCCAAAATTTTATTGCACTCACTATAACTATGTTGATATAGATTGAAACCACTACTTCTAGAGTCATCACAGCTTCCAGACTGAGCATTATTTTAAACAATCCAACATATGGAAGATACGACATGACACGATTGAAAAATCACTGGTTGCATCTAACGATGTTCCTCCCCCATAGAAATCTAGACAACATCCACTGGATTCTTTGAATTATAAACCTTAATGAAGGCCCTTTGGGAAACAGGATGACAGAGGGGCAGAGTCCTACTATCCACACAGAGGAACCTCCCCACCAGATTCCCTACCATTGAAATAAAAGATAAATTTTGAAAGGGAAGGGGGAGTTCGAGAAATATAACCCTCTTTTCAACCATCAAAAGTTACGCTTTAGTGTTTCTAGTTAATTTTTTGGGTTTTTATGGGTTTTATTGCGGTTTTTTATGGTTTTTGGTATTTTTATGATTTTTAGGGTTTTTAGGGTTTTAGGGTATTTTGGGGTTTTAGTGTTTTATGGTTTTATAGGGTTTTGATGTGTTTTTATGTATTTTTGGTTTTGTTAGGGGTTTTTTTGGGTTTTTTATATTTTTATGGATTTATTTTTTGTTTTTAGGATTTTCATGGGTTTTTATGATTCTTATGGATTTTGATGGATTGTATTGTCATCATGGTTTTTTGGGTTTTTTGATTTTAAGGTTTTTTTTAATGGTTGGGGTCGAACCCTCATTTATTATTAAATCAAAGAAAATACCTATTTTACCTGGGTAGAGGGAGACCCATTACATAGCCCAAAGACCCAGCGGGCATTTAGAGTCTTTATGGTATTTGGGGGATGCTTTAGGGGTTTTATCATTTTTTATGATTTACATGAATTTAATATTTTTTTATGTTTTTTAATTTTTTCATACTGATTTTTTGGGTTTTTGGGGTTTTAATGTTTATTTTTGGATTTTTTTTTGGGGTTTTAGGGTTTTGGGGGGTTTTAATATTTTTTAAGTTTTTGAGGATTATTTTCATGTTTTTATGGGTTTTAGATTTTTTGGGATTATTAGGGGAATTTTTGAATTTTATGGTTTTTGGGGTTTTTAGTGTTTTAAGGGGTTTTGATGATTTTTTTGGGGTTTTAGGGTTTTGATTACTTTTTGAGTTTTTTGGTTTTTTTTTATTTTTAGAGTTTTTTTAGGTTTTTTGGAATTTTAAATTTTTGTAGGGATTTAAGGGGCATTTTAGTTTTTATTGGTTTTATGGTTTTTAGGGGGTTTTATTTTCCATGATCTTTTTATGGTTTATTGGATTTTTTGGTTATAATTGTTTCTTAGTTTTTTAAGGGATTAGTTGTTTTTAGGTTATTATGATTTGTTTAGGTTATTTAGAGATTTTTGATATTTCTAGAAAATTTGGGGTTTCGTGGTTTTTTAAATTTTTTAGGGATTTTTAGGGTTTTGGGCCTTTAGGGTTTCAAAGAGTTTATTATTTTTTTTGGTTTTTAGGGGTTTTTTTGAGTTTTTTTAATCATTTTTATGGTTTTTATATTTTTTTAGTGTTTTAGGGGTTTAACGGTTTTTAGACATTTTACGGGTTTTTTTTGATATTTTATTAGTTTTTAGGATTTTTATGGATTTGAGGATTTTTATGTGGTTTAGAGTTTTTATATATTTTACGTTATTTTTAGGGTTATTCTAAGGTTTTTGGGGGTTTTAGTGTCTCTTAGTTTTTTTGGAGTTTTAAGTGATTTTTTAGTTTTTCGGGTTTGGTTAAAGTTTTATTAGTTTATTCAGGTTTTTATGTTATTAAGGATTTTTAGGGTGATTTTTTGTTTTTTAGGGTTTTTAGGGTTTTTTTAATTTTGTGGTTTCTTAAGGTTTTATGGTTTTTAGTGTTTTTTTGCATTTTTTAGGGTTTTTATGGTTTATGTGTTTTTTCGTTTTTAGGGTTTTATTAGGGGAATTCATGATTTTTAGGGATTTTTAGTAGTTTTTAGGAATTTCATGGGTTTCGATGTTTTTATTGATTTTGAGGGGTTTTTTGTGGTTTCTAGGGTTTTTATAGTATTTTTGTTTTTTTACATTTTTATGTGTGTAATGTATTTTTAGATTTGTTTGTGGGTTTTTCTGGATTTTGCGGGTTTTATGGTTTTTGTGGCGTTTAGAGGTTTTTATGGATTCTAGGGGTTTTATGGGTTTTCTGGTCTTTCAGGGTTTTTAGCATTTTTATTTTTTTACTAGTTTTATTTGTTTTATATTTTAAATGATTTCATAGGGCTTTTTTTGGTTATTATTTTTTTTGGATTTTTATGGATTTAGGGTTTCTAAGGAAACATAGGGTTTTTAGTGTTTTTAGTGTTTTTAGGGTTTTTAAGTATTTTAGTGTTATTAACATTTTTAGGGGTTTAAATTATTTTTATTTTTTTAAGGTTTTATTAGTGGATTTCTAGGTTTTTAGAGTTTTTATACTTTTAAATATTTTTTTAAGAAAAGTGGTGACAAGAAATGGTATCCCAATTCATTCCCCTAAGAGGATTTATTAAAATCAAGAAGGTTTTATTACAAACACGAGGTGCAATGAGCTTACACCAATAGGGAATTAACCAGGGTACAAAAATAAAGACTCAAGAATGCCCAAGCTATAAATACAACCAGCCAAAAAAAGATCCACATACTTCAATCAATGCTCATCCTTTCTAGCTTTGTCTTGGTTCAAATAGAGAAAGAGGGAAGGCCATTCAGTTGTTTCAAAAAGTGCTCTCAAGTCCAAGATATCATCCACATTCAGCTTGCATGAAATATGTCATCAATATTAGAAAATCACATTACCAGAAAATGAATCTTAAAGAAAGCCAGGGGACAACATCCAAATTAGATCATCATGCTGGTAAACAAGTATAACAGGATAGTATGTCATAAAATTCATTCCAGAATTCATTTAGAACCGCCAGACCAAGCAGCTGATTCATAGAGATCCCCTCAAGATCATGTTATCAGAGTAGAGTGCAACGACTTCAAGCAGATATCATATCAAAAAGACACTGCATCTAAGTCCTATAAGACTGCAAAGTCTCATCCAAACAGCATCCCATGTTGCTGTACCGAATTAGAGTGACAAGCCATAAGAAGAAACTTAACCATTTCAATGAGAGAACATATGCTTCAGAGATCAAATCCAGAGATGAGGAAATATCAGAAAGAGAGTCAAACTCATACCAGTATGTCATTAAAAATCATTTCCAAAAATTTCTAAACAAGAAGCCATCGAGACCATAGAAACTGTAGTGCTCAGATCAGATCAAGGAATGGGCAGAAATAGGCCATTCATATTAAGGGGGAATTCAGATATAAAACCAGCTGAACAGAGCAGAAAAATAGCAAGAAGCCAGCCAAACAGGGACCTCAAACAGTCCAAAAAGAAGCTATCGGGTTTTCAGAAAGTTAACATAAGCATTAAAGCAATCCACAAGCAGACCAATAGTGATAATTCCATATAAAATATAAAATCATAGGTAAGATTCCGCCCACCAATCCAAAGTGAATAATTATACAGTGATCATCAAGAGTCGAAGCTGACCAGCCAGTTAGAGAAACCATCAAACATCAGTCCTCCTTACCCAAAAACTAATCCCATAAACAGATCAATCCCAAGCAGTCAGAATGAAAACAGCAAAGTAGGGATAACCATACTAAAACAGAGCCAAACTAAACCTTGTAGAGTCAAAAACTAATAATACAAAGAGAAACAGATGTTCAAAATAGAATTAGTGTGCATTAGATATTTTTATGAAAACCCTTCCTCATTCTCTCATTGAAAATGTCCGACTTAATATCTAAGTAGGTATTCTTTGAAATCTCCCCTTTTCTAAAATATTTAAAAATAATTTCATCTCTAAGTTTCTTAGAAGATTCAGACTCTTCATAATCAGTCACATTATTCTATCCACCCACATCAACATGCTGATTTTCCTCGACTTTTTGAGATGTGTTCGGTGAAGAGGCTTCTCTTATTGAGATGTCCAAAGATCTTGTGACTATAGTTCATTCCATTTGGGAGTAATCATGACATTTCCTTATTTTTTTTGATTAGGGGTGATGAACCCATCAGTATCAACTGTAGGATTTTTTCCTTTCTTTGCCATAATTTTTAGATGTTATTCCTCCTTAAGAGTAGATTTTTCTTCTTCCTCATGGGGAGTATCACTACTTTCAGAGCTATCACACTCTTCATTCTCAACTCTCTCCTAAGTTCCATCATGTATTTGAACTTCCTCAACAGGAGGGGGAGAATTATAAGTCATAGGAGGGGAAGTGACCTCATGGAAAACATTTACATAATCAGCTACTTGATTTTCCTCAGCTTATATATTAGGAATATCAACATTCAAAATAGGATCCATAACATTCTTAATGTATCCAGAAGAACCCACATTATCCCTTTGACCTTGAATTCCTATTTCAACCCAAAATTTTTTCCTCATTTTATAATGGAAATTATTTTTTCACAGTTATTCAGGGAGTGTCCAAGTCTAAAATAGTTATGACAGTAATCAAGTAATCCATCATAAACAACCCCATGAGAAAATCCAAAATCCCCACTTTGAATACAGATTTGATCTATCAGATACTGGGAAACATCAAGTTCTATACAAATTCTAGCTACCGAGGGTCGAGAAAAAAGTTTTTTAGTAGAAACAAGCTTCAAAGGATATCCAATCAGACTAGCAATGGGAAATAGTTCTGCTTGCTTAAACAGGTGCAAAGGCAGATCGGGAAAATTAACCCAGATAGGCATAATTGGTGATTCAGCATAAGGGTTAAATTCAAGAGTCTGTTTTAATATTTTCATATAACATCCCCCGAATGACCAGGATCTCTTCATCCAAATCCTATAATAATCTTCCTCAGAGTTCAACCAAAATACAATGTGAGAGGGATTTAGGAGACCCAGATTAAAACCCGTAAAACCAATCGATTCCAATGACATTCAATGAATCTTCAACGAAGGCCTCCAATTCATGCACTTACCAACTAAAATAATCCGAAGATCAGTATATAGTGATTTTATATTTTTAAATATTTTTTGGGATTCTTTATGTCTTTATGGGATTTTATGGTTTCTAAAGATTTTGATAGTTTTTTGATATTTTAGGTTTTTTATGGGTTGATTTGGTTTAGGAGTTATTTTTAGTGTTTAATAGTTTTTAGGGTTTTTATAGTTTTTTAACATTTTTTGGGTTTAAAAGGGTTTTAGAGTTTTGAGTGGGTTCTTAGGGTTTTTATGTGTTTTTTTGGGTTTTAAGGTTTTATTTGTTTTTTTGTTTTTATGGTTTTTATGATTTTTATATATTATAAGGTTTCTATAAATTTATAGTTTTTAGGGATTTTTATCATTTTAGGTTTTTAGGTTTTTAGGATTTTTTGGGATTTTTTTAGTTTTTATTTATTAAAATATTTTCTTAGATTTTACAATTTTATGGCTTTTTGGGGTTTGATGGTTTTTTGGGTTTGTATTCCTTTTTTGAGTTTTATAGGGTTCTTAAGGATTTTTAGAGTTTCTTAAATTATTTTTGGGTTTAAACAGTTTTATAGTTTTTAGTGGTCAATGATTTTTATGGGTTTTAGGGTTTTTATGGGTTTTAGGGTTTCTATGGGTTTTAGGGATTTTATGGTTTTTAGGGGTTTTTAGGGTTCTTTATGGAAATTTCAGGTTTTTTTGATTTTTTTAGTTTTAGAGGTTTTAAGTGTTTTTAACATCTAAATGTTATCTTTAATATTTTCGAGGTTTTGTGGCTTTTATAGTTTTATGGAATCTTTTGAATTTTTTTGGATTTTTATGGGTTTTAGTGTTTTTTATATATTTTGATGATTTTTAACGTTTCTTAGGGTTTGAGTTCTTTGGATTTTTTTGGTTTTTACGGGGTTTTTATTTTTGAATGTTTTTAGTGGGTTTAGATACCTTTTATCTTTTTTTAGAGATTTAAAGGCTTTTTAGAGTTTATAGAGTGTTTTGTGATCTTATGGGTTTTACGGTTTTAAGGCTTTTATTGGTTTTATGTTTTTTAGGGGTTTTAGGTTCTTTTAGGTTTTTTTAGCATTATTTTAGGGAATTTAATGTTTTTAGGGTTTTAAGGTTTTCATAGGGGTTTTCATTTTTTTAGGGTTTTTTATGTTTTTAGGGACTTTTACGGCCATTTATAATTTTTATTGGTTTCTTGGTTATTTAAGAATTTTTAGGGTTTTGGGTATTCATGGTTTTTATATTTTTTTGGATTTAGTGTTATTTAGGGTTTTATGGGTCTTATGTTTTTAAGGTGTTCTATGATTTTTCAGGGTATTTTGGGCTTTTTACATTTTTAGAGATTTTTTGGGTATTTTTAGAATTTTTATTTTTTTAGTTTTTTCTAGGATTTAGATAATTTTTCTGGACTTTTAGGGTTTTAGTGGTTTTAGGGTTTTAGGGTTTTTATGCTTTTTATGGTTTTTATGGGTTTTTGAGTTTTTATGGTTTTTCATGTTTTTAAAATTTTCTAACACTTTTAAGGGTTTAAATGGTTTTTATATTTTTTATTGGTTTTAAAGGTTTAATGGGTTTTAGGGTTTAAATTTTAAGGGGGTTTTAGGGTTTTTAAGGGTTTTAATATTTTTTAGTATTTTTATGTTTCTATATTTTTTATCTGTTTTTTGGTTTTAGGATTTTCTTATTGGTTTTTAATGTTTTTAAGGACTTTTATAGTTTATTGTTTTTTTAATTTAATGATCTTTATGGGATTTAGGACTTTTATGTTTTTTTTGGTATTTTAAATGTTTCTTTGTTTTTTAGAATTTAATGGTTTTTTGTTATTTTAATTGTTTTTATGTTTTTAAGGCTTTCCTATGTTTTTATGGGTTTATAGATTTTTATGTTTTTAGGTATTTTTGTTAATCTTTTAGTACATTTATGTTTTTTGAGGGTTTATATGAATTTTTTGGATTTTAGTATTTTTATGGGTTTTTTTGGGTTTTTAGGGTTTTTGTGTGTTTTAGGGTTTTATGGTTTTCAAGAGTTTTTTATTGTTTTTAAGGGATTTCAGATTTTTTAGTGTTTTAGTGGTTTTAGTTATTTTCTGGGTTCCTAGAGTTTTTTTTGGTTCATTAGGGGTTTTAATGGGTTTAAAGTTTGTATATATTTTCTGGGGTTTTTATGGTTTTTAGTGTTATTTTGATTTTTAGTGGTTTTAAGTGTTTTTAAATATTTAAGGTTTTATTATGTTTTTTGGATTTTGGTGTCTTTAATGTTTTTTGGATTTATAGGGATTATTTATAATTTTTATGGTTTTTTGGGGTTTTATAAATTTTGGGGGTTTTTTCGATCTTTTTGGTTTCTTGAGAATTTGTGGTTTTCTTGTGTTTTTAGGGTTTTTTGATATTTTTAGGGTTTTTTAGGCTTCCATATTTCTTTCACATTTTTACTGGTTTAATGTTTTATTATATTATTAGTGGATTTGGTGGTTTTATGGGTTTTTTGGTTAGTTAATGTTTTTAGGAGTTTTTATGGTTCTTATGGTTTTTAATGTTTTTCGGTGTTTTTAGGATTTTTAGAGATTTTCTATTTTTAATGGTTTTTTGTGTTGGTTTTTAAGGTCTACTGAGTGGTGTTTAGGGTTTTTTTGGAATTTTTCATTTTTCAATATTTTAGTTATTTGTTAAGATTTTTATTCTTTTTAAGGATTTCAGTTATTTTATATATTTTTAAGCTTTTAGGCCCTTTTGTGTTCAATTTTTTTAGATTTCTATTTTTTTATGGTTCTTTCGAGGTTTTTAACCTTTTTTCGGTTTAATTCATTTTTAAATGTTTTAGTGGTTTTTAGTGTTTTTATGGGGGGGCTTTAGGGTTTTATGGGGGGGGCTTTAGTGTTTTACGAGTTTAAAAGGTTTTTTAATTTTTTGGGTTTTTTGGGTTTTCTATCGAAATTAAAAATTTTATGTTTGTATGGGTTTTAAGTGTTATGTTTTTTAATGTTTTATTTAGGATTTTACAAGATACTAGGTTTAATATGTATTTAGTGTTTTTTTTAATTTATTAGGATTTTTATGGTTTTTATGGGTTTTAGAGATTTTAATGGGTTTTCAGTTGTTCGTGGTTTTAGGGTATTTATATTTTTTTTGGTTTTTAGGTTTTTTTAAGTTTTTTGGGTTATTAAGGTTTTTCGTGGTTTTTAACATTTTTAGGGGATTGTGGGGGGTTTTTAGAGTATTAGAGATTTCTATAATTTTAATGGGTTTTTAGTGTTTTTCTTGTTTGTTTGGTTTTTTAGGTTTTTATGTGTATTTAGGTTTTTAATTCTTTCTTAGCTTTTTTAGGTTACTTAGGGTTTTTATGATTTTCATAAATTATTCTGAAACATTATAATTTTTTGGATTTATTTTAGTTTTTATGGTTTTTGAGGGGGTTTAGTGTTTTTTGGGATTTTGGATTTAATAGTGTTTTTAGAATATTTAGATTTTTTAGTGTATTTAGAATTTTTAGGGGTTTTAAGAGTTATTTTTTAAGGATTTCTTGGTTTTTTCATATTTTTTTATGATTTTTAGGGATTTTTTGGTATTCATTTAATTTTTATGGTTATTTATGGAGTTTAGGGATTTTGAGGTGTTTTAGGGTTTTTAATGGTTTTTATGGTTTTTAGGGTTTTTATTTATTTTTTGGGGTTTTTTGTTTTTTTGAGATTTTTTTATTTTTCTTGTTTTTTAGGAAATTTTAACATTTTGGTTTTTAAGTTTTTCTTATGGGTAATCATGTTTATTATGGTGTTTTATTTTTTTAGGGATTATAGGGGTTTTTAAAAAAATGTAATTTTATAGGGTTCTTGGGGTTTTCAAGGGCATTCAGATTTTGTTAATGTTTTTATTATTTTTAGGGATTTTAGGTTTTAATGGTTTTGTGTGTTTTTATATTTATTTAGTTTTTTAATGTTTTATTGGGGGTTTTTAAGGACTTTTGGGTTTTTAATGTGTTTTTTGGGTTTTTAATGTGTTTTTTGGATTTTTAGGGATTTTTTTGGATTTTTATGAGGTTTTAGTGTTTTTATAGATTTTAAGGATTTGATATTTTTTTGGTTTTTTTGTGTTTTTTTGGGATTTTTTGAGTTTTTAGAGATTAAAAGGTTTTTTAGTTTTTTATCACTTTAATGGGTTTAAAGGGTTTTCTGTATTTTTAGTGCGTTTCAAGGGTTTTTCTCAGGTTTTATGGTTTTTATGTTTGTTGGGGTTTATGATTTATAGGGTTTTAGGGTATTTTAGGGTTTTTAGAAATTTTATTTTTGAAGGGTTTTGTATTTTTTATGTTATTATGGTTTTATTAGGGTTTATTAGTGTTTTAGAGTTTATTATGTTTTTAATGTTTTTAGGGATTTTTTATGATTTTAATGTTTTTTGGGGGTTTAGGGATATATGGTTTTTAAGGGATTTAGGGGGATTGTTTGAGTTTTTTATGTGTTTTATGATTTTTTGGATTTTTTAACTTTTTTTAGGGTTTAAAGGGTTTTTATGGGAATTAGGGTTTTTAAAGTTTTTGGGACTAATATTGGTTTTTAGGGTTTTTTGGTTTTTTTTGGATTAAATTTTTTTAGGTTTGTATGGGTGTTAAGTGTTTTGATGTTTCTAAAATTTCCATAGAGGTTTTCAAGGTTATTTGGTTTTTTATATTATTAGGCATTTTTAGTATTCTTTAGGATTTTTACGGTTTTTAGAGTTTTATGGGTTTTGGTGGTTTTTAGTTGTTTTTAGGGGTTTTAGCTTTTTCTGATTTTTAGTATTATTAAGTATTTTTTTATGGTTTGATTTTGGATTTTGAAGATTTTAGGGATTTTTAATGATTTTAATGATTTTAGGTATTTTTCAGGATTTTCATGGTTTTTTGGATTTTAATGGATTTTTAGGGTTTTTAGGAACTTTAGGGTTTTATGGTTTTTTGGGAGGTTTAGTGTTAATTTTATTTTTTTGTTTTATTATATTTTTAGTTGATTTTTACATTTTTAGGGTATAATTTAATTCGAGTTTTTATTTGTTTTAGAGGTTTTATGGGGTTTAGAATTTTTTATGTTTTAAGGTTTATAGGGATTTTAGAGTTTTAGGGTTTTTATGGTTTTTAGGGGGTTTAGAATTTTTATTTTATTAGGGTATTTTAGTGTTTTTATATTTTGAAGGTTTTCATAGGGATTTTCAGGGTTTTATGTATTTCTATGTTTTAAGTATATTTGGGACTTTATATGATTTTTTTTTGTTTTTTAGGGTTTTACGAATTTTCTTTATTTTGTGGTTTTTAAGGGTATTAAGGTTTCTTGGATTTTTAGGGTTTTCTTAATTATTAGATTGTATTTATAATTTTTTATAGTTTTAAATGTTTTAAGGGGTTTATAGTTTTTTTTCGTTAAGTTTTTTAAGGGTTTTTAGGATTTTTTAGGGTTTTTTGGTTTTCACATTTTTTTAGTTTTCTTAGGGGGTTTTAGGGTTTTAGGGAATTTTGATTTTTTGGGATTTTTGTTATTTTTTATGATTTTTATGGTTTTAGGGTTTTTTGTGATTTTTAGTGGTTTAGGGTTTTTTATAATTTTTTGGTTTTAAAGGATTTATAGTGTTATTATACATTTTATGTGACCAACGGTTTTTTAGAGTTTTTAGAGGGGTTTCTGGTATTTAGGGTTTTTACTATTTTAGGGGGTTTATGTAATTTGTGTTTTAGGGTTTTTAAGGGTTTTAGAATTTTTTAGGTGATTTAAGTAGTTTTAGGTTATAATTATTTTATTTGGTTTTTTCAATGTTTATAGGGTTCTTCAACTTTTAGAGATTTTAAGGTATTTTAGAAGATTTTTATGATATTAAGGATTTTTTGGGATTTTGAGGGGTTTTAGGGTTTTTATGGTTTTTGGGTTTCTATTATGTTTTTAATGGTTTTTATATTTTTTAAACGTTTTTTGATGTTTCATGTTTTTTAGAGTTTTTAGTGGGGTTTTAGAATCCTTATGGGGTTTTAATGGTTTTAATTTTTAAGCATTTAAATGGGTTTTATGGGTTTTATAGTTTCTAGGGTATTGTTATTGGTTTTTAGTGTCTTTAGTATTTTTGGGATTTTTAGGGGCTTTTTTGTTTTTAGGTTTGTGGATTTCTTAGGGGTTATTTGGGTTTTTATGGTTTTTTATGTTTTTATTTTTTTTAGAGATTTTTTAGGATTTTTTATGTTATTTTGGTTTCTAGGGAATTTGATGGTTTGTATGGGTTCTAGGTGTTTTAATGGTTTTTTCGGTTTTTAAATTTTTTTGGTTATTTGGGGGTTTTTATTATATTTTGGTTTTTATGGTTTTCATAAGGTTTTTCAGGGTTTTTCAGGGTTTTAGGTTATTTTACATTTTTAGGAATTTTTTAGATTTTATATATTTATTAAGGTTTTTTTTCGATTTTGAGGGGTTTTAGTGTTTTTAGGAGTTTTATGATGTTTGGGGGGTTTTATGTTTTTATTTGGGTTTTTTAGGGTTTTAAAGTTTTTTATAGTTTTTAAATTTTTTAGGTGTTTAAATATTTGTTAGAGTTGTTGGTGGTTTTTTTCAATTTTCTATGGGTTTTTAGGGGTTTCAAATTGTTTTAGAGGATTTTATGGTTTTTAGGGGTATGGGTCTTTTATGGTTTCTTAGGGTTTTTAGCATTTTTTAGGTTTTTAGCGTTTTTTGGTGATTTTTCATGTTTTTTAGGTTTTTAGGTATTGTGAGGGATTTTTTGGATTTTTAGGTTTTTCAGTATTATTAGGGTTTTTATGTTTTCTGTTATTTTTAGTGATTTTTTAGGATGATAATGTTTTATTAGGGTTTTTATGGGTTTTAGTAGTTTTATTTTTGTATGGTTTTTAGGGGTTTTTTGTTTTTTTTGGAGGGTGGTTGGGTTTTTTTAGTTTGTTAGGGTTTTTAAGGTTTATTAGAGTTTTAAACATTTTTATTGCATTAAAGGGTTTTTAGATTTTTTGATAGGTTTTTACATTTTTTATGGGGTTTAAGGGTTTTATGGTATTTATGGTTTATTTAATTTTAGGTATTTTTTGAGATCTTTAGGTATTTGAACATTTTTAAGATTTTTTGGTGTTCAAGTGTTTTTATTTTTTTATTTTTTTTCTTAATATTTTTTGGGAATTATGGTTTTTTATATTTTAGGGATTTCTAAATGTTTTAATGATTTTTATAGGATTTTTAGGTGTTTTATGTTTATTTGGGTATTGATTTTTTTAGGGTTTTAAGGTTATCTTTGGGTTTTTTAGGTTTTAGGGTTTGTTATTTTTTAAGGTATTTTTACGGATTTTTTTGATTTAAATGGGGTTTTAGGGCTATTTAGAAATTTGATATTTTTTTGGGGTTTTAGGGGTTTTAGGGTATTTTTTTTTATTTTATAGGGGTTTTATAGTTTTTAAGAGATTTTTATGTTTTTAGGGGTTTAAAGGGTTTTTAGAGTTCTTAATGGTTTTGGGGTTTTTAAGAGTTATTAGGGAGTTTTAGGTTTTTTGGGGTTTTTATTGTTTTTAGGTTTTTTTAGGATTTTTAGCTTTTTTATTATTTTTATAGGTTTTATGTTTTTTATGTTTTTTATGTTTTCTTAGGGGTTTTCTATGTTTTAGGACTTTTATTTATTTTCGAACATTTGTGAATTTTTAGGATTTTTTCGGATTTTATCGATTTAATGGATTTTGAGGGTATTTATTGTTTTAGCATTCTTCTAGTGTCTGTGGTTTTTTGGGGGTTTTAAGGTGGTTATGACTTTTTTATGGTTTATATGGATTTTTATATTTTTTTAACAATTTTAGGGTTTTAAAGGGTTTTAAAGGGTTTTATCATTTTTTGTCGGTTTTTACGGTTTTATGAGGTTTTAAGGGATTTTTTGATGTTTTAGGGGTTTATGGTTTTTAGAGTATCTAGGTTTTTTTTGGGTTTTTGGGGGTTTTACCATTTTTTAGTTATTTAGGTGTTTTAATTATTTTTCTGTTTTGTAAGATTTCTTTGTGTTCTTTAGGTTTTTTAGGGTTTTTTTTCATTTTTAGATATTATTTTTTGAATTTTTATGGTTTTTTGGGCATTAAGTTATTTTAAGGGTTATTGGTGGTTTTAGGGTTTTATGGGTTTTTCAAGTTTTAAGTTTTTTTGAGTTTTTAAGGGATTTTAGGTTTTTTGGTGTTTTTAAAAAAAAATTAGGGGATTAATGCCTTTTTATATCCTTTAGTGTTTTTTGGATGTTTTAAGGGTTTAATAATGTTTTAGGGGTTTTATGGTTTGTAGAGTATTTAGGTATTTTTAATTTTTTAATGGGTTTAATCATTTTTTAATATTTTTTGGGGTTTTAATTATATTTTTGTTTTATAGGTTTTCTTAGGTATTTTTTGGGATTATGTTGTTTTTATGTTTTTATAGATTTTTTTGTATTTTTTAGTATTTTACGGTATTTTTGGGTTTTAGGTAATTTGAGGGGGGGTTGGTTTTTAGGGTTTTAAAGTTATTTTTTGTGATTTTAGGGTATTATTAATTTTTATTGGTTTCTAAGGTTTTTTATTGGTTTTTAATAGTTTTATAGTTTTAATGTGTTTTTATAGTTTTTAGTGTGATTTTAGGGTTCTTATGGGTATTTGGTTTTTTATTATATTTTATCGTTTTTGGAGTTTTTTGGGTTTTTTGGGTTTTTAAGGGGTTTTTAGGTTTTTTTTGTTTTTTTGGTTTGTGAGGGTTTTTAATTTTTAGGTTACAAATGGTTTCTTAGGGGTTTTTAGTAATTTTTTGGGGGTTTTATGTTTTTTGTGTTTTTTTTTAGTTTTTTAGAATTTTAATGGTTTTTTAGGAATTTTATAGATTTTGGTGTCTTTAGGTATTTTAATGGGTTTTAGTGTTTTTATGGTATTATTTTGATTTTTGCGTTTTTTGATTTTATAGAGTTTTTACGGTTTTTTAGTGTTTTTAACGTGTTAGGGGGTTTAAAGGGTTTTTAGTGTCTTTAAACGTTTCTTGGGATTTTATGGTTTTTAGGAATTTTTATGGTTTTAGGTTTTCAATATTATTAGGTGTTTTAATGGTTTTTAGAATTTTTATGTTTTATAGTGGTTTATAAGTGTTTCTAAGTATTTAGAGTTTTCTTATGTTTTTTCAAGGTTTTTAGGGGTTTTTAGGTTTTTAGTGATTTTTAGGGATTCTATAATTTTTTTATGGTTGTTTAGAATTTCTATAAATTCTGATTGTATTTAGGATTTTTTTTGATTTTAGGATTTTTATAGTTATTTTTTTAGGGTTTATGTTTAGTTTTTCATATTTTTAAGGACTTTTGGGGTTTTTAAATATTTTATAGGTTTAATGGGTATTTAGATTTTTTAGTGGTTTTTATGGGATTTAAATATTTTTTTATGGTTTTTTAGGGTTTTATTGTTTTTACAGGTTTTTAGGGTTTTAGGGTGTTTTAGGTTTTTTATGTCTTTTAGAATTTTTAGGTTTTTAGGGGATTTAAGTGTTTTTAGGGTTTTTTTGTTTTCTTAAGGGATTTAATGGTATTTAGGGTTTTTATGTTTTTCTGTATTTTTAGGGATTTCATAGTATTTTTAAAAACATTAAGTTTTTTCAGGAATTTTAGGGGTTTTAGGGTTTTCATGGTTTTTGGTTTTTTTGTGGTTTTTTGTATTTCAAAGTGTTTTTTAT
This sequence comes from Viscum album, assembly GCA_963277665.1. Taxonomy (NCBI): domain Eukaryota; kingdom Viridiplantae; phylum Streptophyta; class Magnoliopsida; order Santalales; family Viscaceae; genus Viscum; species Viscum album. The sequence continues at coordinate 1,304,838,970 of OY728157.1, forward strand.
TTCTTTAAGGTTTTTAAGGTTTTTTTGTGTTTTAAGAATTCTCATATTTTAAATGAGTTTTATATGTTTTCAGAATTTCTAGGGTTTTGGGGTTTTATGGTATTTCAGGTTTGTAGCGATTTTTTTTGTTTTTAGGGGTATAGGGTTTTTAGGGTTTTTAGGGTTTTTAGTGTTTTTTATTTTTTTAGGTGTTTTAAGTGGTTTTATGATTTTAATTATTACTTAGAGTTTTTTACATTTTTTAGTGCTTTTATATTTTTTAGGGGGTTTTGGTATTTTTTTATTTTTTATGGTTTTTAGGGATTTTTAGGATTTTTAGGTTTATAATGGTTTTTTGAGTTTTTTTAGTGTTTTTAGTGGATTTTTGTTTTTTGGGGATTTAATATTTTTTTTGTTTTTTAATGTTTTCTTATTATTTTTCAGGGTTTTTTGGTATTTCTGTTCTTTATGGTTTTTAGGGATTTTTTTGTGGATATTTGGGGGTTTCGGGGGTTTTAAGGATTTTGATGGTTTTTATTGTTTTTTAGTGATTTTAAGTTCTTTATGTGTCTTTTTAGATTTTTGGTTTTTTTTTTGAGTTTTTTACGGTTTTATAGTTTTTATTTTTGTCTATATTTTAGGGTATTAAAAATTATTTGGAATATTTAGTTGTATTTTAGTATTTTTATGTGTTTTAGGGTTTTTTATGTTTGAGTGGTTTTTATGGTTTTTGGGGTTTTTGGGTTTTTGTGTTCTTTTTAGGGTTTTTTGGTGGTTTTTAGCGTTGTTTAGGTTTTATAAGGAAAGGAAGGCGCAAGTCCATGCTATTCTGGAACCCCCTATTTAATCAAAAATACACATAGTAGACAAGGGAGGGTGGGGTTAATCGATCCCCACCCAAAAACCCTGAACACCCAAAAAACCAGCAAAAAAAACAACAACAAGCGGACACCAACAGAACTGCAGCCAAAGACGGAAACTCCATCACCTCCCAACCAATCAACAACCAGCCTCCAGTAGCTCAGATCTGTGAACCCAACACCTCTAAGCCAATCAACTCCCAGCCCTTCACAGTTCTATTTTCAGCAATCATAAATTCAAAAAACAACACCTTATCACCACCAAGCCAAGCACCAACCAGCATCTAGTCACACAATTTCCAGCATCCAACACATCCTCAACAATCATATCCACCGCCAGCAACACAGAACCACCAACACCAAACTCATGAACATCAGCTTCATTGCATCCCAGCCCAGGATCAAGTAGCATCCAACACCTCATCAGCTCCGGCATCCAGCACCACCATCAATTCATAACTAATCCAGCCACACATCCCCAGAAGCACACGAGTAAAGTAGAAACACCACCTCCAGCACCTCCTCTATAAGTGGCATCAAACAACCAGCATCCCACTATCCATCAACCATCACCTTCAAGCTAGTCAAGATCCAACATCGAGCAACTCGTACCTAGCATCTCCTAGCCATCAATAGAGAAAAAAACAACAAAAAACATTTTATAGAAGCTCCCCCATCCTCCAAACTCTAGATCGGAAATCAGTATTTCATGAATAGAAGTCACCACAATTGATCCAATCATGCCCTAAATCATAACATAAAATCAGAACCAGAAATCAAAGAAATAAATTAATTGTACCTCATGACTTTTCCAGGGAGCGGAAGCCAACCAGAGATATCCGCCACAAAACTAGACCCGAAACTCAACGAAAGTACCTGAAATATGTCAAAACAGTGACACCCAACGGGCCCAAGCAGCTACACGAGAAATCACTGTGAAGACCGCCCAAAACAGGATCCATTTTCGAATTAGTCACTACCAGCCAAATAGCGCCATAAAAGATCAGGCAATTCAGGCTGCAAAACCTTCACTATAGAAACCAATGAAGAAGACCACAACTCGTGAAGCTAGAGCAAGCCATCACTTCTGCAAACGAGTGAAACCACCTCATACGAACCACGATGCCCAATTCATAATTGATCAAAAAAATCGAGCGGAACTGAAGCCACAACACACCAGGCAGCTTCCAAAATCGATGATTCCATGTCTCTCCACCAAAAAATCCCAGTCGCGAGGGGGTCCAGTGCCGAAAGACCAAGCATCACTGCTGCTCAGAAATCATGATGTCTTCGAAGAACATATACCGCATTGTATCCAATGAAATCTACTATTTCTCATTTCCCTTGAGATCTCCCATACAAGCGCTTGAGGAAAGGGGGGAATATTTTATGCCAAAGTCACTGGAAGAATCTGTAGGAAACCCTAAATGTCGTATTGAGAGGAACAGAGCACCAGGGGATTGTGTCACCATCTCTCCTTTAGGTTTTCTAGGGTTTTATGTGTTTTTAGGATCTCAAGGTTATTTTACTGGTTTTAGGTGTTTTCTTACATTCTCTTAGATTTTTAGGACATTTAATGATTTTTCAGATTTTTTAGGTGTTTTGGGGATTTTTAGGGTTTTAGGGTTTTTACGTTTTTTGGGGGTTTCTGTCTTTTTTGGGTTTTAAGGGTTTTTAACTTCTTTAGGAGTTTTAAGGGATTTTAGTGTTCATTAATGTTTTTTGGGGTTTAAATTGTTTTTAGTGTTTTTATTTCTATTCTAGAGTTTTTAGTGTTTTTAATGTTTTCATGTGTTTAATGGGGTTTTAGGGTTTTTATGGGTTTTAGCGATTTAAACAATTTTTAGGGTTTTAAGGCTTTTTAATGTTATTATGTTTTTAATATTTTCCTATAATTTTTTGAGTGTTTATGTTATTTTTACATTTTTAGTGATTTTTATGGATTTTTTATGGATTCTTATGGTTTTTAGGGTTTTTATGGATTGTTAGGGGTATTGGGTTTTTAAGATTTCTTAGGGTTTTATGGTGGTTTAGGGATTTTAGTGGTTTTATGTGTTTTTATGTTTTTATGGTTTTCAGGATTTTTCATGGTTTTTTGGGGTTTCTATATTTTTTGGTATTTTTAGAGATTTTACATGACTATAATGGATATTTTGGGTTTATAGAGATTTTGAAGGTTTTTTCGGGTTTTAGGGTGTTTTTATATTTTTATGGGTTTGATTTATTTTTAGTATTCTTTAAAGTTTTTAGTGGTTTAATGAGTTTAAGAGTATTTAGTGGTTTTATAGTGTATTTATGGGTTTTAAGAGTTTTTAAATATTTTTTGGGATCTTAAAGATTTTTAGGGGTTTTGGGGTTTCTAGGGTTATTTAGGTTTTTAAACGTTTTTGTGGTTTTTATGAGTTTTAAGTGTTTTTATATTATTATAGATTTATTACGGTTTTTAGGGTTTTATTGTTTTTATGTTTTTTTTGGATTTTTAGGTAATTTTTAGGATTATTAGGGTTTTTACTATTTTTAAGGATTTTGAGGTTTTTAATGGTTTTTAGCATCTTAATGTTTTTTAGTGGTTATAGTGTTTTTTAGTTTTTTAGGGGCTTTATTTAGGTTCTTATGGTCTTCTTAGGGTATTTTTCTTTAGTGTCTTTTATGTTTTTAGGGATATTTTGGGCTTTTTATGAATTTTACAGTTTTTTATGGTTTTTAGGGATTTTTAGTGTTTTAATGGTCTTTAGGGTTTTATGGTTTATTAGATAATTAGATATTTTTTTTGTATTTGGATTTTTATGGTTTTTAATGCTTTTAAAAAAAATTTAGGGTATATATTGTTTTTATAGTTTTTAGTGGTTTTTTAGGTTTATATTGGTTTTAGAGTTTTTACGGTTTTAGGGGTTTTATGGATTTTATGGTTTCAACTGTTTTTAGGGATTCTTAGAATTTTTTGGGGTTCATACTGTTTGATAGATTTTTTAGCGGTTTTAGGATTTTCTGAGGTCTTTATTGATTTATTACATTTTCTTAGTGTTTTTACTATTTTTACATTTTTGTGGTTTTTATGGATTTTTATGGATTTTTTTCGTCTTTTATTTATTAATGAATTTTGTTAGTTTTGGTGTTTTTTTTGTTTTTAGGGTCTTTTAGTTTTTATGGTTATTTATTTATTTTAATGATTTTATGGGTTTAATTTGTTTTTAGAGTTTTTACATATTTTTAGTGTCTTTATGGGTTTTTATGGGTTTTAAGGATTTTAGGGGTTTTATGGGTTTTAGGATTTTTAGGGATTTTAGGGTTTTTGGGTTTTATCATTTTATATATATTTTTTGATTTTATGGGTTTTTATGTTTTTATAGTTTTATAAGGAGAATTAAGGTTTTTGGGGATTTTGACATATTTAAGTTTTTTAGGTATTTTTTTAGGATTTTTAAGGGTTTTAGGGTTTCTTGGGATTTTAGGGGTTTTAGGTTTTTCAGGGTTTTTAGTGCGTTTTTTGATTTTCCAGTTTTTTAGATATTTTTGAGTTCTTAGGGTTGTAAAAAAATTATAGGTTTTTAGAAATTTTTGGGTTTTAAAGTTTTTATTAGGATTTGGTGGTTTTTAATGGTTTTAATGGTTTTATTAGTTTTAATGGTTTTTTTGGGTTTTTATAGTTTTTTTGTATTTTAGCGTTTCATGTGTCTTTTAGGGTTATTAATATGTTTTATGTCTTTTAAGGGTTTCATGTGTTTTGGGTTTTTATGTTTTTCTTTAGGATTTTCAGTTTTGGGGGTTATTTACATCTTGTTGGATTTTTTGTTATTTTTTCTGGTTTTATGGTTTTAATGGTTTTTTGGGACAATTATTGTTTTAGGATTGATTTAGGGTTTTTACAATTTTTACAGTTTTTACGAATTTATGGTTTTTTGAGGTTTTTTGGGGGTTTTTTGAGTTTTTTTGGTTATAATGTTTTTTAGAGTATTTTTACAATTTTAAGGGTTTAATTGGTTTTAGATTTCTATGTTATTTAAGTATTTTTATTAGTTTTTAGGGGTTTTGATGATTTAATGATTTTCATAATTTTCCTGGTTTTTAGGATTATTAGGGTTGTTAGGGACTTTTATGATTTTTTGGGTCTTTATCATTTTTTTATATTTTTTAGGGGTTCTATGTTTTATTTATGTTTTTAAGGTTTTTTTTATGTTTTTCATGGGTTTATGGTTTTTAAATTTTTTTTGGTATCTTTATGATTTCTTTAGGATTTTATGGTTTTTACGGGTTTTTTGTATTTTGAGGGTTTTGAAGGATTTTTATGATTTTTAGGGTTTTTAGGGTTTGTAGGGTTTTAATGATTTGCAGTGCTTTTATTTTTTTGGGTTTTCTTTTGGTTTTTTGGGATTTTTTGATTTTTTATATTTTTAGGTATTTTTAAGGATTCTTTAGGATTTTTTAGGTCTTTAATTTTTTATATATTTTGATGGTTTTAGTGTTTATTAGGGTTTATTAGGGTTTGTTTGGCTTTTAGGGTTTTTATGATTTTTTGAGTTTTAATGATTTTTAACGATTGTTATAGTTTTCTATTAGTTATATGGGTAAATCGGTTTTTAGAGTTTTTTTGTTATTTGGGTTTCATGCGTTGTTTGGGTTTCATTATGGTTTATAGGGGTTTATGGTTTTCATGGGTTTTATGGATTTAAGGAACATTTAGGGGTTTTTAGTATTACTAGAATATTAAAGGTTTTAATTATTTTTAATTGTATTTAGCTTTTTAATTTTTCTTAGGGTTTTCCAGGGTGTTTAGGTTTTTTACATTTTTATGTATTTTAGATTTTTAAGATTTTTTTGGTTTCTTAGGGTTCTTAGGGATTTTGAGGGTTTAAAATGATATTTTTTGGGTTTTTTTATTGGTTTTGGGTTATATGGGAATTATGTGTATTTAGGGTTTTTAACGTTTTTTGGGGTTTTATTTGGGGGGGGGGGTAGGGTTTTTATAGTCTTGTTTGTTTTTTACCATTTTTTTTGGTTTTCAGGGGTGTTTAGAATTTTTATCCTTTTATGGGTACCTTAGGATTTTTTAGGGTTTTCAGTGTTTTTTACATTTTAAATGATTTTCATGGTTTTATTAGAGTTTTTTAGTTTTTACAGTTTGTAGGGAATTTAATTGTTTTTAGAGTTATTTTGGGTTTTTAGTGTTTTTAGGGGTTCTAGCATTTTTTAGATTTCTTAGGGGTGTAATGTTGTTTATTTTTTTATGGATTTCATTGGGTTTTTAGGATTTTTTTTATGACTTGATGGGTTTTTATAGAATTTTTAGGGATTTGAGGGTTTTTAGGGATTTTGAGAAATTTAACTATTTTTAGGGTTTATTTTGGTTTTTTAGGGGGCCAGGGGATTTGTTTTGTTAGGATTTTTAATGTTTTTAGATTTTATACCACTTAGGGGGTTTATAAGTTTTTTTGAGTATTGGTTGGGTTTATGGTTTTTATTACATTATGGATTTTCAGTTATATAGGGGTTTGTGGGTCTTTTAGGATTTTTAGTGTTTTTAGGGGTTTTAGGGGTTTAAATAGATTTTAGGTTTTTAAGGTTTTCCTTGAGAGTTTACATTTTTTGAGTTTTTAGGAATTTTTAGGGGTTTTATGGTTTTGGGGATTTGGGGTTTTTAGAGTTTTTAATGTTTTTTAGAATATTTAACTGCTTTTTGATATTCTATGACTTATTTGGGATTTTCTGGTTTTTTATAGTTTTTTATATTTGTAGGGGTTTTAAGGATCTTTATTTTTTTATGGTTTTTATGGATTTTGAGGGGTTTTTTTGTTTTTTGGTTTTTTGGGGTTTTAATGTTTTTTGAGTTATTAAGGTTTGTAAGGTTTTTAGAGTTTTTTAAAAAATTTATTAGTTTGAAAGGGTTTTTATGTTTTTAGTGGTTTAGGCTTTTATGGATATTTTTTGGTATTTTATGGGTTTTAGGGGGTGGTTTGTTTTTTAGGGTTTTAAACTTTTTTTGAGTTTATTAGGCCTATTAACGATATTTAGGTATTTTTTGGGTTTTAATTTTGTTATGTTTTCAATGTTTTCATATGTGTTTTTTAGTTCTTTAGAGCCATTTTTATTTTTACGGATTTCGTTGTATATTTAGGATTCTTAGAGTTTTTTTTTTGGTTTTTAGAGGTTTTTAGTGTTTTTAGGGTTTTTAGGGTTTTTACGGGATTTGAGTTTTTTTGTTTTTTTATGGTTCTTAGAGTTTTTAATGTATTTAGTGGTTTTAAGGTTTTATAGTTTTTAGTGGTATTTTATGGTTTTTATTTATTTATGGTTTCTTATGGTTTTTTGAATTTTTTATGGTTTTTAGGGGTTTTTTACGGTTTTTAGGGTCTTTTGGGGCTTTAGCATTTTTTTATTTCATAACTATTTATATGTTATTAGGTTTTAAATTTTTTCAATGGTTTGTTTGGTTTTTTTAGTCCATTACATTTTTATATATTTTTAGGGATTTTTAGGAATTTTGATATTTTTTATGGGTTTGAGGGATTTTGAGGTTTTTTAGGGTTTTTAGTGTTTTTAGGGTTTTTAGCAATTTAGGTTTTTTTTCAGTGATTTGTGTGTATTTATGGTTTCCAGGTTTTCTTATATTTTTTCTAGGTTTTTTATGTTTTTTAAAATGTTTAGGGAGTTTTTAAAATTTTACTCTTTTTTAGAGTTTATGGTATTTTAAATGTTTTTATGGTTTTTAGGGTTTTTGGTTTTTTTGGTTTCTTTAATCTTTAAGGGTTTTTATGTTTATTTATATTTTTTTATCAATTTTAGGTGTTTATAGAGGTTTTTTAGTTTTTAGTGTTTTGGGGGGTTTTATATATTTATTGAGTATTTAATGGTTTTCATATGATTTAGGGATTTTTTGGATTCTAGGATCTTTTAGGGTTTTTATCAATTTTAGTTTTTTTAGTTTTTTTAGTGGTTTTAGGTTTTTAAGGTTTTCATTGGGTCATTAATGGTTTTTATGGATTTTTACATTTTATTGGATTTTAATGTTTTTTAGTAATTTTATTGGTTTTTTGGGATTTCTAGAACTTTTATGGGTTTGGGAGGTTTTAGGGTTATTTCGGTTTTTTTTTCGGTTTTTATTGTTTTTAGAATTTTTAATGTTTTTAGGGGTTTAAATACTTTTAGAGTTTTTAGTGGTTTTTGGGTTTTTTATGGGTTTTTATGTTTTTATGGATTTTATGGGTTTTTATGAGTCTTAGGGGTTTGATGGTTTTTAAGGGTTTTAAGGTCTTTTTAGGGTTTTTAGTTTTTTTTATCATTTTTTAAGTTATTTAGGGATTTATGTTTTTTTGAGGTTTTTATAGTTTTTAGGGTTTCTTTTGTTTTTTATGGATTTTGACATTTGTAGGGATTTTTAGGTATTTTTTGGGTTTTTTAGGGTTTTTTAGGTTTTTTATAGTTTTTATGATTTTTAGGGATTTTGGGGGTATATGTTTTATAGGTTTTTAGGTTTTCGTTGATTTTTCTCAGTTTTTAGAACCATTTATTATATAGTTATTTTTAGATATTTTTTTGAATTATTTTATTTTTTTATTTTTTTTACGAATTTTGAGGGGTTTTGGGGTTTCTAGGGTTTTTTCACTCACTCAAATATAAATTTTTATTACGAAGACACTTTGAATAGAAGTTGGAAACCCCATTCAACATAAAAAAACACATTACGTACTGAAAGAACTCACAAATAGATTAAAATCAAGAATGAGATTATTTGAATTAAACACTCTATATAATTTCTAGTGGAGAGTACTTACCTGGATATTCATATCCACACTAATATGCTCTTCCAAGTGATAAGCCATTCTCACCATTGTTTGTACAAATTCCACTGAGTTGATTTTACATTGAGTTAAGCCCCAAGCTATTATTAGGTCTTACTTATATATCCAATCTTCATTATCCTCATTAGCATTAACTTTCTACCTTCTTTATTAAATTCTTGCTACATCCTCTTTTGAGTTATTGACCAGAACATCTTTTTCATGCATATCTTCCATTGAATGGAGAATGAGCTCCATAAACTCCCCTTTATCTTCAGCCACTACTCATGTTTTCCCCCTTTGTTCTCTATTTTCATTATTTATTATGTTATTAAGTATTTTAAGGATTTTTAATGGTTTTTATGGTTATTAGGGGTTTTTGTGTTTATAGTGTTTTTTTGGGGTTTTAGAGATTTTATTATTTTTTATATTTTGTAGGGGTTTTTAGTGTTTTTAGGGTTTTAAGGTTTTCTTTGGGGATTTTAGTTTTTTAGTTTTTAAAATTTTTATGTATTTAAGGGTTTTCTATGATTTTTATGGTTTTCAGTGTTTTATGGATTTTGAGGGTTTTTTGGGTTTTTTATTGATATTTGGGTTTTTAATATTTTTTTAGTTTTTAATGATATTATTATTTTTTAGAAGTGTTTAACAATTTTAGGGGTTTAATGGCTTTTAAGATTTTTATTGTGTTTTGTGGTTTTTATGGGGTTTAGGGTTTTTTATGTCTTTAGGGGTTTTATGGAATTTAGGGGTTTAGGGATTATAGGGTCTTTTAGGGTCTTTTCCAAGATTCTCAGGGTTTTACCATTTTTAGGTTTTTTATGGGTTTAAAGTATTTTTAAATTTTAATGTTTTATTAGTGTTTTTATGGTGTTCTTGGTTTTTTATATTTTTAGGGATTTTTACTATTTTTTAGTACTTTAATGTTATTTGGAGTTTAATGGATTTTTAGGGTTTTTTGGATTTTTTGATTTTTTTTGGTTTTTTATTATTTTTAGAATTTTTAGGTTTTAGGGGTATAAAGTGTGTTTAATATTTTAATATTTTCTTATTGGTTTTTAGGGTTTTAAGGATTTTACATTTTTAGGGTTCTGTAGGGATTTATAGGAATTTTAATTTTTATAGTTTTTAGGCATTTGAGGGTTTCTATAGGTTTTTTAGGGTTTTTAGGGATTTATAGAATTTTTTTTATTTTTAGGGTTTTTTAGTTATTAATTTTTTATGTATTTTAAATTTTTTTAGTGAAATTAAGGGTTTGAAATGTTTATAGAGTTTTTAGTGGGTTTTATAGTTTTGATAGATTTCAAGGGTTTTGTATGTTTTTAATGGTTTTTAGGGGTTTTATCAACTTTTAGTTTTTTAGATGTTCTAAGTTTTTTATTGATTTTTTATGTTTTCTTAGGTATTTTCAGGGTTTTCGAGTTTTTTAACATTTTTGGGATTTTCATGATTTTTTTTCAATTTTATGGTTTTTATGGTTTTTAGAGATTTGAGATTTTTGATGGGTTTTTAGGGTTTTTTAATTCTTAGGGGTTTTATGGGTTTGAAGATATTTTTAATGTTTTTAGGGTTTTAAAATAATTTTAATGGTTTTGTGGATTTTAAGGGTTTTTATTTTTTATAGGGTTTTAAAGGTTTTTAGAATTTTTTATTGTTTTAGGGGATTCAGGGTTTTAATGGTCTTTTCATGTTTTTAGGGGTTGAAGTTTTTTTATGTTTTTTAGGGGTCTTCATGGTTTTTAGGGTTTCTTAAATTTTTAGTGAATAATAGGGAATTTTTAATTTTTTTATTTTTTTAAGGTTTCTTGAAATTTTGAGGGGGTTTGGGGTTTTTAGGGTTTTATGATTTTTTAGTGGTTTAGGGTTTTTTAGTTTTTATAGTTTTATGATTTTTTTTAGTATTTTTATCATTTTTAGGGGATTAAAGGGGGTTTATATCGTTTTGTGGGTTTTAGGGTTTTTATGGTTTTTAGGGTTTTAATGGTTTCTACGGGATTTTATGGTTTTTAGGGCAAGGAAGGTGCATAGACTTGCTATTCCTGACCCCCCCCCCCCCCACAATTTATTAGGAAAAAGAGACACATCATACAAGGTAAGATGGGAGTCAATCGAACCACGCCCAAAAAACCTTAACAATCCCAAAAAACCAAAAAAAGAAAAAAACCCAAAAGAGAAACATGTTAGTAAACACCACCACCAAAGTCAGAAACTAAAGCGGCTCCATAAGGGTCACCCTCTACACCGTATCCAAAAGCTACATTATCAAAGATGAAGTTATAGTCTACACCTGTGTCCATCAATTCACATCATGACTCAAAATCCTTGTGAAGTTTGAGGAGTGTTAGGAGCTCCTCCTTATGACTTTCTTGCTCCGGGGTGCACTATGACTACTCTGGTTTGTTGACTTTGACATTCAGTTTGTCCACCATTAATGATGCCATGCTAGTCATGGGTATGGGAAGAGATGAATAATCCTACTTCATCCTCCCCTATGATGGATCAGAGGTGGAACCATCATCCTGCTTTTTCACCCTCCTGAAATCACCTAAATGTTCCTCCACCTACATGTCATGAAAAACCACATAGTTAGGCTCACATGCCCTCACTACAAATGCCTACTTCCCTTGACCAATTAGTTTGCATCCTTCCACTACATCTTCGTTTCCCTCTACCTTCCCCAATCCAGACCTCTCCCTCTACACTTTTCCATCACCCCTTGGTTTCAGTCCCTACCCATTCGAAACAGCCCCTGCCTCACTAGAAGGTTGGGCAACTCCCTCATGCACAACCATAGTAGTCAAATATTACTCCTCCCAGTTGGCTAGTTCATTTTACTACACATCACGGGAAGGGTTTTGTGGTCCAATACCAAGAAGCAGCCCTTCCACATTCCTAGTAACATCACCACAAGATTGAAACGAAGGAAAGTGCTACACCACCCTCTACACTTCACCATCATCAATGGGTTTCGGCATCTGCACACTTAAAACTTCGACAGAATGTGCTTGATAGCCGTAATAATTCCCATGTATGAGTTTAATCTCTTGAGAAAACTTGAAACCAATGGATTAGATGATAAATCCTGTAATGAATTTTGCGTGTGAATGTTATCACCCAACAGGAACACAAAAACAGGAAGGGGACCCACAGAACAACCATCCCTAATCATGTTCCTGTTGTCCAAATCCCTTTCCTCATTTCTAGCAGATTCATTTGGCCCGGACCCCACTACATTAGTCGGCCCCTAATTTTTCTGCTCATAACTCACCTACTCAGCATCCAAACATGCAAACCGGTTGCATAAGAAGATGCCAACTTGTTCCTATGATGTGTTTCCAATGTCCAGAAGCACCGATATCCCATATCCGAACTCTACCATATGGACTGATGTATCCAAGACACTTGTGTATTTCTGCACATTTGAATCATCAGCCAGAACTCCCTCATCACAGATCAGTGCAATATTCATATTCTTGTTACATTCTTCATATTCAACCACCACCTTATCATACCCGTAATTTGTCCCAAAGGTTCAACCCTACAGAAGTTGTATCCTCATTTACCTCAGGGGGTAAGAGGTACCCTATATAAGTAGCATCCTTCTTGTCAACTACAGATAAGCCAGATGCATCAGGCGCCACACGAGCCAGACTCACATCACAGGTGATCTTTCTCTTTCACCTACAAAATGAGATGGTGTGAACCAGATTCCTGAAAATATAACCCAAATCCACCCATGATTCAAATATCACTGGTTGTCTGTAACAAAATTACTCCTAAAAAACAATAAACACAAACTCAATATGTTCTCTCGACACATAAACCTCAACACAAACTCTTGGAGAAATAGGATGGTACACATCATGCATCCTAATATCCGAGCAAATATAACACCCCACAAGATTTTATATCTACCAATGATAGATGGATTTTGAAAAGGAAGGGGTAACTCCAGGAATCTCACCAATGTACCTATCAAGGGAAAATTGCGGTCTATATAAAGATTGGAACTACACCTAAAAAAATAATCAGGATCAATTGAAGCTTTATGGTGATTTAGAAAATGTTAGTGTTAGATCCACCTCTATCATAGATCGAATAATGTAATGGAGACCTTCAAATAAACCCACTGTAGTGCGATCTTGAGGGACCCAATTTCTGAATATGAACCTATCAAAAGAATACAATGATGGTCATCGGTTGATGAAGCATGCTATCAGAGTTAATCTATGGAGAGACTAAGCATTGTTGAATTCCAAAATCAATAGAAAAGTTGTGAATTACCCTCGTACAATTCTTGGAATATAGGGCAGAGATCAATCTGAGAAAATAGTGGTAGAAAATCTAGAACAGAGAGGGAAGCATTATTGATTTTTTGGACTTTGTGGTATTAATTTTTTTAGGTTTTAAGGATTTCATGGTTATAATGAAGGTTTTATGGGCAAGGAAGATTCGAGGGTCAGGCTATTCCTGCCCCCCCCCCCAAATTTATTAGTAAATAAAAACAAACACAACAGAAAAGGGAGGGGAGAGGTCAAACAACCCACACCTAAAAACCCCTTACAACACACGCAAAAGAAAGAAAATCAAAATACACACAAAATGATAAAAGAAAGAAAACCAAAACAAATCCAACAGCAATCCCAGCCAACCCGCAGCCAGCATCCATCACAGGTTCTACCATCCATCTCCACCATCATCATCATAATCTACACCGGGGGGGTCTCCCTCTTCACCATATCCAGAGGCCGCATCCGTGTCAACTGACTCCCATTCCGAAGAATCATACTGCTTCAAAAAGTTGGCGTAGTACTCCCTCAACTTCACATGATCCACATTCAACTTCTTTTTAGTAGACCGCCCCATCTTACAATAGGAATTCTTTGAATCCTTACTGGAAGCCCTCATAGAAACTGTTATTGGAATGGAGGAGTAATCCTTCCTTGGATTCCTTACTTTCAGAGCAGTGGTGAAAAGATCCCCATGATTCCCTTGGAAAGGTCTAACAGAGTCCTCCTGGTTGAGAAAACAAGGGGTGGGAGGTAGAAAACACTCCCTGGACAGGCCCCTAGCAATATGCTCTTTCCCAGCGAGTATGGCCTTTTCCTTTAAAATCTGGGCCATGTTGGATTTGATCCTAGAGACATCATCCGGGCCACTCTCCCAGAGTATCGAGCACACAGATTCCATTCCCTCCTACAAAATAGAATGCTGCAAAGCCAAATCTTTCAGAACCAAACGTTTGGAGTTCTCATCCACACTTTCCCTAATCATCCCATCTTCAACAAAATTGACATCATTTGCTCTGAAGGAAATGGGCACCTCCGAAGCATCCACTGTGATCAGAAACGGTTCAAGGTATTCTGAAATGTTCGTCAAAGACCTATTTAGGAGACCCCTATTACCCTCAACCTGGGCATCATTCACACCATTCTCAGCCTTCAGATTGGCCCTTGCCTTATGTTCTCATTCAACGACATTATCAAAGCTCCCCGAAGTGCTCAAAATCATCTTAGCTCCACTAGAAAAGTGCTCTACACTCCCTCCCCCCTACCCAGTAGCAGGCGCATTAACCAGCACCTTAGAAAGAGACTTTGCACTCCCAGCATCAGCCACCAGAGGGTTCTGGGACACGCTCCCTCCACCATGCCCAGCAGCATCGGCCTGAACCTTATTCTGTATCTGTTCAGCAGACAGGTCGCCTCCCGCATCGCCCAGGGGCCCCTGCATCTCCCCCTCAATCTCCAACCCAGCAGGGGCTTCCATGCCAAGAGAACTTCCAGCATTTGGAAACTACAGATCACTCCTCAAGCACTTGCAGATATCATGTTCCTTGGGTTCCGGTTGGCACTGGATGGCCATTTTCCTAAGCGCAACCAGAAGGCTAGCATGTGCAATTTGTGATCTTAGGGGTCCAGAACCCAAACCATGAGTGGATTCCACCCCCTCAGCAAGATCCCTCTCACTTCCAGTTTAAACATCCATATCAACCTCCTTGGTAGAGGCCTCAACCCGATCCTTACCTCCTTCATCACCCTGCGTCAAAACATCTCCAACCGTGATAGCCTCCTGTTCTTCAGGAGCAGCATGACTCGTAGGGTACTCAACCACACCAGTATCTGGAGACAATACTCCCATATTGGGTGAGCCCCCAGCCACTATCTTAGCAAATGATGATGGAGCCATAGCAGGTGGCCCAAGCATAGAGGGCCCGCTTCTACGTCGGCATATAGATGCAGTGTGGCCTAACATGTAGCAAGTCGAGCAGAAGAAGACACAGGATTCAAAACAAACCTGCTGCTTCCACCAGAGTTCATCTTCAATCTCAACACAGACCAAATTGACCGGGGGTTTAGACACATCCACCACTATGCAAATCCGAGGCACAAAGGGGTGACATGCAGTGCTCGTCCGTGCATCCATACACAGAAATCGTCCAATGAGATTCCCTATTACCCGCAGGATGGCCGGATTCTGGAAGGGAAACACAAGTCTAGGAAGCTTCACCCACAAAGCTACTCTTGGGGGATCACGATTTAAGTGAAAGTCAAAGCTCCACCAGATCAACTAAAACCGAAAACTAGAAACAATCTGTGGCGCCACGGCCCAGGCCGAGATCAAATCATCCTCGTTCCCAAATTGCACCAGAAAGTGTTGAGCATCAAGTAACCCTACAAAAGCTCTTTCACAGAGATTCCAAGAAGAGGTAACAAACCTATCAAAAACGTCGATAGGAGTCCAAGTCCTTCCAAACTGAACCACCAGCGTCAAATCCAGAAGAGCAGAGGCCGAAGAAAGCTCTTGAGTAGAAATCGAAACTGAGGGCACATTGTTCTGGCACTGAGGGACTTTCGGGCAAAGCGCTATCTCAGGAAAAGGAGGGGGAAACTCCTGCCCTACTTGTAGGGGAATCCAATCATCTGCCCCTCCACTTATAGGGAGGGGCGGCACAACCGCATCCATCAATTATGGTGACGTTGTCTTCAAGGGAGCCGGGAATCGCCATCGCGAAAGAGAGAGAGATGGAGCTGCGCCATATTCTTTTCAATCAAGGTTTTAGGGGTTTTTATGTATTTATGGGCATTTTTTTCTTTTTTGCATTTTTATGTTTTTTTTTGTTTTTATGTATTTTGAGGGCTTTAGGGGTTTCTTGGTTCTTTAGTGTCTTTAGGGATTTTATTTTTTTACATTTCTAATAGTTTAATTGTTTTTATGTTTTTAAGGCTTTCTTAGGGTTTTTCAATATTATTAGTGTTTTTATGCGTTTTGAGATTTTAGGTCTTTTTTATGATTTTTATGGGTTTTAAGGTTTTTAGTGATTTTGAGGGATTTAGCATTTCTAGAGTTTTTAGGGGTTTAATTTTTATTTTGGGGTTTTTCATATTTTCTTTTTGAGTTTTTAAGGGTTAAAATGTTTTTTAGATTTTATTGAAATTTCAATGGTCTCAAATGGTTTTTAGAGTTTTTAGTGGGTGTTTATGGTTTCTTGAGGGGTTTTGGGTTTTTATGGTTTTTAGGGTATTTGGTTTTTATAGATTTTAGGGTTTTAGTGTTCTTAGTTTTTCTTGTTTTCTATGGGTTTTAATTTATTTTAGTTTTTTAGGTTTTTCATAGGATTTTTAACGGTTTTATGTTTGCTTACAAATTAATGGATTGTTGTTTCTTTTCAGGGTTTTTTATATTTTTAGGGTTTTATTGATTATGAATGTTTTTAGGGTTTTATAGGGTTTTAGAGTTTTTATTATTTTTTGTGTGTAATGGTTTTTTTTTCTGTTTTTAGGGTTTTTAAGGGTTTTTAGAGAGTTTTAATTTTTAGGGGTTTAAATGGTTTTAGATTATGAAGGTGGTTTTTATAGTTTTTTGGTGTTTTAAAGTTTTAATGGTTTTTAGTGGTTTTTTGGTTTTTATGGGTTTGTATTGTATTTATGGTATTATTGTTTATATCATTTCTTAGTTTTTTCTGGGTTTTCTTTTTTTGGAGTTTTTATAGTTTTATTTATATATTTTTTGGTTTCTTAAGGTTTTTTACATTTATAGGGAATTTTAAAGCCATTTTAAGATTTTTTTTTTTATTTTTTTGGGTTTTCAAGGATTTAACGGGATATAAGGGTTTATGATTTCTTAGGGTTTTGATAATTGTTTTGGTTTTTTTTGTTTTAATTATTTTAATTTTTTTAATTTTTTTCATAGGTGTTTTTAGGGGTTTTGGGGTTTTTTACATTTTTAGGAATTTTGAGTTGCTTTAGTTTGTTAGGGATTTTAGGGTTTTGATATTTTTTAGTGTTTTTAGGATTTTTTTTTGTTTTTGGTTTTTTAAGGTTTTTAATATTTTTTAGTGGTTTTAAGGTATTTTATATTTTTTAAAATTTTTTGGGGTTTAAATAGTTTTTATGGGTTTTTTGGGTTTCTAAGGGGTTTATGGGTTTCATATTTTTAGGGGTTTTAGGGTTTATGGTATCTTAGGGGTTTTACGGTTTGTAGAATTTTTTGGATTATAGGGGTGTAAGTGTATTTAGGTTTTAAATTTTTTCTTAGGGCTTTTTATGGTTTCAGGGATTTTTATGTTTTAGGTATTTTTAGGCATTTTTTATTTTTATGGGTTTTAGGGTTTTTAGGAACATGGAGATTTTTAGTGTTTTTAGGGGGGTTTGGTTTTATGGTTTCTTTGGACTTTTGTTTTTTTCATATTTTTAGGGTTTTTATGGTTTTAGAGTTTTTAACATGTTAAGAGGTTTAATGTGTTTCTAGAGTTTCTACTAGGTTTCTATATTTTTTATGGGTTTTTATAGTTTTTGGGGTTTTTAACATTTTTTATGTTTTTAAGGGATATAAGTGGTTTTAGGTTTTTATGTTTTTCTTATGGCTTTTAGGTTTTTTAGGGTTTTTTATATTTCTAATGTTTTTTGACTATTTTTATGATTTTTTATTGGTTTTTAGTGATTTTGTGGGGTTTTAGGAATTTTATGGTTTTTATGGTTCTGATGTGTTTTTAGGTTTCTATGGTAATGTTTGGGGTTTTCTGGGTTTTAGGGTTTCTTACATTTTAATGGATTTCTTGTGAAATTTTTGGATTTATAAGGGTTTTTATGATTATTAGGGAATTATATCAGCTTTAGGTTTTCTATGTTTTTATGGTTTTTTGGGGTTTTTTGGAATTTTTAATTTTTGGGGGGATTTAAGGTTTTTTATAGTTTATTACATATTTAGGGGTTAAAATGTAATTTTTTTAGTAGTCTTTATGGTTTATATGTGTTTTGGGGTTTTGGTATATGAGGGGTTTTATGGTTGTTAGGTGTTTTTAATAGTTTTAGAACTTTTTAGGTTTTTAAGGGGTATATGTGTTTTTATGTTTTTGATGTTTTCTTATAGTTGTTAAGGGTTTTGAGTTTTTTACATTATGAAGTTTTTTTCAATATTTTTATGATTTTTATCGTTATTAGGGTTTTTAGGGATTTTAGGGTTTTTATTTTATTCTGATTTGTTATGTTTTTCTGGGTTTTCAGGTTTGGCCGGTGATTTTTTAAAATATTTTGGTTTTTTATATTTTTTAATGATTTTAGGGGTTTAAATGGTTTTTGGTGTTTTTAGTGGGTTTTATTGTTTTTATGGTTTTTAGGGGTTTAATAATTTTTAGTGACTTTGGGGTTTTATGTATTTTCGTGAATTTGTAGTTTTTTATTGTTATTTTGGGTTGTTACATTATTTAAAATTTTTAGGGGTTTTAAGTGTTCTTAGTTTTTTATAGTTTTCTTAAGGTTCATCTAGGTTTTTAGGTATTTTTATATTTTAATGTATATTAAGTAATTTTTTTTATTTTTTATATTTTTAGGGATTTTAGTTATTTTTAGGGTTTTATGGGATTTTAGGGTTTTATGGGTTTTTATGGTTTCGTTGGTGTTTTACAGTTTTTTAATTTTTTAGGGTTTTTATGCTTTTTAAGTTTTTTAGAGATTTTTAGTGCTTTTAGAGGTTCAAATTCCCTTCCTAGTTTTTATTGTTTTTATGGTTTTCATGGTTTATTAATGTTTTTTTGGTTTTTAGGGTTTTCAGGGATGTTAAGTGATTTTTAAAGTTCTTAGCATTTTTAAGGCGTTTAGTGGTTTTCAGTATTTTTTGGTTTTTAAGGTTATTTTAGTATTTTTTGGGTTTTTATGGTTTTTTTGTTTTTGGGATATTTATGTTTTTTGGTTTTTTTCAAGGAATTTGATGGTTTTTTTGTTTGTTGGGTTTTTATGATTTTATTGTTTTTTTGGGATTTTTGGGTTTTTCTAAATTTTTATGGGTTTTATTGTTTTTTAGAGTTTTTAACATTTTTAGAACTATAAATTGTCATTGTGTTATTAGAGGGTTTTTGGGTATTTAATGGGTTTTATGTCTTTTTAAGGTTTTGTGAGGGTTTTATGGTTTTTAGGGTTTTTATGGTTTTTATATGTATTTAGTGTTTTTTACGGTTTTTAGGGGATTTATGTGTTTTTATGTTATTAAGGTTTTATTTGGTTATTTCATGGTTTTTAGAATTTTTTTATGTTTTTTGGAGTTTTTTTAACATTTTTAGTGGTTTAAAGGGGTTTTAGATACTTTGGTGGTTTTTTTTTTGTTTTTATAGATTTTTAGGATATTGTTTGGTTTTAATAGGTTTTTAGGTTTTTTAGGGGTTTATTGATTTTTTGTGGGTTTTGGATTTTTGGAATTTCTTACATTTTTGCGGGTCTTAATTGTTTTTTGGTTTTTATGGTTTTCTTAGATTTTTCATGTTTTTTAGTGTTTTTTATATTTTTTGGGATTTTTAGGGCCTTTTTGGATTTCTATAGTTTTTAGGGTTTTAGGGATTCTGATGGTATTTATGGTTTTTATAGTTTTTAGAGCTTATTTTGAGTTTTTTAAAGATTTAATATTTTTGGGGTTTTTATCATTTTTAGGTATATAATGGGTTTTAATGATTTTATTTTGTTCAGGACTTTTAATAGTTTTTAGGGGTTTTAGGGGTTTAGGGTTTTTGGGTCTTTTAGGTTTCTTAGGTATAAAAGTGTTTTTGGATTTTTATGGGTTTTATGTGTTTTTATGTTTTTATTGTTTTCTTAGGGGTTTTCATGGTTTTTTCTATGTTTTGGAATTTTTATGGATTTCTTACATTTTTAGGGTTTTTAGGGATTATTAGGGGTTTTTGGGTTTTTTGGGGTTTTGGGTTTTTTGTTTTTTTTGTTTTAAAGGGTTCAGAGAGTTTTCTAAGGATATAATAGTTTATTATTATTATTTAAAATTTTTAGGGGTTTAATGTTTTTTATAGTTTGTCATGGTTTTTAAGGATTTTATGGGTTTTAGGGTCCTTTATGATATTATTGATTTTATGGGTTTTAGGGGTTTTAGGAGATTTTAGGGTTTTTAGTGTTTTTTATTTTTTTTATGGGTTTTATGTTTTTTTTATTTTTTAATGTTTTCTTGGTGTTTTTTATGGTTTTTATGGTTTTTTCATTTTATGGTGTTTTTATGGATTTTTTAGGGTTTTTTCTATTTTAAGCGTTTTTAGGGAATTTGAGGGGTTTTTAGGGTGTTTACTGTTTTCTATAGTTTAAAGATTTTATTGGGTTTTTTAGGGGTTTCAAGTATTTTTTTGTCACTATGGTTTTCTTATAGTTTATATGGTTTTTAGATATTTTTACCTTTTTATATATTTTTAGGAATTTTTAATGATTTTTAAGGTTTTTAAGAGTTTTTAGGGATTTTGAAGGGTTTTAGGGTTTTTAGGGATTTTAGGGTTTTTAGGGTTCTTATGGTTTGTTAGTTTTTTTAGGGTTTTTTTATTTTTTATGGTTTTTATAGTCTTACTTTTTTAATGTTTTTAGGGGTTTAAAGGGTTTTTATTGTTTATAGAGTTTGGGGGGTTTATGTTTATAGTGGTTTTTATGGTTTTTAGGGGTTTTATGGGTTATAAATTCTTTTAGGTTTTTTATGGTTTTTAGCATTTTTTTAGGTTTTTTAGGGTTTTAAGTGTTATTATGATTTTAATTGTATCCAAGGCATTTTTAGGATTTTGAGGGTTTTTTACATTTTAAAGGATTTTAGGGATTTTTTTTGGATTTGTATGGTTTTTTGGGGTTTTTAGGGTTTTTATAGTTTTTAATGTTTTTAATGGTTTAAAGTGTTTTAGAGTTTTTTGTGTTTTTCTATGGGTTTTAGGGGTTTTTAGTTTTTTAAGGTTTTTATGGGTTTTATGGGTTTTTAGGGTTTTTAGGTTCTTTTATGGTATTTTCCATTTTTTTTATTGTATGGGGGTTTGAGGTGTTTTTAGGTTTTTAAGGTTTTCTTAAGGGTTTTATGTTTTTATGATATTTTATATTTTATGTGTTTTTAGGGATTTTTTTTTGGTTTTCCAAATTATTTTAGGGATTTTAGGGATTTTAACGATTTTTATGGATTTTTTGTTTTTTGGGTTTTCATTATTATTTAGGTTTTTTAGGGCTTTGATCTGTTTTTATGTTTTTATAGTTTTTATGTTTTTATTAGGATTTTTAAGGGTTTTTAAGGGTTTTATTTTTTTTTGGAATTTTTTTGGTTTTTTTATGATTATAAGTTTATAGGGATTTTGAATGTTTTTAGGGTTTTTTTAGATTTTTTGGATTTTGATTGTATTTTAGAGTTCTTTAACATTTTTAGGGGTTTAATGGTTTTTTATAGTTTTAGTGGTATAATTGTGTTTTTATGGGTCTTAGGCAAAGCAGGTTTGGGGTCGGGTGGATCCCAGCCCCACAAAATATAATAACACAAAATAAAGGTACAAGGGATTACAAGGAGGGTTTTTACATTATTCATTTTATAAGGGTTTTATGTGTTTTTTAGATTTTTATGTTTTTCATAGAGTTTTTAAGGGGTTTAAGGGTGTTTATGCTTTTAGGTATTTTTATTGATTTTATAGTATTTTTATAGTTTTAGTGTTTTTAATTATTTTGAGGGTTTTCAGGGTTTTTTATGATTTTCTTGGATTTTTGGCGTTTTTTATGTTTTTTTGTGTTTTAAGTGTGTTTAGGTTTTTTAGATTTTTTTAGGGTTTTCTGGTTTTTTGTTTATTTATGTTTTGAGAGATATCTTGTGAATTTTAAGAATTTTTATGTTTTTAGGGGTTTTTAGGATTTTGAGGGGTGTTAGGGTTTTTGGGTTTTTATGGTTTTTAGGATTTAAAAGATTTTTGGAGTTTTTTTAGGGTTTTAATTTTTTTATAGTTTTTTATTATTTATGGGGTTAAATGGTTTTTTGAGTTTTTAGTGGTTTTTAGGTTTATTATGTTTTTTAAAAATTTTTATGGATTTTAGGGGGTCATGTGGTTTTTTTGGTTTTTATGATTTTTAGGGTTTTTAGGGATTCTATTCATTTTTATGGGTTTTACCGTTTTTATGTTTTTAGGGGTTTTATTTGCTTTTAGGTGTTTATGTTGTTCTTATTTTTTTCAGGCATTTATTATTTTTTACATTTTTAGGTATTTTTAGGGATTGTTCAGTATTTTTTGGTATTTTATGTTTTATAAGGATTTTTGGGGTGTTAATGGGTTTTTAGGGTTTTAAAGGATTCCCTGGGATTTTATAGGGTTTTTTTAGTTCTATAGTGGTTTTAAGGTTTTTAACATTTTTTGGGTTATAAAGGGTTTTTAGAGTTTTGACTGGTTTTTAGGGGTTCTATAGGTTTTTTGGGTATTTAATGTTTTTAGTTGTTTTTATGGTTTTCATTGTTTTTATGGGTTTTTAGTGTTTTTTAGGGCAAGGAAGGCTCGGGGCCAGGATATTCCTGTCACCCCCCAAAAATTTATTAGAAAAAAGACATGAAGACACTACAGACAAGGGAAGGGCAAGGTCAATCAACCCACACCCAAAAACCCTTAACAAACACACACCTAGAGACCCCAAGAAAAACCAAAAGAAGAATAACACACATAGAAGAAAACATAAAAGTAAAAAGCATCATCTCCCAGCACGTCACCAACAAGCATCCATCAGCACCAATACCAGCAATCATCCACTAGGCATTCAGCAACCAGCATCCATCAGCATCAATACCATTAGCAGCAACTTCAGCAGCCCAACCTCACAGAGCTTTCCATTTCAAAGCAACACACCAACCATCACCAAGCACCTGCAACTTTTATTACATCCCATCCTAGTAACAGCCATCACCTAGAAACTTAAGAACCAGAAAACCTTCATCACCAAAATCCCATCCAGAAGCACCATAGCCATACCTAGAAACTGAACCAGCACCACTATGTAAGGCAGTTCAATAACCAGACACACAAAGCCACTAGCACCAAAGGCAGAGACACCAGCAACCAAAGCTGGAACCAGTACACAGCTCAAAACGCCCTTCCAGCATCTTATAAATTGTAACACATAGCCATAACACAGCACCTCAAAACCATACCAGCAAACGCCATCAATGTCAGCCCATGTAAGGACCATCCACCACCATAAGAAAATCCATAACTAAAGAATCCAACCCCAAATCGAAACCAGAATTCCGCAAACCACAAACAGGCCAGGAGAATTAACATGAGTCAATGATCGGGCTGAGAAAAAACCTGTAAATTCTTCGTAAACCGAAAGCAAGAAGAATCGAAAACCTAGAATCCTAGAACATGAGCATCACCACAATGATGAATCCACGCCTTCCGCATTCATCGATAATGGAATTTACGCCAGAGAGGCCACCACAAATCTCCTAGGTACAGCGCTGCAAGGGTATAAAAAAGCATCGACGACCGAGGAAGCCGGACCCCCACATTACACCGACGAAGGGGCCATAACCCATGCCGCCGAAAAAATATCGGATGCCGCTATAAAATTCGAAGCCGTTGACCCATCCGTGAAGGCCCCATCTCAGCAAATGCGATCTGGATCTGCAAACGAAGACCTCTAGGATTTCCAAACGCCAAGGATTTGACCACTTCACCATATGCTGAGAAAATCTGATCCAGAACTAAAATGATAGTCACAACCTCTGAAGCCGCTAGATCCCGAGCACAGGGAGAAATAATCCAGTAAAATCTTGAATCCGGAGCCGAAAACTCATGAGATAGATTCGCTCTGAAAAACTGAAGCCCCAGAAAGAACACCGCATCCTCGGGTCTAAAGAGCACATCAAAGGTGCACCTCCAAAAAGAGGGACGAGGTGAAGATCCAAAGACAAAGCACCGAGAAAGATCCACCGGAAGACCTTGAAGTCGTGACAAGCGGGAGATAAAACTAGGGGAGAGCACCACCATCTTTGGGTCTATGCTAAATTAGTTGTGGGTAATGAGGTATTGGTGATTGCCACGACACGCTTATTCTGGGCCCCATTCACCACCTGTGCGCTGCTCTTCCCCAGCTAAATTCAAGAGTGGCGAGACTCGAACCTGTGCCAGTTCTGTTTCTGGGGAGTGGCTGCCTTACATGGTACCACTAAGCCAACCCCAGTCGGCTTTTAGGGTTTTAGGGGTTTTAATGTTTTTTATGCTTTTAGGGGTTTTATCTGTTTATATAATTTTATGGTTTTCTTATGGTATTTCAAGGAAATTGGGTTTTTTAAACTTTCAAGGATTTTTTTGTTTTTTATTATTTTTAGGGTTTTTATCATTTTAGGGATTCTTATGGGTTTTAGGGTTTTTATGGAATTTAGTGTTTTTTGTTTTTTAGAGATTTTTTTTAGTTTTTTGAGTTTTTTTACATTTTTAGAGTTTTTTTTATCATTTTTAGTGGTTTAAAGGGTTTTTGAGTTTATTGTGGTTTCATAGAGTTTTTATAGATTTTAGAGTTTTTTTGATTTTTGGGGTTTTTATATTTTATAGGGGTTTTAGAGATTTTATGGTCTTCTAGGTTTTTTGTGTTTTTAATATTTTTATGTTTCTAGGGGGATATATGTGTTTTTAGGTTTTTAGGGTTTTTTGGTATTTTCAGGGTTTTCAGGGTTTTTTAGAGATTTTTAAGGATTTATTTGTGTTTTTATTGTTTATAGGGTTTTCCGGATTTTAATGGTTATTTGGATTTTTTAGGGTTTTTAGGATTTTATAGTTTTTTTGGGGTTTTAATTGTTTTTTAGTTTTTAGGGTTTTATGGTTGTGAGAGTATGTTAATATTTTTTTGGGATTTGATGGTTTTTTGAGTTTCAAGCAGTTTTAGGGTTTTTATGGGTTATTATAGTTTTTAATTTTTTAGGTGTTTTCATGGGTTTTATGATTTTTAGGGTTCTTAGGAAATTTTTAGGGTTTTTAGGTTTTGTAGCATTTTTTGGATTTTTATGGGTTTTTAGGGTTTTATATTTTTATGGTTTTCTTAGGATTTTTAAGGGTTTAAGGTTTTTTTACCTTTTTTGTGATTTTCTGGGATTTTTTTTATTTTTATGGATTTTTTTTGGGTTTGGTAGGTTTTCAGGTTTTTTAGGATTTTTTGGGGTTTTAGTGTTTTTAGCATTTTATAATTTTTATGGATTTTAGGTTTTTTTAGGTTTTAAAGGTTTTCTTAAATTTTTCATGGAATTTATGGTTTTTATATTTTTATGGATTTTTTGGGAATGTTTAGGATTTGATAGTTTTGATGGATTCTGCGGGTATTTCAGGTTTATTATGGTTTCTCCGGTTTGTTTGGTTTTTAGGGTTTTTAACTGTTTTAGGTTTTTTATGGATTTTTAGGGTTTTTAGGGGTTTAAGGGATTTTTGGTTGTTTTTAATAGTTTTATGATATTTTAGGTTTCTTAAGGGGTTTAAATGTTTTTAGGTTTCTATTTTTCTTATAGGGGTTTTTAGTGTTTTTAGGTTTTTTGACATTTTTAGGGATTTTTATGGTTTTTTTGGATTTTAATGGTCGTTTCGTGGTTTATGAATTTTGAGGATTTATAGGGTTTTTGGGTTTTTATTGATTTTTGGGTTTAAAGGGTTTTGTAGGTTTTTAGAGTCTTTTAGGGTTTCTAGGTGTTATATTGTATTTTGGTGTTTATTTAGTGTTTTTAGGGTCTTCAGGGTTTTTAGTGTTTGTAGGGATTTTAGGGATTTTTAGAATTTTTATTGATTTCTAGGGATTTTAGGGATTTTTAGCATTTTTAGCAGTTTTTAGGATTTTTATGGTGTTTAGGGTTTTTAGAATTTTTTGGGTTCATAGGGGTTTAAACATTCTATAGGTTTTTGTGGTTATCTAAAGGGTTTTAGGGGGTTTTAGGAATTTTGGGATTTTTAGGTATTGTTTATTATTTTTCTAGATTTCTAGGGTTTTTATAAATTTTGAGGGTTTTTGTTTTTTATTGGTTTTTAGGGTTTTTATGTTTTTTTGGGGGTGGGTTTTCTTTGATTTTATTAGGGTTTTATGGATTCGAAAGTTTTTTTTACCATTTTTTAGTTTTTGTTGGGTTTTAGAGTTTTAAGTTGGTTTTTATTGTTTTATTGGTTTTCAGGGTTTTTAGGGTGTTTATGGTCTTTTAGGATTTTTTTTATTTTTAGGGTTTTTAGGGATTTAACAAGATATTATGTTTTTAAGTTTTTCTTATGGTTTTTAAGTTTCATAGAATTTTAAACATTTATTGCTATTTTATAGACTTTTTACTTTTTCTATAGTTATTTAGGGTTTTTAGGGATTTTTAGGGTTTTTTTTTGTTTTTAGGGAATTAACATTTTTTAATTTTTCTTATAGGTTTTAAGTGATTTTCGGATTATAAATTATTATTAGGAATTTTCATAGTTTTAAGGGTTTTTTATGTTTTTGGGGGTTTAGGGATTTTTAATGTTTTTTTGTGGATTTAAAGGATATTGGGGGGTTTTATGGTTTTTAATGTTTTATGGATATAGTGGGTTTTGGGGATTTTAGGATTTGTTTTATGTTTTTAGGGGGTTTAAGGTTTTTCATAGTTTTTAACATATTTAGACGTTTTATGGGGTTTGAAGTGCTGACTGATTTTTATGGTTTTTATAATTTTTAGGGTTTTTTATGTTTTTTTCTGGGTTTTTTTTATTTTTAATGTTTTTTGAGTTGTTTAGTTTAATTAGGGGATTTATTAATTTTTATGTTTTTTGGGGTATTAAAAGCATTCAGTTTTTAAGGATTTTCTTAGGTTTTTTTGGGTTTTTTACATTTTTCAGGATTTTTTGTGCTTTTAGAGTGTTTATTGTTTTTTAGGGTTTTAATGGATTCTGATCATTTTTGTGTCTGTTAGTTTTTAGGGTTTTTTATTCCTTCATGGGGGTTTTGGGGTTTTTTTATTTGTTTAGGTGTTTAAGGTTTTTTAGAGTTTTTAAAAATTTTAGGGGTCAAAATAGTTTTTAATATTTTGAGTAGGTTTTAGGGTTTTATGGGTTTAGGGGTTTTATGGTTTTATTGGTTTTTATAGTATTCATCCATTTTTGTGGTTTTTAGGGTTTTTCCAGATTTTAGCATTTTTTAGGTTTTTAAGGGTTTATGTTTTTTAGGTTTTAAAAGTTCTATTTTTTTTACAGTTTCTTGAGTATTTTATATTTTTAGTTATTTTTATGTGTTTTTAGTATTTCTATGGTTTTTAAGGTTTTTTGGGATTTTGAGGTTAATTACAGGTTTTTAGTGTTTTAGGATTTTTAATATTTAATATTTTTAGCAGTTTGTATTTTGAGGGTTTAATGGTTTTCTAAGTTTTTTTCAGTGTTTTTTACTTTTTTAGTGGTTCTTTAGTGCATTTTTAGTATTTTTATGGTAATTTAAGGATTTTAGGGATATTTATTGTTTTTATAGTTTTTAGGGTTTTAATGTTATTAGGGTTTTATAGTTTTTTAGGTTTTTATTTGATTTTTTAGTTTTTTAAAAGTTATTTAAATTTTATTAATGTTTTTAGTGGTTTTTTGGTTTTTTTAAATTTTATAGTGGTTTTTATTTGTTTAATGTTTTTAGGATTTTTAAGGATTTTTGGTGTTTTATGTATTTTATGGTTTTTTGTTTATTAGGGTTTCTTTTGGGTTTTTTGAGTTTTTTGGGTTTATTTTTTTAGGGTATTTAGGGATTTTTTAGTTTTTTAGGGGTTTTTAGTGTTTTTATGTTTTTTTAGTTTTCAAGGGGTTTTCAGGGTTTTAAATAATTTTTAATTTTAAGGGACTTTTTAGGATTTTATGGTTTTATTGGGTTTTAGGGTTTTTTGTGTTTTTAGGGATTTTTAGGGTCTTTAGGTTTTTGATGGGTTTAGTGTTTTTAATTTTTTTTAGGTTTTTAATGGGTTTTTAGAGTATTTAACATTTTAGGGGTTTAATATTTTTTTAGAGTTTAGCGTGGATTTTATGGTATTTAGGCGTTTTTAGGTTTTTTATGGTTTTTATGGATTTTATGAGTTTTTAGGGTTTTATGGTCTTTTAGGGTTTTTATCATTTTTTTGCATTTTTTAGGGTTCTTAGGGGTTTATGTGTTTTTTGGTTTTATGGTTTTCTAGGGGTTTTGTGGGGTTTTATGGTTTTAAAAATTTAGGTGTTTTACGGATTTTTTAGGATTTTATGGTCTTAGGGTTTTAAGGACTTTTGGGGTTATAGGGATTTTATATATTTTAATGTTTTTTTGTTTTCTTATAGTTTTTATGGATTTTCGAGTTTTTTAAGAATTAAGGGATTTTTAGGGATTTTTTTTGATTTTTTAGGTTTCTTTAGTTTTTTTGGATTTTGAGGGTTCTAGGGTTGGGGGGTTTAGTGTATTAATGTTTTTAGGGTGTTTTTGGGTTTTCTGTGGTTTTAAGGTCATCAAGAGATTTTTAATGTTTTCGGGTTTTAATGGTTTTTATGAGTTTTAGTGGTTTTTATGGGTTTTAGAGGTTTTTAGGGTTTTTATAGGTTTTTAGTGGTTTTATGGTTTTTAGGGTTTTGGGGATTTATGTGTTTTTAGTTTTTTAGTGTTTTAGGTTTATTTGGGACTTATGTGCTTTTAGTTATTTATTTGGGGTTTTAGGGTTTTTAGGGTTTTAGGCATTTGTGGGTTTTTTAGGGATTTTTAGGGTTTATAGGGTTTCATGGTTTTTTTTCAAGTTGTAGGGTCCTGAAAATCCTAAAAGGTGAATGACAATACCCTCAATTCAAGAGAGGATTTTACCCAATTTCCCTCGAGGAACTGGGAAAAAATAGGGATAACAACAAATAAATTGGAAAAGGATCAACCGGTCCTCGTACCAGTCCAATAGTGATGGTGCACCTGTGGTTCAGCAATTTGCCTCCTCCACGGACCGTTGTCGTTCACGGAACAGAGGTGGGAACCTTCCGCGGGCGCAAAGCAGGACGGGTGCCAGGCCAGTCCATAGTCACGAACCACCCCAGTCGCTAACCACGTCAACCGGCATGGACCACATACGCCGTCGTTCATGGAACAAAGGCGGAGCCCTGCGCGACCGTGAAGCACTCCCCGAACTAGTTTTGTTCACGGGGAAGGTGCATTAAATTCCCCCCGCGAAGAAGATTGAGCAAGTCATCTGTAAACCAGGTTTTTGGTCATTGGCCTCCGCAAAAGGTGCCACATGACCCCAGATACATCTATTTCCCAACTCTATAAAAGCAGACCGAGGGGGAGAGGAAAGAAGAGGATCGAGCATATTTGGGTGCAATGATTTCGAAGGAAGGAGCTTAGGATTTTGCAGACAGCGAAGTTCCAATTCGTGAACCAGAATAGGTATGAAGCTAGAAATGAATTAATAAGGAACTGAAAATTCATAACAAATTGGTGAACTCTGAAATTCAAATAAAAATAAAAAGAAGACCGCAAACCATTGCCCCTTCGCAGATGCACTCCCCATGGACTAGGGAGTTTATTCCCCTTTTTCGATCTGACGTACTGCGTAGAACCCTCCTACATGGGTGAATCCCTGACCGACGAACCCCCGACTAGCGTCGCCCCTGACCACCATTGCTCGCGCGGACCCCGCCGCGTACCAACCTGGTACGCGGGACGAACCCGTTGCTGCATACCAACCTGGTATGCGGGATGCCTATCAGTCCGCGTACCACCCTGGTACGTGGATGGCCTCTCCAAACATGTAGCACCCCCTACATGAAGGGAAACACTCCTTATACACCCGTGTGGTCCTCCAAATCCTTTGGTGTTCCCATTCCCCGAGTCAGATAAAATTCTTCCAATTCGGCCTGATCCTTCACAACCTCCTCATTGGCCCATTCATCGGCCCCAAGCCAAGGCATGCACTGAAGCCACTGAACCCATATGAAGCAACCTTCAGGTGCATCAGCGCGCCGCCTTGAGTTGACATACCCATGGTAAGCGTGGACAAAGGGGTTGCTCCGACCCTTGAGTGGATTCCTGAAGCGTTCATGGGTTCATATTCCCACGGTAATGTAGGGTCTGAGCCCGAAGTCCCCTTTCTACCTCTCCACTTGCTAGATTGGGGGACCCCGCCTCCATTTCCCTTCAACTCCAGCGGTGAGCACTTATCTCCTCTTCTGGTAGTGAACGAGCGGCCATCCTGATGTAAGCCCCTAGATTTTCTTACAAGAGGTAGCACACATGTACCTCTGTACTTCCCCGGTTCCACGAACCAAGAGGGGATATGGATACAGGGGTATCCTTTCCCTCTTCCTCTGGGCTTTGCCGCTATCGGGGCTCCATCCTGGTGTAAGTCCCAATCTTCATTTCCCTGGGCCACCCCATGCGTAATCCCCACTCCGCTTCCCACGGACGCACCTTATACGACGTGATAGCCAGGTCTCTACTGCCTCTTGTTTCTCACACCAAGCATGACTCATGTGGGCTTAGAGTAAACAGAGTCCCTAACACCACATCATGTGAACTATGAGTACTTTGATCCATGTCAAGGCATGGTATGTAGGAATCCTGCACGAGGTTCTATCACATTATCCATCGGACCCCCGGTCCATCTTCACATTGGTTCTCTGACACAATCCCCTGCAAACTACAAGGAATTTGATCCATGTCAAGGCATGGTATGTAGGAAGGCTCCACGAGGTTCAAGCCCACCACCTGGTCATTCCGACCCCTTTACGTCATTTCACTAACTCTATGGGCTACTTTAGAGTGTAAGTACCACCCACCATCTAATCAATTCACCTCAGAGTGTAAGCCCCGATCCTTCATCCCACATGACGTTAAACTGCATTACTGAACTACATGGACTCTGATTCCTCTCATGAGGATACGTAGCAAGCCCATATCATGGGTTAGATCCAAATACTCAAGTTGTTACCTATCCCCTATGGATGACAATAAACTCTAGAGTGCCCAGTTATAAAGCTTCAAACTAGTGTCGTCTCAATGAGTCCAAACTCCTCGGAGTCATTAATCCAATGAGGGATGGTAAACCTTGGGCCTAAATGATTCTGAATCCCTACATTTAGCTAACCATTTTCAACCACGAGTAATCCTTGGATACTATGCTTTGGTATAAATCAAATATTCGTGAACATATGAATACGTCTTAAATCTATAAGAGAGTCCCGGAACAGGCAATAATTCCCCCCTAAAATGGTGCGATGAGCCCGACTTCCCATCCTCTCGACCAATGTGAGTTCTTAAGCGTTGTTGGAAAAATCACCCAGTGAACGCTTGCCTTTGGAAAGCAGGTCCATGTATCATTAGATATGGAATCGTTGGGCGTTTTGAAATGAAGACAGATATACCCGATTCGAGCGACTGAGCGGAGTTCATCCCCCCGTGAGATCGACCGTCAGGCGCGTTGGTCAACTCCACCTGATTCGTCGCAAAACAAAAAAATGGTGAACCGATGTGAATCATTAACCAAGCATGATAGATTTAACCAAATATCACTCTATGCCCCCTTATACTCACAAGGAGGGCCAAGAAAGGTTATTAATTACGCATGGGGTCATGAGATACTGCTTTGACGGGTTTGCTATTTGTATTTGTTAAAATATTTTATAGGTACCACTCAGAACTCCCTTCGATCCAATGGAATCACAGAGGAACTCACAGGTGTGTGCTTCAAGCAATGCAATGATAGGACTTCCTCACCAATGAAGGACCACATCGCCGACTCAACGTCTTCAATGCTGGGTTTTAGATGCGTTGATCCGAAAGTATCACTTGAACGGTACTCTCCTGATAGTGGAGGCGGCCATGCACGCCCTCCAATCCGTCAAGACCCGCTAGTCACCTGCCCAGCAGAGGCCGTCAAACCAGAACCAGAGGGATCCCGTTGCTGTCTCAAACCGTTTCGAGAGTCTTTCCCCGAAATGAGACAATGTGTACCTATTTTATCTTAGGGAGGCGGATGAGGTCGATGCTGAGGACTTTATCCTCACTAAACGGGGATTCCGCTCTAAGGCCTCTGATGACAGACATTGTTGAGGTTACGCCATGACTCAATATCCTCATGCCAAGGAGGATGTCGCCCCAAGGATCCAGGCCCATGCTCCCCAAGCTCCGACACCTCAGACCGCCCGACGAGGGAGGAAAACGAACAACCAGGGACCTATCATCACCCTCATCGTTGAGGAGGAGCTCCGCTGCCTAGTCATAGAGATGTATCATGAGCAGGCACATACACCTGAAGGCACCTACCCGGAAGGCAGATTTCCCTGCCCAGGGTCGTGAAGCCCACTAACCAGACGTGGTGGCAAACCAGCGCTTGCAGGACCAGTTCCTACCAGATGCTCTTGACGCCTACCATCCCGATGGGGTGGAGATCCACAAAGCCCACCACCCAGATGTGGCAGAAACTAATAGGTGGGCACATCTCCCTACCAAAAAAGGCCACCGACTCGATATGGTGGGAAACAAACATATGCAGGGTCAGCTCCCTACGGATGAAAGTAAAGTCTGCCATCCCGATGTGGTGGAAAATGGAGAGATAAACCGGCATATCTTGGCACAGGGGCAGATTTGTTCACCTGCCCCGACACAAGATAATTGTCAGTACGCACTGACCACCAGAGGACCAGATCAGGATATTCCTACTCTGATACCGGAATGGGCCTTCATACCCGTTCTGGCTAAAGATGTCACTCTGAATTTCTTGAGAATGATGGAGGAGAAGGTATCGATCCCAGATCATATCTTGCATATTTTCCAGAATGTAATTACATCAGCGGAAATAGCAAGGACTCGGGCCCGTGATCCCATCTCCCCAATTGAGGCGACTCAACTAAGAGAAGATATAGCCACCTTGGAGCAGATCTGCATCCCTGCTTCCGCTCGGGAGGGTCGTTGGCCATATTCCGTGATACAAGGGAAATCAGATCGACCAGCTTCACTCATTCCAACATGGGGAAACCCTTCCATCACGGTGGATGCTCCATAGCAGGCATATATCCTTGCTGAATGTCAAGATGTTCGACGGCATATCCCAGCAGCATCAAGGGACCCAATTAGAAAGGGACCCATAGGTGAAGGCTGTTATCAACAACAGAAGGTCCCCGCTACCTACAAGAAAGCACCCAAAATGTGCCGAGGGCAGCTGGAAAATAAAGAGCGGGTTCATGACTCTGCTCTGCTGGAAGCTGGGGTTCCCAATACAGCTAAGAAAATATTGAAGGCTCCGAACCCTTCCCACCCATTACAATATTATGCGAGTGGCAGTAGTAGTTGCGAATTTCCTCCCTGTAATATCGCTACCATCAGCTCTGAATATCCTCCCCATAGCACCCGCTGGGGCCTCCCCCATGGGCATATAACGATCGATCACGAGAGATTCTCTTTTGATGAGAGTCATAGTAGCCCTCTACGTGACCAGATCATCAAGAAGCAAGAAGTCCCTCCACTTATGTGGTCCACCCTGAAGGACCTCTCTAGGGTATACACTACAAACACTCTCTGTGCAGTGGGAAAATAGATTATGATAGTATTCATCACTATCATAATCACAACTGTGGAGTCCCTCCCCACAGTTACATCTCATCATGATAAGAAGGCCCTCTCCTTGTCGTGGCCTGCCCTAAAGGTCCTCACCAGGGGTTACGTTGCAACGACACTCGGCACAGCCAGGCAGCAGATAAAGGTGGTAGTCCTCGCCACTCTAATAATGGAGGTCCTCCTCATATAGACGTCAAGTAACGAGAGGGACATCCCCTCATAGCGGTACATTTTGAAGGCCCTCCCCAGGGTGTACCCCACAGACATTCTCCCTGTAACAGCTGTGATGGTAGTCCTCGCCATTACGGTAGTTGTGATGGTAGTTTGCGCCACCATGGTCGCCATTGCGAAGGTCCTTCCCACAATGGACCCAAGAACCTAGAAGGTCCCCCTTGTCACAATGTGTCTTGAAGGTCCTCCCTAGGATACACATCGAATGTCAAACCA
The DNA here is from genome assembly GCA_963277665.1 of Viscum album. NCBI lineage: Eukaryota > Viridiplantae > Streptophyta > Magnoliopsida > Santalales > Viscaceae > Viscum > Viscum album. The sequence goes on from OY728157.1 coordinate 1,304,872,810, forward strand.
TTATGGTCATCCTCACCATGATGGCGGTTGTTGCGAAGGCCCTCCCCATGACAACGCTACACAGCTAGAAGGACCTCCCCTTGCTGTGACACACCATGGAGGTCCTCCCCATGGTATGCACTGCAAAAGTCCTCTATGTAGTGAGGTGTCTAGCTGTAATGGTAGCTCAATTACGACATGGATAGCGGAGGCCCTCCCCGCCTAGATGCTGATTAACGAGAAGGTCCTCCCCTCTTTACAGTACATTCTAAAGGCCCTCCCAAAGGTGTACCTTGTAGGTTCTCTCCCTGCAACAACTGTGATGGTAGACCTCGCCATCAGGGCCGCCACTACGAAGGTCCTCCCTAAGTGACATATCATATCAACAGGAAGGTCCTCCCCCAACCAAATCAAGCACAGAAAATCCTTCATATGTCGAGGCACGCAGAAGGACGGGATCAAGCATGTCAGATTCCCAGGTAGTCACCAACGACACCCTTCTTCAATCAGGAGATGGTCTGGGTCCAAATTCATCTTCTGAAACACCTCGGAATTGCCCACAAGACAATTAAATACCTACTGGCCCCACTGCCTCTGACCACACTATCAGTGAGCACCTCAGTTGGGCCGACCAGGTAGAGGAATCACTAGCGGAGGAGTATGCCGACATGTTGCACCTAAGGAAACGACTGGCTAGAGGTGATATACCAGTTATGTTTTGGCCCATGGGCACCTCTCAATTAGACACACCCAGAAAGTTGTTAGAGAAATGTGCACACGACATCCGCTCCAATATATGGACAACCCTCATCCAGTGGAAATCAAGCTTCCATCCCTATGATGGGTATGTATACCACATCATGATAATAGGAGACCTCATTTGTCACATCGATCTGGAATCTCTTCCTCCGGCACGACAACCGCGACCTGAGAGGCGTAAAGGGAACATTGAGTTTGTCTGCCTCCATGCACTCCACCAGTTGCACCGCCTCATTGGTGACACTATAATGGGAGTCCATATCAGAGGATGGGGAGAGCATGGATCTCTTCATTTGACTCTTCTCCCCACCCAGAAGAACCCATTTGGCATAATATCATGCAATGCCATCACGACAGGATAGCAATCAAGTGGTCTCCCTGTTCGCGAAAGGAAACACACCCATCAAATACAGTCCTTGAGTAAGTCCCAGAAGCGTCAGAACCGATGGGATCAATCCATTCACGAACTAATGAATCAGGACACCAAAAGAATACAATAGGCCTCTTGCCTAATAGAGGCCAATCATCAATAATTGCTTGCCTCCCCAGAGGGGATTGATTCACAGGTGAACTCGGCATCAGATACAGTTCACCCCCGAATGGGGGCACAGAAGATTAGGAAGGTAGTGATAGAAACAGCCATTGCTACAATCCAAGTTCAACCCTAGCCTACAGGGTTGGGGGCATTTTTAAGAACAAATTCCCTAGTAAGACCAATAAAATGGGAAGAGACTCAAAATCTAGGTAACAGAGCCAACCCCATCCCTCAGGGATGGGGGAATTTTTACCACCTCAACAACCTCTCCCATGAGAATCAATATTTTCTCATCTTGGGAGAACAGTGAGAAGAGGAATTTACTGCCCTATCTCGTCTTTTGAATAACCTTCCCCTTCAAGTGGGAGGCATACCATGAGGTCGCATCAATAAACTCTCCATCTCACCCTTCGTCAAGAAGTCCGAAAGCAACCCTAGAACAGGAAGGGGAGGACCAGTAAAAGGCATGGGAGATCCTCTTCCTATTAGGAAGATGAAATCTCCTCCACCCTGTGATATTCACCCATCAAAGCCATAGAGGATAACCCCATGGGTGAAACCAGAGAAGATGCAAATCCGGATATATCGGGAGATGATGATTCCGATCAGGCTGGGACTCACAACGAACCAGGCGGTGTGCACACCCGGAACCAGAGGGCCGCCCTAAATATGGACTCCCATCCATCTAACCCTCCTCTGCTTACTCTGCGTGCTTAAAAAAAGGATAAGAACAAAGGACCAGTTACCCTTAACTCACCACCTTCTCTCGATTTAAATGAGCCACTTACGCTCGAAGAGAGATTCGATCGACAGGAAGTGGAAATGAAGGAACTGAGATGGCTTAATGTCGAGCTACTCCAGAGGAATCATGTTATTGAAAACATCCCAATAAGAGACACACCTTGCACTTCCATCAAGTGCACCTCAAAGACCCAGGTTTTCCACGCCCAATGAGGTGCCCAGTCCGTCCAACTACCTGAATATGGATTCGGGTGACTACCAAGACTTCATTCCACTCAGGAAGCACCCAGAGTGAGTACGTATGAAACCTTATACGGTGTCCCAAACGGCATATGCACCCTTGGTGCCGGTTGATCCGGATCGTCATGAAATGCCCCGGGCTACACCTTCCCAAGACTGGGCCCAACAGGATGTAAACCAGGGACTTTCCAGCACCATCAAAGCACTGATAGCTTGATTGGAAGCAATGGAAGGTCGACGCGCTCCGATACAGCCAGAGTGAAAGCCCTACCCAGATTGGGTGAGCAACACGCCTCCTCCACCCAATTTTGGGAGTCTTGTATTCCATATTTTAAATGTATCAGGTGATCCAGAATAGCATTTGATGAATTATGCGTCTTATTGTGACCCATGATGGGGACCCCGGAACAACAAGAATCAGTGAAACTCATATGATTTGTGCGGACCTTGCAAGGATATGCCTTCGTCTGGTATATGAATCTACCATTTCAGTCTATAAAAATATGGGAAGACCATAGATAGTAGTTCCTATTCCACGTTTTCTCAACGCTGCCTAATACAATGGTCAGTGACCTCAGGATTTGCAAATAGAGGGAGAGCGAGAGGGTCTCAGATTTCATTGCCAGATGGAAGGGTCTGACCTACTCTCTGAATAAGACATTTTCCCAAGATGAGATGTTGTCCATATGCATCTATAACCTTCGAGATGGGCTGCGAACCCCGCTCATACCATTGGAGTGCACCACTGGCTTCTGCAATCTCTCTTCCATTGCCCAGAGAATTGAAGGCTCCCTACAGCGGACCAATCTGAAGTCTCTAATAGCCTCATAGGCTCCTGCAAAGAGAATAGTTAGAGCTGAAGTGTCCTATGTCACACTCAAGCCATCCCATGTGCCTGCTCCACTACCTGGGCCTCTACAAAATCATCAAGGTCCCCCTATATATTAGTGGCCGCCTCCGCCTAAGTTGGATGATCACAGAGGATCAAAGCCGAACCAGTTCGAGGAATGAAGACACAAAGTATACTCATTCTGAGAGGACCACATTCACGACTACTTCATTACCACCATGAATTGCAAATTGATCCGCCTCCCGGAGCCAAAGAAGCCCGAAGAGGTTGGCCACAATGACCAGCCAGATTACTGTCCCTACCATCGAATGTTAGGGCATAGTATCCTGGAATGCTTCTTCTTCAAAGACCTCCTGCAAAGGATGGTAGACTCCAGGATGGTCGAGCTGGGACCACCCCCAGCACATGTGACGTATATTTCTACCACTGACGCCGACAAAGGGGAGGGGTTGCAGGAAGTCACCAGCAAAAAGGGGCATAAATTTGATAACTGGATGACTCGAAAGACAGTCAACCGAGCCCATGACATACTCTGAGATCAACTATAGTAGTCGGTGTTGCCGCCAACAGCCCCTAATGTCGCAGAACTGACAATATCGGCCTCACAACCCTCCATGAGCCAGTCATCTAGGCGTAATCGAGAATGGAGGAGAAAATCGCAAGAGGAGAAGTCTGCAATGAGGTCGAAGTTAGCCCCGACACTGTCAGAATTTATGCCCCCAAACATGGCATCATGGGAACCGACCCACCAAACGGCACCCTTAGGGACAACCGACCAGATTGACCTATCACGGGATGAGGACCTAATCTTTGGTTCCATCAACGTCATCCATCTAATGGAGTCGTTCCCTAACAATGGTTATGGTTATGAACCCGAGTTCCCAATGCAAGGGGCCGGGAGGATGAATCGCTGAAGCATGGGATACCAAGGGAGGCGCAGTCGCGGCCGAAACAAACCCTCTGGTTTTACCCCAGCCCAAACCATTAATATCTCGGAATCCTGTGGGAGATCCCTTCAACAAACTCAACGGGATAATGAATATCCGACCACCTCCACAAGCGGCCACTCTGGCCCCGTCATTCTGCGATACCCAATAGAGGAGGAACAAGTGTCTAGCCGCCTGGTGCGCACAAATAGACCAGCCGGGCTAAGTCCCTAGAATGTGGGAACATCATCGGCATCGGACCCCGCATCCGGTCCCTCCTTGACACATATTCCAACTCCCAAGCTTCCTACTAAAACTCTCCTGCCCGTGGAGAATCATCGACTGATGGAGCAGAAGTACAATATCCTTATGCAGATGGCATTGGTACCAGCCAAACTATCAATCCTAGACACCCTAAGTTTGTCAGCAAATCTCAGGGAGGCGCCTATAGAATCCTTGCTCAGCCCCCAGGAGTTTCAAGCCGAGGTAGTTGCTGCTGAGATTTACCAGACGGAGACTGGCCCGGCTGAATGCAATGCAGTGATTTCCTTCACCGATCAGTGTGAAGATACCATTATGCAAGGACATATCAAACCACTATATGTGTCCATCACACTAAATGAAGTTGAGATCTGTAAAGTCTTTATTGACAATAGCTCTAGAGTTAACCTCCTTCCTCTATAGACACTCCGTAAGTTGGGATATAGTGAGGATGACTTAATACCCTATTCCACAACTCTGTTAAGTTACGACAAGAGTGAACAAAATCCAATGGGACAAATCAAGCTAAAAACCCATTTTGGCGACCTTGTGGCCTACTCAGAATTCCTGTTGGTCCGATAGAACACAACATTAAATGACCTGCTTGGAAGGCCATGTCTCCATAACCATTGGGCCATTCCTTTATCCTACCACTAGTGTATGAAGTATTGCGTCAATGGAAAAAGTGGGACGTTGCATGCTGACAAGGCCCATTTCGAGCTCTCCAAGTTGCACTACATTGATTCCGGATTTTATGAGAAAATGAAAAAGAAGCCTTTGATCAATGGTAACTACTATATTCCCACTCCAAATGGTCTAAAAAGGGTTCCAGATGACCCCCTAAAAGAGCTTGGCAGAGACTACGTGCTGCCCATCAACCATGTTGAGAGAAGGGGTTCAAGTCATGACATAGACTTAGCTGTCCTCATGACATCAGCCTTAATGGCTGAGCATAGCAGTGAAGAAACGACCTATTAACCTCAATTTGGGGATGAATACTTGAGCAGGGATGCCCGCAATTCCTCACCTCCAGATGCCCAAGAGCCTGGGTTAGAAACTCTCCCCCCATCAGGGATGCACCTCCCGCAGTTGAGGAATGTATCTCCACCACTGTGGACGAGATCAAGGAAATAAAACTAGGTACTGAGGAAGACTCGAGGACCACTCTCATTAGTACAACCTTGTCTTTCGAGGAGTACGAGGTATATAACTCTTTACTGAGGAAACATCGGGATGTTTATGACTGGAATTAAACAGAAATGCCAGGACTCATTCCCGAAGTGTCGACGCACCGCTTAGGTCTGCCAGAAGACCACCGAGGCTATAAACAGGCCACCAGAAGGATGTACCCCTCACATGCTGCCAAAATAGTGACTGAAGTCGATAAGCTTATAAATGAGGGCATCATTCAGGAGGTACAATACCCCATCTGGTTGGGCAACATTTTCCCCGTCATGAAAAATAACGGAAAAATCCACGTTTTCATCGATTTTAGAGATCTCAATCGGCATTGTCAAAAAGATGATTTCTCGATCACAATTACCAAGTTATTAATCGACGCAACGGCTGGGTATGAGGCTCTCTCCTTCATGGATAGTTATTCTGGGTATAATCAAATTCGGATGGCCTGAGAAGTCAAAGAACTCACTTCCTTCAAATCCCCTAAAGGAATATTCTGTTACAGGGTCATGCCCTTTGGTATCAAGAACGCTGGAGCAACGTATAAACGCGTCATTCATTGCATCTTTAAACCATTATTTTGGAGATTCGTAGAATGATATGTGGATAACTTGGTGGTCAAATCAAGACAGTGCTCAGATCACCTGTCAGACCTTGATACCATCTTCAACAAACTTCGACAACATAACTTGAAGATGTATCCCTTGAAATGCGCCTTCGGGGTTACCTCGGGGAAATTCCTTGGCTTCGTCGTACGCCATCGTGGCATTGAAGTTGACCCTAGAAAGACAAAGGATATCCTTTTCCTACCACCTCCCTGCAATCTCACGAAGTTGAGAGGACTCCAAGGGCAATTGACCTACATCAGGTGGTTCATATCCAACCTGGTGGGAAAATGTTTTCCCTTCACCAGGTTAATGAAAAATGGGGTTACGTACAAATGGACAGATGATTTCCAACAGGCATTTGATAGCCTAAATAAGTACCTCTTAAGCCCGTCGTTGCTCATGCCCCTAGTTAAAGGAAGACCTTTCATCCTATATGTGACGGCCCTAGAAGTATCACTAGGAGCCTTCCTCGCGCAGAAAAATGATGCCGGCAGAGAAAAAAGTCTCAATTACCTCAACCAAAACATGATCGACACTGAAACACGATACCTAAACATCGAGAAGAGTTGTTTTTCCTTGGTCTTTGAAGTTCAAAAATTGTAACATTTTCTACAGCATCATGAAGTCCATTTAGTCTCGTGGAGTAATCCGCTCAAGTACATCCTCAGCCGCTCAATGCCAATCGGGTGCCCATCCTGATGGGAAGTCATCCTGCAACAGTTTGACATTCGGTTTGTGCCCTAGAAATCCATCAAAGGCCATGAGTTTGTATATTTTCTAGTAGATCACCCCTCGACAGGGACCACTGCACCAGACGTCAAGTTACCCAATGAAGAAATATTCTCAGTTCAAGTGGAGCTCCCAACATGGGAAATTTACTCCGACGGCACATCCCAAATCCCAAAAGGGAAAAGGATGGAAGATCTCAAATTTAATAAAGTGGGATTGGAGATAATTCCCATGTCCCTAGAAAAGGCAGTCTTTCCATATTCATTTCTCTTATCTGAAGGATGTACGAACAATGAGGTAGAGTATCAAGCCCTCATTGCAGGCCTAGAGCTCGCACTCCAGGCATAAGTACAATACATTAAAGTAAAAGGTGACTCGAAACTAGTCATCAAGAAATTCAATGGTGAATATGCTATTAAAAAAGAGGAGCTAATTCCCCTATTTGGCCATGTCCGAGGGTTAATGGTGGAATTATCCACAGAACCAATGTTGACCTATAATCCCCAGTCTCAGAATGCCCTGGCTGATGCATTAGCTAACGCAGCCACAACCCTAGCTAACCCAAACTGTGATGAAACAATTATCAGTATTTCCCATCGTCGATTGGTCTTTCCATTTTTCCAGACTAAGACGGAATAAATCATTGATGTTTGTCCTGTCCCTGATCTATATGCTCTTGCCACCAGCTGGATGACCCCTATTGCAAACTACCTTCAAAGGGGAGAACTTCCATCCGATAGGGCTGAATGTGAGCAAATATAGAGAAGAGAAATTGACATTGTCCAATACTGTGGCACGATTCATAAAGAGGTCCATTACAGACGAGGCCTCGACAGAGTCCTCCTCAGATGCATTGATGGAGAAGAAACTATTTCCTTCATGACTGAAGTGCATGTCGGAGTATGTGGGGCACACCATTCAGGGTCTATGCCTTCCCATCAGGTTCGAAGGCTCAGGTACTATTGGCCCACCATGGCACAAGATTGTGAGCACTTCACCACAAAATGAAACTCATTCTAAATTCTTGACAACTTCATACGCCAACCCCCAGAGTTACTTCATCAGGCTAAGTACTCCTGTACATTTTCCATCTGGGGAATGGACGTTGTGGGACCATATCCTCCTGCCATGGCTAAACAATTGAAGTATATCCTGACAACAACCGACTTCTTTTACAAATGGGCAGAAGCTATACCCCTTATGGAATTTGGGGTAATAAATATTGTCAGCTTTGTGAAAACCAATATCATCACCATATTTGGATTCCCTCATACCATATTGACGGATAACGGCACCAACTTCTGCTATACTAAATTGGAGAAACTGTACCAAAAAATATGGTATCATGGCTAACCACTCAACCCGCTACCATGCAGTGGCCAACGGAAAGAAAGAGGCTTTCAAAACGACTATGTCCAACATTCTCTAGAAAATGGTGGAAAAAGACATGAAATCATGGTTGGATAAACTCCTCTATGCGTTGTGGTCTTATCGAACCCCGGTCTGCACTACTACTCAGGCTACTTCGTACTCATTAGTATACAAGAACAAATGTATTCCTGACCATTGAGATCCAATTTCCCTCGCTCCGTGTTTCCATTTCTGACCAGTTATCTAATGATGAGCAACCATAAAAACGACTAGGTGAACTAGAACAGCTAGATGAGAAGCAGTTGCACACTTTGCACCATCTAGAGGTATATCAGAACAGGATTGCATGAGCCTTCAATAAAATGGTTCTTCTTTAGTATTTCTTGGAAGGATAATTGTTATTGGTCCTTCGGACCCCGATGATACCCAGAAAGAAACCTCCAAAGCTGGAGCCCATGTAGGAAGAACCATATGTTATACACAAGGTCTGCTCAAATGTAGTGTATGCCCTGATCTCTATGGACGGGAAATTCACTACCGCTCCTACAGATGCTAGATTTCTGAAAATTATTTTTCATAATCAAAAGTAGTTTTTGCCCGAGCTGTAGGACGTTAAACTACCAAGCACCCATCGTCCGAGCTGAAAGACGTTAAACTACAAATCCCCAATAGTCCAAACTATATGACCCTAAACTAAGAGTATTTCATCCTCGCCACATGACGTTAAACTGCAAGGATTTTAGATAACTATGTATGGATTGATTCCTGCCTTCACAGGATATGTAGAAATTCCAGGGTTCCCCATCCGGGCCCATCCACCCCCAAACGAAATAAAAATACATGGATAAAAATGAACTCTTCCCCCGTGTATGGGCCAGACCTTCACGGGGTGTATCATCTTCTAGAGAACTATGTACTTCTTGATTCTTCCCCATGCAAGATACATAGTGATTCCATGATTCTATATCATGGCCCATCCACCCCTAAATAATGTTAAAAGTTCCCTTTTCCCCCGTGCACGGACCAACCCTATACGGGGTGTATTCCTCGTCCTAACCGCATGACATTAAACTACAGGGATAAGAAGGATTGAAAATGCCCTTTTCCCCTATGTATGGACCAGACCTACATGGGGTGTATTATCTTCTAAAGAACTATGTACGAATTGATTCCTGCCCTCGAAGGATACGTAGTGATGCTATAATTACACATCCTAGCCCAGTCACCCCAAAGAAAGCTAAAAATACCTCTTTTCCCCCAGTACGGACCAGACCCACACGAGGTGTATTCCCTAAAAAGAACTACGTGAGGCTAGATTCCTATCCTCGTAGGATATGTAGTTATGACGAGATCTTACCTTGTGGCTTAGCCGCCAATAAAAGGAAACATAGGTATGTATACCCCTCATCCTTACCGCATGACGTTAAATTGCACGTAATCCTCTTTTCACGTCAGTTCACCTTCGTCCTCACCACACAACGTTAAACTGCATGGAATTCATCCTCACCACATGACATTAAACTACACGGACTTCATCACAACCCACCCAAGATATATGGTGGAATGATATGGGAATACTCCTTGCACGTTTGGATGGATCCTCTCCATACATCAGACTCTATGACCCAGATAATTGTGGATCTTCATAACCATTCATGGCCATCAGAAGTGGGAATTTATTGACCCATGAACACCTTTGAACAACTATGCATACCTTGCCCTCAACGGATCTATATATTGATAGCCCCTAGCCCATCTACCAAAGGAAAGAATTCCTCAGGTAGTACTCTTCCTATCTCTATATGCTTACCAGCCTTAGAGCCCCCATATCATATCTCTTGATCCAAAAATTTATAGGGCAGTGGCTTACAAGTTCATTCCTATCTCACATCCAAATGTTTCTAGGGTATCCCTACCTGGTCAGCTTATCTATCCGCCCGTGGTTAGCATGACGTTCTTCATCTATAAACATCAAGTCAGGGATAGGCTACTTTGACTCGACGGGAAATTGTGGCGAAGACGTTTCTTGTATGCTTGGACACCATTATCCCCATATGCCAAAATACGTACTATGAGAAATCTTGGATCCTCATAATCATTCATGGCCATCATAAGTGGAAAGTTAACGACCCATGTAAACCTTTTCATGACTATGCATACCATGCCCTTAGCGGCTCTGCATATTGATAGCCGCTGGCCCATCTACCAATGGCATGAATTCCTCAGGCGGTACTCTTCCTATCCCTATATGCTTATCGGCCTCAGAGCCCCCATACCATACCTCATAATCTGGGAAACCCCAGAGTTACAGTTTACACCCTCATTCCCTCACACTTGTTTAAAGTATACCAGAGCCTCCTAACTCAGTTTCCTTTTAGGTAATTGTAGCAATGGTCACCCAATGGTCCGAACTCTATGACCGTTATACTAAGAGCACTTCGTCCTTACTGCAACATGTTAAACTACATAGAGTAAAGGTATACCCCATGCATAAGATAAATCGGCATGGTGAACTCTTTTATTTTTAATAGCAACTAGGGATGAACATCCTCAACATGTCCAGATATTTCCTTACAAAATGACAAACTTCGTGGCCCGGACAATCGCGGATCCTCATAATCATTCATGTTCATCAGAAGTGGAAAGTCATTGACCTATGGAAACCTTTGTATGAATATGCATACCATGCCCTCAGCAGCTCTACATATTGATAGCCCCTGGCCTGTCTACCAAATGAAAGATTTCCTCAGGCGATACTCTTCCAAGCCACATACACTTACCTGCCTCAGAGACCCCATATCATCTCTCCTTATCCAAAAAGCCTCGAAACCATAGTTTACACCATCAACACCTCTCCACATCTTGGATATGATGAGATGTTCAAGCCCAGTTATATTCTGATCAAGTGTGGCCTTTGACACTATGTCCTCACTGCTTGACCATTAAAACTACACAGAGCATGTCATTACCGCTTGGTGTGAAGATACAGAGACCAAGAATTAAGCATCAAGGGAAATACCTCCAATTTCAAGCATTTTCACAGGTTTAAAAATTCCCCCTTTCCTCGCTACACGACATTAAACTGTACAATATCTAAAAAAATGCTCCTCGTCCTCACCGCATGACGTTAAACTGCACGGAATTTAAAATGCTCCCCATCCACCCCGCATGATGTTAAAATGCATAGAAATTAAAATTCTCCCTATACTCACTGCATGACGTTAAACTGAATAGAATTTAAGATGCCCTCTGTCCTCGCCGCATGACATTAAATTGCACGATCGAACCTGTCATGGGTTCAATCAGAAATGGAGGCTTTCCTCTGTCCCTCAGTGCATGGGCTAAACCGGTGAAAACCACCATCTCTCACCATCATAAGAAGGGTTGGATTCACCCATTCCCGCGAAATTTATCCTATATGTTTCTCCCGTATCCCGGAACCATCTCCTCATAAACCATACTTTGTACTCAGAAGGAGTCGAACCCTTGTAAGCCACCCCTGGTGGTCCCAAATCTTAACTTCCCTGATGTTGCTTGGATATCGAGAGAATAAAATCATTGACCTAAGTACACCATTGCATGACTATGCATACCATTCCATCAGCAGCTCTGCATATTGATTGCCCCTTTCCCGTCTACCAAAGGAATGATTTCCTTAGGCAATGCTTCCCTTTGTACGCCTCTTGGCATCTGAGCCCCTATATCCACCCCAGGATTCGAAAACCCTCTGAGCAACAGTTTACCAACCTCTTTCACAACCCCTCCTGAAAATATTGTAATGTCTATAATGAGATTACTGAGAACCATGAGAATTCGTTACATTTAATAGAATGTCACAGCTGCATGACTTTAAACTGCGCCAAGCTCCATCCATCCTCTACGCTAACTAAAAGCATAGGGACATGGACCATGTGTCCACACTACTGATTAATTGAGATGTTCCCAAACCCCTTTTAGATGTTACACACCCATTTCGAGCCACCCTTGGTGGTTTTCATATTCTCCAAGCCACCCATGGTGGTTTCCATAAGCTGGACTTCCATGAAGTCCTCAGGCCATCAAAAATGGGCAGTAATTGACTTAAGGACACCTTTGCACAACTATGTATACCAGTCCCTCAATGGAACTGCATATTGATCACCCATGGACCATCTAACAAAAGAAAGTCTTCCTTATGTGATTCTTTTCCTACCACTGCACACCGATACTGCTCCCATGCCTTGAGACATGCCCTTCATGTCATTCAAATCTAAACATGCCCCCCACGTGCGTCTGAAGGGTGTTGAGACGTCTTTTAATCAACCAAACCTCATTGGGGCCCTCACCCCACCATATCTGGTCAAAGTTGTTCGTCCTAAAACATTAGTAATGATATTCTTCTTGGCGGGAATTTATGCCGCTCACAAAAAGAGGCGCAAATCCCTTTGGGCTAAAAACCCAAAAAGGGCGACCTAAGAAAAAATTGGGATATAACTACTGGGTCCAAACTAATTGGGCCCATGAAAAATGAGGGTATTGATGGAAAATACAAAATGTTTGTGGGGTTTTTTCTAAAAAACCCTAGCAATAGTCAAACTATGCTCGTTGGATCCCATGGTTGAGGAAAATGTTAGTGCTCATTTCTATTTTATCAATTATTCTGAAATTCAATTATTCTATTTTTGGTGAATTCCCATATGCAACAATCTTGTCAGATAATTTCTATCACTGTAAAAGACAACAAATGTGCTAAGGAGAGAAATCTCTTTGTTCCATAACAATGTAGATGGGAAGGGAATCCACAATCTGGAGCCTCCTTTGGCATGAAAGGTTATTACTAGAGATTTTCAGCAGATTCACAAATTTGTATCAGGCGCTGATGAGAATACATGATTGCTTGATAGATATTCTATAGCAAGGCTGTCTCAGCTTCTGTACCAGCCCGCAGCACTTCCGCCTCCTGTGCCACCTTTGAGCTTGCCCTCATCTCCTCCTCAATCTGTAGCTCCCCTTCTTCAATTATGGTTGTGAAATTAGTCTCTTCCTGCTGCAGCCACTGTATATCACTCCTCATCACCTCCAGTCGAGAAAACTGCTTAATTAATTATCCCTGAAGACTCACGACCACCCCGGCATGATCATGATCTTCTGTTAGGCAAAGCTGTTGGGTCACGAAAAGCTAGGCTTCAGATTGAGCAGCAGAAATGCGAGATTCCAAACCACCAAGCCTCTCCCAGTCAGTGACCACCTACTTAACTATATCATCAATACCAAGATAGTTAAAGCCGTTGAATCCCAGCAGCATGAACAGATTGCGCAGCTTCAACAATTTAGTCGGCATCTCTGCCAGGATTGTCTGAGAAATCAACTTCCAAATTTTCTCCCATGCCCTTTGGTGAGCAAGTCGAAGACTGTAAAGGACTCATTGATCAGTCTTAGAGTCACTTCCGGATGAAAATACATAATCTGGGATGAACGTCACCAAGGAGGGACTCGATGTGGCCTCACCTGCAAGCTCTGACACCGTGTCAACTTTGCCCTCGGCGGTGGTGGTCACATGCATGATTGGATCTGACGGCACAGTCGCCAGTGCCCAAGGTCATGGTCCTAAGGTCTGAAATTCAATGAGATAGATAAGTATCCCTAATCAGAAAATGAAAGAGAAAGGGATTCAGTGGCAAATTATTGAGAAGCTTACTCCCGGTCATCAAGGAATCAGAGCCCTCAAGCTCTATGCTGCCGCTGCCGTCGCTTGAGGAAGATGCTACATTATCGAGAGTCAAGGGAGTCCTGGGAACACCCAGAGGTGTCTAGGACCTAAGGCCACACCCAAGGCCAGTAACTCCCAAATTCGTCCCTAAGAATTCATCTACAGAGATGAATCTCGGGGAAATTACTCCCCCAGTAAACAGGATGACGGCCCGCTCCGGGTTTCTGACAACTAGCCTGACGACAGGCCCTTACTCCATTGCCATGGGATCCATCGGGTCGGAGGCAGCTTACCCCAATAGATCTGGGGCCTCCTCGGTAATCACAGGTGCCCCATCCTCCCCTGCAATTATAGAGGCTATATGATCATTGAGAGTCTCGGCTTCCAGTGGTTCCTCCTCTAACATATCTCTGATTGATGAAGACATAAGGAAATCGTCCATATCACTAGCCCATTCAGTGGGGCCCTCCATCTCTTCATGATCAGGTTTGGCCACAGGTGGTCCCTCAAATAATAAAGGGGTAGAAGGTATGACCGCTTGGGCAGCCATGGCCAAGAATCTGATTGGCCCTACACCATAGCGCTAAAACAGTTAATAACTGCGAGAATCAGAACATATGAGTTGGAAATATTGGAAACGAGAATCACAATTACCCAAAACCCCCTGTCTGAGCCATTCCAATAATCGGGATGCCTGCCAATGTCTTTGGATCTTCCCTGGGGACAATTCCCCGCTCGGAACGCTGGGAGGAGGTGGAGGAGGAAAGACCCTAGTTGGATCCACGATGGTCGCTTCCATGTGTTCAGCCTCACTAGGAGACCCCTCCTTGATTACCCCTGTAGTCGAAGGCACGTGTTCTCCTACTGCGGTACCACAGGGAGTATACTCCGTTGAAGGGATTTCCCCCTGGGATTCCTCAGCACCCTGCATAAAGGGAAGAATCCTTAGAACCTTCATAGTAATGGAGGAAGAAATCTGGAATGGACGAACATGGAAACCTCTTCTTCGGGATTAGAAGGTTTGAGACATCTTATCATCATGGACACCTGATTCGACCCATAAAGTCGGTTTTGGAGTAAATGCATGTATACGTCCATCTCCTTCAATGAGGTGACTATTTTGTCCAGATCTTCTTCCAACAGAAGGTGCGGTGGAGCGAAAATAATCCCAATACATGGAAGCTCGAGAGGTATTTCTTGGAGTAATGCCCAAACCTCTTCATCCGAGCCACTGACCCTCAGGTAATCCCAAATCCTCCATGCATCGGGAAATGAGGTCGTAACAGGAACAACTAGCTGGGGGGGATCATCCTGAGAGAGTCAGGCAGTGGAAGGGGCTGGTGGAGATGCCGACAGCTATGTTTGTTCTCTAAATCTTGTTGTTTCCCTAGAACTCTTTGGAACTACCTATCGACGAGACCTCATGGGTAGGGGGAATTCCCTTGACTTAGCCGCAGTAGGGAAACTAGCGGAATCATCACCCTCTAAAGAGTGATCGATCTCTTCCTCCCCCTCATCAGTCACCGATCGTAGATTGTCCTGGACTCGATGAGTCAACACCGCATAACCCTGGCATGCATGAATGTAGGCCTCGAGGTCCCAGATATACTAATTGGCCCCCTCCGAATCCACATTTTTAAGAATGTCGATAGGAGAGGATACATATCCCAGTCTATTGAATACCATTTTTGACTCCTGGAGATGCTGACACAAAGAACGAGGGTACTGGATGTAAAAGGATGACTGACCTCTGAATTCGTCCCATTAGCCCCTGGCTGTCGGGAAGGCAGCATCTGCTGGAATGGCCATATCTCTCTAAGCGGCTTCGAGGGCATATGAGGATACACCCCTACCCGTTAAAATCTTCGCCGAAAGCACGAGACCAGCAGGGTTGTGGAGAACCATTCCCTGCCTGGTTGGAGCATTGTCCCCCTTCCACATCCTCTTACTCTTCAATTGGTTTAGGACTCGAGATATTGGGAACCCATAACCCTAACTGACCATTCGGGTACGATTGAACCCAAGAGTTGGCATAGTTTTTGGATAATAAAGGCATGGAGTTTTCAAGTGTGGGGATTATAACCTCATATCTAGTATCCTCTTGGGTGAACATTAACCACAATTGTCTGGACACCATTAGGTGGTGGTTCTCATGGGCACCATTGGGTGCAGGAGGACACAATGCCTGGACGCAGCCAAATTGACGTCCGAACCGGCAAGGCGCATACCCCTCTCAAATCAATTTCCCGCCAATACGAGCCACCATAATACCCTCCCAGAGGGAAAAAAAGGTAACCCCTCTTGCTAAATTCCTCTGATATGGTGTTCGTTGTCACACCGGTCGGGGAGGTATGTGGTCAGAAATTTAAATGATCGTAACTCGAGATCCAGCTAAACAGTAGACGCATATTCTAAACCGTCTATTTTTCATCCTTCTCTTGGGCCACCCACTCCTCAGGCATAACCCCACAGGTCAGTTGCAAATACGGACTGAATACAGTGCCCCAAATCTAAAAAGGGTTGATGAAAGTATAACAGTTCTTAATTTTTTCTCACACCCATCCCCAGGGGATTTGAAAAGGGCCAACTACCCGGTTTGGATGATTCCCCTCGGTAATATTGCCTAGAAACTGATAAATCCTTGCCATTACTAGGACGGACAAGTTGATGATTTTTTCGGTGGCCAACTGGGCTTCCATTACAAAATTAGAGACCTGCACCCCACCAGTCTCACATACGGCCAATAGCCATCCACTCAAGAACATGTTCAGAAACACCACCATGTAGAGTAGTCAGTCAATGTCCAAAACTAGTTCCCAGCCCTAGCTTTTGAACTAGCCCTCCTCCAGGACTATCCAATAGATGTCCCTCTACCTAAGGGACTCCATCATATGATAGGTCTTGGGCCTGTGCTGGAGAGCCATGGACTTTCTCTCTCTAGAAAAAGCCTTTGATCCATTCATGATATGGGACAAGCTGTTTCAGAGATGTATCTTTCAAATGCTCTTGGGCCTGATCAATAAGCTACTTCACCAAGGGAGGAGTCCTCTCTTCGTTGTCCCACATAAAAGGGGGAGGCAGGAATTCATCATACATGCCTCCAACAATGGGTACCCCTGAGATCTGGAAGACAACCCAAAGACTGATACCCACCTCCTTGTGGACCAGATGGAATGTGTTGGTATCCGGACTCCAACGGCTCATAAACTGCTTGGAAAGGGTGTGCGGCCGATGGGTAAAGGTCGGGGACACCCAGGCAGCTTCATATAAGCCTATTGCTCACAATTCTACCTCAAACTCTACACAACTCTAGCAAACCCAGATGTGCCACCCCCAATCCAATGAATTAACTTCCCCTCCAGGTCAGAGGTCCCAGTCCACCGACCTGCCACATTGGTTGTTTACCATGGCATTGATGGCAATGATTCGGTAACAGTGAATCACTGCATCTTGCTGATGTTGTTCTCCTTTCGGGGACACGGGAAGGTGATTCAGCATTGATCCGGAACCTGTATCCCTTGGGGAAGGCCACCCCCTGGAAGATATCACAACTCGAGGGATAGTACTTGTAAATATCCACGCTGTGGGATTGTTGTCATGAGATGGCACTAGAATCGGCATATCAGACAATAAACTGAACCCGTAGGCATGAAGGATATTGTAAAAGGGGTACTCTTGCTGTGACTCAGACATCAAGGTTGCGAGGAGGGGGTACAGTGGAGTGTGGCGGACTCCATCCTGAATAGAGCTGGCCACATCCATTAAGCATTGGTCACTAATCGAAAGTGGTTCAGCAACGGGCCTAACCGCGGGATGAGGAGGAACCATATTTTCTCCCTGTATTATAAAATCCAGGAAACTGGTTAGTCCAAAATAATAAAATCTGGAAAAAAATTTCAAGTATATGGGAAAGTACTCTGTCAAGGAGCCTTCATGACAAAATCTGCATACAACCTCAAAAGGTGGTTCATGACTGCTGCATCCAGTGAACCAGCACTATGAGGAAGAAGTCTGTGGCACTCTGGCCCATTGAATGTTGTCCAGAAAATCGCGAACCAGGCTACTCCGTAGAATCTAAATCCCGGATTTAAATTTTTATGTTTGGAGGATACATGAAAATGTCAAAGTATGGAAAATTTTCAGTTCGCGGATCATGAAAACTGCGTAGAGAGTTCCTACGCGGCCCATTGTGACTTACTTTTTAATTGATTAAAAGTGTTAGTTCATGGCTGGGAGATTGGTCTGTGGGTAAAGGCAGGTGACAATGAGGAATGGTTCGCAGAAATAGAAGTTGTTTCACAGATGAAGAATTTCGCGAAGGATCAAGCTCACGGAGACAGATAGAGAGCTCTGTTTTCACAAAGAATATGGTAAAAGACAAGGGAGTTCCCCCGTATTTATATTCATGGTCCCCTACTTAGTCCACCCCTCTACCGTGAACTATCCACATTTTAGGAACACTATACATTGGAACAGTCACCTCTTTGTTTCGATCAGACCCCATTCCAATTGGGGCATTTGTAGGGTCCTGAAAAATCTTCACAGGAGAATGATAATTCCCTCAATTCAAGAGAGGATTCTACCCAATTTACCTCGAGGAACTAGGGAAAAAATATAGAAAACAAGCAATAAATTGGAAAAGGATCAACCAGTCCACGTACCGGTCAAATAATGATGGTGCATGGCTGGTTCAGCAATCTGTCTCCTCCGCAGACTGTTGTCATTCGCGGAATAGAGGCCGGAACCCTCCGCAGGTGCGAAGCAGGATGGGCACCAGGCCAGTCAACCATCACGAACAACCCCAACCATGAACCACGTCAACCAGCCTAGACCGCGTACGCCTTCATTTGCGGAACAAAGGGAGAGCCCTGTGCAGCAGCGAAGCACTCCCCAAACTAGTTTGGTTCGCGGGGAAGGTGCATTCAATGCCCCCCGCGAAGCGGATTTACCAAGTCATCCGTAAACAGGTTTTTCGGTCATGGGCCTCCACAAAAGGTGCCACATGACCCCAAATAAATATATTTCTCCACTCTATAAAAGCAGATTGAGGTGGAGAGGAAAGAAGAGGATTGAGCAGATTCAGGTGGAAGGATTTCGTAGGAAGGAGCTTAGGATTTTGGAAATAGTGAAGTTCCAATTCGCGAACCAAAATAGGTATGAAGCTGGAAACGAATTAATAAGGAACAAAAAACACATAAAAAATTGGTGAAATGCAAACTTCAAATAAAAATAAAAATAAGACTTTGAACCATTACCCCTCCGCGGATGCACTCCCCACGGACCAGGGGTGCCCCTTTTTCGATCCGACGTACCGCATAGCACCCTTCTACGTGGGAGAAGCCCTGACCGACAAACCCCTGACCGGCGTCTCCCCTGGCTGTCGTTGCACACGCAGACCCCACCATGTACCAACCTGGTACGCAGGCTGAACCCAAAGCTGCATAACACCTTGGTATGCAGGATGCCTATCAGTCTGCGTACCAATTTAGTATGTGGACGGCCTCTCCAGCCACGTAAAACCCCCTACGTGAAGGGCGGCATGCCTCATACACTCATGTGGCCTGTCAAATCCTTCGGTGTTCCCATTCCCT
This sequence comes from Viscum album, assembly GCA_963277665.1. Classification (NCBI taxonomy): domain Eukaryota; kingdom Viridiplantae; phylum Streptophyta; class Magnoliopsida; order Santalales; family Viscaceae; genus Viscum; species Viscum album. Next base: position 1,304,892,268 of record OY728157.1, read on the forward strand.
ATGTCAGAAAAAATCCTTCCAATCTGGCGTGATCCTTCGCAACCCCCACATGGGCACATTCATCGGCCCTGAGCCAAGGTATCCACTGAAGCCACCAGACCCATATGATGAAACCTTCAAGCACATCAGCGCGCCACCTTGAGTTTACATACCCATAGTAAGTGAGGGAAAAGGGGTTTCTCCGACCCTTGAGCAGATTCCCGAAGCGTTCCTGGGTTCACATTCCCATTGTAATGCAGGGTCCGAGCCTGAAGTCCCCTTTTTACCTCTCCACTAGCCAGATTGGGGGACCCCACCTCAATTTCCCTTCAACTCCGATGGTGAGAACTTATCCTCTCTTCTTGGAGTGAATGGGAAGCCATCCTAGTGTAAGCCCCTAGCTTTTATTGCAGGAGGTAGCACCCATGCACCACCGTACCTCCCCGGTGCCAAGAACCAAGAGGGGAGATGGACAGAGGGGTATCCTTTCCCTCTCCCTCTGGGATTTGTCACCATCAGGCCTCCATCATGGAGTATGTCCCAATATTCATTTCCCTGGGCCACCCCATTCATAAGCCCCACTCCTTTTCCCACAGACACACCTTTCGCGACGTGATAGTCAGGTCTCTACTGCCTCTTGTTTCTCACACCAATCATGACTCACATGAGCATAGAGTAATAAACAACCCTGACACCACCTCCTGTGAACTACGAGGGATTTGATCCATGTCAAGGCATGTTACATAGGAATCCTCCATGAGGTTCAAGCCCATTACCCATCGGACTCTAGTCCATCTTCACGTCTTTTTTCTGACACCACCCCCAGCGAACTACAATGTCTTTGATCCATGTCAAGGCATGGTACATAGGAAGCCTCTAAAAGGTTCAATCCCACCACCCTAGTAATTCTGACCCCTTTACGTCAGTTCACTAACTCTATGTGTAAGCCCCATCCCCCATCTCATCGGGTCACCTTAGAGTGTAAGCCCCGATCCTTCATCCCGCATGACGTTAAACTGCATTACTGAACTAGTGGACTCTGATTCCTCTCATGAGGATATGTAAGAAGCCCATATCACGGGATTGATCCAAACACTCAAGTCGTTACCTGTCCAACCTTGATGACAATAAACTCCAGAGTGCCCAGTTATAATGCTTCAAACTAGAGCCGTCTCAATGAGTCCAAACTCCTCGGAGTCATTAATCCAATGAGGGATGGTAAACCTCGAGCCTAAATGATTCTGAATCCTTGCGTTCAGCTGACCATTTCCAACCAGGAGTAATCCATGGATACTATGCTTGGGTATAAAACAAATATTTGTGAACATATGAATACGTCTTAAATCTATAAGAGAGTCCCGGAATAGGCAGTAATTCCCCCCCTCCCTAAATGTGTGTGATGAGCCCCACTTCCCATCCTCTCATCCAATGTGAGTTCTTAAGCATCACTGGCCAAATCACCCAGTGAACACCTACCTTTGGAAAGAAGGTCCACGTATCATTGGATATGGGACCATTAGGCATTTTGAAACGAAGACCGATATACCCGATTCGATCGATTGAGCAGAGTTTTCCCTCCGTGAGATTGACAGACGGGCGCGTCGGTCAACTCCACTTGATTCGTCGCGAAACACTAGTTTTTTGAGTTTTAAGTGTTTTAAAGGTTGTTTAGAGTTTATTAATTTTTGGGTTTAAAGGGTTATAGATTTTATAGTGGCAATTAGGGTTTTATGTATTTTCAGTAATTTTTATGGTCTTTTGGGATTTTTATAGGTTTTATGCATTTTATGATCCTTTTTCTATTTTTAGGGTTTATAGCATTTTTTAGGTTTCTATGGGTACTATTCTTTTTGGGGGGAGGGGGTTAAGGTTTTCTTATAGTTTATTCGAGGTTTTAGGGTTTTTAATTAATTATGTTTTGTTATGTATTTTTTACTATTTTTATGGTTTTAGGGTTTCTTTTGTTTTTAGGTTTTGTAGTGTGTAAAGTGTTTTAGTGTTTTTAATATTTTTAGAGGTTTTTGGGTTTTTTATATTTTTAGGGGTTTTAAGTGTTTTTTGTTTTTAAGGATTTCTTTGGGGGTTTTCAGGTTTTTTAGGGTTTTTCAAAATTTTAGTGATATCTAGGATTTATTTTAGGATTTTTATGGTTTTTAGAGATTTTGAGGATTTTTGTGGTTTTTGGAGTTTTTATGGTTTTTTGGCAGTTTTAATATATTTTTTAGTTTTTTAGCGATGTTATGGTTTTTTATATTTCTTTTTGTTTTTAATGATTTTTGGAGTTTTGGGTTTTAGGTTTTTAGGGGGGTTTATGGGGTTTTGGGGGTTTTATTATTTTTTTGGGTCTTGTAGTGATTTATACATTTTTAGGTGTTTTACTAGTTTTAACTATTTTTAGTTTTTAAGTTTTTATTTGGGGGTTTCAAGATGTTTTTATTTTTTTTTCATTTTTAGGCATTTTTATAGATTTTTTTTGATTTTTATATTTTTTATGGTTTTTATAGATTTGCTTGTGTTTATGGATTTTTAGAGGATTAAAAGGTTTTTATGGTCTTTATCAATTTTCTGTGGAGTTTTAAGTGTTTTTTTTGGATTTTATGGTTTACATGGTGGTTTTTAGTGTTTTAGAGCATTTACATTTTTAGGGACTTTTATAGATTTTAATGACTTTTAAGTTTGTTGGGGTTTTTATGGATTTTGATTATTTTTAGGTGTTTTTATGGAATTTGGGGGCTTTTGGGTTTTTAAGGTTTTTTAAATTTATTAAAATTATTTGGGGTTTAAATGTATTTTAGAGTTTTAGTGGGATGTTTTTGTTTTGATGGGTTTGTAGGGGTATTACAATTTTTATTGGGTTTTTAGGGGTTTATGGTTTTTTATATTGTTAGGGTTTTATGTTTTTTTTGGGTTTTTAAGGTCTTTCTTGAGGATTTTGAGGTTTTTTAACTTCTTAGAGTTTTTTATTTTTTAGGGGTTTTTGGGTATTTTAGGGGGTTTTATTGTTTTTTTCTTCTTTTAATTTTGTAGGCGTCTTAAGTGTTTTTAAGGTTTTTCAGTTTTCTAAGGGTTTATCAAGGTTTTTAGGGGTTTTTAAATTTTTGGGGCTTTTATATTTTTTTTTGATATTTATGGTTTTTGATGTTTTGAGGGGTTGTAAGGGTGTTTTGGGTTTTCGGTGTTTTGGTTATTTTATGGGTATTTGGGGTTTTAAGTTTTTTTGAGTTTTCTAGATTTTTAAATGTTTTTATTAGTTTTTAAACATTTTTTGATGTTTAGAGGGTTTTTATATTTTTTTGTTTTAGGGATATTTGGGTTTTGATTTTTTTGGGGTTTTTAAAGGGTTTTAGGGGTTTTTATTATTTTTAGGGGTTTTAGGGATTTATGGTCTTTTAGGGTTTTTAGTGTTTTTTCATTTTTTCTGGTTCTTAAAAATTATAATTGTTTTAGGTTTTTTAGGTTTTCTTAGGTGTTTTGAAGGTTTTTAGGTTTCTTATGGTTTTAGGGTTTTTAGTGTTTTTTTGGAATTTTTTTTCGGTTTTTCAAGGATTTTGATGGTATTATTGTATTTTAGGTTTTAAGGGGCTTTTTATGGTTTTTAACATCTTTGAGGTATTTTAGTAGTTTTCATTTTTATCATGTTTTCATGATTTTCTTATGGGTTTTCAGGATTTTTAGTGTTTTTTACATTTTTAGTATTTTTTTGGGATTTTCATGATTCTTGTGGTTTTTTGGATTTTATAGATTTTGAGGGGTTTTTTTTGGTTTTTTTGGTTTTTATGGTATTTTGATTTTTTATGGTTTAAATGTTTTTTAGAGTCTGTTAACATTTATAGGGGATTAATTGTTTTTAGAATTTATAGTGGTTTGGGGTTATTTAGGGTTTTAGGGGGTTTTATGGTTTTTAGGGAATATTGGTTTTAGGGTCTTTTTAGGATTTTTTATGGTTTTAAGAATTTTCGGGTTTTTATAGGTTTTATGTGTATTTGGTGTTTATAGGATTTCTTATGGATTTTCATGGTTTTTAGGGTTTACTACATTTCCAATGATTTTTTGCATTTTTTTATGATAATATGACTTTTTGTGGTTTTTTGGGATTTTGGGGTTTTTAGGGTTTTTAGGGGGTTTTGGGGTTTTTTGCGGTTTTAGGGTTTTTAGGGTTTTAGCATAACTTAGGTTTTTAATGGTTTTCTGTTTTTTTCTATTTTTATGGTTTTCCTAAGTATTTTTCAGTTTTTGATGGGTTTTTTTTTTGTTTTATGGATTATTATGGATTTTTTATGATTTTTATGGTTTTTAGGGATTTGAGGGATTTGAGGGTTTTTAGGGTTTTTATGGTATTTAAGATTTTTTGGGTTTTTTAGTGGTTTTGAGTTATTTAGGGTTTTTTGGGCTTTTAGATTGGTTAATGTTTTTATGAGAATATATGATTTTTAGAGTTTTTATTGGTTTTATAGTTTTTATGGTATTTATGGGATTGTGGGGTTATTATGGGGTTTAGGGGTTTTGTGGTTTTTAGAGGTTTTGGGGATTTTAGGTTCTTATTTGTGTTTTTAGGGATTATTTTTTTTCTTATATTTTTAGGGGGTTTAAGTGCTTTTAGGTTTTTAAGGTTTTATAGGGGATTTCATAGTTTTTGTGTTTTTTAGGTTTTGAGGGATTTGTAGGGATTTTTTAATATTTTTATAGTTATTAGGGTTGTTAGGGATTTTTGGAGGTTTTACTGATTTTTGGTTTTTTCACTTTTTAGGGTGTTGTTGTTTTTTAGGTCATTTAGGGGGTTTAAGTGATTTTGGTTTTTATGGTTTTATTAGGGGTTTTAGGGGTTTTAGTGTTTTTAGTGATTTTTGGTAGTTTTAGGTATTTTTATTATTTTTATGTTTTTTGGGGGGTTTTGGGGATTTTAATGTTTTTAAGTTTTTTAGGGTTTTTATGTTTTTGTGGTTGTTTAGGTTTTTTTTTCTTTAATATTTTTTACATTTTATTAATTTTTATAGGGGTGTAAAGAATATTTAGATATTTTATGGGGTTTTTAGGATTTTTATGGGGTTTTATGGTTATTTTTGGTTTTATTGTTTTTATGGGTTTTAGGGTTTTAGGGTATGTTTTGGGTTTTTAATGTTTTTTAGGTTTTTTTGGGCTTTTAAGTGTTTTTGGTTTTTAATGTCTCCTAAGAAGGTTTTCAAGTTTGTTAAGGTATTTTATGTTTTTGGGATTTTTATGGATTTTTCAGGATTTTTATGGTTTTAGGGGTGTTAGTGATTTCATGGATTATTTTTTTAGGGTTTTAGGGTTTTTAGGGTTTTTAGAGGTTTTATCATTTTTTAGGTATTTAAGGGGATTTATGCATTTTCAGTTTTTTAATGATTTCATTGGTAGTTTTAGGGTTTATAGTGTTTTTTATGTTTTTATGGATTTAATGATTTCATTAATTTTTTATGGATGTATAGGCTTTTAGAGATTTTGAAATTTTTAAAGGATTTTAGGTTTTTTTGGGTTTTATGGTTTGGTGTTTTTTTCTTTTTTCTTTATGTATTTTAGGGGTTTTAAGGGGTTTTAGAGCTTTTTTAATGTTTTAGGGAATTAAATGGTTATTTAGTTTTTAGTGGTTTTTAGGGAATGTATAGGTTTTTTGGGATATTTATGGTTATAGGTATTTTTGGGGTGTTTAGGGTTTTATAGTCATTTATAATCTTTTAAGGGTTTTAAGGGGTTTTTTTAGTTTTTTACGTTTTTAGGTGTTGTAAGTATTTTAAGGTTTTTATGGTTTTATTAAGGGTTTTCCAGTTTTTTAGGGTTTTTTACAATTTTATGGATTTTATGAATTCTTAAGGATTTTATGGTTTTTTTTGTTTTTTAGGAATTTTTTGTGTTTTTTAGGGTTTTAGGAGTTTAAGTGTTTCTATGTTTTTTGGTTTTTAGGTTTTTTATAGATTTTAAGTGTTTTTATGTTTTTTGATTTACATTAGGGGTTTTCAGGTTTTTAGGGTTTTATGATTTTGGGGATTTGTAGGGTTTTTAATGATTTTTTTTGGATTTTTGTGGTTTTTAGAAGATTTTGTTATTTTTTTGGTGTTTTAGGTTTTTAGGGACTTTATGGTGTTTTTTTATTTTTTATGTTTTTAGGGGTTTAATATGTTTTTATGTTTTTTCATGTTTTTTCATGTTTTCTTTGTGTTTTCACAATTTTAGCGATTTTTAAATATTTTTTTAGGATTTCTATAGTTTTTTGGGGTTTTAGGGATTTTGATGGGTTTTTAGGGGTTTTAGGGATTTTATGGTGTTTTGGGTTTTGAGTGTTTTTTTAATTTTTATAGTTCGAAAGGGTTTGTAGAATTTTTTAATGTTTTTAGGGATAAATATGGTGTTTAGAGTATTTAATGATTTTTAGGGTTTTTATGGGTTTTTATTATTTTGTAAGGTTTTTAGGAGTTTTTATGGTTTCTAGAACTCTTAGAGATTTTAGGTTTTTATGGTTTTTAGAATTTTTAGGTTTTTTATTGGGTTTTAATGGTTTTTTCATTTTTAATGTTTTTAGGTGTTTTTAAGGGTTTTTTTGTTTATAGGGATTTTTAGTGATTTTTAGTGATTTTTAGGTATTTTTAGGATTTTAATGGGGTTTTAGTGTTTTTATGTATTTTGAGGGGATTTATGGGGTTTGTTGGTTTGTAGGTTTTTATATGTTTTTTTGGGTGTTTAATGGTTTGTTTAGTTTTTATGGTTTTTAAAAAAAATTATAGTTCTTAACATTTTTAGGTGTTCAAATGGTCTTTAGTGTTTTTAATTTTTTTATTGTTTTTATGGGGGTTTTGGGATATTTTTGGGTTTTTAGTAACATTCATGTATTTTAGGTGTTTTAATATTTTTAATGTTTTTTTTTGGTTTTTAGATTATTTAGAATTTTGGAGCCTTTTAGTGGTTTTAAGTGTTTTTTGGTTTTCTTGTTTTTCTTAGGCTTTTTAGTATTTTTAGAGGTTTTATGATTTTAGGGATTTTTTGGGTTTTTTAGGATTTTAAAATTTTTTAGGGGTGTTAGGGACTATGAGGTGTTTTAGGGGTTTCATGGTTTTTAGGTATTTATGTTTTTTATGTTTGTTAGGGTTTTAATGGTTTTTAGGATTTTTTAGAGTTTTAAACCATTAAAGTGGTTTTAAGGCTTTTGAAATTTATAGTTGTTTTATAATTTTATTGGATATTAGGGGGTTTATGGTGTTTAGAGGTTTTGTGGTGTTTAGGGGGCTTTAGTGTTTCAGTTTTTTTGTGGTTTTTATATTTTTTTTTGTTTTTTGGGGATTTTATGCGTTTTTAGGTTTTTAAGGGATTCTAAAGGGTTTTTATGGTTTTTATGATTTTTTACAGTTTTAAGGATTTTTGACATTTTAAAGATTTTTTTTGGGTTTTAGGGTTTTGAGTGAATTTAACTGTTTTAAATATGTTTTTTGGGTTTTTCTATTCCTAGTGTTTTTAGCATTTTATTGAATTTTTAGGGGTTTTCTTAAAAGTTTTCAGAAATTTTAGGCCTTTTTTTGTATTTCAAAGAATTTTTTTTGAATTTTATGGGATTTTGGGTTTTTATGGGTTTTATAATTTTTTGGGTTTTTTTTGGTGTTTTCTGGGTTTTTTACAGTTTTTTACAGTTTTTAACATTTTTAGAGGTTTAATATTTTTTAGTGTTTTTAGTGGTTTTTTTGGGTTTTATGGGTTTTAGGGTTTCTATGGTTTATAATGGTGTATGGGTTTTTTGTGTTTTTGGGGTGTTTTAGGGTTTTTAGCAATTTTTTTTGTTTTTAGGGGTTTTAAGTGTTTTTAGGTTTTAATGGTTTTCTTAGGGATTTTCAGGGTTTTTATCATTTTTACATTTTATGAATTTTAATGGAATTTAAATATTTTTTTATGATTCTGAGGGTTTTTAGGGTTTGTTAGGACTTTTGGGTTTTCAGAATTTTTATATTTTTTAGGGATCTTACGTGTTTTTAGTTTTTATGGTTTTCTCTAGATTTATAAATATTTTTAGGGGTTTTTATATTTCCATATATTTTTTCTTCTTTTTAAAATAATATTACGGGTTTTTAGGGAAATCTAGTATTTTGGGGATTTTAGATTTTTGGGTTTTTAGTGTTTTTATGAGTTTTATGGGTTTTTTGGTTTTTAGGATTTTTTTTACTTTTTAGTGTTTTTAATGTTTCTTCAGTTTGTTAACATTTTTTTGCTGTTCAAAGGGTTTTTATGGTTTCTGTGGGGTTTTATGTGTTTTGGGTGTATCTTAAGGTTTTTAGGGGTTTTATGGTTTTTAGGGGTCTTTTGGGGTTTTAGGGGTTTTTTAGGGTTTTTAGGTTTTTTAGGTTTTTTTAGGGTTTTTAGTGTGTTTTATGTTTTTGGGGGGTTTAACAGTATTTTGATTTTCGTGGTTTTCTTAGGGTTCTTTAGGGTTTTTTAGGTTTTTCTATGTTTTTTTGGATTTTAGTTTTTTTGTATTTTTTTGGGTTTTTTAGGGTTTTAGGGGAGTTTGAGGGGTTTTAGAATTTTATTGGGTTTTTTTTGGATTTTTCAATTTTATGGTTTTTTGGGATTTTATGGATTTTAGAGTCATTTATGGTTTTAAAGGTTTTTTTAGAGTTTTTTAAAAAAAATTGGGGTTTAATTGGCTTTTAGTGTTTCTATTGGTTTGTTAGGGTTCTTGTGGTTTTTAATGGTTTTTAGATTTTATAGGGGTTTGTTAGGGTGTTTAAGGTATTTTTAGGGTTTTTAGGGTTTTTATGGGTTTTAGGGGGTTTTGTGGTTTGTAGGAAAATTTAGAGTTTTTAGGGCCTTTTTAGGAGTTATAGGGGCTTTATGTGTTTCTGGTTTTTAGGATTTTCTTAGGTTTTTTTACAGTTTTTATGGTTTTTACGATTTTAGGTATTTTAAGTGCTTTTAGGGTTTTCCCCATTTTTTAGGCTTTTAGGGGTTTAATGTGTATTTATGATTTTAAGGTTCTCTTGGAATTTTTTAGGGTTTTTAGGTTTTTTTATGTTTTCATGGGTTTTGAAGTCTCTTTTTAGTATTTTAATTGTTTTTATACTATTTTGAGATTTGGAGGGGTTTTAGGGGTTTTATTTTTTTTTGGATTTTTTTGGTTTTTAGGGGGCTTTTTTAATATTTAGAGTGATTAATGTTTTTATAGTTTTTAAAATTTTTAGGGGTTTAAAGAGATTTATATTTATATTTTATTTTTCTTTCGTAAATTATTTAATGGGTTATAATGGTTTTTTGGGGTTTATGGTTTTGGGGTTTTTAGGGTTTTAGGGACTTTTAGTGTTTATTATGATTATTTTTTTCATTTTTTTTTGTTTTTTATAGTTCTTAAGTGTTTTTTGGTTTTATAGATATATTAGCGTTTTTAGGGGTTTCTACATATTTAGGGTTTTTAGGAATTTTGTAGGATTTTTTTGGGTTTTAGCGTTTTAGGGTTTTTTGGTGTTTTTCATTTTTTATGGTTTTTAATCCTTTTTATGATTTTTAGCGGTTTTAGGTTTTCTAGGTGTTTAAATTGTTTTTAATTTTAGTGGTTTTCTTATGGGATCATAGGTTTTTTACATTTTTAGGAATTTTTGGGCCTTTTATGCTTTTTATGTTTTTAAGGGTTTAGGGATTTTCAATATTTTTATGGGTTTTTAGGTTTTTTATAGTTTTTTTGGGTTTTAAGGTTTTTTTTTAGTTTATAGGTTTTTAAAGAATATTTCGATTTTTTAATGGTTTTGGGGGTGAAAAGGGTTTTTAGAGTTTTTAGTGTTTTAGGGTTTTTATAGGTTTTTGTGGTTTTTTATTATTTTTAGGGTTTTATAGTTTTTAGGAAGGTTAGGTATTTTAGGGTATTTTTAGGAGGTTTCAGGGTTTTTATCATTTCGTTGTGCTTTAGGGGTTAATAGTGATTTCGGGTTTTAATGGTTATAATACAGGGTTTTTAGGGTTTTTTATCTTTATAGGGATTTTTAGGGATTTCTATAGTTTTTTAGAGTTTTATGGTTTTAGGAATTTTGAGGTTTTTTCGGTGTTTAGGGGGTTTTAGGGTTATTAGGGTTTTTATCATTTTTAGATTTTTTAGGGGTTTTACGTGTTTTTATGTTGTTATGGTTTTATATGGGTTTTCCTTATTTTAAGGGGTTTTTTTACATTTTTAGGGATTTTAGTGTTTTTTATGATTATATGGATTTTTATACATTTTAGGGATATTAAGGGTATTTATGGGTTTTTAGGGTTTTTGGGCTTTTGTGGGATTTAGGTTTTTTAAGGTTTATAGAGGTTGTATTGTTTTTGAATGTTTTTTTAACATTTTTAGGGGTTTAGTTAGTTTTCAATGTTTTAATTGGTTTTAGGTTTTTATGTATTTCTAGGTTTTTTTAAAAAAAATTGGTATTTTATGGTTTTTGGTAGATTTTACTATTTAAGTGTCTTTTTACAGTTTTTGTGGTATTTATCATTTTTTTTATCTTCTAGGGGTTTTAAGTGTTTTTTGGTTTTTATGTTTTTCTGATGGTATTTCATGGTTTTCAGGGTTTTTTTACATTTTTTGGTATTTTTATGGAGTTTCTATGAATTTTATGGGTTTTTAGGGTTTTTAATGATTTAATGTTTTTAAGTGTTTTTAGGGTTTTAGGATTTTTTAGGGGTTTTTGAGTTTTTAAGGGTTTTAAGTGTTATGTTTATAAGGTATTCATAGGGGTTTTTGGTTGTTTCCACACCTTTTTTCATATGGGGATGAAATGATTTAATATGAAATTCCTATAGAAATAAAGAGGTGAAGATTAACAAGAAGGATCAATGGAACACAAGTAAATCAGCTTGCGTGCAATAGGATTGTGCACCCAGAGGCTCACACATGCCCTACCTATGTGTCCTAGAATGGTTAGACCCCTTGTGTGAGGAAAATTCTTGGATGACCTATATTGGGTACTTTTGTGAGCTACTTTCTTCACCTAGGGTCCCATGTTTTCCAATAAATAGGCCCTTGGGGATCCTTATTTGATAAACATGAAAACTGGAAGAAACCTAAGAGATCTGATCACAAAAACCTTTGACCCAGGACCTCAAAACAATTCATGTATCTCTACAAAACCTGAGAGAAGAGGTAATTAAGAGGGATAGTGGGATCAAATCCCTTCATATTTTGAAACAGAAGATACCTGCGTGAGGACCCCCTCACCCCAAATTGGAAAGAACTAGAGTAAATGCCCCTTCCCAAACCTAAGACCAACGTGAGACCCCTCCAATGAGACCTGACGAAAACCTTTGTGTCTAGATAAAGGCCTCTCCCAGGAGTTGTTTCCTAGGTTGTTTATCTCCCAAGGCAAGTATAGCTCACACATGACTACCTTATGCAATAGAATTTTAGTTCCTCCTAGGTATACCATGTCTGATGCACCATCTGCTCACCTAGCCCTGACCTACATGATCCACCTTATAAAACCTATTTGAACATAATAGTGGCATATCTCCTCTGTCTATATATCGCTCATATAAGGGGAACCAAATTGAATCCTCCAATAAAGCATCAAGACTTCACAACCATGGCAAGAGACACGCCAAAGTGTCTCCCATTCGGTTATACATTCCTTCATTAATAGGTGTCTCTCACTTTTCCCACCTAAAAGGTAGTGTCCTCAGGGTTTTTGTAGTAATTTATCCCTTTTTCCAAAAGGACTCCACCCTGGGTAAAGTTCAACGGACCTCCTAGTCTCAGATGTGATGTTGAGGATGTTCTCCCCTTCCCGTCTCTTTGACCAGGGACCTCCTGTTTCTGACAGTGAGTGCGGTGGGGATCATTCTTGATTTTAGTTTTATGGGGATTAGTTAATAATACTCTTTTATTACTCTATAAATACGATTAGGGAATCCATCTAGGGGTAATCCCTTGGCCTTTTTATGGGTCATAGACAAACGACTGGTCATATGTGACTATCCTGCTTAGGAAAACTGGAAAGGATATGAGCACCCGAGAAGACTTTCTTCTTCTTCTTCTATATACCTAGCCTCTTACACCATTATAAAAAGGATCATTTTTTATTTTATATCTTCTAATTACTATATTTTTCTAACATCTGATCATGAATCATGTGGGGTTAGAGATTAGTGTTGGTCATGACATCCACACACTCAAATTCATGTCTTGAAAAAATTCTTTTCAGGGATCTTCCTCTCCCATTTTTTCAAAGGGCCTCCATAGGTATGGATCATCAAATCCATGTATCAATATTTTGGGTATCCTATTTGATACAATCCTCATCCATCCCCATCATAAACAAGGGAATTCTCCTCATTTTAAGCCATGACCAAACCACTAAATCACCATGAGTAAAAACATTCCTCGTAGTTTTAGACACATGGGCCTCCTCTTAGGTGTATGCCCCAAACCATGTTTTATCCTTTCAAAGGGACACATTACCCTATGATAAAAATCATCCGAGAGCATTAATAGGAATTGGTCCTCAATGTTTTCAAACTATGTGGGAGTTGATTCCCATCCAAGTTGGATACGTTAGAAGCCTCTCTATGGTCCAAACCCAAAACACCATATTAACCATAATATTCTATTGGAAACATTCCCAGTATAGTCTTCACCAACCTAGGACATCACAATCCCTCTTTTTTCATTAGGATTCTTCATCATAAGTCCCACAACAACCCTTGTCTAGGCATCTTTCTCTTAGATGTCCCTGCCTCATGATGTTTAATTGCACGGTTTCATCCTCATCACATAACCTTAAAAGGTTTCAAGTGTCCCATTAAGTGGCATAGAACTACATGGGTTATTATTCCTTTTACAAGTATACATAGGAATATCATCTCACAGGTTTGATCCCATTATAAAAAAAAAATATCTTCTCCATGGATGATGATAAATTCTGGAGTGCCACACTGTTTGGCTTAAAACCTTCATCATAATAATAAATTACTAAAGAATCTCTAGTCCACATAAAAAAGGGTGACATTTATAGAGAACCATAGATACATTTATATATATATATACAAATTTATGGATAATGTTGTATAAATATAGATTATTTTAGAATCAATGCATTCAAATAATTGATTGTTATTACAATGAGACTTGATTTATACGTCGAAGTAAATACAGGATTAGAGAATATGTCTTAAATAAATAAGATATTTTGGGAGTTGGAAGTAGTTTCCCCCAAAATGGTGTGATGAGGCAAGCCTCCCATCCTCTTGACTAAAAATATTCCCTATGAATTTTTAGACCATTTCTCAAAAAAATTCATCCATTAAAAAGCAGGATCATAAAACATCTTGAATAGGGGAATTACTGGGTGTTTCTAGTACCACAATCAAACCCCACTAGAAACCATATAGAGATAGAGAACCTAATGTGAATTATTGCACAAAACTAAATACCCCAAAATCAATCTCAAGGGTGAAAACATTTCATTATGGAAACAAAAATGGTGAACCCAACATCAAAACATTACCAAGATGACCATGTCACCCACATTTTAGGTCCCTTCGTTCTCTTAAAAATTGGAGTGAGTCAAACATAGACCCAAAATAATAAATTGTGCACATGTTTGTTTATTGATATGTTACTTTGATGAGGTTTCTTTGTTTGTGTTTGTAACCAATATTTTAATAATTTTTTCCCAGAACACCCTTCAATCTAATGGAATATCTCCAATTCTAAAAGATGTATGTTGCAGCTATTGGTCAATAAAGATCCTCAACTAAACAAAAGACATCATTGCCAAACCAACATCTTTAATTTTGGGTCTCAAATGCATTGTTCTAGGATTACCACTAAAATGGTACCATCCCAACCCTATAGTAAGATCGATAGGTCATCCAGTGCATGAAGACCCACTGGTCATCCACGGCACAATTGTTAGTGGTCCAAAAGAAGATGGAACCAATTTTTATCTCTAACCTCTTAGATATATTATCTAGAGAAAATAGAAATCAATACTCCCTTATAATAGGTATTTAGATCAAGAGGTCACAAATGGAATCACCTAAAAGACATAGAGGTCCCTCCAAAAGGATCCTTCTAGTAGTCATTACCGCCAATTCTGCATGGAAGGAAACCCACAACATGATGAGGTTATCATCCTCGGAAGCCTCTACTAGGTCCCCTAGACATAGGAATGTAATAAGGACTACCAAGTATAGAGATCGGTCAATAGTTAACAAGAATATTCCTTTTTCCCCTCTCAAAAAATCTCATCAAATGTTTTGGGGGAAAACAATGAGAAGGATGAAACAGAGGCCCATAGAAACCAAGACTACTAGTAGACACTTCTAACAACATCTAGGGAATCCCACCAACAAAATATGGTAGAAAATTGTTATCATACAATAATTCCTTACATAAAATAAACATATCATCATTCAAATTTGGTGGCAAACTATTAGCAAATGCACACACCCATCTGCATCCATCAAGTCTGCCATCTGTCTCATCCGAAATAAATTGGAGAAACCAATTGGAAAACCATGACAAAAAATAGGATCAGTTTCACATCTCAACCCCCACACCTATATACATTCAGTATATACCAATATGAAATGGAGGATATGATTAGTCACACACCCTTGATCCAGCCATAGAATGGGAATATATAGGTTTTATTTAATGAATTTACCAAGCACAACCTCAAAATGGTAAAGGGGAAGACAGAAATTTATGCCCAAATCCAATAAACCATCCATCACATAATAATGACATTGGAAATAGTAGAGGGTAGGACACACTAACCCATCCCCATAATTGGGGCGACTCATTAGCATGTCACTCTAGAGCAGACACACACATCTTCTCATGTCTATGAGGGTTATAGGCCAAACATCTCCATGATATAGAGAAAATCATATTGGGACCACACTCTCTTTCCAATTTTAGGCCATTTTTCTACCGAAATGGTCACTCCATGGTAGGCACACACCTCTACTAAAATTATAAATACTTATTGGAAAATTATGGATGTAAAACAGGTTCTAATAAAACAATATTCCTCATGTGAAAACCTATTTCCTTATTAAGTGGACCAAGTCACTCAAAAGAAGCAATCCAAAAAAGTTGCCTCACCATAGGTGATTGGAAAATGAAGATCTTGATGGAAATCCTTCTTTGCATAATGATGGAGTTCATTAATCTCTGATAAATTTATCTTTGGTGTATTAGGATCATACATTATTGTTACTAAATAACAAAAACTGTTGAAACTATTCCAGTGGTCCTCCCCAATCATAATACCATGAAGGCATTCTTCATGAGCTAATCGATCTTATGATCCCATCTCCTGATGAGTTCTACATAAACCCTCACATGGATAAAAGGTTAAAAATAAATAAGGTCCTACCCTTAATATCGTTCTCCCTGATGATCCTCCATTGGGTAAATGATACATGAAATTTCATTGAGATTATAAAGAAATCCATAATAGTTGTCCTCCCAAGGATGAAACCCACAATGATGGTCCTCCCCATGATAGTGTTTCGATTTGATAAGAATGTCCCTCCAATTCAAATTTAATTATTTGAAAGCCATACTACCGTGAGACACTTTGGAAAATAAGGCCAATATTGAATTATGCCCCATAATTGTCAAGTGACATGTTTTCTTATCCATAAGAGTACCTAAGGAAAAGTTCATTCTCTAAACCAGCCTTGTATTTCTTGCCTTCTATTGTGACAGAGGAAACAATCCCTACTGATCCTACTATTTACAACAAAGTAGCATGGAACTATCCACACTAGTCAATCCTGGTTGGGGGGCTCATTAAAAATTTAATGAAGACTTGTTGAACATGAGGAGAAATTTTCCCATGGACAACATAACAGTCAGGTTCTGGACTTTGGCAAATACCAAATACAACATTACATAGTTGTCATTATATAATTTTGTACATGACATCTGCAGAATTTTATGAAAAATTATTTGTCACTTAAAAGAAAATTTATTTCCTAATGATGAGTATCAAATCCATGTCATAGTAATAAAAGGGATCCACCATCAAATCGAGTTTCCTTCCCTACTAGCTGTATGAACCATGAGATTTGGAAAACAATAAGGACCCTTTTAACAAACATGTCTCAACAGATTAAAATATTTGTCTCAACTGATCAAAAATTCCCTATTTGGTTATCATGTTAAATTATTGGATGAGAATGAGGTGTTTTAATTAATCTCGCTCTATAATTAGAAATGTCTCCCAAAGGTTACATCTTGAAATGGAATAGATTTTGGACAGCTTCAAAAAAAATTGTCTACGACAGCCAATGCACTCAACAAAAAATATCCTTGAATGACTCTTTCCTACATTGAGGAAGTAGAGAGACAACCATAAATATTATTTTTTATCATACATTTGATAATATCAAATAACTCTCCATCTAGTGGGAATTCAACAATTAAATATAAAAAATGTCACAAATTTCTTCAATAGTGGGTAGCTTAGGTACAAGTAGCACCATGAATTTATCATGTGTTTGGAAATGGATGCATAAAATTAAGAAATAAGATGTGGTAGTAATAGCCATGGTGGTCTAGGAGAATCCCCAACACATAGTGTTGGGGTATTTTTTTTACCACAACCTTCAATTCCATAAAAACATGATAAAAAAGGTTGTGAATATGTAATAGAAATAGCCAAGCCCATGAGGTTAGGGGATTTTTTACCTCAAAAACCTCCTCTTAAGTGGAATTTAGTATTCTATTGATTTGGGGTAACACCAAAAATTGACCTGGTTTCCTCAATTGTAAATCACATGAATTTTTTTCCATAGATTCATTTCGTATCACCCTTCATCAACCAATCACATGAGGACTACCAAAAGAAGGTAAAAGGCCTTGTGGTAGATGAAAAAAAATATTAATATCATAAAGAATCCTATTAAATTCTTGGAATGTGTCATTGAATAAGCATTTTGAAATTTTTTTGTTAAAATTGTTTAAATATTTATTGAAAACTATCCTTTTTGTAAAATAATTCCTTTTTTATTTAGGATTGGACCCAGTTCATCGTAATGATCTTTGTATGAAATTAAAATGTTTCTGGAAGTTTGATCCCAGACATAAAGATGGAGACAATTTTTTCTTTTAAGAAAATGGTTTTCTAGACATAGAGGATCAAACTAAGAAGTACAATAGTATCAAATTAAAAACACTAGATGAAAATATGGTCAAAAAGATGAAGTTGTTGATCAAACACACCATCGGTCTAAGGTCCATCGATATAAAGTTCAAGATCTATCAGAATCATCATTTTTTAGAATGAAATAAGTTTATGATTGAATAAGTCATATCGTGGAAGAATATTTTTGAATGAATATTTTGAAGTTAATAGTTATAAAGTCTTCATACTTTCTAAACTAAATCATAATGATCATGGAGTTATAAAAATCATGAAAACTATCCTGATAAAATATTTTGAAGAAATGGAGGAATCATAATGATTATATTAGTTATAGAAAATTTGAAATGGATTAGATAAAGAATTGCTAGACTCAAAAGTTTTTATAAGTTATAATGTGTAAAGGTGATGATGTTTGAATAATTTCAAAGTTGTTGAGTGGAGAATTACATCATAATGATAATTCCTTAAATATGAGAATTTTATAATTATGAGAATTCCATTAGATTGAATTTGAGAATAAAAAATTATCATAATGAATGTAAGAATAAATTTCAATCAGACTAACTCTTAAGAAGATATAAAAATCTTAATGAGATTAGTAAAAAATACATATCTTGATGTACTAATACAAAAAGATAGATTGTAATGTGTAGATGAAGATGGGGTTAAGGAAGATGCATAGTATTTAAGATGAGGAAGATACATCATATTGAAGCTGAGGGAGTTACATTAGAATGAATAATGTTTAGTAATTATGAGATATATGATTATGAATAGGAATCAAAAAGAGTTTTTAGAAGTTTTAGGAATATTCAGAATGGTAAAACTTGAAATTCAATTTCACCATAAATCTCAAATAAATATGATAATTATTGAAAAATTCATAGTTGATGTTTAAATGTGAGTGTTTTTCAATGTTTTGAAATTTGAGGAAGTGTGGAAAGTTTTCATGTTTCAACCTCTTTATTTCATAAGTCTCCTATAAATAATTTCTCAGATCATTATTACTTTGTAACTTTTTTCACATTAGTGCAAAAGGTGGAGTGCTGAAGAATTCAAAGTGAAAATTCCTACGTGATGGATATATCTTTAGAAAATTAGACATCTATTGTTTTTTCAACCATATTGTGAAACATTATATTGATAATATCAAATTGAATCAATTATATTGATGAATATTAGATAGATTTTTGAGAAGATTTTGATTATTTTACATTGAGTAAGGTAGAATTGTATTGAGCTCATCGGACTGATAAAATTAAACTCAACCAAATTGGGTTGAGGATTCAGACTATTCTTTTCTGTAGAAACTTTAATAGAGTTTTATTATTTTTAATAAACATTGTAAACCACTAGGAGTCAATATAATATTTCTTATCTGGAGGTAGAATGTGTTTAAAGGGAGTTAGTACAAGTTGTACTCACTTCATCATAATAGTAAATTTACATAGACCAATGGGAGTGGATATTGTAATGATGTAAGTTCCCACACTGTGGTTGAACCTTTTAAATCTTGTATTCTTTACATGCTTTCATACTTTTTCATTGATGATTATTTACTAAATGTTGATAAGGAAATAATTCTTAAGAAGTATTAGGGGTTAAGTTTCTAATAGTTTTGGAACTCATAAAAAAAACAACTAATTAAACCCCCACACCCTCTCTCAGTTGTTATCTGATCCATTGGATATTTAATTAGTATTAGATACATGATTCCCTTGTTTGATGCTTATAACGGATAATCTCAATTAGGTAAATAGTAGAGGAATTATTATATTTGATGAAATTGATTATTATATATAGTAAAATAGGATGATTCCTTATCATCTATCTCTTTTATTAATTTTGTAAATGTTGTTACAATTTGTTTCCCGCCAATTGAGAAAGATGATCCCATGTCATTTTTTGATAACAGAATTATAGAATTTGATCATAAATATAAAAATTATATAACTACGTACATATAAAAAAATTATCAAAAGGTTATGGGTCTCAAAACTTATGTGGAACAAGATGGAAAGTGTTTTCAAAGGGAATACTAATGTTAAGGATGAAAATCCACAAGTATCATGTTGTAAGTATGAAGACATGCGAATGATAGATAAAGAAAATATTGATGAATACTTCACCAGAGTAAATGATTTTTTTACAACATCATAGTATTAATATATTTTCAATAAGATTATATAATTTTGAATAAAATTTTTAGAAACATTATAGATAGGTTTGTTTTTAAAATTTATTCTTTATAAGATAATGATGATTTATCTCTTGATAAATTTCATAAGTTTCTTATTTCTTATGAAATTTGGAAAACTCCAATGTTCAAAATTAAGATGAAAGATGAAATTATTTTTGAATCCATAATAGAAATGAAAATAAAAGATGCAGAAGATGATGATACATTTGACTTAGTTGATAAAGAAGATAAATAGTTGAATAACAAAATCATGTCTCTTATATCCAAGAACTATAGAATATTAAGTGGAAAGTATGGAGGTAAACTTCATCTCAAATGTTTTTGAGTTTAGTAGAATCAAAAAAAATTCTATGAATTGTACAAAGAATAAATCTTGTGAATATAATGATTATTACAATAAAAAACCTTGATGTAAGAAGTGAAACAAAAATTATAAAGAAGGAAATTAATCTAAAAAAACATTAATAAGATGTTTACTCGAAACCAGAGAACTATATTGAGTATGAATGCTAAATCTAACGAAACTGAATTTCATTTTTCATAAGATGAAAGTTCAGAAAATGATAAACATTAATAAAAAATGTATATAAATTTGAAGAATACTAAAATATTGAATAAGGAGGTTAAGAATCTTATAGATAGTATCATCTCACAATAAAATATATTTCATTTCATGAGAAAAATAAATCTCTCAAAAAATAAATCAGAGTAGTAATGAAATATTGTGATGATGTTTTTAAAGGAAGAATATATTTCACTAGTTATGATGAAGAATATAGTTAAGATATATTAAGTCACAATTTTACAATTTTGGAACAAGGAAAGAGGATAGATGATCTGAAAACGAATATGATAACTAACGAAGAAGAAGTTCACAAAGTTTCATAAAAAATTATTGAGTCCAAAAATACCCTAAGGAATATGAATCAAAACTTGATCAAATCCTCATAAGTAAAAGATGAAACTTTTAATGTTGTTGAGAAATCTCAAATCAAGAATAAAATGAAATACTCACCCACCAAAAATAATGTTTCATCATATTATTATAACATTTCATGTTATGAAAAAAGTTTTGGGAAAAAATGAGTGGAAAAGGGGTTTGAGAAAACTATTTCATATAAAAAGTATAAAAATAAACTCATGAGGTAAGATGATCCACATGCATAAATTGTTAAATAATAAATAAGTTATCAACCTCAACAAAATTTCTATAGAGATATATATTACTTTAATAGAAAGTCCAGATTTTATAGCACTTGTCGGTGTTGTGGAATCTATGGGAACATGTCTAATAATTTTTTATCCAACATATCTATAACTAGAAAAAATTTTGTACCATGTCAAAGAAATGGTGGAATAAGGATGAGTATCTTTTCAAACCCACCAGAAGTTAGAGAATGAAAAATCTAAAGATGTTAGAAAATTTCCAACAAAAGTTCAATTTGAATGTTTGGAATTAGTTTTTGGAAGATGTGACCAGGCTGGTCATCATGTAGAATCATATATGACACTCTTATTAAAACATGTTTCATATGGTATAAAATAAAAGGAAGCTGTAAAGAAGAAAGTTGAGGAAAGATCTTATATTGTTGAGATGGATTTAAAAGAAATTAGATGGAAAAAATCATGGGTACTTGATAATGGATGTTATTCACTTATGAAAAGAGATATTGAAATCATGAATCATGTTGACTGTCATGATGGAGGATCAGTTACCTTTTGTAATGATATATCCTTAAAAATTATATGAATTGGAGCAGTTGAGATTAAAAAAGAACAGTTAAAATCTAAGGAATTTTTATTTATTGATGGGATAAAACATAACGTAATTATTTTAAGTCATCTTTGTGATGATAGAAAATAAGTTTTTTTAGAAAATATACATTTATCATCAGAAGTTTTAAATAAGGAAAAGTTACAAAAGGAGAAATTACTCGTGGTATATTTTTCCAAATTGGTGTGTTAAATAACTCTTGTTACTTTAGTGTTGAATATGAAAACAAATTGTGGCACAAAATACATGGAAACCTTGGGAATAAAAGAATGAAAAACCTCTATAATTTTTTTGTTGCATGAAATTTTATGAAATTTAAAAGAAGATAAGAAGTTGTTATTATTATTTTTTAGAAAGGATAGGTGACAAAAAAATGTCATAAGAGAGTTAAGGTTCAGTATACCAGACCACTTGTACTTATTCATCATAATTTGTGTGGACCTATATGAAATCAATCATTAAAAGGAGATTTATACATTATCACTTTAATTAATTATTTCACTCATATGACAAACATCATATTTATGAGACACAAGTCATAAGTTGTGAAAATGTTTTGTTTTTTTGGAAATGAAGTGAGAAATAAATGGGGGGTTATATAAATATGTTGATAATAGATAATGGTGTTTAATTCACAAGTAACACTTTTGAAACCTATCTAAAAAATGGTATAAAAAAATAGTATAGTTATCCCTATTATCCATACAAATGGATGAGCAGGAAGAAAAAAATAGATGGTCAGTGAAAATCGGGAGAAGTGTGTTAGAATAATATAAACTATAAAAATTTATTGGAGAGAATTTATTATTGTTGTTATACATATTCAAAATAGATTCTTATTGATACTAGAAACCAACATGGATCTTTATGAAATGTGGTATAACAAAAAACCTTCTTTGAAATAATTCAATGATTTTGGATGTCTATGTTTACTCAAAATAAAAAGTCTTGATCTAGGAAGGATTGATGAGATAGCTGGGAAATGAACTTTTATGGGTTATTCATCAAATAGAAGAAGTTAAAAATATTAGAACTCATGTTTGAAAAAGTTTTTTACTCATATGATGTGAATGTAATTGAAAATAAAAATTATATAACAAAAGTTATTGAGAATGTTGAGGAGTCCAAACTAGATATTTCTAATAACATTTTAGGTATGTTAAAATGTCATTTCCATGATTTGGGAGAATCATGTGATGTGTAAAGTTTAAGTGTAAGACAAACTTTTATATTTTCTACCATACAAAAATATATTGAGTCTGAAAAAATTATTTTAAATCAAAAGGCTCCAGTTCGGACCATAAGGAAGTTGAGTTTAGAAAACTAGACTTCACTAATCTCAAAAGTTAAACCGGAATCAGTTTCATAATCTATTCAACAAAAATAATTGGTTAATTATATGATTTATGAGTTCGATGAGATTGTGAAAAAGGAAGCATGGTAACTTGTTCCATATCCAGAAAATAAAAAATTTATCGTAATGAATTGTGTTTACATAAACAAGATGAACGAACATAGAGAAGTTTCAATAAATAAATCCATAATTTTTTGTAAAAGATGTGTATAGGTGAAATGAGTGGATTTTAAAGAAATTTATTACCCAATTTTAAGATTATAAACTATTATAATGTTTCTTTCAATGGCCACACATCGTAATTACAATGTTTATTAGATGGATGTAAAGTCACATTTCTTAGAAGGTGATATTAAGGAAGAGTTTTATATTGACAAACCATATGGTATTCAACTTTATAATGATGAGACTAAGGTTTTATATTGAATAAATACTCGTATGGGTTGAAATAATCACAAGGAAACTTGTATTTTAAAGATGAAAATTGTTTGTGAATGTTGAACTTTTCTAAAAAAAGTTGATAGAAACTTATAAGGGAAATAAATTGACTCCATAACTCTAATTATAATCTATTATGTGGATGATATAATTTATTCTCAGGGTGAATAAAAATTTTGAAAATAATTTTATGAGGAAATGTAGAAGAATTTTGAAATGTTAATGTTGGGAAAATTAAACATTTTTCATGGCTTATAAGTTCAAAAAAATTAAAAGTACATTTTCTTATCTCAAGAAAAGTATGTTGGAGAATTGTTCAAGAATATTGGTATGAAAAAGTCCAAAGAGGTTTATACTCTTATTTTAGTTGGAACAAAGTTTAGTTAAGATGAATTCATAATATGTGTGAATCATAAAGAGTTTTAGAGGACGATAGGACGTACTATATACCTTACAGCCTCAAGGCCTGATATTTTTTATATTGGGAATTTGTGTGCCAGGTATCAAAGTAATCTGAAATAATCACACATGTTGGGAGAAAAGTAGATTCCAAGATATTTCAAAGGAACAACTTCACATGGGTTTTTATATAAATAAATTATGAGATGAATTTTCATGGTTACACTAATACTTATTGTGAAAAAGATTATAATGATATAAAATCAACCTCAAGAAGAACATTTTTTCCATATAAATGTTGTGTGAGTTGGCACAGTATGAAAATATGTTCAGTAACTTTAGCACAAAATAATATGAATATGTTATAGATACATAATCTTATACTCAAATATTGTGGATGAAGGTTCGCCTAGAATATTTGAAAGAAAATGTTTCTAAATGATTGAATATACTTTGTAATTATCAAAGTGCAATTAATATTTATAAAAATCATGTCCAATATTCCTGATCAAAACATAATGGTATATAGTTTCACATTATAAAATAGAATGTAATAATTTGAGATGGTATACTGGAATACATCTCAAAAAAATTATCAAATTACTGATATTTTCAAAAAAAATCATGATGAAAGAAAGATTTGTGGAATTGAGGCTGCAAAGTCAAGTTTAGTCTCCTCCCATGACTTTATAAACTTCATAAGGAAGTAACCACACCACTATTTTTATTATATTGATAGGGGGAGTAACAACATTTTATTTTAAGAAGATTTTACTTATCGTTTATCTATGAATATGAGGATCCGGTTATCATAAAATGGGGGAGAGAAAAATAAATGTGAGTTAGGAGAAGATGAAAGTGAGGAAAGTTTATCTTTACATGGACAAATAAATTTCTTATCATCGAGGGATGTAAATCCTTCAAAAACATTTCTTTACCCAGAAGTATTGTGTTAGGGAACTCTCTTTTTAGAAAAGTTATGTTTTCATAAAATTCAAAAAAAACCTGTGATTTTTACAAAATTTGAGTTTTGAAAAATTAGTGAGAGTTGAAAAATTTATTAATGAGGGTTTCAACAAATCCAATGGGGAGATTGAAAAAACTTTGTGATATTTTTGTGTTATCAAATTTTGTTATTTTTTTATAACAAAACATTTTTTAAAAGAATGTGTTTATTATTCAAGATAAGACCCAGTATATTGTAATGAGATTTATATTAAATTTGAATGTTGATGAAAATTTGAAACTAACCCAAAAAGGGGAGAAAAGTTTTTCTTTTAAGAAAGTTGTTTTCCAGACATATAGGATCATACCTAGAAGCAACAAATAAAGAGTATTAGACTGGTCAGCATTATATGCAATGATGGTTAGAAAGATGATGTTGATGATCTAATGCACCATCGATCTCTAATTTATCAGTATGAAGTTCAAGATACATCATACCTATTATATTATAGAATGATAGATGTTTATAATTGAATAAGTCAAATTATTACTGAATTATTTTGAAATATGATTCTGATGTTTGGATTTGTAATGTTTTTATACATTCTAAATTAAATCAAATGATTCTTTGATGATAATGAAGTTCTAAAAAATCAGGAAAAATGTTATGATAAAATATTTTGAAGAAAAGGATAAATCATAATGATTGTATTAGTTCTAGAAATTCAAACATAGATCAGATCCAATAATACCAAAAATATAATTTTTTAGAAGTCATAATGTGTAATGATGATGATTTTTGAATAATTTCAATGCTACGTAGTAGGTAATTACATCTTAATGGTAATTCCATCATAATGAGAATTTCATAATTATGAGGATTCAATTAGATTGAATCTATGAAGGAAAAATGATTAGACTGACTCTAAGGGGGGCTGTCAATTAGACTAACTTTGAAGAAGATAGGAAGATAAAAATTAGTTAATAATGAAAGGTAGGTTGTAATGAGATGAGAAAGAAATCCAGATCATAATAAAATGAGAAAGAATGAAAAATTGTAATAAGTAGAGAAAGATGAATATGAGGATGATCCGTAGTATTGAAGCTAAGGAAGATACAATTGTAATGATGATGAGGAAGAAACATTGGACGGAAGAATGTTTAGAATGTATGATAAGGATGATTACTAAGAATACTCAAAAAGAAGATTCCAGAAGTTTTATTAAGAGTAGAAAAGGTCAATCGTGTAATTCAATTTTTCATAAATCTTTTAGAAATATAAGAAGGATTAAAGATGTAAAATTTGATGTTTAAATATGATTATTTTTTAGGTTTTTTGAAATTTGAGGATGTGGGGAAGGTTTTTATGTTTTTGACTCTTGAATTTATGAGTCTCTTACCAATAGTTTCTTAGATCATTAATAATTTGTAACTTTTTCACATAAGTGAAAAAGGAGGATCAATGAAAATTTTGAAGTGAAAGTTCCTATAGGTCATAGATCTCTAAAAAAATATTATTATTATTGTTATGTAAATCATATTGAGAAACATTGTATTAATAAAATTTTATTGAGTCGATCGGATTGAAGAAGATCATACTGAGTTTCTGACTAGAGTTTGAGAAGTGCACATTGTGTAAGCAAGAATCATATTGAGTTTATCAGATTAAAAAAATCAGACTCAGCCAAATCAGATTGAAGATTCAGACATAGTTTCTATAGAAAAAATTGAACAAAGTATTTATTCATTTAATTTTTCTCACATTTTTTGAAGTAAACATTGTAAAATGACGAGAGTTAGTAAAATTTTTCCTATCTGTAGATAGAAGGTCTCTACTAGTAGTTGGAAAAACTGTTATTCAATTCTTCATAACAGTGGATTTCCATAGACCCATGAGAGTGGATATAGAAAGGATGTAGGTTATCACACATAGGTCAAACCATATAAATATTGGGTGCATTACTTTATTTCCAACTTTTTCATGAATGAGTATTTACTAAATGTTGATAAGGAAATAAATTTCAATAGGTTATATTGGTTATGTTTCTAAAGGTTTTGAAACTCATTAAATGTTAACAATTCATTCACCCCCCTTCTAAGTTATTATTCGATCATTTGTAACCTTAGTTATTTGTTGGCGAATGTTGTTAACAAAACCCCTACAGATGCTAAAAAACATGAGGCTAATATATAGAAGTAGGATGAAGAATTTTTGGTTCATAATACAGTCCGCCGTGAAATGATTAATGTATTTGTGTGTGCCTGGAACCAGTGGCTCACTATGAATTCATGTAATGCTTTGAATATCCTAGTTTATTCACAATGATGGGCATCATATAAGAACAATGGTAAAGTAAAGTAATTACCTAACCCAACTCCCAAATAGGATGAACTCCTCACACCGAAAGAATGGTTTACTCAGAATGAGGAAGAAAAAAAAGAGTTTAGACAACTCAGTGTAGAATTATTCCAAGGAAACATCCCTATCAGACATATTCTACAAGAAGAACCTTGCATCACGTTCCCAACCATAATACCTCAACAAAGAGGCTTCATCCCCACAATTTAAATGGAGTAACAACATTCACTTAACATGTTGTTCATACCACCAATATATTTGTATCCCATGATAAAAAATTAGGAGTTCCCTCTATTCAGTACACAAAAAAAACAAGGCTTGGAACATCCTCACATAAATTCCCTTAGAAGTTACCCATGACAAATACCAGCATAGCCCCCATAGTTTACCCTACATTTTTCTTCCCATGTTCAAGTTCCAACTCAAACAAACATTACACAAGGTATCATAGATACCATTGAGTCAATAATGGATCAATTGTAAGTTATGGAGGAGCAGCGTGAACCAATACAATTTGAAAATAATCCTTACCTCAAAGGGGTTGATCCGACCCCTCCCCCACCAAATAGATGGAACCCTAAATTTCAAATTTTCCTTGTCTTAGGGGCCCCGGAGTATCATTTTCTATATTTTGTGTCCCACCATGACCCCATGACGGAGAAACCTTCATAACAAGAAGCAATGAAAGTTAAGTGCATTGTGAAAACACTATAGAGACCAGCCTTTGTGTGTTACACCAGTTTTCCATCTTGGTCAATTATATGATGGGAAGATATTCACTAGAAATTTTTCTTCAAATTCATCCCAATGCTATTGTAGAAAACAGTCCTCGACCTCTAGAAATGAAAACCACAGGATAATTAGAGGGTCTTGGATTACACTTCTCAGTTAAAGGTTTTAACATACTCCCTAATCCATTAGCTTCTTCAATAATTTTTGATGTCCATCTACATAAAAAATATTCATGACGAGTTATGAAAAATTCTCATCCCTATTGAAAATATATAATTTGGATTCATGATATTTTTATAAATTTTCAATGATTGTAAGACTACATTACACAAATCAATTCTATGTCTTGAGTAGTTTCATTAGCTTAGGAGAAGAGAATAAGAAAATAAGAGACTAACTCTATCATGCTTAATACATCCCCTACACTAGCTCCATCTCTATAGCCCACACCATATCATGAGGTTCCCAATCGGAAGCTTCGGCAGCAATGCATTACTCATCAGGATGAGAAAATGAAACAAAGACAAAAATAGTTTAAGGAGATGAAGGAAAAATTTTATTCTTTCTGAGATGATCATGTCTCTGTATACTTTATATCGGTTCTGGAGAAAAACTTGATGAATTTTTTGAATCCTAAGAGGTCTCACTAGGATGAACTTACAGAAATCTTGACCTATTTCCACTTCCACTGAAAAATGGGTCAAACCATACATGAATTATTTTCTTTCAAATACATCCAGAATAAAATGGTGGACTCTAGAAAGTGAAGCTAGGAAAACCACCCAACCAAGTAGCATTTGTTTTTGCTGCAAATCCAGGGGATATTGAATGGAGGAATGATAACAGTAAAGGTATACAGAAGTTATGTGATTGAATGGTCATAAATACAATCAACCAGAATCATTCTATTCTCCAAGTATAGTTGAATAATCCAATTATTCCCCCAGCAACTTCTACTACAACACAACTGACTACGTCAGTACTAAAGCCCCCTAATGTCTAGTCTTCTAAAAACCGACAATCTAATAAGGGTAGAAAATAAATATATGAAAAACATCTAGTACTAAATCCAAGGTTTTCTTTGAATATTTTATACTTCATGCCTACATTCCTAATAGAATGAGCACCACGCCACCAAATGGTACCCTCAGAGTCTTCTTACTAGACAGAATCCTCATCATACAAGGAGTTAATCTCCAATTCCATTAATGTAATTCACTTAATGGATACCTTATCTAATTACGAATGGGGCCATGAACCTAAATTACATGCATCTGATTGGGGAATTATAGGAACATTTTAATAGATATGAGGATACTGGGGAAGTCACAAATATAGTAGAAATCAACACTCTAGACACACCCCCGATCAATTTATATATGCCATTGAAACTCATGGGAGATCCCTCCAACAGGCACAGAATGAGAAGGAAAGTTCCACACCAATGTGATTAGTTTCCTTAAACTATTTATCCTAGAATATTGATGAAGGGGGTGAAACTCTTGGATCATTCTCATCAAGAAGGTATACCTAATTGCCCTAACCACCAAAAGAGTGAAATTTCATAAACTCGTGTTTCAGGGTTTGATCTACCCACATCAAGTACTTCAACCCCAAAAGTGACTAAAAAAGAGAATCCTCATATTAGAAGGCATATAAATATAACTTAGAAGTATTATATTCTAAACTAATTGTCCCTAGTGTCGGTTAAGCTATTGATTCTAGATACTCCTGGTTTATTGAAATACCACCGTGAAGTGATCATCGAGGATTTGTTGAGACCACATGAGTTTGAAGCTAATGTTTTTATTACTGAAGTACATCGAAAAGATATTTATTTCAAGGAAATCCATATGATCATCTATTAAATGGAGTAAGACTGAGACATCATTATAAATCAACACGTTAGTCCCTTATATGAATCTAGAATGGTAAATGATGTTTATATTTTATAGGATTTCATTGATAATTGATCAGGAGTCAAAATAATTCTAGTCAGAACACTTTATTTGATTTTTTAGAGAAAGGACCACTTTCCCCTGTCCTTTATAATGCTACAAGGATCTGAAAAGAGTGATCAAAAGCAACTTAAAAGAATCATTTTTAGGACCCAGTTTGAGGAACTCATATCTGACTATGAATTTCAAGTTTTTCTAAAAGAAAGAACCTTCAACATTCTTCTGGGAAGGCCTTGGTTACATCAGCATGCGATAATCTCTCTACCATACCTCTAATGTATAAAATACCAACATAATGTTCCAATTATAAATTTTAATTGTGATAAACCCCCACTCAAATCTTATGAATCACAATAAATTCATGTGAGTTTCTACCAGAGATAAGAGAATCAACCCATGACTGATGATTTTTCTCAAATCAATGCCCTGAATAGTCACTAAATGACACCAATCAACCCCTTAAATAATCACAGTGAAGAGTATATGATTTCCATCAATCATATTGAAGTCATGTTCCAAAATTCGGACATATTTTTGGAAACTTTCCTGATATCTGTTGTGACCACTAAGCTCATTAGCACGAAAGAACCCATAAACTATATAGAAGGTAGTAGTAGTTAAGATGAAAATTTTATCATTCCATCGCCTGAGATTCAATCAATCCATAATTCATGATGTACCACTATATCCTAATCCAGCCACTGCTTTTTCCTCCATGGCACGCCGTTGTGGTGTGCCGCCACCAACTCGCGGACTCCACTATGGGCCACTATTGGTGGCACCTTCTTTGAACAACTAGGGATGCTTTGGTGTTCCATTTAATGAACCATATAGTCCATAAGACTTCTTGATTCAGCATCTCCCTTTGGCCTCCAAAACCCATTACCTCCATTTTGATGGTGTGTCCATGAATAATGAACAAGAATGAACAAAGGGGGAGGGGCTCGGGCCTTGTTCATGTTGGCCCACATGCATTACGTTAGAGCTTTTAAAATAATGGGCATGTTCAAAGGATTTAAAAATGTTCTATACCAATGAAAACCCCCAATAAAGAGCACCATACTATAAGAACAATGATCCATGGATCACCCATTTTGTGGGTTGGTCCATATTCACTGTTAATAAAGAAGGATGACCATTCAAATAAAAATGGCAACCCCTACTTGGAGAAGGATTGTTGTTGGTGTAGATTTGTTCGAAGCTGTTGGTGTTCATCTATCTATATCCCCATATCCTTTCTCCAAGGGGTCGTCGCCACTTTCCAATCCATCGTCATTCATTTTGGGAGAGAAATCCTTCGAAGGGTGGAAGGAGAATGCATTCTTTGGTCATCATTAGAGAGGATTCCTCAATGTAGATTTCTCAGAGACATTCCCCAATCTCCACTATTTCTCCAACCTGTAATCTCATTAAAAGTGAAACATTTTTCAACATTTCGATTACATTGTGACGTTGTGTCATTACACTTCAATTAGTGAGTCGTTATACTGCTCATTTAAGAACCCAATTAAAGGGGTATTTTGTGGCCTTATCACTGCACCATAGTGATGATGTTCCACCAATCAACTATGAGGAAAAGAAAATAAAATCACTTTTTAATTTATTTTATTTCCCTTCTAAATGGTCCAAAAATTATCTTTTCTAATTGACCCCCACCGATCAAAGTTATGTCCTCTCTAGGAAAATCCTATCATTCTATGTTCAACGATGCCCTCATATTTTTTTATCCATGAACCATTTTAAAAGTTAGAAAACCCCACCCGCAAGTTTATATAAATGAACATAAAAAAATTTCAAAAAAAACTATATTTCACCCTCGACCTGCACCATTCGAGGTTAAGATGTCACTAAGGGAAACATGCCCTCATGAGATCAATGCTACTCTTGGATTTACAATATGAGTTACTATTTAAAAGTAGTAAGGATTTGACATTAAAATAATTGTTACATAATTATTTTATTTATGTCCAAAAACTAACTTCCACTGTTGTCCTGTACCGGCCAATGTTATGCTCTGTTCAAGGAAGTCATACCTTCACATGCTCAAAAGTGGTCTCATATTTTCAATCTGATCATCATTCGTGAGTTATATGCATTTTAAAAATAAAATAATTTTCTTTAATTATTTTATTTACAGTTAGGTCATTTTTAGGTTTTCTCACTATAGGAATTCAATGACTAAAATTTGTTACACCTAGGGTAAAACTATGATCCTGAATGCAATGATTCCCTCAGATTTCAGATCCATGTACCATTTTAAGAGTTATTCCACTTTTTATGAAAAATTGTTCATGTGAGCTATTTAAAACATAACATTTTTTGACAAATAATTCAGGGCACTCTGGGTCTCAGAATCGCACACTGCCTCAACGTCGGGTCTATAAGTAATTCCATATATAAAAAATACAGGGAATTTCATGGACATTACATTACTCCCCCTTTAGGGATTTACATCCTCATAATCCAAAATAAGGATAAAAAAATAAATGGGGGTATTGAGCATGAATTTGAACCTCATTCTTCCATGTGCTCTCCTGGATATTCTTTTGATGACACAAAATGTGAGGAAGATGAATTGATTATCCATGAAGGACCCACTCTTATCGATCCTCTATCTCCACTAGGAACTCTGTAGACATTTCCCCATCATTAATGTCTAGCTCACCCCAGTTGATGACTTGTGATGGATCCTGCACATACCTTCTCAGTTGTGACATGTGAAAAACATCGTGCACCCAATTCACCTTTGGGGGAAGATCTATGCGATATGACCCCTTTCCAAATGTGTCCAGAATCTGGAAAGGGTCGATGAACCTTAGAGATAACTTTCTTCCCTAACCAAATCTATTCAATCCTAGTTGGGGTGAGACCCGAAGGAAAACATGGTCTCCCTCCTCGAAATCAAAGGGCCACAATCTCCTATCATCATAAGATTTCTGCATACTCTGTATAGTCCTCATCTGCTCTTGGATGATCTGCACCTTCTTAGTGGTATCCCATTCCAGCACCGGACACATGAGTGCTGGCTCCTTGGGTTTTTCAAGCATGAAGGTGATCTGCATGGTTTCCCATACAAATCCTCAAACAGTGCCATGTCAAAGGAAGTTTGATATATGTTTTTGTATAAAAACTCCACTAGTGGTAGGTGGTCCTCCCAACTATGAACAAAATCGAGGACATAAGCATTATGAATGTCCTCCATGGTCTGTATGGTCATATCCGTCTGACCATCATTTTGAGGGAGAAAAGATGTTCTCAAGTGCAGTTGAGTCTCGAACGCCTCTTGTAATCCCTTCTATAGCCTGTATGTAACGCTTGCATCACAATACAATACTATCATAAAAGGAACTCATTGTATTCGAACTATCTCTAACACATAGAGGCATCCCAATATCTTTACTAAACTATGTTCTTGAATGCTTAGGAAGTGGGATGACTTGTTGAGTTAGTCTATGATCACCTAGATGGTATCATGCCCCCTGGATGTACAATAGTGTGTCCTATTAAAAGGATGACGTTCTCCTCACCTTTAGAATATCCATAAGGGAAGTTTCGCATGGACTAACACAAATCACATTGCTAAAATTAGCGATAATGCTGAAATTATTATCAGAGACAATTTCATTTGGGAAGTCTATTATCTAGAAAGGCTAGATATCTTTGTCCCTGTAAAGAAGAAGAATTGTCAAATTTGGGTCTGCATTGATTTTAGATATTTCAATCAGCATTATCCAAATAATGACTTCACAATACCAATCATGAATCTATTTGTTGATGATACAGATGGATATCAAGCCATTTCTTTCATGGATGCCTATTCAGGGTATATAAATTCGATTTTCCCTAGAATATAAAGAAGACACCACCTCCAGGGTCCCCCAGGGAGTGTTATATTATTGGGTAATGTCATTCGGATGGAATAATGTTTATGCCACATACCAATGAACCATACATCACATCTTCAAACCCTTATTTGGGAAATTCATTGATTGTTAAATCAAAATTTGGTGGTGAAGTCTTGATAACATTCTAGTCACCAAGATGATCTTGAGATCGTCCTAAAAACAATGACCACATCACTTGAAGTTGAATCCCTTGAAATGTGATTTTAGGGTGACTTTTGGAAGGCTACTCGACTTTTTTGTAAGCCATCAAGGCATAGAAGTCAACAATGAGAAGACCAAGGATATCATTAATATATAACCTCCTTGATACATTAAGGAGGTTTGGGGATTTCATGGAACCCTTTCATATATTTAGTGCTTTATATCAAACCTTTAAGGTAAATTTTTTCCCTTCGGAAGGTTGATGAAAAATGGGGCCACATATTAGTGGACTGAAAACTATCAAGAATCATTTGAAAATATCAATAAATATCTCTAGAGTCCACCAATGTTGATGCCACTTATTTAAGATAAACATCATATACTATATGTGACAACCCTGGAATGATCATTGGGTGCTTTCCTCACACTAAAGAATGACGCTAGGAATGAAAAAAAACATTTATTATCTCAGTCAAACTATGATTGACACCGAGACTTGTTATTCAAATATCGAGAAATGTTACCTAGTGTTAATCATTGACATTTAGATGCAAAGGCACTATATACATCCCCATGATGTCTGTTTGGTATATTGAAAAAACCTTCTCAAATATATCATCAGTAATCCTATGTTGACAAAAAAATTGGCATCGTGGGTGGTGATCTTACATCAGTTTGACCTTCAGTTTGAGCCTTAAAAAGTGGTGAAAGGACAATCAATGGAAGAATTCTTGACAGAATATCCACCTACAAAAACAACATCATCAAAGTCTGAATTACCTAATGAAGAGGTTTTCTCTATTCAATATAAACCCCAGACATGGGAAATGTATTTTTATGGTGCATCTAGATTCCCAATAGAGAAGATAATGGAAGATCCCAAGTTCAAAAGATTTATGTTGGGAGTCTATCTTATTTGTCTGGAAAAGTCAGTCAGGCCTTACTCCTTTATGTTATTAGATGGCTGTAAACAAATGTGTGGGAGTATCAGGCCCTCATTAAAATTCTATAATGGTAACTTTAAATACCAATGGACCACTATAAAGTTAATGGTGTTTCAGAGTGTGTAATCAAGAATATCGACATGGATTACTCCATCAGAAAAGAGGAGTTAATCCCCCTAATTGACTATGTATGAGGTTTAATGGAATAATTTCCCTTATATCCAACATTGAATCATTTTCTATGTATGTAAAATTCCCCAAAAAATGCATTAGAAAATATATTCACGGCTTTGGTAAACCAAGACTAGGATGGAACATTCATTAGCATTGCGCACCACCAAATAATGTCACATTTTACACATGTCAACATGGGGGAAATCAATGGTCCTAACTCATATGACAAACCTAATGTTATTACAACTAAATAGATGATTCCAATTGTAGAATACCTTCAAAATAGAGTGATCTCATTAGTTATAGCCATAAAAGGGAAAATTGGACGATGAGTGACCAACTTTACTCCCAATGAAGGAATAAATCCCCAAAAGGCCCTTTCAAAAAGATTCATTGATGGAGCCCTTCATAGATTCATTGATAGAGAAGATAAATTAAATGTCATGAAAGAAGTATACATAGGAGCCTATGGTTCCCACCAATAAGGGTTTAGGATTACCCGTAAAATCTGAAGACCATGATTCATTTAGCCTTTACTAACACATAATTTCACAAAATTCACCATGAAATTTAATTCCTTCTAGGTTCACAATAATTTCATTCATCAACCCTTATATTTTTTACAAATATCCAAATAAACATTTCTATTCAACATAAGGGGAATGGAATTCGTAAGGTCATATCCCCCATCTACAAATAGGCAATTCAAGTACATCCTTAATGTTACCAACTTCTTCTCCAAGTGGGCAGAAGCAATACTCCTTAAAGAATTTTAGAGCAAAAGAATTATCATCTTCACAAAATACAAAATCATTACTAGATTTGGTGTCCCTCAAACTATACAGATAGATAAAGGATCCAATATCTATTCCCCTATATCGTAGTATCTATATCAAGAGTACAATATCAAATCCAACTATTCCTCCCACTATCATCAAATAGCTAATGGAATGATAGAGGCCTACCATAAGAATATAGCAAACATTCTCAATAAGATGGTGGATAAGGGTAAAATTATTGGCCTAAAAACACTTTCATTCATTTTGGTCTTACTAGAATAAAACATGGACCACCACTTGAGAAACCCCAATTCATTTGGTATATGGGAGAGAAGCAATATAACCCGTAGAAGTCTAATTTCTCTGGCTCCACATTGTCATATAGGATCATCTATTCACATATGATCAATCCCAAAAATTCATAGATGAATTGGAGTGACTCAGTGAGAAAATACTACATACCTTGAATAATATTACAGACCACCAAAATCAGATATCATGGAATTTTAACAAGAATGTAATCCTATGCTTGTTCCTCCAAAGAGAATTTGTATTGTTCCTCGGGACACCAATGATACTATGGAAGAAACCTCCAAAGATTGAGAATAAATGTCATAGGCCTAATATTATACAAAAGGTCCACTCTAATAGATCTTATTCTTTGATTTTGATGGATGGAGAGCTATCCACATCCCCTTCCAATGCATTGTTTCTCAAGAAATATTTTTTCTGATAAATAATCCAAATTTCTGTGATGCATGACATTAAACTGCACAGAATCTTCATCCTAGTTTCATGATGATAAATTACAATACATATGCATAGTTTCCACTTGATTTAAACTACATGGTCTCTTTCTCTTTTCATATGATGTAATAATGCATGACACCAATGTCATTTCCACGTGATGTTAAACTGTACAACATACGCATCCTCACTATCTGATGTAAAACTACATGGTCCCTTGTCATTTTCATATGATTTAAAATTTAATGACACCAACGTTCTTGCCACATTATACTAAAAAATATATTTTTTCGTCCTAGATTCATGATAAAAAATTACATAGCATCATGGTCTTGGATGCATGACCTTGAAAGGCACACCGAATTGTCCAAGTTGTATGGCCTAAAACTAAAATATTCCAAAGAACAAGTTGTAATACACTAAACTACATAGCATAATGTTGAATTCATAAGACATTAAATTGTATGACAACATCACTACTACATAATATAAAACGGCATAGTCTACATCCTTATTGCATGATGTAAAAATACATAGAATTTCGATCCATGATTAAATGGATCACAACTATTGGTTATAGTCTTCTACCATACCTCAATTTCTAATTGCTTGTGTCTTGATCTCTCATTTCAATAGGATATGCAGTAATGTCCTGAACATATCACTTGAGCCCAACTGACATTCAAAAACAAAAAAAAATACCCTTTTTACCACATCTAAACCTAATTAATGGGGGGAGATAATTTAAGAGATATGTGGGGATTGATTATTTTCATTACAGGATAAATAGTGATTCTCATATCTCTAGTTCTGGGTCCATTCACAATATCCCTTTTTTATGTCAAATCACTTATTACGTTACCACATGAGGTTAAAATTCACTGTTATTATTCCTTTCATTAGACATTAAGGATTATTAGAACTATGTATGGATTGATCCTTTTTTTAAGAGACATATAGTGATTTCTAGATCATATATCATGTTCCATCTGTCATGACCCATCCTAGTGGGGCCCGAGCCGCAACTCCCCAAGCTTGCATTCAATAGTCCAGGGGCTGGTGACTAGCACCGAGTAGGCATGCTACTAACATTGGAGGCATTTCCTATAAACCTATACACACGCAAAAACATCTCCAAGCCCACAAAGCTGAAAAGTAAATACTCAACTAAAAATGGAAATGCATGCATACACTAAAAATCCCAACCAATAGAGTATGACAGAAAAGTAAAGTATAGTAAGTGTAAAACCCTGGGCCAAAAGTACAAGCCCACAAAAAGAGAGTCTGTAACAAAGTCCAACCTGTAATGAAAGGTACTGGGACTGCAGTCTGTAGCCATAGGAAGACACCTCAGCCTGTCTGATCTCACTAAGTACCGTCTGGTCCAAGTCCACCTAAAATCATGTCAAAGGACCGCTCGTCTGCACAAGACACGACACGTGCGGGCAAAGCCCGTGCAAGGGTGAGTATAACAATACATAGTAGGACACCCCGAAACCACAAAGGAATATAAAAAAAGGAAAACAACCCAAAAGAGAGATACAGTCATCTATACATAGTATATGTCTACCGAACATATAATAAGAACATCCAGATATACTCAAACACGATCGACTATCGCGAAACCACCACTAAGATACAGCTTGAATATTCCACTAAGCATGAAACCAGGAGAACACAATCCTAGGTCTGAATAGAGAGCTACGAAGTATTCATTCTGGGAGAACACACTCCACAAGTACTTTGTGAACATGATGCTCAGATGAGGATCAAAACCAAGTCATGGGGTGATTCTGACAACTCAGTATGAGCTAATCCGCTAAGAACATGATCAGTTCCCAGGTAAATTTGGTCACGTTGATACCAATAACTCTACCTAGGGTTCCAGGAATGAATAGAGGATCCGGCTCTAACTCTCACAGAGGAGATTCAAACAACTCTATTCAAGAATTCCTATTGAAGGGATCATACTCCTGTATAAAGGAAATGATACCAGAATCTTCAGGGAAAAAACCAAGTGTATGAACCCTAAGAAAACTAGTCCATGTCCCAGAAGAAAAGTGGGTCATGACATGAATAAATGGTTACAAAACATGTAGTATGGTTATAGGTCGTGTTCCATGACCCCAGGTACTGCCCGTGTAAACGGCCTGTGTCATCCGTCCAAGCTGTGTAAAACTAAACTACACGGCGTGTAGAAGAATTACATACCGTGTTCCTTGACTCCGGGTACTTCTCGTGTAAAAGGCTTGTGTCATTTTGTCTTGTTAGATAGAAGGAACCTACACGTCATGTAGAAGAGCCACACGCCATGTCCGACCACCTGGGGCTTGCTCCGTGTACGCTGGCCATGTGCCCGTACACGGTCTTTGTCTGTGTCCGTGTCTCCTTCTCATGTACTAGTACACGGGGTATCCCCTGTATCTGGCCGAGTATGGTCGGGGAAGGGTATACACACCGTGTCCTTGGCCGTGTACCCAACCAGTGTCCCTGTCACCTGCCTGTGTACCAGTACGTGGGGTGTCCCGTGTATCTGGCTGGGTCTGGCTAGGGAAGGGTATACACGACGTGTCCTTGGCCGTGTACCCAACCTATGTCTGTGTACTCCTAGAGTACATGCCAGGTGGTCTGTCGATGAAAAAACGCTGTGTAGCTCATATTACACGGTGTGTAGTCCGGATTTTTTCAGATGCATTCTATTCCTCCTCGCGCCACGACTAATCCTTCGGATCCTCGATTTCTCATCCGTTCATCCCGATACTCCAAGGATTGGTTCGTTTCATCATACGAACACAATAACGGGTGTTTTAAGCTCTAAAATCGGACCATAAACCTCGAACGATCCATCCGAAGAAAAATGCCCAAAAATTTGTATCTCCTGAGCCACTCTGAATCGCCTGTTGAAACAGTCGTAGCACCTCCGGGACATCGCCCCGGGGATGGATCTACAATCTCGGATCATTACGCCGACAAAAAAATTTGCAATGATCGATTTACTCAAAGAACACATAGAATGCAATGAAGAACATGAGGGAGAAAATCCAAGGGTCAAACAAAAGGGATAAACCTCAATCGTTGTTTGTGACGATTTGGGTTCATCGTTGTTAGATCAAAACCAAAACAACCTCAAAATCCACGAAAAAACACGTCTCACAAGAACGATCGATCCGTGGGCTAATCTATTCGTGGATTAGTCCGCGTTCATCGTGGAAATCCAAATTGGGGAAGGAAATCAACAACAAACAACCTACCTAGATCTGCGGTGTTCGTTGGCGAAGATCCAATCTTCGTGTTGTCGTTGCCGGTGAAAATTGTCAAGAACGTCATCATCGGGTTAGGAGGTCTTCTCCAAAGCCTCCAAAGCCGCCAAGGGTTTCAGGGTTATGAGGTTTGTAACCCTGGACCCCTACGTAGGCCTTTATTTTAAAAAAGATAAGAGATATCCATTGCACCAGATTTAAATGATTTCGCTGTAGAATAAAATAATTTTATTTAAATATTTTATTATTTTTATGTCCAAAAAACTGGATTTCACCACTGACCTGCGCCGACTGATGTTAGGCCTCGCCTAAGGTAAAATCTATTTTTTGAACACAACGATGCCCTCATATTTCTGATCCGAGTACCCGTTCGGGAGTTATTCCACTTTTTTAGAAAAACCGCACGTGCATGTTATTTAATTATTAAATTAAATTCAAAAATTTGTTCCGAGCTCACCAGGCCTCAGAACTGCACGCCGTCTCAGAGACGGGTCTCGAATTAATTGCCATATAATATTAAAAGAATACATGGAAAAATCCGGGAAATTAAATCACACCCACCATATGGCTTTTACGTCCCTGAAAAGCCAAAACAAGGGCTACTCAAAAAGATGTGGGTACTGCATGTGAATCTGAGCCTCCAGCTCCCACGTGCTCGCTTGGAGATTCTCCTGCTGTCACCGGACACACATTAAGGGAATAGCTCTCCCAAAAATGATCTTCTCCTACCGATCCTCAATCATTACTGGGTACTCAGCAAAGGTCGCTCAATCATCGATGTCCAGTTCGCCCAGTCGATGACTTGCGATGGATCATGCCCGTACCGATGTAGCTGCGACACATAGAAGATGTTGTGTACTCGTTCCATATGTGGAGGTAGATCTAAGTGATACACCACCTCGGCAAATATACTCAGAATCTAAAAAGGGCTATCGAACCTCGGATATAGCTTGTCGCCTCGACAAAATCTCTGCAATCCCCGTCGAGGTGAGACCCAAAGGAACACATGGTCTCCTTCCTCGAACTCCAAGGGCCTCCACCTCCTGTCAGCATAAGACTTTTTCAGACTCTGAATTGTCTTCATCCACTCCTGGATGTCCTTCACCTTCTCTGTAGTAGCTCTCACCATCTCTGGGCCCATAAGTGCTGACTCTCCTGGGTCAGTCAAGAAAAGTGGTGACCTGCTAGGTCACCCATACAGATCCTCGAATGGTGCCATACCAGTAGTGTAATGATAAATGTTGTTATAAGAAAATTCCACCAATGGTAGGTGATCCTCCCAGCTACAACTGAAGTCAAGTATGCAAGATCGAAACATATCCTCCATGACCTGGATGGTCCTCTCTATCTGACTATCAGTCTGGGGATGAAACTCTGTGCTCAAGCGTAACTGAGTACCAAAAGCTTCCTATAATCCCTTCCACAACTATGATGTGAAACAAGCATCACTATCTGAGATGATCTTGGATGATACTCCACTAAATCAAACTATCTCCTACATGTAGAGGCATCCCAAGCTCTCTACTGAACTCTGCTTCTGTATGGCTAGGAAGTGGGTTGACTTGGTGATTCAGTCAATGATCAACCAGATGGCATCATGCCCCCTGGACGTACATGGTAAACCCATCATGAAGTCCATGGATATCCCATCCCACTTCCACTCTGGAACCTCCGGGGGATGAGTCAAGCCTGCTGGCACCTGGTGCTCAGCCTTTACTTACTGACAAGTAAGTCACTGAGAAATAAGCTCTGTCACACACTTCATCATTCCTCGCCACCAGAACTGACATCGGAGGTCCTGATACATCTTTGCGACACCTAGATGCACCACCAATGGGGATGTTTGGAACTACCTTAGAAACTCCTCCCCCAACATCACTGGTAATACTGTACTCCCTCTGAAAAGAACAATGTTCTCCCCACCTTCTGAATAACCATCAGCTGCAACACCTGTGGATATTTGAGTTCGTAGAGTCTCACAGCTAACATCCTCATGTTGTGCTTCCCTGACTCACTGTAAGAGTGGAGGGGCAACAACCATCTACTGATGTTAAGATCCCTCATCTCTATCCACGAAGGATAACTGTAAAGAGGCCAACTGCCTCGTGGCCTCATCCAACAACTGCGAACTGGATTTCCTACGGAGAGAATCTGCCACAACGTTCCTCATCCCATGTGTGTAAACTATCTCAAAGTCATAATCCTGGAGGAACTCAAGCCATTGTCTTTGTCTTAAATTCAGATCCTTTTGAGAAAAGATATATCTAATACTCTTGTGATCAGAGTAGATGGTAAACCGCTCACCCATCATGTAGTGCCGCCACATCTTCAATATGAAGACTACCACTGCCAACTCAAGATCATGGGTTGTGTAGTTCGGCTCGTGTGGCTTCAATTGACGTGAGCCATAGGCAATCACCTCTTGCCTCTACATCAAGACACAACCAATCCTGGTTCCTGATGCGTCGCAAAATACTATGTAATCGACACCCTCCTCCGGTAATATCAAGATCGGGGCGCTCATCAGACTCTGTCTCAACTGCTGGAAAGCATGCTGGCATCTCTCGGTCTACACGAAAGGTTTCCCCATTCGGTCAAAGCTTTCATGGGTGCTAAAATCATGGAGAAGTCAAGAATTAATCTCCGATAGTAGCCTTCAAACCCAAGGTAGCTTCACACGTCCGTCAAGCTACGGGGTTGCTCCCATGCTAGTACCGCCTCCACCTTGGCTGGGTCCACTGCTACACTATCTACTAAGATAATATGCCCCAAAAAGTGGACCTCCTATATCCAGAACTGCGAGTTCGAGAGTTTCCAGTAAAACTGGTGCTCTAAGAGTGTGTCCAGAACGATCCTTAGGTGTCTTACGTGCTCCTCCTCGGACGCATAGTACACAAGGATATCATTGATGAAGACCACAAAGAACGGATCTAGATAGGGCGGAAAGATCTGGTTCCTGAGTCCCATGAACACTATCTGGGCGTTCGTCACACCGAAGGGCATCACCAAGTACTCATAGTGACCGTAGCAGCATATGAAAGTCGTATTCGATATATCCTCATACCGTACCCGCAACTGGTGATATCCTGATCATAGATCAACATTCAAGAACCATCGTGCCCCTCTCAACTGGTCGAAGAGGTCATAGATCCTCGGTAGTGGATACTGGTTCTTCACGGTCTCATAGTTTAAGTGCCAATAATCCACACATAGCCTCAAGCTCTAGTCTGCCTTCATGGGAAACAGCACTAGGGCCGCCCAGGGTGAAACACTAGGTCTCATAAAGCCCTTATTTTGCAATTCGTCTAGCTGCACTCTCAACTCATG
This sequence comes from Viscum album, assembly GCA_963277665.1. Lineage (NCBI taxonomy): Eukaryota > Viridiplantae > Streptophyta > Magnoliopsida > Santalales > Viscaceae > Viscum > Viscum album. The sequence goes on from OY728157.1 coordinate 1,304,934,803, forward strand.
AAGCTCTACAGGAGCCATCTGATATGATGATGCTGATATCGGCGTCGTCCCAGGTTGCTGCTCAATGCAGAAATCTATCTCATGATGGGGAGGTAGCCTAGGGACATCCTCCGCAATGATGTCCTTGTACTCAGTCACCACTGCTGAAAACTGGAAACTCATAACATCTGTTGCACCAAGTGATAGGCTAGCCAACTGATAGGATATCGGTTGTGCCTTCCTATGCACAAGTCCATCACGCGCTGCCTGGGTCTCTCTTTCATAGAAAAAAGAGAACATCATTCCATAAATGTGGACACACAATACCCTTTCCCTAAAACAGTTGATCTAGGAATGAACTGTGGATATCCAATCCATACCAAGAATGAAAACGTAAGGTGTCGATGATACCACCAAGAGGTTCCAACCGAAACTCTCACCTCCAAGGGTCAGGTCACACTTCCTACAGAGGTGTGTGATCTCAGAATCTTCTCCAGTTGATGTTTCCATGCGTAAGGGTTGAGTCAACAGCTCATCTAGAATCTCAAGGTCTCGAACAAGATAAGCAGCTAGAAAGGAATGACTAGAACCAGTGTCTATCAGTACGGCAGTAAAAGTAGAAAATACATAGATTGTACCTCTAATCATTCTGGGAGTACCTAGGTCATAGGCCTCTGCCGCCTACAGCTGTCCCTACCTCTATCCATCAGCTACCTAAACTTGTGGTGGACCTCCTAAGGGTGGTGGTGGTAAAAGGTCAAAATTTTGACAAACTCCAAATGCTCTCCCAACTACCCTACCACATCTGCTGCCCTGCGGATCTATCTTCTCCACACATTGCCTCTGCCTCGGTGGTCCATCCACTGCTCCCGTGTCAGTAGTACGGCGGGTCAGAAAATCCCGAGCGAGATGTCCCCTGCCATCGAATGAGTAGCATCGCCTCTCTCGAGGATGGATGGATACACCCTATGAACCCCGTATGTTAGATCCCCTATCTTGGGATCTCCACTAAAAACGTCTCCCATGCCTGGGTCCCTGACGTCGGCTCCCTGCTGCCGAGGTCTCTGCAGCAGCTCACCCACTACTGACAACTTCCAGCTATCTCTGCTCTGCCAAGAAGCTCTCGACCACCAAATCCCACTTGAGAACCCCATCATAAGTAGGAATCATCATAGGGATGATGCTAGATCACATATCTCTGTGCAAGCCCCGCTCAAAAGTCCGAGCTCCGAAGTAATGATTTCTGACCATATCCATCGAGTACCGAGAGAGGTCGGTAAACCTCGATGAATAGTCAGCCACCAACATGATTCCCTGCTGGAGCTGAAGAATATTCTATATACGTACTTCTCTCTGGGTAACTGGTGAAAACTCCTCTTTGAAGAGATGCTCAAACTTCGACCACACAAGTTTCGCCTTGTCGTTGGTCTGGATAACCAAACTCCACCATCGCCCTGCCGAGCCCTGCTGAAGGCTCGCTGCCAGGATCACCATCTGGTCTGCTGGTGTCCTGACCAAATGGAAGACTCTGGTCATTGCCTCAATCTAGTCCTCTGCTGCCTAAGGGTCATGCTCACCTCGAAACCTGAGGGGTCTCTGTCTCTGAAAATCGTGGAGTGCGCTCAGACTGCGCTCCTCCTCCACTAGTACGGTAGGCACTAAACACTACTCCACAGGTGGCGGGATAACTGGAACACCACCTGATGGTAAAACTGGGGGATCTAGTCCCTATATCAAAGCTTCTTCACTGAGTGGGTCATCCTCGTGACCGAGCTACTGGATCCTAGCGGGTGTGCGTCGCGAAGGCATACTGTAAAGAATCAAGATGTATCTCAGTCAGTGAGTATATCTGGAGAGCTGACTCAAGAAAGACATGGAGACCAAAACCCATTCTTATAGGATGTATGTACCATTGTTTTTACCTAAAACTAGTGTTCTCATGTTCCGAGTTGAAAATAATGTTATCAGAGTCTTGGTGTATGGATGCGTCGACCGCCCACACCAACACTGGGGTCCCTGTCCTGAAAGCCTAACTCGAAACACTTAAAACTATTGCCCCAAACCAACTCACAGACTCTCGGTCCTAAGGTAGAACCGGCCACCTCTGATACCACTCTATCAAGACCCATCCTAGTGGGTCCTGAGCCACAACTACCCCAGCCCACCTTCAATAGGCCAGGGGCTGGTGACTAGCACCGAGTAGGCATGCTACTAACATGGGTGGCATTGCCTATAAACCGGTACCCACACACACACATCTCCAAGCACACAAAGCTGAAAAGTAAAGACTCAACTAAAAATTGAAATTCATGCATACACTAAAAATCCCAACTAAAAGAGTACGACAGGAAAGTAATGTATAGTAAGTTTAAAACCATGGGCCAAATGTACAGGACCACAAAAAGAGAGTCCGTAACAAAGTCCAACCTGTAATGAAAGGTGCTCGGACTGCAGTCTGTAGTCGTAGGAACACACCTCGGCCTGTCTGATCTCACTGAGTACCGTCTGGTCCTGGTCCACCTAAAATCCTATCAAAGGCTCGCTCGTCTGCACAAGACACGACACGTGCGGGCAAAGCCCATGCAGGGGTGAGTATAACAATACCCAGTAGGACACCCCAAAACCACAAAGGAATAAAAAAAGGAAAACACCACAAAAGAAAGATACAGTCAGCTCTACATAGTATATGTCTAGAAAACATATAAAGAAGAACATACAGATATACTCATACATTATTGAATATCGCGAAACCACCACTACGATCTAGCTCGAAGATTCTACTAAGCATGTAACCGGGAGAACACACTCCTAGGTCTGAAGAGAGAGCTACGAAGTACTCATTCTGGGAGAACACACTCCACAAGTACTTTGTGAACATGTTGCTCAGATGAGGATCACAACCAAGTCATGGGGTGATTCTGACAACTCAGTCTAAGATAATCTGCTGTGTATAGGATCAGTGCATGTGTATAGTTGGTCACGTCGATACTAGGAACTCTACCTAGGGTTCCAGGAATGAATAGAGGATCTGGATATAAGTCTCACAGAGGGGATTCCAACAACATATTCCGGAAATCCTGCTGAAGGGATCATACTCCTGTATAAAGAAAATGATACCAGAATCTTCAGGGAAAAGACCAAGGGTATGAACCCAAAGAAAACTAGTCCAAGTCATAGAAGAAAAGTGGCTCAGGCCCTGAAGAATTGGATACATGACGTGTAGTATGGTTACACGCCGTGTTCCTTGACCCCAGTTACTTCCCATGTAAAAGGCCCGTGTCATCCATCCAAGCTGTGTAAAACTAAACTACACGGCGTGTAGAAGAATCACACGCCGTTTTCCTTGACTCCAGGTACTGCCCATGTAAATGGCCAGTATCATTTTGGCTTGTCAGATAGAAAGCAACTACACGACGTGTAGAAGTGTCACATGCCGTGTCTGAGCACCTAGGGTTCGCTCCATGTACGCTGGCCATGTGCCCGTACACGGTCTCTATCCGTGTCCGTGTCGCCTGCCTGTGTACCAGTACACGGGGTATCCCGTGTATCTAGCTGGGTCTGGCTGAGGAAGGGTATACACGCCGTGTCCTTGGCCATGTACCCAACCTGTGTCCATGTATCCTGCCCGTGCACCAGTACATGGGGTATCCCGTGTATCTGGACGGGTCTGGCCTGGGAAGGGTATACACGCCGTGTACTTGGCCATGTAACCAACCTATGTCTGTGTACTCCTGGAGTACATGCCAGGTGGTCCACCGATGAACACACGCCTTGTATCTCATACTACATGGTGTGTAGTTGGGATTTTTCCAGAAGCGTTGTCTTCCTCCTCACGCCGCGGATGAACCTTCGGATCTTCGGTTTCTCGTCTGTTCGTCTCGATACTCGAGGGATTGGATTGTTTCATCATACAAACACCGTAACTGGTGTTTTGGCTCCTAAATCGAATCATAAACCTGGAACAATCCATCCGATGAAAAACACCTGAAAATTCGTATCTCCTGATCCGCTCCGAATCGCCTGCCGAAACCATCGTCGCACCTCCGTGACATTGCCCCGGGGCTGGATCTACAATCTCGGATAGTTGCACCAATAAACAAATGCTCAATGATCGATTTCCTCCATGAACGCATAGAACGCAATGAAGAATGTGAGGGAGAAAATAAAAGGGTCAAACAAGAGGGACGAACCTCGATCATTGTTCGTGATGATCCAGGTTCGTCACCATTAGGTCAAAACCAAAACAACCTCAAAATCCCCGAAAATACCCATCCCACAAAAAAGTTCAATCTGTAGGCTAATATGTTCATGGATTAGTTCGCGTTCATCTTGGAAATCAAAAATGGGGAAGGAAATAAAAAACAAACATCCTACCAAAACAACCTCAAAATCATCGCCACGTCGGGAGGTCTTCTCCAGAGTCTCCAGAGCTTCCAAGGGTTTCAGGGTTATCAGGTTTGTAACCATGGACCCCTATGCAGGCCATTATTTTAAAAAAGATAAGAGATATCCATTGTAGCAGATTTAAAATACTTTTCTTCAGAATAAAATATTTTTATTTAAATATTTTATTACTTTTACATCCCAAAAACTAGATTTCACCATCGACCTACACCGGCTGATGTTAGGCCTTGACTAAGGTAAAATCGTTGTTCCGAACGCAACGGTGCCCTCAGATTTCTTATCCAAGCACCTATTCAGATGTTATTTCACTTTTTCAGAAAAACCACACACACGCGTTATTTAATTATTAAATCAAATTCAAACATTTTTTCCAGGATCATCAGGCCTCGGAACTGCACGCCATCTCAGAGTCGAGTCTCGAATTAATTCCCATATAATATTAAAATAATACAAGGAAAAATCAGGGACATTACACCATCAAACAGAAGATCAAAATTATCATATCCTTTTCTCAGATCACTTCTTTGTGGTAAAAGAAACCTTTACTAACCCTTGTTTTATACACCAACCATAGCTTATGTGGGATTAATATTTTTGGAAAAGGCCTCCTTGAGTTATCTAGGTTTATCATTTCATGATAGGATTAACGATCACCCTGTTTTAAGACCATAAAAGGTAGACCAAAATTTCCTTACCACGTGAAATAAAACTACATGGTTTACATCCTATTTGCTTGACATAAAATTGAATATCATTTAGGTTCACACTAGATATGATCAAAATCCTTGATGCAAATATCACACCAGACCTTATATCAAGAACTACATGTGGCTTGATTTTCATTTCAATGGGATATGTAGTTACACATAATCTCCATGTACTACGCCCAAACACAGGGTAAAGAAAAATTTCACCTCTCTTATATATAAAAAAATATCTATATAGGAGTTCTTAATTTGGGTTCCCTCATTCATTATTCCATATAAGAAACAAAAATGAACCCATTAACATATGACTCATATTTATGAAGGGGAATCCAAATTTATGGAAAATTCTAGACTAAATGCTTCCTCTAATCTCAGACATATTATTTCAACAAATCATACTCTTAATTATAGGAAATTTTGGATCATCAAAATATTATTTTAGTTATCAAAATTGGAATATATCATACCTGAGGATGCCTTTCTATAACAATTCAGTAATACGCCCCAGTTGAATTTTCATAAAGTCACCCACAAAAAAGTACCTATCAGTTTGAAGGTTTTTTACATTGATTATCCATTATTACTACCAAGTTCTCTTTGCATAAAGTCTCCCACCAAAAGGATCATTCAACCAGTGGAAAGGTTTTCCTCTCGAGAAGATCCTTATATCCCCATAAGCCCCAATGACATCATTTTGAAACCCTCTATTTGAACATAGTATGCAGTCATTCCATGAATTTTTTCCCCATTTCACTACTCCTAACCCGAGAATCCCTAAGATATTGGTTTTAAATTACCTCCCTCACATTCTAAGTATGCCAGAGTGTCCTTGGTCTGGTATGCCTCATATTAACCATTATTTCTATAATATCATGGTCCTAGTCATACAATGTCAAGATACAAGGATCTATATAATCCTAGTAACATGAAATTAAACATCATGATTCATCTTTACTACATGGTGCTAGACTAAATGATTGGCATCCCACTATTCAATGTTAAAGTGATCCCTCATCCTTGTTTCACAACATCAAACTACTCAGTATGTTTTGATAGAATGACTTTAAACTGAATTGTTTCAAAGAACTACATATGGATTGATTCACAATTTTATGATAAATTTAGTGATTCTAAAATCCTATGTCCCAATCTCAGCCATAATAATTAAAAAATCTCATTCTTCACACAATAATTTGATCAGTGTGTGGAGTTTGATTATAAAACTACATATGGCATGATTATCGCTTGAATGATATATGTAGCGATTCCCAAATCCTATATCTTGGACCCATACAAAATGAAAAAAATCATCTTCCTTGTGTATGGGTCAGACTTTCATATGAAGCATTACTCTTTATTCTTAAGTGATTTTGACATGAAATGACCCTTCCAATACTCTAGTACATTCCTCACACAAACCAAACTCTAGTTCTAGGGAAATCAAAATCTCCAAAAACATTCTTCAACCATTAGTAAAAGAATATTAGATTCCTGGGGATTCCTTTGTCTAACTATAGAGTAATACAACCCAATTTTATTTTCATAAAGTCACCCACCAAAAAGAACCTATCTATTGGAGGATGCCCCTATTTAACTATATAGTAATATGCTCCAGTTGGATTTTCATAATGTCACCTGCAAAAAATGGGTTCTCAACCAATGAAACATCCATCCCCTTGAGATACCTCCACTATCATTGTAAGGATCAGTGAGATTATGCTAGAATCTACTATTTGAATGTGTTCTATAGTGATTCCTTGCATATTTTACCCATATCACCATTCAGATCTGAAAATCCCCACATTATAGCTTACAACCACCCCTTCATACCAAAAGTTGGTGGAATGATGTCAGTTAGATCACCATGGAATGGATAAATGATAATACTTCAGTCAAATCTAAACAACCCTTAATTGTAGACCTAGCCATCCTTTTCATATGATGTCAAATTAAATGGTCCATGTCCTATTTGTTTGATGTTAAACTACAAAACACTTTAACCCTCACCAGGGACGTGCCTTTATTTTAATGTTGGTTATCTACCACATATCCCAAAAGATGTATATATATGAATTAATTCTCATTCCATCAAGAAACATAGTGATTCCTTGATAATCCATTCTAGTCCCTTCTCCCACAACATCCAAAACATGTGTGTCCCTTCAATCATTGATAGAACCTTGATATGGGTGGGAGGATCTGGGCTTCTTCTAGGACCCCTCCCATTCAATTTTATGATTGAAACATAATTTTCCCTCCACAACACATACCAAATTTGGGTAAGAGAGCCTTCTAAATTCATTTAAAGTGCTAAAATAGACGTTCCCTTCATATTTAGACACCTTCCCTTCTTGGTCTTGAGAAATATAAATCTCAAAAAGCATTCTTAAGATATAAACAATAAAATTTCAACATCTTAAGGACACTTTTTTCTGGATATACTGTAACACTCCAGGGTTGTATTTGAATAAGTAACCCACCAAAAGGGACTATCAGTTAGAAGATGTTTTTGTTTGACTATGTAGTAATACACCCTAGTTGGCTTTGTATAAAGTCACCAAAAATGGGTTTTCAACCAGCAACACATTCTTCCCAAGGAGAGACATCATATATTCACATAATCCCAAAAAATATCATTCCATAAACCACTTTTCAAGCATCGTCTGTATCCGTTCCTCACATACTTATCTCATATCATGTTTGAGATCTAGGAATCACACAATCGTGACTCAGAATCCACATTAGAATATATGGATAATTTCGAAACACTCTTGACCCACAATCCTGTTTTGGGTCATTATTCCAAAACTCATGGTCAATATTGTTCATCCTAAAACACCAGTCGTATTATTCCATCTTGTAAGAATCTAAACTACGTACAAAAAGAAACTCAATACTCCCCTGATTGAAAACCTGCAAAGGGAACCTTGGATAAAAGTTGTGTCTTATCTCACTAGACCTACATTCTGCATGGTTTAGGAAAAAATTGATAAATTGTAGTTAAAAGGCACAAAACCTATTTGGATGAAAACCCACAAAGGGTGTCCTATGAAAAATCCAAGTATCAACTGGTAAGTCTTATTTATATCAAACATAGAAAAAAAAGTAGAGTGATGAATCAAAGAAGACACAATGTTTGCAGGGTCTCCCATATGAAACTAGAAATAGAACTAATATGATTATTATGTCCGAACACCTAGTAAAAAATTATATCACTCCCTCACCCCTATCGTATCAATTAAAACACAATGAAATTTAATCAATTGATTCATTTTCAATATTATATTTTGATTACAATGAAGATGGGAATACATGAACAGATGATCAGAAACTAAATTCATTTCATCCATGTTCTAAAAATTGAAGTAACAACCACATTCTTGAGCCTTTATGAAATGTTTAAAAGTTATCCTCCACATAGACATTGAGTTGTTAGAATATGTCCTAAGCATTGTTTACAGTTTTTTGAAACCTATCCAATTTTTTTTGCAATGAAATCGTCAGTGTTATGAATACTCTATATTAGAAAAATATCTTCTGTGTTCCTTGTCCCCATAAAGGATCAGTTTAGTTAGACTATCTCTTCTTTCAAAACACTTAATTCTTCTTAAGGTTCACCCCTTGGAGACATTTATCATCAATGTGATGTTGATACTCCTCCATCTCCTTGGAATGTCTAAGCTTAGTTTGAATATTGTAGCACTGAGACCTTAAAACTATCCTACTAGCTACACCATAGCATGATATGATATTTTTTCATCCTCCTAATGTGGAATTATTGACTTTACCACATGATGAATTGTTCAGTAACCAAATCTATCATATCACACCATTCCAAACATGAGTGAAAGTTAGTGAATTGTGAGGGTATGTATTCAATAGGATTCTTAGATACTATACTCCAGATGTCCCACCACACAATACATTATGTGGTGTGAATGGAATCCTATATATACAAGTTTTACTTGGAACTACTTTAAGAGGGATAAATGTATTCTAATATTAGCATAATTAATGAGGCATCTTAATTTTCTCCCTCTGAAAGTGTGTCAGGTCTACTTTCTAAAGTTGTTTCAATGGTCATGGAAGATCCCCTCTTAGGATTGGACACTTAATTTGTCTCCACTAGACAAAATAAGACACCCTCATTAAAATCAGAGAGTTAACATGCAGAAAATGTAGTGAAACTACTAGATAAACTAGCAATAATCAATCATTATTGGATCAAAGAATGAAATTGATGCCTCTACGATATCCCTAGTTTTGATGCATTGAGTGGGGGTCTCCTAGAAAGGAATGTTTGACTTATTTTTCTTTCAAAAACTAGGATAGAAGGATCCTAGGAATCTCCCAATTCGAGGCCCTCAGATAGTACTCCCTTAGAAATTGGAGTAGGATGGACTTCGATACCTTGGTCATGAATTTCCTTGAAAATGTTTTCTGTGGAAAAAGATTCACAATTCAATCTACGATGTAAAACATCAATTGTATGGAGGTCAAATACCTTTGAAAATATAATAAATTGAAAAATCATGTCCTCCCAATAACCTATCAAAGTCATATAAATCCTCCAAATAGGCATGGATATTAACGTTAATTTCCTCAAGATTCATTAGATAATCAATTAGTTCATTATATAATCCATCACATCTCAAAATACCCTCACCAGTAGTGGTATTCAAGGTGAATAAATCATGAAACAAATTGGACCCATTATCAATTTCTCCCATAATTATATTGATAGGAAAGGCCATTTTAAACTCTTCAGATTCAGGATTAGCACCGACACCATCATCAAACCATATGAGGTCCATGTCATCCCATTCTAAAATGGAAACGAGGTCATAATTTATTATTTAAAGGCCCTACATTATATGATATGGATAAAAAATGTTATAATTTAATAAATTCTGAGACCCACACATGGAACCTTATGATATGCAACTTACATTAACAAATCCCTCCTCCATCTCTATAGTAATGGGAGCATACATGACTTCATCTCTCATAACATATTATTTTAAAGGGATAAATTCATTTTCATGAATATATACCTTATCTAGGATATCCCCATATGTCAATGAATGATCAATGTTAGACCCCTTAAGGAAGGAAATCTAATTAGATCCTACTAAAGGAAACCATGGTCAAATGGATATTTCAAGTGATTCATGAGATTATGTGACAATGTAATGATTTATCATGGTGCATAAACCTTAATAACATTTTCACCATCTTTTCTATTATTAAGATGGAAAGGTGGCTATGTTGGTCATATCAGTTATGGATATAAGGGGTGTATGTTGAGAAGACAGTCCTGCTATCTCCTTCACCATCATCCTCTAGCATAAAGATAGTTCTAAGGAATTGGGAGAACCACCCCTAATTCTATAGGGGTGACCAAGGGCCCATATTTTGGTGAATCGAGTTCCACCCTTGGCGAGTCTTCTCTTACTACTTCCATCTTCAAGAAAAATCCCATTATAGTTAATTATTGTGGATGGGGGAGGAAAGGAAAAGGTAAAAGAGATATATACCACACTATCATTGATGTAGTCATCACATTACTCTTCAGATCGAATAGATATCGACTCAATAATATCTTATTCCATCATATCAAATACACATATATTGGATAGGATCTTCTCATCATTCACATATATCAGCATCTCCAGTTCCCAAATATATTTCCCCACGTCAACAAAATTTATAACAGGGTGATGATTAGAGGGAACTCGAATATCTACAGGATGTAGGATATTTATGTCATTTTGGAGAAATAACCACATGCATTTGAGGTCATGAGTCATACCCTACATGGATTTATTGGAAAAAGGTCATACATACTCTGGTGCTAATGCAGCCAACTGATAGGAATACCCATTTTGTTTAAAATTTAAATCCCTTTAAAGCATATATTCTCTCATAGGAGATTGGGAGACTAGATATCAAGTATCCTCCCAGTATTCATAACTAGACAACCTGGACCTAGAATATGTTGTCCCAAATCTGACTTACTTCATGGAACATGTTTGAGATCACATTGAAGACTTTGGTGCTTGATCATATTCAACATTGGACTAAACCTTCATGTCATGATTTTAATAACAAGTAGTCTTTATATCCTTGAATCGAGGAACAATTCTCATTAATGAACCTTGATATTATGAAGAATTAAAAGCACTTGCATACCCAGATTCTATCTCGATCGATGCACCTAACCGAGGTAGCTTGAATTTCATTTTGGATACCTCTAAGGCCATTAGGATACAAAATTTTTGAACCACCATTGCATGTTTCTAAAATCAAATGTGTGTGGGGGGAGAGACAATTGGATATTGCAGACACTTGAATTGATGGGTAAATCAATATTGAGCATAGGCCTCACATATGATCTCACTATCAATACAAGCGTCCAATTTTCCATCATTGAATGCAATGAAATATGAAATCAGATTGTCTTTAGATATTCCATTAGCATTGAATATCCTAATAATAAGATAACCATATAGGAAGAAGTTTAACTCTATGAATTTGATTATAATCCTAAAAACATTTCACGATTCAAGGATAACATATGTATACAAGAAAAAAATATAAATGAATTGGAGAAATCATCCTTTAGGAACCTGAAATCCACTTAGTACAACATTAGAACTAAGGTTTTCTACTATCCATCCCCACATCACATGAAATGGCCCTAAGATTAATAATGGGTCTTTCTAAGTGTACACATGCAATAAAAAATGGTATATATTTTCTCGAATAGGGTAATTCATCCCTATGTTTCTCCCTTATGTTAGTTAGGATGATATAAAGAATGTCCCTTGTCTCACACCACCATTGGATTCATGCACTAATAGAAAGTATGTTCCTGTCCACATTACAAGAAATCTAGCAAGGTGGGTCCTAACAAAAACCTCTTGCTTCACATTATATTATCATCGGTGATACTGGATTTTCTATAATGTAGGATAGAATCTTCTTGTAATACTTGAGTTCTCTAATGTAGGGAATCCCATTTAGTGCTATAAAGTATGATATTATCCTTAGAGATCGTGGAAGGATTTGAACCATGCTTTAGAATTAATGTTACCCCTCATATGGGGTTCTCCCTTCCTAGTTTTCTAAGACATATTCAATAGCACATGGTCCAGGAAAAATGTTCTTTTGACATCATCCCACAACACGTTTAGTGGGAAAAAACATCACAAATTTATCTAAGTATAAGGGATTAAAATAATTTATTAACATCCCAAATTCTAATTCATAATTCACTATGCATTAGATGGAAATAATTTTTCTAAGGTATCGTTCAGCTAAGTAGTTTATAGATGATATTTTGGTTCTTATAAACATATGTATGTGCAACCAAAATGGATTTATAAGTTCTAACTTTTTGAAGAAAAATGGTAAATTATTCATAGGTTTGGAACACTCAGTAATCCCACATCCATTCAAGACTTACTCCCCCATCATAGAGGAAGTCTCAAACCTACTTCCATCCTTGTGATTAGTTTTTCATAGAAGTGTAAAAGGTTAACTCATAGTAGTGAGGATTTAATTCTTAGGTGTGAGGCTTCATATCTGGTGCACACAATTTGTGTTTCATGACATATGTGAAAGGAACTATTGATTATTTGATGAATACTCCCTTTTAAGAGACATTGGAAATTGAAAATTGGTATGTTACATGAACCATGATTTTGGAAGGATAATCTAGATCCTCAGGAGGAATGGATCTCTCAGAATCCCATGGTCATAGAGTGATAGATAATCACTAAAAAAGTACTCACATTGGTATTTAAATCAGATGCTTCGATAATTCAATGAGGGTGGAGTCACACATATCATAGCATTCTAGATTGATGGTTTTGACCATGTATGAAACACGTGTAGCGACTTATTTTTGGGAATACATTGGAAAAACCATTTGAGTTCTAAAAGGAATCATTGATATTTTCAAAAAATTCCAAATATTGGTGTTAGAGAATTTAAAAAATATGGAAGATTTGAAGGCCTCATGTAAGTGAATCAAGTAGGTCACTCACCCAAGTGAATCACATAGTTCACTCACCCAAGTGACTCATATAGGTTTCTCACCCATGTGACCTTGCGCTGGTCACTTACTCTAGGTTCTATGATGGGTTGAAAAATTCATACTAATATCTTGCAAGAAGGAAATCCTTTGGAAGTATTTCATGAATGAAAAGTGTAATATTACAATGTGGAATATCTGAAATATGTGGTTATAAGAAATAAAAAGTGGAAAGAAGAATTCAATGGGTGGTTACCTCTATTTATAGATGTAGTTTATTTGTGCTTTAGTGTTCCATACTTTCACAAATGGCCTCCATGAATGACCTATGTGGAATACCTATGCAACCCAAAGAATCATTTTCTATTTTTACCTCGCTATTATACCCACTTCTTCTGGTTGGATCTAATCCTAAGGTGGGATATTATTGACACTCAATTTCATCACCTTTGGATGAAAATATTTAATGATAAATACCTATATAAATAAATAGTTGAAGATCCCACTGAAGGATCAAGGGAAATCTCCAAAATTTTCTTTCACACACCAGGCTTGTGCACCAAGGGGCTTGTGCATGACCTACTTATTCGTCCTAGAAGTATAATATACCACAATACGAGGTATCTGGAAAGGACACTTTCATGGGGACCAAAGAATGAAATTACTTCACTAAGGGTACTATGTTTTCCTTTAAAAAAGACCATGGGGATACTCATTTGAATAAATAGAAAACCATAAGAAATCGTAGATCTCTTATAATGTATCCCCTTTTCCTCGGCCCTCAAAAACATTCAGGTATCTCTCCAAAACACAAGAGAATATAGAACTAAGGGGGATTGTTGGAACAAAGTCCCTTCAGTGTCTAAAACACGGGACATTTACACACGGACCTCATCCCCCATAGTTTATAAGAACTAGCAAGAAGGTCCCTTACCAAACCCATAACCTACACGAGACCCTTCTAGGGAAACCTATGTAAACCCTTTATAACTAGATAAATGTCTTTCCCAAGTGTTTTCCCAAGTTTTACATCTCCCAATTCATCTCTAATTCACGTAGGCCTAGCCTGTATGAAGCACTTCCAGTTCCTCCCAGGTCTACCATGCGCAAAACACCATATTCTCACCTAACCCAGACCTATATGAGACACATTCTAAGACCTATTTTAACCAATTAATGGAATAAATCCTCTTTCTACAGATCCATAAATTTAGGGGTACAAACTAAATCCACTATTAAACCCTTAATACTTTCATAACCATGGATAGAGACACACAAATGTTTATCCCATTTAGTTATGCATTTCTTTAGTTAGAGGTGTCCCTCACGTGTCCTACATGATGGGTAGGGTCCTTGAAGTTTTTGTAGTTATAAATATCTTCAGAAATGAGGACCCCAACCCCATGTAATGTTCCAGGGACCTCTTAGTCCCAGATTATTGGGAGAGTATGTTCTCCCCTTCTCATCTCTAAGACTAGGGACCTCTCGTTTTAGACAGCGAGGGGGTGAGGACGACACTTGTTTTTCCTTTGACATTTATTAGAGACTAATCCTATTCTATTCCTTTGAACAGGGAGTATTTCATCCATCCTATAGTAAGACCCTATCCTATATTATTGTTTTTAGCCATATCAGTAGTCAAATGTTAATATGTTGGTTAAAAATTGCAATGGAGATGATCACATCAAAGTCCTTTGTTCTTCTCCTCTCGCCCTGACCTCTTCCACCAATGTGAGAAGGATCATGTTGTTTTTTAGATCTTTCATTTACTCTTATTTATAACTTTAAATCATTAATCACATGGGTGTAGAGGTTATTTATAATCATGAAATTCACATGGTCATATGCATGTCCTGACAGAGAATATTTTTCAAAATATACTGCTTACCATCCCTCATAGGGCCTCCATAGGACTGGGTCCTGAAATCCATGTATCCCTATTGCGGGCCTCCTTTTCAGTATAATCACTAACCATCATCATCACAACCAATGGAATCATCCTTAGTCTAAGCCCTAACAAAACCTCTAAATTACCAATAGTCAAAACATTCTTCATGGTTCAAGATACATGGGAGTCCTCATAGGTGTAAGCCCCGAAACTGTGTCATATCCTATCAAAGGACCATATTACACTTCAATACAAACATTTAGAGTTCCTCCATAGGCATTGAACCTTTAAGTTATTAAACTATATGGGTTTTTATTCCTTTCCATGTCAGATACGTAGGAAACCTCTCTGATTTACAAACCCAAAACCCCAAATTCACCCAAATCTTATTCAAGACACATTTCTAGTAGGTTCTTCCCCAACCTGAACTCCCTCAATGTTCCTTAGGATAAAATTTCATAATTCCCACACCAACCATTGTTTAGGAATCTTTATTATATATATCTTTATTGTATGATGTTAAACTACACAGTTTGGTCCTCATCACATGACCTTAAAAGGTATATAGTGTCCCATTAAGTGGCAAAGAAATATATGGTTTTTAATTTATTTCATAAGTATATACTGTTATCCTATATCATTATTTTATTTCTGATACCAAAACAACTCCCATCTCCTTCAACAATGATGGATTCCAGATTGCCCCATTCTGTGGCATAAAACCAACATCATAATACAAAAGAGTAACATTGATAGAGAACATCGAATACATACATATATCCCCATAAATGGTTAATCTAATATATATAAATATGATTCTAGAATAAATTCATTATAATAATTTATTGTTAATAATGGTTGACACGAGTTATACTTGGGATTTAATAAAGGATTCCTGAATATGTCTAAAACCTATATGAGAGTCCTGGAGTTGGAAATTGTTCACCAAAGAGGGTGTTATGAGACCAACCACCCATCCTATAAACTAATGAGATCCCCTTAGGAATTGTTGGACCATTTATCAACAACCAACTGCCTTTGGAAATCAGGTTCATGAATCATCTCAAATAAGTGAATTGTTGGGTGTTTCCTATTCAACATGCAAAATCTATTGGAAACTGACTAGAGATAGTGAACCTACCATGAATTATTGTATAAAGATCAAACCACCATATTTAATCACAAGGGTGCTAAAATTAATTGTAAAATAAGGGCTTAAGGTTTTTAATGTTTTTATGGATTTTTAATGTTTTTAGAGGTTTTAGGGATTATTATAGTTTTTATTATTTTTTTGGGATTTTAGCATTTGTTTGAGTTTTTATGGGTTTTAAGGTTTTTATAGGTTTCATTGTTTATAGGTTTTTTACGGTTTTTAGTGTTTCATATCGTTTTTCGGATTTTAAGGGTTTTTAGGTTTAGTAGGGTTCTTATAATTTCGTAGGTTTTTAGGGATTTTAATTATTTTTAGGTTTGTAAGGTTTTATTCGGTTTATCTAAGGTTTTTAGGGTTTTATATGGTCTTAGGTATTTTTTAGGATTTTCATGGGTTTTAGGGTTTCTAGGTATTTGAGGGGTGTTGGGGTTTTAAGGTATTTTATGCAGTTTTCGGTTTTTGAGGGTTTTTATTAATTTTTTTGAGTTTTTTAGAGTTTTTATCTCTTTTGGGTCAAGGAAGGTGAAGACAAAAGATATTCCTAACCCCCCCATTTAATTAGGAAAAATAGACATAGCATACAAGGGGGAGGAGTTAATCAACCCACACACAAAAACCCTTAAAAACCCAAAAAACCAAAAAAAAAAAGAAAACAACCCAAAAAAAATTCAAGCCAGTCAACATTACCAAAAAAGTCAGAAAGAGAAGATGCACCATATGGGTCACCCTCCTCACCGTATCCTGAAGACGCATCATCAAAACAGCAGTCAGAGTCTGCACCTATGTCTATAGATTCACATCCTGAATCAAATCCTCATGATGTTTGAGGAGCGCCAGGTGCTCCTCCCTGCGTCTTTCTTGCTCCGGGGTACGTTGTGGCTACTCTTGTTTGTTAAATTGAACTTTCAGTTTGACCTCCTTTGATGACGCCCAGGTAGCCATGGGTATGGGAAGAGTGGAGTAATCATCAAAAATTCCCAGGTCCATGTTTAATCTCCTGAGAACATTAGAAACTAGATTATTATACGATAAATCCTGCAATGACTTCTGCATGTGAATGTTAGCACCTAACAGGAAACCAAAAATAGAGAGAGGAGCCACATAACTACCATCCATGACAATGATCTAGTAGTTCGACTGCCTTTCCTCATTTTCAATAGATTTATTCTTCCTAGCCCCACTGCATTTTCCAGCCCCTAATTCCACTGCTCAAAACTCACCTCTTCATCACCTAAACATGCAAACCGGTTGCATAAGAAGATGCCAAATTGTTCATGTGATGTGTTTCCAATGTGCACAAGTGCAGATATCCCATCCCCCATCTCTTCCACATAGACTGGTGTATCCAAGACACCTATATATTCCTGCACATCTTAAGCATCCGCCACAACTCCCTCTTCACAGATCAATGCAGTATCCACACACTTATTACATTCATTAGATTGCACAACCACCTTATCGCTTTTAGGGTTTTAAAGAGTTTTTTTAAAATTTTTTATTTTAGGGAATTTATGGGGTTTTATGGTTTTTTTAAGATTTAGGGTGTTTTTAGGTGTTATCAATTTTAGCTTTTTTTAAAGATTTTCATGGATTTAATTTTTTTTTTCAGTTTTTAAGGGTTTTTAGTTTTTTATAATTTTTTTAGGGTATTTTCAGAATTTTAGGGGTTTTTATATCTTGATGTGTTTTTATGTATTTTTATAATTTTTATGGTTTTTAATGTTTTAATAGTTTTTCAGGGTTTTCATGGTTTTTTGGTTTATTATACGTTTTTGGGTTTTTAGAGCTTTTCTGAGTTTTTGTGTGGTTTTAAGTGTTTTTAGAGTTTGTTATCATTTTTAGGGGTTTAAATGATTTTGTGTGTTTTCAGTGTTATTTTTTTTGGGGTTTTACGGTATTTTAATGTTTTTAGGTTGTTTATTATTTTAAAATGTTTAGAGTGTTTAGGGGTTTTTTTGGGTTTTAGGTATTTTAATGTTTTTTAGGTTTTTAGTATTTTAGTACGATTTTTCATTATTTTTAGTGTTTTTAAGGTTTTATTAGTATCTATGATTTTTTAGGATTTTTATGGTATTTATGGTTTTTAATGATTTTTGAGGGATTATAGGGTTTCCGTGTTTTTTGGGTTTTTATGGGATTTTGGGGTTTTTAGGGATTTTGAGTTCATTAGTGGTTTTATGTTTTTAATGTTTTATACATTTTTAAGGGTTTAAGATGGTTTTGGATTTTTTGTGATTTTGAGGGTTTTTGTTGGTTTTTATGGGTTTTAGGGGTTTTATGGTTTTTAGGGGTTTTTGGGTTTTTGGGTTTTCTCGGGTATTTAGGCACTTTTTAGGGTTTTTTATCATTTTTAGGTTTTTAGGGTGTTTAAGTGATTTTAGGTTTTTATGGTTTTATTATGGTTTTTAACGCATTTAGGATTTTTTTTATTTTTTTATTTTTAGGGTTTTTAATAGATTTTATGGTATTTAGGGTTTTTATGGATTTTGGGTGGTTTTAGCATTTTTTGGGGGTTTAAGGGGTTTTTGGGGGTTTTAGCGTTATTTTGACTTTATAGGTTTTTTTTATCATTTTTAGAGTTTTTAACGATTTTAAGGTTTTAAAGGGTTTTTATAGTTTTTAGTGGGGTTTTAGGGTTTTTTATGGTTTTTATGTTTATAGGAGGTTTTTGGGGTTTTTGGGGTTTTTGGGTGTTTTTAGGGGTTATAGGGGCTGAAGTAATTTTTTGGGATTTTAGGGGGTTTAAGTGTTTTTAGGTTTTTAAGGATTTCTTATGGGTTTTCATGGTTTTTAGGGTTTTTACATTTTTATGGTTTTTTAGGGTTTTTAGTATTTTTATGATTCTTAGGGTATTTAGGGATTTTTAAGGGTTTCAAGATTTATATGGGGCTTTAGGGGTTTTTTATGTTCTTAGATTTATAAGGGGTTTGAGTTGTTTTAAGTGTTTTAAGGTTTTAAAGGTTTTCTTTGGGTTTTCCAGGTTTTAAGTGTTTTTAAAATTTTTAGGGATTTTTATATTTTTTTAGATTTTTTTTTGGTTTTTTACAGTTTTTAGGGAAATTAAGAGGTTATTGGGTTTTTATATTTTTTGGGTTTTTATTTTCTTTTAAGGTTTTAGGGTTTTTATTTTTTTTATTTTTGAGTTTTTTAATGTTTATAGGTGTTCAAAGGATTATAATTATATTTTGTGGGTTTTTAAGATTTTTTTGGGGTTTTATTGGTTTTTATTTTTTTGGAATTTTTATGGCTTTAAGGGCGTTTTAGGGTCTTTTTTGTGTTTTTTAGGTTGTTAGAATTTTTTAGGTTTTTAGAGCATTTAATTGTATTTAGGTTTTTATGATTTTCTTAGGGGTTTCAAGGATTTTTAGGGTTTTTTACAATTTTAGGGATTTTTTAGTCTTTTTTAAGGTTTTATGGTTATTATGGATTTTGAGGGGTTTTAGTGTTTTTAGCATTTTAATTTTTTTTGGTTTTAAGTTTTTTTATTTTTTTATTGTTTTCTTAGGGATTTTTAGGGATTTTAGGGATTTTTTCATATGAGGACATTTTTTATTTTAGGGGTTTTAAGGATTTTAGGGATTTTGTGGTTTTGATAGAATTTATGGTTTTTGTTGGTTTCTTTGGGTATTTAGGTTTTTTTTTGGAATTTTTTAGGCTTTTATGGTTTTTTAGAGTTTTTTAACATTTTAGGGGTATAAATGGTGAGTGTATTTTTAGTGGGTTTTTAGGGTTTTAATGGGTTTTCCTATTTTAATGGATTTTAATGGATTTTTTGGTTTTTAAGGGTTTTTGGGTTTTTTTATGGTTTTAGGGGTTTAATTTTTATCAGTTTTTAGGGATTTTTAGTAATTTTAGGTTTCTATAGTTTTCATAGGGTTTTTTCTTGTTTCATAGGGTTTTTCTGTTTTTATATATATTTATGGATTTTGTTAGGATTTTTATGGTTTTTAGGGTTTTATTGATTTTGAGGGTTTTAGCATTTTTTCAGTTTTTTAGTATTTTATGATTTTTTGGTGTTTCAATTGTATTTATTCTTTTAAGGTTTTATAGGGGTTTCTTAGGTTTTTTGGGTTTTTTAGATATTTAGTGATTTTTAGGGCGTGTAGGAATTTTTAGTTTTAGGTTTGTTTTGGTATTTTAATGGATATTAGGGTTTTTAGGTTTTTAGGGGTTTTATGGTTATTTTTAAGTTTTTAGGCTATTTTTTTGTATTACGGGTTATTTCATTTTTTACCATTTTTACAGGTTTAAACGGTTTTTAGAGTTTTTAGTAGTTTTTTGGATTTCATGGTGTTTTTGGATTTTTAATGTTTTTTTTGGAATTTTATGATTTTTCGGTTGGTTTTATGATTATTGGGGTCTTTTATGGGTTTTTAGGATTTTAATGTTTTGATGTTTTAGGGGATTAAAGTGTTTTTAGGTTTTTAATGTTTTCATAGGGTCTTTTAGGGTTTATATGGTTTTGTTTTGGGATTTGTTGGGATTTGTTTTGGATTCTTATGGGTTTTAATGGATTTTAGGGATTTTAAGTGTTTAAGGGTTTTGGCTTTTTAGGGTTTTAATAGTATTTTAGTTTTTAGTGGTTTTATATTTTTTTTAGTTTTTTAGGTTTTCATAGGGGTTTTCAGGTTTTTAGGGGTTTTTATGTTATTATGGATTTTTAGTGATTCTTAATGGTTTTTATGGGTTTTGTGGTTTTTAGGTATTTTTAGGGATTTTTGGATTTTTGGGGGTTTTATAGATTTTTGGGATTTTGTGGTTTTTTTGGGATTTTAGGGTTTTAATGTATCTTAGAGCTTTTTATGGTTTTCATGGGATTAAAAGATTTTTATATTTTTTAGTTATTTAGGATTTTGATGGTTTATAAGGGGTATTAAGGTTTTTATCATTTTTTATATTTTTATGGGTTTCAAGTGTTTTTAAAATTTTATGGTTTTTTGATTATTTTTAATAGTTTTTAGATGT
Organism: Viscum album; assembly: GCA_963277665.1. Classification (NCBI taxonomy): domain Eukaryota; kingdom Viridiplantae; phylum Streptophyta; class Magnoliopsida; order Santalales; family Viscaceae; genus Viscum; species Viscum album. The sequence goes on from OY728157.1 coordinate 1,304,955,937, forward strand.
TATTATATTTTTTGGAATTATTTGGGATTTTTATGATTTTTATAATTTTTACTGGTTTTAGGGGTTGTATGGGTTGTAGGGTTTTTAGGGTTGTAGGATTTTTATGGGTTTTAGAATGTAACGCCCCGACCCCAGCTACCCAGAGTCGGTGCATTACTTCGTAACATTGGAATGATCACAAAAGATCAAGTCTCGAAAGACCGATTAGTTTAGTAGCCTTGGAAACACTAGATACATTCATAAGTCTTTCATTACATCAAAAAGTAAACAAACTACAATAACATGGTCTCCATAGTCCACACTTCTATCCTCTTCGGACTATCCCTGCAGGTCATTCATAAAATACTTCTTCACATCCTGGAAAATATTAAAATATTGAAAGGGGTGAGCTCAGATGCTCAGTAAGGATAACAATATTGCGGAAGCTTTCATAAATAAACACAAACATTTAAGGCAATGTATAACTAAAACAAAAGCCTTTAAAACATGAACTGCAACATAATATGGCAAAAGTAGAATGAGATAATGCCATTTACTTATTCACATGGATATTCTACTGGTCGAATAATCACATGCAATATCAATAAACACTTTCATAATGATGGAATGCATAATGCCAGACTATCATAACCACGTTGCCAAGGCCTCGTGCCAAGACCACAAATTAGATTTTCTCAAGGCCTCATGCCAATACACTAGTTTGTCTAATGAGACCTGCCGATGCATCGAGGAGCTATAGCGGGCTCCACCCGTCACTTATTAAGTCCAATGCATTCCTCATATGAATAGGTTTAAACATATCATAAACCATAACATAATCGTATCACATAAAACATGCATAAAGGAAACATAAAATTTCCACATTTCAATCACAAGATATCCATACAACACATTGATATAATAAAAATGCTTTCAAAACCATTTTCAATACCAAAATAAAAGAAAGTTAAAACTTTGTATTTATTTTTCATTAAAAAAAATGATGCCTTGTAGAGGAAGCCGAAAGTCAAATAATGGTCATGGCGGCGGAGAAGTCGTTGTCGCCGCATAAGTACGGAAAGAAAAACATTCCCTTTTTGTCATTTAGTAAAACGCTTCGTATAAAAAATATTCCTTTTGAATAAACATAAAAGTCAAAGGGGTTTATACACCGTATAAAAGAAAGTTGTGTATAAAGCCAAATATGCCTCAATGAAAGGAGATTGAGACGAAGTCCTTAAAAAGATCATTTTTAAAATAAAATAGATCTATTATGTGTATTCACTATAGGTACACATAAAGAAAGTAAAAATACAAAATAGGACATAATAATATCATGACATAATTTGAAAGTAGGAGATTAACCCAAAGAATAGAAATTGGGTTAAGAAGTTCCCTTACCTTGCATCCTGTCCTGACTCGACCGTTCTTTAACCTCCTGAATAATAAACTAGATTCAATTTATATTTACTTAAGAACCTTTTTCATTTTCATTATTTCTTTTATATCCCTTATTACCATGTTATGAACATTATTTAATTATTTGAGTTAATAACGGTCGTTTTGTCGATCTTTGGTACTTGAGTCAAAAATAAACTTCTTATAATTACAAGTTGTTCATGTGGTGAAATATCCATTATATCCAGAATTATATTCATGATGTAGATATCATATATATCATATATATACAGTATATACATTCATTCTTAATGTCACGTAACATTTAGAGGTAAGAAATGAAATGCACCGTTCATGGAAACGGTAAGCCGTACGTACGCATGAACGCTACTTTCATTTCTTTAATGTAATGAAATCATAATGATATAAATTTATAATATAATTACAGTATAATATAGTGTATAATACCATTTAATCCATCCTTTATGCATCCCACACATGGCATTAACGATTCAAATCACTTTGAGGGGGCGGTAGTCCGCACTTCCTAAAATGAAATTATCGCGTTTTACCCATAATGGAAATCATAAAGTATGCCATAAATGAGAAATACAGAAGCATAAGTAAAACATAAACATATTATATATCATATATAAATATAGTGATATCTTAATGTCCACCTTTGAAGTTGTTATATGAGTGTTGAACAATCATCGTTTCGTGAGGCAGAAATTCACCATCCACAGAAACCTTATGTTCTTTAACCATTAGATGTAGGTGTGTGTAAGTGTAGCTCGAATACTTCTTATAACAACATCCTAGTATATTGAGGATACTGTTTTTGTTACAAAAGAAATGAATAAAAAGATTTTAGGGGGTTGGAGAAGAAAAATAAAACAAAACAACATTAGAGAAGACATTACCTCAAAATCGGGTAACTCTTTTTGACTTGAGCCAAAGGCTTCCTTGAGAAGAGTTCTGCCCAATGTGAGGATTCTATGAGTAAGAGGGGGAAGTTGGGAGAGTATTTGGGCAGAGGTTGGCCGAGCCAAATGGCTTGAATGTGTGAATAAGGTGGGAAAGGTGGGGGCCTTTTATAAGTGGAGAGGAGGGGCTCTTTTGGAAAGATTGAAATGTTACATTATTATACAATGCTTATCGGATTCTAAAGGTCCCACACTTATATAATTCGTGTCTAAGGTGATAAGGGTTCGAAATATCCTCATCCAATAGGCTTTGGACAAGTTTAAGCCTTGTATTTTTCACTATCTTCTCATTTTATTTAAATCGTTAAATAATGAGGTCATCGCTGCATCATTATGATGTCATAAATAATTTAAATTATTTAATGTCTAAAAATTATAAAAAAAATACTATGATGTAGGAAATCTTTTTAGAATTCTAATTAATATTCATAGTCAAAATTTGGACTTGTGTAACCCAACTTAAAAACTGTTTTAATAAAACAACTCATGTTTGTGTCAATTTAATTTTAACATTAAATAAATATATATTAATGTCATTTTCCAACTAAAGTGGCTCCATGGGGTCCCCAAGTTGACCCATGGGTTATCTTGGACGGCCATGACTCATCCAATAGAAGTAGGACAAGTGTCAAGCTCATATCATATTATTAAAACATTGTTTTTACCTTAAACTACACTAATTACCTCTAATCGCGATTAAAAACTTAAAAGTTACTATTCACCAAAAAATTATTTTAATCTCATTGAACCACATTTTACTTCTTAATTACAACCATGTATGCCGGATTTTTGAAAATCAAATCACAGAAGTGGAAATATTTCATTTGAACGAAAAATCAGTTATTTAACTACCACTTAGTGGTTTCACTAGTCATCAAAAATTGACGTTTTTCAGAACAATGCCAAAATTTCACCCTAAGCTATAATTGATATTACAAATTCAAAAATGATGTCTATTTTACAAAATTCCAAACATATAAGTTGCATTAGTTAATTTTATAATTAATTCCAGCTGTCACAACAAATAGCGTGTGTTTAAGAAACAATTTATATCAAAATATTGGCAATTGTTTATGTCCAATTTCAATGTTAAATTAATTCTAATGACCACCATTGGATAAAATGGTAAAAATATATTCTAATTATAATTTAAAACCACTAAATAGTATAATTTATCACAATAAATTATTTTTATTAAAAAATTTGTTTTAAGTATTTTTCACTATTCATAAAAAATTGGAAGTTCTCAGGAAGTTACAAAAAATTCAACTTAGGATAATTTCGATATTACGAATAGAAAAATGAAGTCCATTTTGAAATATAAAATTTATATAATTTTAAAAAGTGGTTATTACTATTCATAACGGCTACTTTGATTAGTCGCGGTGTTTTAGAACTCGAAGTTGCGTACAATGCAAGCTATTGCATTATTGAATGAGAAGCGTATCGTGGAAGCTCGGGGTGTTACATTCTCCCCTCCTTCAATAAATTGCGTCCTCGCAATTTGAAATTTTTCTTTGAAAGTAAAAGGTTGAAAAGAGAAAATACCTTTGAGGAAAAACCACATCGGAAATAAGATTAATAAAATTTAGCCTTAATAAGAGGGAAAGGGAAATGAAAAAGTCACCACCCAATTATGATCTCGATTAGGAGAACATTGGTGGAAATTAGAGACATATAATTGGAGGAAAAATGTAAATATTTGTAGGGAGTGATTAAGGTCATCAATCACAATCAACTGTCAAATTGAGGGCCTCAAAGCCTTCAATCTATGTTGATTTAAAATATAATCAGTTCAACAAGACATAAGGTATTAGGATAACACATTTTTTTTAATATACCTTTACTAAAGTTTAAGAATTAATTTATTCATTGAATAAGAGATAGGTATATATATATTTATGCTTGACAATTAGAGTTTCAACCTTCAACTCATCTTTCACTCAAAAAGATAATAGAACTCAAAAATATTATACTTATCCAAATTGTATAAGGTTCCAAATGTTAACACATACCATTTAGATTAGTAAAATTATTTTGTAATAACCAGGGACTTCCTGTAGGCTAGTGGTAGGAAATAAAGGCCTGTCGCACTATGATTGTGGGTTCGATTCCTGCAGCTTTGTCCGATGCGACAGTTTATGCCCCACCCTGCAGGTTGTCCTTTTCCTAAAACTATAGTATCATAATATTCCAAAAATAATCTTCATAAATTTTTTAACCTTAAAAAATACTATCCAAAGATCAACTTAATCCACTCCAACCTTTATAATTATCCAATATACGTCTGTCCATACTTTCTCTAAAAGGTCTCTTAATTCCAAAATCAATTTATCAGATTCCCCAAACAAAGAAAAGTTTCTCTTATTGTCACATACTAAAAATATAAAAACCTTACTGAAATCAACAAGTACTGCAGTACAATGCTTATATATATATCACATTATTCTAATAACCAGAATATAATCCATGAGTCCAAAAGCACCATTACATTAGTTATTCTGCTTCAACTGTAGTAACAGCATAAGATTGTCCTTGATCCCTTGGCCTTTTCTGAGGTAAGTTTCCCTGACGCTTAGGACATTCATTTGAATAATGACCCATTTCTCTACAATTGTAGCATTCAACTTTGATAGCCTCTTTCTTTCCCTTGCAATCACGAGCCTGGTGACCCTTTTCTCCACATTTATAACAAACTCCCATTCCTTTTAGGCAAGTACCAGGGTGATTCTTCCCACAATTATCACATAATGGAAAATCCTTCTTTCCCTTTTTCCCTTTATCTGTCTCTTGTTCCACCGTTCTCTTCTTCTCTTGCTTTACTTTGTTGTCATAAGACTTAGAGAATTCATTTTCTATCTTGATAGCACACGAGACAATATCTTCGTATGATGAGAAGGATTGTGATACTAAAGCTCGACGGAGAAATGGTTTTAACCCATCAAAGAAATGATCAATCTTACTCCTTGGGTTACGTATATAATCGGCAGCATGCCTCGCTAACCAAGTAAAGTTAGCCTCATACTTTGCGACATTCTCATCCACCTTCTGCCTCAGACTCAGAAATTGCCTTTCCATATATGCTCGATGGTCACAAGGAAAGTATTTTTCTAAGAAAAGCTCTTTGAACTCCCTCCATTCCATATTCGATACGTCATCATCTTCCATTGTGTTTTGAATCAGCAACCACCACTGATCGACATCTCTAGTGAGGCGGTAAAATGCCATGACAACCTTCTCCCTTTCGCTACTCCCCAAGGCATGGAATATTTTCTCTAAGGAGTTTATCCATTGCTCAGCTACTAATGGATTTGTAACCCCATTAAATGTTGGTGGTTGTTGCCTCATGAAGCGGTCTAACATTGATCCTCCACGTTGTGGATCAGGGTGATCCATACGAGTAAGGTTATCATTCATAACTTCAGTGAGTTGTCCCAGTATGGTAATAAGTTGATCATCACCAGTTGTATCTCCAGATCCAGAATAATTATCTTGAGAAGGAGGTCAATCCCTACACGGAGTGCGTGCATTGATACGGTTTCCATTCCTTCCACTAGGCGCCATTTCTAAACAATGGCATAAACTAGATTAGTTTATGAATCAAAATACATAATTCCATACTTGTAAAATACTTAACATAAATTGAACTCATTATGGATATAATCCATAATCATAAAAAGGTTTTATTTGAGGAAGTATATACTCATAATCGTTCATAGTGGTTTGTAAAGAAAATGTGAATTGTCCTAAGCATATCCCCCGGGAGTGTCGTAACCAAGAGTGCAGCAAGGCCCGTTGTCGTGCACTAGTTCCCGTTCGAGTCTAGCTCAAAGCGGTGTGTTCGGGTTTTACCCCTAGGTACATCTGTGCCAGAGCCACCTCTACCTGCTCGTATCCAGACAGGGATGTATTGCTCGGAAAACTCATAACATCTCTATAATGCAAAAATTTTAAGAAGTTCTTATATACTAATCCTCAAAGTCTATCTTCGGGCTATGTGCTCTAATCAGAGTTTATCTAAATCTAGCTTCCAAGGATAGTACTAAACTGCCACTGATACCAACTATAACGCCCCGACCCCAGCTACCCAGAGTCGGTGCATTACTTCGTAACATTGGCATGATCACAAAAGATCAAGTCTTGAAAGACCGATTAGTTTAGTAGCCTTGGAAACACTAGATACATTCATAAGTATTTCATTACATCAAAAAGTAAACAAACTACAATAACATGGTCTCCATAGTCCACACTTCTATCCTCTTCGGACTATCCCTGCAGGTCATTCATAAAATACTTCTTCACATCCTGGAAAATATTAAAACATTGAAAGGGGTGAGCTCAGATGCTCAGTAAGGATAACAATATTGCGGAAGCTTTCATAAATAAACATAAACATTTAAGGCAATGTATAACTAAAACAAAAGCCTTTCAAACATGAACTGCAACATAATATGGAAAAAGTAGAATGAGATAATGCCATTTACTTATTCACATGGATATTCTACTGGTCGAATAATCACATGCAATATCAATAAACACTTTCATAATGATGGAATGCATAATGCCAGACTATCATAACCACGTTGCCAAGGCCTCGTGCCAAGACCACAAATTAGATTTTGTCAAGGCCTCGTGCCAAGACACTAGTTTGTCTCATGAGACCTGCCGATGCATCAATGAGCTATAGCGGGCTCCACCCGTCACTTATTAAGTCCAATGCATTCCTCATATGAATAGGTTTAAACATATCATAAACCCTAACATAATCGTATCACATAAAACATGCATAAAGGAAACATAACATTTCCATATTTCAATCACAAGATATCCATACAACACATTGATATAATAAAAATTCATTCAAAACCATTTTCAATAACAAAATAAAAGAAAGTTAAAACATTGTATTTATTTTTCATTAAAAAAAATGATGGCTTGTAGAGGAAGCCGAAAGTCAAATAATGGTCATGGCGGTGGAGAAGTCGTTGTCGCCGCATAAGTACGGAAAGAAAAACATTCCCTTTTTGTCGTTTAGTAAAACACTTCGTATAAAAAATATTCCTTTTGAATAAACATAAAAGTCAAAGGGGTTTATACACCGTATAAAAGAAAGTTGTGTATAAAGCCAAATATGCCTCAATGAAAGGAGATTGAGACGAAGTCTTTAAAAAGATAATTTTTAAAATAAAATAGATCTATTATGTGTATTCACTATAGGTACACATAAAGAAAGTAAAAATACAAAATAGGACATAATAATATCATGACATAATTTGAAAGTAGGATATTAACCCAAAGAATAGAAATTGGGTTAAGAAGTTCCCTTACCTTGCATCCTGTCCTGACTCGACCGTTCTTTAACCTCCTGAATAATAAACTAGAGTCAATTTATATTTACTTAAGAACGTTTTTCATGTTCATTATTTCTTTTATATCCCTTATTACCATGTTATGAACATTATTTAATTATTTGAGTTAATAACGGTCGTTTTGTCGATCTTTGGTACTTGAGTCAAAAATAAACTTCTTATAATTACAAGTTGTTCATGTGGTGAAATATCCATTATATCCAGAATTATATTCATGATGTAGATATCATATATATCATATATATACAGTATATACATTCATTCATAATGTCACGTAACATTTAGAGATAATAAATGAGATGCACCGTTCATGGAGACGGTAAGCCGTACGTACGCATGAACGCTACTTTCATTTCTTTAATGGAATGAAATCATAATGATATAAATTTATAATATAATTGCAGTATAATATAGTGTATAATACCATTTAATCCATCCTTTATACATCCCACACATGGCATTAACGATTCAAATCACTTTGAGGGGGCGGTAGTCCGCACTTCCTAAAATGAAATTATCGCGTTTTACCCATAATGGAAATCATAAAGTGTGCCATAAATGAGAAATACAGAAGCATAAGTAAAACATAAACATATTATATATCATATATAAATATAGTGACATCTTAATGTCCACCTTTGAAGTTGTTATATGAGTGTTGAACAATCATCGTTTCGTGAGGCAGAAATTCGCCATCCACAGAAACCGTATGTTCTTTAACCATTAGATGTAGGTGTGTGTAAGTGTAGCTCGAATCCTTCTTATAACAACATCCTAGTATATTGAGGATACTGTTTTTGTTTCAAAAGAAATTAATAAAAAGATTTTAGGGGGTTGGAGAAGAAAAATAAAACAAAACAACATTAGAGAAGACATTACCTCAAAATCGGGTAACTCTTTTTGACTTGAGCCAAAGGCTTCCTTGAGAAGAGTTCTGCCCAAAGTGAGGCTTCTATGAGTAAGAGGTGGAAGTTGGGAGAGTATTTGGGCAGAGTTTGGCCGAGCCAAATGGCTTGAATGTGTGAATAAGGTGGGAGAGGTGGGGGCCTTTTATAAGTGGAGAGGAGGGGCTCTTTTGGAAAGATTGAAATGTTACATTATTATACAATGCTTTTCGGATTCTAAAGGTCCCACACTTATATAATTCGTGTCTAAGGTGATAAGAGTTCTAAATCTCCTCATCCAATAGGCTTTGGACAAGTGTAAGCCTTGGATTTTGCATTATCTTCTCATTTTATTTAAATCGTTAAATAATGAGGTCATCGCTGCATCATAATGATGTCATAAATAATTTAATTTATTTAATGTCTAAAAATTATAAAAAAAATACTATGATGTAGGAAATATTTTTAGCTTTCTAATTAATATTTATAGTCAAAATGTGTACTTGTTTAACCCCACTTAAAAACTGTTTTAATAAAACAACTCATGTTTGTGTCAATTTAATTTTAACATTAAATAAATATATATTAATGTCATTTTCCAACTAAAGTTGCTCTATGGGGTCCCAAAGTTGACCCATGGGTTGTATTGGTCGTCCATGACTCATCCAATAGAAGTAGGACAAGTGTCAAGCTCATATCATATTATTAAAACATTGTTTTTACCTTAAACTACACTAATTACCTCTAATCGCGATTAAAAACTTAAAATTTACTATTCACCAAAAAATTATTTTAATCTCATTGAACCACATTTTACTTCTTAATTACAACCATGTATGTCGGATTTTTGAAAATCAAATCACAGAAGTGGTAATATTTCATTTAAACGAAAAATCAGTTATTTAACTACCACTTAGTGGTTTCACTAGTCATCAAAAATTGTCGTTTTTCAGAACAATGCCAAAATTTCACCCTAAGCTATAATTGATATTCCAAATTCAAAAATGATGTCTATTTTACAAAATTCCAAACATATAAGTTGCATTAGTTAATTTTATAATTAATTCCAGCTGTCACAAAAAATAGCGTGTTTTTAAGAAACAATTTATATCAAAATATTGTCAATTGTTTATGTCCAATTTCAATATTAAATTAATTCTAATGACCACCATTGGATAAAATGGTAAAAATATATTCTAATTATACTTTAAAACCACTAAATATTATAATTTATCACAATAAATTATTTTGATTAAAAAATTTGTTTTAAGTATTTTTCACTATTCATAAAAAATTGGAAGTTCTCAGGAAGTTACAAAAAATTCAACTTAGGATAATTTCGATATTACGAATACAAAAATGAAGTCCATTTTGAAATATAAAATTTCTATAATTTTAAAAAGTGGTTATTACTATTCATAACGGCTACTTTGATTAGTCGCGGTGTTTTAGAACTCGAAGTTGCGTACAATGCAAGATATTGCATTATTGAATGAGAAGCGTATCGTGGAAGCTCGGGGTGTTACATTCTCCCCTCCTTCAATAAATTGCGTCCTCGCAATTTGAAATTTTTCTTTGAAAGTAAAAGGTTGAATAGAGAAAATACCTTTGAGGAAAAACCTCATCGGAAATAAGATTAATAAAATTTAGCCTTAATTAGAGGGAAAGGGAAATGAAAAAGTCACCACCCAATTATGATCTCGATTAGGAGAACATTGGTGGAAATTAGAGACATATAATTGGAGGAAATACGTAAATATTTGTAGGGAGTGATTGAGGTCATCAATCACAATCAACTGTCAAATTGAGGGCCTCAAAGCCTTCAATCTATCTTGATTTAAAATATCATCAGTTCAACAAGACATATGGTATTAGGATAACGCATTTTTTTTAATATACCTTTACTAATGTTTAAGAATTAATTTATTCATTGAATAAGAGATAGGTATATATATATATTTATGCTTGACAATTAGAGTTTCAACCTTCAACTCATCTTTCACTCAAAAAGATAATAGAACTCAAAAATATTATACTTATCCTAATTGTATAAGGTTCCAAATGTTAACACATACCATTTAGATTAGTAAAATTATTTTGTAATAACCAGGGACTTCATGTAGGATAGTGGTAGGAAATAAAGGCCTGTCGCACTATGATTGTGGGTTCGATTCCTGCAACTTTGTCCGACGCGACAGGTTATGCCCCACCCTGCAGGTTGTCCTTTTCCTAAAACTATAGTATCATAATATTCCAAAAATAATCTTCATAAATTTTTTAACCTTAAAAAATACTATCCAAAGATCAACTTAATCCACTCCAACTTTTATAATTATCCAATATACCTCTGTCCATACTTTCTCTAAAAGGTCTCTTAATTCCAAAATCAATTTATCAGATTCCCCAGACAAAGTAAAGTTTCTCTTATTGTCACATACTAAAAATATAAAAACCTTACTGAAATCAACAAGTACTGCAGTACAATCCTTATATATATATCACATTATTCTAAAAACCAGAATATAATCCATGAGTCCAAAAGCACCATTACATTAGTTATTATGCTTCAACTATAGTAACAGCATAAGATTGTCCTTGATCCCTTGGCCTTTTCTGAGGTAAGTTTCCCTGACGCTTAGGACATTCATTTGCATAATGACCCATTTCTCTACAATTGTAGCATTCAACTTTGATAGCCTCTTTCTTTCCCTTGCAATCACGAGCCTGGTGACCCTTTTCTCCACATTTATAACAAACTCCCATTCCTTTTAGGCAAGTACCAGGGTTATTCTTCCCACAATTATCACATAATGGAAAATCATTCTTTCCCTTTTTCCCTTTATCTGTCTCTTGTTCCACCGTTCTCTTCTTCTCTTACTTTACTTTGTTGTCATAAGACTTAGAGAATTCATTTTCTGTCTTGATAGCACACGAGACAATATCTTCGTATGTTGAGAAGGATTGTGATACTAAAGCTCGACGGAGAAATGGTTTTAACCCATCAAAGAAACGATCAATCTTACTCTTTGGGTTACCTATATAATCGGCAGCATGCCTCGCTAACCAAGTAAAGTTAGCCTCATACTTTGCGACATTCTCATCCTCCTTCTGCCTCAGACTCAGAAATTGCATTTCCATATCTGCTCGATGGTCACGAGGAAAGTATTTTTCTAAGAAAATCTCTTTGAACTCCCTCCATTCCATATTCGATACGTCATCATCTTCCTTTGTTTTTTGAATCAGCGACCACCACTGATCGGCATCTCCAGTGAGGCGGTAAACAGCCATGACAACCTTCTCCCTTTCGCTACTCCCCAAGGCATGGAATATTTTCTCTAAGGAGTTTATCCATTGCTCAGCTACTAACGGATTTGTAACCCCATTAAATGTTGGTGGTTGTTGCCTCATGAAGCGGTCTAACATTGATCCTCCACGTTGTGGATCAGGGTGATCCATACGAGTAAGATTATCATTCATAACTTCAGTGAGTTGTCCCAGTATGGTAATAAGTTGATCAGCACCAGTTGTATCTCCAGATCCACAATAATTATCTTGAGCAGGAGGGCAATCCCTACACAGAGTGCGTGCATTGATACGGTTTCCATTCCTTCCACTAGGCGCCATTTCTAAACAATGGCATAAACTAGATTAGTTTATGAATCAAAATACATAATTCCATACTTGTAAAATACTTAACATAAATTGAACTCTTTATGGATATAATCCATAATCATAAAAAGGTTTTATTTGAGGAGGTATATACTCATAATCGTTCATAGTGGTTTGTAAAGAAAATGTGAATTGTCCTAAGCATATCCCCCGGGAGTGTCGTAACCAAGAGTGCAGCAAGGCCCGTTGTCGTGCACTAGTTCCCGTTCGAGTCTAGCTCAAAGCGGTGTGTTCGGGTTTTACCCCTAGGTACATCTGTGCCAGAGCCGCCTCTACCTGCTCGTATCCAGACAGGGATGTATTGCTCGGAAAACTCATAACATCTCTATAATGCAAAAAATCTAAGAAGTTCTTCTATACTAATCCTCAAAGTCTATCTTTGGGCTATGTGCTCTAATCAAGGTTTATCTAAATCTAGCTTCCAAGGTTAGTACTAAACTACCTCTGATACCAACTGTAACGCCCCGACCCCAGCTACCCAGAGTCGGTGCATTACTTCATAACATTGGCATGATCACAAAAGATCAAGTCTCGAAAGACCGATTAGTTTAGTGGCCTTGGAAACACTAGATACATTAATAAGTCTTTCATTACATCAAAAAGTAAACAAACTACAATAACATGGTCTCCATAGTCCACACTTCTATCCTCTTCGAACTATCCCTGCAGGTCATTCATAAAATACTTCTTCACATCCTGGAAAATATTAAAACATTGAAAGGGGTGAGCTCAGATGCTCAGTAAGGATAACAATATTGCAGAAGGTTTCATAAATAAACATAAACATTTAAGGCAATGTGTAACTAAAACAAAAGCCTTTCAAACATGAACTGCAACATAATATGGCAAAAGTAGAATGAGATAATGCCATTTACTTATTCACATGGATATTCTACTGGTCGAATAATCACATGCAATATCAATAACCACTTTTATAATGATGGAATGCATAATGCCAGACTATCATAACCACGTAGCCAAGGCCTCGTGCCAAGACCACAAATTAGATTTTGTCAAGGCCTCGTGCCAAGACACTAGTTTGTCTCATGAGACCTGCCGATGCATCGAGGAGCTATAGCGGGCTCCACCCATCACTTATTAAGTCTAATTCATTCCTCATATGAATAGGTTTAAACATATCATAAATCATGACATAATCGTATCACATAAAACATGCATAAAGGAAACATAACATTTCCACATTTCAATCACAACATATCCATACAACACATTGATATAATAAAAATGCTTTCAAAACCATTTTCAATACCAAAATAAAAGAAAGTTAAAACTTTGTATTTATTTTTCATTAAAAAAATGATGGCTTGTAGAGGAAGCCGAAAGTCAAATAATGGTCACGGCAGTGGAGAAGTCGTTGTCGCCGCATAAGTACGGAAAGAAAAACATTCCCTTTTTGTCGTTTAGTAAAATTCTTTGTATAAAAAATATTCCTTTTGAATAAACATAAAAGTCAAAGGGGTTTATACACCGTATAAAAGAAAGTTGTGTATAAAGCCAAATATGCCTCAATGAAAGGAGATTGTGACGAAGTCCTTAAAAGGATCATTTTTATAATAAAATAGATCTATTATGTGTATTCACTATAGGTACACATAAATAAAGTAAAAATACAAAATAGGACATAATAATATCATGACATAATTTGAAAGTAGGAGATTAACCCAAAGAATAGAAATTGGGTTAAGAAGTTCCCTTACCTTGCGTCCTGTCCAGACTCGACCGTTCTTTAACCTCCTGAATAATAAACTAGAGTCAATTTATATTTACTTAAAACCTTTTTCACGTTCATTATTCCTTTTATATCCCTTATTACCATGTTATGAACATTATTTAATTATTTGAGTTAATAACGGTCGTTTTGTCGATCTTTGGTACTTTAGTCAAAAATAAACTTCTTATAATTACAAGTTGTTCATGTGGTGAAATATCCATTATATCCAGAATTATATTCATGATGTAGATATCATATATATCATATATATACAGTATATACATTCATTCATAATGTCACATAACATTTAGAGGCAAGAAATGAAATGCACCGTTCATGGAGACGGTAAGCCGTACGTACGCATGAACGCTACTTTCATTTCTTTAATGGAATGAAATCATAATGATATAAATTTATAATATAATTACAGTATAATATAGTGTATAATACCATTTAATCCATCCTTTATACATCCCACACATGGCATTAACGATTCAAATCACTTTGAGGGGGCGGTAGTCCGCACTTCCTAAAATGAAATTATCGCGTTTTACCCATAATGGAAATCATAAAGTATGCCATAAATGAGAAATACAGAAGCCTAAGTAAAACATAAACATATTATATATCATATATAAATATAGTGACATCTTAATGGCCACCTTTGAAGTTGTTATATGAGTGTTGAACAATCATCGTTTCGTGAGGCAGAAATTCGCCATCCACAGAAACTGTATGTTCTTTAACCATTAGATGTAGGTGTGTGTAAGTGTAGCTCTAATACTTCTTATAACAACATCCTAGTATATTGAGGATACTGGTGTTGTTACAAAATAAATGAATAAAAAGAGGTTAGGGGGTTGGAGAAGAAAAATAAAACAAAACAACATTAGAGAAGACATTACCTCAAAATCGGGTAACTCTTTTTGACTTGAGCCAAAGGCTTACTTGAGAAGATTTCTGCCCAAAGTGAGGCTTCTAGGAGTAAGAGGGGGAATTTGGGTGAGTATTTGGGCAGAGTTTGGCCGATCCAAATGGCTTGATGGTGTGAATAAGGTGGGAGAGGTGGGGGCCTTTTATAACTGGAGAGGAGGGGCTCTTTTGGAAAGATTGAAATGTTACATTATTATACAATGATTTTCGGATTATAAAGGTCCCACACTAATATAATTCGTGGCTAAGGTGATAAGGGTTCGAACTCTCCTCATCCAATAGGCTTTGGAAAAATTTAAGCCTTGGATTTTGCATTATCTTCTCTTTTTATTTAAATCGTTAAATAATGAGGTCATCGCTGCATCATAATGATGTCATATATAATTTAATTTATTTAATGTCTAAAAATAATAAAAAAATACTATGATGTAGGAAATCTTTTTATATTTCTAATTAATATTTATAGTAAAAATTTGGACTTGTGTAACCCCACTTAAAAACTATTTTAATAAAACAACTCATGTTTGTGTCAATTTAATTTTAACATTAAATAAGTATATATTAATGTCATTTTCCAACTAAAGTGGCTCCATGGGGTCCCCAAGTTGACCCATGGGTTTTCTTGGTCGGCCATGACTCATCCAATAGGAGTAGGACAAGTGTCAAGCTCATATCATATTATTAAAACATTGTTTTTACCTTAAACTACACTAATTATCTCTAATCGCGATTAAAAACTTAAAAGTTACTATTCACCAAAAAATTATTTTAATCTCATTGAACCACATTTTACTTCTTAATTACAACCATGTATGTCGGATTTTTGAAAATCAAATCACAAAAGTGGTAATATTTCATTTAAACGAAAAATCAGTTATTTAACTACCACTTCGTGGTTTCACTATTCATCAAAAATTGACGTTTTTCAGAACAATGCCAAAATTTCACCCTAAGCTATAATTGATATTCCAAATTAAAAAATTATGTCTATTTTACAAAATTCCAAACATATAAGTTGAATTAGTTAATTTTATAATTAATTCTCGCTGTCACAACAAATAGCGTGTTTTTAAGAAACAATTTATATCAAAAGATTGGCAATTGTTTATGTCAAATTTCAATGTTAAATTAATTCTAATGACCACCATTGGATAAAATGGTAAAAATATATTCTAATTATACTTTAAATCCACTAAATAGTATAATTTATCACAATAAATTATTTTGATTAAAAAAGTTGTTTTAAGTATTTTTCACTATTCATAAAAAATTGGAAGTTCTCAGAAAGTTACAAAAAATTCAACTTAGGATAATTTCGATATTACAAATACAAAAATGAAGTCCATTTTGAAATATAAAATTTCTATAATTTTAAAAAGTGGTTATTACTATTCAAAACGGCTACTTTGATTAGTCGCGGTGTTTTAGAACTCGATGTTGCGTACAATGCAAGCTATTGCATTATTGAATGAGAACCGTATCGTGGAAGCTCGGGGTGTTACATAGAAAATTTCTTATGTTTTTTGGGGGTTTAAGAGATTTTTATTTTTAAGGTTTTCTTAGAGGTTTTTAAGGTTTTTAGGGTTTTATACAATTTATGAATTTTTACCGCTTTTTAGTATTTGTATGGTTTTTAGGGTTATTTAGAAATTTTGATTTGTTATGCATGTTTTTTGCGTTTTTAGGGTTAAATGATTTATTGGGGTCTTTGGGTTTTTAGTATTTTATGTTTTTTAGGGGTTTTAGTGTTTTTTATGTTTTTAGAGGTTTTAAGAATATTTTTTGGTTGTTAAGGTTTTCTTAGGGGCTTTCAAGGTTTTAATGGTTCTTTACATTTTAAGGGATTTTTAAGTATTTTTTAGTATCTGTAGGTTTCTTTGGGATTTTAGGAAATTTGATGGGGTTTTTTTTTGTTTTTTGGGTTTGAGGGTTAAATGGGATTTTAGGGGGTTTATGGTTTTAGGGGATTTAGTATCTTTTAGGATTCTTATCATATTTAGGGTTTTAGCGGTTTTAGGTTCTTTTAGGATTTTAAGGTTTTCTTAGTGGTTTTATTGTTTTTAGATTATTTTTTTGTGATTTTTGGTATATTTTAATAATTTTAGGGTTTTCAGGGCTTCTGGTGATTATGAGGTTTTTTAATATTTCATAGGGTTTTGTAGGTGTTTTATGGGTTTTCCCATTTTTTAGATTTTTAGAGGGATTAACTATTTTTAGGGTTTTCATATATTTCTTTTGGGGTTTTAATGTTTTTTTTTCATTTATAGGGTTTTATAGATTTTTTTATGGTTCTCTATTTTTTTTGTGTTTTTTGTGTTTTTGTAGTTTCTAGGGGTTTTAAGGATTTTTTTGAATATTTTACCCATTTTAGGTGTTAAAAGGGTTTTGGTATTTCTATAGTCTTTATTTTTTTATTGTTTTTTTCTATTTTTTCAGTTTTTAGGAGATTTTATGGGTTTGAGGGATTTATTAGGTCTTAGGGTCTTTTAGCGTTTTTTTTGGCATTTTATGATTTTTTATTTATTATAAGATTCAACTTTTTTTTGGGTTTAAATATTTCTTAGGGTTTTTTGGTTTTTATGGGATTTTTCATTTTTATTGATTTTTAATGTTTTTAGGATTTTCATGGTTTTTAGGGTCATTATGTGTTTTAAGGGATTTTGAGGGTTTTAAGGGTTTTCTATTAGTTTTCAAGGTTTTAGCTTTATTTTATGTTTTAGGGGTTTCAAGTGTTTTTAGGTTTTTACGGTTTTCACATGATATTTTAATGTTTTAAGGGGTTTTTTAAAATTTTTGGGATTTATTGGGTTTTTTATGTATTTTTAAGGTTTTTTGGGATTTGAGGGGTTTTATTGTTTTTTAGGGTTTTAGGGGTCTTTTGAGTTTTTTATTATGTTAATGTTTTTATAGTTTGTTATCATTTTAGGGGTTTAAAGGGTTTTTATAATTTTTAGTGATTTTAGGTTTTTTCTATAATTTTAGTTGTTTTTTTGTTTTTAGGGGTTTTATGTTTTTAGGGTGTTTTTTGGGTTTTAGTTTCTTTTAGGGGCTTTAGGGTTTTTAATGTGTTTTTGGTTCTGGGCTTTTAGGTGTTTTAAAGTTTTAATTTTTTCTCAGGGGTTTGTTTGTTTTTTAGGGGAATTTATGTTTTTAGTAATTTTCATGGATTTTTAGTATTTTTATGGTTTTTGGGGATTCATGGATTTTCAAGGTTTTTAGGGTTTATTACCATTTTAATGTTTATTAGGGTTTTTCTATATTATTATGTTTTTTAAGGGTTTTTAGGTTTTCTAAGTGGTTTTCAATGGTTTTAGTGTTTTTAAATGTTAGTTTTTCTAAGGCCTTTTTTGGATTTTGATGTATTTTTAGGGCTGTTATATATTTTGAGGGTTTTAGGGTTTTCTAAGGATTTCTGTGTTTTTAAGCTATTGACAATTTTTAGGTTTTCTATCAGATATAAGTTTTCATTGTTTTTATTGTTTTTCTAGGGTTTTTAGGGGGTTTAGGGATTTTATTTTGTTAGATATTTGTAGGAATTTTTAAGCATTTTTTTTTGTTTTCTATGGTTTTTTAGGATTCAGCGGGATTTTAGGGTTTTTATAGTTTTTTTGGAATTCAGGATTTTTTCATGTATTTTTTTATTAATGTTTTTAGAGTTTTTAACATTTTTAGGGGTTTAATTTTTTTTGATTTTTTTAGTTGGATTTTTTGGTTTTTGGGGTTTTAGGAATTTTATATGTATTAGGGATTTTTTTGGGTTTTAGGGGTTTTTAGGGTTTGTATGGTTGTATGGTTTTTAGAATTTCAGATATTTTTTGGGTTTTATGTGTTTTTAGGTTATTACGGTTTTATTCGGGGTTTTTGGGGTTTTAAAGGTTTTATAGATTTTTATCTATTTTCAGTGTTTTTAGGATTTTTATTATATTATGATAATTTTCGAGTATTTAGAGGTTTTATCATTTTTTAGGTTTTTAAGGATTTTAATGTTTTTTAGGTTTTTATGGTTTTCATAGGGTTATTTTTTTTAAGGGTTTTTAGGGTTTTTTACTTTTTTAGGAATTTTTATGGATTTTTATGTCTTGTAGGATTTTTAGGTATTTTGATTGTTATTATAGTTTTTAGGGTTCTTAGGAATTTTATGGTTTTTTAAAATTCATTTAATTTTTAGGGGCTTTATGGTTTTCTATAATTTTTAATATTTTTAGTGGTTTAATGGGGGTTTAGATTTTTTTAGCATTTTAATGGGTTTTTATGTTTTTAATGGTTTTAATAGGGGTTTTAGGGTTTTAGGAATTTTATGGTTTTAATGAGTTTTATCATTTCTCAGTGGTTTTTATTATTTTAAGTGCCTTTATGTTTTTAAGGTTTTCTTAACATTTTCAAGATTTTTTTATGTTTTTAGAAATTTTTGGTGTCTTTATATATTTATGGGTTGTTGTGGTTTTCAAGGATATTGAGGGGGGTTCTTTTTGTTTTAAGGTTTTTTAGGGGTTTTATCATTTTTAATGTCTTTAGGGGTTTAAGTGTTCAATGTTTTCTAAAATTTTATTAAGGTTTTTAGGGGTTTTTTACATTTTTAGGGATTCAAGGATATTTTTATTTTTATGGGTTTTATGCTTTTTAGGTATTTTACTGGGTTTTAGGATTTTTTAGGGTTTTTAAAGTTTATTTGGTTTTCTCACGTTTTTAGGGTTTTAGTTTTTTATGGTTTTTATGGTATGTAGACTTTTTAATATTTTTAGGTTTTTAAAGGATTTTTGTAGTTTATAGTGGGTTTTAAGGGTTTAATGGGCTTGTAATGTTTTCATTCAAATTTACGGGTTTTAAGGGTTTTAGGGTCTTTTAGGGGTTTAGGGGTATTTATCACTTTTTTGGTCCTTAGGGGGTTTAAAACTTTTTTTATTTCTTTAGTGTCTTTATGTTTTTTATTTTATTAGGTATTTTTTGGGAATTTTTTGGTTTTTATTATTTTAGTGATTTTAGGGATTTTGAGTGTTATTAGTTTTTTATTAGGATTTTTAACATTTTAGGATTTTTAATGGATTTAAGTGTTTTTGTTTTTAGGTTTTTATTATGGGGTTTCAAGGTTTTATTGATTTTAATGTTTTTAGGGTTTTCCGGATTTTTTAGGATTTTTATGGTTTTTAGAGATTTATAGGGTTTTTATTGTTTTTTGGATTTTAGGGTTTTTTGAGTTTTTAGGGATTTAATGGTATTTTAGTGTTTTTAATGATTTTTTGGGTTTAATGTGTTTTTAGAGTTTTTAGTGGGTTTTAGGGTTTTAATGGGTTTTTAGGGCATTATGGTATTTTAGTGTTTTTAGGGTTTTTATCATTTTATAGTTTTTCGGTATTTAATGAGTTTTAAGGTTTTTATGTTCTTCTAAGGATTTTTTTTGGGTTTTTAGGCATTTTTAATTTTTATGGATCCTTAGAGTGATTTATTATTTTTAGGATTTTTAGGTTTTTTTGATATTTTTAGGGGATTTAGGGTTTTAGGTTTTCTATTATTTTTAGGGTTTTTTTATATTTTAGGTTTTTATGGATTTTAAGTGTTGTTATAATTTTATTGTTTGATTTTTGTTTTAGAGTTTTAGGGTTTTTTTTATATTTTTTGGGATATTTAGAATTTTGTGGTTCTTAAAGGTTTTAAGGATTTTGAGATTTTTTATGGTTTGTATGGGTTTTTATGGTTTTTGGTTTTTTAGTGTTTCTCTTCATTTATCTTAGATTTTTAATGTTTTTTAGTTTTTTTATCATTTTTAGGGATTTAAATGGGTTTTAGAGTTTTTATTGTCATTTTATGATTTTATAGGGTTTTAAGGGTTATAATGTTATTGTGGGTATTTATAAAATTATAATTTTTTTAGTGTCCTTTTAGGGTTCACTAGGGGGTTTTAAGGGCATTTAGGTTATTAGGGGTTTTATGTATTTTTATAATTTCGAGATTTCTTGGGGGTTTTCCGGGATTTTATGGTCTTTATGTTATTAGTGATCTTTATGGATTTTTTTAGGATTTTTTTGTTTATTTGGGTTCTGGAGTTTTTAGGGGTTAAAGGATTTTTTTGGGTTTTTTATATTTTATTGGATTTCTAGAATTCATTAAATATTTTAGGGGGTTTATCATTTTTTATATTTTTACATTTTTCTTAGGGGTTCTCAGGGTTTTCATGATTTTTTATATTTTTAGGGATTTTAGTGGTTCATAGGAATTTTCTGGTTTTTATGGGTTTTTGGGATTTTGATGGTTTTTAGTTTTTATTATGGTTTTTATGGTTTTTTAGGCTGTTAAGGGTTTTTTTAGTTTTTTTTAACATTTTTTATACATTTTTAACGTTTTTAGGGGTTTAATGGGTTTTTAGGTTCATAGTGGTTTTGAGGGTTTTTTGTTTTTTTAAGTATTTTTAGGAATATTTATAATTTTTTTTGGATTACATGGTTTTTAGGTTCATTAGGGATTTTGAGGTGTTTTAATGTTTTATGGTTTTTATGGTTTTCAATGTCTTCAGGGTTTATGAATTTTTTAGTGTTTTATGTTTTTTATTATTTTTTAATGTTAATTTGGGTTTAAATGGTTTTTTATAGTTTTTAGTTGTTTTTAAAAGTATTTATCAGTTTTTAGGGTATTTAATGTTGTTAGGGGTTTTATGTTTTTAGGTATTTCTACAATATTATTAGAGTTTTTTTATTTTTTAGGTTTTTTTAGGTTTTTAGTGTTTTTAGTTTTTTATGGTTTTCTTTGGGGTTTTCAAGGATTTTTGGGGTTTTTATTTTTTTGAGATATTTAGTGATTTTCAGGATTTTTATGGTTGTTAGGGTTTTAGTGATTTTGAGGGTTTCTTGGGTTATTGTAGTTTTTAGGGATTTTATTTTTTTGCGGTCTTATGGTTTTATGAGTTTTTAGGGGATTTAATGTATTTGGAGTTTTTTAATATTTTTAGGTGTTTAAAGGGTTTTTAGAGTTTTTAATGGATGTTTAGAGTGTTTCTGATTTTTTGTGGGTTTTTTAAGGTGTTAAGGGGGTCTATGGTTTTTAGGGGGTTTGGGGGTTTAAGGGTCTTTTTAAGGATTTTAGGGTTTTTAGCATCTTATGTTTTTAAGGATTCTAAATGTTTTTCAGTTTTTATGGTTTTCATAGGATTTTAGGGGGTTTTTTTAAACAATTTAGGTATTTCTAGTATTTTATCGTTTTTAGTGTTTTTTGGGAAATTAAAGGTTTTACCGTACTTTATGGTATTTATGGTTATTTTTTGGTTTATAATTTAAATGTTTTTTAGGTTTTAAAGTGTTTTTAGGTTTTTTCACTTCTTTTTAGGTTTATTCAGGGTTTTTAGGGTTTTTTAGATCAGCAAGGAATTTTTGGACTGTTACATATTTTTATGGTTTTTAGTTTTTTTAATAGATTTTTGGTTTTTAGGGGTTTTTTGGGATTTTTGGGTTTTTTTGGTTTTTAATGTTGTATGGTATTTGGAGTTTTTTAACTTTTGTAGTTGTTTAAAGGGGTTTTAGAGTTTTCTTTGATGTTTTAAGGATTTTTATGGGGTTTAAGGGGGTTTTAGGTATATTATATTTTTATGGTTTTTAGGTGTTTTATGGTTTTTTGGGTCTATTTATGGTTTTTATTATTTTTAAGGATTTTTTAGGGGTTTTAAGTGTTTTTCATTTTTAAGGTTTTCTTAGGGGTTTTCTATGTTTTTATGTTTTTTTATATTTTTAGATATTTTTTACGATTTTTATGGATTTTAATGTTTTTAGAGATTTTGATGGATTTTTTCGGGTTTTTGGGTTTTAAGCATTTTTTTACGTTTTATGTGTTTTTATGTGTTTTTATGTTTTTATGGGTTTTTTGTATTTTTTATTTTTTTGGGGTTTTAGGGATTTTTAGGATTTTATGGTTTTTATGTTTTTTAGGGATTTTTAGGGGTTGATTGTTTTTCGGGGTGGTGGGGGATAGGTTTTATTTTACTTTTTATTTGTTGTATGGATTTTAAAGTTCAAAATTTTTTTAGAGGTTTAATTGGATTTTAAAATTTTTAGTAGTTCTTTTGGTTTTCATAGATTTTAGGTGGGTTTATGGATTTTAGAGGCTTTCATGGATTTTAAGAGATTTATGGGGTTTTTTAGGATTTTAAGGGTTTTTAGTGTATTTAGGTTTTTAGGAGTTTTAAGTGGTTTTAGTGTTTTATGTTTTTATCAGAGGTTTTATGGTTTTTTAAGAACTCTTTACATTATTTTTGTTTTTGTAGGGATTTTTAGGATTTTTAGGGTTTTTAGGTTTTATGGATTTTAAGGATTTTCGGGTTTTAGTGTTTTTTAGAATTTTTATCTTTTTAGTGTTTTTTAGGTTTTTAAGGTTTTCTTGGTGTTTTTAAGGCTTTCTAGACAGTTTTCAGGTTTTTAGGGATTTTTTATTTTTAAGTATTTTTATGATTTTTATGGGGTTTTTAAAACTTTTTGGGTATTTAGGATATTTTGGTCTTTTAGGGGTTTTATGATTTTTTTGGGGGGGTTTAGGGTTTCTTGAGTTTTTAAGCATTTTATAATTTTTAGTGTTTTTTAATGTATTTAGGGGTGTATATGGTTAAAATGTTTTTAAGAATTTTTAGTGGCTTTTAGAATTTTTATAATTTTAGTGTTTTTAATGTTTTATGGGGTTTATGGTTTTTAGGTGTTTTTATCGTTTTAAGGTCTCTGGTGCCTTTTTATCTTTTTTAGAGGTTTTAGTGTTTTTTAGATTTTAAGGGATTTATGTGTTTTTATGTTTTAATGTTTTTTTTGTGGGTTTCAGGGTGTTAGGTTTATTTACATTTTTAAGTATTATTGGGGGTTTTGACATTTTTATGTTTTTATAGGGTTTTTAGGGAATTTTTGGGTTTTTATGTTTTTATGGTTTTTTGGGTTTTTAGAATTTTATAGCGTTTTTAGTGGTTTTATGTTCTTTTACATTTTTTGTGGTTTCATATCATTTTTTAGGGTTTTAGGGATTTTATGTTTTTGGTTTTTTGTGGATTTCAAGGATTATTATGCATTTTTAAGGATTTTAAGGAATTTGAGGGTTTTTAGGGATTTTTATGGTTTTAAGTGTTTTATAAGGGTTTTGAGAATTTATGTTTTTTTGAGATTTTTGGGGTTTTAAAGGTTTTTAGAGTTTTTGAACATTTTTAGGGATTTAAAAGTATTCTATAGGTTTTAGTGGTCTTTTAGGGTTTGTATTGCTTTTTTGATTTTTCATGGTTTTAGGGTTTTTTTTGAATTTTAGTGTCCTTTATGGTTTTTAACATTTTTAGGTATTTTAATTGTTTTTAGGGTTTTCCACTTTCTATGGATTTTTTTGGGGTTTTATGTGTTTAGGGATTTATGGATTTTTTTTTGATTTTTCTGGGAGTTTTGGGTTTTTAGTGATTTTGAGTGTGTTTAGGGTTTACTAAGGTTTTTATGGGGTTTTATGGTTTTAGAATTTTTGGGTGTTTTTTTGGGGTTTAAGGTTTCTTAAGGTTTTTCATTATTTATAGGGGTATTATAATTTTTTTATTTTGAGTACTTTTTAGGATTTTTATTGTTTTTTGTGTTTTTAGGGTTTGTGAGGGGGTTTAGGGTATTTACGGTTTTTAGGGTTTTTTTATTTTTATAGCGAATTAATGGATTTTAGTTTCTTTGTCATTTTTATGGGTTAGATGGTTTCTATATTTTTTAGTGGTTTTTAGGGTTTTTAAGGTTTTAATGATTTTTAAGGGGTTTTATGGTTTTTCGTTTTTTAGGGTTTTTAGGGGTTTTTAGTGTTTTATTGATTTTTGGGGGTTTAGGGTTTTAAGTTTTTGTAGTTTTAGGGTATTCATAGGGGTTTTCCAGATTTGTAGGAGGTTTTATGTTTTTAATGATTTTTATTGATTTATTATGATATTTATGGAATTTTGGTTTTTTATGGATTTTTAGGTTTTTATGTATTTTGGGGGATTAAGGATATTTTGGGTAATTAGTGTTTATTTTGAGTTTTTTAGGTTTTTATGGTTTTTGAAAAAATTTCGTCTTTTTTAGGGGTTTAAAGTGTTTTTAGAGTACTACTGGTTGTTTAGGGTTGTTTTCTGGTTATTAGGATTTTTTTTGGTTTTTTGTTATTTATTTGAATTTTAGGGGTTTTGGGGATTTATTGTCTTTTTAGGGGTTTTTTCATTTTTATTGGTTCAATGTTTCATTTAGGCTTTTATGGTTTTCTTCGGGAATTTACTATTTTAGGTTTTTTATGGTTTTAGGGATTTTTAGGGAATTTTTTGGCTTTTACAGGGTTTATATGTTTTAGGGATTCTAAGGGGTTCTTTGGGATTTATGGTTTTTGGGTTTTTAGGGGTTTTAGTGTTTTTAGGTTTCTAGGGGTTTCATGTTTTTTTAGGTTTTTATGTTTTTTGTAGGGTATTTCTGTGTTTTTGTGGTTTTTACATTTTTAGGGATTTTTTTAATTTTTTTTAATTTTAGGGTTTTATGGTGTTTTTGTTTTTGGGTATTCTTGAGTTTATTAGGGGTTTTATTCTTCTTTATAGTTTTTTAACATTTTTTGGGGTTTAAAGGGTTTTTAGTGTTTTTAGTGGTTTTTAGGGTTTTAATGGGTTTTTAGGGGTTTTAATGTTTTTAGGGGGATTTATGTTCTTAAGGGGTTTTAGGTATTTTGGGGTGTTTTTAGTAATCTTGGGGGGGGATTATAAGTTTTTGAGGGGTTTTAAGTGATTTTAATTTTTAAAAATTTCTTAGAGTTTTTCATGGTTTTAGGGTTTTTATATTTTTAGGGACTTTAATAGTTTTAAAAGTTTTATGGGCTTTAGGGATTTTGAGGGTTTTTAGGGTCTTCTGGTTTTTTTATTTTATTGTTTTTAGGTTTTATGGTCCTATTATGATATTTAGGGGTTTTAGTAGTTTTATGCTTTATAGGGATTTGAAGTGATTTAACATTTTTAATATATTCTTAAGGTTATTTAGGATTTTTAGGTTTTTCAGTATTTTTAGGGATTTTTAGGATTTTAATGGCTTTTATTGTTTTTATGTATTTTTATGGGTTTTAGGATTTTTTAGCGTATTTGCGGTTTTTAAGGGTTTTTTTTTAAATTTTAGGTTTTTAGTGGTTCAAGTGTTTTTATGTCTTTAAAGTCTTGTAATGGTTTTTAGGGTTTTATGTTTTTTATGGATTTTAGGTATTTTTTTAAAACATTATGGTCTTTAGGGATTTTGAGGTTTTTTGGTTTTTCTTATTGTTTTAGAGTTTTTTTTAGTATTAATGGGTTTTAAGGTTATTTATAGTTTTTTAATGATTTTAGGGGTTTAAAAATTTTCTATAGTTTTTAGTGGTGTTCGGGGATTCTATGGGGTTTTTTGAGTATGTTAGGTTTTTATGGATTATAGAGGGTTTTTATAGTTTTAGGGGTTTTATGGTCTCTATCGATTTTAGGGTTTTTATCATTTTTATAGGTATTATGTTTTTTAGGTTATTTATGTTTTGTTAAGTGTTTTCAATGTTTTTAGGATTTTTTACATTTTTAGGTATTTTTATATCTTTTTTTTGTATTATTAGGGCTTATAGTATATTTTGGTATTTTGGGGGTTATTAGTGTTTTTTGGGTTTTAGAGTTTATTTTAGGGTTTTTAGAGTATTTTTGGTTTTTATGTGTTTTAAGTGTTTTTAGGTTTTTAAGTTTTTCTTAGGGTTTTTATTGTTTTTTTGGGATTTTTACATTTTTTTGGGATTTTTAGGTGTATTTAAAAATTTTATGGTTTTCTATAATTTTTATGTATTTTGAGGGTTTTAAGGTTTTTTTTGGGTTTATAGGGGTTTTATGCTTTTTTTTGTATTTGTTGGCTTTTATTTTTTATTTTTAGGGTTTTAAAGGTTTTTTTTATTTTAAACATTTGTATGGAAAAGAAGGCTCGGGTCCAGGCTATTCCTGGCACCCCCAAAATTTATTAAACAAAAAGAAACAAACACTACAGATAAGGGAGGGGAGGGGTCGAACGACCCACACCCAAAAACCCTTACAACCCACGCCAAAGAAAGAAAAACAAAGAAAGAGAAAGACACAAAAACAGACAAAACCGCAACATCATCACGTCATATCCAACCAGTACCAGCATCCAACAGTACTACATCCAGCGTTAACCAGCATCCAGCAGCTCACAGCTAACCAACAACCAGCATTCAGACTACAGCAGCAAACAACATCCAGCAGCAGCAACCAGCCAACCAGCATCCACAACAAACCAGCAACCAGCATCCTCATTTTCAGACATCCATCACCTCTTTCGACCACCAAACATCTCCCAGCATCCCACTTCCACTCCAGCAGCACAGCAACAAATTTATCCACAGTAGCAGCAAATACCAAATAGCCACACGTCATCCAATATTTACCATACACCATCCACTCAAAACCAACAAAATACCCACATCCAGCACCCAGTACCTTCTCACCAAGAAGGTCCCTTTCCAACAGCATAGAACAAACAACATCAACAGAACATGAATCATCGCCACCCAACAGAACTGGCAGCCAGCATCCACAACAAATCCAAAAAACCAGCCAAAAAGCAGCACCAATCCTTCTCCCCAACAACAGCTTTGGGGGAGGCCACGAATGAAAAATCCAGCCAAAGTCTAGCCGAAGAAACAACACAGAACCAGTCCAGCCACCAAACAAGAACACGCATGCCAACAAAATCAGTCGGACACAGGACATAGCGACTATACCTTTGTCAGCAGCAAGATCAATGACCAAAAAGCCTGCACCTCTTCGGATCCGGACAGACAGCATCGAACCAAGCGCAACGCCAATGCTCGCGCGAAGTAGATGCAAAGCCCGATGAACCCGTTTGTCACCAGGACGTGGCCATACCTCCCCCCGACACCAGAAATTCTCGTCGCACCAAAAAACCAGCAAGCCGAACCCTCCTATTCGGCAAAGCAACCATCTCATCGGCATTGACTTCACCGTCGGCAGCTTCAGAATCGTCCAACACACAGTAAAATCGTCTCTGCTACCACCAGAGAGAGCAGAATCCAGATCTAGAAACGCCGATCCAGATCGAAACGAAAAACCGCCACAACCTGAAACAACCCTCAAGATCTCAGCGCCGTCATCCATCTGTCGCGAAAACCTCCATAGCACTAGGAGATAACGCTTCCCAAACATCAATCCATCTGCATCGCAAAGCCTGAGGAGATCAACGAAGCCGCTGAAGGGGGTTCCGGGATGGAACCCTAGAGCTCTCCGCATCGGGAGAGACCCGGGAAAGAGCGGCCTTTAACATTTGTAGGGGTTTAATTGGGTTTTAGTGTTTTTAATGGAATTTTACTGTTTTTATGGGATTTTAGGGTTTTTAAGGTTTTAAGGGGTTTCTATGTTTTTAGGATTTTTTAAGGTATTTAAAGTTTTTTGGGATTTTTACTTTGTTTAGGGTTTTGGGGGATTTAAATCTTTTTTGGGTTTTATGTTTTTTGGGGGGTTTTAGGGGTTTTTACATTTTTTGGTATTTTTTAGATTTTAGTGTTTTTTGGGTTTTTTGGATTTTGAGGGTTTTAGTTTTTGTATGGTTTTTATATTTTTTTGGAGTTTTATGTGTCTTTATGATTCTATGTTTTTCTTTGGGGTTTTCTTGGTTTTTAAGATTTTACCTTTTTAGGGATTTTTAGGTATTTTTGATGATTTTAGGGGTTTTGTGGGTTTTGTGTGATTTTCAGGGTTTTTAGGGGTGTTTTACAGTTTTAAGGTTATTATAGTTCTTTTTTGGGTTTTTTTGGATTTCTTGAGTTTGTTAGGGTTTCAATGGTTTTTTCGAGTATTTTAACATTTTTAGTGTATTTAGAGTTTTTAGTTATTTTTTCGGTATTTATGGATTTTAGGGTTTATTTAAGGTTTTAGGGGCTTTATGGTTTATATATTTTTTAGGGTTTTTATCATTTTTAGTTTTTTTGGGGTGTATATGTGTTTTTAGGTTTTTAAAGATCTCTTATGTTTTTTCATGGGTTTTTGGTTTTTTATGTTTTAAGGTACATTTATATATTATTTGGGATTTCATTTTTTTATGGTTTTTAGGAATTTTGAGGCCTTTTAGGTTTTTTTTGTGTTTTTAGAGTATTTATGTTTTTTTGTGCTTTAGGTTGTTTTTGAGTTTTTAGTGGTTTTAATGATTTTTTTTATGTTTTGAAATGTTTTTATGGTTTTTATGGGCTTTAAGGGATTTTATCGATTTTATGTTTTAGGGGTATTAAGGTTTTTTATGTTTTTAAGGTTTTATAAGGTTTTTTTAGTTTTTAGTGTTTTTACAACGTTTAGGATTTTGAAGAATTTTTATTATTTTTATTGTTTTTTGGTTTTTAGGGACTCTGAAGTTTTTTACAGTTTTTATGGTTTTTAGGTTTCTTAGGGGTTTTCTGAATTTTTAGGGTTTCATATATTTTATGGGAAAAGAAGATGCAAGGGTCAGGCTATCCCCCCCCCCCCCAATTTATTAGCAAGAAAAAAAGGAGACACAACAAACAAAGGAGGGGAGGGGTCAAACAACCCACACCCAAAAATCCATTACAACCCACGCCAAAAAAGAAAAAAGAAAGAAAGAAAAGGTCTCAAAATAGACACAACAACTGCATTATCACGTCACATCCAGCCAGAACCAGCATCCAGGAGCACCACATCGAATCATCCCAGCAACACAGCAGCAGCAACACATCCAAACTAACCAGCCCCAACAACCAATAACACCAAATCCAACATCACAACCAAACACATCCAGTATCATCAATCCACAACACAAGCACAACAACCAAACACATCCATCATCACCTTCCAACAAACAACAAGCAGCACAACGAAAAACTCATCCACAACAGAAGCAAAAACCAAATAACCACACATCATCCAGCATTCACCAGCAACTAGCAACTCACAACCAACCAATGAACCGCATCTAATCTCACAAGGTCCAACACCCACTACCTTGTCATAAAGAACGTCCCTCTCCAGCAGCATAGAACCAACAGCATCAACAGAACAAGATTCAGTGACACCCAACAGAACCGATAGCCAACATCCACATCGAAACCAAAACAGCATCCAAAACTCATCACCTAACCTACCCTCCAATTGCAGCTTGGGGGGAAACCAGCAACTTGAGAACCAACCAAAATTCAGCAAAATCAGCAACTCAAAACCAAGCCATCCACCGGTAAAGAACACACAGACCATCAAATCAAAGCGAACACAGCATAGTGTGACCAAACCTTCGTCAGCAGCAAGATCCAAGAACAAGAAAGCAGAACTAGAAGAGAAAACCTGCATCCTCACCCTATTCATCCACCATGACCTGTCAAGAAGCCATAGAAGCCAGCGAGACCCTCCTTGAGTCCAAAGAAGCAGTGCAGAACCGAGTGCAGAGTCGTAAACGCCAGCACGATGAAGACACAAAGCCCGTCGAACCCGCTTTTCACCAAGGCGAAACCAGAACTCCCCCCGAAAAAACTGCTAGAGCGTCTTCCCACACCAAGGATCCATCAGGCTGAGCACACCTCTGTCCATGCGATGAAGCATACATCGTGCCTGCGTTGAATTCACCATCAACCTCTTCGACTTCGTCCAGATCACTGGAAAGGCATCACTACTACTTTTCTATGGATTTTGAACGTTTTGTGGGGTTTTATGGTTTTTTTGGGTTTTTTGTGTTTTCATGGTTATTCCGGTTTTTATAATTTTCTAGAATTTTAGGGGTTGAATGTGTATTTTTTATTATTTATTTATTTTTTGTCTTCTTAGTATTTTTTGATTTTTAGGGCATTTATGGTTAAAAGTTATTTTTGGGTGTTTAGGGCCTTTAGGGGTTCTTAGGGTTTTTAGCGTTTTTATGTTCTTATGGGTTCTATGGGTTTTTGGTTTTTTTTTGTGTTTTAGGGCTTTTTTATGCTTTTAATGATTTTAGGTATTTTTTAGGACTCTTATGAGGTTATAGGGTTTTTATTGATTTTGATGCTTTTTAGGGTTTTCATGTTTTTTTTTTGAAATTTTTAGATTTCCAAGGGTTTTATGAGTTTTTAAATTTTATGTTTTTCTTAGGAGTATTATGAGTTTTTATATTTTGAAATTATTACGTATTTTTAGTGTTTTTTTATAATTTTTATTCATTTTTTTTATTTTTAAGGTTTTTGAGGTTTTTGAGGGTTTTTTGGTTTTTTTTGGGTGTTTTGGTTTTTTTGGTTTTAGAGTTTTTTTAATATTTTACAGATTTTGTGATTTTTTAGGGTTTATTTACGATTTTAGTTGTTTAAGGGGGTTTTATATTTTTTAGTGGTTTTATGATTTTTATGGTTTTGGGGTGTTTTAATGTATTTATGGTTTTTAAGGTTTTTATGGTGTTTTCATTGTCTTTATGGTTTTATTGTTTTAGGTTTTTTAGGGGTTTTAAGTGTTTAGATGTTTTTAAGGTTTTCTTAGTGGGTTTCAATGTTTTTTGAATTTTTTTATGTTTTTATATTTTTTTAGATATTTTTATGATTGTTATAACTTTTTAGGGTTTTTTATTGATTTTGATGGTTTTTGGGGTTTTATTTTTTGGGGGTTTTAGGATTTTTTTTAGTTTCTTAGGGTTTTATGGTTTTAGTTTTTTTAACGATTTTTGGGGTTTTAAGGGTTTTTTTAATTTTTAGTGGTTTTGAGGGTTTTATGGTTTTTTATGGTTTTTAATGTTTTTAGGTGTTTAAGGGTTTTAAGATTTTTTAGTATTTTTTGGGGTTTTAAGTGTTCTTATAGTTTTATGGTTTTCTTAATATTTTTTAGGTCTCGTAGGGTATTTTAGATTTTGTGATTTTTAGGGCCTTTTTATGATTTTATGGTTTTAGGGTGTTTAGGGATTTTGAGGGGTTTTTGGGTATTTTGGAATTTTTATGGATTTATGGGTTTTCAGAGTTATTTAATAATTTTATATGTTTAAATTTTTTTTAATGTTTTTATAGGTTTTAAGTGTTTTTATTAGGTTTAATTGTATTTTTTATGGTTTTAGGGGTTTTATGGGTTTTTAGGGGTTTTAGGCAAAGCAGGTTTGGGGCCAGGCGGATCCCAGCCCCACAAAATATAATAACATAAAATAAAGGTACAAGGCATTACAAGGAGGGTTTGCACAGCCGAGTGTGCAATTCACCCTTCATGTCTGATCCCATAAGGGGAGTGCAGAAATCTGGTGCAATAAATGACCACATGGAACATCCATCCTCAATTGCTTTCTTGGAGAGTATGTCCGCCACCTTGTTCGCTTCCCTGCATATATGTGTGACCATAATGTTCATACCCTGAGAGATTCTCAGACAGTCAACCCATTGTGGGAGGAGCCTCCATGGGATTGTCCTTGTTTTGCTTTTGAGGGCTTCCACCGCCAACATCGAGTCAGATTCAATCCATAGCTGCGTCCACCTGAGGTGGACCGTAAACTGTATAGCCTTAATCATGGCCCATAGCTCCGCTTCATAAGCACATCCATTCCCAATGTAATGATAAAATCATCATTTAACAAAGCCTCTATACGTCCGGAAAACACCACCACACCCGGAGGGACTAGGCGCGCCTAGGGCTGCACCATCCACATTAACTTTTATCTATTCTGGGATTGGTGGAATCCACCGAATGAATTTAAAGTCCTTATGTTTCCTACATCATCCAGAAATTTCGAGAGTTCTCAACACAATATGGTCCTTAATATCATTATACATCGTACCATCCTGGATATGAGCCGCCACATGGACTGCTTGTTGAATTGCCACCACACCATTTCGGATGCAGCATGAATCATTATCGAAAACCACTTTGTTCCGAGCTGCCCACACAAAAGCAGTAAGAGCCGCAGCGGCAGCAAGAAGCAGATTGGCAATTTGCTGACTGCATTGCACGCCTACAACACTGCTGAAAATAGAAGACAGCGTGTTGTCCGTGCAGATTTTCAGCTGGAATATGCCCTGTAAATGATCCCAAAGACCTGCAGCCAACCTGCACTTAAGAAAAATGTGCTGCAGATTTTCCTCATCCTGAAGACAGATCGGACAAGCAGAGGCCAAACACCACCCAGCTCTTTTCAATTGCTCTTGAACTGGAAATCTATTTCTCCAAATTTTCCACAGTAGTAGGTAGCTAGAGGGGGGAAAGAAGGGCCTCCGAAATTTAGAGAGCCAAGCAGGGGGCAGAATTCCCTACTCACATTCAGACCGGTAAAACTCCTTCACACTCAATAGCCCAACCATATTTGGCTTCCAAATGAGACAATCCATGTCCATAAAACTGTAGTTTTGTATTTGTGTGATAATATTCTGCGGTAGGATACCTTCAATCTCGTTCATATTGTCTTTAGGGGTTTTAGGGATTTTGAGGTATTTTAGTGTTTTTATGGTTTTATGGTTTTATAGTTATTCTAGGGATTTAGTGATTGTTTTTTTCAAAGTTTTAAAGGTTTTTTCGAGTTTTTATTGTTTTTATGGGTTTATATAATTTTTATAGTTTTTAGTGAATTTTGGGGGGTTTCATGAGTTTTTGGGGTTTTTAATGTTTTTAAAGGTTTTAATGGTTTTTAGGGGTTTTAGGGTTTTTAATGTTATTTTTGGGTTATTTTAGGGTTCTTAGTGATTTTAGGGTTTATGGTTTTTCTATGTTTTTAGGGTTTTAATTTTTTCATTGGGATTTTCGTGGTTTTTATGTTTTTTACACATTTATATATTTTTAGGGATTTTTTTAATGTTTTTATCTCTTTTTTTGGGTTTTAGGGATCTTGAAGGTTTGTAAGGTTATTTTTGGTTTTTCAGGTTTTAAGGGTTTTAAAAATATTTTATGTGTTTATGGGTTTTAAGTGTTTTTATATTATTATGGAGGTTAGGTATTCTTAAGGTATAAAGGGTCTGGTTCATATTTTTAGATTTTTGGGGCTTTTTATTTTTATGGGTTATCCGTGTTTTTAGGAATTTTGTGGGTTTTACAGGGGTTTTTGGGGGTTTCAGGGTTTTAGGGTTTTTTTATTTCTTAAATATTTTTTGGGGTATTATGTTTCATTGGGTATTTTAACCTTTTTAGGGGTTTGAATGGTTTTTTGAGTATTAGTGGGTTTTTAGGGTTTTTATAAGGCTTTACAGATTTTTAGGGATTTTGCATTTCTCATGGATGTTAGGGGGTTTTAAGGTTTTATGATCATTTAGGGTTTTAATAATTTTTTATTTTTTTTACTTCTTTTAAGTGTTTTTAGGTTCTTATGGTTTTCTTATGGGTTTTCAGGGTTTTTAAATTATAGGGACTTTAAATGCTTTTTTAGAATTGTAATAGTTTTTAGGGTTTTTATGTGTCTTCAATATTTCTTGAATTTTTTTATGGTTTTTAGGGTTTTTAGGGGTTTTATCATTTTTTTAGGATAGTAATAGGTTTTAATGGTTTTAGGTTTTTACTATTTTCTTAGAGTTTTTAGGATCATGAAGTAATTTTATGTTTATAGGATTTTGAGGTCTTTTTTAGTATTTTTATGTTTTTTATGGTTTTTATGATTTTTAGTGATTTTGATGGTTTTAGGGTTTTAATTTTTTTTATGGTAATTTTTTTTATTTTGGGTTTTAGGAGGATTTTTTAGCATTATATGGTTTTATGGTTTTAATAGTGTTTTAAAATATAAATGGGTTCAAACAGTTTTTAGTGTTTTTAGTGCATTTTTTTGTTTTTTTTTGGAATTAAGGGTTATTAAGATTTTTTTGGTTTTTTTGGTTTTTAAGGGGTTTTTGTGTTTTAGGGTTTTTGAGGTTTTTATGGTTTTTATCATCATTAGGCTTTTATTGGACTTTTGTGTTTCTATGTTTTTAATGTTTTCTTAATGTTTTTCCATAATTTTATGGCTTTTTACATTTCGAGTATTTTTTGGCAATTTTAGTATTTTTATTGTTTTAAGTGTATTTAGAGACTTTTAGATTTTAAAGGTTTTGAAGGTTTTAGGGTTATATGGGTTTTAAAGTATTTTAGGTTTTTAGGGAGTATAAGTATTTTTAGGTTTTCATGGTTTTCATAGGGGTTTTAGGGTTTTTAAGGTTATTTATGTTTTAATGATTTTTAGGGGTTTTTAGGTTTATTATGTTTTTAATATTTTTTGGGGATTTTTATGGTCTTTAGGAGTTTTTAGAGTTTTCATGGGTTTTTATGATTTTATCAGTTTTTTGGGGTTTAAAAATTTCCATGTTTTTTATGGTTTTCGTAGGTGTTTTAAGGTTTTTTATTGGTTTTTAGTTTAGAGATTTTTGGAATTTTTATTTTTTTTATTTATTTTTATGGGTTTTAGGTTTTTATGATGTTTTGATAGTTTTTGTGTTTATTTAGGTTTGTAGGGTTTTAAATTTATTTTATATTTTTTAATGTTTTAGGGGGTTAAAGGATGTTAAGAGTCTTTAGTGTGTTTTTTCGGTTTTTTTTGGGTTTTAAGGTTTTTAGGGGATTTATGGATTTTAAGGGGTTTTAGGGATTTTAGGATCCCTTTAGAGTTCATAGGGTTTTAGTGTTATTAGGTTTTGACTGATTTTAAGTGTTTTTAGATTTTTAAGGTTTTCTTAGGGGTTTTCAAGATTATTAGGGTTTTTTATTTTTTGTGGATTTAATGGAGTTTTATGATTTTTATTATTTTTTGGGGTTTTAGTGATTTTTAGATTTTTTATGGGTTTTAGGGTTTATATCAATTTTAGGTTCTTAAGGGTTTTATGTGTTTTTAGATTTTTATGGTTTTCTTAGGGTATTTTTTTGGTTTTTATGTCATTAGTTATTTTTAGGTATATTTTAGGATTTTATGGAATTTTAGGGGTTTGAGGAATTTTTAGGGTTTCTTTAGGGTTTATATATTTTTTGGGGATTTTAATGTTTTTGATTCTTTCATGGTTTGATGTTTTTTTTAGTTTTTAACACATTTATGGGTTTAAATGGTTTGTAGTTGTTTATTAGGGTTTGTATTGGTTTTACGGGTTTATATGTTTTTAGGGTTTTTATTATTTTTAGGGTCTCTAGAAAATTTTTGTGTTTTTAGGTTTTATGTTTTTATTTTGGGTTTTCAAGGATGATTTTGTTTTTTTATGTTATTTATGATTTTTATGGATTTTTTAGGATTTTGATGGGTTTTAATATTTTTAGGGATTTTTAGGGAGTTTTACGGTTTTTACGGTTTTAAATGTTATTTAGTGGGTTTTCACAATTTTAGGGGTTCAAATGGTTTTTTTTGTTTTTAATGTTTTTAGGGTTTTAATGGTTTTTTATTTTTTTTTTATTTTTTAGGGTATTATTTATTTTTAGGTTTTGAAGGGTTTGTTAGAGGTTTTCAATTGTTTTGGGGGGTTTTACATTTTTATGGATTTTTAGGGTGTTTTCAGATTTGTATATTTTTTAGTGTTTTTAAGGATTCTGAGTGTTTAAGGGTATTTAGGGTTTTTAAGGTTTTGAGGGTTTTTAATTTTTTTTAATTGTTTAGGTTTTTATTGTATCTTCAATTTTTAGAACTTTTAGGGGTTTAAATTGTTTTTAGAGTTTTAGTGGTTGTTTAGGATTTTTAGGGTTTTTTAGAATTTTAGGGGTTTTATGGGTTTTAGTGTTTTTTAGGGTTTTTAGTGTCTTTTTAGGGATTAAGGGATTTTTTACATTTATAATGTTCTTAGTGTATCTAGGTGTATTTAGGTTCTTAATGTTTTCGTTCGGTTTTATGGATTTTTATTTTTTTGGGATTTTATGGTTTTTTTGTGGTTTTGAGGTTTTTATTGTTTTTTAGAAATTTTAAGGTTTTTAATGTTTTTTAGATTTTTAGGGGTTTTATGTGTGTTTAGGTTTATAATTTTTTTGTATGGTTTTTCAGAGTTTTTAGGGGTTTTTAAATTTTTTGGTATTTTAAGTGATTTTTTAGCTTTTTATTGCTTTTAAGGTATCTAGAGATTTTTTGGCTTTTAGGGGTTTTAGGGATTTTATTTTTCTTTGGTTTTTTATTTTTATTTTCTATGTTTTTTGGGTTTTTTTAAATTTTATGGTTTTTATGGATTTTTGGTGTTTTTTTACATTTTTAGGCCTTTACATTTTGATTAGAGTTCATAGTGTTTGGTTATGGTTTTTATGGGTTTTTAGGGGTATTAAGTATTTTAGGAGTTTAATGTTTTTTTGGGTTTTTAGTCTTTTTAGGGTATTTTATGGTATTATGGTTTTTATCAATTTATAGAACCTCAGTGTTTTTATGATTTATTGGGTTTTAAAGGATATCTTCGGGGTTTTCAAGGTTTTTTGGGATTTTTTGTTTTTAGGGATTTTATTGGTTTTTAGGATTTTATGGTTTTTAGTGTTTTTATGGATTTTGAGGGTTTTATGTTTTTTTAGTTTTTTAGGGGTTTTAGGGGTTTTAATTGTTTTTATGTTTTTTGGATTTCATACGGGTTTTTAGGGTTTTAAGGGGTTTTTTAAAAAAATTTAAGGACATTTAAATATTTTTAGTATTTTTTTGTTTTTTGACTTTTTATGGATTTTGATGGGGGTTAGGGATTTTTACGGTTTGTAACATTTTTTTTGGATTTTTAAGGTTTTTTAGAGTTTTAGGGTATCAAAAGTTTAATTAGGGTTTTTAATGTTGTTAGGGGTTTATAGGTTTTTTAGAGTTTTTTAGTGGGGTTTTAGGGTTTTTAGGGTTTCTTGCGGTTTTAAGGGTTTATGGTTTTTACTATTTAATTTTATTAGGATTTCATTGGTTTTAGAATTTTCAGGTTTTTTTGGAATTATGTGTTTTCAGGTTTGTAAGAGTTTTTTTAGTTTTTTAGTGGTTTTAGGGGTGTTTACCTTTCTAGGGATTTTTCAGGATTTTTTGGATTTTAGTGTTTTTATGGATTTTGAGGGATTTTAGTGTTTTTATGTTTTCTTGGGTTTTGGGAGTTTTAGGGGTTTTTATTCTATTTTTTAGGAATTTTATGGTTTTTAGAGTTTTTTAATTATTTTATGGGTCTATAATGTTTTTAGAGGTTTTAGTGGTTTTTATGTATTTTTTGGCGGTTTTATGGGTTTTAGGGGTACTACTAGAAATACAGGCTTTCTTAACAGTTCTGAACCATTGGGAAAGGCTGCAGAACCATAGGTATATGTTATACCAACAGTTCAGAAAACCATAGGGAAGTAAGTCGTTGGGAAAGGTTTTCCCAACGGTTTACTCTGAACTGTTGGGATAGGGTGGGGAAAGCCTAAGCTATCCCAACGGTTGTGTCAAACCATTGGGATAGTTTTTCCCAACAGTTTGGATTGAACCATTGGGAAATCCCAAGGATTCTCCTCTTTCCCAACGGTTTCTGAACAGTTGGGAAATGTTTTTTACCAATGGTTCAATGAACCGTTGGTAAAAAAACGAAACAGAGATGCTATGGCAACAGTTTGAAACTGTTGGCATAGCCTATGCTGTGCAAATTGCACAGCAGCCTGCAATTTGCATAGCAGCTCTGCAATTTACACAGCAGGACACATTTCGTGCATTCCCTCCCATTTTCAATACAATTATTATACCTGCAATAAACTAACACGTACGTATACAATTATGGTACATGCAATAACCAACTAACACATACATATAGAGAACAAATTAATACACATTTAACATATAATGCATCCTGTAACTATACACATCCATAATTAAATTAGAATTCATAACATAATTATAAACAAGCATAATTCATTTAGAATTCAATTTAAAATTTAGATGACTATTATATGTGGAATCCGAAATTCAATTCATAATTTGATCGGTTTTTTGTATACCATATATTTTTTCATGAAATGATGTCCATTTTGAACAAAATACATACACCTGGAGTGATACCGGCCACACCATGACTCGGATTGAGGCTAGGTTAAATCGTACACATCACAAATGACCCATCGATAGTTGTCCTAAAGTATCAACATATTCCAAAAGAGTTTGCTCGGTTTTCTGTATGCAAGTTTCTGTTTTTCACATAAAATTATATCCTTTTGAAACAAACGATAGACACATTGGGTGGTGCCGGCCACGTTGCGTCTCATATTGAGGAGGAGTTGATTTGTACACGTCACATATGACCCGTGGATCGTTCTCCTAAAGTTTCAATGGAAACCGAATGCGTTTGGTCGGTTTTCTGTATGTACTTAAAATATTGTCCAATTTAAACAAAAGAGAGAGACTTAGACTGATCCCGGCCACACCGCGACTCAGATTGAGTCAGGGTTGGCTTGTATAGGTCACATATGACCCATGGATCATTGTGATAAATTATCAACAGATTTTGAATGTGTTTGGTCGGTTTTCGGTATGCCAGTTGTTCTTTTCACTTATAATCCTGCCCATTTTAAACAAAAGAGACATAGTTAGAGTGGTTTCGGCCACACCGCGCCTCATATTGAGGTGGGGTTGACTTGTACACGTCACATATGACCCATGGATCATTGTGATAAAGTATCGACTTAATCCGAATGCTTTTGGTCAGTTTTGTGTATGCCAATTAATGTTTTTCACATAAAATGACGTCCTTTTGAAACAAAAGATAGAAAAATTTTGTGGTGCCGACCACACCGTGTCTCAGATTGAGGCGGGGATGATTTGTACACGTTACATATCACCTATGTATATTTCTCCTAATGTTTCAATTGAAACCGAATGCATTTGGTCGGTTTTCCGTATATACATAAAATATAGTCCATTTTAAACAAAAGGGAGCCACTTAGAGTGATCCCAGCCACAATGTGCCTCAAATTGAGCCTGGGTTGACTCGTACACGTCACATATGACCCATGGATCGTTGACCTAAAGCATCAACACATTTCAAATGCGTTTGGTCAGTTTTTCGTATGTCAGTTGTTCTTTTCACTTATAATCCTGTCCATTTTAATCAAAATAGAGACACTGTGAATGGTGTCGGCCACAGCGTGCTTCAGATTGAGGTAAGGTTTACTCGTACACGTCACATATAACCCATGGATCGTTTTACAAAAACATCAACACATTTAGAATGCGTTTGGTTGATTTTTCTTATTCCAGTTGATCTTTTCACTTATAATCCTGTCCATTTTAAACAAAAGAGAGACACTATGAATGGTGTTGGCCACATCGCACCTCGGATTGAGGTGGGGTTGACTTGTAAACGTCACATATGACCCATGGATCATTGTGCTAAAGTATCAACACAATCATAATCCATTTGGTCAGTTTTCCGTGTGTATTTACAATGTTGTTCATTTTAAACAAAAGAGAGCCACTTAGAGTGATTCTGGCCTCACTATGCCTCAAATTAAGACGAGGTTGACTCGTACACATCACATGTGACCCATGGATCGTTTTCCTAAAGCATCAACACATTTCGAATGCGTTTGGTCATTTTTTTGTATGTCAGTTGTTCTTTTCACTTATAATGTTGTCCATTTTAAACAAAATACATACAGAAGGAGTGATCCCACCACACCGCACCTCTGATTAAGGCGGGGTTGACTCGTACATGTCATTTATGACCCATGGATCGTTGTTCTAAAGTATCCACATATTCCGAAAGCATTTGATCGGTTTTCCGTATGCCAATTGATGTTTTTCACTTAAAATGACGTCCTTTTGAAACAAAAGACAGACACTTTGAGTGGTGCCGGCCACACCGCATCTCATATTGAGGCGTGGTTGATTTGTACACGTCACATATGACCCATGGATCTTTCTCCTAATGTTTCAATGGAAACCGAATGTTCTTGGCCGTCTTTCCATATTTACATAAAATGTTGTCCATTTTAAACAAAAGAGAGCCACTTAGAGTGATCCCGGCCACACCGCAACTCGTATTGAGCCCGGGATAGCTTGTACAAGTCACATATGATCCATGGATTGTTTTCCTAAAGCATCAACACATTTCGAATGCGGTTGTTTGGTTTTCTGTCTGTCAGTTGTTCTTTTCACATATAATCATGTCCATTTTAAACAAAAGAGAGACACTATGAATGGTGTCAGCCACACCACACCTTGAATTGAGGCGAGGTTGACTCGTACACGTCACATATGACCCATGGATCGTTGTGTTAAAGTATCGACACAATCCGAATGTGTTTGGTCGGTCTTCCATATGCTAGTTGATGTTTTTCACATAAAATGACATCCTTTTGAAACAAAAGATAGACACTTTTAGTGGTTCCAGCCACACCACATCTTAGATTGAGGCGAGGTTGATTTGTACACATCACATATGACCCATGGATCATTCTCTTAAAGTTTCAATGGAAACCGAATGCGTTTGGTTGGTTTTCTATATGTACTTAAAATGTTGTCCATTTTAAACAAAAGAGATACATTTAGAGTGATCTCGGCTCCACCGTGCCTCAGATTAAGGCGGGGTTGACTCTTACACGTCACATATGACCCATGGATCTTTTTTTTAAGCATCAACACATTTCGAATGCGTATGGTCGGTTTTCCGTATACCAATTGTTCTTCTCACATATAATCCTGTCCATTTTAAACAAAAGAGACACAATTAGAGTGGTGTCGGCCACACCGCGTCTCGTATTAAGGCGGGGTTTAATCGTACACATCACATATGACCCATTGATCGTTGGGCTAAAGTATTGACTAAATCCGAATGCGTTTGTTTGGTTTTTTGTATGTACTTAAAATGTTGTCCATTTTAAACAAAAGATAGCCACTAAGAGTGATCCTGACAACAATGTGCCTCAGATTAAGGCGGGGTTGACTCGTACACATCACATATGACCCATGGATCGTTTTGATAAATCATCAATAGATTCTGAATGCGTTTGGTCAGTTTTTCGTATGTTAGTTGTTCTTTTCACCTATAATCATGCCCATTTTAAACAATAGAGAGACATTGTGAATGGTGTCGGCCACACCGCACCTCGGATTGAGGCGGGGTTGACTCGTACACATCACATATGACCCATGGATCGTTGTGATAAAGCATCAACATAATCTGAATGCGTTTGGTCGGTTTTTTTTATGTCGGTTGTTCTTTTCACTTATAATCATGTCCATTTTAAACAAAAAGAGACACTGTGAATGGTGGCTGCCACACCGCGCCATGGATTGAGGCAAGGTTGACTCGTACATGTCACATATGACCCATGGATCATTGTGCTAAAGTATTGACACAATCAGAATACGTTTGGTCAGTTTTTCATATGCTAGTTAATGTTTTTCACTTAAAATGATGTCCTTTTGAAACAAAAGATAGACACTTTGAGTGGTGCCGGCCACACCGCATCTCCGATTGAGTTGGGGTTGATTCATACACGTCACATAGGACACATGTATTGTTGTGCTAAAGTATCAACACAGTCAGAATTTGTTTGTTCAGTTTTCTGTAGGTACATAAAATCTTGTCCATTTTAAACAAAAGAGAGCCACTTAGAGTGATATCAACCAAACCATGCCTCGGATTAATGCGGGGTTGAATCATACACATTACATATGATCCATGGATAGTTTTAATAAATTTTCAACAGAATCTGAATGCATTTGGTCAGTTTTTCCTATGTCATTTGTTCTTTTCACTTATAATCCTGTCCATTTTAAACAAATGAGAGACATTGTGAATGGTTTCTGCCACACCGCACCTCGTATTGAGGCGGTGTTGACTCGTACACATCATATATGACCCGTAGAACGTTTTGCTAAAGTATCGACACAATCCGAATGCGTTTGTTCGGTTTTCGGTATGCCAGTTGATGTTTTTCACTTAAAATGATGTCCTTTTGAAAGAAAAGACAGACACTTTGAGTGGGGCTGGCCACACCATGTCTTCGATTGAGGCGATGTTGATTTATACACGTCACATATGACACATTGATCGTTCTCCTAATGTTTCAATGGAAATCGAATGTGTTTGTTCGGTTTTCCGTATGTACTTAAAATGTTGTCCATTTTAAACAAAAGAGAGCCACATAGAGTGATCCTGGCCACACCGTGCCTCGGATTAAGGCGAGGTTGACTCGTACACGTCACATATGACCCATGGATCGTTGTGATAAATTATCAACAAAATCCGAATGTGTTTGGTCAGTTTTTCTTATGTTAGTTGTTCTTTTCACTTATAATCCTGTCCATTTTAAACAAAAGAGAGACACTGTGAATGGTGTCGGCCACACCGCACCTCGGATTGAGGCGAGGTTGACTCGTACACATCATATATGACCCATGGATCATTGTACTAAAGTTTCGACACAATATGAATGCGTTAGGTCGGTTTTCCATATGTCAGTTGATGTTTTTCACTTAAATTGATGTCCTTTTGAAACAAAAGACAGACACTTTGATTGGTACCAACCGCAACATATCTCCTATTGAAGCGGGGTTGATTCATACACGTCACATATGACCCATGGATCGTTCTCCTAATGTTTCAACAAAAACTGAATGTGATTGGTTGATTTTCTGTATGTACATAACATGTTGTCCATTTTAAACAATGGGGAGCCACTTAGACTGATCTCGACCACACTGTGCCTCGGATTGAGCCTGGCTAGGCTCGTACATGTCACATATGACCCATGGATCGTTGTGATAATTTATCAATAGAATCCAAATGCATTTGGTCAGTTTTTCGTATGCCAGTTGTACGTTTCACTTATAATCCTGTCCATTTTAGACAAAAGAGACACAGTTAGAGTGGTATGTTAGTTGTTTATTCACATTATTCAAATACACTACATGAAAATGGGTCTTTAAATTAATTTATTTATGAAAAATTTTCATTTAAAATGATAATATAAGAAAATTAATAGAACATAAATCTTTTTCTAAAAATCCTTCTAGAAGTATTAAGGTAAACATGATTTATGAAAATCCTCATGTTTCTGTTAGTGGAATGGTATTTACATAAAATCTTGTGGACATTCATATAGAATATTTTTATATCATTCTTAGTATGGAATAGTTTTTAGTTTTTCATGCTATGAATCATTTAAGAGCTAACAATGTCATGCCCAATGAATACATCCCTTTTATAGCATACCAAGAATCTATGATATTGATTAGATGTGTCATCGTGATTTACATTGATTATCATTATGAAAATAAATAAAATATATATTATAGATTTTCTTGTAGTCAATGAAATCATAGAGGGTGGGGGGCTGTCTGGGGGGCTGTCCGGGGGGCTGTCCGGTGGGTGTCCGGGGACCAAGGAGGGTGGTGGGGGGATGTGAGGGGGGTTGTCCGGGGGGTGT
Source organism: Viscum album (assembly GCA_963277665.1). NCBI lineage: Eukaryota > Viridiplantae > Streptophyta > Magnoliopsida > Santalales > Viscaceae > Viscum > Viscum album. Next base: position 1,305,000,105 of record OY728157.1, read on the forward strand.
TCGGGGGATTGTCCAGGGTCCAAGGAGGAGGGGGGGGGGGCTGTCCGGGGGGCTGTCTGGGGGGATGTCTAGGGGGATGTCTAGGGGCTGTCCGGGGTCCAAGGAGGAGGGTGGGGGCTGTCCAGGGGGCTGTCTGGGGGGCTGTTCAGGGGGTTGTCTGGGGGCAGTCCGGGGGGCTGTCCGACCAAGGAAGATGGTGGGGGGCTGTCCGGGGACTGTCTGGAGGGCTGTTCGGGGTCCATGGAGGATGGTGGGGGGTTTTCCAGGGTCTAGGAAGGAGGGGGGTTCCCAAACACACAACCAATAAAAGACAACAACATCCATAAAAACAGATAATATATAAAAATAACTCAACTCCAATACTATACTATAAGTCTAGATGAAACCAACAACTAGAATTTATTAAATATCAAATCTCAGTTACATTAGTCAAAAATTTAATGGATCAATTTGTCCCACATCACCATAACCATCATCACCATAATCATCACCCTCACCCTCCTCAGCGCCCTCCTCCTCGCCCTCGCCCTCCTCCTCACCCTCGCCACCTGCCTCGCCCTCCTCCTATCCCTCCTCTTCTGCATCAGACTCCCCGCCATCATCATCTCCAAGCTGGACATCATCCTGACCGCCACTAGAAATGCCACCTGGTTCACAATATATAGAATGTATTGAAGACATTTATTCATCAAAAGCTGGGCTGGCCTCTGCTGGAAGTATTGGATGTAGAACTTCAATAAATTTCATAAACACACTTTTTGCCCTAGTAGACTGTTCTGCCGTCTCTGTGGCCCTTTTCTCAGCCCGTTGAGCCTGTTCCCTAACTTGCTGCAGCTCGGTGGCACTACATTTCATACCTAAGGAGGGTCAATACCTCTTCAGGGCTATCCTAGGTCGGTAGCGTATTCTACCAGGATGCACCTATCCCAACACCTAATGTAAGTGATCTGTTGGCCCAAAATTTTCTGGTTCTAGGGAATCGAGGGCCTCTAAAGCAGCATGTTACAAATATAAATATATCATTAAGTTACAAAATATATATTAAAATATAAATTCAATAGATTAAGACTTACAATCTGCTACTGAGTCGCTTCGTTGATGGCACTTCCATCCTTTTTCCGTCTACTCAAGGAAAACAGTTTTGTTCGTGGCACAAGTCCTTAAATATTTTGTATTTTCCTCTAAAATTACATTGAAAACTAAAGATATATAAAAAGATTAGAAAACTATTAAATAATTTAGGAAACAAAAGAAAGTATAAGTCGTAAAGAAAACTTATAAACAGTTGTCATACCTGCTTCCTCTCATGATCAGGCATCGTAGTGTGTCCTCATGTGTGGAGGTATTTTTTTCATCAAGGTTCTTTTTATTTTTTCTAGATGAATAAAATTCAAAAATTCAACAGATAGTATTAATTAAAAACATGAAAGTTATTATATAAATACCTAAAATGTAATAAATACATTAAACTGAGTACTTGTCCAATGAGTAATCATCTGATGATACTACTCTATAGGACAGTCACATACCACTGGTACTGCCTCTAACTCAGTTCCAACTCTAGAAACCCAGCCAATATACAACTCATGCTTGTAGGCTCTCTAAATGTCACCTAAATCCTTTAGACATTCCGGTCGTGAACCCTCACCATCGGGAAAATTAAATCGAAGCTGACATCAAAATATTAATTCATATAAATAAAAAAATAATTCATGGTATTAAATAGAATAGATTTCTTTACCCATATCTCTGCCCAATCTCTATCCTTGACCTCATGTGGAAAATGTCTCCATGATAGCGGGCTGACATGAATGATGTTGGAGTATTTGGAAAGCGTCGCCAAAAAACTCCGACATTGCTGCCCTGTTTTCTCAACAATTAGGTTGTCTTCATTATAATCCACCACAACCTGTGTGTGGCAGTTCCACACCAAACGCATGCGTGTACACCCCCGCCCACACCTCCTGTTAGTATATGTATCTGTCATGAAAGAAAAACAAATATTTTATCAAAACATGTTATAATGAAAATAAATATTGTTATAATAATTTGTTAGGGTTCTATAAATATACCTATGCTGGTGTGATCGCTGAGCACCACTGGATCCACAGAAATTGGTGGAACACCCTGTGGTGGAATAGGAGTCGAAGACGATGGAATATATAAACTTGGAGAGACACAAGTAGAAGGAATATAAGATGGGATAGCTGTCTGACCGGATTCTGACTGGGGAGTGGGAATCATCATGGGATGTGAAAATGATGGGCCAGAAGATGTAGAAGGTAGCGAAAACATGGGAGGACTAAATATCCCGTGTGTCCCTAACGATACACCGGGATCCGAATGTGGGAAGGATGACATGTTAGTGGGATGGAAGGTTCTAGTCAGGTAAGAGAAGCATCTCGTCCACCTCTGGTACGAACCCTCCGCGTACCACCGGCCTGAGTACTAGGACTAGTACTATGCTCCTCGTCAAATAATTATCGACGTATAGGTGGATCCTACAAAAATGTTTACAAAAAAATTAATCACATGACATTATATATTCTTTAAATATATCAATTTGAAATAAAGTACTCACTACATGCACTAATGATTGAAATCCCAACTCCATCATTCGACAATTGTTCTCCATCATTTTTCTCTTTTGTCTCTCTTCAATTGGCCTGATTCTCTGCTTTTGAAAACAAATATGTAATTAATTAGAAAAATGAAACTAATGTGTTACCCAAAAAACTAAATATATGAGGGAATATGGGAATTCATTAGTAATTTAGCTATCAATTGTTCTAGAAGAGCTTGAATGGATTTAATAAATCATACAAGTTGTAATGTTCACAAAGTTAGAAATATTATTTTACTAGGCTTGAATACAGTTCAATTCCAAATTAGAAAATGCAATTCAAATAAAACTGCAACCAATAAATATTGAAAATTCACAAAACGGTCAAGTTTGCTAAAACATATTTGTGATCAATACTAAATCATTTTGAATATTACCAAACTTAACAACCCAACATGAGGTAAACCAAAATAATTGAGAACAAGGATGAATGATTCTATATATTTTCAACCACAACTTCAGGTTCACAATCAGCTCCGACAATTGATCTATTGGAGTCGTCAAAAGAAATAAATGGATTTGTTCCAATGGCACTAGGGACAGTGTCAATTCCATCATTACCATCATAAAAAATATGTCTTGGAATCACTTCAACTATGACACCAAATTCAGGTCAAGTTGGTCTTTGACATAAAAAACTTGTTTAGCCTTTGATGCCAACACATATAGTTCTTTGGTAGAAAGAGTGCGAGTCATCTTAATTACTCGAAATCCGCAATCATCAATAAATGTGCCATGTCTCGTCATCAAATCAAACCAATGGAATTTCATCATTGTGACTCGTCCATGAGAGTAATAATCCAATATTATTATTTTCTCAACAACTCCATAATAACCAACATTTTCAAATCGCGGTCTACAATATGATGCACTGACATAAAAAACTATTGTGGAAGTAACCATAACACCATCATGTTGTGTTCTCATGTTCTTTTCTCGTTCAGTGACAATAAATTTGTACCCATTGATATCAATTGATTTACAGTCACGAACCACGGTATTAGGACCAAAATCCAAAGCTCTTATTTCCTCAGAGACAGAGTCAGCAGAAAAACTCAATACCTGCAATATAAATGACTATTAAACTTAATTAAATATTGATATAATTATTTTAAACATTAATATTTTTACATTCAATTTTAACCAAGAAGAACACTCTTTGCTATGAAAAGTCTCTCTCCATATCAAAGATAAATAACGATGCTTCCTATTTATCATTGTTTTATGTTCCCTGTAGATAAAAAATATGAATAGTTTAGTAGATATATATGTAAGATATACATAATCAATTTAGTTACCTGATATAGTCATCAAAAAAATCACAGTTGAACAAAACTGTGCGATGTGCCATCTCCCTCTCTTCATGGGTTAATTTCTTCAATGTATATGATCCAGGAATTCCTCCTCTTTGAGGAAGTGATGGAAAACTGGGATAAATTTGATTATACTATTCTTCTTCATTTCTCATTGGTATGTTCAATCTTGTACTAAGATCAGACAAATACTTTGAGCATAAATCCATACATTCTTTAGCCAGGAAACCATTCATGATATAACCTTCGGGATGATTTCTGTTTCAGACATAAGACCTTAATGTTAACATATTTCTTTCAGTTAGATACATGAAACAAAAAGAAACAGGTCCTCTGAGAAGTATTTCAGTGGGAATATGGATAGTCAGATGAGCATGCATGTGAAAAATTATAGAGGAAATACTTTCTCTAACTCAGACAAAATTTATGGGGCATCTATCAACATTTTTTTCAAGAAAGACATGGACAACTTCTTAGCACAAAGATCTCTAAACAGATGGAACAATCGAATAACAGCCACCCATACATTATTGGACAGAAGATGATAGATTGCTATTGGAAGAAACTCTTGCAGTAGAACATGATAATCATTAGCCTTCAAAGATTATAGAATTAACTCTGTTCTATTGACCTGTTTAGATATGTTGCTTGAATAGCCATCAGGAACTCTAATAGTCTCTAATACTTCCAGAAATTTTTTTTCCGTAGGTGTCATCACATAAGACGCACATGGAAGTTGCCATTTATTTTCACTGATACGCACATGATGGAATTCTGGTCTGATGCCCAAATCCACCAAGTCACGCTGAGATCGTATATCATCTTTTATCTTCACCTTGTCATTTAGAAGAACCGAAAGAAACATTTCACATATATTCTTTTCAATATGAATTACGTCTAAGCAATGACATAACAAATTGGTTGACCAATAAGGAAAATCGAAAAAATACTCCTCTTCCTCCAATTATAACAGGTTTCAGTGGAAACACTCATTCTCTTTCAAGATTTCATTTGACCCTTTCCGAATGAAAAACTGAAATCTTTCAATTCATTAAGCACGTTAGTTCCAGACATACGCTGAGGTGGATCATCGGTTTCTATGGTATTATCAAATCTTTGACGATTCATTCTATATGGATGATCCATTAGCAAGAATCGTCAATGTCCCATAAAACTGAAACTACAGCGATGTTTCAGTCTTCTGGATCGTGTAATCTTCATACAAATTGGACATGATATTTTTCCCTTCATGCTTCATCCAGACATCATTGCATAAGCCGGAAAATCATTTATCATCCACATAAGCGCATCACGCATCTGAAATATGTCCTTCGAACATGCATCATATGTGCACACACCCACATCCCAAAGAAGTTTCAACTCTTTTATTAAAGGTTGCATGTATACATCAATATCAATGCCAGGATCAGAAGGACTAGATATGAGTATACTCATGAAAGTGAAAGGTTTTTTCATACACAACCATGGGGGAAGATAATAAATGTGTATAAAAACTGGCCATGTGTTGTACGAAGTAAGAATCTGCCCAAATGGATTAAAACCGTCGCATGAAAGACCCAGCCTCACATTACGCACGTTAGCTGCAAAATCCGGATGTTGAGAATCAAATCTATTCCATGAGAAACCATCTGTAGGATGAACCAACTCATTATTAGTCTTCTTTCTCTTGGTATCATGCCATCTCATTTTTATTGATATGTCATCAGACATAAAAAGATTATAGAGTATGGGGATCAATGGAAAGTTCCACATTACTTTCTGTGGAACGTGGGATGGTGTTCCATAAAATTTTGACTTCCAGTGGGATATGCCACATTTTATACAATCATTTCATTCAGTGGTTTCCTCTTAGAATAAACTACAATCTTTCGGAGAAGCATGAATTTTGTTTCTCGAAAATCCAAGTTCCTAAACTAACATCCATTCCATATAGTGGTTTGAGGGAATATCTGCATCATCTGGATGTAAATCCTTCAAGAGGTTAAGAATGAAATCAATTGCTGTATTAGAAATACCATACATAGTTTTCCAATGAAATAATCGGATTAAAAATTCAAGATTTTTTATTTTATCGCATTGTCGATATACTGGAGTCGTGGAAGCATCATTCAATTTTTTCACCCTATCAATATCATCATTTTTTATAGATGCATCAGATGTGCTCATATAGAAGTCTTCTTGAGTCGAAATCCTTTCTTTTTTCATGATGACTAATAAACGGAAACCAATCATCTAACAAATTCTCCATTCCTGTCCTTTCATTTTGATCATCACCTATTTGAGATTTCATTTTCTCTCCATTGTGATACCACAAAAATTAGTTTTCATGAAAACCATTTTTGGTTATGTGGTAGCTGACTTCTTCACAGCTCAACCAAGGTCTGCCAACACAATTGGAACATGGGCAGTGTATGCGACCACTCTCTGAAGTACTGTGAAATGAAAAATCTATAAAACTCTCCTAATTGTTTTGAAAATCTCTTGAGATCCAATCGATTTCATACGTCCAACTTCTGTCCATTCTATAAAAAGAATTTATATAAGTCATTTTTTCATAAACAATTCAATAGGATAGAACATTAATAGAAAATACATTTAAGTAAATGATAATGGAAAAAGTTTCTAGTCGATGTAGTGAACTATTAAAATAATGTAAAGAACAAGTACTCATAAATTAAATTAAAATTTATTTAAATTCATTTTCATTAGGTCTATAAGAGGCACATTCCTCAGGTCCCATCATCTGTTATTGGCATCCCAAATCATTCACTCATGTTCAATAACTCATTATTCACACCTCTATGGCCATACCTTTCATTACCCAAAAACTTCCCCAAGTCAAGCGCACCCCATGTGTGGATAAATTTTAGGATTCTACACTAATAGGATTTTCATGGCTTGTAAAAAGATTTAATTTCATTATGTATAGACAAAAACATTTATTTTTAAATTTGAAATTCTTAATAAAGTATGTCAACGATAACAACATTACTGAATTAAACTTGTGATTTATATAACATTTTTATGGCAATATACACATGACGGGATGGGTAGTGAAAAGCACCCCACCATCATAAAAGTGAGTATTGTCCAAGAAGGACACATAATATACAACGTACAATGAGAACCATATTTAGTTGACCCTGAAGTTATATTAGTCCAGTCATCTTGGGGGAAATGGAATATATGATCCTGGTTAACTTATGAATTCAAAAGCTCGTATTCTATATGTTGGACACTATCTAAGGTAAGAAATCATGTGAGGATGGGTTTACATCATTCAATTTCATACATTCTAGTGAAAATGAAGGATTAAATTAATGTCTTGAGTTCACTAATACCATGTCAACCATTATACACACCATGAAAACCCTTATACACACCATATGAACCTTTATACCATATCGTCATTATTACAACCATTAATATCAACTTATTAAATATAATCACTTGGTAAAGATAATAAAATTGAACATAAATCAGTAATAATATTGGATATATCATGTAAAATGAAGTCACACTATCTTACATCCTAAATGACCACCCACAACCATGATTAATGACCAAAAATCTCCCCTTTCGGCCAAATCAAAAGTGAAAACAAAAACACATAGTTGTAGAAAACAACATCATTTGAGTGAAGAATAATAATCTCAATGTCATTATGATATTTGAACCACGCAGTCATGATTTTTGAGATGAACTTGTATCCATGAAACCATATGAGAAACACGATTCAATACATGCATTTTTCTGATTTTCCCAAGCATTTCAAGGAACCCCAAATCAGTGAAAATGGTCATTGTGTTTTAAAAAGGTGATTGAATGACACATGTATGATGTCGAAGGTAGAATTATTAATGGTTACATTAGAAAAACTAATAATCACTAATATTGTGAATTTGACTATCTGTGAATTAGTTTCATGAAGAAGGAAGAAGTACTAATTAGAGACCACATACTATTTTGAAAAGTTCAAGAAGATACTCCATATGTTCTATTGTGAAAAGGATAAGTGAAAAGTGTGTCATTATATATATATATAGATTTTGATAGAAACATGACACATACTTGTTATGTAATACACATAGTGTACAAAAATTAAGATGAACAAGATCTTCATGTTTGCCATGATCTTAATGAAAGGTGTGATTTTCATGAAATAATATCAATAAATATTAAAAACAATTTCTAATTAGTTCATATACATGAAGCTATAATATTTGAAGCATTGAGATTAAAAAAACTATGAATCATCAAAATTAGAACACAATAAAGGGACACCATGCCCTTATAAATGTAAATTTGTAATGAAAACATTAATTGGACATACACCGATATAGGAATTTTAGTACACAATTTGTGGAACAATCATAAAATTTTACAAAAACCCTAAAAATTGGGAATAACCAAATCGTTGAGAACAGAAGGATATGCTTGATAAGAGGTGGAACTATATCCTTGATAAAATATGGAAGGAGTCTATCCTGGTAGATGTTGATCCAATGGAAGAGGTGGGGATTCTGAAGTGCTTCTACGAAGGAATCGAATCTGGAGACCAGCGGAAGAGTTCTTGAATCGTGGGAAGGCCACTGCCTACATTTGGAGAATTTGGGGATTTTTTTCCGAACGTTTTTTAAAAACCGTTGGGAAAACTAAAATTTTCCCCATCTTTCCCAATGGTTTCATCAAAACGTTGGGAATAGTGATTTGTTCAAGATCATTACCAACAGTTTATGAAAATTGTTGGTAAAGATAACATATACCAACAGTTCTTTGAACCGTTGGTATAAAATTGTTGGGAAAAGTCCTCTTCCCAGTATTGGGGGTTTTATGGTTTTTAGGGTTTCAGAGTGTTTTTGAATTTTTATGTTTTTTATGTTTTTAGGTTTTTTAAGTGTATTTGGTTTTTAATGTTTTATTAGGAGTTTTATGGGGTATTAATATTTTAGTTATTCTTAGGAAATTTTATAGTTGTTTAGGAGTTTTAGAGTTTTTATTGATTTTTATTTTTTTATGGTTTTAAATTTCATTTTGTATTTCTAGAACTTTTTTGAGCGTTTAAGGATTTTATGTGTTTTATAGTTTTTAATGTTTTAGGGGTTTAAATAATTTTTAGATTTTTTTTTGTGAATTTTAGGGTTACTTTGGGACATTATGTATTTTTAAGGTTTTTATGGTATTTATATGTTTTGGGAGATTTTAGTATTTCTTGGGACTTCTAGTGTTCTTAGTATTTTTAGGTTTTCTAGGAGTTTCAACTATTTTTTAGTTCTAAGGTTTTCATAGGGATTTTTACTTTTTTCGTGATTTTCTGCTGTTTTTAGGAATTTTATGGATTTTTATAGTTTTTTTGGGTTTTTAAGGGTTTTTATAGTTTTATGTATTTTTATTTTGTTTTTGTGTTTTTATGATTTTGTATGGTTTTTTGGGTATTTAGAGTTTTTAACTTTTATAGGGGTTTAAATGGTTTTTAATTTTTTTTCTTTTTTATAGGGTTTTAATGTGGTTTTAATGTTTTCAAGGATTTTAGTAATTTTTATGGTCTTTAGGGGGTTTTGGGGTCATTTTAGGGGTTTTATGGTTTTTATCATTTTTTAGGTATTAAGGGGTTTTGATTATTTTGAATTTTTTAGGGATCTCTTACAAGATTCTTGGTTTGAGGGTTTTTTTGTATTGTTATGTATTTTTTGGGTTTTTAGGATCTTTGATGGTTTTTTGGGTTTTTATGGATTTGGTGGGGGGGTTAGGGTTTTTTGGGCTTTTAGTGTTTTTAGAAATGTTTAGGTTTTTGTGTTTTAATGTGAATTTAGATTTTTAATGGTTTCTTAGGGTTTTTAGAGTATTTATATATTTTTTCATTTTTAGGGATTTTTGTGGACTTTTAATTATTTTTATGATTTTTTGCGATTTTATGGATTTTGAGGGATTTTAGGGTTTTTATGTTTTATTTTTCATAGGTTTTATAGATTTTTTTTTTGATTTTTATGGTTTTAAATGTTTTTTATCCTTTTTAACATTTTATGGAATATAACGGTTTTATAGAGTTTTTAGTTTGTTTTTAGGGTTTTAAGGGTTTTATGGTTTATTAGGGTATTTTATGTTTTAACGGGATTCAGCATTTTTAGGATATTTTTAGGTTTATTTTATAGTAGTGATAATTTTTTTGGTTTTTAGGGGTTATAAGGGTTTTTTTATTTTTAAGTTTTTCTTAGGGGTTTTCAGGGCTTTTTAGGGTCTGTTAAAGTTTTTTGGATTTTTAGGGAATTTTTAGTGTTTTTATCTTATTTAGTGATTATGGGGGTTTTAGGGTAATTTAAACGGTTTAGTATTTTTTAGGTTTTTTAGAGATTTATGTGTTTTTAGGTTATTATGGTTTTATTAGTGGTTTTTATGGGTTTTAGTGTTTTTTTTACATTTTTTAATATTTTTACTGATTTTTTAGGGTTTATATGGTTTTTAGGGTTTTTAGGTATTTTGAGGGATTTTAGTGTTTTTAGTTATTGTAGGGTTTTTTTTCTGATTTTTAGTTCTTTTTTAGTTATTATTTTTTTTAAGTGTTTTTAGTGTTTTCAAACATTTTAGCGGTTTAAGGGGTTTTTAGAGTTATTAGTGGGGCTTTAGGGGTTATATAGAGTTATAGGATTTTTAGGGTAATTCAGGGTTTTTGGCGTCTCATAGGTTTTTAGGGGTTTTATGTGTTTTTTGGTTTTTAGTATTTTCTTAAGGGTTTTCAGGGATTTTAAGTTTTTTTACTTTTTAGGGATTTTTACTGATTTTTTATGAATTTTATGGGTTTTAAGGATTATTGGGTATTTTAGGGTTTTTAGTATATTTAGGGTTGTTAGGGATTTTATGTTTTTTGGGGTATAAAGTGTTTTTAGGTTTTTTTTCTTAGTATATTCCATGATAGTTATGTGTTTTCTACATTTTTAGGGTTTATAGGGCCTTTTTAGGATTTTTATTGTTTTTAGGGGTTTTTATAATTTTGACGGTATCAATGATTGTTTTGGATTTTTTGGTTTGATGGGTTTTCAGGTTTTTTTCATTTTTTTTGTGTTTTAAGGGTTTTAGAGTAATTTTAAAAAATAATGTATTTAGAGGGTTTTGTAGTTTTTAGGAGTGGTCAGGAATTTTATAGTATTTTTGGGATATTTATGTGTTTTAGGCAAAGAAGGCACGGGTCCAGGCTATTCCTGGAACCCCCAAAAATTTATAAACAAAGGAAACAGACACTGCAGACAAGGGAGGGGAGGGATCAATCAATCCACACCCAAAACCCCTTACGACCTCAGCCGAGGCCCACAAAAGGAAAGAAAAAAAGAAAGAAAGTGCAAGACCAAAAAGGACACAGTGACCAAAAGAAAATCACACACAGAGAAGGTCAGTCAACATCGCCGCCAAAATCCTCTAGCTCCGCATCACGAAACCCCATGCCAACACCAAAGCCGCCACTATCATCAGCAACGTTAAAATCTAATTCATCACCCTGGTCCATTGAGTCCCATCCAGAGTCAAAATCTTCTTGCATGCCAAGTCTGGACCGTAGCTTCTCCATAGCTTTTACCTGCTTAGCAGAAAAATAAGGCCTCTCTCGCTTATTCACCTTTAGATCCAGTTTGACAGCTCGTGAGGAGGCCCTAGTTGCCATTGGGCGTGGGATATTTATGTGTTTTAGGGGTTTTTATGAATTTTTGGGGTTTTTGGGTCATTTTAGGGATTTTTATGGATTTTAGCATTTTTTAGGTTTTTAGGAGTTTTAAGTATTTTTAGGGATATAATGATTTATTTGGGATTTTATAGTTTTCATAGGTTTTTATGTTTTTAGGAGTTTTTAAGTCGTTTTTAAGATTTCTATCATTATTAGGGCTTTAGGGATTTTTAGGTCTTTTACGTTTTTTTAGGTTTTTAATGGTTTTCAAGGTTTTTTATAATTTTTTAGGTTTTTATGGGTTTTAAGTATTCTTATGTTTGGAGGATTTTTTAGGGTTTTATTTTTTTAAATTTTCATGCAATTTTATGAATTTTTTGGTTTTTATGGATTTTTTGGGGGTTTTAAGATTTTGCGCATTTTTTGGGTTGTTTAGGGTTTAATGGGTATTTTTGGTTTTTTGTTGGATTTTGGGTTTTGTTGCATTTTTAGGGATTTTAAGTTTTGTTAGTGTTTTTATCATTTTTAGAGGATTAAAGGGTTTTTATATTTTTTAGTGGTTTTTTTGGTTTTTTTTAGGTTTTTAGTTTTTCTATGGTTATAGGGTTTTTATAATTTTTAGAGCTGTTAGAGTTTTTTTGGGGTTTTAGTTTCAAGGGATTTAAGGGTTTTTAGGTTTTTAGGGTTTTCATGGGGGTTTTCAGAGTTTTGAGGGGGTTTTTTATATTTTTTGGGAAAGGGAGGGGCAGGGCATGTCTATTCCTACCCCCCCCCCCCAATTTTATTAAAAGAAAAAAAAAGTAGACAAGGGTGGGGTGGGGTCAAACGACCCACACTAAAAAACCCTGGATCCCCAAGAAACAAATATACCCCAAAACCACAAAAGTTGAAGAGAACAAAACTACATATCAAAAGGATAAATCTTTCTAGCATCTCCAAGGGGTCTCCATAATCACCATATCCTGAAGATGCATCTGACTCTACCGTCTCCCACTCCAACACAACCTTCATATCACTTTCCATTTCAATAGAAAGATTGGTATATATGCCCCTCAACCTCCAATTCTCTTCTAACATGGAGGCCTTGGAGGATGCTCAATTAGCAATTGGCCTTGGGAGAGTATAGTAATCCCTCCAAAGCATCCTCTTCAGTGGGGTAGTGGAAAGACCTCCATGCTCTTCCTTCTTTCTTTTAAGTATGCCATCATCACTCACCACCCATGTGTTTTCCTTCCCAGTAGTAAGAATATCCCCACTTTGCTGGATTGTAGGTTTGAAAGTATTAGACCTTGGTTTCCACTTCTATGGACATGAATCTAGGCTAGTTGAGCTAGGATCACTCACAAAATCCTTCTCCCTCCTTATCTAAGCCATAATAGCATTAGCCATGGAATCATGATCTTCAAATATTTCCCATAATCTTGCAACATCATCATCACCAGCTTAAACCAAATACACTTCCTATTTTAGGTTTGGCTCTTACAGGATGACTTTTTGATGCTGCTCAAATGTGATTTTTGTACAGTCCATCATTATTTTATCATAAAGCTCAACACATGGGGTAAGGTCTCAAACACAACTAGAGAAAGGCTCGAGTCTTGTTGGTTTTCAGTCTTCATTCTTAGTGTTGAAATTGCGGACACCTCCTCCTAGACAAAGCCTTCAACTGGTCTGTCCCCATTCCAAGCATTATAAACTTTCACCTCTTCTTGCTATTTCACTTTATCTACAATATGTAATAGATTTTTTTCAACCTACTCGCCCATCATCTCTTTATGGGTGGGACATCATATTGATGTTCCATAGGCTTCCTGCTTTCCTCCCAATCTACCTCAACCTACAACTTTCCTTATTCTTGCTGCTCATGTCTCCCCCGCTCAGTGTCCACAATCTCTATATCTACCTACCCCTCAAATCGGTTGAAGGTTGAAACAGTCTCCCCTCCCTATTTTTTTCCATTCCTCAATGACGATGAAAGGGCTTTTCACCACCTCATTCCACCCCATTATGTCATAAGAAAGTCCATGAACCCCCTCCTAATCCCTAGCTACAACAACTTTCACCCATCCCTGTATAAGTGTTATCCACCTCACCCTCCCATTTTCCACAATCTCCATAGGTCTTGGGCCCCCAAAAAGAATGGAATTTAGAACAACTTTCTGCATCTTCTTCAAGGATGGTATGTCAATTGCCATAACCCCACTTTCATCAGGAATGTCATCCACTACCCACTAGACGAAGAAACATCGTTTGAAATTCACAAGTCATCCCGCAATCTCTTGAAAATGCCACCCACCTTCGCCTCTGATTAAAACCACACATATGAATTCTTTGAGATAGATCCCCTTCTTCCACCCTATAATCCTTCCATGAACCCAAAGGGGCATCCATCCAAGTTTCTTTCCTTGCATCAAGATCAGGTGCCAACCACATCCTCGGAGAGGAACCACCGTGGTCAATACCTGCCACAACACACTCATTTTCCCAACTCTTGCAATCACTATTTTCATTACCAAGGATCAAGCATGAATCAAAATTTCTCACCCATGATTAAAACACCATAGGTTATTTCCATTGAAGCTCTTTTATAGTGGAAATCCAAAAAAAATCAATCGGCCCTTTCGAAACATCAACTTCAACAATACTCTTGGAGCAACTGGGTGGTAGAGAGCACTATTTATATTTTCCATGAACAATAATTGTCCAACCAAATTCACAAACATTGAAATAATTGAAAATTTTGAAATGGTAGGGGGAGTTCTGGAAACCACACCAATGTTTCCACCATCAGAGAGTCACGACGCAAGTGGTAATCAAAGCTCTACCGGAAGAGGGAGAAGCAGGCTCTATCACAACTTAATAGATCCGCAGACCATGCCTGAATAAGATCCTTATCATATAAAAACTGAATCAAAATGTCGTAGGTATCAACTTGTACCATAGTCTCATGATACTGAAGATCCCAATGTTCAAACAAAAGTCTATCAAAAACGTCAACTAGAGGGCACTAATTCAAAAAACTGAGCAACCCGGGTCAGCCTATGTAGAGAAGAAGCCCTGTTAAAATCATCAAGAGACAATTGAAACTATAGATGACCTTCATGAAGACCTAAAACATGAGGGAAAATCTCAATACATGGAGATGTTGGAAGCGAATGAGCATATGAGAACGGGATAAAATCCCTAACAACATCAAGGACTAGCAGAGGCCCTCCCTCATAGATGGGGGAGGTCGGGGCGCAGTGTGCATCGTCATCTTCAATATGACGACAAGTAGGAAGAATCGCCATTGAAGGAGGGCAAAGAATACATATGAAGGATATTAGGGGTATTATTATATTTTTAGGGATATTAAATTATTTTACGGATTTTCATGGTTTTCTAGAGTTATTGGGGATTTTGAAAGGTTTTAGGGGTTTTAGTGGTTTTTATAGTTTTTAGTATTTTTAGGGTTTTAGGGTTATTACGTGTTAATAGATTTTTAATGTTTTCTTAGGGGTCTTTGAAGATTTTTGGGTTTTTTAGGTTTTTATTGATGTTAGGAATTTTTAGGAACTTACTGTTTTTAGGGCCTTATTTATTTTGAGGGATTGTAGGGTTTGTTAGGGTTTTTATGGTTTTTAGGTATTTAGGGTTTTTTGTGTAATTAGGGTCTTAATGTTTTCTTATATTTTTTAATGCTTTAAAGGTTTAAATGGTTTTTAGAGTTCATTCTAGTTTTTTGGGGGTTTTAAATGTTTTTAGAGGTTTTATGGTTTTTAAGGGCATTTGTATTTTTAGGGAATTTTAGTGTTTCTACTCATTTTTAGGTTTCTAGGGGTTTGAAATGTATTTAGGTTTTCGTGGTTTTCTTAGGGTTTTTGATTTTTTTTATATTTTTAGGGGTTTTATATGTTTTTTATAGATTTTATGGATTTTAGGGTTTTTAGAGATTTTGAGGGTTTAAGGGTTTATAAATGTTTTTATGGTTTTTATTGTTTTTTGGGTATTTAGGGGTATTTTAATTTTTTTATGGTGTTTTAAGTGTTTGTTTTCATTTTTTAACATTTTTAGGTGTTTTAAGGGTTTTTTGAGATATTAGTGTTTTTTAGAATTTTTTTTGGGTTTTGGAATTTTATGGTTTTTATGGGTTATTATTATTATTTTGTTTTTAGGGTTTTTTATATTTTTATAATTTTTTGGTTTTTCAGGGTTTTAAGATTTTTTTTTGTTTTATGGTTTTCTCGTGGTTTTTCATGGTTTTTAGGGTTTTTATGTTTTAGGGATTTTTAATTATTTTTAGGATTTTTATTATTTTTATGGTTTTTAGGGATTTTTAGGTTTTTAGTGGTTTCATATTTTTGGAAATTTTAAGAATTTTTTAATTTTAATGGAATTAAAGTTTCTAATATTTTATTTTTTTTAGGGTTTTAAAGGGTTTTTAGAGTTTTTAGTGGTTTTGGGGTTTTAGGGGTTTATATAGGTTTTTAGGGTTTTTATGGTTTTAATGGGATCTATGGTTTTTATATGGTTTTAGGATTTGTAGGGTCTTTTATGGTTCTTAGTGTTACTAAGGTTTTTTAGGGGTTTCACATGTTTTTAGGTTTTTATTTCTTTCTTATGGTTTTTTAAGTTTTAAGAGTTTTTATTATGTTCTAATGTTTATTTATGTCTTTTAAGGATTTTTATGTATTTTAATGATTTTTATGGTTTTTGGGGTTTTAGGGATTTTGAGGGGTTTTAGGATTTTTTAGGGCTTCTGGAATTTTATGTGCTTTATGGGTTTTTAGTATTTTTTGGTTTTTAAGGTTTTCTTTGGGGGTTTCAGGGTTTTTATGTTTTTTTACATTTTTTGGAATTTTTGTGGAATTTTTTGGATTGTTACGTTTTTAGTGTTGTATGGATACTGAGGGTTTTTAGGGGTTTTAATGGGTTTTGGGTTTTATTTATTGGTTTTTAATATTTTTTGTTATTTTTAGGGGTTGTAAGGTTTTTATGAGTTCTTTGGCGATTTTAGGGGTTATATGTTTTTTAGAGGTTTTAACATTTTTCAATTTTTTAGGGGTTTAAAGTATTTTTAGGTTTTTAATTTTTTCTTCTATTTTTGGGGGTTTTAAGGATTTTATTGTTTTTATGTATTTTTTGGGATTTTTAATATTTTTAGGCATTTTTATCGTTTTTAAGGATTTTGAGGGACTTTTAGGTGTTTCTGGGTTTTTTTCTTTTTTTGTTTGTGTAGGGTTTTATCTTTGGTTTTATGGTTTTTAAATTATTTTCTTGTTTTTATTGTTTTTAGGGGTTTATATGTATTTTAGAGTTTTTAGTTATGTTATAAAGTTTTTATGTGTTTTATGGAATATATTTGTTTTAAGGGTTTTTATGTTTTTAAGTGATTTTTA
Organism: Viscum album; assembly: GCA_963277665.1. NCBI lineage: Eukaryota > Viridiplantae > Streptophyta > Magnoliopsida > Santalales > Viscaceae > Viscum > Viscum album. Next base: position 1,305,017,091 of record OY728157.1, read on the forward strand.
TGAGTTTTATGGTCTTTTGTGGTTTTTTGGGTTTTTAGTGTTTTTATAATTTTTAGTGGTTTGAAGTGATTATATGTTTTTTAAGGTTTTCTTTTAGTTTTTCTTGGTTAATATGGTTTTTTATATTTTTGGGGGATTTTTAGGGTTTTTAGTAATTTTATGGGGTTTTTAGGGTTTTAGGTATTTTGAAGATTTTTAGTGTCTTTAATATTTTTATGGTTTTCGTATTATTTTGATGTATTTAAGGGGTTTTATTTATTTTTAGTTTTTCATGGTTTTCTATGGTATTTTTCATGGTTTTTACATTTTTTATGTTTCTAGGGATTTGTAAGGATTTATTAGGAATTTAATGCTATTTAGCGGTTTTAGGGATTTTGATGGTTTTGTAAGGAATATAGGGGTTTAATGGTTATTTTTGGGGTTTTAAGTGATTTTTGAGTGTTTAGGGGTTTAACCTAGTTTTAGAGTTTTTAACATTTCTAGGGGTTTAAATGGATTTAAGAGTCTTTAGTGGTTAATTACAGATTTATGGTGTTTTATGATTTTTTGGGGGTTTTAAATTTTTTTGGGTGTTATTGGGTTTTACAATGGGTTTTAGCATATTTAATTTTTTGGGGTTTTATGTGTTTTTACATTTTTAAGGTTCTCTTAATATTTTAGTGGCTTTTTAGAATTTTTTAGGCTTTTTAGGTTTTTTAGGATTTTTATGGATTTTTGGGATTTTACGGGGCATTTTGGGTTCTGTAGGCTTTTTATATTTTTTATGTTTTTAGGGTTTTTAAGTGTTTTAATTTTTTTTGGTTTCCTTACGTTGTTTCACAGATTTAGTGTTTTTTTCATTTTTAGGGATTTTTTGGTGTTTTTTGGATTTTTTATCTTTTTATAATTTGTATGGATTTTGAGGTGTTTATGGGTTTTTAGGGTTTTTATGGTTTATTTGGGGTTTTATGTTATTTTTTGAGTTTTTATGGTTTTTTGAGTTTTTAACTTTTTTTAGTTTTTAATTTTTTTCAAAGATTTCAGCTATTTTTAAGGATTTTATAGAGTTTTAAGATTTATGTTTTTTAGGTGTACTTAGTGGTTTCAGGATCTTATTTAGGATATTTTTGGGTTTTTGGTTTTTTTGTGCTTTAAGAGGTTTTATGTTTTTATGGGGTGTATGGGTTGTTAGGTATTCAGGGGTTTTATGGGTTTTAGGTGTTTTTAATGTTTTTATATGTTTTTATGGGTTTTTAGGATTTTTGGGTTTTTTTTATTTTTACGTATTTTGATGGATGTTACTATTTTTAGGGGTTTTTTGTAAGGTTTTTGGTGTTTTAGTATATTTTTGTGTTTTTATGGTTTTTTAGAGTTTTTAAACATTTTTAGGTGTTTAAAGGGTTTTTAGACTTTTTAGTGGTTTCTAAGGTTTTATAGGGTTTTAGTGATTTTTTTTTATTTTTAGTGGTTTTTAGATTATAATATTTTTAATAGTTTTTAGGGGTTTTAGGGTTTTTACTATTTTTAGAGTTTTTAGGTAAAGTGTTTTAAGTTTTTTTTGGTTTTATTTAGGGTCAATTGGATTTTTCATGGGTTTTTCGTTTTTTGAGATTGATGGGCTTTTTAGGATATTTATGGATTTTAGGTTTTTTTATATTTTTAGGGTCTTATGGGGTTTTATAGTTTTATGTTTTTTTTTCTTTTGGGGTTTATAATTTTTATATTTTTATAATGTTTTTACAGGTTTAAAGGGTTTTTATAGTTTTTAGTTATTTATAGGGTTTTTATTTGTTTTAGGGTTTTTTTATGTTTATAAAGGTTTTATGCTTTTAGGGGTTTTAGGGGTTTTAGTGTCTTTTATAGTTTTGATGGGTTTTAATTATTTTAATTATATTAAGGTTTTCTTAAGATTTTTCACTGGTTTTATGGTTTTTTCATTTTTTTGGTATTTTTAGGGATTTGTAGGATTTTTACAGGTTTTCTATCTTTTTAGGTATTTTGAAGGTTTTTAGGGGTTCTCGGGTTTTTAGGGGTTTTTAGGCTTTTTATAACTTTTAGCTTTCTAGAGATTTTGTGTTTTTTAGGTAGTAAGGTTTCCTTAGGGTTTTTATGTTTATTTGAGGTTTTAATGTTTTATGGATTTTGATGGATATTTTATTCATTTTGTGAATTTTTAGAAGTGTTGGGTTTTTTGGTGTTTTTAGGGTTTATGGGGTTTTAGGGCTTTAATGTTTTTTTGGGGTTTTAGAGTTTTTATTGTTTTTATGGTCCTATGTTTTTTAGATTTTTTTCATATTTTTAGGTATTTAAATTGTTTTGAGAGTTTGTAGGGATTTTTTTTACTTTCTTATGAGGTTTAGGATATTTTTGGTTTTTAGGTGTTCTTATGTGTTTTAGGTCTTTCTTTGGGTTTTTTGGTTTTTATGATTTTTAGGGTTTTTAGATGTCTAAATTAATTTAATGTTGTTATGGTTTTCATAGGGTTTTTTGGGTTTTTAGTTTTTTTTTGATTATAGTTATTTTTATGGAGTTTTATGGGTTTTTATGGTTTTTAGGGATTTTGAGGGTTTTTAACATTCTTAGTGTTGTTTTTTATTTTTAGCATTTTAAGGGGTTTTAATTATTTTTTGGTTTTTATGCTTTTATTAGGGATTTTATGGGTTTTAATATTTTTTTGTTATTTTTGAGAATTTTTAGGACTTTTATGGTCAGATCAGGTTTTTAGGGATTTTGAGTGTTTTTAGGATTTTTATTTTATTTTTTGTTGTATAGGGATTTTTTAGTTCATTTGTATTTTAAATATTTTTTGATTTTTTTAACATTTTTATGAGTTTAAAGGGTTTTTATAGTTTTTTGTGGGTTTGGGGTTTTTATGAGTTGTTAGGTTTTTATGGGTTTTCATGGTTTATTTGGGTTTTAGGGTAATTAGTGTATTTTTCATTTTTTAGGGTTTCTAGGTGTTTTAAGTGTTTTTAGGTTTTATGGAATTCCATGTCCTTTTCAGGGTTTTAGAGTTTTTATGCGTTTTGGTCTTTTAAGGAGTTTTATCCATTTTTATGATTTTAGGGATTTAGAGGGTTTTTTTGGGGTTTTAGGTTTTTTAGAGTACGTATATTTTTTAGGTTTTAGGGGCTTTATGTGTTAGGTTTGTATGGTTTTTAAATTTTTTCAGGGTTTTTATTTTAAAATTTTAGGGATTTTATGGATTTTTTATGATTTTTATGGTTTTAAAAATTTTGGGGATTTTGAGTTTTCAGGTTTTTAAGGTCTTTCAGTATTTTTATAAATTTTAGTGGTTGAAAGGGTTTTTATAGTTTTTAGAAGTTTAATTTTTGGTTTTTATGGTTTTAAGGGTTTTTATGTTCTTAGGGGTTTTTGGTTTTTAGTGGTTTTATGGTATTTTAGGGTTTTTAAAGATTTTATTTTTTCAGGGTTCTAGGGGTTTAAAGATTTTTTTAGTTTTTTAGGTATTATTATGGGTTTTCAGTGTTTTTAGGTTTTTTATGTTTTTAGGGATTTTAGGCCTTTTATGATTTTTATTGTGTTTTGAGGCTGTTTAGTGATTTTGAGGTTTTTTACTATTTATAGAGTTTTTTAAAAAATTTTGCATTTGTTTTATGTTTTTAGGGATTTTATGTGTTTTTAGGGATTTAAGGTTTTCTTAGTGTATTTTTGGCTTTTAATAATTTTTTTTATGTTTTTAGGGATTTTGGGGATTTGTTAAGGTTTTATGGGTTTTTATGTTTTTTATGGATTTTGTCGGGTTTTAGGGTTTTTAAGTGTTTTCTGTTATTTTTATTTTAATATTTTCTTGAGTTATTTATGATTTTTTAGGGTTTTTTAGGGTTTTTTAAAAAAAAAATTTGCTTTAACGGGTCTTTAGTATTTTTATGTTTTTAGAGTTTTTTATCAGTTTTTATATGTTTTAATACTGTTTTAATGTTTTAGGGAGTTTCATGGTTTTTATGTGTTTTTAAGTATTTTTTTGGGATTTTAGAATCATTTATGTTTTTAGGGATTTGATGTTTTTTATGATTTTAGGGTTTTCCTAGGGTTTCCTAAGGTCTTTAGGGTTGTTTACATTTGTTTTGGAATTTTCATGAAGTTTTAAACATTTTTATGGTTTTTTGGAATTTTAGGGGTTTTAGTGATTTTTGGGTTTTAGGTTTTTAATGTTTTTTTATTGGTGTTAATTTTTTTAATTTTATAAGGTTTTATTTGGGGTTTTCATGGATTTTTGGTTTTGGGGGTTTTTTATGATCTTAGGGATTTTTTGGGACTTTTATTATTTTTGAGGATTTTACGGGTTTTAGGGTTTTTTTGGGGTTTTGGGTTTCTTAGGATTTTATAGGTATTTATCATTTTTTGGATTTTTCATATTTTTAGAGTTTTAGGTGGTTTTTTTTGTTTTTATGTGTTTTGGGGTTTTATGGTTTCAGGGGATTTTATGGTTTTTAAGGCCTTTTAGGGTTTTTATCATTTTTAGATTTTTAGGGTTTTAATTGTTTTTATGTTTTTACGTTTTTTTTCAATGATTTTAGATTTTTATTGTGTCTTTATTGATTTTTAGGGACTTTTTGATATTTTTATGTGGTTTTAGTGGTTTTAAGGGATTTTAGGGATTTAGAGGGGTTTAGGGTATTTAGGGATTTTAGTGTCATTATTTTTTTGGAGGTTCTAAATGTTTTTTGGTTTCAAATGAGTTGTTAGGGATCTTGGATTATTTATGTTATAAGGGGTTTTAGGTTTTTTATAATTATTATAGTTGTTTCGTTTTTTTGGTTAATTTGTGGGGTTTAGTGTATTTTAGGTGTTTTAGGGTTTAAATGGTTTTAGGGTTTTAGAATCTTTTTAGTTTTTTTTGGATTTTTAATGTTTTTATAGTTTCCTTAACATTTTTAGAGGTTTAATGGGTTTTAGATTTTTTAGTCGTTTTTCGGGGTTTTATGGATTTTATGATTTTAGGGTTTTTAGTATTCTTGAGGTTTTTAGGAGTTTTAAGCGTTTTTTGGCTTTTAAGGTTTTCTTAGTGTTTTTCAGGATTTTAGGTTTTCTTATGTTATTAAATATTTTTAGAGAATTTTGTAAATTTATGGGGTTTTAGGGTTATTGAAATTTTTCATGGTTTTTAGAGTTTCTACGGATTTTAGAGTTTTTATGGGTTTTTTGGGGTCTGAGGGATTTTTAGAGTTTTTAGGGGTTATATGATTTTTTTGAGTTTTTTAATATTTTAAAGGGTATAAATGGGTTTTATAGTTTTAGTTCTTATTTATTGTTTTTATGTGTTTTTATAGATTGTTATGTTTTTATTAGTTTTATGGTTTTAGGGGTTTTTTGGGTTTTCATGGGTTTTTAAGGTTTTTAGGATTTTTTTAGTTTTTTTGGGAATTTAAGTGATATTTTCTTTTTATGGTTTACTTAGGGGTTTTCAGATTTTTTTGTGGTTTTTTTACATTTTAATTGATTTTTAGGGAATTTTAAGGATTTTTAGGGGTTTTATGGTTTTTATGGTTTTGAGTGATTGTGAGGTTTATTTTTATTTTTATTGGTTTTAGCATTTTTAGTATATTTAGATGTTTTATGTGTTTTTATGTTTTTATGATTTTCTTAGAGTTCTTCAGGTTTTTATGATTTTTTTTTTTTTATATTTTAGGTATTTTTTAGAATTATTTTAGGTTTTTGGTGATTTTAATGATTTCGAGTATTTTGGGGTTATTTGGGTTTTTTATGGTTTTTGGGTTTTTTACAATTTTTTGAGTATTTTTGGTGTTTGAGGTTTTTAAAATTTTTAATGTTTTTAGGGGATTATTGTTTTTTTGAGTTTTTTTGGATTTATGGGGGGGGGTTTATCTTATTAAAGGTTTTTAAGCGTTTTTATGGTTTCTAGGGGGTTTTAGTGGTTTTAGCGTCTTTTTATAGTCTTTTAGATTTTTTGGTTTTCTTTAGGGTTTTTATGGGTTTTAAGTGTTTTTAAGTTGTAATGGTTCTATATGGTTTTTAGAGTATTAAAATTATTTACATATAAAGATATTTTAATGATTTTTTAGATTTTTTGGTTTTTTAGGGTTTTTAGAGAGTGTGAGGGTTTTTGGATTTTTTAGGGATTCAAGGATTTATAGCTTTTTGGGTTTTATGGGGTGTAATATTTTTTTGGGTTTTAAGGTTTTTATAATTTTTATTGTTTTTAGGGGATTAAAGGGTTTTAGTGTTTCAGTTTTTTTATAGGGATTTATGACATTTAAGGGGTTTTATGGTTTTTTGGGGGTTTTATGGTTTTAAGTGCTTTTCTGTATTTTAGTTGTGTTTTTAGGGTTTTTAGTGTTTTATTGGTTTTTAGGTATTTTAAGTGTTTTTTAGTTTTTAAGGCTTTATTGTGGTTTTTTAGTACTTTATCGTTTTATATGTTTTATGGAATTTTTAGGGTTTTTTTGGAATTTTATGGGTTTTTTGGGGTTTCATATTTTTTGAGGGTTTTAGGGGTTTTACAGTTTTAGGGTTTTATAAGTGTTTCAGGGATTTTATGTCTTTTAGGGTCCTTTAATTTTTTTTATAAGTTTAAAGGGTTTTTAGAATTTTAATTGTATTTTTAGGATTTTATGTCTTTATAGGGTGTTTATGGTTTTACATGGGTTTATGGTTTTTAGGTTTTGTTAGGGTTTTAAGAATTTTTAGAATTTTTAGGATATTAGTGATTTTAATTGTATTTATTTATGAAGGGTTTTCTTGGGTTTTTAGGGTTTTAATGGGTTTTTACCTTGTTATGGGGTTTTTGGGATTTTTTATGGTTTTTGGGAATTTTTTTTTCATTTTGGGGTTTTGTAGGGTTTTCAGTGTTTTTATAATTTTTTATGGTTTTTTCAAATTTATTTATTTATTTTAATATTGTTTAGATTTCAAAGGTTTTATTTCGATTTTTTTGGGTTTTTAGGGTTTCCTAGGTTTTTTGGGATTTTTGGTGGCTTTATTAGGTTTGTTGGGATTTTAGGGTTTTTAGGGATTTTAGTGCTGTGTGGAGTTTTTTTAGGTTTTTAGGGAATTTAATATTTTTAGGGTTTTTAGAATTTTATAGATCTTTTTAGGTTTTTATGGATTTCTTAGGGGTGTGTAGGGTTTTAGGTGTTTTTTACTTCTTTATTGTTGTATAGAGATTTTATGGATTTTTATGATTTTTAGGGGTTTAGGGATTTTGAGAGAATTTATGGTTTTTAGGGTTTTAGGGTTTTATGGTTTCTTGAAGGTGTTAGCTTTTTTAGTGGTTCTAATTGTTTTATGGTTTTTATGGTTTTCTTATAAGTTTTTAGGGTTTTATGACTATTTACGTGTTCAGAGTTTTGGGGGGGGGGGGGTTTATGTTTTTTTATGGGTTTTTAGGATTTTAAGGATTTGAGGGGTTTTAGGGTTTTCAGGTTTTTCGGGTTTTTTAGGTTTTTTAGGTTTTTAGGTATTGTTTAGAGTTTTAGAGGTTTTTATTTATTTATAACTCTTATTAATGGTTTAAATTATATTATAGTTTTAGTGGGTTTTAAGTGGTTTTTGGGAGTTTTAGGGGTTTTTAATGTTTTCGGGGTGTTTTTTATAGTTTTTAGGGTTTTGGGGTTTTCGGGGGTTTTATAAGTTTTATATTTTTTAGAGTTTTAGGGGAATTGTGTGTTTTAGAAATTTTAATGTTTTCCTAGGTGTTTTTAGGTTGTAAGGGTTTATGTTTTTATGGTTTTTATGGGTTTTTAAGATTTTAATGGGTTTTTTATGGTTTTTAAGGATTTTGAAGGTTTTGGGGATTTTATATTTTTTAGGTTTTTATGGTCTTTTGGGTCTTAGGTTGTTTTGAGTTATTTTGCGTTTAAGGGGGTTTTTTGAGTTTTTTTAGGGTTTCAATTTTTTTAGTGTTTTTACTGTTTTAGAGAGTTAAAGGGTTAGTTGTGTTTTGAGTGGGTTTTTGGGTATTTATGGGTTTTTAGGGTTTTTATAGTTTTTTATGTTTTCATGGGTTTTAGGTTTTTTTGAATTTTAGGGACTTTTAGATGTTTTGGGGGTATTTAGGTTTTTTAGGGATTTGAAGTGTTTTATGTTTTTAATGTTTTCTTAGGGATTTTAATGGTTTTTTTATTTTTTACGTTTTAATTATTTTTTAGGATTTTTATTGTGTTTAGGATTTTTTGGTATTTTAATTTGTTATGGGGTTTTTTTGTTTTTAGAGTTTTTGGGGATTTTATGTTTTTAGGGTTTTAAGCCTTTTTTTGTTTTTAAGGTTTTCATAGGGTTTTATGGTGTTTTTAAATTTTAGGGTTTTTAATTATTTTTTAGTATTTTCATGGTTTTTAGTGATTTTGAGGGGAATTAGGTTATTTATTATTTTATAGGTTTTACGGGGATTATGTTTTTTTAGGTTTTCTTATGGGTTTTCAGGGGTTTTATGTATTTTGATGATTTTATAGATTTTTATTGATTTTTATGTATTTTTTAGGATTTTTAGGATTTTTTAGGTTTTTAGGGATTTTGTGGGATATTTTGGTTTTTTAGTTTTTTAGGGCTTCAAATATTTTTATCATTTTTATGTTATGTAGTTTGTTTTTTATTTGTTTTTTGTTTTTATGGGTTTCTTAGGGATTTTCAAGGTTGTTCATGGTTTTTATGTTTTTAAGAAATTATTGGGCCTTTTTAGGATTGTTTTTTTGGGGTATTTGGGATTTTTTGGGTTTTGGGAGTTTTTAGGTGTTTTAGTATTTTTATGGGTTTTTTTTATTTTCAGGGTTTTTTTGAGATTTTATGGTTTTTAATGTTTTCAAGATCTTTAAATGTTTTTAGTAATTTAATGGGTTTTTAGAGTTTTTTGTGGTTCTAGGGTTTATGGGATTTAAGGTTTTTTTATGTTTTAGTGTTTTTTATGGTTTTTATGTTTTTAATGGATTTAAGGGTTTTTAGCATTTTTATTTTTTTGGTGGATTTAAGTGTTTTTACATTTTTATGGTTTTCTTGGATTTTTTTAACATTTTTAGTTTTTAGGCTTATTATAATATTTTTATGGGTTTTAGTGTTTTTACGAATTTGGGTGTTTTTGAGTGGATTTTTATGGTTCTATGGTTTTTTTATTTTTTTGGGTTTTTTGGGGGGTTTTGAGATTTTTAGGGTTTTAAGGATTTTATATTTTTTAACATTTTTAAGGGTTTAAATGGATTATATATTTTTTAGTGGTTTTCTAGTTTTTTGGGGTTTTTTTGGTTTTTAGGGGGTTTTAGGTTTTTATGTTTTAGGGTCTTTATAGGGTTCTAATTTTTTTATGTTTTTAGGGGTTTAAGTGTCTTTATGTTTTTATAGTTTTTTATATTTTTAAAGTTTTTTGGAGATTTTTTAAGGTTTTTTTTATTTTTAGGGACATTGAGTGTTTTAATTTTTTTTAAGGATTTTAGTGTTTTTAGGGTTTTTATCGTTTTTAGGTTTACTAGTGGGTTTAAGTGTTTTTAGGTTTTTCAGTTTTTGTTATGGGATTTCAGGGTTTTTTGGACTTTTATCATTTTTAGAGATTATTTGGATTTTTTTTCTTTTTATGGTTTTATGGTTTTTATGGTTTTTTCAGATTTTGATGGTTTTTATGTAATTGTTGGTTTTTTTGTTTTCTTGGTTTTTAGGTTTTTTTTGAGTTTTTTTGGGTTTTGAAGGTTTTTATAGTTTTTCAAAAAAAAATTAGGGGTTTAAATTATTTTTAGTATTTTTTTCTTTTAGTATTCTTTAGTGATTTTATGGTATTTTATGGGTTTTAAGGTCTTCAGGGGTATTTTTAGTTTATAAGGTTTTTAGTTATTTTAGATTTTTAATGTTTTTTAGAGTTTTTTAAGATTTTATGCATTTAATGTGTTTTTAGGTTTTTATGGTTTTCATTAAGGTTTTTCACAGTTGATATGGGTTTTGAATTTTTTTAGTATATAGATAATATTTAGGATCGTTATTGGTTTTTATGGTTTTTAGGCATTTTAAGGTTTTTAGGGTTTTATGGTTTTCATGGGTTTTATAGATTTTGGGGTTTTTAGAGTTTTCTTTATGTTTTTTGGGGATTTAATAATTTTTTAATTTTTTACATTTTTAGGGGTTTAAAGTGTTTTTAGAGTTTTTTTGGGTTTTGGTTGGTTTAAATCATTTTTAGGGGTTTTTAAGATGTTTATGATTTTTTTTGGTTTTTCGGGGTTTTAGGGTTTTTAGAGTGTTTTATGGGTTTTTGGGGCTTTTTTATTTTTATGTTATTTATGGGTTTTATGTGTTTTATGTTTTTTAGGGTTTTATTTGTGTTTTTATGGTTTTTATAGGTTTTAATGGGGTTTAGGGGTTTTAAGGTCATTTTGGAGGTTTTAATATTTTAGCATTTTTTTGTTTTTATGTATTTTGCGTGTTTTTAGGTTCTTATTGTTTATAGGGTTTTTAGGGTTTTTATGTAATTGTGGATTTTTAATGGGTTTTAGGATTTTTATGATTTTTCTGGGTTTTTAGGGATTTTGAGTATTTTTAGGGTATTTTAGGGTTTTTTGGTCCTTTTGGTTTTCTTTGATTTTTTAGGATTTTAACGTTATTTATCACTTCTTAACATTTTTAGGGGGTTAAAGGGTTTTTAGAGTTTTTAGTGGGTTTTAGTTTTTTATTGTTTTTTTGTTTTTCCAATGTTCTTAGGGGGTTTATTGTTTTTATGAGTATTTATGGTCTTTTAAGGATTCTTTTAGGATATGAAGCTTTTTTTCATTTTATTGGGGATTTAAGTGGCTTTTGGTTTTTAAAGATTTCTTAAGTATTTTCAGTGTTTTTAGGGGTTTTCATGTTTTTAGGGATTTTTATGAATTTTTCAATATTTTTATGTTTTTATATATTTTAGTAATTTTAAGTGTTTCTGGGTTTTTTCATGTTTTTCGAGTTTTTGTTTTTGTGTTTCTAGTTTTTTTAGATTTTCAGGAGTTTTAAGTATTTTAGATGTTCAGGTTTTCATAGGGGTATTATGGTTTTTATCATTATATACATTTTTATGGATTTTTAGATATTATTTTGATTTTGATAATTTTATAGGGTTTTTTTGGATTTTGAGGATTTTTAGTGTTTTTAGTTTTTTAGGGGTTTTCTTGTTTTATGGTTATTTTGTGTTTTTTTTAATTTTTTTTTGGGTTTTATGGGTTTTTAGAGTTTTTAACGTTTCTTGGGGTATAATTTTTTTTGAGTTTTTAGTAATTTTAGTGTTTTGATGGTTTTGTAAGGCTTTTATGGGGGGTTTATAGTTATAGATATGTTTAGGGTTTCTAGGGTCATTTATGGTTTTTAGAGTTTTTAAATTTTTTAGGTTTTTAGGGGTTTTAAGTTATTTTAGTTTTAAGGGATTCTTAGTGTTTTCAATATTTTTAGGATTTTATCACATTTTTAGGGATTTTAGGTCTTTTTTGGATATTTATGTTTTTTTTGGGTTTTTAGGGATTTCTTTGGTTTGATGGTTTTTATGGGTTTTAAGAATTTTTTAGGGTTTTTAGTGGTTTTAATATTTTTAGGACTGTAAGGTTTTTCTTATGGGATTTCAGGATTTTTTACATTTCATGGATTTTGGGTTTTTTTATTTTTATGACTTTTAGGGTTTTTAGGGATTTTGAGGGGTATTAGAAATTTTATGGGTTTTAGGGACTTTGAGGGGGTTTTATGTTTTTAGGGGTTATTTTTGAGTTTTTAGGGTCTTATGGTTTCAAGTATTTTTTTAACATTTTTAGGGGATTAAATGGTTTTTAGAGTTTTTAGTTTATTTTTATGGGTTTTAGGGGTTTTAGGGGTATTTATTGTTTTTAAAGAGTTTTAGGGTCTCTTAGGGGGTTTAGGGTTTTCAGTGTGTATTAGGTTTTTATGGATTTTAAATGTTTCTTGGTTTTTATGTTTTTTAGGGGTTGCAAGGTTTTTACATTTTTATGAATATTTATGTCTTTTTGTAATTTTTATGGCTATTATAGGGTTTTAGATATTTTGAGGGGTGTTAGGGGATTTTTGGGTTTTCAAGATGTTTATAAATTTTTATGTTTTTAGGGGTTCTATGTTTTCTGAGGTTTTTATGGTTTTCATAAAGGTTTTAAGGGTTAATTTTCTTTTTTTCTTTTTAGGGATTTTTAGTAATTTTTATGATTTTTAATGACTTTTTGGGTTATTAGGGATTTAGATGGTTTTTATGGTTTTTAGATTTTTTTGCAGTTTTTTTGGGTTTGTTGGAGTTTATTTAGGGTTTTAAATTTTTTCATAGTTTTTAATGTTTTTAGTGGTATAATGAGTTTTTAGTGTTTTAATATTTATGGGTTTTTCGGGTATTTTATGGTTTTTATGGTTTTTAATGGTTTTTATGGTTTTTAATGGTTTTATAATTTTTTTTTGTTTTTTAAATAGTTTTACTAATTTCAAGGTATTATTGGTTTCTTAGGGTTTTCCATGGTTCTTTGGGGTTTTTACATTTTTAAGAATTCTGAGGGGTTTTAATTATTTTTATGTTTTTTGGGTTTTAATGGATTTTGAGAAATTTTTAGGGTTTTTTAGGATTTTTAGCGTCTTTTAGGTTTTTAGGGGCTTTGAATGTTTTTAGGTATTTAATGTTTTTTAGGGTTATTTGAATATTTTTTGGGGGTTTTTTTTACGTTTTTAAGGAATTTTCGGTCTTTTTTATGATTGTTGTGGTTTTTTGGGTTTTTTGGGTTTTGAAGAGTTTTAGGGTTTTTTTAGTCATTGGGATTTTATGGTTTTGGATTTTTATGGATTTTTTTTATCTTTTAGGGTTTATAAGATTTTTAATGTTCTTTAAATTAATTAAGGGTTTAAATGGATTTTAGGGTTTTTAGTGTTTTTCATATTGTTTTGGATTTTTATTGGTTTTTAAGGTTTTAGGTATATTTATGGTTTTTAGGGGTTTTTGGTTATTTTTAGGGTTTTTAGTGTTTTTAGTGTTTTATGGTTTTTAGGAGTTTTAAATGTTTTTAGGTTTTCAATGTTTTCTTTGGGGGTTTTTGGATTTTTATCAATTTTTCTTAATTAAGGATTTTTGGGAAATTTAAATGATATTATGGATTTTTAGAGTTTTTAGGGATATTAAAGGATTTTAGGGTTTAAATGTTTTTAATATTTTTTAGTATTTGTTTTAAAAAAATTTGGGGTTTTAAGTGACTTTATATTTTTATGGCTTTCATAGGGGTTTTCAAAAAAATTAGGTGTTTTTTTAGGTTTTTAGAGTTTCTTTATAGTTGTACGATTTTTAATATATTTATTTGGGTTTTTATGAATTTTTAGGGTTTTAGGTTTTTTTGTTTTTTTTTGTTTTTATTGGTTGTTTATGTTTTCTAGGATTTTAAATGTTTTCAGAGCTTTTAATATTATTAGCAGTTCGAAAGGGTTTTAAAGGGTTTATGAGATTTTGTAGTTTTTAATGTTTTTAGGTGTTTTTATGGGTTTTAAGCGGTTTTAGTGGTTTGAGGGACTTTTTGGGGTTTTGAGGGTTTTTATAATTTTTAGGATTCTTATGGGTTGTAAGTGTTTTTATGTTTTCATGGTTTTCTTAGGGATTTTCAGGGTTTTTAGGGGTTTCCTAGGTTTTAGGTATTTTTATTGATTTTGTAGGATTTTTATTTTTTTGGATTTTTAGGGATTTTGGTGGTTTTTAGGGGTTTTAAGGGTTTTAGTATTTTTTAGTGTTTTTAGGCAAAGAAGATGTGGGTCTAGGTGTGATTGGTCCCCAAATTTAATTAAAATAAGAAAGGTACAAGGTCATACAAGGAGGGCCTACTGAAACAGGTGTGTATATCACCCTTCATGTCTGAGTCCACATGGGACGTACAATAATGTGGAGTGAAAAAGGACCACAAGCAACCACTATCTTCAATTGCTTTCTTTGAGAGTGAATCTTCCACCACATTCGCTTCTTGAAAGGCATGCATGTTATATAGGGTCAAATCTACTGATGATTTGAGGCATTCAATCCATTACAGGAGTATCCACCATGGTACTCTTTTTGATCCGCTTCTCAGGGCCTCCACTGCCAGCATTGAGTGAGTCTCAATCCATAGGAGATTCTAATCAAACGATGTCGTGAACTAGACTTCCTTGATTATGGCCCAAAGTTCCACCTCATAGGCACATCCACTCCCCAGGAAATGGAAGAAGCATCACTTGGAAAAGCCACAATAACTGCGGAATACACCTCTGCAGCCCGCGAAACCGGGTGCTCCTAATGTGGCACCATCCACGTTATCTTTGATCAATCCTGTAATTGGGGTGATCCTCTAATTGAATTTCTTGGGCGTTGGTTTCATGCACCTTCCAGAAACACGTAGAGTTCTCAAAATGATTAAGTCATTCATGTTTTTATCCATTGCTTTTGTTTGAATGTGGGATGCCGTATGAACAACATTATGGATTGCAAGGATATCCACCATGTAGGGAGATGATTTTTGAGTAAAAAACATCCATATTCTAGGATGTCCACACGTAGTTTGAAAGGGTTGCGATTACATTGAGCATACCGTTCTTAATCGACTAATTGTCGTCCACACTAACAACGCAGTTAAAAAGAACTTCTAGAGTGTTGTTCGTGCATAATTTTTTACCGAAAATATTTTACACATAATCCCAAAGAGAGGCAGTGAGACTGCAGTTAAGGAATGTGTGCTGCACATTTTCCTTTACTCACAGATAGGGTGGACAGGACGAGGATAAGCTCCATCTAGCTTTCTTAAGTTGTTCCTGCACAGGATGTCTGTTCCTCCACACTTTCCATAGCAGGATGTAATTTGATGTTGGGTTGAAGGTTCTCCTGAATTTGGAGAGATATGTTGGTGGTTGGGAGCCTTGGTCACATATATACTGGTAGAACTCCCTTCTTCTAAGTTGTCTAACAAGGTTGAGTTTCTAAATGAGGCAATCAATGTAAGTGAAATGATAATTTTTTATTTGTTAGATGATTTTTCTAGGAAGGGTCCCATTGAGCTCCCTCATCCTGTTGTTGAAGTTGGCAATAGAGAGGTGCTTCAAGTTGGGGGGAGGTTGTACAAATTCACTTATTGGCATTCAATCTAGGTATTTTTATAGAAATTTAACTTTGAGTGCCTCTAGACTATCCATTTTCATTGAGAGATGATGCCTCTATATGAGGATTTGATCGTAGTCGAGACCGTTAAAGGGATGTAACCAGCAAAGTCATCATAGATCTGGGGTTGAACCTTTCCCTTAGGAAGTCCAGGCCCCCGTCTGGTGGATTGAACAAATTCCCGGTAAATTTCCCAATGAGAGCATCATTGAATATCCTGAGAACATTAATGCTGAGCCCACCCATATCAGTGGGTTTAGTACACTTCTTCCATGCAAAGAAGATTAATTTCTTTCGTCAATGCATCCCATCAACACAAAGTTACAAATATTACCCTGTAAATTTTCTTTTAGGATTTTGGATATCTATAAATGGAAAAGGCATGTACGAAAATGGACGTGATGACAGAGTTGATCAATAAAACTCTTCTTTCTTTTCATAAAGTTTTCCCTTTACAGCTTGCAGTTTTTGGGTAATTTTGAGCGAGATGATTTCAAGGTGGAAAATTTTCTCTTTCCCCAAGAATAAAGGAAATACTAGATACAAAAATGGGAGGGATCCCCTTGTTATGCCCAACAATCTGACAATGCAATGTTGTCTTTCGACAGAGACCCCCTTTTCAGAAATAATGGACAATTTGTTCCAACTGATCGCTTGGCCTGCAACATCCTCATACTTCCAAAAGAGCCTTTTGACAGGGGGAATGGTTTTCTTGTTGTCTTGCCCAAAGAGAAGTATGTCATCAACATAGAATAGATGTGAGAGCACATAAAGGTTCTTTTTCTGCCTTTATTG
The DNA here is from genome assembly GCA_963277665.1 of Viscum album. NCBI lineage: Eukaryota > Viridiplantae > Streptophyta > Magnoliopsida > Santalales > Viscaceae > Viscum > Viscum album. Next base: position 1,305,032,932 of record OY728157.1, read on the forward strand.
GGGCAAAGAGACCTGCTTGCACAAGGTTAATATTGAATCGGCTCAAGTAATCTTCCATAACCACAAAGAGAAGGCCTAAAAGAGGGTATCCTGGTATAATGACACAAGAGCATTGGAAGAACCCTCTTGGGGATCCATTGACGAGAACAGAAATCTTGGAACTAAAAAAATGGTGTTTATTAATTTAATGAATGATGCGGAAAAACCGTACTTTGTTAGGACACCAATAATGAAAGACCATTTGATGGTGCCAAATTCCTTCATGATATCCATCTTCAAATAAAATCCCATATGCTTTGAAAACATCCTCATGATGTCGATACCTTCTGAGGCTGAGTACAGGCACTTTTGGATACTATGGCCAGAGACAAACCCATATTTATTTGGGCTAATAAGATCCCAGGTGATCCTACCCATCATGAGAGCGATGATCTTGCTTATGATTTTAGGAATGGTGTTTCCGATGGCAACAGGATGAAAATTGCATATTTCAATTACATTTTCTTTTTTGGGTTGAAAAGTGAGAAAGTTTGAGTTGGTCCCATGAGGTAATGAATAGGAGAGGAATAATTCTCAAACAGCACTAGTGAGATCAATGTGCATGATATCCTAATAGAACATGAAGAATTTATGGCTAAATCCATCCGGACCAGAGGCACATTACTTGAGAAGAGGGAAACTCTCACCTCCTCTTCAATTGGAATAGTTGTGAGGGATTTATTTTTTAAGTCCACAATGCATGGAGTGATAGAGCCCATGAGGTTAAGGGTCCGTTCATTTCCAGCTTCATTATGAAGCTCGTAGAAGTATCCAACAACGGCGCTGGAGATATCGTTTTGGTTTGTGAAAGTCATTCCATTAAGTCAGACAACATTCAACCCTTTCATGATCTTCTTCTCTTTGTGAAGATAGTGAAAGAATTTGGACTTCCTATCACCAACCATAATCCATTTCACGTTGAATTGGTTTTTGGCTAGCTTGTCCTTCAATCCCAAGAGATTATCAAGCTTGGAGTGCATCTTTAGCTCCTCCCTAGAAGGAGTATCCAACTTATAGTTGTTAATATGACATGAAGCAAGTTGTGATTCAGCAACCCTGATGTCATCATCATGCCGGGAGAAGGAGGCTTTGATCCACTCCCTAAGAAACCATTTTATTTTCAAATGTTTGGAAGCCATCATGAAGTATGGGATACCATGTAATATTCTATTCCATCCTTGGATAATCACTTCTCTACAACCTGGGATTTTGAGCCAAGCATTGTTGAATTCAAAGGGGATTGGTGGCAGCCTCCTACCACCCCCTCTTATTTCCACAATTATAAGATTGTGATCAGAGTTGAACTTGGTGAGAGTGAATCATGAAGTGTCGCAAGGTGTTCCTATATCATTAATCTAAGTAAAAAATCTGTCGATCTTGCTCACCTGCATTCCGTTGATGGTGTGTCTTTCTTGTGTGAATTGGGATTTAGTAATGGGGGCCTGAATGAGGTTTCATTAAACAAGACAACATGAGAATTCCTATGTAGTAATCTAGGAGAAGGAGCTCGCAGTCATTTCATCAGGCCTTAGGATGGTATTGAATTCCCCTATCACTATCCAATTGTGTAGGATTTTTCCACTAGTTTGGATCAGATCACTCCAGATATGCCTCCTCTTTGTGTATACATAAGAGGCATAGATAATGGAGACATTTAGAGTGTTTTTATAAGTCCGTATCAAGTGTGAAATTATTTTCTTACACATCTCATATGAGATATGCTAGATGCTGACATGCATGAGTACGCATAAGGTTTCCATGCCACCTTCAGCATTATTATGCGAGACAAGGTAGTATCCAAGGTTGGACCACCTGATACTCAAACAGTCATCAAACCTAGACATAGTTTCATCAATCCCAATAAAAACTGACGGTAAGTAGAGAGGAAGTGACTCAAGGCCTGGGCCATGGGGGGGGGGGGGGGGGGGGTTCCCAAGCCCTCTGTAGTTCTAGAACAAGATCTTCATTGAGAAGGTGGAGATTTTCCCCAAAAGGGCGTTGGTTCTTCTTGGGCTGTGAACTACCCTTTCCTTTTCCCTTCCATCCCTTCTTCACCAGAATCCATATTAACCCAAAACCTTTTGGAGAGTGGGGTGAATTTGTTAGTGACCCAAAGGCCATCATTTTTAACACCACCATCTTTCTTCCCTCTGTTTACCTTGGTTTTGGAGACCATGGTAATATAAGCATCAACCAGGACATTCTGTAAATCACCAGGATTCTTCCCATCCCCTGTCATTGCACCTATGCACACTATGTTCTGTGGGGGATCTGGACAGCCAGGGCTTTCGATGGCATGCTCATCAACCACTATTGCAGTTGGGAGATCAGAATTCCCTAGAGTATTGTTGTGGCACATCGTTTTTGGTTCGAGAGTAAAGAGAACAACATCTTGGTCCCCATATGGTGGGGGATGAGTAGCCTTAGATGATGCTTGGGACCTATCCTCCACGGTCTGTGTAGGGGAGTGCTACGTCCCAGATGACCCAAAAGCTATTGCATCAACCTCCCTCACCTCCCAACCAATTGTTGCATTGGGTGCAATGGTCTGCACATGGTATGTCTATGCCTGACCACGTGAAACCAAAGGCATCACCTCTACCACAACATTATCATCCCTTTTATATTGGTTGTAGTCTGAGCTGGTTTGCCTAGGGACATGTTCAAAAAGTGTTAGAGGGGATGTGCCCGAAGCCTGTGGTTCCCTTATGTCACTGTTCTGGAAGCAATTTTCAGGATAGGTGTGTTGGAGCCCCTTTTAGTACCTGGTGGCACTGATACAGCACCCTTGCCTTCAGCAGGGGCTGGTTCAACTTTTTCCTCATGTGGCTTGATAGGAGGGCGCTTCGTAGGTGGTGGCTCTGAGGCTTTACCTTCGACCTTCCCCGATTTTTTCTAGAATTCACCATCCTCATGAAAATACAGGCTACACGTGCCACAGACTTTGGTTCTTTTTCACTCTACTATTGACTGACCGATGAGGTTACAATTGCCATAGTACTTTGGTCTCCTCTCATATTGTATCTCCAAATTCAAAGTATCGTCAATGTGGTAAGGACCAACTCCTCATCCATGGTACTGGCTAAGTCAATCTCAACTAGCACCATTGCATAGTGCACATACCATGGGTTGTTAGTTTCCTTGACAATACAAATTGGGAAGCCAACTGAATGAGTAATATCCCAAAGTATACTGGGATGCCTAAATAACCAATTATACTTGAAAATGTGAATCCAGAATTTTTTTACGGTGTTTTTCACATTTGATGGGTCAAATTGTGATCCCATTCTGGGATTCAGAGGATCCCTGTCTTGAGTGCAATTGATCAAAATCTCCAGGCCCTTCTTTTCATCTTATCCGAGGGTAACACCATATAGTAGATACCATTACCCATTGTATTCATATTCCATTCGGTAAAAACCCAGATATTATAAATTCAATTTGCATGATTAGAAAACAACCATAGCCTTTCTCCTTTGGGAACTAAGGAACACACAATAATAGAAAATCAGCACAATCTCACTATTTCTTTAACCACTTCCCTATTTTTAGTGACATGGGCTATTCTCCTTTCTTTATGAACCGCTTAGGGGAAGGGATCCCAAAATTAGTGAAAGAGAATGAGGCTTCCACCTTCACGACCTCCGTAAAGTTATTCTTCACCCCAAACAGATGGGGGGGGGGTCCTTGTTCACCACCAGAGGGTTGTGGAGCCAAAAACGCTCATTGTGACCAACCAGATCATTTGGTTCTTGCTCGAATCTATGTTAGAACATGAGTATTTAGGGATATGGTCATTCACAGGATCCGCACAGGTTCCCATTCATTCCTACTCGATAGTGATCTTATTTAGGGTTTTTAAGGGTTTAAATTTTTTCATGTTTTTATAGATTTCATGTTATTATAGTTTTCTTAAGGGTATTACTAGTTTCTTACATTTTAAGGTATTTTTAGAGATTTCTCTTATTTTCATTAATTTTTGGTACTTATGGATTATATGGTTTTTTATGATTTCTTGGGGTTTTTAGGGTTTTATTTTTTGGGGGGTTTAGTGTTTTTTTTGAGTTTTTAGGGTTTTTAATGTTTGTTTTGAGTTCTTAATTTTTTTAGGGGTTTAAATGTTTTTTATAGTTTTTAGTGGGTTTTTGGGATTTTATTGGTTTTTAATGTTTTTAATGTTTTTACGGGACTTTATGGTTTTAGGGTATTTAACCTTTTTAGGAATTTTTATGGGTTTTTAGGTTTTTTGGGATTTGGTGTTTTTTAGTTTTTTTATGTTTTAACAAATTCTTTGTTTTTATGTTTTTCTAAGCGGTTATTAGGGAGTGTAGGGTTATTTAAATTTTTAGGGATTTTAGGGATTTTTGTTGTTTTATATTTTTTAGGTGTTTAGGTGTTTTGAGGGTTTTTAGGGATTTACAGTTTTATGGTTTTTATGGGTTTTAGGTTTTTAGGGGTTTTAATCATTTTTAAAATTTTAAGTTTTTCTTAGGGTTTTTTTTGTTTATAGGGGTTTTTATATTTTTAGGTATTTTTATTAGTTTTTTTGGATTTTAGTTTTTTTAGTATTTTTAGAGATTTTGAGGGGTTTTAGGAGTTTTTAGATTTTTTAATGGTTTTTGGGTATTTTTGTGTTTTAGGATTTGTTTTTGGGGTTTTAATTGTATTTAGAGTTTTTATAGATTTATTGGTTTAAATGGTTTTTAGAGTTTTTAGTGATTTTTACGATTTTTTTATTTTCTTGTTTATTTTTTAGGGGTTTTATGGTTTTAGTGGTTTTGTGGGGTCTTTAGGGTCTTTTGAATGGTTTCAAGGTTTTTAGATAATTTTAGGTTTTTATAGGTTCTTCTGGACTTTTACATTTTTAGTTATTCTTTGGGCCTTTTTAGGATTTTAATTGTTTTTTAGGGTTTTTAGGGTTTTACAATTTTATAGGGGTTTTAGAATTTTTTTATCCTTTTTAGTTTGTTTTAGTGTTTTCATGGGTCTAATGTGTTTTTAGTTTTTTAAGGTTTTCATAAGGGTTTTTAGGGGTTTTAGGTTTATTTATATTTTTAGTTATTTTATGGATTTTTAGGACTTTTATGGTTTTCTAGGGTCTATAGGGATTTTGAAGTTTCTGGGGATTTTTCAATTTCTTATGGTTTTTGGGGTTTTATATTCTTTTTTAGTTTTTAAATTTTTTTATAATTTTTATAGTTTCTAATATTTTTAGTGGTTGAATTGTTTTTTATAGTTCTTAATGGTTTGGGGATTTTTTGGATTTTTTGGATGTTAAGGTTTTTAGGTGTTTTTATTGTCTTTAGCGGTTTTAAGGGTTTTAGGATCCTTTAAGGGTTTTAGGGTTTTTTTGTTTTTAGAGGTTTTAATAGTTTTTGATTTTTAAGGTTTTCCAAAGGGTTGTCATGGTTTTTGGGGTTTTACATTTTTTGGTTCTTTTCATGATTTTTATGATTTTTAAGGTTTTTAGGGGTCTTAATTGTTTAAATGATTTTATGGGTATCTTAGGTATTTTCAGGGTTTTAGGGTTTTTTGGGATTTTTCGTGACTTATGGGAATTTTAGGGGTTTTTTGGGTTTTTTGGGTTTTTAATGTTATTTTGGTGTTTTGAGATTTCTTTGAGTTTTTAGGGTTTTAATGATTTTTATAGTTTTTCTGTGGGTTTTATGGTTTTTTGGGTTATTAGGGTTTTTTTAATGTTTTTATAGATTTTATGTTATTAGTATATTTTAGTGTTTTTATATTTTTAAGGTTTTCTTGTGGTTTTTTGTGGTTTTAAGGTTTCTTACATTTTTAGGAATTTTTAGGAATTTTTTTGGATTTTTATGGTTTTTATTATTTTTATGGATTTTGGGATGTTTTTTTAGCTTTTTGGTTTTTAAGGGTTCTTTTGGGAGTTTTGGTTTTTTATTTTTTTAGTTTTCTAGTTTTATTATGGTTTTTAGATATTTTTAGAATATTTATGGGTTTAAAGGGTTTTTAAGGTTTTAGTGGTTTTTTAGGGCTTTATAGGGTTAGGGTTTTTTATATTTTTTTGTGTTTTATAGTTTATTGGGTTTTTAGGGTTTTAGGGTCTTTTTTAGTGTCTCTTAAGGTTTTTAGCAATATTAAGGTTTTTAGGTGTTATTTGTATTTAGGTTTTTAAGGTTTTATTAGAGTTCATTAGGAGTTTTAGGGGGTTTAGGAATTTTTTTTGTTTTTTAGGTTTTTTATGTGTTTTTTGGGTTTTAAGTGATTTTCTGGGGTTTTAGGGTTTTTAGGGTAATTAGAATTTTTAGAATTTTTAGTTTTTTTAGTTTTTTATGTGTTTTTATGATTTTAAACAATTCTTGGCATTTTTAGTGTTTCTACGGTTTTTACATTTTTTGTTATTTTTAGGATTTTTTTTGTTTTTTGTGGTTTTTAGGGATTTTCATGTTTTTAGGGGTTTTTGGGATTTATTGGTTTTTGGGTTTTTAGGGTTTTTTTGAATTATTATGATTTTAATGGGTTTGTATATTTTTTAATGTTTTTTAGGGGTTTAAATTGTTTTTAGAGTTTTTAGTGGGTTTTAGGAGTTTTAAGGGATTCTAGGGGTTTTAAGGTTTTTAGGGGGTTTAAGGTTTTTATGGTTTTTTGTGTTTTTTGGATTTTAAACGTTTTTAGGTTTATAGGGGATTTAATTGTTTTATGTTTTTAATGTTTTCTTATGGGTTTTTAGTGTTTTAGGGGTTTCTATGATTTTATGGATTTTATATGATTTTAAGATTCTAATGGTTTTTACAGTTTTTAGGGACATTGAGGGTTTTTTATTTTTTAGGATTATGTTGATTTTTAGGATTCATGATTTTTTTAGTTTTTAGGGGGGTTATGGTTTTTTCTAGTTTTTAATGTTATTTGGGTTTTAAAGGGTTTTAATAGCTTTTAGTGATTTTTAGGGTTTTTATGCTTTTTATTTTAAGCGGTGTTTATTGTTTTTAGGGTTTTTATTGTTTTTAAGGTATGCTGGGTTTATAACAATTTTAAGTGTTTTAGGGATTTGTTGTGTTTTTAGGTTTTGATGTTTTCTTAGTTTTTTTTAGGGTTTTAAGGTTTTTTACTTTTTTAGGTAATTTATGGTTGTTTATGTATTTTTATGGTTTTTATTGGTTTTGGGGGTTTTGAGGGTTTTCATGGTTTGTACTGCTTTAAGGGTTATTTAATGGTATTTTTCATTTTTAGATTTTTTCAGGTTTTAGGTCATTTTTGGTTTTTTAGTTTTTCATGAGGTTTTTAGTTTTTTAGTTTTATTTCATTTTTAGTAATTTTTAGGGATTTTATGATTTTTTTGTTTTTATGGATTTTATGTATTTTGAAGGTTTTTAGGTTGCTTAGAGTTTTTTAGGGTTTTGAGTGTTTTTTGGGTTTTTTGGGTTTTAATTATTACTAGGAATTTAATGCATACTTATTGATTTTATATGTTTTTTACATTTTATAAATTTTTCTGTCTTTTTAAATTAATTTAATTATTTTTTGGTTTTTTAGGGATTTTGAGGGTTTTTAGGGGTTTTTTGGGGGTTTAGAGGTTTTTAGGGTTTTTAGCATTTTTAGGTTTTTTAGGGGACTAATTTTTTTTTGGTTTTAAATTTTTCATTATTTTTTTATTATTTTAAATTTTTTTATGTATATAGTGTTTCTAGGTCCCTTTTAATGATTTTTATGGGATTTTAGTATTTTTATGATTTTTGATGATTTTTAACTTTATTAGGGTTTTTAGGGTTTTATAGTTTTTTTAGATTTTTTGTGGTTTTCGAGTTTTAGGGTTTTATCATTTGATAGCATTTTTTATCATTTTTAATGTTTTAATGGGGTTTTTAAGATTTAGTGATTTTTTGGGGGTTTTGGGTTTTTATGGGTTTTTAGGGTTTTTAAGGTTTTTAGGGGTTTTATCGTTCTTAGGAATTTTATGGTTTTTTATGGTTTTTAAATTTTTTTATCATTTTTTAGTTTTTTATGTGTTTTAAGTGTTTTGGGTTTTAAGGTATTATTAGGGGGTTTTCATGGTTTTAATTATTTTTTACATTATTATAAATTTTTAGGGTATATTTAGATGTTTATGTTTTTATGGATTTTCAGGGGGTGTAGGTCATTTTTTTGGTTTTTTAGTTTTAATGGGTTTTTGGGGTTTTTAGGGATTATTTGAGTTTATTAAGGGTATTTATGTATTTTTAGAGTTTTTCAATTTTTAAGTGGTTTAAATAGTTTTTATAATTGTAGTGGGGTTTATGTGTTTTTTGGGTTTTTATAGTTTTTACGATTTTATGGGTTTTTTGGTTTTTTGGGGTTTTAGGGTCTTTTGTGGTTTTTAGGTTTTTTATGTTTTTACGTGTTTTAACATTTTTTGTTTCTATTTTTTTCTATGTGTTTTAAATTTTTTTAGGGTTTTTTATATTTTTAGAGATTTTTATAGATTTTTGAGGACTTTTATGGGTTTTTAAGGATTTTGAGGATTTTTAGTAATTTTTAAGGTTTTAGGGGTTTTATGATTTTTGTGGGTTTTAGGGGGGTTTTAGAGTTTTTATAAGTTTTACAGTTTCATATAATTTTTTACATTTTTAGGGTTTTTATGAGTGCTTATAGTTTTTAGTGTTTTATACGGGGTTTTTTTATTTTTGATGTTTTTTAGTGGTTTTTGTGTTTTACGGTTTTTTATGGTCTTTTTTTGGTTTTTATATTTTTGTTATTTTTTTGGGGTTTATATGTTTTTAGGTTTTTATGGGATTCTTAGGGTTTTCATGGTTTATATAGTTTATTTGTTTTATTGATTTTTATGTATTTAAAACGATTTTTATAGTTTTTATTGTTTTATATGTTTTGGTGTATTTTATCGGTTTTTATGGTTATACAGTTATTTTTTGAGTTTTTAGGGTCATTATTGTTTTTTAGCATTGGTAGGTGTTATAATTTTTTATGGTTTTTAATGTTTTTTAGGGGTTTTCAAGGTTTTTAGGGTTTTTAGTGGTTTTAGTGATTTTTTAGGATTTTATGGGTTTTTAGTGAGTTTAGAGATTTTAGATTTTCTAGGGTTTTTAGAGTTGTTGTGATTTTTTTTTGTTTTTTGGGGGATTTTAAATTTTTTAGGTTTTTTATGTTTTTTAGAGGTTTTAAGGTTTTTAGGGGTTTGAATTTATTTTAGAATTTTTAATGTTTGTTTAGGTTTTTATGGAATTTTAGAACATTTAAGGTCTTAGGGGTTTTATGGTTTTTATAGTTTTTAGGGTTTTTAGGGTATTTTATTGCTTTAAGGGTTTTTAGAATTATAGGGTTTTTAATGGTTTAAAGTGTTCTTATATTTATAGGGTTTTCTTATTTCTTTCTAATGATTTTAGAGGTTTTAGTGATTTTGAGGTTTTTTTTGGGTTTTAGAGTGTTTTAGGGTATTTTATAAATTTTAACATTTTTTAGGTTTTTAGTTTTTTTATATTTTTTTGGTTGTTTATGTTTTCTTGGGGGGGGGGGGGTTAACGTTTATAGGGTTTTTATGTTTTTAGGGTGTTTGGGATTTTAAATTTTTTTAGGGTTTTAGGGAAAGGAAGATGCGAGGGTCAGGCTATTTTCGCCCCCCCCCCCCCAAATTTATTAAAAAGAAAAAAGAGACACAGAAGACAAGGGAGGGGAGGGGTCAAATGAACCACACCCAAAAACCCTTTACAACCCAAGACACAAAAGACCCAAAAAAAAGAAAAATCAAAAACGAAAAAAGAAAAAACACACAAATCCAAGAAGCCACCACCATCATCCAGCATCAACCAGCATCCAGCAGCTCACAGCTAACCAACGACCTACATCCAAACTCAAACAGCAATCAATATCCAACAGCGGCATGACCATAAACCGTAGCATCAACACCTCCGACCTCTGCAGCAACCAGCATCTAGCATCACAATTTCTAGCATCCAGCGCGTTCTTTCCAAGAATGTTCACCACTAGAAACACACATCCACCAGAACCAGAAGCATAAGCATCACCATCATCATCCAGTACCAACAGAGGGTCCAAACCAAGCCAGCCACCACCCCCTTCAACCGCATCAAGCCATGCAACACCTGCTTTCAAGTAAACTTCCAGCATTCCACATCCAGCCTCATTTTCAGCCACCCATGTCCACCAACACCCACGCAAAGATCCGATTCACAGCACCCAAGCCTCATTGTTCAGACACAAAACACCATACAACACCCCCCATCCTACATCATGACCGTCAACCTGCATCAACATCGACTCACGGAAAAACCAGCAGCCAACAGCAAACATAACCCAATGACTCAGAATCCATCGACCATCTCCTCCTAACAAGTCAACTTCTGGTATCCCCAAGCATCCAAAAACACAACCAAAACCAAGCCATCCACAACTCAAAAGTCCACAGAACAACATCTCAACATGATCACAACACAAATTTTCCAAACCTTCATCAGCAGCAAGACCTAAGACCAATGCTATGGAACCAGAATAATTAACCTGCATCTTTTCCCTCCGCATCCACCATAACCCGTCAAGGAGCCAGAAAAACCAGCGATCTCTTCTTTGTTCGAATTCCCATCACACTCACCTTTCACCGTCACCGGACCAGAAAGACCACCGCATCCACAGATCTAGAGCCATATTTGAGATTCGCTTCTCCATCGAATGCTAGACCCTCCTACCACCTCGCCGACAGCCGCATCTAACACCAAGATGTATGATCTGTCGAGACTGCATCTGCTGTACAAACCATTGCCCAACCAAACTCATCAAATCCTCCTTCTCCGGAACATTTTTCCAAAACCTCTCCTCACCATGGCCATGACGCGAGAGGAACCTGATTCATCGTTGAGGCCCCTATCTCCGCTGAACTTAAATGGGAAACCCCATATCTACAAATTCAACCCCGAACCGATGATGACTTCTATAATGGGTTCTAACCACTATGGAGCCATCAGCTTCGCCACAGTCTAGATCAGACTGATCAAAGACAATAGAAGCCCATGCAACCTCCAAATTTGATGAAATCCAAGAGCACCAGCAGAGAAGGCCTTCCAAGGCTGAGAGCCGGAGCACGAGATGGGGAAAACGAGTCTGCCGAAGAAGCACTTCCATCTTGCATCCGAAAAAAGCGACCAGAGAACACCATCACCGAGGAAGCAAGGAAACCTCATCAATATCCCAAAAAGAAACCAGGGGAAAACATGGATGAAGCATCGAGCGGGAGAGAGAACCGGGGGAGTGTGCCGCCATCTCATTCATTAGGGTTTTATGGGTTTTTTTATTCTTATGGTTATTATGATTTTTAGTGTTTTTATGATTTTTTATAGTTTTATTATATTTATAGGTGTTTATATAAATTTTAGTGTTTTTATTATAGTTGAGGGGGTTTATGGGTTTTGAGTACTTTATATGGTTTTTAAGGGTTTTATGTTTTTAGGGGTTTCATCATTTTTGAGGTTCTTTAGGGATTTTAAGTGTTTTTAGGTTTTTATGGTTTTTATAGGGTTTCTTAGTGTTTTTATGGGTTTTTATGTTCTTAGGTATTTTTATTTATTTATTGTTTGTATTTTTTGTATTTATATTTTTTTTGGGTATTTCTGAGGGTTTTAGTTATTTTAAGGGTTTTAGGGGTTTAAAACACTTTTTAAGGCTTTTAGGGGTTCAATGTTTTTAGGTGTTAATGGTTTACTTAGGGATTTTTATAGTCTTTTGAAATATTTACTTTTTTGGTTTTTACGTATATTTTATTATTTTTATGGCTTTTAGGGTTTTAACAATTTTGAGGGTTTTAACAATTTTGAGGGTTTTAGGGTTTTTATGGATTTAAGGGGGTTTTGTGTTTTTTGAGTATTTTTTTGAATTTTAATGTTTTTAATTGTTTAATGTTTTATTATTTTTATAGGGTTTTTAGAGTTTTAAGTCATTTTTATCATTTTCAGTGGGTTTTATGTTTTTTTTGGTTTATAGTTTTTTTATGTTTTTTTTTGATTTTATTAATTTTTTGGGGTTTTATGATTTTTAGGGTTTTGGGGTTTTATGAGTTTTATTTATTTTATTATTTTTAGAGTTGTTTAATGTTTTAGGGGTTTAAAGGATTTTTTCAGTTTTTAGTTGTTTTTGGGGTTTGAGGGGTTTTAAGGTTATTATGGGGTGTTTGGGTTTTTAAGGTCTTTAAGGGTTTTAAACATTTTTGAGGGTTTAAGTGTTTTTAGGTTTTTAAGGTTTTTAGGGATTTTTAGGGGTTTTAGGGTTTTTTAGAAACTAATGGTTTTTTAGGAATTTTATGAATTTTATGTTTTTTAGGATTTTTAGGTATATTGATGGTATCTAGGGATTATTTGGTGTTTTTATGGTTTTTTCATTTTTATACTTTTAGGCATTTTAATTGTTTTTAGGTTTCAAATGTTTTCTTAGTGTTTCTTGGGGTATATTATGTTTTAAGGATTTTTTGATAATATTTTAGGATTTTATAGTTTTTAGGTTTTTGGGGAGTTTGATGGTTTTCATGATTTTCAGTTATTTTTTGGTTTGTTGAGTTTTCAGGGTATTTTTTGAGTTTTTAGTATTTTAAACATTTTTTAGAGTTCTTTTAACTTTATTAGCTTTTAAAGGGTTTTTGTAGTTTTTAATGGTTTTTAGGGGTTTTAATGGTTTTTAGGGATTTTAGGAGTATTATAATTTTAGGGGGTTTTAGTGTCTTAGGTACTTTTAGGGTATTTATGTTTTTTAGGTTTTTTTGGATTTTAGGGGTTTTATGTTCTTTTTGGTTTTAAGGTTTTCTATGTATTTTTTAGGGTTTTATGGTTTTTACATTTTTATGGATATTATAGAATATTTCATATTTTTATGGGTTTTTAGGTTTCAATGGTTTTTGGATTTTTGGGATTTTTTTAGAGTTTTAATCATTTTTTTTTTATTGGTTTGAATTTTTTTTAGGTTTTTTAATTTTTTTTAGTGTTTTTTCATTTTGGGGGATTTTCGAGGCAGTTTTAGGATTTTTATAGTTTTTTAGGATTTTACGGGTTTTGATTGTTGTTAGGGTTTTTATAGTTTTTATATTTCAACAGTTTTTTTAGTTTTTTTGTGGTTAAAGGTTTTTTTGTGTTTGATGAAATTTTATGTGTTGAAATGTTTTTTATATTTTTTGTGGTATTTATAGTTTTTTAGGGTTTGTTATGTTTTCAAGGATTTATGTGTCGCAATGGTTTTTTGGGTTCTAAGGGATTTTTAATGGTTTTTTGAATTTTTTAGTTTTGTTGGGTTATTATGTGTTTTTAGTTTTTAAAGTATTTTTTGGGTTTTTAGGTTTTGTAGTTTTTTTACATTTTTAGGGTTTTTTGGGAATATTTTATGTTTTTAAGATTTTCATTGGGTTTTCCAGTGTTTTAGGGTTTCTTACATTTTTAGAAAATTTTAGTTATCTTTTAGGTTTTTTTATGATTTATAGTGTTTTTAGGGATTTTGAGGGTTTTAGGGTTTCAGGGTTTTTGGGTTTTTGGGGTTTTATGTTGTTTTTTGTGCTTTTAGGGAGTTTTTGTGTTTTTACAGATTTTAAGGTTTTTACTTCCATTTAATGTCATTATGGGTTTAATGGTATTTTACAATTTTTTATGTTTTTTTAGATTTCCTTGGAATTTTATGGTTCTTTGGGGTTTTAGGGTTTTTAGGGTTTTTATGTATTTTTAGTGGTTTTAGGGAGTTTATCATTTTTTAGGTTTTTTGGGGTTTAAGTATTTTTTGGTTTTTATGTTTTTCTTATGGTTTTTAGGGTTTTAGGGTTTTTATGTTTTGTTTATTTTTATATACATTTTAGTATTTTTATGGTTATTTTTGATTTTGAGGGGATTTATGCTTTTTTAGATTTTCTCTGTTTTTATGGTTTTTTTAGGTTTTAGGGGTTTCTAAAATTTTTTAGGGTTTTAAAAATTTTAGAATGTTTACCGTTTTAGGGGTTTAAAGGATTTGTGGAGTTTTTTGTGGTTTTTTATGGGTTTTTATAGGTTTTTAATGTTTTTAGGGGTTTTTATGGGTTTTCAGGGTCTTTAGGTTTTTAGGGTCTTTTATTGGTTTTTAGGGTTTTCTATGTTTTTTAGGTTTTTAAGGGTTTTAATTTTTTTCAAAATTTATGTTTTTTAGGGTTTTTCTTGGACTTTATGTCTATCATGTTTTTAGGGATTTTTAAGTATTTTTGGTTTTTTGGTTTTTTAAGGACATTATTGATTTTGAGGGTGTTTAAGGTTTTTAGGATTTGTAGGGCTTTTAGGGATTGTAGCATTTTTATGTTTTCAGGGGTTTTATGTGTTTGTAGGTTTTTGAGGTTTTCTTATAGTTTTTATCTGTTTTATGACTTTTTTGTCTTTTCAGGGTTTTTTTTTATGTTTTTATGGTTTTTAGTGCTTTTGAGGTGTTTTGGGTTTTTAATTTTTTTTTCGGTTTGTTAAGTTTTTTTAGATTTTAGGATTTTTTTGGTTTTTAGGGATTTTAACAACATTAGGGTCTTAAATTTGTTTTATATATTTTTGGGGTTTTATGGTTATTTATATTTTTTAGTTATTGTAAGGTTCTTAGGGGATTTATTGTTTTTATGGGGTTTTAGGGTCTTTCATGGATTTTGGGTTTTTTGAGTTTATTTTTATATTATGGGATTTAAGTGGCTTTTGGTTTTTAAGGTTTTCATATAGTTTTTAGGGGTTTTTCTTTGTTTTTATGATTTTAGGTTTTTTAGGGATATTTGAATTTGTTTATGATTTTTTAGGGATTTTATGTGTTTTTAGGGGTTTTGGGTTTTTATGGTTTTTAAGGTACTTATGTATCTTATCATTTATTTGGGTTTTTGGTTTTTTTGTTTTTTTTTTGGTTTTTATGGTTATATAAGTGTTTTTTGGGTTTTCTATGTTTTTAGATATTTTTTGGTCTTTTTTAATATTTTTATGGGTATTTAGGGTTTTTAAATCTTTTTGAAGTTTTAATGGTTTAAGGGATTTAATTGGTTTTTAGATTTTTTTTTTCATTGGTTTTAGGGTTTTTATGTTTTTTGTTTTTATAAATGATTTATGGGGTTTAGAGTTTTTAGAATATTTAGCATTCTCTATGTTTTTTAGGGTATTAAACTACTTTTGGGTTTTTTATAGTGGTTAACATTTTTAAGGGATTAAAGTATTTTTAGAGATTTTAGTGGTTAATGTTATTTTAGGTTTTAGTATATTTACGATTTTTAAGGATTTTATGATTTTTTGGGGTTTTAAGGGATTTATGGTATTTAGAGATTTTTGGTTTCTTTGGTGTTTTAAGTGTTTATTTTTTTAAAGGTTTATTTGGGAGTTTTTTTTAAGGTTTTTAATGTTTTTTGGGGATTTCTAGGGATTTTATGTTTTTTTTGTTTTTAGGGGTTTTAGGGTATTTAGGGATATATATTTTTGTGTTTTAAGGCTTTTTTAGTTTTTTAGGGTTTTATGGGGTTTTAGAGTTTTTTAACATTTTCAAGGGTTTAAAAGATTTTTAAAATTATTAGTGGTTTTAAGTGGTGTTATGGGGTTGTATTGGTTTTTAATTGTTTTACGGTTATTTTGTTTTTAGGGGTTTTAGGGTTTTATGGTCTTTTAGTAATTTTAGTGTATTTTAGTGTTTTAGTATATTTTATGTTCTTAGGTGGTCTAAGTGTTTTTAGGTTTTAATGGGTTTCTTAGGGTTTTTAGGGCTTTTTATGTTTTTATGGATTTTTATGTGCTTCTAGTATTTTTATAATTCATATGTATTTTAATGGATTTTTAAGGGTTTTAGTTTTTAGGAGTATTAGAATTTTTAAGGGTTTTAGGGGTTTAATGTGATTTTAGAATTTTAAGATTTTATTAGGATTTTAATTGTTTTTAAGTTTTTTATGTTTTTGGGGGGTTTTAGTTTTTTAAGAATATTTTAGAATTTACATGTTTTATGGGATTTAGGATTTGTAGGGTGTTTAGGAGTTTTATGGTTTTTATTGTTTTTTTAGGGTTTTCAATGTTTTTTTTGGTTTTTATGGTTTTCATTTTTTTTAGAGTTTCTAAATTCTTTTGGGTTCTAAAGGTTTTTAAGAGTTTTTTTAGTTTTTATGGGTTTTATGGTGTTTTAAGGTTTATTGGGGTGTTTATTACATTCAGGGTTTTTATATTTTTTATAGTATTTTAGGGTTATACGGTTTCCTTAGGTTTTTAGGTGTTTTAATTGTTTTTAGGGTTTAATAGTTTTATTAAGGTTTTTTATGTTTCTAGGTTTTTTAGGTTATTAGAAAATTTTAGGGCATTATAGGTTTTTTTGGGATTTTAGGGGTTTTGTGGGGTTTTAGAGTTTTTTTGGTTATTTTGGTGTTGTTTTGGTTTTGGGAATTTTTTTAGGTGTGTGAAGTGTTTATCGGTTTCTAAAATTTTCTTTGGATATTTAGGGTTTTCTTATTTTTTATGGTTTTGGGGTTTTTAGGGATTTTTTTATGATTTTAATTATTTTTAGGGTTTTTAGCGATTTTATGGGATTTTATGGGGTATATGGTTTTTATATTTTTGTTTTGTTTTTAGTGTTTTTTATTTTTTAATGTTTTATTAGTGTTAAGATATTTTAACGTTTTTAGGTGTTTAAAATGTTTTAGTGTTTTTAGTGGGTATTTAGGGGTTTTACGGTTTTTAAGGGTTTTTATCATGTTTTAGGATTTTTAGGGGTTTATGTGTTTTATGGTAATTAAGTTTTTCATAGAGTTTTTAGGGTTTGGGGGGTTATTTTTTTTTGGCTTTTAGGAATTTTTATAATTTTTATGGATTTTAGGATTTTTAGTGATTTTGAGGGATTTGGGTTTTTTTTGGGTTTTTTGGATTTTAGGGTATTTAGAGTTTTCATGTTTTTAAGGGTTTTTAGTGTTTTTCAATTTTTATGTATTTTTAAGGATTTTAAGGGGTTTACATTTTTATGGATTTTATAGATTTTTTTGGATTTTATTGGGTTTTAGTTTTTTTTAGAGTTTTTGTTGTTTTTTTGTGTTTCTAAGGTTTATATGGTTTTTTGGGTTTTAAGGATTTCTTTAGTTTTTTGTGATTTAATTTTTTTAGAGTTTTTTAAAAAAATTAAAGGGTTAAAAGGTTTTTATAGATTTTGTTGGTTTTAGGGTTTTATGGGGTTTTGAGGGTTTTAAGTGTTTTCATGGTTTTTAAGGGTTTTTTGTTTGTTTTAAGGGTAGGTTTAGGATTTTTTAGGTGTTTTAAGTGCTTTTAGGATTTTAAGGTTTCCTTAGGGTTTTTTTTTGGCTTTTTATGTTTTCGCGGATTTTTAGGTCATTTTTAGTATTTTTATGCTTTTAAGGTTTTTAAAGACATTGAGGGGTTTTTGGGTTTATTTTGGAATTTTAGTAATTTTAGCATTTTTTAGGTATTTAAGTTTAACTATTTTGAGGATTTTAAGGTTTTCTTATGGGCTTTCAGAATTTATAGAGGTTTTTAAGTTTTTAGTCATTTTAGATAATTTTTTAGTACTTTTATGGTTTTTGGGGTTTTAAGGGTTTTAGTGATTTTCATGGTTTCTTTGGTTTTTTGGTTTTTTGGCTTTTAGGGATTTTTTGAATTTTTTTACATTTTTTATGATTTTTAGAGCATTTTAATTTTTTGAGTACTAAATGGATTTTAGAGTTTTTAGAAGTTCTTAGTGTTTTTATGGGTTTTGGTGATTTTTATGGTTTTTAAAGTTTTTTTGTTTTTATGGTTTTTAGTATTCTTATTGTTTATTAGGTTTTTAGGGGTTTAAAGTGTTTTTTTGTTTCAATGGTTTTCTTATGGATTTTTAGGTTTTTATAATCTTTTACATTTTTTGATTTTAATATATTTTGTTAATATTTTATGGTTTTTAGGGTTGATAGGGATTTATAACATTTTATGGGTTTTTAGATTTTTATGATTTTTTTTAGATTTTTTTAGTTTTAAAGATTTTAAGATTATTTATGGTTTTTTAAATTTTTAATGGATTTATTGGGTTTTTAGTTTTTTTGTTTTTATAGTTTTATGGGTTTTTAGGGTTTTAAAAGGTTTTTACGGATCTATATGTGTTTTTTGGTTTTTAGGGTTTTAATGAACTTTTAAGGTTAATAACATTTTTATGGGCTTTTGTGTTTTAACTATTTTTCGGTTTTAAGGTTTTATACGGAATGTTATTGGGTTTTATGGTGTTTATGAATTTAGGTTTTATGGAGTTTTTTTTTTAATTTTTATGGTTTTCTAGTGTTTTTAGGGATTTTGAGGTTTTTTCTGGTTTTTAGGTTTTTAAGGAGTTTTTTTGTTTTTGGGATTTTTATGGATTTAAAGTTTTTTAAAGTTTTTAGTTTTTTTTTATTTGGGATTTTTACTGGTTTTATTCGTTTTATGTTTTTAGGTTTTTTTTAGGTTTTTTAGGTTTTTTTTGAGTTTTTATTATTGTTGAGTGTTTTTAGAGTTTTTAGGATTTCTTGGATTTTTTCGATTTTTTGGGTTTTATGGTATTTTTTAGTTTTTTTAATTGTTTTGAGGTTTTTAATAATTATTAAATATTTTTAGAGGTTTAATGGGGTTTTAGAGTTTTTATTGGGTTTTAGGGTTTTTTTGTGGATTTTTAGGCTTTATTAAGGTTTTTATGGGTGTTAACATTTTTTGGGTTTTTCTTTGTTTTAAGGTCCTTTAGGGTTTTAAATTTTTTTAATTTTTTGTTGGATTTTAATTATTTTTATGTTTTTAATGTTTTATTTGTTTTTTTAGGGTTTTATGGATTTTTAATTTTTAAGGGGTTTTAGGGATTTTGTTTAGGATTTGTATTGTTCATTAGGGGTTTTAGGGATTTTTAGGATTTCATTGGGTTTTAGGGGGTTCAGGGGTTTAAAGGTTTATTGTGTTTTTTTGATTTTTAGGGATTTTATGTGTTTTAGGGTATTAAGGTTTTCTTATGGGATTTAAAGGGTTTTTATATTTTTAGAAATTTTTTAAAAAATTTCGGTTTTTAGGGTTTTTAGGTATTTCAGTGTTTTTATGGGTTTTAGGTTTCTTATGGTATTTTTTAGTTTTATGGTTTTTTGAATTTTTTTGGTTTCAATGTTTAATGTTTTTTTAGAGTTTTTAACATTTTCATGGGATTAATTTTTTTTTGTGATTTTTTTGGGTTTTTATGGTTTTTATTATTTTTAGTGTTCTTACAGGTTTTAGAGTTTTATGGTTTTATGGTTTCTATGGGGGTTTTGGGATATTATGGGTTTTTTGGTTCTTAGCGTTTTTTAGGTTTTTTAGATTTTATTTGTCTTTTTAATTGTTTTTAGGTATATAAGGTTTTCTTAGGGGTATTTAAATATTTAGGGTTTTTAAGGGGTTTTACGATTTTAGTAGGTTTTTAAGGATTTGGATGGTTTTTAGGGTTTTTTTTGGAATTGTATGGTTATAATGATTCTTTTTGGGTTTTAGTATTTTATTATTGTTTTAGGGGTTTTAAAGTTTTTTGAGTTTTTTTAATGTTTTTAGGGGTTTAAAGTGATTTTAGATATTTTTTACTTTTTTGGGATTTAGTGGGTTTTATGTATTTAATGTTTTAGCGGTATTTTGGGTCTTTAATTGTTTTTAGTTTTTATTAGGGGTTTTATAAGTTTTAACTATTTGTAGGTTTTTAGGATTTTCTAAGTGGTTTTAAGGTTCTTTCAGAGTTTTTTCATTTTTTGTGACTTTTTGGAATTTTATAAGATTTTTAGGGTTTTAATGAAATTTGATGGTTTTAGGGGGTTGTTTTTGGGATTTTGGGGTTTTATGTTTTCTTTAGGCTTTGGGGGGTTTTAATTGTATTTATATTTTTAAGAATTTCTAGGTGTTTTTATTGTTTTTAGTGTTTTTTATGTTTTAGGGTTTTATAATTCTTTAAAAGATTTTATTGGTTTTTTTATATTTAGTGTTTCTGAGGGATTTTAGTGGGTTTAGGGTTTTTATGGTTTTTATTGTTTTCTAGGGTTTTTTGGTTTTTTGATTTTTTAAGGGTTTTTAAGGTTTTTAGAGTTTTTTTCAAAAAATTTGGGGTTTAAAGGACTTTAGATTTTTTAGTGGTTTTATGGTTTTTATGGGATTTATGGGGTTTTAGGATTTTTTATTTTTTAAGGGGCTTTTATTAATATTTTTGGGTTTTTAGTATTTTGTATGGTTTTTGTCTTTTGAGCATTTTAGCATTTTTTAATTTTTAGTGGTCTTAAGTATTTTTTTAGGTTTTTAAGGTTTTCTTATGGGTTTTCAGTGTTTTATCGATTTCTTACATTTTTAGAAATTTTCAGTGATTTTTTATGATTTTAATGGGTCTTAGGGTTTTTAAAGATTTTGAAGAGTTCTGTGGTTTTTTTGGGTTTGGGGAATTTTTTTTGGTTTTGTGGGTTGTTAGGGTTTCTTTATTTTTATTGGTTTAATTTATTATTGTTTTCTAATGTTTTTAGGGGTTTAAAGGGAGGGGAGAGTTTTTAGGGGGTTTTAGGTTTTTTATGGGTTTTATGGGTTTTTAGGGGTTTTGGGGGTTTTTATGGGTTTTAGGTGTTTTTATGTTTTTAGGTATTTTTATTGTTTTTTGGGTTTTAGGGTTTTTAGGGTTTTTTAATAGTTTTTAGTGTTTTTAGGTTTTTAGAGGTTTTAAGAGTTTTTATGTTTTTTTGTTTACTTAGGGGTTTTACGGTTTTTTTGAATTTTTTAGGGATTTTTATAGAGATTTACATTTTTATGTTTTTAGGGTATATAGGGATGTTGAAGGTTGTAAGGGTTTTTATGTTTTTTCGTTGGGTTTTAGGGTTTTTTAAGTTTTTTAGTGTTTGAAGGATTTGTAGAGTCTTTTATCATTTTTTCAGGACTAAAGGGTTTTTTGAGTTTTTTGTGGTTATATATGATTTTTTGGGTTTTAAAGGTTTTTAATGGGTTTTATGGGTTTTTCAGTTTATTCAGGTTTTTTAGGGATGTTATTTTTTTTAGTGTTTTTAGGATATTAGGGGGTTTAATTGTTTTTAGGTATTTAAGGTGTTTCTAGTGTTGTCAAGGTTTTTTAGGTTTTTTTATGTTTTTATGAGTTTTTAGTTATTTTTATGTTTTTTATTTTTTTATTATTTTTAAGGATTTTGATTGTTTTAATATTTTTTTAGGGTTTTAGGGTTTTAGGGTTTTATCATTTTTCGACCTTTAAGTGTTTTAACTGTTTTTTTTAATTGGTTTCTTATGGGTTTTAAGGGATTGAAGGATTTTTTCATTTTTAAGGTTTTTTTAGTTTTTTAGTATTTTTATGGTTTTAGGGTATTGGGTAGTTTTTAGGTGATATAGTGTTTTTAGTGTTTTTTTTTTGGTTTTTTGGGGTATTTAGTGGTTTTTGAGATTTTTAGTGGTTTTAATGGTTTTTGATTATTTTAAGGTTTTTTAGGGTTTAAAGAGTTTTTAGAGTTTTTATGGGTTTTAAGGGTTTTTAAGAACTTTAGGGGTTTATGGTTTTATAGTATTTAGGGTTTTCAGTGTGTTTATGTTTTTTGCGGGGTTTAAGTGTTTTTAGGTTTTCCTATGTGGTTTTCAGGGTTTTAGGGTTTTTTATGATTTAGGGATTTTTAGGAATTTTTATGATTTTTTTGTTGTTTTAGATTCTAGGAATTTTGATGGTTTATATGTATTTTAGGGTTTTAGGGTTTCAGGCTTTTTTATGTTTTGGGGTTTTATGGGTTTTTTAGATTTTTAGGGGTTTTAAAGTATTTAGAGTATTTTAAGGTTTTTAGGGGTTTAAAGAGTTTTTAGAGTTTTTATGGGTTTTAAGGGTATTTAAGAATTTTAGGGGTTTATGGTTTTATAGTATTTAGGTTTTTTAGTGTTTTTTTGGGGGTTTTAAGTGTTTTTCAGTTTTCTTATGGGGTTTTCAGGGTTTTAGGGTTTTTTATGTTTTAGGGATTTTTTTGTTCTTTGGGATTCTTAGAATTTTGATGGTCTATATGTCTTTTAGGGGTTTTTATGTTTTAGGGATTTTTAGGATTTATTATGGTTTTTTGGGGATTATAGGTTTTATATATTCTTTTAGGGGTTTTAGATTTTTTTATTCTTTTAGGGGTTTAAAGGTTTTTTTGGTTTTTAAGGATTTCTTAGATTATTTGTGGTTTTAGGGTTTTGTGCATTTATAGGGATTTTTACATATTTTTTATGATTTTGATGAGTTTTTATGGGTTTTAGGGTTTTTTAGGATTTATAGGGGTTTGGAGGATTTTAGCATTTTTGGGGTTTTTTATGGTTTTAGGTGTTAATAGGTTTCTATGGTTTTCTTAAGGTTCTTCATTGATTTGGGGGTTTTTTTTGTTTTGGGGAATTTTAGGGCTTTTAATAATTTTTATGTGTTTTTAGAGGTTTTATGTATTTTGATGGATTTTATGTTTTATGGGTTTCAGTGTTTTAATGGTTTGTTTTGGATATTATGTTTTTTTAGTTTTAAGGGATTTTGATTTTTTTGTGTGTTTTTTACGTTTTTATGTGCTTAAAGGATTTTAAATTTTTTTTTGGTTATAAGATTTTTATGGGTTTTTTGGGTTTTTTTATAGTTTTTAGGGTTTTTATGTTTTTTAGGGTTTCTATTATTTTTTATAGTTTCTATCATTTATAGGTTTGGCAGGGTTCTAATGTGTTTTTTAGTTTTTGATGGTTCTTTTAGAATTTTTCAGGTTATTTTGGTTTTTTACGTTTTTATGGATTTTTAGGGATATGTTTAGTTTTTTTTTGATTTTTTGGGTTTTTAGGGATTTTGAGGGTTTTTCTCCCTCAGAACATCTATTCTTGTTATGAATAACTCTTTTTGAATGGTTTCCAATAAATTTGTTTATTTAAATGGAAACACCCAATGGTTTAGTATCTAATGATACCTACTTTTGAAAGGCAATAGTACGTTAGGATTGTTGACCTTCAATACTTGTGAAAATGAATTGGTCGAGAGGATGGGAGATCGAGCACATCACACCTTTTGTGGGGGGGATTATTGCCTAATTCTGGACTCTCTTATAGATTTATGATCTGTTCATGAATCCTTCATTAATTCAAAAATATTACGTGAGTAATCCCAATGTTAACAATCAATTATTAGCATGTGTGGAATTCAGAATCATCCTTATGTATATGAGGTTCTTCATTAAGGGAGATATATGTATGAATCCAAATTTATTCTTCAATGGTGTCTTCATATATATTACTTAGAGATTATTTGGTCATTATTATGTCAATACTAGTTTCTAATCCACTTAGTGGGGCACTCTAGTGTTTATGGTCATCCCGATAGACAAATGTCGCTATGGAATTTATCGTCATCCAAGGAGAAAGAGGTTTACCCTAGAGTTTATCATCATCTAGAGTGAAAAAAGTTTCTTTGATGTTAGGATCTAACCCATAGATCGGCTACCTACACATCTTTGTGAAAAGAATCAGAACCAACATTGTTTGATTCCACTTAATGGGACACATAATACATTTTAAGGTCAAGTGATAAGGACATAACCATACAGTGTAACATCATGTGGCTAAGATATCAAGGCGGAAGGTGCCTAGTAAAAAATTGATGAGGGACATATACCTAATGAGCTTATAGAACCCGGAAGGAATTTGAGATTCAAAGTTAAATTAGACCCAACCATGGATATGGACTAGAGAGAATAAGGATAATTTGGAATACTGGGTTTGAACCTTAGGGAGGCTTCCTACGTTTCCCATTTGGATGGGAATAAAATTTAACATAGTCTGATAAGTCTCACATTTGAGTATATACCTTTGAGAGGATTAAGTTGGAGACTATTCCTGAATATGATACCCTAATGAAAGGCATTATGAGTTATGTATCAACTCATGATGGTTTAGGGGTTTCACTCATGTATTACTCCTGAGGATTATATCTAGATTAAGGAAATTATGATTTGGTTTAATCCTGTGGATGTTGTCCCTTGAGCTTGAACCCTAGTTGGCTTCCTACGTATTCCATTTATATTTGGAATCAGAGTTCTAATAGTTCATCCCTTTGGGTGGATCATATGGGTGTTGTGATCATTAAAATCCTCTAAACCCATGTTATTCATGCTCTATGTTAGAGAGAATTGGGTGTGAATGATTCAACAAACCACACTCTATCCTTCCTTCATTTATAGAAGAGGCTAGGGCTACAGTGGAAGACGTCAGGGATATGGCTAAAGAGGCCTGGGTTAAATAACTCCCCTCTATTCACTTTACATTGGACGAGGGTACAAGGTAAGGAAGGAATGAAGGTGATGGATGTAAAGAGGAGAGAAACTAAAACCTTATACATGAAAGGATAAGGACTTACAACGAGATGGTTTCCTTATAATTGGTCCTAAAAGAGGAGGTATACTTTTCCTTTTTCAAATGGAAAAGAAAGTGTGATCCGCTCCCACCCTACCGGGGAACAGAGGTTCAAACTCTTAGATATAGTAGGGGAGGACATAGACCTATCCCACTAATCCAAGACTAGGAACCCCACAACACTATCCCAAGGGTGAGGTTCAATGTGACCGTAGATTTAAAAATCTAAAAATCCTCTAAGGATAAAGACCCTCTGATAGGGAAAGTGAGGGAAAACTCTGACCATAGAAATACACGTCCAAATGGGAGACACGATGATATACCTTTCCCCATGGTTTTGTAAATCAAGAGGTCTTGGTGGAGGATTCAACATGGTCCCTTTAAGGTCGGTGAGCTAGTGAAGGGAAATCATTTCTATCGATTTCTTTGAAAGAGGCTTTATGAAAGGTTCATGCAGGTTGAAGGGATGAGGTGAACCAAGAATAACCGCATAATTGGTGCACCAATCAAGAGGTATCTATACAAGTAGTCTTGGGACAATTGGTTGCACCTTGGGTGATGAAAAACCTAGATGAGTACAATTGGTAGAAGCTTTGTTCAAGCCTTTAAGGGTATCTATTTGTATTCCAAATAGTAAGTCATGTCAGTTCCTATTCGAGTAAGGTCATGTCACAAAAGTTTTATTAAGCAAGGGGCTGGGAGAATGAGTCACTCATGTGTTATTAATTTTTAACATTTAATATGATTAATTGTCACTATCTGCCTTTAATTTCCTCTCATTGTGATTTAGGAAACTACATTAGGTTTCAAGGAACTTGGGTGGAGCACTAGGGCTATTAGAGCCATAATCAGCCTTCGTGGAAATTTTCCAATAAAAATAAAGGCCCCAAGGGTCTATTTATTGAAAAATATGGGTCCTTGGGAAAACATTTCTGGACACGCAAGTGTTGTGTGACTCAAGTGCTTTCATGCTGATAGTGATTGTGGATACCTTAGGAGAACCACATTATGATCCTTTCCAAATCTTGACATTATTCACCTATTTTCTCGTCATTTTTCTGAAAAGTTTCCCTTTGTCACTTTTCATCCATTTGATGAAACATGGTGTTAAAAAAATCACCACATCAGGATTCGATCTAAATGAAAAAGATAATATAATCTCTAGGTAAAAGGGGATGAAAAAGTAAGATGGGTCGCACAAGTTTCTAGGTGTTTGTGCAAGTGTTTGGAGCATAGGTCGACTTCATTATCTGTAAATAGGGCTTTCACTTTGATGAAAAAAATCTCATGATTAAGAAAATAAAACTCTTTCCATGAATGTCTACTCTGATTATGCTTTTCCTTTTCATTCACGTTGATACAATATGTATTTGAGCGATGCACTTTCACATCACATGATTGAGCTAAACATTTGTGCACCTAAATTTTTACTTTCACGCCTTATTGAGTTTTCTTTATTTTATTTATTATTATAAGAAATTAAATATGAAATTACTCTAAAATGAATTTAATGTCTCTTCTCAGGTCCAATGGTTCTGAAGAAGATCACAAATACTGATGAATTGGCTAGAAAGCAAACTGAGGATATGAAAAAAATCATAGGTTATGATTACTATGATATTTGTGATACTAACCTTCTTGACCAGGTAAGGTATCTAAAGAAGTATCACCATGATTTTATGAAGAATGTTAATTATCCAATTTATGGTTATGTCCAACTATGAGAAGTCCTCACACCAAAATTGAAGAATTATCTACAAATCTCTTGACATCAAAACTACAAGAACTTTTCATCTGCCAGCATTTCTGGTATAGGATCATATATTAAGGTTGGGATGATAACCAACACCTTTGTTATGTATCATTTACCATGTACTTTAGACATTAACACACATACTATCAAACTATTGTTTCACTATTATTTATCCATTTTCTGAGATTCACAAATAGATCAATCAAAGGGCTAGAAGAAAATTAGGGAATTTCTTCTAGGAGGGGGTGTCAATCCCAAATGGATGTTAGAATACAGGGTATGAAAAACATGTGAAAAATTGAAAAAATATCTAGAAAGCATCGAGATTTATGAGACTGTTTGGTTAAGGAAAATCTATATGTATAAAGAGGATGATTTTGTTCCAGAATTTCTAAGACGATAGAGTTCACAAATTAATTACTTCCATTTGATGCATAGAGAAGTGATGATCAGTTTATGGGAAATCCACAAGTCCTCTGGGGGATCTGATCCTAGGAGATATGTATGATTAATTCATTCCTCTAATGATGGTGTGGAATGAAACCGATGGGAATCCATTTTTAAAATTTCAGCTACTGAAAATATATCTCAAAATCAAGAAGGAAAATCCCCAAGAAAGAGGGTATATTCATTCAAAGATGTGGATGGGACTTTTCCTTAAGGGGAAGGGGGAAGGCACATGTACATGTGTCAAATGAGATATCCCAAGGTGGTTATGAGTAGTGAAGCTGACACCTTGTAGACAGTTCTTTAAAAAGGTGAATTTGAAATATGGAGATATGAAATCAACTCCAAAATTCCTACCAAGACATTTCTTGTGGGTTTTCTGACTTTGTGGCTCAGTATTTAGTTTTTTCATGTCTATGAATCCAAAGGTGGTATAAGGATTGAAAAAAATTTGGTAGGGTCAATGTTGTAAGAGAGAAAGATAGTGTGGTTGGATACCCCTATTTTGGAAAAGATCCACATTAGCTTGTTACACATTCCTGGAAGGAAGGCTCCTTTCACAATTTTAGGACCATTTCAGGTTTTTTGGGGATGGATAATGACTCATTTCAGGACTTACGATGTGAAGAGTGGGATATAGGTCCCCAATATCTCATTTATAACATTTGTTCAGTATTTTTACAGTATTCCACCCTTATCTTTGACACCTTATGACATTCAGAAAATTTGAGTTTATTCATGGATTATAACTTATTTCCTTATGGGAATCTACCCATGGTAAGGTTATTTAATGATGGGGTGGCCAACATTGTACTGAGGTCATATATGATGGCTTGAAGGGATGGTTTTTTTGATAACCATGATCGACAGTGAAATCATATATGATGCCTATGATACTTAACGACTTGAAAACCAATTCAAATTCAAGAAAAAAATATTGTATCCCCTCTAGTGTATGTTATCCTAAATAGAATCTGATGGTGGCTGGACAACTATAGTTACTTAAGGACACGTAAAAGATAGGGGTAGTGATCAATCTTTCTATGGATGATGCAGAGAGAAGATTGAATATCTGGTATGAAAAATATCGGGATGCATCATACCCTAAAGGGGTGATAAACAATGTTGTTAATTAGGTTGGAGTGAAGAGGCGGAGTAGGGAAGAACCATCTCATTTGGAAGGTTCTTCATTTCCTTTAGAGGAAAAGTAATCAGAGTTAGAGGGGGAGATTGATGAGGCTTCTAAGTCACCAAATCAAACTCATGGAAGATATAATCCACTAACAAGAATCAAGATGGCCACACCATCCTCTCCATCTAAGACTACACTTAGGTGGCCTAGTCACCATCAATAAGAAGAGAATTAGTTTCCATTTTCCCGTTTACCATATATAACGGTAGGAATTATGAATCTCATGAGTTCTAAGGCTGTAGAATCATCCTCTAAGAATACCATGATGTATTCTAAATATGTAAAACTATAGAGATTTCAAATATGGAATAATTTATCTTTTGAATCTAATAATTTATGGGGGATTCAATTTGAGGGGTTGCGTATCCCAAGGATCGGATATCTTCAAGATCCAAATGATATTCACTTGGAGTATAATCCCAAAGAAGTGGAAATTTATATCTAAGAGTTATAGGTGATTATATAATCAATTTATTATCTAGTCTTCACCACAAATTGGGTGAAGTACACGATGGGATGTGGTTCCATAGAAGGGGTAAACCATTGATTTTTTGAGTAATTTCATGATTTTATTGATCCATAATATGTAAGTTATATTATTCCCATAATATTTTATTCTTTGAATTTTGTGTTTCAATTGGGGCATTATTTCTCAGGGTAAATACCATGTTAATTTTCAGATGGTTAAGGGAACATCAGTTGAAATTCCATCGCCATGGTATAGCCCTAGTGGTACTCTTATCAAGGATGTCAGATCACTCCTTGAATCAGAAGAAATATATCCATGATGGTAGGCCATGGAGGATGAGATGGAAGGAGGATTTCCATATCCGATACCTATTTTTTAATATAATGATGTTGGTATTCTTTTGAAGGAATCAATAAAACAGAGATTCCAAATAATTAAAACTATAGCTAAATGATTTATCAGCAGTTGTATGCTTTCCTGACATCCTTAATTTTTACCTCATCTAGAGAAAGTCCTTGAACTTATAGGAATTTCAGGAACTTCATCACCTTATTCCCTCAAGGAAATTCTAAATGAATCTATGATAACTGATGAGGCAACATTCGACCAAGTGTAGGTTTCTATAAAAGATAAGTCTCCCTCAATTGAAGATGAATCTAGGCTAGAGAAAACATTATCTTCTACTAGAACTCCTCCTATTACTGCTATTGTGAGAGAGGAGGAATTTGGTATATCATAAGCGCTTCATGAGAAGCTATATTATAATAGATAACATCCACTTTTTTATATTTCATGTTCATCACATGAACCATAAACTAGTATAATGACTAATTCTAATTCTATGTTTTTCACTAAGAAGGTTGTTTTGGGTCTAAAGTCATTAGAGGAGGGTCCTGAACCAACTTCTCCAAGTGGTCCCACATGTGAGACTAACACGAGGCTTGGGATATAAATAGAATCCATGGTGAATTCTAGTATGTCTCCTGGTGAAATATTGGAACATACTAATATTCAAATATCTTTAGAAGAATTTGGGGAACTGTATAAATCAAATGGATGTGAGTCTTTATTTTCCATCCATGCAAAAATTTTATGCTTGATTTTTTAAACATTATTGGTTGGAATATTCATACCCATCCCCTGGAACTGGTATAGTAAAGGTGGATGAAGAGGGCATTAAAATCATTTTTGATCCCGATATTGAGGAGGAGATAACTGAAGTGAACCTTGAAACATTGAGTTTTATTGAAGTTCATCTGGCTAGTTCTGGGCATACTCAAGGAAGTTCCACTCGATAAGAAACTCAATCCCACACTACTGAGGCAAGGAATGCTGTGGAAGAATCTTCTCATGATTTTGATTTGTTGTTCGGTAAGATTATCCAAATATTATGAGTGTTCCCCATTATTTCCTCATTTGAAGCTAACGATGATTTTAATTCATCATTTAGGATTATCAACTTCTATGGCTAGGTATGAGGGAAAAGTCATTGCGTTGTCTTGAACAATATCAGGAGGAAAGGAAACCATTTTTCAATAGGGAATAGATCATGGCACGTCTTTGAGTGCGCTTATTCAATAGTAGATCCCCCTTATGATGGTGACTTTGGATTGGATCCTAATTTGTATAATTCTCTCTCCATCGCATGTCATTATGCTTGGAAAGTTATATGGAATATTATCTCTGAGATACCCCTCAAGGAACTTCCTTCGCAAATCTCACAACTTTCATCGTTATTCAGCATGTTGGGATTCGGTGGTTTTGATTACCATGTAATCCACAAGACGGTGAAGGAAACCATTTAGAGGCTGGAGTAAGAGCATAAATTTCGACAAGATCTCATCATGTAGAAACTTTTTATCAACGTTGATTTTTTTTAAGTTGTAGTATCACAATTAGAATCCACGTACAATAAAAAAATGGCAGAATTCAACTTCAAAATCAAGGAGAAGACTATTAAAGTGTCGCTCCTTCATCAACTGTTGGATTACATATATAAAAAACTTGAACAAATTCACTACTCAAAAGGATAAGTTTAAAAGGAAGGGTCTAATGCCATTGTGAATGCTATGGAAGTGCTTCTTCAGTTTGAGAAGGTTGGGGATGATCGAATGACTGAACATGAATAGGAGGATAATGGGGATAAAGAGGTAATTCAAACAATGAAAAGTTATTTCCATGGAATTTTGTGATATAAGATAGAAATACTTCATTTTATGGATGTTCCTATCAGGAATATTTCTCAAAAAATGGAAGTAATTTTCCTTATCATCCATGTCTTCATCCATTCCTTTTATATTAATTATAATGTCAAAATTGATTTTGATAGTAAGATTTTTTTACACTGGATAATCTTATATACAATGACAGAGATCGGATGCACTCAAATTCTTACATAAGCCAATGAGACTAGTGAGTGTAGATTGACTACTTCTAGGGTCATATGAACAACCCTACAAACTTTTATTCTTTTGTGTTATCACCCTAATGTTTTTCTAAACCCAATAGGGAGGGGCATAAGCAGGTTAAACATAGATTTTTCTTTTTCTTTCCCTTTTGGGTTTTCAACTGAACAAGTTTTGTATTTTAACATTTTATCGCTCAATATGGACTAAACCACATAGACTATATGTATAGTGTGCTCAGACTCAGCTTATGTCTAGATTTCCCTTTGTGGGTTTTCAGCCTGGTGGGTACTATGTGTCATTTTTTGGGTAGTTTAAATTTATTCTTGTTGGACTAACAAATGTAGTGTGTTAGGTCAAATAACTTTGACCATGAATTTTTAAATTAGTACCTAAATGAGACATGATTTTTTGGAATGTCCCGATATTTTCTTAGATACTTCTAAGGGGAATAATGAGTCAAGATTTTTTTATGGTCACCAAATATAAAATTCAAAGTATTAGAATGGAGGAGGTATCTTTCAAGAATTAAGTTACCATTATTTAAAAATACTATTATGGGGGTTGTATTATGTAGGTTCGACTATGGAATATGCTACATATCCAAATAGTGGCATCCTTTGGCAGATATACTTGTTATGTGAGAAACCAATGTAAGGCCAACTGGGGTCACATAATGAATAGTCATGTAAAGGATTTCCTAGAAATTATTACATTCTATTACTAATAGATAAAGTGATATATGATTTGGAAGTCTCAAGACCACAATTCATGGATTTTCCAAGGAAATATGTCTATGAATAAAAGGTTTCATCTGTGACGATATTGGACATGAATCAGAAAACAATTCTAGACAAATTTTGTGTATGAAGGAGGGTATATTTTTCATAAATTTTGTTTTTGATATTATGTTGTGCATTTTAAATTCATGTAGTAAGGAAAATATGTTGTGCAATGTAAAGTCAAGAAGTAAGGACATTATAGGGTTGATTCATGAACATATGGGTGAATGGATTTTTCTAAACATTGCAGCTGGATCCAAGATAAGATATTTGGGTGTCACTACGTATCTTACTGGGGAAAGTATCAACCCACACATATTTCTTGAATTAATTTCCACACACCCACTATAGTTTTATGTGCGGAAGGTTTATTTAATATTTTCATATATTTTCTAGAATAATGGTTAGGTCCAAGGTACAATATGGTATGAGAATCAAACCGTATGTTTTGAAAGATTTATCATTATAAAATTGCTTCATTCAGAGGGAAAGGTGATTTTTTTTATGGTCACAGGTATTCCCTATATTAGAGATTCGAGTGTCACTTCATATCTCATTTGAATTAGAATCAAGCCATCCACAGTTCTTGGTAAACTGTGTAGTTTATTATCATGAAACGATTACATGAGTTCACTTGATGAGAAATAAACATTAGGCTAGACCTGAGATATATGATCTTTGTTTCACTATATACTTATTGGGGAAATAATAAAGACACATTTAGTTTTTGGGGAAATATTCCCTATCCATATTTGACTCTTACATTGATGGAATGAAGGAGATTTTTTTAATATGGTTGGACCCAAGATTTGAGATCTATGCTTCACTACGTATCTCATTGGAATGGGAATCAATCCATATGTAGTTCTTGAATATGGCTCCCCATGTGGGTAGGATCCAAACAAGGGGTTGAAATGGGGCTCAAATTCTACTATGGTGTGGAACTGATGTGAGTGATTCTTACTCATATAAGTTAATCAACTTTTAAGGGACCGTAAAAAATCTCAACTGGTGGTATTTCTGGTAATTCCTTAATCTCAAACAAAGGAGATGTTAAATCTATAGTTTTATGTTATTTGGTGAGGAAAAATGGTGTTTTCCAGTTTTAGGTCATGCGACTAGGTTCTCATGTTGTTTAGTTTATAGCCCTATGACAAGGAAGATGGTGATAATAAGTTTAACATTATATAACATGGACAATGTCTGTAATGAGATTTATCAAAATACAACTGTGAAAAATTTTGTGTGATTACACAATGTATATCTTCAGCAATCTTTCATTGGTTAGAGTTGTAATGAATTATCCATCCATTGAGATTAAGGAATAATATTTATTATAATAGACATTATGTATGGAATAAGGTCCTTCCCACTTTTCCTCAAGCTTTAAAGGATTATTTCATTGTATCATAGATTTCCTATGGACCAAAACCTACTCTCCTTGCAGGAATGAATAAAAGAGGACCTTCTTGTGGAAATATCATTCTATTCGTTTTTGATATGATTTTAAATGATGAAATATATTCAATATAGTTTCTTATATTCACTCCAACACATCAAGCCATTACTGGGATTTCTCATCAGTGGATAATTGATCAAAAATTGGAACTCTAAGTGATAGAAACTGAATTTCAATGGGAATAACTACTTCTGTCCCATATACCAATGAGTATAGGGTTGATTTTGTTGTAGTAGGGTAGAAGTATTGTAATCCTATAAGGAATGAAATATTTTATCATGCCAAGATTTCTTATCTTTATACACCATATTTTGGATTATGTTTGACAGAGTCTTGTAGAAATTCTCTATTTTTCTAATGGTTATTGTATGATATTGGGATGAATTATTGTATTTGATATTGTGTTCTTGATATACCTTCCTAACCTCAAAAAATATAAATTAGTGTTGTTGTCCGTCAATATGGTATGAAGAAATCAAAATCTAGTAATGAAATTAGATTTTAAAAATATAACAATGATATTGGAACCAAATTCCTTGTGAGGAATTACCTTAGCCCATTTGGAAAATAAATTAGTATTAGTAAGGATCTACATCAACTAAATAGCTGTAGTTGGAGGATAAGGTCCTACTCCCAAGTAGAAAATGGAAAGAAGTATTTGGTTGTATGTATAAACTTTTTCGATTGATGGATGAAGTTGGCATTCACATGGTAGGTATGGCACATATTAGATAAATATGTTCAATCATGCATCTTGGAAGGACAGATGTATCCAAGAATTTAGATTTGATCAGAAAGCATGTACCCGGACTACTGGGCACTCTAGGATCCTATATGTACTTATTTCATAAAAACCATAGTCTCTTCTCCATCAACACATCTAAGAAGGAATCCATCAAAAAATTGTCAATAGAGGATCTTCTAGAGATTTTGGCCATTATAAAGAGTGAAATTAACTACCCATCGCCAGATCTGATCTCTTCCAACCCTATTTGGTGAAAGAACTCTATCATTGATATATTCTATGATTGGTGTCATCCATCCTATGGTTCGGTAATGGGACTAATTTCATTGATTTTGTCAGTTCTGATTTGAATAAAAGGTGAAACCACATGATGATGAGCAATTTTAATGATTTTTTCATTCTAGTTCGGATCTTACAGAGTTTTAGTTGTAATTACTAATGAATCTTCATGATTATTTTTTGAATGCGGGATGTAAGACAATGTTGGTTTTAAGGAAATTCTACCATTAACCCTCATACATAATCACACAGGGAAATTATCTCTTCTTTTCTAATGGCATAATCCCCATTAATCTATTTGATTAACAACTAAAAATCACCCATAACTTCCAGGTGGTTCACTGATAATTGGAGTGACATTTCCTTCTCTACAACGAGAGCATGATATTATACCTCATTTTTTGTACCACCTTCTGATAATAGGAAATAGTATGGAAACATTTCCTTTTCTAGGGAGATATGTACAATTCCTAACCCAAAATTATTGTTATTAGAGTATTACATTCTCTTCCCTATAAGACTCTTGGAAGCACCATCATAATACATTTCCCATATTTAGGGAATATCCGGAATAGAGAATATTTCTTCATAAAAAATTTCAATATTAAATGATTAATCTTCTGTAGATGGGTGTTCGTAAAGGAAGTTTCCCGGTCCATCCTTTCACTGATTTTTGAGGCATGAACTATATATCAAACTTTAGTAGAATAAAAGAACACCATGCCATATGTCCAGTAAGCATAGGAAAAATGAGTATAAATTTGAGTGAGTTATTGTGAGAGAACAAGTGGACATTGTGATTCTATAGATAATGTCTTAACTTCCGAACAACAAAGATTAATGCTAAGTAGATCTTTTCAATATCCAAAAACTGAGTCTCTACATCAAGCATAGTTTAAATGAGATATTAAAGGATGTTATCATTCCAAACATTGTTATTTTTTTCAAGGAAGTCACACAATGATCTCTCTAAGTCTATCACATAAATAATGAGTAGATTTCGTTCAACAGGTGGCATTAATACTGATGAGATCAAGTGTTATTTCTTGAGAATATCAAATGCCTCTTCGTAGTCATTGGTCCACTAATATGTAACCCCCCTCTTCAAAAATATGGTGAATGGAAAATACATTCATGATAGATTAGATATGAAGCACTGGATGTAGGCCATGTTTCCTTAAAGTCCTCTCAATTATTTCATGTTTTGAGGGGGTAACATTCCAAGAATATTTTTAGTATTCTCAAGATCCACTTCTTTTCAACGATGACATACAACAATGTCGAGAACTTTTTCTGAGGTTACCCTGAAGGCACATTTCAAGGGGTTCATCATTAGATTATGCTATCAAATAATTCTGAATATGGTCTCCATGTTATTCAGGTTATTAGACTATTGCTTGGATTTCACTACTAGATAATTAACATAACATTCAACAAATCCCCCCAAGAAGGGTTTGAAGATGTGGTGCATTTCATGTTGGTATATTGCACCAGCAATCTTCAATCCAAAAGGAATTGCTCGATAAAAAACATGCCTTGATGGGCTATGAAGGTTATAGATTTATCATCTTCTTGAGACATCTAGAATTTGTTATACCTAGAATAGTCATTCATGGAGAAGAGATCTTGGTATCCAGTTTTGCATCAATCAAGGGTTCTATGATTAGAACTGTGAAGACATCATTGATTAATTGGTGGTACGATGATGGAATGGCCACATGCTAATGTATCCAAGGTATCCCCAATAGAATTTTAAAATTTATGTATTTCGAGAAAACCATGAACTCTGAATCAAATATGAGATACCCAAACTGATTTCCGAGCATAATCTAACCGAGAGGTTCTTACTCATTCGTTTCATAACCCAGTAACTTCAAAGTGGATTTATACAAGTGTAAAAGGAACATCTAATAGAGATCTTTACATTTAGTGATTGATCCTGAATATAATATCATAAACCATACAAAAGATGGCCATTGCAATAATTGAACAAATCATATGAGTTTCAATGATTCCTTCTGCTCAGGGGTACCCATCCCGAGATAACATTGAGAGATGAAATGAGTGAACATCTGATCTGGATATCACAATTAATTTATGATTAGAAATTCATGATTCCCAAAATTTGGAAGAGGAGGGATCAGATCCACCCATTAGGGATCATCCTTCTTTTTGGGCTATACTAGTGCACACCATACTTCTATAGTTTCCAGTGGATCCATTAATGACTCAATGATATTCATTATAATTTGAGGAATATATGGCTGAGCTGGGACTTAATTAGGTGTGACGGCTGGATCATGGATAAATGTAACAACTGTAATGGCCACTGGTGGAGGCACCACCGGTATCTGTAATGGGTAACCAATAGGGGTAGTCTTGTAAAGACATGTCTTACCATGTTCTGGTTTTTCACCCAATAGAGGGAATTCATGATATTCATTAGCAGTTTCAACAAACACTCTTTGATGAGGTTATTCTGTTGGAAGTGAATGCAAAGGATCTTCTTATAGAGTATATCTAGTAGGAATTCTACTTAAGAGTAACTCTGCATTAAGTCTTCTCAACTCTTTCATCTCCTCCTCCTTCTAAGAAAATATTTCCTAAGGAGAATGATGTTGAACTTCTTTGGATGAAAGGTGAGACATGGTATGAATTTCACCTTTTCCCTTATTTGGTTCCTTTTGAATATGTGGAAGTTTATTATTTGAGGGGATACCTATTTTTTGGGTAAGACTATGATTTTGGGTATGCACACCTCTTTCATTTTCTTTGGTGTGGACCAAATTATGAACAATAACCCCATCCTCAGACTCCCCTAAACTGGATTCATTTCTAGAGGATCTTCAATGAAGGAATTGATGACATTCAACGACATATAATGCATTGATGGTATTCTATCGGTATCTCTACAACATTTCCTTATTTTGTGCCCCCATGAGATTTTTCCTCCTATTTGTTGTTTCCTCAAGAACTATTTGGATGATAATAACCTTAAAGGAATCCTCATTAAGTTTAGTATTGTGTTAATTTCTCATTTTTATCTCTAATTGAGTAAAAACTAACTTCTGCTAAGGAGGGGATTGTGAATGTTAAAAATAACTTAGTCCAGCGAGATAGGGTTGTTCATGTTCTTCTTTATCAACCCATTGGTCTCTGTTTGTTGAATCTGAGGTTTGGGTTAAAAAATCCCCCAACCCTACAGGCTGGGGTGGATTCTAAACTACTATGGATAATATCAGCTCAATCGCTCTTATTGTTTTTTGAATTTTGGTCAGAACATTGGTTTGTTGAATTATCTAGTGCTCTATTAAATCGCCTTCTTTGGAAGACGGTTGTTCTATTTTAGACATTTACATAATCTAATGGCTAACAAACTCTAAGAGTGAGGCCTTCTCAATGTTCTCATATTCTTAATGAAAATTTATCTCAATATATTTCTCTCATTAGGCCTGACTATGTTGGATGCCAATCAAGGAATGTTCTTTTTAAGAATCTATCCGGCCATGAACATAATTTTTTTTGTAGCTAGCCTAGGGAAATAACATTGCTTGAGACCAATTTTAGAGGGCCTTGCTAACTGGAGAGTGTAGTGAAATTAGATGCTCTTTGTTCACCCAATCCTTTGATATGAACACCTGATGGGGCATCTGTGAAGAGTCTTTATAACTACAATAATGCATTGAGGCATGCACTTTGAAGGTATCTCGACTACTTCTTGATATTTGGATGTTGGGAGATCGTGATATATTACCAGTAATTTTGGAACTGCAACCCTTATATTACTTTAGCATGACTTTGATATTCAACACACGTTAATACTTTTTATTTTAGACAATGATTATTCTTCCATATGTTGAGGAAAATATCATGAAAACTATTTTCTTCCAACATCTCTAGAATTTTGTATTGAGAGTTTTCTAAATTTCATTACATGAATGGTATTTTACCCTTGTGTTGTTGTTTCCTCATGTTCAACATATCATATTCATATTTTATATGTGGTTTCTCTACTTGATGGGACCAAATTTTTCATTTTCCTTATACTTTATTAGACTAAGCATGATTGAGAAAGAATCCCTCTATTACAATGAAAGTGATGTGGCGGAATGGTGGTTTAGAGAATGATCATCACCTTGGTATTTCATTTAGTTGAGAAAAAGTTTCTCCCACCAGTGAAAAGGTATCAAATATGACTAGCCTTGTGTTTGAATGTGCAATAAGATACGAAGGATTTCTCGTCACTACATTTTTACTTGAAGAATTATCTTGACAATGATAACCACTATTATAGAGAGAACATTCACAGTGATTTCCATCATGGGGAGGACCATCATGGTGGATTACACTAAAGGATGTACCATCTTTCTCCTTGGTGTTCTGGTGACATGGAGGGTTGTCATGGCACTCATTAAGAGATAATATCCCAATATTGACTGAATTACCATGAATAAATGCTTTATGAGGTAGTGTACGATTAGGGCCTTCAAAGTAACTAATACTTCTACTATAATTTAGTAATGAGAGATTTTGGTCTTGAGATGAAATAAATAAATATACAAGGGCTTCAAGAACTCCAACATTGAGTGGATCTAAATAAAAAATTAGATCATTATTTTCATACTTTGTTTTATAATCACTTCTCGTGGATGCCTTATTAAAATAAGTCGGAGAAACATTCTGGGAAAATTTGTTATCATGGTTAGTTGTATGTGCCTTCCTTGGAGTGGCTATCAGAATAAGATAATTATCTCTAATTGGAACTGGTGTATGTTCCTAATTTTTTTCCCCATATGATATGGATGAGTATTCCCCATAACCCACCTGGAAAAGAGTAAGGGATTGTATCTACTCTAGGGTGACATGTTGATTACCCACCATGCTAGTGGGGATGGAGTTATGCATCTATTCCTAAAATATTATTGTTGTCGCTGTGATGATATATTGGCATGTCTCTAGGATATGATCTGGAATTTGTGTCGACCCTTTCACCATTGAAAATATGTGTTTGGTGACTTTAGTGGATTGAACATGAATATAAATGTAACAACCCAAGCTTCCACGGTACGTTTCCCTTCGAATAATGCAATAGCGTGTGTTGTACGCAACCTTGAGCTCTAACACACACCACAACTAATTAAACTAGCCGTTGTGAATAGTAATACCTACTTTTTAAAATTTTATAAATTTTATTTATCAAAATGGACATCATTTTTGGATTCGGAATATCAAAATTAGCCTATGTTGAATTTTTGGTATTTTTCTGAGAACGTCTAATTTTTTATGAATAGTGAAAAATACTTAAAAACAACTTTTTTAATCAAAATAATTTATAGTGATAAATTATACTATTTAGTGGTTTTAAAGTATAATTAGAATATATTTTTACCATTTTATCCAATGGTGGTCATTACAATTAATTTAGCATTGAAAATGGACATAAACAATTGCCAATCTTTTGATATAAATTGTTTCTTAAAAAACACGCTATTTGTTGTGACAGCGGGAATTAATTATAAAATTAATTAATGCAACTTATATGTTTGGAATTTTTTAAAATAGACATCATTTTTGAATTCGGAATATCAATTATACCTTAGAGTGAAATTTTGGCATTGTTCTGAAAAACTTCAATTTTTGATGAATAGTGAAACCACTAAGTGGTAGTTAAATAACTGATTTTTCGTTTAAATGAAATATTACCACTTCTGTGATTTGATTTTCAAAAATCCAACATACATGGTTGTCATTAAGAAGTAAAATGTGGTTGAATGAGATTAAAATAATTTTTTGTGAATAGTAACTTTTAGGTTCTTAATCGCGATTAGAGGTAATTAGTGTAGTTTAAGGTACAAATGATGTTTTAATAATATGAGATGAGCATGACACTTGTCCTACTCCTATTGGATGAGTCATGGCCGACCAAGAAAACCCATGGGTCAACTTTGGGACCCCATGGAACCACTTTAGTTGGAAATTGACATTAATATATATTTATTTAATGTTAAAATTAAATTGATACAAACATGAGTTGTTTTACTAAAACAGTTTTTAAGTGGGGTTACACAAGTCCAAATTTTGACTATAAATATTAATTAGAAATATAAAAATATTTCCTACATCATAGTATTTTTTTTATAATTTTTAGCCATTATATAAATTAAATTATTTATGACATCATTATGATGCAGTGATGACCTCATTATTTAACGATTTAAATAAAATGAGAAGATAATGCAAGATCCAAGGCTTACACTTGTCCAAAGCCTATTGGATGAGGATATTTCGAACCCTTATCACCTTATCCACGAATTATATAAGTTTGGGACCTTTAGAATCCGAAAAGCATTGTGTAATAATGTAACATTTCAATCTTTCCAAAAGAGCCCCTTCTCTCCTCTTATAAAAGGCCCCACCTCTACCACCTTATTCACACTTTCAAGCCTTTTGGTTCGGCCAACCTCTGCCCACATACTCTCCCAACTTCTCTCCCTTCATCCTAGAAGATTTACTTTTGTCATAAAGCCATCCTAAGGAGTCCTTTTGATCAAATCAAAAAGAAGAACCCGAAGAAGAGGTAACATTTTCATCACCCTCTTTCAAGTTTCATTCTTCTTCCACTCCCTCTTTGTTTATTATTTCATTTCTAAAATTATAACTACAGTATCTTCTATATACTGTGATGTTATTATAAATATGGAACAACCATATTCAGTATTCTACCCATCATTTGAATGACATGTCACCATACGTGCGTACGTACGGCTTACCGTCTCCACGTCGTGGTGTAATTGTTATTCAATATATTATTATTTAAAATGGGTATAATAATGATATGTAATTCATGTAAATAATAAATATAACATGATAATGATTCTGTATATATGATATACTATCCAATTATATATTATTTTAATATCAAAATAATGATATTGTCGCTCGTGCGTACGTACGGACTACCGTCTCCCCGAACGCGATGAGATTCATTCTCCGTCGTATCCATTCAAGTATAATTATCATTTGATGATTTAAAAATATTGTTTAAGGACATGATATCATTCTGGATATGAATAAGATACAAACTATCCATGAAAAACACGACTTACGTAACAAAACATATAAAAGAAAATGAGTAAGTTAACACCTGAAACAACGATAAATCGAAGATATTGTTAACAAAGCAATGTTAAAAGATCATATATGATATCATATGAATGTATATGATTCTTGTATAATTTAATAACAATTATTTCACCATTATACAAGAGGTTAACCTACCCCAACCAAGGAAAAGTACAAGGTAAGGGTTATTTCACAATCTCTTCATTATCCGAGGTTGTTTATACGTAATAATCTACTGGGATCTCTTTATCATCCACATCCATGTTTCTTCAAAATGTATTTCAAAACATTTTTATTATTTACAAGAATATAGGTTAAAGTCATTTATACCCTTTTTTTGACTTTTTATAAGAGGAATCTTTCCGTCGTTTTCAAAACAAAGTCCTTTTTAACCTTTTTGAAAGAATTAAGGTAAGAATGTTTTTTTATACGGCAGGTGCGGTTATTTCCGCCGTTATAAAATCTTCAAAACTTTTCTTACAAGCTTATAAGAATATTTTCAAGAAAATGTTTTATTTTATATGGCTCCTAAATGATTTCAAAAATAGAAAGAGATATTTCTCTAAAAAGTGTTTTGATTTCATCTATGTCAACATCCTTTGATGGATTTTACGCTTATTTGAAGTTGATTTATTATGATACAAAACTTCTATATTGTATTGAAGGTTTTGTGATATGTTTGACTATGGATGTGCTATTTTTATACCATTCATTGTTTATGGTAAAATATTGACATTTCGTATGCTAGGTTTAATACGAATGTTTATGTTATGTTTAAACCTTTTCATATGGGAATGCATTGGACTTAATATGTGACGGGTGGAGCCCGCTATAGCTCCTCGATGCATCGGTAGGTCTCATGAGACAAACTAGTGTCTTGGCACAAGGCCTTGACAAAATCTTATTTGTAGTCTTGGCACGAGGCCTTGGCTATGTGGTTATGATAGTCTGGCATTATGCATTCCAACATTATGAAAGTGGTTAGTGATTTTGCATGTGATTATTCGATTAGTAGAATATCCATGTGAATGAGTAAATGGAATTATTTGATTTTACTTTTTCCATATTATGCCGAAGTTCAAGTTTAATAAGGCTTTTGTTTTAGTTATACATTGCCTTAAATGTTTATTCTTATTTATGAAAGTTTCCGCTATATTGTTATCCTTACTAGGCATTTGAGCTCACCCCTTTTCTATGTTTTATTTTTCCCAAGAAGTGAAGAAGTAAATTATGAATGACCTGTAGGGATATTATGAGGGGATAATAGTGTGGACTGTGGAGACATTATGTTGTTGTAGTAGTTTTTCATTTTATGATGTAATGTAAAACTTATGAATATATCTAGTGTTTCCAAGGCTACTAAAACAATTGGTCTTTCGAGATTTGATCTCTCTTGTGATCATGCCAATGTTATGAAGTAATGCACCGACTCTGGGCAGCTGGGGTTGGGGCGTTACAGTTGGTATCAGAGGCAGTTTAGTACTAACCTTGGAAGCTAGATTTAGATAAACTCTGATTAGAGCACATATCCCGAAGATAGACTTTGAGGATTAGTATAGAAGAACTTCCTAGAATTTTGGTATTGTAGAGATGTTGTGAGTTTTCCGAGCAATACATCCCTGTCTGGATACGAGCAGGTAGAGGCGGCTCTGGCACAGATGTACCTAGGGGTAAAACCCGAAAACACCGCTTTAAGCTAAACTCGAACGGGAACTGGTGCATGACAACGGGCCTTGCTGCACTCTTGGTTACGATACTCCCGGGGGATATGCTTTGGATAATTCTCATTTTCTTTACAAATCATTATGAAGGGTTTATGAGTATATACTTCCTCAAAGAAAACATTTTTATGATTATGGATTATATCCATAAATAGTTCAATTTATGTTAAGTGTTTTATAAGTATGGGGTTATGTATTTTGATTCATAAACTGATCTAGTTTATGCCATTGTTTAGAAATGGCGCCTAGTGGAAGAAATGGAAACTGTATCAATGCACGCACTCCATGTAGGGATTGCCCTCCTGCTCAAGATAATTATAGTGGGGCTGGTGATGCAACTGGTGATGATCAGCTAATCACCATACTGGGACAACTTACTCAGGTTATGAATAATAACCTTACCTGTATGGAGCACCCTGATCCATAGTGTGGAAGATCAATGTTAGATCGATTCATGAGGCAACAACCACCAACGTTCAATGGGATTACAAATCCCTTAGTAGCCGAGCAATGGATAAATTCCCTAGAGAAAATATTTCAGGCTTTGGGGAGCAGTGAAAGGGAAAAAGTTATCATGGCAGTTTACTGCCTCACTGGAGATGCTAATCAATGGTGGTCATTGATTCAAAACATGAAGGAAGATGATGAAGTATCAAATATGGAGTGGAGGGAGTTCAAAGATCTGTTTTTAGAAAAATACTTTCCCCGCGACCATCGAGCAGATATGGAAAGGCAATTTCTGAGTCTGAGACAAAAGAAGGATGAGAATGTCACAAAGTATGAGGCTAACTTTACAAGGTTAGCAAGGTATGCTGGAGATTATATACGTAACCCAGGAAGTAAGATTGATCATTTATTTGATGGGTTAAAACCATTTTTTCGTCGAGCATTAGTCTCACAATCCTTTTCATCGTACGAAGACATTGTCTCATGTGCTATCAATACAGAAAAGGAATTCTATAAGTCTTATGAATTTAAAGCAAAGCAAGAGAAGAAGAGACCTGCTGATCAATCTGGGAATGGAAATAAAGGGAAGAAGGGAAATGTTGAATATCCATCTTGTGGTAAATGCGGGAAGAAACATCCTGGTACTTGCTTGAAGGGAATGGGAGTATGTTACAAGTGTGGTGAAAAAGGCCACCAAGCTCATGAATGCAAGGGAAAGAAAGTGGCTGTCAACGTGGAATGCTATAATTGTAGAGAAAAGGGACATTATGCAAATGAATGTCCTAAGCGTCAGGGGAACTTACCTCAGAAGAGGCCAAGGGATCAGGGCCAGGCTTATGCTATCACTACTGCTGAGGTGGATGCTTCGAAAGACGTGGTGGCAGGTAATTTAATGGTTTCCTCAAGTTTAGCAA
This sequence comes from Viscum album, assembly GCA_963277665.1. Lineage (NCBI taxonomy): Eukaryota > Viridiplantae > Streptophyta > Magnoliopsida > Santalales > Viscaceae > Viscum > Viscum album. The sequence continues at coordinate 1,305,076,996 of OY728157.1, forward strand.
ATGCATTATTTAATTCTGGATCATCGCATTGTTTCATATCTTCCCAGTTTTCTAAGAAAATTAGATATTTCCAATTTGATTTAACAAGGGAGTTGTCGGTAAAAACCCCTAAGGGAAGTATTGTTGCAACAAAGTTTTGTCGATTAGTTCCCATTAGAGCACCTAAATGTTCTTTACCTGCTGATATCATCATCATACCCATGATTGAATTTGATATAATCCTCGGTATGGATTGGCTTTCAGACCATGATGCAAAAATTTATTGTAAGAGGAAAGAGGTTACGATTCTTGATGATGATGATAAGGAACACCTTATCTTTAGAGCCGAATCGTCGCCACATAATTCTTATCTAGATCCACCCCCAGTAGCTCAACTAAATTCAATTATTGGGGAGGAAGAGAAGGAAATTAATGAGGGTGAGGAAAGGAATATTCAAATAGAGGATGTACCTATTGTGAGAGAATATGTTGATGTGTTTCCGGAAGATTTACCTGGACATCATCCAGAACGAGATGTTGAGTATTCCATTGATTTAATTCCTGGATCAAGGCCCATATCGAAGACCCCTTATAGAATGGTGATTGTGCAATTAGTTGAACTAAAGAAACAACTAGAGGAATTGAGTAATAAGGGATTTATTCGCCCTAGTGTTTCTCTTTGGGGAGCCCCTGTTCTTTTTGTTAAGAAGAAAGATGGATCTATGAGGTTGTGCATTGACTATAGGGAGATCAATGCTATAACAATAAAGAACAAGTATCCCCTACCTCTCATTGATGATTTGTTTGACCAACTGCATGGAGCTCAATACTTTTCAAAGATTGACCTTCGGTCTGGATACCATCAGTTGTGTGTGAAGAAGGAAGACGTTCCAAAGACAGCATTTCGAACAAGGTACGGGCATTACGAGTTTACAGTAATGCCTTTTGGATTGACTAATGCACCCTCTGTTTTCATGGATCTAATGAATAGAGTTTTCAAGGAATATCTTGATTACTTTGTAGTGTTATTTATTGATGATATCTTGGTATACTCCAAAAGCCACGAAGATCATGAAAATCACTTACGCATTATCCTGAAGACTCTTAGAAGACATGAATTATATGGGAAATTTAGCATGTGTGAATTCTGGCTTCATGAGATTTCTTTTCTTGGCCATATTGTCTCTAAGGATGGAATTTCCGTTGATCCTTCTAAAACCAAGGCAATCCAAGAATGGCCAGCACCGACAAGTATAACTAAGGTACGCAGTTTTATTGGTTTAGTAGGTTATTATCGACGTTTTGTCCAGAATTTTTCCAGATTGGCTAACCCATTGACAAAGCTCACACGTAAAGGGATTAAATTTGTCTGGACAAAAGAGTGTGAAGAATGTTTGGAAGAACTAAAGAGAATATTAGTCAATGCCCCTGTATTGAATCTACCATCGGGGAATGATGGGTTTGTTATTTATAGTGATGCATCGAAGAAAGGACTTGGTTGTGTCCTTATGCAGAATGATAAGGTCATTGCCTATGCACCACGACAGCTAAAAATTCATGAGCAAAACTATCCTACTCATGATCTTGAGTTAGCAGCTGTGATATTTTCTTTAAAGATATGGAGACATTACCTCTATGGTGAAAAATGTGAGATTTATACTGATCACAAGAGTTTGAAGTATATTTTCACACAAAAAGAACTCAACATGAGGCAAATGCGATGGATTGAACTACTCAAGGATTATGATGGCACGATACATTACCACCCGGGGAAGGCAAAAAAGGTGGCATATGCTTTGAGTAGAAAAGACCATGGAGTTTTGAATGTGATGAGAATTGAAAGGGATCTAATTTTCTTGGATCTAGTGAAGATGGACATGGGAATAACTAGGGAAGGTGAAACATCAATGCTTTTTCAAATGGTTTCCAAACCATCATTACTAGAAAGGATTAAGAGTTCTCAGACCAATGATGAAGAATTTCAGAAGAAGATTAAAGATGTGAATGATGGAAGATTGAGGGAATTTGTGTATAAGGATGGAATTTTGAAAATCAGGAAGAGACTTTGTGTTCCCGATATAACTGATCTAAAAAGGGAATTGCTGGATGATGCTCATAGTTCCAATTTATCTATACACCCTGGGAGCACCAAAATGTATAGAGATTTGAAGGAACATTTTTGGTGGGACAATATGAAGAGGGAGATTGCTGATTTGTGTCGAGGTGTATGGTTTGTCAACAAGTGAAAGCTGGAAGGCAACATCCTGGTGGAGTATTGCAACCTCTTCCCATACCTGAGTGGAAATGGGATAATATTACGATGGACTTTGTCATGGGACTACCAAAGAATCCTAGAAGGAATGATGCAATATGGGTCATTGTTGATCCTCTTACTAAGTCAGCACATTTTCTGGCTATACGGGAGGATCTACCACTTGAACGTCTATCAAGATTATATATTAATGAAGTTGTAAGACTTCATGGAGTACCCCTATCGATTGTTTCTGATCGTGATCCTCGTTTTACTTCAAGATTCTGGAAAAGTCTTCAAAGGGCCTTGGATACTGAACTTTGTTTGAGCACTGCCTATCACCCTCAAACAGATCGACAATCAGAACGGACTATTCAAACCTTAGAAGACATGTTGAGATCATGATCTCTTGACTTTCAGGGTATGTGGGATCAATACTTACCACTGGTAGAATTTTCCTATAACAATAGCTTCCATTCAAGCATTCAGATGGAACCTTATGAAGTGTTATACAGAAAGAGATGTCGTACACCAACCTGTTGGGATGACGTTGGTGAAAGAAAACTTGTGGGACCAGAACTGGTGGAAGAAACAATGGAAAAGGTGAAGGTAATCCAAAACCACATCAAATCAGTTCAAAGTAGGCAGAAGAGCTATGCCGATAACAGAAGAAAGGTTTTGGAATTTCAGGTGGGAGATCATGTTTTCCTAAAGGTATCTCCATGGAAGGGAGTTATACGTTTTGGTAAGAAGGGTAAGTTGAGTCCCAGGTACATCAGACCTTTCGAAATTCTAGATCTTATTGGGGCTGTAGCTTATCGTTTGGCGATGCCGCCAAATCTATCCAAAGTTCATGATGTTTTCCACATATCGCTATTGAGAAAATGCATGCCCGACCCAACACATGTACTTACCTATGAGGAATTAGAACTGGAACCCGATCTATCTTATTGCGAAGAGCCCATCAGAATTCTTGATGTGAGGGAGCAGGTGCTGAGAAATCGGACGACTCGTCTGGTAAAGGTTTAGTGGAGAAATCATAAAATGGAAGAGGCAACGTGGGAACCTGAGGAACTTATGATGAAGAACCACCCGAGTCTTTTTATACAATAATACCCTAGAAATTGCGAGGACGCAATTATTTGAATTAGGGGAGAATGTAACACCCCAAGCTTCCACGGTACGTTTCCCTTCGAATAATGCAATAGCGTGTGTTGTACGCAACCTCGAGCTCTAACACACACCACAACTAATTAAACTAGCCATTGTGAATAGTAATACCTACTTTTTGAAATTTTATAAATTTTATTTATCAAAATGGACTTCATTTTTGGATTCGGAATATCGAAATTAGCCTATGTTGAATTTTTGGTATTTTTCTGAGAACTTCTAATTTTTTATGAATAGTGAAAAATACTTAAAAACAACTTTTTTAATAAAAATAATTTATAGTGATAAATTAAACTATTTAGTGGTTTTAAAGTATAATTAGAATATATTTTTACCATTTTATCCAATGGTGGTCATTAGAATTAATTTAACATTGAAAATGGACATAAACAATTGCCAATCTTTTGATATAAATTGTTTCTTAAAAAACACGCTATTTGTTGTGACAGCGGGAATTAATTATAAAATTAATTAATGAAACTTATATGTTTGGAATTTTTTAAAATAGACATCATTTTTGAATTCGGAATATCAATTATATCTTAGAGTGAAATTTTGGCATTGTTCTGAAAAACTTCAATTTTTGATGAATAGTGAAACCACTAAGTGGTAGTTAAATAAATGATTTTTCGTTTAAATGAAATATTACCACTTCTTTGATTTGATTTTCAAAAATCCGACATACATGGTTGTCATTATGAAGTAAAATGTGGTTGAATGAGATTAAAATAATTTTTGGTGAATAGTAACTTTTAGGTTCTTAATCGCGATTAGAGGTAATTAGTGTAGTTTAAGGTACAAATGATGTTTTAATAATATGAGATGAGCATGAAACTTGTCCTACTCCTATTGGATGAGTCATGGCGGACCAAGACAACCCATGGGTCAACTTGGGGACCCCATGGAGCCACTTTAGTTGGAAAATGACATTAATATATATTTATTTAATGTTAAAATTAAATTGATACAAACATGAGTTCTTTCACTAAAACAGTTTTTAAGTGGGGTTAAACAAGTCCAAATTTTGACTATAAATATTCATTAGAAAGCTAAAAAGATTTCCTACATGATAGTATTTTTTTTATAATTTTTAGACATTTAATAAATTAAATTATTTATGACATCATTATGATGCAGCGATGACCTCATTATTTAACGATTTAAATAAAATGAGAAGATAATGAAAGATCCAAGGCTTACACTTGTCCAAAGCCTATTTGATGAGGAGATTTCAAACCCTTATCACCTTATCCACGAATTATATAAGTGTGGGACCTTTAGAATCCGAAAAGCATTGTGTAATAATGTAACATTTCAATCTTTCCAAAAGAGTCCCTCCTCTCCTCTTATAAAAGGCCCCCACCTCTACCACCTTATTCACACTTTAAAGCCTTTTGGTTCGGCCAACCTCTGCCCAAATACTCTCCCAACTTCTCTCCCTTCATCCTAGAATCTTTACTTTAGTCAGAAATCCATCCTAAGGAGTCCTTTTGATCAAATCAAAAGGAAGAACCCAAAGAAGAGGTAACATTTTTATCACCCTCTTTCAAGTTTCTTTCTTCTTCCACTCCCTCTTTGTTTATTATTTCAATTCTAAAATTATAAATCCAGTATCTTCTATATACTGTGATGTTATTATAAATATGGAACAACCATATTCAGTATTCTACCCATCATTTGAATGACATGTCACCATACGTGCGTACGTACGGCTTACCGTCTCCACGTCGTGGTGTAATTGTTATTCAATATATTATTATTTAGATGGGTATAATAATGATATGTAATTCATGTAAATAATAAATATAACATGATAATTATTCTGTATATATGATATACTATCCAATTATGTATTATTTTAATATCAAAATAATGATATTGTCGCTCATGCGTACGTACGGACTACCGTCTCCACGAACGCGATGAGATTCATTCTCCGTCGTATCCATTCAAGTATAATTATCATTTGATGATTTAAAAATAATGTTTAAGGACATGATATAATTCTGGATATGAATAAGATACAACCTATCCATGAAAAACACGACTTACGTAACAAAACATATAAAAGAAAACGAGTAAGTTAACACCCGAAACAACGATAAATCCAAGATATTGTTAACAAATAAATGTTAAAAGATCATATATGATATCATATGAATGTATATGATTCTTCTATAATTTAATAACAATTATTTCACCATTATACAGGAGGTTAACCTACCCCAACCAAGGAAAAGTACAATGTTAGGGTTATTTCACAATCACTTCATTATCCGAGGTTGTTTATACGTAATAATCTACTAGGATCTCTTTATCATCCACATCCTTGTTTCTTCAAAATGTATTTCAAATTTTTTATTATTTACAAGAATATGGTTTAAACTCATTTATACCCTTTTTTTGACTTTTTATAAGAGGAATATTTCCTTCGTTTTCAAAACAAAGTCCTTTTTAACCTTTTCGACAGAATTAAGGTAAGAATGTTTTTTTTATACGGCAGGTGCGGTTATTTCCGCCGTTATAAAATATTCAAAGATTTCCTTACAAGCTTATAAGAATATTTTCAAGAAAATGTTTTATTTTATATGGATCTTAAATGAATTAAAAAATAGAAAGAGATATTTCTCTAAAAAGTGTTTTGATTTCATCTATGTCAACATCCTTTGATGGATTTTACGCTTATTTGAAGTTGATTTATTATGATACAAAACTTCTATATTGTATTGAAGGTTTTGTGATATGTTTGACTGTGGATGTGCTATTTTTATACCATTCATAGTTTTTGGTAAAATATTGACATTTCGTTTGCTATTTTAAATACGAATGTTTATGTTATGTTTAAACCTTTTCATATGGGAATGCATTGGACTTAATATGTGACGGGTGGAGCCCGCTATAGCTCCTAGATGAATCGGTAGGTATCATGAGACAAACTAGTGTCTTGGCACAAGGCCTTGACAAAATCTTATTTGTATTCTTGGCACGAGGCCTTGGCTATGTGGTTATGATAGTCTGGCATTATGCATTCCAACATTATGAAAGTGGTTAGTGATTTTTCATGTGATTATTCGATTAGTAGAATATCCATGTGAATGAGTAAATGGAATTATTTGATTTTACTTTTTCCATATTATTCTGAAGTTAAAGTTTAATAAGGCTTTTGTTTTAGTTATACATTGCCTTAAATGTTTATTCTTATTTATGAAAGTTTCCGCTATATTGTTATCCTTACTGGGCATTTGAGCTCCCCCCTTTTCTATGTTTTATTTTTCCCAGGAAGTGAAGAAGTAAATTATGAATGACCTGCAGGGATATTATGAGGGGATAATAGTGTGGACTGTGGAGACATTATGTTGTTGTAGTAGTTTTTCATTTTATGATGTAATGTTAAACTTATGAATATATCTAGTGTTTCCAAGGCTACTAAACCAATCGGTCTTTCAAGATTTGATCTCTCTTGTGATCATGCCAATGTTATGAAGTAATGCACCGACTCTGGGCAGCTGGGGTTGCGGCGTTACAATAAAACAATTCTATATTTGGAGTTGAGGTATGCACATGCTATTTTCATCCCTTTCCTATTAGTGGATACTGACAGTACTCGTGTGGGGGGGGGGGAAGAGAATTGAGTCTACCCCTATCTTTTCGTCAAAGAATTCAGACTAAATTCTCCATGTTCTTCTAGATAAGGCTTTTATCAGGCTTGATGGGTGAAGGTAGGTGTATATTACTGATTACGGGTTGACACCGAAGTGAGTTGGTGGGCTTCTTTGAATGCTTCCAGATGCATCTGATGGAAGGATTGATGATTGTATGCAGGTTTTTTTCTTGTTTACAATACTCCACTGGATTAGAATAGAGGTATTCATTTGATCCCACCCGACGGGTGTACTGGTTGGCTAATTGAATACAAATGGGAGAATATTCATAATCATTATTTTCCACCAAAATTGGTTGGTGTGATTTTACAGAGGGGAGAAAGGTAGGATCCTACTCCCTGTTGTCCATTATTTGTCACCGACGAGCTATCTTTTTTTCCCAGGTCTGAGGGACCTAAGCTGGAAAACCTAAGGAAACACCCTCATCATGTTTATGATTTATAACTGTGTAGCATTAGTATCAACAGTTGTTGGTAGGAGCCCTTGAGAATAACCCAAGTGTCTTCATGATGAGGATTTAGGTGTCCTCTTGGTTGAAATCCCTATAATATAGAAGGTATTACTGATTCTATTTTAGGGATAATATCTTGAAATTGATGAAGAAGGTGGTTCACACCGTCTTCTTCTAGACCACTGATCGTCGCTAACCATATGATCGAGTGTTGTTATTGATCTGGAGGGCCTTTCGGGCAGCCTCCAATGATGGAATGGTATCATGTGGACAGTAATCCCAAACCAGTATGTTAGAGTCCCAACATTGAAGATGCTAAGTCAGTGATGGTGTCCTTAGTTTGGATGGGGATCTATCCTGAGCAGTTTCTTGGGCGTTCAAGGGTGTAAACATAAAGTAATACATTTGGATTATTGGGTGTTCTTGTAAAATTTTTTTTTTGATATATGATAGACATGATGAAGAAAACCAATTTAAAGAAGCATCATTTATTTGTACACATGTGTGATTGATTTTCTTGTTGGCCCTCTTTTAATGAAAGGGACCTGACATATGGGTAACATTATCAACATGTTTAAGGATTAATGTTGGGTTCACCATTTTTTGTTTCCCTTGGAACATGTTCTATAGATAAGAATCATTGTTTTCAAACTATTTCCATTGGATTTGTTTATGGAACCAAAAAACACCCAACAGTTCTGTATCCAAAGGGGAATACTTTCCAATGGTAGGAATTCATTAGGATTGATGATCTTCAATACATAATAACTCACATTGGTTGATATTATGGGAGGTTGGGCTCAACACATCATTTTTGGGGGGAATTATTTTCTACTCTAGGACTCTATTATATATTTAAGATATGTCCATGAATCCATCATTAATTCCATTTTTTGAAGTGAGTAATTATAATATTAGCAATCAATTATTAGCATGTTTAGAGTTCGGAATCATCTATTTATATATGAGGTTCTTCATTAATGGAAGCATCTATAAAAATTTTAATTTCTCTATCAATGGTATTCTCTTATATACTAATTATAGATACTTTTGATATTATTATAGAAATTATTGTTTTTAAGCCACTTAGTTGGGAAATACAGAGTTTATGGTCATCCTAGTAGAAGAATGTCACTCTAGAATTTATCATCATCTAGGGAGATGAAGGTTTACTCATGTGTTTATCATAATCTAGAGAGATGAAACTTTCTTTAATGTTGGGATCGAACCCATCGATGGGCTACCTACATATCCTTATGAAAGGAATTAGAGCCCATGTAGTTAGGTTCCACTTAATGGGACAAATCATACCATTTAGAGTCATGTGGTAAGGACCCAATAATACAGTTTAACATCATGTGGCATGAATATCAAGGAAGAAGGTGAATAGTCAATGTTTGGTGTGTGACTTATATCTAAGAATCTTGAGAAACTTGGAAGGAATTTGAGCTTCTATATTGAATTAGACCCTTCTAGGGATATAGACTAGAGATAATGGGGTTGATTTGGAATGTTGGGTTTGAACCTTAGGGTGGAAGCCTACATATCACATTTAGATGGAAATAAAAGCCCGCATAGTTTGATATGTCTCATAGGTGATTATAACCCTTTGAGAGGATTAAGTTGGGGTTTATTCCGGAATAGGATTCCCTGATGAAATGGACCATGAGTGATATATCAACTCATGATGTTTTGAGGGGTTAACTTGGGGTTCTATTCTAAGAAGGATACCTAGATTAAAGGAATTATGATTGGGTTTAATCCTAAGGAGGATTTCCCATTAGATCAGGCCCTATGCAGGGTTCCAACATATCCCAATTATGGTGGGAATCAGAGTTCTCATAGTTCATTCCTTTAGGTGGATCGTATGGGTGTTGTGATTGTTAAAAAACTCTAGGACCACATGAATCTTTGTTGGTGTGAGAAACAAGGGGATGTAAAATATTCACCAGACGACACACTATCCTTACATCGATGATGGAAAAGGTCTAGGCAATAGCGGAAGAGGCTGAGGCTATGGTGGAAGATGTCGGGATTACGAAACTTCCCTCTCTTCACTTTGCATTGGACGAGGGTCCAATTTAAGGATAAAATGAAGGTGAAATATGTTGAGTGTATGGAGATTACAAAATCCTACATGAAGGGATAAGGACTTACACCAATATAGATTCCCTATGATTAGTCCTATGAGAGGAGCCCTCCCTATGAAGGAATATAGGCTTTAGTTCATATAGATGAGAAGAGGATGATAGATTCATATACTTGAAATCCATGACTGGGAACTCAACAACACTATCCCTAGGTTAAGGGTCCATGTGATGGTAGATATAAAATTCTAAAGATTCCCAAAGGATCAAATACCTCTAGTAGGACAAGTGTGGAAAACCTCTGACCATAGAAATACATATCCAAATGGGAGACAGGTTGATGTGCCTTTCACTAAGGTTTTTCAAAATATGAGGTCTTGGTGGAGGTTTCAACATGGTCGCTTTCAGGAAAGTGATCCAATAAAAAACATTCCCTTCCATGAATAGCTTTGAAGAAGGATTCAAGAAAGGCTCGTGTAGGTATAAGAGATGAGGTGATCCCAGGGGGGATCACACATGGGGTGAACCGCACAAGGGATATTTGTACAAGTAGGATTGGGAAAATTGGTATCACCTTAGGTAAAAAACGAAAAATATAACTACACATGGGATATTCTTTTTTCTAGCCTTCATGGGTCTTTACAGGGATTCCCATAAGTAAGTCACAGAAGTTATTATTTGAGGAATGCCAGGTAGTGAAAGTCTTCTTAAGACAGGGGGTTCATAGAATGAGTTTCACAAGTGTTATTTATTTTTTACATTTAATGGGATTAAGTTTCACTATCCCCCTTTAATTACCTCTCTTTAGGTGTTAAGAAACTTCCACGAAGGTTTTGAGGTACTTGGGAAAATCACTAGGGTGATCATAGTGACAATCCGCCTTCGGGGAAATTCATTCTTACAAATGAATGCCCTAAGGGTCCATTTATAGAAAAATATGAGACCCTAAGTGAATGTGTCTTATTGTGCAAGGGGTTTGGTGTGTCTGTTCTTGTGCACCGATAGTGATTTGGGCTACCTAGGGCGAACCAATTTATGAGCATTTTCAAATCATGACATTCTTCACGTATTTTCTCCTCCATTTTGTAAGGCATTTCCCTTTGTCACTTGTTCATCTATGTGATGAATCAGAGTGTCAACACGTTGTTTAGGGGTTTTTTTTGTTCTTATAATTTTTATGGGTTTTTGGGATTTATGGTTATTTTTTAGTTTTTAATTGGTTTTAAGGTTTTTGTAGGTTTTTATGTTTTTAGGGATTTATAGGATTTTAGAGTTTTAGTGTATTTATATGGTTTTTATGGTTTTAGGGGTTTTATGATTTTTAGAGGTTTTTATAGATTTTATATTTCTTTTTTGGTTTTTAGGGGATTTAAGTGTTTTTAGGTTTTTAAGATTTTCATAGTGTTTTTCAGAGTTTATAGGGTTTTTTAAATTCTTAGGGATGTTTTTTTATTTTTTATGATTTTTCTTGTTTTTAGGGGTTTTATGAATTTTTAGGGCTTTAGGGTATTATAGGGGTTTTAAGGGTTTTACAGTATTTTTGGGTTTTAGTGTTTTTTAGTTAATAGGGTTTTAATGGAATTTTAGAGTTTTTAAAAGTTTTAAGGGGTTTATAGTGTTTATAGAGTTTTTAGTGGTTTTTAGGGTTTCTATAGGTCTTAAGTATTTTTAATGTTTTTTGGGCATTAGGTTTTTATGGGTTTTTAGGGTTTGTAGTTTTTTTTTGTTTTTAGGGGTTTTAAGTGTTTTTAGGTATTTATGGCTTTTTGGGGGTTTTAAGGCATTTTGGGGATTTTCACATTTTAGGGATTTTTTGGTTTTTTTAGTATTTTTATGGATTTTTGGTATTTTTAGGAGGCTAAAAGTTTTTCATAGTTTTTAGTGTTGTTACATTTTATTGGGGGTTTTAGGTATTTTTTAGGTTTTTAGGTTTTTATTGTTTTTAGAGTTTTTTAACAAGTTTAGGAGTTTTATGGGTTTTTATATTTTTTAGTGGTTATTATGTTTTTATGGGTTTTACCATTTTTAGGTTTTTTAAGGGATTTTTGGGTATTTATTGGGTGTTAAGGTTTTTAGGGGTTCTAAGATTTTTTAGGTTTTTAGGGTTTTCTTAGGGGTCTTCATGTTTTTTAGGGTTTTTTACATTTTTAGTGATATTTAGGGATTTTTTAGGATTTTTATACTTTTTAGGGCTTTTTGGGATTTTTGAGGGGTTTACTGTTTTTTAGGGTTTTACAATTTTTATGTTTTTATAGGTTTAACGTGTTTTTTTGGTTTTATTAGTTTTTTAGGAGGACCATGTCACCCATTTTCATTGAGGTGTTTATGGTGGAATTTATTAGGGATTGATGCACATGATTGCACAAGGCTCATTGTGAGGAGTTGCTGGCCTAATGACAAGGAAGCGGACCAAGAGAATGAAGGGGGACTTAAATGGGTTAATTATTAAATTATAAGGGGATTCCTAATAAATTTTCATAGGGAATAAAAATGTTCCTATATTTATATTAATTAAGTAATGAATATGCTTTTAAGACCCATCCCATAGAGTGCTATGAATTTCAAGCCCCCCCCCCACTATAGAATCTTTAATGTCAACAATGGTGGGATAGTTGTCTTTACTTTCCAAAAGGGTGTTCTAATTGTCCCTTAATGTCATGGGACTGTTCCAAAATTATCAAAAAGCATCATTTTGGATTTTGGAAAGTGGAAACTGGGGTTCAGACATTAGAATCACCCATTGGCTATAAATAGACACCCCATTATACTATTTGAACATCATGAATGAAGGAAATGTTATTATGGTGAGTTTTACTTGATAAAAATATGTTCTTGATTCATTAATGGCTTATAAATTTTTTTTATCCTTTATAGTGACTTGTGCATAGATTTCATTGAGATAATTTCTATTTGGGTTCTACCTTGACCAACACCCTCCTTTCTTCCTTATTTACACCATTTACAGCCCTTCTCCCTTGTTTTCTTATTGATATCCATGTTCTCAACATGAAAAAATTTAAAAAAGTTCCTAGTATACTTCCTAGAGGGTCTTGGATTGCGTATCATTTGGTTTCATATCCTAATTTCAAGAAATCATGTTCATCATTTTTTAACACTTCTTATATGTTCTTTTCTCTTTGAATAGGGTTAACATCAATTCTGGTCAATTTTGTTCTTCACCTACCAACATCATAACTTATTAGTTTTTTATTTAAAGTGAAACAATAATGTAGTTGAGAATATCATATTTTTTAACCATTTATAAGAAATTAAATCAATGTCATAAATTGTGAGATACAGTGGGTTCTTATTTTAGGATGAATTCTTTGATTTTTAAACCATGAATGTAGCACACCCAGTTTTAGTTACATGAACCTTAATTTATTAATTTTAAGTATCTATAAGAATTATTTTATGTTTTATGTGGTTCCTAGGATATTTTTCTTGTTTTAAGGATTTTCATGAGGTAGAAGGATTGATCACTGTTAGTAGAAACCATGAAAAACCTCCATGAAACCGTGCAACCCAAACAGTGGGTACTAGAGATGTGCATGGTCAGGCACATAGTTTATCCAAAACATGAAAATACCTAGTATAACCTTTAAAATTATATAAAGTGGGTTATATTACATTTGGAACATAGTTTTTCTAACTGTGTAATCCCACTGTGGGAGGTGTGATTGGAGGCAATGGATTTTTCACAATAAGAGCACGATCTTCCAAAACATGTTCAAAAACCATGAACCATGGAAAATTAGATTCGAAAATTGAGGATCTAATCTCACATTCCTCCTAACCCAACCTTTTCCCCTTCAAAATCCATAAAACTAAATCCTATTCCTGTTAAGGTGGAGGATACAATTTCTTTCAATCTGGGGGAGATACCTGGGAGAATCCAAGTGCATTGGAGACTCAAATTCATCAGTAAGCTCTTTTTCTTCATAATGTTTCTTATATCTATAATCCTTCCTTGATTTCTAATCGTTGATATATTTTTTATGGATATATACATGTTGTGTGATGTCAATATTTATGGTATAGTATTTTATTTATTGAAGGGAACATGATCTAACTTTGAATCAGTATTATTTAAGCAAGTTTATTAATGTTTGTGTGTCATTATTAGTTTTTAATATAGTATGATAGGTATGTGTCTTATCCCCCAACTCCTCTTGATTATTAGATCATGTATTGATATAAAATTTATTTAATTACTTGATTTTTTTGGAAAATCATGGTGTGTTTTTGTGGAATTCTCATTTGAATTTATGATTTTTGAAATCATGGGAATTGGATTGATTTTTGGAAAATAATTTTTTAAAATATTATGATGGTTCTTTTAAATTTATGGGTGGTTGATGCACTTAAATTATTTGTTGAAATTATTTTATTTATGTGGGTTTATATTATTTGGGTATAACTGTCGGTCAAGAGTTGAATGAGATGGAAAATGGTCTTGAAGTACAACAATCAAAGGGGCGGAGTTGGACATCAATATCCAACAACAATGGTAACATGAATCTTGTGTGTGTGTCTTTGTTGAAGATGTGTGTGGGAATGTAAATGTTTATGAGAAATCATAAATTACTAAATGTTTAAAATCTTTGTTATTGTCCCTTGAAAATTATTATATTAGTTATTGATGTATTCCTTGAAAAAAAATTGTTTTGAAGGCTAGTTTGACTATTTTCACTGAAAAATTATTTTGGTTTGAAATAATCTACTTTAAATTTTTTAAACTACTTTATATTAATATTATAACTTGCTCAATCCTAGTGTAATTAATTGTAAATTCATTGGGTGAAATCCTACTAAGTTTAATAATCACTCCCTACTTGGGAACAATAGTGTGTCTGCAGATATTATATACTGAGACCAGGTGAAGGAAAGGTATCCTAGTTCTTCAGTGATACTTCTTGATGCCATGGATTTGGCATGTGGAATTTGAGATCAGACTATATTTGAAGTTGTTCTTGTTTTAGTTAGTTCCTTTTGGTTTTGTTATTAGTTGGTTTCATTGGTTATATCATATTAATTTTTTTGTACTATAATATTGTCTTTTGGTTTGGTATTGTAATTGCTTTCATTTTGGTAATAATGCATCTTAGAGAGGTTTGATAGGTATGGTTAAAATTGGTTTGATAATTTAGATTAATATGGAAAATAATTCCCTAACTATTTAGGATGTCCTTATCATTTATTGCTAGCCTTTTTTATCTTGGGGATGCCAGTTAAGGCCTATTATCTCCACTGTTACTTCTCATGCCAATGAAGAGGGGTGGGTTTTTACAAATGGTACCATCTTTTTCGGACCTTGAATTTAAATCATATTGTTATATCTCTTGAGATGGTAGAAAATATATAGTATTGTCTTAACAGAAAATGTGAAGAATAAAAAGGTGTATCTAACCTTTATATATAAAAAACACAAGTTACTAACTAATTAGGTAAATTATTGTATTGATAAACTTCATAGAGTTTTCACTTCATCATCATGGGTTAAACCAATGAGAGGAGCATGCAATTTATTGATAGAAATGACTTCCCACTAAGTGTACATAATTTATTTTAGGTAAGGATTTATGATTTGGTTAAAAAGTGTTGATTTGTGAAAATAGCTGAAAATGGTTTGATTTTAAAAATAATGGTCGAGTTTTCAATAATGGCTTCAAAGTGGAAATTGTTAAATTTGGTGAAGCCTTACTATGATAAGTGTGATGTCATAAATTTGAAATTTATAAACCTTCAGTTTCTGGATAACAATACTAAATGGATATTTGTTTTGGTTATAGCAAATGGAACCGGGAAGGTTCTATATAAACCAATTGGAAGAGGATAGAGAGAATGTGGTTTCACCTAATACATGGGTGAAACAATAGTTGGTTTAGAGTATTTTTGATTAATTTTAGTCCATGGATATAGGGAATAGAAACAATGAACAAAGGAAAGAAGATCATCTATTTTAGTTCCAAAATTAAAATTCACCCATCTTATAGGGTGATTAAGAACCAAAAAAGACAGAAGTGTGGCCAAATATGATGAATCAAATCATTGATTTCTTTTTAACAACGGATATGATAAATTTAATGTTTGAAACATATAGGATTTTTAGGGGTGAGATTCATAATTTCATGCTAAATTAGACCATGGAATGACATGGAAATATTTTGAATAATTATATAACAAACAATTCTATCACCAAACTTTCCAGATTGTAATAAAAAAACAGAATCGGTTTAAAGTAGGAGAACCTCAAAGTGATGGATTATACCACTAAATATAAGAATTTTGTCTTCTTTTCCCTCAAAGTTTCTTCATGTGTAGTTCAATGATGTTGAGTGCTTGGGAAACATATCATGCTTCTCATCCATCATATAACTTAATGGGATGAGTACAATAAAGTTTCTCTCATCAAAAAACTTGACCAAGACATTGTGATTATAGTAATAACATGAATCCTCAACCAAGGAAATATTAACAGGGTAATAAATAACAATGTACATGGAGTTAGTAATTTTATAGAGTTGAGAAAGTAATCATGGATGAACAAGTGTTCCCATTTATAGTGTGAGGCACACTTATTTTTAATTCTACCCTTGTGCACATTTTTTTGATATGGGGGTTTTATATGTGTTTATTATTTCTCATGAATTTGATCTTCTAGGTTTTCATGTTGAGATGATGACCTCTATTTTGAAAATTTAAACCCATCTTAGAAAGAAATAATTTTGAGCTTTTGTGTGGAATACATGTTTTATAACTATCAATGGGGCTAAATTGATTTGGGATTTTTATATGATTGATATGTATTTCTATGAATTATTCCAGAGTATGTATTGGTTACCAATGTTCAAATCTCAGATTGACTATTATACCCAAAAGGTTAGTTTAACATCTAATGATGGTGTCGAGCATATCTTTAAAGGGAATCATAATGTAAAGGCTAGTGGGATAGGATTGTTTGCACTAGTAGTTGGAACAATATCATATCATTTAGTATCCTTGACCTTACATTTTTTGGATGAACTCAAGAATAGTGGTTTTCAAACAATTTTTTACTAGTAACTTGATGTTTTCCTTGATAACTTCTCAAGGATGAAGTCATAATATAATTAGAGTTTACAATTTATCTATTATTAGGAACCAGTCCTATATCAATTTTATCTTATCGGATAGAACCAACAGAATCAAGGTAAATGAAATTATAGTTATATGATTTTTAAAACAAAGGGTTCATTCAGCCTAGTATGTATTTTTGGGTCGCAAAGATTCTTTTTATGAAAAGGTGGATTGAACTCTTATACGTTTTGTGGATTATCATAACCTTAATCAAGTTATAATAAGGAATAGGTATCACATTCTGTAAATTTAGGAAATGTTTGATCAACTGAGGGGATCCTAGTGGTTCTATAAAATTTAATTTCATTTTGGATATCACCATCTATAGGTTTTAAAGATGGATATTTCAAAGAAAACATTAAAAACTAGATATTGCCATAATAAACATGTGTTTATTCCTTTGAGTATTACAAATGAACCATCTGTCTTTATGAAATTAATGAATCAGACATTTTAAAGGTATTTATATTATTTTTTTTCGTATTTGTTCATGATATACTGGTGTATTCCTAAAAAAAGGTTTGGAGTGGGAAACACTTGGTGATAGTTTTGGCTATCGTCAGGATCATCATTTGTTTTCCAAAATTTCATTGTGTGATTTTTGGATACAAGAGGTACATGTTTGTGGCTATGTTATCTCAGAAAAATATGTTAATGTGGATCCATACAATATAGAGGTTGTAATATCTTGGCATCTTCAAAAGTATTTCTTTTACATAAGAATATTCCTTAGGTTGGTTAGTTATTTCTGACATTTGTTTATCCAAATTTCATGAATCGATTCACCAGTTATATTTTTTTACATTGAAAAGGGTACATTCCAGTGGAACTATCAATCTAAAAATTATTTTCAAGAGCATAACATTCCCCCTGAAACAAAATCAGTCTTGATATTTCTAGAATCTGGCCAAGGTTATGTGGTGTATTGTGATGCTTCAAGAACTGGGTTGTTGTGTATTTTCATGGATACAGATCATGTTGTTGATTATGGATCACATCAGTAATGGTTGCATGAGAAAAACTACCAAAAAAAGACTTGGAATTAGATATTGTGGTCCATTCTTTGAATACCTAGTGTCAATATATTTTTGGTGAGAAATTCATAGTTCTTAGAGATCATGAGTGCTTGATACACATTTTCTCACAAAGGGATTTGGATTCAAGAAAATGAAGATGGATTGAGTATATTCAAATGTTTGAATTTTACTTAATGTATACACTGGGTAAAGTGAACTCTGCGGAAGATGAATTACATAGAAAGTCATATAGACAGTTGGTTAAAGAGGCCTCAGATCAATGGAAGCTAATGTTAGTGATTTTCAATATGCAGATGGATTTTGAAGATCGAGGTACTGTTATTGTTTTTTTTAGTTTCTTTTGTTCCATATTTTATAGGGAAGGTTAATGAGAAAAAATACAAAATATTAGTGTTGTGGTTTCAATATCGGATAGTCATACGATTTTATTGTCATGAACAACTCCTTTATGGTTATCACAGTTTAATATATCTTATTCATCTAGGAATAAAGAATATGTATAAGGAACTGAAAGCCCAATTTTGGTGGGATTTATTGAAATGAAACATGGATGGTTTTTTTGAGATGGCTCACTTGTCACCATGTTAAGGTAGTACACTAATATCTAGTGGGTATGATGTATTATTTACCAATCCCCATATGGAAGTTGGAGCTCGTAGATATGGATTTTGTAAAAGGTGTACAAAGGATGGTTCAAAAACATGATGACATATGAGAGATAGTGGATCATCATACAATGTCAACCCAATTATTCCTTATTCATGAATCCAATATGTTAATGGAATTATCAAAAATCTATATCCAAGAAGTTGTAAAGTGATATGGTTTTCTAGTATTGATTGTATCAGATAGAGACCCCATGTTTGTATCTCATTCTTGTAAATATTTATAGCAATCCCTTGGGACATAGTTGAATATTCCCATGGAATATTATCCTCAAAAAAATAGATAATTTGATAGGATGATCCAAACATTGTATTAAATGATTAGATCTTGTGTAATGGATTTTGGTGTCTCATTGGAGGATCATATATTGTTAGTATTGTTATTTTTAAATAATTTTTTTTTTGGAATCAACACAAATGGATCATTTTGGAGCATTATATGGGTTTCCTTATCATTCTACACTTTTTTGGGTGGAAATAGGTGATACTAGAGCTGTTGGACCAAGCCTTATGTAAGCAATAATAGAGAAGATTTAGTTAATTAGAAAAAGGATGCAGATAGAATAGAGTTAGCAGAAATCATATGTGAATCATCATCCATAACCATTGGTTTTTTGAGGTGAGCGATTATGTGTTCTTGAGAATCTATACAAGGCGTGGGCATCATATTTTTGGGAACCAGGGAAAGTTATATCATTGATACATAGTCTATTTAGGGATACATGAATGGGCGGGTGATATAGAATAACAGTTTTATTTACCACCAATGTTGAGTTTAGTGCATAATGTGTTTCATGTATCTAAATTGAATAAGTACCATTATGACCCTGACTACGTGATTATATGGGCTCATGTTGACCAAGATCCAGATGGTATGGTGGTTCATGATCCACCATAAATTCTAGATAGGCAGTAGAAACTATTTCATCGGAAAAGCATCGGTCTATTGTGGATTTTATGGAAACATGGTAAGATTCAAGAAAAATTTTTGGAGCATTAAAAGAAAATGATGGTTAAATGTCTAAAACTCATCAGGGAAAACTATGGTTTTCTACATTATAATGAGGTAAAGTCCAATGGTGGGGAGAATTTAGAACCCCCAATTTCTAATAATTATCCCTTTAATTATGGATTTTAAGTACATAAAACTATTTTTATGGTTAACAGTGTTTAAGGAAGAGTTTTCATGTTTTTTTAGGAATTTATATAGGTCCACAGTTTGAGAATGGTTATTAGAAACCATGAAACATCTCTATGAAACCACATAACTAAAATAATAGACACTATGGAGGTGCATTGTATGGCCAAACCATGCAGATTCCCAATAGAAAATGTGAAATTATAGATTTTGGGGTATAAAATGGTTGGTGAATGGTTTGTCTAACCATGGGAGACAATAATGTGATGTGTTTTTGTAGGTTGTGGATCATTCCTGGTTAGCACATGGCTTGCCTAATCGTTCACCGTAATCATGCACCGTGGGAAATTAGATCTGAAAGTTGTGGTTCTAACATAATTTACCTCCTAAAACACTAATTTCCCATAAAAAATTATAACAAAGATTCCTCTTCATTATAGGGTGGTGTATACAATTCCTTTTGATCTATGAGAGATTCCTAGGAGAGTCCAAGTGTGTTGGAGACCTAGATTCATCAGTAAGTGCTTGTTCTTCATTATATTCCTAATATCTCTTCTCATTCCCTCTTTTAGAATCATGGATTTGTTTCTTTGGGGTTAGAATCTTATTTTGTGTCTTCAATATTAAGGGTATATGATTTTTTTTGATTTAAAGGACTAATATCTAAGTTAGAATCTTGAAAATTTTAGCCGATTTATTAATGTTATTATGTCTTTCTTTTTTTACCCAATTCTGAGTGGTAATTATCTTTATTATAAACTCCAAATGATTAAAAAATGATGGCTTAAATTAAAATTAATTTAATTTTATGAAATTATTGAGAAAACCATGGTTTTATTTGATGACGTTCTAATTTGAAATATGGTTTTGGAAATCATGGGAATTGGATAAATTTTTTGAAATCCATGATCGATAACTTTAAAATGGTGATTTTAAAATTATGGTTTGTCGATTAATGAAAAGTATTTTTTGAAATTATTTTATTGAAATGGGTTTATTTTATTTGGGTATAACATTGGGCATGAGTTTAATGGAATGTATATTGGTTGTGAAGTACAACTATCAAATGGATGGAGTATGGATGTTAAGTTCCACTATAAATGGAAAAATCAAGATTATTTTTGTGTTTCTATTGAGGTTGTGGGTTGACATGTATATTTTTATGCTAAATCATAAATTAATTTATGTTTTATATCATTTTTGATGTTCCTAAAAAATGATTATGTTAGTTGTTGATATATTCCTTGAAAAAACAAGTTTGAAGGCTTTTTTGACTTTTTTTATTAGAAAAATATTTTGGTTGGATATAAACTACACTAAATAGTTTTTAAAATAGTTTATATAAATTTTTTAATATGTTTAATCATATTTTAATGAGCTTGGAAGACAATGGGGGAAATCCTGCTGTGTTTTATACTCACCCCCTACTTGATGACAATAGTGCATTTGAAAATGTTATATATTGAGACATAGGTAAAGGAAAGGTATCCAAGTTCTTTAGAAAATTTTCCTGATACCTTGGGTTGGGTATGAACATTTGGATCCTGGAGAGTATTGGGTTTTATAGGTGTCTTTTGTGTCTTTTGGTTTTATTTTCAATTGGGTCCATTGGTTTTGAAACATTGATTTGGATTGTACTCTAATATTTTCTTTTGGTTTTGTCTTATGTTGGCTTTCTATTTGGAACTCATTTATCACTAATAGGTTTGGTTTTTATGGTTATCATTGGTTTTTTTGTTTTATCATAAATGTTCAAATCATTCCCTAACTATTTATGAGGCCTTTTTATTTTATTTACATCCTTTAGTGTCTTGGGTAAGTCACCTAAGTCCTAGAAGATCCCTTATCACTTCTAAATCCAATGGGGAGGGGTGGGATGTTACAATGAAACTCTCACATTGATTTCATTTTATGTTTCAAATTATTTGTTCACCAAAATTTACATATTAAAAATTCATCTCATTATTGCTATATTTATTCAGAAAAGAGCCAAAAAATCCAACAAAATTGTAACATCTTAGGTCCTACACCCATTTATCATTTTTCTTTATCTGATATCTTCCCCTTACAACATTTTTTTCTTAAATAACATTTTAATTTTATCTTAGAATTATATTTCAGGATTTCAAAACTCAAATTATTCTTTTGATTTATTAGAATTATCGAAGAATTATATAACAATAAAGTTGAGTAGTAAAATGAAAGCGTGTTACATATTTTTTAAAAAATTCCAAAATTTAGTGAAAAAAGAGCGAACATAATAATTTCATGTGTAAACAAATGAGGGAATGCATGAAGTCCATATTACCTTCTCTTAAAATTTTCATACAGGAATCATAATTGGCAGTGGTGATTAACACCAATAAAACTAACATTAAGTTTTTCATGGGGGATGTATAAGAACAATTCCATAGATTCAATGCGAGGATAGATGAATTGAAATGCCCTTAAAATTATAGATAACCACAAAGGAATAGGGTATCATAATAGGAGGATGAGTTATCTGATTTTCATGAGTCACTAATTTGGAGAAATCAACCACCATGGCGGAAAACCAATGATCTTGGAGGAGTAAATATGTGGATACATTTTTTCCAATGTAAGAATGAACCAAAGCATACATTAAAGGGGAATTAAAGGAAGAGATTATTTTTTGTTGTTAGGACTATATAGAAGAAAATACGGTAAATTTGGTGGCTGTAGAATTCCCCAAATATAGTAGTATTTAGAGGGAAAAACATTAAGTGAGTTGATAGAAATGTCAGGAAAGACCCATCCGTACTTGTGACGATATAAAATTATTATTGTGTAAGAGGTTTATTTCTATCCACTATTATCATGATTTGTACCTCATTTTTTAGGGTTGAAATGAGGATATTTGAGTGTTTGGATGTATAAAAAGATATGAAGATCATAATTATTTGATCCGATATTTATGAGGAGTCAGAGAATGCCATTGAAAGGTTTTTGAAAAGCCTCAACCATGAAATTCAAGACATAATTTACATGTACCAGTATTTGGATATGGATGATATTCTTCACATGGATACTAATTAATAGAGGAATTTAATGGAAATATGTTTGCACCATACTTATTGTGGTAAGGATTCTAAATATTCTTTATAGTTAAAGATTTCCAAACCACAAGAACATGTATGGTAACACAAAATGGATTCAAAGGATTTTACCAAAAAAAGAACAATATTTTTGGAATACAAATGTAAAATAAAGGTAAAGGTTGTTTCTAAATCATGTGGTATGTTTTAAATGACAAGTATTTGGAAATTTTTCCTCACAATTCCCAATTAATAAGATAATAGTTATTTTGGATGATAAAGATTTTAATAGTTCTAGATCAAGATAAGATGAAATTCCATCACATTAGGAGTGTTTGAATATGGAAATATAGATCCCCATAAATTAACAAAATTCTTGTGTCATGGTGTAATTTAAGTGTTCAACCCAATGGAGAAATCGATCAAGAGAAAAGGGAGAACATTTTTCTTAGTTGATGCCTCATAAATGATAAGGTACGTATTATGATATCTAATGGGGTAGTTTCATAAACATAAAAATTGTTTTGATGTTTTATATATTTGGTTTAGATGTGACCAAGCATCCTAGGGCTTATATATTGTAACGGTTAAACAATAGTTGGGATGTTAAAGTGACTAAGAAAGAACAAGATATATATTCTATTAGAAAGTATGAAGACAATGTAATATTTCATGTTGTCCCCAAGCATGGGAGTATACTATATTTGATAATACTTGTATATTTGATATTATTGTCACATAATGATAGATAAAAATCCACTATTCATTTGAGTACAACCGGATTAGGGTTATACATACACCCTCAATCCTGTTGCAAGATTATCAGGACTAATTGAGGATTGATAGAGATTATAAAAAGATAAAAAAAATAGAGAATTAATTAAGAGAATGGAAAAATCAAGATTAAAAAATTAGCTATGATTGAATTCAAAAGAAATTAGGGAAATAAAATAGTTGAAAACAAGAATGAAAATAAGAGTGAAATATGAGTGTTGAGGGAAAAGTGTGTTTATTTTCTATAAAAAGAGAGATAAATAGAGCTTTAGAGTGTAATAAAACCCCTATGCTTATATGTAAGGGAGTATATTTCACCACAAACACTCTTAACCCATAACTTCCTTCTTGTGTTGTGTCTTTATTATAGGAATATAGTTATCAAGAAAGGATGTGTTGGAAATGAGATACATTTGATACAGGTAGATTGATATGAAAAAACATACTAAAATAGAGTTTCCAAGAGTAATGAAAATAAAAACATTATCCATTAGGATACATAATTTTCAAAATATTGCATAATATCATTTATTATGCCTATAATATTGATTTACCTAATAGGTATGGGAATGTTAGTGTCATATTTAATATTACTGATCATTATTACTTTAAATTTTATTAATCAAGGATAAATATTTTTGAGGAGGGAGGGGATGATGAGGATCATGGAACACATGGGAATTTTGTGGTTTAAGGTGGACTTGATGAGAAGGATTCAATGTTTTTTATTGCACAAAACCCGTTGTGAGGAGTTGGGGGCCCAATGATAAGATAGTGGGCCAAAAGAATGACGGATGCATGAACTGGGTTAATCATGGAATTCGAAGGGGAGGACCAATAAATTTTCAAGGGTGAAGAATATGAGAATTTATTTACATTAATCAAGGCTCAAAATGATTTTAGAGACCCATCCCATAGTGGGATAAAAATTTTAAACCCACCCCACCATGGAATCTTCAATGTCAAAAGTGGTTGGCTAGTTGTCATTACTTTCCAAAAGGGTGTGATACTTGTCCCTTAAAGTCATGGGCATGTGATAAAATGGTAAAAATCATCATTTAGGAATTGTAAATTGTGTAAACTTGGTGATATACTTTTTCAAATGTCTTTGAATATAAATATACACCCCCTGTACTCTTTGAGCATCATGAATAATGGTAACGTTATTGTTGACAATTTTTCTAGAAACATTTGTGTTCGTACTTAATTCTTGAATTATCAATGGATTGGTCATCCTTGGTGGCATCTTGTGGCTAGATTTATTAATTAAAATTTATCTTTGGGTTCCTACCCTGACAAAATCTCTCCTTTCTTCCTTATTTTCACAATTTATAGTCCCTCTCACATGTTTTCTTTCGGAAATTCAGGTTCTCAATAGACAAATATTGAAAATGGTTCATAAGAAAAATTTTAGTGGGTCTTGGATCATGTATTGTTGATTTTCATGTATTTTTTAGATTTTTACATTTTTAAGGATTTTAGGTTATTTTAGGATTTTTATGTATTTTGAAGGTTTTTAGCGTTTTTTGTTTTGTTATGGTTTTTTTGTGTTTTTAGTTTTTTATGAGTTTTTTAGGGTGTGTATATTTTTTAAAAGATTTATGGGATTATAGTATTTTTATATATTTTTGTGGTATTTTCGTGTTTTTATGGGTTATTATGGTTTCTAAGGGTTTTTGGGTTTTCATGATTTTACGGTTTTTTAGATTTATTTGCATATTTAGGTTTTCTAGAGGGTATATGTGTTTTTAGGTTCATATGGTTTTCAATGTTTTGTTTGGTTTATTAGTATTTTTCATGTTTTTATCTATTTTTAGGATTTTATGGTTTCTTAGGATTTTAGGGATTTGAAGGGGTTTAGGCTTTATAGGCGATTTCCTTTTTTTTAGTGTTCTAGGTTTTTTTTGAAATTTTTTAGCATTTTAATGGTTTTATGAGATTTTCAACTTTTTAGTGTTTAAAATTGTTTTTAGAGTTTTTAGTAGTTTTTATTGGTTTTAGGTTTTTTAAAGGATTTAAGGGGGTTTATATTTTTTAGGATTTTTAGGTGCTTTAACAATTTTTTGTTGTTAGGGGTTTTAAGTGTTTTTAGGTTTTTATAGTTTTCTTAGGAGTTTTAATGGTTTTTAGGGTGTTTACATTTACATGTATTTTAGTGACTTTTTAGGATTTTAACGGGGTTTTTTGGTTTTAGGGATTTTGAGGGGTTTTGGTGTTTTTTGGTTTTTTGGGTATTAGCGTTTTTTTATTTTTTATGGTTATTATGAATTTTTAGAGTTTTTATTTTTATAGGGGATTAAATGGGTTTTTAGTTTTTAGTGTTTTTAGGGTTTTATGGTTTTCTATGTTTTTATGGTTTTTAGAGTTTTTTAGGATTTTTAGGGAATGTTAGGATTTTAGTTTTTATAGGGGTTTTAAGTATTTTTGAAGTATTTATGGTTTTATTAGGGTTTTCAGGGTTTTGAGGGTTTTTACATTTTGGGATTTTTTGAGATATTTTATTATTTTTATTGTTTTTAGGGTTTTTTCTGGGATTATAAGGGTTTTTAGAGTTTTTAAGAATTTTAGAGTTTTTAGTAGTTTTATTTATTAGGGATTTTAAGTTTCTTATAGTTTTAATGTTTTCTTAGGGGTTTTTAGGTGTTTTTCAGCTTTATACATTTTTAGGGATTTGTTTTGGGATTTTTAGGTTTCTTAGGTTTTGATGGATTTTGAAGGATTTTGGTGGTTTAAGGGCTTTTAACGTATTTAGGTTTTCTTGTATTTTAGGGTTTTTTTAGTTTTTTTATGGTTTTTCATATTCTTAGAGGTTTAATGGGTCTTAAATTTTTTACTGGTTTATAGTTTTTTATTGGGTTTTGGGGTTTTAAGGTTTTTAGGGGTTTTAATGGTCTATAGGTGTTTTTATAGTTTTTTGTGGTTTTTACCAATTTTTAGGTTTTAGGGGTTTTAAGTGTTTTTCGTTTTTTTTGGTTTTCATTAGATTTTTCTAGGTTTTTGGGGGTTTTTTACATTTGTAGATTTTTTAGGGTTTTTTTGGTTTTTTTGGTTTTTAGTGATTTTGAGGGTTTTTAGGGATTTAATGTTTTTAGAGTTTTAATGGTTTTTATAGGTTATTTTGTTTTTTTACATTATTTCAGGTTTTAAATTTATTTAGAGTTTTTGCATAACTTTTATGGGTTTAAGGGGGATTTAGAATTTTTATTGGTTTTATGGGGTTTTATGGGGATTATAGGTATTTTTGGGTCTTTATTGTTTTTAGGGTTTTAGGACTTTAATGTTTTTAGTGGTTTATGTGTTTTTAGGTATTTATGGTATTCTTAGGGGTTTTAATGTTTTTTATATATTTGTTTGTTTAGTATATTTTTGGCACTTTTATGGATTATATGGTATTTAGGGATCTTGATGGGTTTTACAGTTTTTTTGGTGTTCTTAGGTTTTTATAGTTTGTTTGGGTTTTTTTGATTTTTTAATGTTTTTATTTTTTTTAGAGTTTTTTAAAATTTATAGGGCTTTAATTGTTTTTTATTAGGTTTTTGGGGTTTTATTGGTTGTTGGGGTTCTAAATGTTTTTAATGGCTTTTTGGGTTTTTAAGGATTTTAAGGGTTTTTTATTTTTAGCATTTTTTTGATTTTTTTAGAGGTTTTAAGTGATTTTTTGCTTCTTAATGTTCTACTAGAGGGTTTTTAGGGTTCTTAGAGGTTTTTTTTACATTTTATGGATTTTTAAAATTTTATAATATTTTTATGGTTTTTAGGATTTCAATGATTTTGTAGTATTTTTAGGGATGTTTTTGGGGTTTTGAGGGTTTTAATGTTTTTTAGATTTATTAATGTTTTTATGGGTTTAAATGTTTTTACAGTTTTTACTAGTTCTTAAGTATTCACATTAGTTTTTAGGGAATTTTTAGCTATTTTATGGGTTTTATGGATTTTTATAGATTTTTTAGATTTTTTAGGTTTTTAGGGGTTTTAAATGTTTTTAGGTTTTTAATGGTTTATTATATTTTTCAGGGTTTTTTAGGGTTTTTACATTTTTAGGGATTTATCAATCATTTTTATGATTTTATGGGGTTTATGGTTTTAGATATTTTGAGTGATTTTAGGGTTTTAGGGTTTTTATTGTTTTAGGGTTTTTAGGTTTTTTGAGGCATTTAGTGTGTTTAGGTTTTTTTATGAATTTTAACATATTTATGGATTTAAAGGGTTTATAGAGTTTTTAGATCTTTTTAGGGGTTTTTTGTTTCTAGGGTTTCTAGGTGGTTTTGTGATATTTAGGGGTTTTATCTTTTTAAGGGATTAGTGGGATTAAGTGATTTTATGTTTTTGATGTTTTTTTTGTGGTTTTTCATGGTTTTTAGGGTTTTTTACATTTTTAATTTTTTATGGATTTTTTATGATATTTTTGTATTTTATGTGGTTCCTATATTTTGAAGGTCTCTACAGGTTTTATGGGGTTTTAGGTTCTTAGGGTTTTTGGGTATGTAAGTGGTTTTCTTTTTTTAGTGTTTTTAAAAAAATTAGGGGTTTAAAGGGTTCTAGATTTTTTTTGGTTTTTTAGTTTTTTATGTTTTTAAAGATTTGTAGGTATTTTATAGTTTTTATTATTTATGGGTTTTCAACATTTTCATCATTTTTAGGTTTTTATGTGTTTTGGGTATTTTTAGGTTTTTAAGGTTTTCATTAGTGTTTTTAGGGGGTTTACATTTTCATGGATTTTAGTAATTTTTGAGGATATTAATCGGTTTTTAAGGATTTAGGGATTTTTAGGTTTTTATGGATTTTATGTTTTTTTGGGTTTTAGATGTTTTATAGTTTTTTATGGTTTTTAGGAATTTTTAGAGTCTTCTTTTTTTAAGGGTTTAAAGGGTTTTTTATTTTTTATTGTTTTTAGGGTTTATGGTTTTCTATGGTTTAATAGTTTTTAGAGGTTTTTAAGATTTTTATGGTTTGTTAGGGTTTTTATTGGGTTTTAGGTTTTATTGGGGTTTTACATATTTTTTTCATGTTTTGAGGTTTTCTTAGGGAATTTATAATTTTTAGGTTTTTTTACATTTTCGATTTTTTTGGATATTTTATGATATTTTTGGTTTTTAGTGTTTTTCTTGGATTCTAAGGGTTTTTAAAGTTTTTAGGGATTTTATAGTTTTTAACAATTTTATTTTTAAAGGATTTAAGTGTTTTTAAGGTTTTAATGATTTCATTGGGTTTTTAGGCTTTTTTATGTATTTATACATTTTTAGGGATTTTTTAGGGATATTTAGGTTTTTATGGATTGAGGAATTTTGTGGGATATTTGGGGGTTTAAGGGGTTTTATCATCTTTTGGTTTTCTTGTATTTTAGGGGTTTTTTGTTTTTAGGGTTTTTTATATTCTTAGGGGTTTAAAGGGTCTTAAATTTTTAGTGGCTTTTAGTTTTTTATTGGGTTTTGGGGTTTTATTGTTTTTAGGGGTTTTTATGGTCTATACGTGTTTTTACAGTTTTTTGGGTTTCTATCATTTTTTAGGTTTTAGTGGTTTTATGTGTTTTTAGGTTTTTTATGATTTCATTATATTTTTCAAGGAATTAGGGGTTTTTTATGTTTTTAGGGGGTTGTAGGGGTTTTTAGGGTTTTTAGTGATTTTGAGGGGTTTTTTGGGTTTGAAGTGTTTTCAGAGTTTTTATGGTTTATATTGGTTATTAGGTTTTTTTTTATATTTTATAGGTTATTAAGGGTTTTTAGAATTTTTTTAATCATTTTAGGGGTTTAAAGGGTTTTTATAGTTTTTATTGGTTTTATAGGGCTTTTAGGGTTTTTGCGATCTTTACAGTTTGTAGGGTTTTTAGAATTTTTAGGTTTTTTTGCAGTTTAAGTGTTTTTCTGTATTTATGATTTTCTTAGGGTTTTAGGGTTTTTTATATTTTTGGGGGTGGGGGGCTTATATATTTTTATCATTTTTATGGATTTTATGGTTTTTATGGATATTGAGGGGTTTTTCAGTTTTTTAGGGATTCTATAATTTATATAGTTTGTTTTGGTTTTTCTGAGTTTTTTAATGGTTTTATGTTTTTAGAGTTTTTTTAACATTTCTAGGGATTTAATAGGGTTTTTAGGATTTTATTAGGTTTTGGGTTTTTTGGGTTTTTTGGAGTTCATAATGTTTTTAATGGTTTTATGGGTTTTTAGGGTTTTTATTATTTTTGGCATTTTTTTAGATTTTTTTGGGGTTTTAAGTGTTTTTTTGTTTTTAAGGTTTTTCTTTTGTTTTTTAGGGTTTTTAGAGATTCCTTACATTTTACGGATTTTTACAGTTTTATAGTATTTTTATGCTTTTAATGGGTTTTATGATTTTTGAGTGTTTTTATGGTTTTTTTTGGGTTTTTAAGTGTTTTAATGTTTTTTAGTGTTATTAATATTTTTAGGGGTTTAAATGTTTTTTTATTGTTTTTTAGGATTTATATTAGTTTTTAGGGGTTTTTAGGTTTTTATGGTTTTTAGTGTTTTGAGGGGTTTTTATAGTTTTTATATTTTTTGGGATTTTAGGGGTTTTAAATGTTTTTAGGTTTTTAATGGTTTCATATATATTTTTAGTGTATTTAAGAATTTTTACATTTTAGGGACTTTTCGATCATTTTTTTGATTTTAATGGGGATTATGGTTTTAGGTATTTTGAGGGATTTTAGGGTTTTAGGGTCTTTATTGTTTTTGGGTTTTTTGGTTTTTTGAGGCTTTTAGTGTGTTTATGTTTTTTATACATTTTAACTTATTTAGGGATTTAAAGGGTTTATAGAGATTTTAGTGGTTTTAGGGGTTTCTGACGTTTTTAGGGGGGTTTTTTGATTTTTAGGGGTTTTAGTGTTTTAAGGGTTTTGTGGGATTAAGTGATTTTATGTTATTAATGTTTTGATTTGGTTTTTCATAGTGTTTAGGGTTTTTTAAATGTTTTCTATTTTTTGGATTTTTTAGGATTTTTATGTATTTCTAGGGCTTTCTTATATTTTGATGTTTTCTAGGAAGAAAAGGTGTGGGGTCAGACAAAACTGATCCCATGATTTATTAAAGAACATAAAATTAAAGTACAAAGCATTAAAAAGGAGGCTTACATATCCTAGTGTGGGTCGTCCCCTTAATGTTTGAGTCAACTGAAGACAAATAGAAGTCTGGAGCCCTGAAAGGCCATACCAAAGTTCCTTCATCAATCGATCTCTTGGAAAGAGCATCTGCAACCCATTTTTCCTCCCTATATGTATGTGAGATTCTCAAGGTAAGCGTCTTGGTATCATTGGGGCACTCGACCTAGTGCTGAAGAAGCCGCCATGGTAAAAGTCGTGACTGCTTCTTGAAGGCCTCCACCGCCAATCATGAATCAGATTCAATCCAAAGCTTATTCCATCTGAAATGGGTTGCATATTGAATCGCTTTTATGATGGTCCAAAGTTCTACCTCATACGTAGTACCTCTCCCAAAGAAAGTGGTAAAAACATCCTTTTACAAAGCCCCGAGAGGTACGAAATACCCCGCCACATCCTGAAGGACCCGGCACACCCATGGTAGCACCATCAACATTTACCTTGATATAACCTGCAATCGGAGGGATCCACCTAATAAATTTCATCATCTTCGGTCTTCTGCATCTCCCTGGAATTCCAATTCTGCGCAAGAATAGGAAGTCATTCATATCATTATTCATCTCCCCTTTCTGGATACCTGCCGCCGCATGGATAGCCCTGTGAATTCTTACCACCCTTTCATGGAAGGAACCTGTTTCATTCCGATATCCCACCGCATTTCCGGCAAACCATTTCCGCCACTGCTGCCAGGAAAAGATTGAAAGTTGTGGGCTTAGAATGACCTCAGTTACCGCACCAAGAAGAATCACCCGCTCCTGTTCCATACTCAAATTAAGATGAATTCCAAAGACATCCTGAATATAAAGCCATAGATCAGAAGCCATACTGCAGTGTATGAAGAGATGACTACTAGTTTCCTCCGCCCGCAAGAAAATGTTACAGCCTGAAACGATCTTCCATCCAGCCAGTTTTAGCACTCCATGTAGAGGCAGTCTTCCTTTCCAGATTTTCCATAAGAAAATCTTCCTTGAAGGAGGAATAAACGACTTCCAAAATTTGGAAAGCCACGCTGGAACAGAGGATCTATGCTCACATTTGTGCCGATATAATCCTTTGGTATCAATAATTCCACACCGATCAGGTTTCCACACTAAAGCATCATCATTGACAAATTTGAACCTCTTTATTTCCATGGCTATCCTGTTCGGAAGCATGCAAGCCATGTTTTCAGAGATCTGCAAAACCTCAAAAATTTTCATATTCTGCATGTTGTCCGGCGGCGGATATATTGTATTTTGCGGAGTGTGCAACCAAGTACTGGTCCAGCAGTTCAGGCTAGATTTCTTCGAGACAATCCACCTTGAATTGAAGATAATATCATGATATGCTGCCTTGATGGACGACCAAACCGAAGAGAGAGAATAACCAGCAGATTCATTCATCAGCCTGCAAACAAACCTATCATTTAGGAAATCCAGACCTTCATTTCTAGAGTTGATCAGATTCAGACAAAGTTACCCAGTATTGACTCGTTGAATTTCCTCAAGTCCTTGATACCAAGGCCACCAATATCAATTGGTTTAGTACACTTTTTTCAGGCCACTATGACAAGTTTCCTTTCATTGATACATCCCATCTACATGATGTTCCAGATTTTATATGGCATTTTTTTAAGCAGACTGACCGACCACCTGTAAATCGAGAAGTTATGCACCAGTATGGGTATTAAAACTGAATTGATCAGACAAACCCTTCTTGCTTGTGAAAGAGATTTCCCTTTCCACCGGACAAGTTGGTTGATGGATCTTGCTGCAATCGATTCAAAATGAGAACATCTTGGCTTGCCCCAAAAGAGAGGAACCCCGAGGTACGTAAATGGTAACAAACTCCTCTTCACACCCATAATATGGGCATATCGTATCTACTTAGAATTGGAGATCCCTTTTCTAGGGTTTTATGGGTTTTTGGGTTCATAGGGTTTTTTAGTTTTTAGGGTTTTTTAGTTATTTGTTGATTTTTAATTTTTTTATGGGTTTAAAGGGTTGTAGATTTTTTTGGTTTGTAATGTTTTTTATGTTTTTAATGGTTTTTAGTTCTTTTATGGTTTCTATGTTTTTAGGGGTTGTCCACATTTTTCATCATTATTAGGTTTTTATAAGTTTTGAAAATATTTAGGTTTTTAACGTTTTCATAAGGGTTTTTTGGAATTGTAGTGTTTTATAAATTTTTATGGATTTTAGGGAATTTTTTAATTTTTATTATTTTTAGTCTATTTAAGAATTTTTTGGGTTTTAGTTGTTTTAGGGGTTTTATGTTTTTTTTTGGTTTTTAGGGTTTTTGTGTTTTTTAGTGTTGAATAGATTTTTAGAGTTTGTAATGATTTTATGAGTTTATAAGGTTTCTAGAGTGTTTCTAGTTTTTAGGGTATTTATGGGTTTTTATGGATTTTTACGGTTTTATGTTTTTTATGGTTTCTTGGGGTTTTAGGGGATTTAGGATCATTTAGGGTTTTAGCATTTTCATTTTTCGCACTTTTTATTGTTTTAGGTTTTTAATGTTTTCTTAGGAGTATTCGTTGTTTTTTTAGGTATTTTCGGGGTTTTTTTCTTTTTATGGGTTTTTAGGGTTTTTATGGATTTTGATGATTTTTAGGGTTTTTATGGTTTTTTTTGATTCTAGGGTATTTTAGAATTTTTATCATTTTTAGGGTATTTATTTATTTTTAGGTTTTTTATGGTTTTCTTATGGGGTTCTAATGTTTTTTTGGGGTTTTTACATTTTTTCGATTTTTTGGTTTTTTATCATTTTTAGTGTTTTTAGGTATTTTGAGGGTTTTTTGTGTTTTTTTGTTTCTATGGTTTTTTATTTTTTGGGGGGTTTTAGGATTTCTATAGTTTTTAACATTTTAGGGGTTTAAAGGGTTTTAGAGTATTTAGTTATTATTGTGTTTTTATGGGTTTTAAGGATTTTTTATGTTTTTAGGGGTTTTATCGAATTTAGGGTACATTAGGGATTTTAGGGTATATAACATTAACAGGTTTCTTAGGGGTTTTAAGTATTTTTAGATTTTAACGTTTTTTTAGGGGTTTTCATGGATTTTATGAGTTTTTATTTTTTAGGGATTTGAGGACTTTTTTGTGGGATTTTTCATATTTTAGGGAATTTATGTATTTTTAGGGTTTATAGGTTTTTAAGGGATTTAAATGTTTTTAGTTTTTTAGGGTTTTTATTATTGTTTTGGGGTCTTAATGATTTTTTTGTGTTGTTTAGGGTTTTAAGGGTTTTTATAGTTATTTAAATTTTAGGGGTTTGAAGGGGTTTTATATTTTTAGTGGTTTTTTAGGGTTTAAATGATATTTTATGGGTTTTTAATATTTCTATGTGTTTTTATTCTTTTTAGGGATTTTTAGGGGATTGTGATATTTATATGGTAATTTTAAGGTTTTTAGTGTTTTTAGAATTTTTATAGGTTTTTAGGTTCTATATGTTTTTTTAGGATTTTGATGTTTTCTTAAGGTTTCCAGGGTTTCTTTTTGGGTTTTTACATTTTTGGGATTATGTGGGGTTTTATTGTTTTTTGGGTTTTTTTGGGGGTATTCTATGTTTTTGGAATTTTTAGTGTTTTTAACTTTTCTAGGGGATTAAAAAGTTTTTAGTTTTTTTAGTGGGTTTAGTGTTTTAAAAGTTTTTATTGTTTTTATGGTTTTTAGGTATTTTTATGGTAATATATGGTTTTAGGGGTTTTAGGGTCTTTTTCAGTTTTTTAAGGTTTTTAGCATTTTTTAGATTTATAGAGTTTCATATGATTTTATATTTTTAATATTTTCTAAAGGTTTTTCATAGTTTTTATGGTTTTTAGGTTTTTTATGAAATTTTTTGATTTTTTAGGTTTTTCATAGTTTTTAGTGTTTTTAGTTATTTTGATTTTTTAGGGTTTTTTGGGATATTTGGGTTTTTAGCATTTTTAGGCTCCTAATTTTGTAGGATTTTAGAATATTTAAATGGTTATTGGTTTTTGAGGTCTTCTTTGGGATAATAAGAATTTTAGGTTATTTTACCTTTTTAATTATTTTTAGGGATTTATTTTTTGGATATTTTGGATATTTTGGTTTTTAGGGGGTTTTAGGGTTTTTAGGGTTTTATGGTTTTTACTGTTTTTTGCGTTTCTTATGTTTTTAAGGTTTTTAGTGTTTTTAATTTTTTTGTAGTCTAATTAGTTTTTTTTGGATATTTTAGTGGTTTATATTGGTTTTTATGGGTTTTAAGATTTTTATGGTTTTTATGGTTCGTTATGGGTTTTATGGGGTTTAGGGTTTTTAGAGTCATTTAGTGTTTTTAGGTGTTTTCGCATTTTTAGGTTTTTAGGGGTTTTACGTGTTTTTAGGGTTTTAAGGTTTTCTTCAAGTTTTTTGGGTTTTGATGGATTGTTATTTTTAGGACTTTTAAGGCATTTTATGTTTTTTGCGTCTTTATGGTTTTTAAGATTTTTAGTGTTTTAGGGTTTTCTAGGGTTTTTAGCATCTTTTAGGTTTTTTGGGGGTTTAAAGCGTTTTTAGGATTTTATGGCTTTCTTTGGTTTTTCAAATGGTTTTTTACATTTTAAGTGTTTTTAGGGCTATTTTAGTTTCTTATGGTTTTTGAGGATTTTGAATATTTTTAGGGTTTTAGGGGTTTTAGAGTTTTTGTGGTTTTTTAGGGTTATAGGGTTTTTATGTTTTTTTGGTTCTTAATGTTTTTTAGATTTTTTTAAACTTTATTAATGGGTTTAATAGTTTTTAGAGTTTTTAGTGGTTTTAATAAGTTTTATGGGTTTTTAGGGGTTTTAATGTTTTTAGGGTGTCTATAGTTGTTAGGGTTTTCAGTGGTGTTTAACATTTTTTGTTTTTAGTGGTTTTATGTGTTTTTAGTATTTTATGCATTTCTTAGGGTTTTGAGGGGTTTTAGTGTTTTTACATTTTTAGGGATTTTGAGGGATTGTTTTGTGATCTTTTAGTTTTAGGATATTTAGGTGTTTTGTGGTGTTTTAGGGAATTTTTCCATTTTTTAGGGTTTCTTTGGGTTGTTGGATTTTGTTTAGTTTTTAGAAGTTTTAATTATGTTTAGATTTTTTAACCTTTTTAGGGGTATAATGGTTCTTTAGTGTTTTAGTGCATTTTATGGTTTTTATGGGTTTTAGGGTTTGTTAAAAGCTTTAGGGAACATTTTGGGTTTTAGGGATTCCTATTGTTTTTATGATGTTTTAGGGTTTTAAATTTTTTAATTTCTTAGGAATTTTAATTTATTTTATTTTTTTAATGATTTCCTAGGAGTTTTTAGAGTTTTTTACATTTTAGGGGATTTTAGTGTTTTTTTAGTATTTTTATTGTTTTTATTAATTTTTTAGTGTTTTTAGGTCTTTTTATGGTTTTTAGGGTTTTCAGCCTTTTCTGGTCTTTTAGGGGTTTCAGGTGTTTTTATTTTTTTAAGGAATTCTTAGGGGTTTTAGGTTTTTAGGTATTTTTAGGTGTTATTTATGATATTTATGGTTTTTAGAGATTTTTATTGGTTTTTAGGATTTTTAGAGTTTTAAAAGTTTTAGAGGTTTTAAGGGCTTATTTGGAGATTTTATAGTTTTTTATCATTTTTAAGATTTTTGTCATGAATTTATGGGTTTAAATGGGTTTTAGTCTTTTTTGTGGTTATTAGGGTTTTTTATTTTTTTAGGTTTTTGTATGGTTTTAGGGGTTTTATCATTTTTAGTGTTTCTAGTTTTTTTGCGATTTTTATTAACTTTTTTATTTTTTTGGTTTTTAGTGTTATAGGGTTTTTAAGATTTTTTTGGGTTTTAGGGTTTTTTGGTGTTTGCAGTTTTGTTATTATTATTAGATATTTTAGGTTTTAAGTATTTTCCAAATTTTAAGGTTTTCTTCAAGTTTTTCAGGGTTTATATGGTTTTTACATTTTTAGTTTATGTTAAATATTTTTAGTATTGTATGGTTTTTTGGGGGTACTGTAGTAGTACAATAGTAGGGCACTGTAGCATCGGCGGATTAGTAGTGGCGGCAACACTGTAATTGTGGAGGCACTGTAGCAGGAACTATAGCGGTTGCGGTACTATAGCAGGCACTGTAGC
Organism: Viscum album; assembly: GCA_963277665.1. NCBI lineage: Eukaryota > Viridiplantae > Streptophyta > Magnoliopsida > Santalales > Viscaceae > Viscum > Viscum album. Next base: position 1,305,113,548 of record OY728157.1, read on the forward strand.
AGCTCGGGTACTGTAGTAGTACTATTCACTGAGGGGCTCTTTGAGCCAAAAAAATGGGCTTTCATGCCTTGTATTCAGGCCACTTGGCCTTGAGCCTTCAGGCTATGTAATGGGTCTCCCTCTACACAGTCTAAAGAGGTCTTTGCTTTAAATTATAAAATGAGGCTTCAGCCCCAACTTTTAAAAAAAGAACTTTTATGTTTTTATGGAAATTGTAGTGTTGTTGGGGATTTTAGGGTTTATTACATTTAAAGGGAATTGGAGGGAATTTTTATGATTTTTATGGGTTTTTACTGTCTTCAAGGATTTGGAGGTGTTTTAGAGTTTTTTAAGGGTTTTAAGGATTTTATGTTCTAATTGGGTTTTGAAGGTTTTTTTGTTTTTTTTTGTTTTTAAGGTTATATTGTGTTTTCTACATTTTTGGGGCTTAAGGGGTTTTTAGAGTTTTTATTTCTTTGTTGGGGTTTTATTGGTTTTTAGTGGTTCTAATGTTTTTAGTGATTTTATAGTTTCAAGGTTTTTAGTATTTTTAGGGGTCTTATGGTTTTTAGTTTTTTTAGATTTTGTGTGGTTTTATGTGTAATTGGGTTGTTAAGGTTTTATTAGTGTTTTTTCAGTTTTTAGGGTTTTTTACATTTTAGATATATTTAGGAAATTTGATTATTTTTATGGTTTTTATGAATTTTGAGAGTTTTTAGGGTTTTTTGGTTTTTCAGTATTTTTTAGGTTTATAGGGGTTTTATGTGTTTTTATGATTTTAGTATTTTCTTAGCGGTTTTAGGGTTTATAGGGATTTTTCTATTTTTATGTATTTTTAGGGTTTTTTATTATTCTTACGGGTTTTATGGGTTTTAGTGATTTTGTGGATTTTTATGGGTTTATATGGTTTCATTATAATTTTTAGTTTTTATGGTCTTTTTAATTTCAGGGTTTTAAAGGTTTCTTAGAGTTTCTCAACATTTATAGTATTTTAAATGGTTTTTAGATGTGTAGTGGGTTTTAGGAATCTTATGTGTTATTCGAGTATTATGGTTTTGGGGGGTTTTGGTTTTTTAGGTTTTAATGTTTTTACTATTTTTAGTTTTTTTATAGTTATTTAGGTTTTTATGGGTTTGAAGTGTTTTTTTTGGTTTTTAAGGTTTTATTAGGGATTTTTTGGTTTTTATGAATTATAGATTCATAGATATTTTTTAGTATTTTTATTATTTTTAGGGGTTTAGGGATTTTTATGGTTTTTTTGGTATTAAGGGTTTTAGTGTATCTATATTTTTTAGGGTATTTTTTATTTTTTAGGGTTTTATGGTTTTAGGGTCTAAAAATTTTTTTGGTGTTTAAATGTTTTTTAGGGTTTATACTTTATTTTTAAGGGTTTTCGCTTTTTTGGGGTTTTATTGTTTTTAGGGTTTTATGGGTTTTACGGGGTTTTTAGGGTTTCTAACGTTTTTATGCTTTTAGGTGTTTTAAGTGTATTTAGATTTTTTGGATTTTCTTAAGGGTTTTCATGGTTTTAGATTTTTTATGTTTTTATGGATTTCAATTTATTTTTAGGATTTTTATGGTATTATATGTTTTTAGTGTCTTGAGGGGTTTTAGTGTTTTTAGGGGTTTCTAAGGTGTTTATCATTTTTTATGTTTTTAGAGGTTTTCAGTGCTCTATGTTTTTAATGTTTTATCAGGGGTTTCAATTTTTTTTGGGGATTCTTACAATTTTATGGATTGTTAGAGAATTTTTAGGATTTTTATGGTTTTTAGGGTTTTTATGATTTGGAGGGTTTTTAGGGTTTTTAGGGTCTTTAGGGTTTTTGGTGTTTTTGGGGGTTTTTGAGATTTTTAGGGGTTTTATGGTTTATTAGAACTTTCTTATAGTTTTTAGGGGATTAAATGAATTTTATAGTTTTTAATATGTTTTTTGGTTTTCAGGGGTCTTTTTAGTTTTTTTAATGTTTTTAGTATTTTTATGGTTTTAGGGGTATTTAAGGTATTAGTTCCTTTTTAGGTTTTTTTTTAGTTTTTGATAATTTTTTTCGGTTTTAATTTTTTTGGTATTTAATGATTTCTTAGTGTTTTTCAAGGTTTTTATGTATTTTACATATTTAGGGTGTTTTATTGATTTTTTCAAAATTTAGAGTTTTTAGGATTTTTGGGATTTTTGGGATTTTCATGTTTTTAGTGTTTTTTTTTGTTTTTAGGGTTTTGGAAATTTTATTCATTTGTTTCATGGGTTTTATTTGTTATTGTTTTTAATGGTTTTTAGGGGTTTTCAGGGTTTTTAGGGTTTTTATATTTTTGGGGATTTTTTTGTTTTTAGGGTATTTATGGATTTTGGGGGGTTTAGGGTTTTTAGGGGTTTTATGGTTTTATGTTTTTAGGGGTGTTATGTTTTTTTATGTTTTTATTTTTTCTTAGGGTTTTTCAAGGATTTTGGGGGGTTTTTTACATTTTTATGGATTTTTAGGGCCTTTTTAATATTTTATGGGATTTTGAGGGTTATTAGGGTTTTTATTTCATTTTTTTCGGGTTTTTTGAGTATTTACAGTATTTAAGGTTTGTATAGTTTTTTAATGTTTTTTGGGGTTTAATTTGTTTTTATAGATTTTAGTTTCTTTTGGTTTGATGAGATTTTAGTGGTGTTTAAAGTTAATGGGTTTTATGTTTTTAGGGGTTTTTTGGGTTTTAGGATTTTTAGGGTTTTAGCATTTTTTAGGTTTAGATGGTTTTTAAGTGTTCTTAGGTTTTTCGGTTTTTCATGGGGGTTTTCAACATTTTTGGATTTTTTGTTTTAATTTATTTCGTAGGGATTTTTTTGGATATTTATTTGTTTTTAGGGATTTTAGGGATCTTGGGGGGGTTTAATGGTTTTCTTGGGTTTTATGGTTTATTTGGATTTCTAGGTGCCTTTTTTTTTGGGTTTTAATATTTTTCAGAGTTTTGTAAAGTTTTTAGGGTTTAAAGGGTTTTTTATTTTTTAGTAATTTTTAGGGATTTTTTGGATTTTTAGGTTTTTTGAAGGGTTTTAGGGATTTATATGGGTTTTAAGGGTTTTTTGGGGTTTTAAGGTCTTTTAGTGTTTTAACATTATGTATGTTTTTAGGGGTTTTATGTGTTTTTAGATTTTATGGCTTTCTTATGGTTTGTATTAGGTTTTAGGTGTTTTTAGAACTTTTATGTTAATAGGGATTTTTTATGTTTGTATTGGTTTTAGGGATTATGAGGGTTTTTAGTGTTTATAGTTTTTTTTAGTTTTTAGGGGTTTTATAGTTTTTAGGGTTTTTTAATAATTTTCATGGGATTTGTGTTTTTTTTATTTTTTAATGTTTTCTTTGGGGTTTTTCGGTTTTTATGGGTTTTTTTGTTTTTAAATAGTTTAGTTGTTTTAGGATTTTTATGGTTTTTAGAGGTTTTAGGGAATTTTATGGTTTTTTAATGTTTTTAAGGGTTTTCATGCTTTTATGGTTTGTTTGGGGGTTTAAGAGTTTTTTGAGTTTGTGTGGGGTTTTTAGGTTTTTTATATATTTTTTATTGTTTATGGGGTTTAAAATATATTTAGAGTTTTTAGTGATTCAAGGTATTTTTATGGTTTTTAGGGGGTTTTATAGATGAAATTACCTTAATTTTTTTAGTTTTTTTTAGCATTTTGTAGGTTTTTAGGGGTTTTAAGTGTTCATGGGTATTAATGTTTTCTTCGAATTTTATTTGGGTTTTAGGGTTTTTTATTTTTATGGTTTTAGGGGTTTCATTTTTCTAATCATTTTTAGGGGTTTAAAGGGGTGTAAGAGTTTTTAGGGGTCTTTTAGGGTTTTTATGCATTTCTAGTTTTTTAATGTTTTTTGGGGTTTTGTGGATTTTAGGGTTCTTAGGGTATTTTTAGGGGTTTTATGGATTTTATAATTTTATAGGGTTTTTAGGGGTTTAATGTGTTTTTATGTTTTTAAGTGTTTCTTAGGGGTTTTCAAGGATTTTTGGTTTTTTCTGATTTTGGTTATTTTTTGGAAATTTCATGGATTTTTATAGTTTTTAGTGATTTTGAGGGCTTTTAGGGATTTTACAGTTTTTAGGGTTTTTTTTCATTATAAGTTTTTCATTCAATTTTCATACTTTTTTAGCTTTGTTTTACATTTTTTTTTGATTTTTAGGATTTTTTAGGATTTCTAGGAGTGTTAAGGGTTTTTTTGGGATATTTAGGGGTTTAGGGTTTCTAGGGTCCTCCGGGTTTTACTGGTTTTCTTGACTTTCTATGTTTTTTTTGGTTTTTTGGTTTTTTGGATTTATTAGTGTTTTTTATCATTTTTAGGGGTTTCAAGGATTTTTGGAGTTTCAAGTATGCATTAGGGTATTTATAGTTTTTTATGTTTTTCATAGTTTTTAGAGGGTTTTATAGTTTTTCGGTTTGTTGGTTTTTTAGAGTTTTTTGTATTATTAAGGGTTTTAATCCTTTCAATGTTTTTAAGGAATTATAATGGATTTCTAGGGTTTCAAATAATTTTTTGGTTTTATAGATGTTTAGGAATTTTTAAGGCTTTTTTTGATTTTTTTAATTTTTACGGTATTTAGGGATTTTAAGGAGTGTAGGGGTCTTTAGGGGTTTTCAGTTATTTAGGGTTTTTAAATTATTTTTGGATTTTAGGGTTTTAATTTGTTTTTATGTTTTTAAGGTTTTCTTAGAGGTTTTGAGGGTTTTTTATATTTGTTTATATTTTTTGGGATTTTTTTACTATTTTTATGTTATTTTATTGTTTTTATAGATTTTGAGGGTTTTTGGGATTGTAGTGTTTTAAAGGTTTTTTTGGTTTTGGGGATTTTTATGTGTTTTATGGAGATATTTATGACTTTTAAATACTTTTAGATCTTTTTTAATGTTTTAGGGGTTTAATGGATTTTTGGAGTTTTAGTGGTTTTTAGGGTTTTTTATGGTTTTTATGGGTTTTTAGGTTTTAGGGGTTTTATTGCTTTTAGAGTTATAGGGGGTTTATGGTTTTTAAAGGTTTTATTTGTTTTGATGTTATTTATGGGGTTTAAGTGTTTCTAGATTTTTAGTGTTTTCTTATGGATTTTCCGGGTTTTAAGCGATTTTTTGGATTTTTATAGATTTTTATGGTTTTTAAAGAATTTGTGGTATTTTACAGTTTTTGTGAATTTTTTGGACTTACTTTTGTTTTTTGTTTTTTAGGATTTTTAAGGATTTTGAGGGATTTTATTGTTTTTACGGTTTTCAGGGGTATTAGGGTTTTTTGGTTTTTATTTGTTTCTAGGGTTTTATGGTTTTTATATTTTTTATCATATTTATATGTTTATGGGGTTAATAGAGTTATTACAAGGTTGTAGAGTTTTTATGGTGTTTTAGGGGTTTTATGGGTTTTATGGTGTTTTATGGTTTTTATAGTTATTAGAGTATTACATATTTGTAGGGTTTTTAGTGTTTTAATGATTTTTTTGGGGGTTTTATGGATTTTTTTGAGCTGTTATAGGTTTTTATTATTTTTAGAGTCTTTAACATTTTTAGGCTTTTAATGTGATTTAATAGTTTTTAGTGATTTTTTAAGACTTTTATAGATTTTTGGGGTTTTATGGTTTTTAAGGGATTTTATGGTTTTTGGGGTTTTTAGGGGTTTTAGGGTTTTAGGTTTTTTTAGTGTGTTTTAGGGTTTGTTAGATTTTTTAGTTGTTTAATGGTGTTACATGTATTTATGTTTTTATTGTTTTGATAGGATTTTTCATAGGTTTAGGGTTTTTTACATTTTATATATTTTTCCAGATCTTTTTATATTTATATGGTTTTTGAGGTTTTTGGGATTTTGAGGGTTTTTAATGTTGTTAGGTTTGTTTGGTATTTTTATAATTTTTAGGTTTTTAGGGGATTTTTGTGTTTTTAGGTTTTTAAGGTTCTCTTTGGTATTATTAGGGATTTTATAGGTTTTATGTTTTGTGGTATTTTAAGGAATTTTTTAGGATTTTTATGGATTTTAGTGATTTTGGGATATTGTTTGTTTTTAGGGTTGTTATGAGTTTTATGGTTTTAAGATATTATTGAGTTTTTTAGGGTTTTAATGGTTTATTAGAGTTTTTAATGTTTTTAAGGTTTTAAAGGGTCTTCATATTTTTGTGGGTTATTATTGTTTTTTGGGTGTTTAGGTTTTTTTAAGGTTTTTAGGGGTTTTCTGGTTTTTATAGATTTTTAGTGTTTTTATGGTCATTTTGGGTTTTTAGCATTTTTAGGTTTTTAGGAGTTTATAGTGTTTTTTGTTTTTAAGGTTTTTCTTTTGGATTTTCAAGGTTTTTAGGGTTTTCACATTTTTATTGTTTTGGGGATTTTTAGGATATTTATGAAATTTTAGTGTTTTTAAAAATTTTCAGGGATTTTGGGATTTTTAGGGTTTTGGAGGTTTTTTGGGTGTTTTGGGGGTTTTATTTGTTTTTAGGTTTTTATGGTTTTGTTATGGGTTTTATGGTTTTAGAGTTTATTACATTTTTATATATTTTGGGGGCTATTTTAGGATTTTTAACAGTTTTTGTGTTTTTATGTATTTTGAGGGGTTTAGGGTTTTTAAGGATTTAATGGTTTTTTTGGGATTTTATAGGTTTTTGATGTTTTAGGTGATTATAAGTGTTTCTAATTTTTTAAAAGTTTTTAGTGGGATTTAATGTTTTTTATGGGTTTCTAGCGTTTGTAATGTTTTTATGGGTTTTTATCATTTTTATCATTTTTATCAGTTTTTAGGTTTTTAAGGGTTTTAAGTGTTTTATGGTTTTAAGGTTTTATTTTTGGTTTTTAGGGTTTTTAGGTCATTTTTATGTTTTTGAGGGTTTTAGGGATTTTATATGATTTTTACGGTTTTCTAGGTTTTTAGGGATTTTGAGGGGATTTTAGGTTTCATGTTTTTTTTTGGGTATTTAGGTTTTTTGAATTTTTTATGGTTTTTAAGGTTTGTTAGATTATTTTATGTTTTTAGGGGATTAATGGTTTTTTAGAGTTTTTAGAGGGTTTTTAGGCTTTCTATGGTTTTAGGGGTTTCTATTGTTTTAAGGTGTTTTATGTGTTTTAGGGGTTTTAGGGTTTTTTTATTTTTAGAGGTGTTTGGGTTTTTTAGTGTTTTTAGGATTTTAATGTTTTCATAGGATTTTTTATAATTTTAGGAGTTTTTACATTTTTTTGGGATTTTAGGGGTTATTTAGTATTTTAATGGGTTTTAGGGGTTTTAAATATTTTGATGTTTTTAGGGGTTTTTTATAGTTTTTCGGGTGTTTTAGGGGTTACTATGTTTTTAGGGATTTTAAGGTTTTTTTGAATCATATATCAAGTTTTTTGTTATAGATCAATGTTGATTGATGTCAATGTTTATGGGATATTATAGTTTCGAATTAATGGAATGTTATCTAAGCAAGAATCTTAAATATCTTAACTGTTTTGTTAATGTTTTTGTGTCTTTCTTCATTTTCACCAATTTTTGAGTGGTAGGTGGATTCTCTCTCAACACCTCATGATTATAAAATGAAGGATTAATTTAGATTTTTTTGATTTTTTTGATTTTTTTTGGAAATAATGGTGTGGTTTGATGAAATTATCATTTGAATTATGGTTTTGGAAGTCAGTGGAATTGAATGGATTTTTGAAAAATCATTGTTTATAATTTTAAAATGGTAATTTTAAAAATATGGTGGGTTTATGAAATTAAAGATTTGTTGAATTTTTTTTAATTTGTTTATAATGATTTGGATATAATGGTTGGGCATGAGTTGAATGGGATAGATAATTTTTGTGATGTACCGCCACTAAAGGGAAGGAGTATGGATGTGGAGTTCCGCGATCAATGGTAACACCAAACTTGTGTGTGTATGTGTTGAGGATGTGTGTGGACACAAAAGTGTTTATTCAAAATCATAAATTGATAAGTGGTTAAAATAGTTTTTGATCTTCCTTAAAAATCGATTTTGTTTGTTATTGATGTAGTCCATGAAAAACTGGGTTTCAAGTCTTGTTTGATTTATTTCATTGGAATTTTTTTCTTCATTTATATAAACTGATTTAAATTATATTTAAACTATTTTATATAAATATTATAACATGTCAAATCCTTTTGGCGTGATTTGGGAAGTCATTGGGGGGAAATCCTACTATATTTTTTTCTCACCCCTCCTTTAGAACTATGGCGTGTTTGCAAATGTTATATATCAAGGAACAGGTATAGGAAAGGTATCCCAATTCATTATTGATTATTCTTGATACTTTGGTTTTGGTATGTGGATTTGGAGCATAAATTATATTGGGAGATTTTGGTGGTGTATTTGGTGTCTTTATGTTTTGTTGTCATTTAGTTATACTGGTTATGTCACAATGATTCAACTTGAACTCTGATATTGTCTTTTGGTCTAGTCTTGTATTGGGTTACTTTTTGGTACTCATGCCTCATTAAAAAGTATGGTTGTTATGGTTATCATTGGGTTTTTCATTTTATCATAATGTGGAAAATATTCCCCTAACTATTTGCGAGTCACTTGACATTTATTATGGGATTTCGGTGTATTGGGGATGTCCCCTTAGTCCTAGTAGCTTTATTATAACTTTTCAAGCCAATAAGGATGGGAAGGATGTTACAACACAGCTCTCATTTTGATTCTATTTGATTTTTTAAATTATTTCTTCTCTTCCATTTACAAATTGAAAATTTCTCTTTCTGCAACTACATTTATTCAAAAAAAAGATCAAAAAAATCAAAGCCTACAAAATGAAAAATCTAGAGTCCTATATCAATTTATCATTTTTTTTCATCTTCTATATCCCCCTTACCACATTTTCCTCTTTAATCCAATTTTAATTTTATATTTATATTCTAGTTTGGAATTTTAGAACTCTAATGATCCATTACATTTTTTTTGGAAATAGAAAAGAAATCTATTTGAAGCATGTTGAGTGGAAAAAGAGAAGAGAGTAAAGTCGTTTTAAAAATCCAAAATTGAGTGAAACCTGAACGAACATAATATTTTTGAGTGTAAACTTTTGCGGGAGTGTGTGTTCCTTATTCTGTTATCGTAAAATTTTCTTGAATGACTCAAAAGTTGTGGAGGTTTGTAACACCATTGGACCAGACATTAAGTTGTTCATGAGGGATGTACAAGAAAAATTTCAAAGGATAAATGTGAGGAAGGATGAATTGAAATCCATTTTAAATTATATAACCCCAACAACGAGGATGGTTATTGAATAAGAGGAAGAATTATTAGATTTTCATGAGTCACCAATTCAGAGAAAGAAAACTCTATGGTGGTAGACCAAAAATCATATATGAGGATCAGTGCAACAAGAGTAGCAGCCACCAAAAGCAGAGCTAACCAGATTGAAAGAATGAGAGGGTATGGCAGCCACCATCGGATCTAGGAACCGTGCTTCTTTGTATTGGGTAATGCTAGTTGATCAGTAATATAAGGTGGGGAGCTAGGTGATCAAAGACGCAGAAGTTGGGGAGGGCAGTTTTAGTGGGTTGGGCCTACGGGTCATGTTATGGGCATGGTATGCCTCTGGGCATTCGGGTCATGTATTGCGGGTCAGTCGGGCATCGTTCTTTGGGGATATGGGTCATGTAAGGGTTCCCCTTCAACCCTTAAAAGGTGTATTATCCATAATAAAGTAAAAATAAGTCCTTCGGGCCATTCGAGTGGGGAGAAAGAACCATCCACACTTTGGTAATGTGTAAGAAGATTATTTAAATCCCAATTATCATGATTTTTTCCTCATGTTGTAGGGTTTGAAACAAAGATCTATGAGTGTTTAGAAGCATCATAAAGAGATTTATATCATCATGAAGCAAGAAAATAGTTTTGGGGAGAGAGAGAGGCCACCATGGAATAGTTTGTGAACATCATTAACCATGACATTTGGGACATATTGTACATGAAACACTCTTTGGAAATGAAAGATATTATTTACATTTCAACTAAAGCAGAGAGGAAAGTAAAGGAAATAATTATTCCCCTTACATCTAATGGTAAGTATTCTATATATTCTTTAATGTTTAAGGATTCCAACACAAAGAATATATATGGTAACTGAAAAAAGATTAAAATGAGGTTACAAAACCAAAACCATTATTTCTATATTCGAAAAGGTAAAACGGAGGTAATAGTTATTCCTAAATATTGTGAGATATTTTAATGGTCGCGTATTTGTAAATTTTCACTCATAATTTCCAAATAAAAGGATTGAAAATATTTTCGATGATGAAGATTTTATTAGTGCTAGATAAGAAAAGATGAAATTCCACTACTTGGGGAGTCTTCAAATATAGAAATAGAGATCCATCTACATGGATAAAGGCTTATGGTAATGCATGGTTTGAGTTCCCAACCAAAAGGATAACATTATGAAGAGAAAAGGGAGCACATTTTTCATACTGGATGCCTCATAAAAGATAAGGTATGTAGTAAGAAAATTGATAGGGGTAGTTTCACCAACATAAAAATTGGTTTGATTATTGATAAATTGGGTTCAGATGTGACCAAGAATCATAGGATTTATAGATTGTAATGGATAAATAATAGTGGGGATGTTAAAGTGACTAATCAAGCGAATGTTCCGTTTTCTTTTAGGAAGTATGAATATAAGGTGATATGTCATGTTGTTCCCATTCTTACTAGTCATAAATTAATGGGAAGGCCCTGAAAATTTGATAGGAGGGTCACGCATGATTGATACAACAACTGCTATTATTTTGATTACAACATGAGGAAAGTCATACGAACAACCCTATGGCTATTGATATATAATCATGTCCAAGTGAGTATTCATATAGATTATGAAAATAAAGAAAAATAAAAGAGAAAAAAAATATAGAGAATGGAAAAACCAAGTGTGAAAATGATTTCTGAGTGACAGAAAAATAAATGAGAAAAATAAAGGAGTTGAATAATTGGAAGAACATAAGAGTGAAAAAAATAGTGCTGATGGAAAATATAAATTATTTTTAAAAAAAATATTGATCAAGAGAGCCCTATAATGGGAGTAAAATATAATTCTTATATGAAAGGAAGAATGTTCTACCACTAACCCTCCTAACCCACAAATTCTTTCTTGTATGATGTCCTTATTACAAGAATACAACGATCTTGTAAGGTTGTGTTAGAATGAAGATACATTTGATCTAGGTGGGTTAGATTGAAAAAACGTATTAAAATGGAGGTTACCTGAGAAAAAAATAAAAACGTAATTCATGAGGTGGTGGAACATTCCATGTCTTGGAGAAGATCAATGATAATACTTACAAGACTGAGTTAGCCAAAAAGTATAGAAATGTTAATGTCACCTTTAATGTTACTGGTAATTCTCCCATTGAGTTCTCAGATTCAAGGATAGTTTCTTTTGAGGTGGGAGGGGATAATGATGATCCTAGAACACATGGGAATTAAGGGGTTTAAGGCAAACTTAATAAGGAGGTAGAAATGTGCAAGATTCTACAGGACCTGTTAGGAAGAGTTGTTGGCCCGATGATAAGGGAGTACACCAAGAGAATGAAGGAGACCATAAATAGGTCAATCATATAATTCCAAGGAGAATCATAATACACTTGATTGGGGGAGCATCAGAGCCTATATTTATATTAATTTAGTCCCAAGCATTATTTTAAATACCCATCCCATGGTGTGCTATGAATTGCAAGCCCACCCCACTATAGGATCTCCAAATTCAAAGGTGGTGGGATAGTTGTATTTACATTAAAAAAGTGTTGGATACATATCCCTTAAGGTCATAAGAAATTTCAAAAATTAAAAAAAAGACATCATTTAACCTTTTGAATTTTGGTAACAATGAGTTAGACCCTGTATCACTCTTTGGATATAAATTCCCACCCCTTAAACATTTTTAACATCATGAGTGAAGGTAATGTTATTATGGTGATTGTTTTCTTACTACCCTTCTGTTATTGATTAATTATTAACTTATCAAATGATTAATCATTATTTTGGTGTCTTATGGCTCGAATTCTTAGATAAAACCTCTCTTTGTCTTCTTACATGGACAAGTCTTTATTTTCGTACATATTTTTACCATTTATTGCACTTCTCACTTGTTTTTTTGTGTATTTCTAGGTGTGAAATAAACAAACATTTAATAAGGTTCCTATAACACTACCTATAAGGTCTTATAACATTTATCTTGTTTTTTTCTGGGATTTTTTTATGTTTTAGGGATTTGTAGTGATTTTTTTCGTTTTTTATGGTTTTAAAAGTTTTTAGGGATTTTCATGGTATTTAGAGTTTTTTGGGGTTTCTATTGTTTTTATAGTTTATTTTTGGGTTTTTATGTTTTTTATGGGTCTTAAGGATTGTAATTGTTTTTAACTTTTTAGGGCAAGAAAAATTTGAGGGTCAGACTATTCCTGCCCCCCCCCCCCAAATTTATTAAAGAAAAAACACAGCAGACAAGGGAGGGGAGGGGTCAAATGACCCACAACCAAAAACCCTTTACAACCACAACCGGAAAACCCCAAAAAGACTAAAAGGGAAAAAAAACAGAAAACAGATCAGTCAACATCACCACCAATGTCCGAAACATAAGCTGCACCATAAGGGTCCCCATCAGCACCATATCCAGAGGCCGCATCATCAAAGAAGGAGTCAGAGTCATCCCATACTGACACATAATCCTCATTAAGATTGAGGAGAATCAGAAACTTCTCCCTGGGTTTTCTTTGTTCCTGGGAAGGCAACTGCTCCCGATTATTAACCTTGACTCCCATCTTAATCGCTTTTTAAGACGCCCGAGTAACCATGGATCTTGGGAGAGTGGAGTAATCACTCTTCCTCCTCCTCTTTGAGGAGTTCAAGGTGGGACCATCATCCATCCATTTAACCTTCAAGATCTCAAAAGGGTGCTCCTCTGCCTCCATGCCATGCACATGATCATTGTCCGGGAAATAGGAAGCTTCCTGATTAAGGGAGCCCTCAACAAAAACCTCATACTGTGGAATGCTTGGAGCCACTAAGGCAGGTATTTCTGCACTCCTAGTGACAGCCACCAGAGGCCTTTGCCCATCCTCCCTAGTTATAACTGACCACTCATCATCCGGCCCAGGCTATGGAGCTCCCTCCAACACAACAGGAAGCTTCTCCGACAACTCCCCAAGCCTATGGTACTCCCCCTGCTCAGCTTCCATTTGCACCTGGCTGAGGGAAGATGCAAAAACCTGTTCATCCCCCTCCTCTTTTTCAGACATTAACCCTTCCACAAACTCCCCCGCTTGCTCGGCCACCACCTTCCTCTTGTCTTGCGCCCCCTGCTCATCCATCTTCCCCTGACCAACTTCAAAAATGCCTTCCCCAGTCTCTACATTACTCTCAAACAACAAAGCTTGCACCTCTTCAAAATCATTCCCAATACAGCTCAAATTCAGCACACCACCAACAACCACCAGAGAATCTTTCTGGGTGTTCCCTTCACCATGTCTAGTGGCAGCGGCCAACACCCTATTCTGTGCCTTCTCAGTATGTATATCACATCCTTCATTTTTTAACATGGGCTCTTTCACCTCCTTATCACACTCCAGCCCTTCAAAGTGGTTAAAAGTTAGAACCAAAGCCTGCCTCTGATTCATACTACTGTCAGAGGGAAAATGCATCCCAGCACTAACACTCTCCATGCCAGGAGGATCTCCAACATTCGGAAGCATCAAATCACTCCTCAATCAATTCAAAACATCACTCACTAAGGGATCTGGTTAACACTGAGAAGCCACTTGTGCTAAACTGATAGCACCTACTGCATCCCAATGGCCCCCAGCACAACTGGACTCACCCCAGCCCCATCCTACCCACTGCCATAAAGAGCCTCCAGGTCCAATACACCTGAAAGTGGTTTTTCCACCAGCCCATGTGCAACAACCTCCCCCACCAACTCCATCGGGCTAGACCCATTGCACAACACCACATCACCCAATGCCTGAGTCTGCTCCAGACTTCTAGCCTTTCCCAGATCCTCTAAGTCCTCATTGCACAACCTTAAGGATGTGGAACCATCCTACATTTGTACTATCACCTCTTGAGTCCTCACAACCAAATACTCTGCACGGTCATTGGTATATGATTGTCATGGAAACGTCCTCGGAATAGGATTCACGATTTCATCAATACTATGATCCTCCACCATCAAAACCTGATCAACTGACCCATCCATCCCAATATCTCCTTCCAAAGCTCCTTTTCTGCTAAATACTCGTCTGCAAGAAGAAATAGAATGACCCAAATGACTACATCTAGAATAGAACACCACAAACGAATCAAACACCACCGAATGTTTGTAGAAAAATTCCTTTCCAATAGTGATCCACATGAATTCCGTTAGAGGCTTTGAAGCATCTAGTTCATCACAGATTCTTGAGGAAAGTGGGTGACAGATCACTTTAGTCTGGCTATCCGAACATAGGTATCAACCAACAAGATTCCCAAGCATACATAAAATGGATGGATTATGATAATGAAGAGGCAGATTCGAGAAACTAACCCATGAAGAAACCAGCGGCGAATCACAGTTCATATATAGGTCAAAACTCCACCTGAAGAGATAGAAACTAACTCCGTTAAAACTTAGAGGGGCTGCGGACCAAGCCTTGATCAAATCTTCCTCAGATGAAAACTGTATCATCAAGTGTCGACCATCTAGAAACCCTACCATTGGATTTACGGGTTTTTATGGGGTTTTAGGTGTTTTTATACTGTTTTTAGGTGTTTTAGGGTTTTTAGGGTTACATATTTTTTTAGGGTTTTACGTTTTTTTAGAGTTTTTACATTTTTAGGGGGATTTTTTGTAGATTTTTATGGTTTTATTATATTTTTTAGGGTTTTATGGTTTCATATGTTTTTGGGATTTTTTTGGGGATTATTATTGTTTTTACAGGTTTTATGGTTTTTTGGGTTTTGTGGGGGATTTATGGTTTTTTTAGGTTCTTTCGAGTTTTTTAGAGTTTTTAAATGTTTTTAGGGTTTTAAGTAATTTTTAGAGTATTTTGACTTTTTTGGTTTTTATGTGGTTTTAGAGTTTTTAAATGTTTTAAGGGGTTTTATAGTTTCTAGGGGATTTTAGGGATTGTAACTTTTTTTTTGATTTTTAGGGGTTTTAAGAGTTTATAGTTTTTAAGGTTTTATTAGTAGATTTCACGATTTTTAGGATATTTAGGATTTTAGTTATTTTTTTGGGTTTTTGGGATATTTATTGGTTTTTAGAGATTTTTATGGGTTTTTGGTTGTTTTAGGATTTTTAGGTTTTTTTAGTATTTTTAGGTTTTTAAGGGTTTTATGTGTTTTTATGTTTTTAATGTTTTCTTATATATTTTCATGGTTTTATGATTTCTTATGTTTTTATGGATTTTTAGTGAATTCTAAGGATTATATTTTTTTGAGGGGTTTTAGGGATTTTGAGGTGTTTTAGGTTTTTTTGGGATATTAGGGGTTTTCTAGTTTTTCAGGATTATAACATTTCTTGATTTTTTAGTGTTTTAAGGGTTTTTAATTTTTTTTAAAAATTTTAGGGTATAAAGGCTTTATATAGTTTTTAGTTGGTTTGTAGGGTTTTTAGGGGTTTTTAATGTTTTAAAAGGTTTAAATGGGTTTTCAGGTTTTTTGGGTTTTTAGGATTTTTTATATTTGGAATGTTTTTAGGATCATAAATTTTTTAGGTTTTCAATGTTTTCATATGGGATTTAAGGGATATTGGTGATTTTATCATTTTTATTGAATTTTTTGGCTTTTAAAGGATTTATGGGTTTTTAGGGTTTCTAGGGTCTTTGGTGGTGGTGGTGGTGGGGGGGGGGGGTTAAAGTTTTTATGATTTTTTGTGGTCTTGTGATTTTTTTGTGTTTTTTAAAGTTATTATGTTTTTTAAAGTTTTTTAACATTTTTTTATTTAATATATTTTTAGAGGTTTTCACGGTTTTTATGGGTTTTAAGTGATTCAATGATTTTATGGGTTTACTAGGGTTATTTTAGTGTTTTTAGTGTTTTTTAATTTTTTTGTGTATTTTAGTATTTTTTTTGGTTTTTATGGTTTTTAAGGACCTTGAGGGTTTTTAGGGTTTCCTTGGATTTATGGATTTTTGGAATTTTAGGTTTTCTTTTAAATTTCCTAGGATTTTTTTAGTATTTTAGAGGTATTTGAATTTTTTAGGGATTTAAAGTGTTTTTGAATTTTAGTGGGTTTTAGGGATTTTTGGTTTTTTAGGGTTTTTCTGGTGCTTAGATTTTTTACTATTTCATTGGGTTTTTACGATTTTTTATGATTTTTAGGTTTTTAGAGGTTTAAAGACTTTTTTAGGTTTTAAAGTTTTTCCTAGGTTTGTTTCATGTTTTAGGGTATTTATATTTTTAGGGATTTTTTGGTAATTTTTAGGATTTTTTCCGGACATTAGGGATTTTGGGGGTTTTTAGGGTTGTTAGGTGTTTTAAAGTTTTTTTGTCTTTTAGGTTTTTTTTATGAGTTTTATTAGGTGTTTTAAGGTTTTTTATATTATTTTTAACATTTTTAGTGTGTTAGAGTATTTTTATTGTTTTAGTGTGTTTTAGGGGTTTTAGCGGTATCTTGGGTTTTTTAAGGTTTCTAGGAGTTTTTATGGTTTTTAAGTGTTTTTTCGGTTTTAGGGTTTTTAATTATTTTGTGTTTATTTTATTTTTTTTGGGGTTTTATGGTTTTTATTTTTTAGGTATTTTATATATTTTTAGGATTCTATGGTTTTTAGGGTTTTTAGGGATATATAGGGTTTTAGCGTTTTTATGGTTTTCCTAGGGTTTTTTGGGGTTTTTGGGTTGGTAGGATGTTTATGTTATTTTAGAGTTTTTAATTTTTTTTAGGGTTTTCCGGATTTTATGTGCACTTAGTTATTTGAAGGGTTTTTAGGGATTTCAATGGTTTCTAGAGTATTTTGGGGGTTTTTTAGTGTTTTTGGTGTTTTCATAGGTTTTCACCATTTTTACGTGTTTTAAGAGTTTATTTGTTTTTAATGTCTTCATACATTTTTTTTGTGTTTTTAAGTTTTTTTATATTTATTTAGAAATTTTAGGGTTTTTTAGGTTTTTCATGTTTTTTATAGTTTTGGGATTGTGATATTTTTTATGGTTTTAGGGGGTTTGGAGTTTTTTTAGGGTTTTAAGGGATTTTCGATTTTTTAGGGGTCTTATGGTTTTTTGAGATTTTAATGCTTTTGGGGGTTTAATGTGTTTTAGAGTTTTTATTGGTTTGGGGGTTTTTTGGTTTATTTGGATTTTTTAAATTTTTAGCATTGTTATATTTTTTAGCGTTTTTCGGTTTTTAGGGGAATTATAATTTCTTTTGGTTTTTATGGTTTTATGTAATTTTAAGCTTTTATGGTTTTATTAGCATTTTTGATGGTTTTATTGTTTTTTGGATCTCTAGTTATTTTAGGGGTTTTATGTTTTTTATTCATTTTTAGGGTTTTAATATATCTTGAGGGTTTTAGGGTTTGTATGTTATTTTTGGGCTTTTTTAGTTTTTAGTGGTTTGAATGTTTCTTAGATTTTTTTAATCATTTCCATGGTTTAAATGGGTTTTTAGTTTTTGTAGTGGTTTTTAGATTTTTATGTTGTTTTAGGATTTTTAAAGGTTTTTAGGGATTTTTATGTTATTAGGGTGTTTACGGTTTTAGGGTCTTTTGGGTTTTTACCATTATTAGGTTTTTAATAGTTTTAAGTGTTTTCATATTTTTGTGTTTTTCATTGGGGTTTTTTAGTATTTTTTGGATTTTTATATTTTTAGTGATATTTAGGTTTTTTATGTTTTGTATGTTTTTTTAGGATTTTGAGGGGGTGTTGTGTTTTTTATAGTTTTTCTGGTTTTTGGGGGTTTTAGAGTTTTTTTGTTTTTATGGGTGTTAAGTGTTTTTTGTTTTTTTGGTTTTATTAGTGGTTTTCTAGTTATTTAGAGTTTTTTTGTTTTTTTATTTTTAAGTATTTAATATATTTTTTATGGTATTAGAGTTTCTAGAAATTTTGAGGGTGTTAGGGTTTTTTAGGATTTTTTGGGGGTTTTAGTTTGTTTGGGTTTTTAAGGATTTTACATGTTTTTAATGTTTTTTTGGGTTTTTTATCATTTTTTATGTATTTAGTTTTTTAAAGGGGATTTATAGATGTTAGAGGTTTTAGGGTTTTTATATGTTTTTTTGTAGTTTTATTATTTTAGGTAGTTTATGGTTTTTTAGATTTTTAGGGTGTTTAGGGATTTGTTGGGTCTTATCGTTTTAAGATTTTTATGGTATTGAATTATTTATTAGTTTTTTATGGTATTCTTAAGGGGTTTTATGGGTTTTATGGTATTTTATGTTTTAAAGGATATTTAGGGATCTTTTAGGATTTTTATGGGTTTTATGGGTTTTAGGGATTTTGATGGGTTTTCATTATATTTTTATGGTTTTTATGTTTTTCGTGTTAATATGGTTTTTTGTTTGAGATATTAGGGTTTTAAATGTTTTTAAGTGTCTTTTTAACATTTTTAGGGGTTTAAAGGGTGTATGTATTTTTTATATTTTTTAGGGTTTTATAGGTTTTATGGGTTTTCACGTTTTTTTATTGTTTGGGGTTTGAGGATTATAGGGTATTTTTAGGGTTTTTAGCATTTTTAGCATTTTTTATTTTTAGGGGGTTTTAGGGTTTTTTTTGGTTTTTTTGGGTTTCATAAGGGTTTTTAGGGTTTTCAGGGTTTTTTATGTTTTTATATATTTTTATTGTTTTATAGTTTTTTGGGATTTAGGGATTATGAATGTTTTAAGGGGTATTTCAAGGTTTTTAGCTTTTCAAGGATTATTGGTGATTTAGGGATTTTTCTATTTTTTTGGGTTTTCAAAAGGATTTTAATGTTTTTATGTTATTAGATGTTTTTTAATGTTTTTAGTGCTTTTACATTTTTATGGGTTTTTATTTTATTTCTCTATTGATTTTTTACAGGGTTTTTGGTTTTATGGGTTTTATGGTTTTTATAATTTTTACGGTTTTCAGGTTCTTATTATTTTTTAGGTTTTTTTCTTTATTGTTTTGTAGGGATTTTATGGTTTTTATGTTTTATAGGATTTAATGTGAATTTTTAGGATTTTTAGAGTTTTAGGGATTTTATGGATTTGGAGGGGTTTTAGTGTATGTAGTGTTTTTATGTTTTTAGGTTTTTTTAGTTTTTTGAGGGGTTTAAGGTTTTTATAGTTTTTTAATGCTTTGAGGGGTTTAAAATATTTTCATAGTTTTTATTTTATTTTTAGGGTTTATGGGTTTTTTTGGTTTTTATGGTTTTTATGGGTATTAGATTTTTTAGGTTTTTTATCATTCTTTTTGTTTTTAGGGGTTTTATATTTTTTTTATTTTGAAGGCTTTCATATATTTTTTCTAGGTTTTTCACATTTTTGTAGTTTTAGTTATTTTTTATGATTTTTATGGGTTTCTAGGGTTTTAGGGATTTTGAGGGTTTGTGGTTTTTAGAGAATTTTTTGGATTTTATGGGTTTTTAATGCATTTAGGGGTTTCAAGGTTTTTGTAGAGTTTTAGTGGTTTTGATGGCCAATATGTCTTTTAAAATTTTTTTGGGGGTTTTATGGTTTTAATATTTTTAGTTTTTAAGGGTTTTAGGGTTTTTTATAGTTTTTAGTGGTTTAATGTTTCTTTATATTTTTTTCTAAAGATTTTTTATATTTTTTAGAATTTTGATGGGTTTAAGGGTTTTTATTGTTTTTAGAGTTTTTATGATTATTTACATTTTTAGGGGTTTAAAGGGTTTATAATTTTTTAGAGTGTTTTTTGGGTTTTATGGGTTTTGAATGGTTTTATGGATTTTATGGATTGTGGGTTTTTATAACTTTTTAGTATTTTTATTGATTTGCAGTTTTTAAGAGTTTTTAATGATTCTTAGGTTTTTAATGTATTCCCAGGGTTCTTATGGTTTTTTGGATTTTAGGGAATTTTTATGGGTTTTTATAAATTTTAAGGGTTATGGAGTTTTTATTTTTTTAATGTTTTTATGGCTTTGGGGGGGGGGTTTATTTTTCTGTGCTATTTAGTGTTTTTTATGTTTTTTAGATTTTTTTTTAATTTTTTAGGGGTTTAAAGAGTTTATAGAGTTTTTAGTGATTTTTAGGGTTTTTATGGATATTTAGGTTTTTTAAAGGTTTCAAGGCGAATTAATGGTTTTAGGGGTTTTGGGATTTTTGGGTCCTTTTATGGTTTTTATCATTCTTTGTGTTGTTAGGGGTTTTAAGTGTTTTTTGGGTTTAAACCTTCTCTTATGATTTTTCAGGGTTTATAGGGTTTTTTTCATTTTAAGTATTTTTTGGGATTTTTTATATTTTTAAGTGTTTTTAGATTTTTAGGGATTTTGATGGGGTTGATGGGTTTTTAGGGGTTTTAGAATTTTTGGGGGTTTTAGTGTGTTTATTGTTTTTAGTTATTTTACGTTTTTTAGTTTTCTAATATTTTCTTAGTGGGTTTTCAAGGAATTCCGGATTTTTTACCTTTTTATGTATTTTTAGGTATTTTTTATGGATTTTCTGGAGTTTTAGGAATTTTGAAGGTTTTTACGGTTTTTATACTTTTTATATTTTATTTTGAGTTTTAATGGTATTTTATGATTTTTGATTATTTAATGTTTGTAAGGGGTTAAATGGTTTTAGAGTTTTTAGTGGTTTTAGGGTTTTAAGGGTTTTAGGATTTTTAATGATTTATGTCATTTTATTATTTTTTGGATTTTTTTGGGGTTTTAGGGTTTTTTGATTTTTTTGGTTTTTAAGGGTTCTAAGTGTTTTATGTTTTGTAAGAATTTCTTAGGGTTTTCAAGGTATTTAGTGGTTTTTTACTTTTTAGTGATTTTTAGGGATTAATTTGGATTCTATGGTATTTTAGAGGTTTTAGTGATTTTGAGTGTTATTTAGGGTTTTAGGGCTTTATGGTTATTTTTTTTGTATTTTTTGGGGTTTTTTAAAGTATTTTAATTTTTTACTATTTTAATGATTTTTAGATTGTTTATTGGGTTTTAGGAGTTTTAGGGGTTTTATGGGTTTTTCTGGTTTTTCTGGTTTTTATGGTTTTTTGGGGTTTATAGGGTTTTAAGGGGTTTTTAGTGTTTTTAGTGTCTTTTATGGGTTCCATAGTTTTTAGTGACATTTATATTATTGGTGATTTATGTTTTTTAGGTTTTTAAACTTTTACTTGGGGGTTTTTAGGGTTTTTAGGTTTTATATATTTTTAGTGATTTTACAGAACTTCTAGGTTTTTTATGGATTTTTACGTTTTTTGGATTTTTGATGGATTTTAGGGTTTTTAGGGTTTTTAGGGTTTTTATAATATTTTTGTTTAAGGGGTTTTATTTTCTTTGAGGTTTTTAATGTTATCTTAGGGGTTTTTAGGTTTTTAATGTTTTTTACAATTTTAAATATTGTTAGGGATTTCTTTTGATTTTTATGGATTTATGTTTTCTTTGAGATTTTGAGGGTTTTAGGGTTTTTAGGGTGTTTTTGTGTTTTTAGGGGGGGGGGGTGTTAGTTTTTTATGATTCTTAGTTTTTTTATTATTATTTTCGGGGTTTAAATGTGGGTGTGATTGTTTAGCAGGTTTTTTGGATTTTATGTGTTATTAATGTTTTTAGGGATTTTTATAGATTATAGGGTTTTTAGAATTATGATGGGTTTTTAGTGTATTTAACATTTTTAGATTTTTATGGGTTTTATGTGTTTTTATGTATTTAAGGAATTTTTAAAGGTTTTCAAGGTTTTTAGGGTTTTCTATGTTTTTAGATCTTTAGTGATTTTCTAGGATTTTAATTATTTTATATGGTTTTTAGTGATTTTGAGTCTTTTTAGGATATTTTAGGGTTTTATGGTGTTTATGGTTTTGTTGGGTTTGCATGGGTTTTTTGAGATTTTAAGTTATGTTATGTTTTTAGTGTTTTTTAATGATTTTAGGGTTTTAAATGATTTTTAGAGTTTTTATTTCATCTAATGATTTTTATTGGTTTGAAATTTTTTATATTTTTAGGTGTTTTTTGTTTTGTTTGGTTTTTAGGGATTCTAATGGGTTTTATCAATTTTTATGTTTTAAGGGGTTTTATGTGTTTTTAGGTTTTGAATGTTTTCCTATGGTTTTTCAGGTTTTTATTTTATTTGTTTCAAGATTATTAGGTCTTTTTTTGTATTTTTGTTGGTGTTTATGATTTGTTTTTGGATTTTTAGGTTTTTTTGGGGTTTATTGCTATTTTTGTATTTTGGGTTGTTATGGTTTTTTTAGTTTTTTTGGGTTTTATTTTTTTTAGAGTTTTTAATGTTTTGTGGATTTTAAGTGTTTTTTGATTTTTTTTAGTTGGTTTTAATGTTTTTATAGTATTTTATGGTTTTTATGTTTCTCTGGGGAAGTTTATGTTTTAGGGTATTTTGGGTCCTTTACAGTTTTTAACATTTTTTAGTGTTTTAGGGTTTTAAATGTTTTTAGAGTGTAAGGATATCTTAGGTTTTGTTAGGGTTTTAGGGGTAATAATGATTTAATTTTGGGGTAATAATGATTTCTTAGGGTTTGTTAGGGTTTTAGGAGTAATAATGATATCTTAGGGTTTCTTAGGGTTTTAGGGGTAATAAGGATTTCTTAGGGTTTGTTAGGGTTTTAGGGTTTTATATGTTTTTTGTGTGTTTTTTGGTTTTGTTAGGGTTTTTAGGTTTTTTCATTTTTTTCAGGTTTTCAGGGTCTTTTTGTTGTTTTTTATAATTTTTAATGATTTTTAGAGTTTTCAATGTTTTTAGGGTTTTAATTGGTTTTTATATTTTTTAGTTGGTTTTCTAGGTTTTAAGAGGATTTTAAATGTTTTCTTTGGTTTTTAGGGGTTTTAATGGTTTTTATTGTTTTTAGTGTTTTTAGGTTTTTGACGATTCTACGAGTTTTTATGTTTTAGTGGTTTTTAGGGATTTTTTAAAATTTTATGGGTTTTTAGGGATTTTGAAGGGTTTATTGGATTTTTTGATTTTTAGGTTTTTATGGGTTTTTGGGTTTTAATATTTATTTTAACATTTTTTCGGGTTTAAATTTTTTTATATTTTTTATTCGTTTTTATGGTTTTTATGGGGTTTAGGGGTTTTAAGGATTTTTCATGTTTTTATGGTTTTGGGGTTTTTTATTTATTGGTTTGTTAGGATTTCCTAAAGGTTTTCAAGGGTTTTTTACATTTTTAGTTATTTTAGTGTTTTTTTGGATTTTTATGGTTTATAGGGGTTTTTGGAATTTTTAGATTTTTTAGTGTTTTATGGTGTTCTTGTGGTTTTTTTGGGTTTTCTGGGTTTTTTTCTCGTTTTTAGGGGTTTCAATAGTTTTTATATTTTTTAGTGATCTAGGGGTTTTTTTTCGTGTTTTAGGGTTTTTAATGGTTTTTTAGGGTTTATGGATTTTAGTGTTTGAGTGATTTTAGTGTTTTTAGGTTTTTAGGGGTTTGAATAATTTTTAGTTTTTATGGTTCTCCTATGGGTGTTCAAGTTTTTGGGGTTTTTTCAATTTTAGGTAATTTTAGGGGGTTTTAGGATTTTTATGGTTTTTAGTGTTTTTATAGATTTTGAGGATTTTACGTGTTTTATGGTTTTTATGGGGTTTTTAGGTTTTTATGGGTTTTTTGAGATTTTTTTGGTTTTAAGGTATTTTTGAGTTATTTTACATTTATAGGGGATTATCGGGATTTTAGAATTTTTAGTGGGTGTTTAGAATTTTTATTGGTTTTAAGAGTTTTTAATGGTTTTAGGAGGTTTATGGTCTTTATGGTTTTAGGGGTTTTATCATTTTTTATGTTTTTAGTGGATTTTATGTTTTTATGTTTTTATGGTTTCATAAGTGTTTTAGGATTTTTAGGATTTTTTATATTTTTATGGATTTTAATATATTTTTTAGTTTTTTTGGCCTTTATGGTTTTTGACTATTTTAGGGTTTTTATTGGTTTTCAGTGTTTTAGTGTATTTAGGATTTTAGGGGTTTTAATTATTTTGAGATTTTCAAGGTTTTTTTGGTCTTTAAGTGTTTTAGGGTTTTTTTGTTTTAGGGGATTTATGGTTTCTAGGGTTCTTAGTATTTTTTTGGGTTTTTAGAATTTTTTATGTTTTTTTTGTTTTATATTTTATTATGTTTTAAGGGTTTTTAGGGTTTTTAAGATTATTAGGGTTTTGATATCTTTTAGGAAAATAGAGATCTTTTTTAGGATTTTTATGGTGTTTTAGGGGCCATAGGGATTTTAAGGGGTTTTTTTGTTTTAAGGATTTTTATGTTTTTTAGGTTTTAAGGGGGTTTTGGAGTTTTTCGGGATTAAAAGGGTTTTTATAATTTTTAACATTTTTACGGGTTTAAAGGAATTTTAGTGTTTTTAGTGGTTTTTATGGTTTTTATGAGTTTGTAGGTGTTTTTATTCTTTTTAGGGGTTTTATGATTTATATAGTTTTTATGGTTTTTAGGGATTATTAAGGGTTTTATCATTTTAGGATTTTTAGGGTTTTTAATTGTTTATAGTTTTTTCTAAATTTTCTTAGGGTTTCTTATGGTTTCTTGGGTCTTTTACATTTTATGGAATATTTTGGTTTTTTAGGAATGTTATGGTTTCTACAGTTTTTAGTTTTTTTGGGGGTTCTAGTGTTTTTAGGGTATTATTGTTTTTATCTTTTTTTTTGGTCTTATGGGGTTTTTGTGTTATTTTTTCTTTTAATGGTTACTTATTATTTTAACATTTTTTGGTTTTTGAGGGTTTTTAGTGTTTTTAGATTAGTTTTATGGTTTTTATGTTTTTTGGGTTATAGTTTTTTTCAGTTATTTTTGGTTTTAATGGTTTATTATTGTATTTTATCCTTTTTAGGGGTTTATTGTTTTTTAGAGTTTTTAGTTGGGTGTTTGGTTTTTATGGTTTTTTAGGTGTTTTAAGGGATTTAGGAGTTTTCAGGTTTTTAGGGTTCTTAAGGGTTTTTACAATTTTAGGTGTTTTTAGAGTCACATGTTTTAACATTTTTCTTCGCATTTTATATATATTTTTTTTTGGGTTTTTAGGGATTCTAGTGATTGTTAGAGTTTTTATGGGTTTTAGCGCTTTTTAGGGTTTTTAGGGTTTTATGTGTTTTAATATTTGTACAGGTTTTTATTGGGTTTGTAGGGTTTTATTGATTTTTATGATTTATGAATATTAGGGATTTCTTATATTTTTTGGGTTTCTAGTGTTTTTTTCGAATTTTGTGGTTTTAATGGTTTTTATAGGGTTTTGGGTATTTAGGTGGATTTTTTTGTTTTTTTGTTTTTAAGATTTGTAGAGTTTTTGAAACACTTGTAGGGGTTTAAAGGGGTTTTAGAGTTTTTAGTGGGTTTTAGGGGTTTTATGCGTTTTTAGCGGTTTTTAAGGATTTTAGGGTTTTTTATTATTTTAGGCTTTTAATGGGGTTTTTGCGGTCTTTTTGTGGTTTTAGGGGTTTTTAATGTTTTTAGTGTTTTGAAAATTTTTATCTGTACAAAGGGTTTTTATAGTTTTGAGTGATTTTTATGTTTTAAGGGATTTTAGAAATTTTTAATGATTTTAGGATTTTAGGGTTTTAGGGTTTTAGGGTTTTTTAGGGTTTTATGGTTTTTAGTATTTTTAGGTTTTTATGGGTTTTTTGTGTTTTTAGTTTTTTAAAGTTTTCTTATGGGTTTTCAGGTTTTTTAATAATTTTATTTATTTTTAATGAATTTTTAGAATTTTTATGGATTTTATAGTTTCTAGGGTTTTTGATGGTTTCTATGATTTTTAATGTGTTTTACAAATTTTAGGGTCTTAGAGGTTTTTTGGTATTTATGGATTTCTTTAATGTTTTTAGGGTTTTTAGGGTTTTTAGGATTTAAAGGATTTTTAAGGTATATTTTTAATTTTATTGTTTTTAGGGTTTTCTGTGGTTTTGATGGGTTGTAGGGTTGTAGGGTTTATTTATGTCTTTATGTTTTTATTTTTTTAGGGGTTTTTATTGAGTTTTATGGTTTTTATGGTTTTTCATAGTTTTTATCATTTTTTGAGGATTAAAGGGTTTTACAGTTTTTAGTGGTTTTTAATTTTTCATGGGATATTTGGGTTTTTTTAAAGATATTATAGTTTTTATGGTTTTGAGGTGCTTTTAAGGTTTTTGGATTTTTTAGTTTTTTTGGTGTTTAAGTATTTTTAGGTTTTTAAGGTGTCTCAGGGTTTATTGGGTTTTTTACATTTTTATGTATTTTTATGAATTTTTAATAATTTTTATGTTTTTTATCTTTTTATTGTTTTTTAGGGATTTTATAGTTTTTATGGTTTTTGGGGGTTTATATGGTTTTTTAGTTCTTTTTTCTGTTTTATGGTTTTTAGAGGTTTTTAATGTTTTAGTGGTTTGATGGGTTTTAAGTATTTTATATGTTTTTAGGGGTTTTATGGGGTTTTATGGTTTTTATGTTTTTAGAAGTTTTAAGTGGTTTTTGGTTTTTAATGACTCCATTGGGGTTTTAAGGTTTTTTAGGGGTTTTTAGGGATTTTTAGGATTTTTTTGGTATTTACAGCTTTTAGGAATTTTGAGGATTTTTTTGTGTTTTTTATGGTTTTATGTTTATAAGTTGTTTTATTGTTTTATTGTTTTTATAGTTTTTAGGATTTTTTGTGGTTTTAAGTGTTTTTATGTTTATAAGGATTTAATTAGTTTTTCTAGGTTATTTTTATTTTTTTCATTTTTTTTGTTTTTTAGGATATTTTTAGACTTTTATATAGTATTTTGGGATTTTAGGGATTTGGAGGATTTTATGGTTTTTATGGTTTTTGGTTTTTATAGTATTTTAATTTTTTTAGGTGTTGTAATATTTTTACAGTTTTTTTATTTTTTAGGGGTTTGGAGAGGTTTTAGTGTTTTCTATGGTGATTTAGATTTTAATGTGTTTTTAGGGGGTTTTAAGGGTTTTAGGGGTTTTATGGTTTATATAGGTTTTAGTATTTTTATAATTTTTATGGTTTTTAGTGGGTTTTATGGGATTCAAGTGTTGTTAGGATTCTAATGGTTACTTTAGGGTTTTTAGGGTTTCTTACATTTTTAGTGATTATTTAGGATTTTTTTGGGTTTTTATGTTCTGTCAGTTTTTAAGTATTTTGAGGCTTTTGAAGTGTTTTATGGTATTATATTGTTAGGGTTTAAAGGTTATTTTATTTTTTAAGGTTTTTTTTGTTTTTAGATATTTTTAATGTTTTTAGGGATTTAAAGGGGGTTTCATGTTTTTATTGGGTTTTAGGGTTTTTATGGGTTTTTTGATTCTTTATGATTCATAATGGGTTTGTGTTTTCTTAGAATTTTTAGGTTTTTTACTATATTTTAGTGAATTTATCATTTTTTAGGTTCTTTTGGGGTTTTAAGTGTTTTTAGTATTTAAGGTTTTCTTAGGGTTTTTATGATTTTTTATGTTTTTAGGGATTTTGAGAATTTTTGGGTTATATATTTTTTAGGGGATTTATTTATTTTAATGTTTTAGTGATTTTAGGGGTTTTTAGGGATTTTAGTGTTTTATGGTTTTCTTTTTTTGTTTTTAGCATTTTTCGATTTTTTAGGATTTGTAAGATTTTTTTTGTTTTTAGAGTTTTCATAGGGTCTTTTAGTGTTTTTAGAGTTCTTTATGTATTTTCGTATTTTTAGGGAATTTTTGGTATTTTATGGGTATCAGAGTTTTGGTAAATTTTTATGTTCTTAGGGGATTTTAGAGTTTCTAGGATTTTATGTTTTTTTTTGAATTTTAGGGTTTCTTTTTGTGTTTTTAGGGCTGTTAAGGTGTTTTAAGGGGTTTTAGTGTTTTTTATCATTTTTGGGGGGTTAAAAGGATATTTAAATTTCATAGATAATTTTAGGGTTTTTATTTTCTTGTGGTTTTAATGCTTTAAGGGATTCACATGCTTTTAGAGGTATTATTATTTTTTAGGGTTTTAAGGGTTTTTAATGTTTTTAGGTTTCTTCATTGTTTTTAGGTTTTTAAAGTTTTATTATTAGTTTTCATGGTTTTGTGGGTTTTTAAGGATTCTGAGGATTTTGCGGGTTTTATAGTTTTTAGGGATTTAATGGATTCTCCCAAATTTTTATGATTTTTTTTTGTGTTTTTAGGTGGTTTACTATTTCTTATCATTTTTATTATTTTAAATGTTTAAAGGGTTTTTATAGTTTTTTTAGGTTTTTAGGATTTTTATTGTTTTTATGCGTTTTATGGTTTTTAGCGGTTTTATGGTATTTTTGGGTTTTTAAATTTTTTAGGTTTTTTAGGGATTTCATTATTTTTAGGTTTTTAAGGTTTTCTTAGGGTTTTTAGGGGTTTTCAGGGTTTTTAGGTTTTTTATATTTTTGGGGATTTTTTGTTTTTAGGGTATTTATGGATTTTGGGGGGTTTAGGGTTTTTAGGGGGTTTATGGTTTTATGTTTTTAGGGGTGTTATGTTTTTTTATGTTTTTATTTTTTCTTAGGGGTTTTCAAGGATTTTGGGGGGTTTTTTACATTTTTATGGATTTTTATTGCCTTTTTAATATTTTATGGGATTTTGAGGGTTATTAGGGTTTTTATTTCATTTTTTGGGTTTTTTTTAGTATTTACAGTTTTTAAGGTTTGTATAGTTTTTTAATGTTTTTTGGGGTTTAATTTGTTTTTATAGATTTTAGTTTCTTTTGGTTTGATGAGATTTTAGTGGGGTTTAAAGTTAATGGGTTTTATGGTTTTAGGGGTTTTTTGGGTTTTAGGATTTTTAGGGTTTTAGCATTTTTTAGGTTTAGATGGTTTTTAAGTGTTCTTAGGTTTTTCGGTTTTTCATGTGGGTTTTCAACATTTTTGGATTTTTTGTTTTAATTTATTTCGTAGGGATTTTTTTGGATATTTATTTGTTTTTAGGGATTTTAGGGATCTTGGGGGGGTTTAATGGTTTTCTTGGGTTTTATGGTTTATTTGGATTTCTAGGTGCCTTTTTGTTTTTTTGGGTTTTAATGTTTTTCAGAGTTTTTTAAAGTTTTTAGGGTTTAAAGGGTTTTTTATTTTTTAGTAATTTTTAGGGATTTTTTGGATTTTTTGGTTTTTTGAAGGGTTTTAGGGATTTATATGGGTTTTAAGGGTTTTTTGGGGTTTTAAGGTCTTTTAGTGTTTTAACATTATTTATGTTTTTAGGGGTTTTATGTGTTTTTAGATTTTATGGCTTTCTTATGGTTTGTATTAGGTTTTAGGTGTTTTTAGAATTTTTATGTTAATAGGGATTTTTTATTTTTGTATTGGTTTTAGGGATTATGAGGGTTTTTAGTGTTTATAGTTTTTTTAGTTTTTAGGGGTTTTATAGTTTTTAGGGTTTTTAATATTTTTCATGGGATTTGTGTTTTTTTTATTTTTTAAGGTTTTTTTGGGGTTTTTCGGTTTTTATGGGTTTTTATGTTTTTAAATAGTTTAGTTGTTTTAGGATTTTTATGGTTTTTAGAGGTTTTAGGGAATTTTATGGTTTTTTAATGTTTTTAAGGGTTTTCATGCTTTTATGGTTTGTTTGGGGGTTTAAGAGTTTTTTGAGTTTGTGTGGGGTTTTTAGGTTTTTTATATATTTTTTATTGTTTATGGGGTTTAAAATATATTTAGAGTTTTTAGTGATTCGTGGTATTTTTATGGTTTTTAGGGGGTTTTATAGATGAAATTACCTTAGATTTTTTAGTTTTTTTTAGCATTTTTTAGGTTTTTAGGGGTTTTAAGTGTTCATGGGTATTAATGTTTTCTTCGATTTTTTTTTGGTTTTTAGGGTTTTTTATTTTTATTGTTTTAGGGGTTTCATTTTTGTAATCATTTTTAGGGGTTTAAAGGAGTGTAAGAGTTTTTAGGGGTCTTTTAGGGTTTTTATGCATTTCTAGTTTTTTAATGTTTTTTGGGGTTTTGTGGATTTTAGGGTTCTTAGGGTATTTTTAGGGGTTTTATTGATTTTATAATTTTATAGGGTTTTTAGGGGTTTAATGTGTTTTTATGTTTTTAAGTGTTTCATAGGGGTTTTCAAGGATTTTTGGTTTTTTATGATTTTAGTTATTTTTTGGAAATTTCATGGATTTTTATAGTTTTTAGTGATTTTGAGGGCTTTTAGGGATTTTACAGTTTTTAGGGTTTTTTTCATTATAAGTTTTTCATTCAATTTTCATACTTTTTTAGGGTTGTTTTACATTTTTTTTTTATTTTTAGGATTTTTTTAGGATTTATAGGAGTGTTCAGGGTTTTTTTGGGATTTTTAGGGGTTTAGGGTTTCTAGGGTCCTCCGGGTTTTACTGGTTTTCTTGACTTTCTATGTCTTTTTGGTTTTTTGTTTTTTTGGATTTATTAGTGTTTTTTATCATTTTTAGGGGTTTCAAGGTTTTTTGGAGTTTCAAGTATGCATTAGGGTATTTATAGTTTTTTATGTTTTTCATAGTTTTTAGAGGGTTTTATAGTTTTTGGGTTTGTTGGTTTTTTAGAGTTTTTTGTATTATTAAGGGTTTTAATCCTTTCAATGTTTTTAAGGAATTATAATGGATTTCTAGGGTTTCAAATAATTTTATGGTTTTATAGATGTTTAGGAATTTTTAAGGCTTTTTTGGATTTTTTTAATTTTTACGGTTTTTAGGGATTTTAAGGAGTGTAGGGGTCTTCAGGGGTTTTCAGTTATTTAGGGTTTTTATATTCTTTTTGGATTTTAGGGTTTTAAATTTTTTTTTATGTTTTTAAGGTTTTCTTAGAGGTTTTGAGGGTTTTTTATATTTTTTTATATTTTTTGGGATTTTTTTACTATTTTTATGTTATTTTATTGTTTTTATAGATTTTGAGGGTTTTTGGGTTTGTAGTTTTTTAAAGGTTTTTTTGGTTTTGGGGATTTTTATGTGTTTTATGGAGATATTTATGCCTTTTAAATACTTTTAGAGCTTTTTTAATGTTTTAGGGGTTTAATGGATTTTTGGAGTTTTAGTGGTTTTTAGGGTTTTTTTATGGTTTTTATGGGTTTTAAGGATTTAGGGGTTTTATTGCTTATAGAGTTATAGGGGGTTTATGGTTTTTAAGGGTTTTATTGGTTTTGATGTTATTTATGGGGTTTAAGTGTTTCTAGATTTTTAGTGTTTTCTTATGGATTTTCCGGGTTTTAACCGATTTTTTGGATTTTTATAGATTTTTAAGGTTTTTAAAGAATTTGTGGTATTTTACAGTTTTTGTGATTTTTTTGGACTTAGTTTTGTTTTTTGTTTTTTAGTATTTTTAGGGATTTTGAGGGATTTTATTGTTATTACGGTTTTCAGGGGTATTAGGGTTTTTTGGTTTTTATTTGTTTCTTGGGTTTTATGGTATTTATATTTTTTATCATATTTATATGTTTATGGGGTTAATAGACTTATTACAAGGTTGTAGAGTTTTTATGGTGTTTTAGGGGTTTTATGGGTTTTATGGTGTTTTA
Organism: Viscum album; assembly: GCA_963277665.1. Taxonomy (NCBI): domain Eukaryota; kingdom Viridiplantae; phylum Streptophyta; class Magnoliopsida; order Santalales; family Viscaceae; genus Viscum; species Viscum album. The sequence goes on from OY728157.1 coordinate 1,305,144,955, forward strand.
TGGTTTTTATAGTTATTAGAGTATTACATATTTGTAGGGTTTTTAGTGTTTTAATGATTTTTTGGGGTTTTTATGGATTTTTTTGAGCTGTTATAGGTTTTTATTATTTTTAGAGTTTTTAACATTTTTAGGCTTTTAATGTGATTTAAGAGTTTTTAGTGATTTTTTAAGACATTTATAGCTTTTTGGGGTTTTATGGTTTTTAAGGGATTTTATGGTTTTTGGGGTTTTTAGGGGTTTTAGGGTTTTAGGTTTTTTTAGTGTGTTTTAGGGTTTGTTACATTTTTTAGTTGTTTAAGGGTGTTACATGTATTTATGTTTTTATTGTTTTGATAGTATTTTTCATAGGTTTAGGGTTTTTTACATTTTATATATTTTTCCAGATCTTTTTGTATTTATATGGTTTTTGAGGTTTTTGGGATTTTTAGGGTGTTTAATGTTGTTAGGTTTGTTTGGTATTTTTATAATTTTTAGGTTTTTAGGGGATTTTTATGTTTTTAGGTTTTTAAGGTTCTCTTTGGTATTATTAGGGATTTTAGAGGTTTTATGTTTTGTGGTATTTTTTTAGGATTTTTATGGATTTTAGTGATTTTGGGATATTGTTTGTTTTTAGGGTTGTTATGAGTTTTATGGTTTTAAGATATTATTGATTTTTTCAGGGTTTTAATGGTTTATTAGAGTTTTTAATGTTTTTAAGGTTTTAAAGGGTCTTCATATTTTTGTGGGTTATTATTATTTTTTGGGTGTTTAGGTTTTTTTAAGGTTTTTAGGGGTTTTCTGGTTTTTATAGATTTTTAGTGTTTTTATGGTCATTTTGGGTTTTTAGCATTTTTAGGTTTTTAGGAGTTTATAGTGTTTTTTGTTTTTAAGGTTTTTCTTTTGTATTTTCATGGTTTTTTAGCGTTTTCACATTTTTATTGTTTTGGGGATTTTTAGGATATTTATGAAATTTTAGGGTTTTTAAAAATTTTCAGGGATTTTGGGATTTTTAGGGTTTTGGAGGTTTTTTGGGTGTTTTGGGGGTTTTATTTGTTTTTAGGTTTTTATGGTTTTGTTATGGGTTTTATGGTTTTAGAGTTTATTACATTTTTATATATTTTGGGGGCTATTTTAGGATTTTTAACAGTTTTTGGGTTTTTATGTATTTTGAGGGGTTTAGGGTTTTTAAGGATTTAATGGTTTTTTGGGATTTTATAGGTTTTTGATGTTTTAGGTGCTTATAAGTGTTTCTAATTTTTTAAATGTTTTTAGTGGGATTTAATGTTTTTTATGGGTTTCTAGCGTTTGTAATGTTTTTATGGGTTTTTATCATTTTTATCATTTTTATCAGTTTTTAGGTTTTTAGGGGTTTTAAGTGTTTTAGGGTTTTAAGGTTTTATTTTTGGTTTTTAGGGTTTTTAGGTCATTTTTATGTTTTTGAGGGTTTTAGGGATTTTATATGATTTTTACGGTTTCTAGGTTTTTAGGGATTTTGAGGGGATTTTAGGTTTCATGTTTTTTTTGGGTATTTAGGCTTTTTGAATTTTTTATGGTTTTTAAGGTTTGTTAGATTATTTTATGTTTTTAGGGGATTAAAGGTTTTTTAGAGTTTTTAGAGGGTTTTTAGGCTTTCTATGGTTTTAGGGGTTTCTATTGTTTTAAGGTGTTTTATGTGTTTTAGGGGTTTTTAGGGTTTTTTTATTTTTAGAGGTGTTTGGGTTTTTTAGTGTTTTTAGGATTTTAATGTTTTCATAGGATTTTTTATAATGTTAGGACTTTTTACATTTTTTGGGATTTTAGGGGTTATTTAGTATTTTAATGGGTTTTAGGGGTTTTAAATATTTTGATGGTCTTTAGGGGTTTTTTATAGTTTTTCGGGTGTTTTAGGGGTTACTATGTTTTTAGAGATTTTAAGGTTTTTTTGAATCATATATCAAGTTTTTTGTTATAGATCAACGTTGATTGATGTCAATGTTTATGGGATATTATAGTTTCGAATTAATGGAATGTTATCTAAGCAAGAATCTTAAATATCTTAACTGTTTTGTTAATGTTTTTGTGTCTTTCTTCATTTTCACCAATTTTTGAGTGGTAGGTGGATTCTCTCTCAACACCTCATGATTATAAAATGAAGGATTAATTTAGATTTTTTTGATTTTTTTGATTTTTTTGGAAATAATGGTGTGGTTTGATGAAATTATCATTTGAATTATGGTTTTGGAAGTCAGTGGAATTGAATGGATTTCTGAAAAATCATTGTTTATAATTTTAAAATGGTAATTTTAAAAATATGGTGGGTTTATGAAATTAAAGATTTGTTGAATTTTTTTTAATTTGTTTATAATGATTTGGATATAATGGTTGGGCATGAGTTGAATGGGATAGATAATTTTTGTGATATACCGCCACTAAAGGGAAGGAGTATGGATGTGGAGTTCCGCGATCAATGGTAACACCAAACTTGTGTGTGTATGTGTTGAGGATGTGTGTGGACACAAAAGTGTTTATTCAAAATCATAAATTGATAAGTGGTTAAAATAGTTTTTGATCTTCCTTAAAAATCGATTTTGTTTGTTATTGATGTAGTCCATGAAAAAACTGGGTTTCAAGTCTTGTTTGATTTATTTCATTGGAATTTTTTTCTTCATTTATATAAACTGATTTAAATTATATTTAAACTATTTTATATAAATATTATAACATGTCAAATCTTTTTGGCGTGATTTGGGAAGTCATTGGGGATAAATCCTACTACGTTTTTTTCTCACCCATCCTTTAGAACTATGGCGTGTTTGCAAATGTTATATATCAAGGCACAGGTAAAGGAAAGGTATCCCAATTCATTATTGATTCTTCTTGATACTTTGGTTTTGGTATGTGGATTTGGAGCATAAATTATATTGGGAGATTTTGGTGGTGTATTTGGTGTCTTTATGTTTTGTTGTCATTTAGTTATACTGGTTATGTCACAATGATTCAGCTTGAACTCTGATATTGTCTTTTGGTCTAGTCTTGTATTGGGTTACTTTTTGGTACTCATGCCTCATTAAAAAGTTTGGTTGTTATGGTTATCATTGGGTTTTTCATTTTATCATAATGTGGAAAATCTTCCCCTAACTATTTATGAGTCCATTGACATTTATTATGGGATTTCGGTGTATTGGGGATGTCCCCTTAGTCCTAGTAGCTTTATTATAACTTTTCAAGCCAATAAGGATGGGAAGGATGTTACAACATAGCTCCCATTTTGATTCTATTTGATTTTTTAAATTATTTCTTCTCTTCCATTTACAAATTGAAAATTTCTCTTTCTGCAACTACATTTATTCAAAAAAAAGATCAAAAAAATCAAAGCCTACAAAATGAAAAATCTAGAGTCCTATATCAATTTATCATTTTTATTCATCTTCTATATCCCCCTTACCACATTTTCCTCTTTAATCCAATTTTAATTTTATATTTATATTCTGGTTTGGAATTTTAGAACTCTAATGATCCATTACATTTTTTTTGGAAATGGGAAAGAAATCTATTTGAAGCATGATGAGTGGAAAAAGAGAAGAGAGTAAAGTCATTTTAAAAATCCAAAATTGAGTGAAACCTGAACGAACATAATATTTTTGAGTGTAAACATTTGCGGGAGTGTGTGTTCCTTATTCTGTTATCGTAAAATTTTCTTGAATGACTCAAAAGTTGTGGAGGTTTGTAACACCATTGGAACAGACATTAAGTTGTTCATGAGGGATGTACAAGAAAAATTTCAAAGGATAAATGTGAGGAAGGATGAATTGAAATCCATTTTAAATTATATAACCCCAACAACGAGGATGGTTATTGAATAAGAGGAAGAATTATTAGATTTTCATGAGTCACCAATTCAGAGAAAGAAAACTCTATGGTGGTAGACCAAAAATCATATATGAGGATCAGTGCAACAAGAGTAGCAGCCACCAAAAGCAGAGCTAACCAGATTGAAAGAATGAGAGGGTATGGCAGCCACCATCGGAACCAGGAACTGTGCTTCTTTGTATTGGGTAATGCTAGTTGATCAGTAATATAAGGTGGGGAGCTAGGTGATCAAAGACGCAGAAGTTGGGGAGGGCAGTTTTAGTGGGTTGGGCCTACGGGTCATGTTATGGGCATGGTATGCCTCTGGGCATTCGGGTCATGTATTGCGGGTCAGTCAGGCATCGTCCTTTGGGGATATGGGTCATGTAAGGGTTCCCCTTCAACCCTTAAAAGGGGTATTATCCATAATAAAGTAAAAAATAAGTCCTTCGGGCCATTCGAGTGGGGAGAAAGAACCATCCACACTTTGGTAATGTGTAAGAAGATTATTTAAATCCCAATTATCATGATTTTTTCGTCATGTTGTATGGTTTTAAACAAAGAGCTATGAGTGTTTAGAAGCATCATAAAGAGATTTATATCATCATGAAGCAAGAAAATAGTTTTGGGGAGAGAGAGAGGCCACCATGGAATAGTTTGTGAACATAATTAACCATGACATTTGGGACATATTGTACATGAAACACTCTTTGGAAATGAAAGATATTATTTACATTTCAACTAAAGCAGAGAGGAAAGTAAAGGAAACAATTATTCCCCTTACATCTTATGGTAAGTATTCTAGATATTATTTAATGTTTAAGGATTCCAACACAAAGAATATATATGGTAACTGAAAAAAGATTAAAATGAGGTTACAAAACCAAAACCATTATTTCTATATTCGAAAAGGTAAAACAAAGGTAATAGTTATTCCTAAATATTGTGAGATATTTTAATGGTCGAGTATTTGGAAATTTTCACTCATAATTCCAAAATAAAAGGATTGAAAATATTTTCGATGATGAAGATTTTATTAGTACTAGTTAAGAGAAGATGAAATTCCACTACTTGGGGAGTCTTCAAATATAGAAATAGAGATCCATCTACATGGATAAAGGCTTATGGTAATGCATGGTTTGAGTTCTCAACCAAAAGGATAACATTATGAAGAGAAAAGGGAGCACATTTTTCATACTGGATTCCTCATAAAAGATAAGGTATGTAGTAAGAAAATTGATAGGGGTAGTTTCACCAACATAAAAAGTGGTTTGATTATTGATAAATTGGGTTCAGATGTGACCAAGAATCATAGGATTTATAGATTGTAATGGATAAATAATAGTGGGGATGTTAAAGCGACTAATCAAGCGAATGTTCCGTTTTCTTTTAGGAAGTATGAATATAAGGTGATATGTCATGTTGTTCCCATTCTTACTAGTCATAAATTAATGGGAAGGCCCTGAAAATTTGATAGGAGGGTCACGCATGATTGATACAACAACTGCTATTATTTTGATTACAACATGAGGAATGTCATACGAACAACCCTGTGGCTATTGATATATAATCATGTCCAAGTGAGTATTCATATAGATTATGAAAATAAAGAAAAATAAAAGAGAAAAAAAATATAGAGAATGGAAAAACCAAGTGTGAAAATGATTTCTGAGTGACAGAAAAATAAATGAGAAAAATAAAGGAGTTGAATAATTGGATGAACATAAGAGTGAAAAAAATAGTGCTGATGGAAAATATAAATTATTTTTAAAAAAATATTGATCAAGAGAGCCCTATAATGGGAGTAAAATATAATTCTTATATGAAAGGAATAATGTTCTACCACTAACTCTCCTAACCCACAAATTATTTCTTGTATGATGTCCTTATTACAAGAATACAACGATCTTGTAAGGATGTGTTATAATGAAGATACAGTTGATCTAGGTGGGTTAGATTGAAAAAAAGTATTAAAATGGAGGTTACCCGAGAAAAAAATAAAAACTTAATTCATGAGGTGGTGGAACATTCCATGTCTTGGAGAAGATCAATGATAATACTTACAAGACTGAGTTAGCCAAAAAGTATAGAAATGTTAGTGTCACCTTTAATGTAACTGGTAATTCTCCCATTGAGTTCTTAGATTCAAGGATAGTTTCTTTTGAGGTGGGAGGGGATAATGATGATCATAGAACACATGGGAATTAAGGGGTTTAAGGCAAACTGAATAAGGAGGGAGGAATGTGCAAGATTCTACAGGACCTGTTAGGAAGAGTTGTTGGCCCGATGATAAGGGAGTACACCAAGAGAATAAAGGAGACCATAAATAGGTCAATCATATAATTCCAAGGAGAATCATAATACACTTGATTGGGGGAGAATCAGAGCCTATATTTATATTAATTTAGTCCCAAGCATTATTTTAAATACCCATCCCATGGTGTGCTATGAATTGCAAGCCCACCCCACTATAGAATCTTCAAATTCAAAGGTGGTGGGATAGTTGTATTTACATTAAAAAAGTGTTGGATACTTATCCCTTAAGGTCATATGAAATTTCAAAAATTAAAAAAAAATACATCATTTAACCTTTTGAATTTTGGTAACAATGAGTTACACCCTGTATCACTCTTTGGATATAAATTCCCACCCCTTAAACATTTTTAACATCATGAGTGAAGGTAATGTTATTATGGTGATTGTTTTCTTACTACCCTTCTGTTAGTGATTAATTATTAACTTATCAAATGATTAATCATTATTTTGCAGTCTTATGGCTCGAATTCTTAGATAAAACCTCTCTTTGTCTTCTTACATGGCCAAGTCTTTATTTTCTTACATATTTTTACCATTTATTGCACTTCTCACTTGTTTTTTTGTGGATTTCTAGGTGTGAAATAAACAAACATTTAATAAGGTTCCTATAACACTACCTATATGGTCTTAGAACATTTATCTTGTTTTTTTCTGGGATTTTTTTATGTTTTAGGGATTTGTAGTGATTTTTTTCGTTTTTTATGGTTTTAAAAGTTTTTAGGGATTTTCATGGTATTTAGAGTTTTTTGGGGTTTTTATTGTTTTTATAGTTTATTTTTGGGTTTTTATGTTTTTTATGGGTCTTAAGGATTGTAATTGTTTTTAACTTTTTAGGGCAAGAAAAATTTGAGGGTCAGACTATTCCTGCCCCCCCCCCCCAAATTTATTAAAGAAAAAACACAGCAGACAAGGGAGGGGAGGGGTCAAATGACCCACAACCAAAAACCCTTTACAACCACAACCCGAAAACCCCAAAAAGACTAAAAGGAAAACAAAAAAGAAACAGAAAATAGATCAGTCAACATCACCACCAATGTCCGAAACATAAGCTGCACCATAAGGGTCCCCATCCGCACCATATCCAGAGGCCGCATCATCAAAGAAGGAGTCAGAGTCATCCCATACTGACACATAATCCTCATTAAGATTGAGGAGAATCAGAAACTTCTCCCTGGATTTTCTTTGTTCCTGGGAAGGCAACTGCTCCCGATTATTAAACTTGACTCTCATCTTAATCTCTTTTTAAGACGCCCGAGTAACCATGGATCTAGGGAGAGTGGAGTAATCCCTCTTCCTCCTCCTCTTTGAGGAGTTCAAGGTGGGACCATCATCCATCCATTTAACCTTCACGATCTCAAAAGGGTGCTCCTCTGCCTCCATGCCATGCACATGATCATTGTCCGGGAAATAGGAAGCTTCCTGATTAACGGAGCCCTCAACAAAAACCTCATACTGTGGAATGCTTGGAGCCACTAAGGTAGGTATTTCTGCACTCCCAGTGACAGCCACCAGAGGCCTTTGCCCATCCTCCCCAGTTATAACTGACCACTCATCATCCGGCCCAGGCTATGGAGCTCCCTCCAACACAACAGGAAGCTCCTCTGACAACTTCCCAAGCCTATGGTCCTCCCCCTGCTCAGCTTCCATTTGCACCTGGCTGAGGGAAGACACAAAAACCTGTTCATCCCCCTCCTCTTTTTCAGACATTAACCCTTCCACAAAATCCCCTGCTTGCTCGGCCACCACCTTCCTCCTGTCCTGCGCCCCCTGCTCATCCATCTTCCCCTGACCAACTTCAACAATTCCTTCCCCAGTCTCTACATTACTCTCAAACAACAAAGCTTGCACCTCTTCAAAATCATTCCCAATACAGCTCAAATTCAGCACACCACCACCAACCACCAGAGAATCTTTCTGGGTGTTCCCTTCACCATGTCTAGTGGCAGCGGCCAACACCCTATTCTGTGCCTTCTCAGTATGTATATCACATCCTTCATTTTTTAACATGGGCTCTTTCACCTCCTCCTCACACTCCAGCCCTTCAATGTGGTTAAAAGTTAGAACCAAAGCCTGCCTCTGATTCATACTACTGTGAGAGGGAAAAGGCATCCCAGCAGTAGCACTCTCCATTCCATGAGGATCTCCAACATTCGGAAGCATCAAATCACTCCTCAAGCAATTCAAAACATCACTCAATAAGGGATATGGTTAACACTGAGAAGCCACTTGTGCTAAATTGATAGCACCTACTGCATCCCCATGGCCCCCAGCACAACTGGACTCACCCCAGCCCCATCCTGCCCACTGCCATAAAGAGCCTCCAGGTCCAATACACCTAAAAGTGGTTTTTCCACCAGCCCATGTGCAACAACCTCCCCCACCAACTCCATCGGGCCAGACCCATTGCACAACACCACATCACCCAATGCCTGAGTCTGCTCCAGACTTCTAGCCTTCCCCAGATCCTCTAAGTCCTCATTGCACAACCTTAAGGATGTGGAACCATCCTACATCTGTACTGTCACCTCTTGAGTCCTCACAACCAAAGACGCTGCACGGTCATTGGTATATGATTGTCATGGCAACGTCCTCGGAAGAGGATTCACGATTTCATCAATACTATGCTCCTCCACCATCACAACCCGATCAACTGACCCATCCATCCCAATATCTCCTTCCAAAGCTCCTTTTCTGCTAAATACTCGTCTGCAAGAAGAAATAGAATGACCCAAATGCCTACATCTAGAATATAACACCACAACCGAATCAAACACCACCGAATGTTTGTAGCAAAATTCCTTTCCAATAGTGATCCACATGAATTCCGTTAGAGGCTTTGAAGCATCTAGTTCATCACAGATTCTTGAGGAAACTGGGTGACAGATCACTTTAGTCTGGCTATCCGAACATATGTATCAACCAACAAGATTCCCAAGCATACATAAAATGGATGGATTCTGATAATGAAGAGGCAGATTCGAGAAACTAACCCATGAAGCAACCAGCGGCGAATCACAGTTCATATATAGGTCAAAACTCCACCTGAAGAGATAGAAACTAACTCCGTTAAAACTTAGAGGGGCTGTGGACCAAGCCATGATCAAATCTTCCTCAGATGAAAACTGTATCATCAAGTGTCGACCATCTAGCAACCCTACCGTGGGATTTAGGGGTTATTATGGGGTTTTAGGTGTTTTTATACTGTTTTTAGGTGTTTTATGGTTTTTAGGGTTACATATTTTTTTAGGGTTTTACGTTTTTTTAGAGTTTTTACATTTTTAGGGGTTTTTTTTGTAGATTTTTATGGTTTTATTAGGTTTTTAGGGTTTTATGGTTTCATATGTTTTTGTGATTTTTTTGGGGATTATTATTGTTTTTACAGGTTTTATGGTTTTTTGGGTTTTTGGGGTATTTATGGTTTTTTAGGTTCTTTCGAGTTTTTTAGAGTTATTAAATGTTTTTAGGGTTTTAAGTAATTTTTAGAGTATTTTGACTTTTTTGGTTTTTATGTGGTTTTAGTGTTTTTAAATGTTTTAAGGGGTTTTATAGTTTCTAGGGGATTTTAGGGATTGTAACTTTTTTTAGATTTTTAGGGGTTTTAAGAGTTTATAGTTTTTAAGGTTCTATTAGTATTGGTTGTTTTAGGATTTTTAGGATTTTTTAGTTTTTTTAGTTTTTTAAGGGTTTTATGTTTTTTTATGTTTTTAATGTTTTCTTATAGATTTTCATGGTTTTATGATTTCTTATGTTTTTATGGATTTTTAGTGAATTCTAAGGATTTTATTTTTTTGAGGGGTTTTAGGGATTTTGAGGTGTTTTAGGTTTTTTTGGGATATTAGGGGTTTTCTAGTTTTTCAGGGTTATAACATTTCTTGAGTTTTTAGTGTTTTAAGGGTTTTTAATTTTTTTTAAAAATTTTAGGGTATAAAGGATTTATATAGTTTTTAGTTGGTTTGTTGGGTTTTTAGGGGTTTTTTAATGTTTTTAGAGGTTTAAATGGGTTTTTAGGTTTTTTGGGTTTTTAGGATTTTTTATATTTGGAAAGTTTTTAGGATCATAAATTTTTTAGGTTTTCAATGTTTTCATATGGGATTTAAGGGATATTAGTGATTTTATCATTTTTATTGAATTTTTTGGCTTTTAAAGGATTTATGGGTTTTTAGGGTTTCTAGGGTCTTTGGTGGTGGTGGTGGTGGGGGGGGGGTTAAAGTTTTTATGATTTTTTGTGGTCTTGTGATTTTTTTGTATTTTTTAAAGTTACTATGTTTTTTAAAGTTTTTTAACATTTTTTTATTTAATATATTTTTAGAGGTTTTCTTGGTTTTTATGGGTTTTAAGTGTTTCAATGATTTTATGGGTTTACTAGGGTTATTTTAGTGTTTTTAGTGTTTTTTAATTTTTTTTGTGTATTTTAGTATTTTTTTTTGGTTTTTATGGTTTTTAAGGACCTTGAGGGTTTTTAGGGTTTCCTTGGATTTATGGCTTTTTGGAATTTTAGGTTTTCTTTTAAATTTCCTAGGATTTTTTTAGTATTTTAGAGGTATTTGAATTTTTTAGGGATTTAAAGGGTTTTTGAATTTTAGTGGGTTTTAGGGATTTTTGGTTTTTTAGGGTTTTTCTGGTGCTTAGATTTTTTACTATTTCATTCGGTTTTTACGATTTTTTATGATTTTTAGGTTTTTAGAGGTTTAAAGACTTTTTTAGGTTTTAATGTTTTTCCTAGGTTTATTTCATGTTTTAGGGTATTTATATTTTTTGGGATTTTTTGGTAATTTTTAGGATTTTTTCAGGACATTAGGGATTTTGGGGGTTTTTAGGGCTGTTAGGTGTTTTAAAGTTTTTTTGTCTTTTAGGTTTATTTTATGAGTTTTATTAGGTGTTTTAAGGTTCTTATATTATTTTTAACATTTTTAGTGGGTTAGAGTATTTTTATTGTTTTAGTGTGTTTTAGGGGTTTTAGCGGTATCTTGGGTTTTTTAAGGTTTCTAGGAGTTTTTATGGTTTTTAAGTGTTTTTTCGGTTTTAGGGGTTTTAATTAGTTTGTGTTTATTTTATTTTATTTTGGGGTTTTATGGTTTTTATTTTTTAGGTATTTTATATATTTTTAGGATTCTATGGTTTTTGGGGTTTTTAGGGATATATAGGGTTTTAGCATTTTTATGGTTTTCCTAGGGTTTTTTGGGTTTTTTGGGTTGGTAGGATGTTTATGTTATTTTAGAGTTTTTAATTTTTTTAGGGTTTTCCGGATTTTATGTGCACTTAGTTATTTGTAGGGTTTTTAGGGGTTTCAATGGTTTCTAGAGTATTTTGGGGGTTTTTTACTGTTTTTGGTGTTTTCTTTGGTTTTCACCATTTTTACGTGTTTTAAGAGTTTTTTTGTTTTTAATTTCTTCATACATTTTTTTGTGTTTTTATGTTTTTTTATATTTATTTAGAAATTTTATGGTTTTTTAGGTTTTTCATGTTTTTTATAGTTTTGGGATTGTGATAATTTTTATGGTTTTAGGGGGTTTGGAGTTTTTTTAGGGTTTTAAGGGATTTTCGATATTTTAGGGGTCTTATGGTTTTTAGAGATTTTAATGTTTTTGGGGGTTTAATGTGTTTTAGAGTTTTTATTGGTTTGGGGGTTTTTCGGTTTATTTGGATTTTTTAAATTTTTAGCATTGTTATATTTTTTAGCGTTTTTCGGTTTTTAGGGGAATTATAATTTCTTTTGGTTTTTATGGTTTTATGTAATTTTAAGCTTTTATGGTTTTATTAGCATTTTTGATGGTTTTATTGTTTTTTGGATCTCTAGTTATTTTAGGGGTTTTATGTTTTTTATACATTTTTAGGGTTTTAATATATCTTGAGGGTTTTAGGGTGTTTTAAAGGTTTTAGGGTTTGTATGTTATTTTTGGGCTTTTTTAGTTTTTAGTGGTTTGAATGTTTCTTAGATTTTTTTAATCATTTCCATGGTTTAAATGGGTTTTTAGTTTTTTAGTGGTTTTTAGATTTTTATGTGGTTTTAGGATTTTTAAAGGTTTTTAGGGATTTTTATGTTATTAGGGTGTTTACGGTTTTAGGGTCTTTTGGGTTTTTAGCATTATTAGGTTTTTAATAGTTTTAAGTGTTTTCATATTTTTGTGTTTTTCATTGGGGTTTTTTAGTATTTTTAGGATTTTTATATTTTTAGGGATATTTAGGTTTTTTATGTTTTGTATGTTTTTTTATGATTTTGAGGGGGTGTTGTGTTTTTTTATAGTTTTTTTGGTTTTTGGGGGTTTTAGATTTTTTTGGTTTTTATGGGTGTTAAGTGTTTTTTGTTTTTTTGGTTTTATTAGTGGTTTTCTAGTTATTTAGAGTTTTTTTGTTTTTTTATTTTTAAGTATTTAATATATTTTTTATGGTATTAGAGTTTCTAGAAATTTTGAGGGTGTTAGGGTTTTTTAGGATTTTTGGGGGGTTTTAGTTTGTTTGGGTTTTTAAGGATTTTACATGTTTTTATGGTTTTTTTTGGGTTTTTTATCATTTTTTATGTATTTAGTTTTTTAAAGGGGATTTATAGATGTTAGAGGTTTTAGGTTTTTTATATGTTCTTCGGTAGTTTTATTATTTTAGGTAGTTTATGGTTTTTAAGATTTTTAGGGTGTTTAGGGATTTGTTGGGTCTTATCGTTTTAAGATTTTTATGGTATTCAATTATTTATTAGTTTTTTATGGTATTCTTAAGGGGTTTTATGGGTTTTATGGTATTTTATGTTTTAAAGGATATTTAGGGATCTTTTAGGATTTTTATGGGTTTTATGGGTTTTAGGGATTTTGATGGGTTTTCATTATATTTTTATGGTTTTTATGTTTTTCGTGTTATTATGGTTTTTTGTTTGAGATATTAGGGTTTTAAATGTTTTTAAGTGTCTTTTTAACATTTTTAGGGGTTTAAAGGGTTTATGTAATTTTTTTATTTTTTAGGGTTTTATAGGTTTTATGGGTTTTCACATTTTTTTATTGTTTGGGGTTTGAGGATTATAGGGTATTTTTAGGGTTTTTAGCATTTTTAGCATTTTTTATTTTTAGGGGGTTTTAGGGTTTTTTTGGTTTTTTTGGGTTTCATAAGGGTTTTTAGGGTTTTCAGGGTTTTTTAGGTTTTTATATATTTTTATTGTTTTATATTTTTTTGGGATTTAGGGATTATGAATGTTTTAAGGGGTATTTCACGGTTTTTATCTTTTCATGGATTATTGGTGATTTAGGGTTTTTTATAATTTTTTGGGTTTTCAAAAGGATTTTAATGTTTTTATGTTATTAGATGTTTTTTTAAAGTTTTTAGTGCTTTTACATTTTTATGGGTTTTTATTTTATTTCTTTATTGATTTTTTACAGGGTTTTTGGTTTTATGGGTTTTATGGTTTTTAGAATTTTTACGGTTTTCTGGTTCTTATTATTTTTTAGGTTTTTTTCTTTATTGTTTTGTAGGGATTTTATGGTTTTTATGTTTTATAGGATTTAATGTGAATTTTTAGGATTTTTAGAGTTTTAGGGATTTTATGGATTTGGAGGGGTTTTAGTGTATGTAGTGTTTTTATGTTTTTTAGGTTTTTTGAGTTTTTTGAGGGGTTTAAGGTTTTTATAGTTTTTTAATGCTTTGAGGGATTTAAAATATTTTCATAGTTTTTATTTTATTTTTAGGGTTTATGGGTTTTTTGGTTTTTATGGTTTTTATGGGTATTAGATTTTTTAGGTTTTTTATCATTCTTTTTGTTTTTAGGGGTTTTATATTTTTTTTATATTGAAGGCTTTCATATATTTTTTCTAGGTTTTTCACATTTTTGTAGTTTTAGTTATTTTTTAGGATTTTTATGGGTTTCTAGGGTTTTAGGGATTTTGAGGGTTTGTGGTTTTTAGTGAATTTTTTGGATTTTATGGTTTTTAATGCTTTTAGGGGTTTCAAGGTTTTTGTAGAGTTTTAGTGGTTTTGATGGCCAATATGTCTTTTAAAATTTTTTTGGGGGTTTTATGGTTTTAATATTTTTAGTTATTAAGGGTTTTAGCGTTTTTATTGTTTTTAGTGGTTTAATGTTTCTTTATATTATTTTTCTAAACATTTTTTATATTTTTTAGAATTTTGATGGGTTTAAGGGTTTTTATTGTTTTTAGAGTTTTTATGATTATTTACATTTTTAGGGGTTTAAAGGGTTTATAATTTTTTAGAGTGTTTTTTGGGTTTTATGGGTTTTGAAAGGTTTTATGGATTTTATGGATTGTGGGTTTTTATAACTTTTTAGTTTTTTTTATGGATTTTCAGTTTTTAAGAGTTTTTAATGATTCTTAGGTTTTTAATGTATTCCCAGGGTTCTTATGGTTTTTTGGATTTTAGGGAATTTTTATGGGTTTTTATAAATTTTAAGGGTTATGGAGTTTTTATTTTTTTTATTGTTTTTATGGTTTTGGGGGGGGGGGGGGTTTATTTTTCTGTGCTATTTAGTGTTTTTTATGGTTTTTAGATTTTTTTTTTAATTTTTTAGGGGTTTAAAGAGTTTATAGAGTTTTTAGTGATTTTTAGGGTTTTTATGGATATTTAGGTTTTTTAAAGGTTTCAAGGCGAATTAATGGTTTTAGGGGTTTTGGGAATTTTGGGTCCTTTTATGGTTTTGAACATTCTTTGTGTTGTTAGGGGTTTTAAGTGTTTTTTTGGGTTTAAACCTTCTCTTATGATTTTTCAGGGTTTATAGGGTTTTTTTCATTTTAAGTATTTTTTGGGATTTTTTATATTTTTAAGTGCTTTTAGATTTTTAGGGATTTTGATGGGGTTGATGGGTTTTTAGTGGTTTTAGAATTTTTGGGGGTTTTAGTGTGTTTATTGTTTTTAGTTATTTTACGTTTTTTAGTTTTCTAATATTTTCTTAGTGGGTTTTCAAGGATTTCCGGATTTTTTACCTTTTTAAGTATTTTTAGGTATTTTTTATGATTTTTATGGATTTTTTGGGGTTTTAGGAATTTTGAAGGTTTTTACGGTTTTTATACTTTTTATGTTTTTATTTTGAGTTTTAATGGTATTTTAGGATTTTTGATTATTTAATGTTTGTAGGGGGTTAAATGGTTTTAGAGTTTTTAGTGGTTTTAGGGTTTTAGGATTTTTAATGATTAATGTCATTTTATTATTTTTTGGATTTTTTTTGGGGTTTTAGGGTTTTTTGATTTTTTTGGTTTTTAAGGGTTCTAAGTGTTTTTTGTTTTGTAAGAATTTCTTAGGGTTTTCAAGGTATTTAGTGGTTTTTTACTTTTTAGTGATTTTTAGGGATTAATTTGGATTCTATGGTATTTTAGTGGTTTTAGTGATTTTGAGTGTTATTTAGGGTTTTAGGGCTTTAGGGTTATTTTTTTGTATTTTTTGGGGTTTTTTAAAGTATTTTAATTTTTTACTATTTTAATTATTTTTAGATTGTTTATTGGGTTTTAAAACCTTTAGGGTTTTTATGGGTTTTAGTGGTTTTTCTGGTTTTTATGGTTTTTTGGGGTTTATAGGGTTTTAAGGGTTTTTTTAGTGTTTTTAGTGTCTTTTATGGGTTCCATAGTTTTTAGTGACATTTATATTATTGGTGATTTATGTTTTTTAGGTTTTTAAACTTTTACTTGGGGGTTTTTAGGGTTTTTAGGTTTTATATATTTTTATTGATTTTACAGAACTTCTAGGTTTTTTATGGATTTTTACGTTTTTTTGGATTTTTGAGGGATTTTAGGGTTTTTAGGGTTTTTAGGGTTTTTAGGGTTTTTATAATATTTTTGTTTAAGGGGTTTTATTTTCTTTGAGGTTTTTAATGATATCTTAGGGGTTTTTAGGTTTTTAATGTTTTTTACAATATTAAATATTGTTAGGGATTTCTTTTGATTTTTATGGATTTATGTTTTCTTTGAGATTTCGAGGGTTTTAGGGTTTTTAGGGTGTTTTTGTGTTTTTAGGGGGGGGGGTGTTAGTTTTTTATGATTCTGAGTTTTTTTTTTATTATTTTCGGGGTTTAAATGTGGGTTTGATTGTTTAGCAGGTTTTTCGGATTTTATGTGTTATTAATGTTTTTAGGGATTTTTATAGATTATAGGGTTTTTAAAATTATGATGGGTTTTTAGTGTATTTAACATTTTTAGATTTTTATGGGTTTTATGTGTTTTTATGTATTTAAGGAATTCTTATAGGTTTTCAAGGTTTTTAGGGTTTTCTATGTTTTTAGATCTTTAGTGATTTTCTAGGATTTTAATTATGTTATATGGTTTTTAGTGATTTTGAGTGTTTTTAGGATATTTTAGGGTTTTATGGAGTTTATGGTTTTGTTGGGTTTGCATGGGTTTTTTGAGATTTTATGTTATGTTATGTTTTTAGTGTTTTTTAATGATTTTAGGGTTTTAAATGATTTTTAGAGTTTTTATTTCATCTAATGATTTTTATTGGTTTGAAATTTTTTATATTTTTAGGTGTTTTTTTGTTTTGTTTGGTTTTTAGATATTCTAATGGGTTTTATCAATTTTTATGTTTTAAGGGGTTTTATGTGTTTTTAGGTTTTGAATGTTTTCCTACGGTTTTTCATGTTTTTATTTTATTTTTTTCAAGATTATTAGGTCTTTTTTTGTATTTTTGTTGGTGTTTATGATTTGTTTTTGGATTTTTAGGTTTTGTTGGGGT
This sequence comes from Viscum album, assembly GCA_963277665.1. Taxonomy (NCBI): domain Eukaryota; kingdom Viridiplantae; phylum Streptophyta; class Magnoliopsida; order Santalales; family Viscaceae; genus Viscum; species Viscum album. The sequence goes on from OY728157.1 coordinate 1,305,161,731, forward strand.
TTATTGCTATTTTTTTATTTTTGGTTGTTATGGTTTTTTTTAGTTTTTTAGGGTTTTATTTTTTTTAGAGTTTTTAATGTTTTGTGGATTTTAAGTTTTTTTTGATTTTTTAGTTGGTTTTAATGTTTTTATAGTATTTAATGGTTTTTATGTTTCTCTGGGGAAGTTTATGTTTTAGGGTATTTTTGGTCCTTTACAGTTTTTAACATTTTTTAGTGTTTTAGGGTTTTATATGTTTTTAGAGTGTAAGGATTTCTTAGGGTTTGTTAGGGTTTTAGGGGTAATAATGATTTAATTTAGGGGTAATAATGATTTCTTAGGGTTTGTTAGGGTTTTAGGAGTAATAATGATTTCTTAGGGTTTGTTAGGGTTTTAGGGGTATTAAGGATTTCTTAGGGTTTGTTAGGGTTTTAGAGTTTTATATGTTTTTTGTGTGTTTTTGGGTTTTGTTAGGGTTTTTAGGTTTTTTCGTTTTTTCAGGTTTTCAGGGTCTTTTTTGTGTTTTTTATAATTTTTAATGATTTTTAGAGTTTTCAATGTTTTTAGGGTTTTAATCGGTTTTTATATTTTTTAGTTGGTTTTCTGGGTTTTAAGAGGATTTTAAATGTTTTCTTTGGTTTTTAGGGGTATTAATGGTTTTTATTGTTTTTAGTGTTTTAAGGTTTTTGACGATTCTACGAGTTTTTATGTTTTAGTGGTTTTTAGGGATTTTTTAAAATTTTATGGGTTTTTAGGGATTTTGAAGGGTTTATTGGATTTTTTGATTTTTAGGTTTTTATGGGTTTTTGGGTTTTAATATTTATTTTAACATTTTTTGGGGTTTAAATTTTTTTATATTTTTTATTGGTTTTTATGGTTTTTATGGGGTTTTAGGGGTTTTAAGGATTTTTCATGTTTTTATGGTTTTGGGGTTTTTTATTGATTGGTTTGTTAGGATTTCCTAAAGGTTTTCAAGGGTTTTTTACATTTTTATTTATTTTAGTGTTTTTTGGATTTTTATGGTTTATAGGGGTTTTTGGAATTTTTAGATTTTTTAGTGTTTTATGGTGTTCTGGTGGTTTTTTTGGGTTTTTGGGTTTTTTTTGTTTTTCTCGTTTTTAGGGGTTTCAATAGTTTTTATATTTTTTAGTGATCTAGGGGTTTTTTTTCGTGTTTTAGGGTTTTTAATGGTTTTTTAGGGTTTATGGATTTTAGGGTTTTAGTGATTTTAGTGTTTTTAGGTTTTTAGGGGTTTGAATAATTTTTAGTTTTTATGGTTCTCCTATGGGTGTTCAAGTTTTTGGGGTTTTTTCTATTTTAGGTAATTTTAGGGGGTTTCAGGATTTTTATGGTTTTTAGTGTTTTTATAGATTTTGAGGATTTTACGTGTTTTATGGTTTTTATGGGGTTTTTAGGTTTTTATGGGTTTTTTGAGATTTTTTTGGTTTTAAGGTATTTTTGAGTTATTTTACATTTATAGGGGATTATCAGGATTTTAGAATTTTTAGTGGGTGTTTAGAATTTTTATTGGTTTTAAGATTTTTTAATGGTTTTAGGAGGTTTATGGTCTTTATGGTTTTAAGGGTTTTATCATTTTTTATGTTTTTAGTGGTTTTTATGTTTTTATGTTTTTATGGTTTCATAAGTGTTTTAGGATTTTTAGGATTTTTTATATTTTTATGGATTTTAATATATTTTTTTTTTTTTTGGCCTTTATGGTTTTTGAATATTTTTTGGGTTTTTATTGGTTTTGAGGGTTTTAGTGTATTTAGGATTTTAGGGGTTTTAATTATTTTGAGATTTTCAAGGTTTTTTTGGTCTTTAAGTGTTTTAGGGTTTTTTTTGTTTTAGGGGATTTATGGTTTCTAGGGAACTTAGTATTTTTGGGTTTTTAGAATTTTATATGTTTTTTTTTGTTTTATATTTTATTATGTTTTAAGGGTTTTTAGGGTTTTTAAGATTATTAGGGTTTTGATATCTTTTATGAAAATATAGATCTTTTTTAGGTTTTTATGGGGTTTTAGGGGTCATAGGGATTTTAAGGGGTTTTTTTGTTTTAATATTTTTTATGTTTTTTAGGTTTTAAGGGGGTTTTGGAGTTTTTCGGGATTAAAAGGGTTTTTATAATTTTTAACATTTTTACGGGTTTAAAAGAATTTTAGTGTTTTTAGTGGTTTTTATGGTTTTTATGAGTTTGTAGGTGTTTTTATTCTTTTCAGGGGTTTTATGATTTATATAGTTTTTATGGTTTTTAGGGATTATTAAGGGTTTTATCATTTTAGGATTTTTAGGGTTTTTAATTGTTTATAGTTTTTTCTAAATTTTCTTAGGGTTTCTTATGGTTTCTTGGGTCTTTTACATTTTAGGGAATATTTTGGTTTTTTAGGAATGTTATGGTTTCTACGGTTTTTAGTTTTTTTGGGGGTTCTAGTGTTTTTAGGGTATTACTGTTTTTATCTTTTTTTTGGTCTTATGGGGTTTTTGTGTTATTTTTTCTTTTAATGGTTACTTATTTTTTTAACATTTTTTAGATTTTGAGGGTTTTTAGTGTTTTTAGATTAGTTTTATGGTTTTTATGTTTTTTGGGTTATAGTTTTTTTCAGTTATTTTTGGTTTTAATGGTTTATTATTGTATTTTATCCTTTTTAGGGGTTTATTGTTTTTTAGAGTTTTTAGTTGGGTGTTTGGTTTTTATGTTTTTTTAGGGGTTTTAAAGGATTTAGGAGTTTTCAGGTTTTTAGGGTTCTTAAGGGTTTTTACAATTTTAGGGGTTTTTAGAGTCACATGTTTTAACATTTTTCTTCGCATTTTATATATTTTTTCTGGGTTTTTAGGGATTCTAGTGATTGTTAGAGTTTTTATGGGTTTTAGCGCTTTTTAGGGTTTTTAGGGTTTTATGTGTTTTAATATTTGTACAGGTTTTTATTGGGTTTGTAGGGTTTTATTGATTTTTATGATTTATGAATTTTAGGGATTTCTTATATTTTTTGGGTTTCTAGTGTTTTTTTCGAATTTTGAGGTTTTAATGGTTTTTATAGGGTTTTGGGTATTTAGGTGGATTTTTTTGTTTTTTTGTTTTTTAAGATTTGTAGAGTTTTTAAAACACTTGTAGGGGTTTAAAGGGGTTTTAGAGTTTTTAGTGGGTTTTAGGGGTTTTATGCGTTTTTAGCGGTTTTTAAGGATTTTAGGGTTTTTTATTATTTTAGGCTTTTAATGGTGTTTTTGCGGTCTTTTTGTGGTTTTAGGGGTTTTTAATGTTTTTAGTGTTTTGAAAATTTTTATATGTACAAAGGTTTTTTATAGTTTTTAGTGATTTTTTTGTTTTAAGGGATTTTAGAAATTTTTAATGATTTTAGGATTTTAGGGTTTTAGGGTTTTAGGGTTTTTAGGGTTTTATGGTTTTTAGTATTTTTAGGTTTTTTTGGGGTTTTTGTGTTTTTAGTTTTTTAATGTTTTCTTATGGGTTTTCAGGTTTTTTAATAATTTTATTTATTTTTAATGAATTTTTAGAATTTTTATGGATTTTATAGTTTCTAGGGTTTTTGATGGTTTCTATGATTTTTAATGTGTTTTACAAATTTTAGGGTCTTAGAGGTTTTTTGGTATTCATGGATTTCTTTAATGTTTTTAGGGTTTTTAGGGTTTTTAGGATTTAAAGGATTTCTAAGGTATATTTTTAATTTTATTGTTTTTAGGGTTTTTTGTGTTTTTGATGGGTTGTAGGGTTGTAGGGTTTATTTATGTCTTTATGTTTTTAATTTTTTAGGGGTTTTTATTGAGTTTTTTGGTTTTTATGGTTTTTTATAGTTTTTATCATTTTTTGAGGATTAAAGGGTTTTATAGTTTTTAGTGGTTTTTAATTTTTCATGGGATATTTGGGTTTTTTTAAAGATATTATAGTTTTTATGGTTTTGAGGTGCTTTTAAGGTTTTTGGATTTTTTAGTTTTTTTGGTGTTTAAGTATTTTTAGGTTTTTAAGGTGTCTCAGGGTTTATTGGGTTTTTTACATTTTTATGTATTTTTATGAATTTTTAATAATTTTTATGTTTTTTATATTTTTATTATTTTTAGGGATTTTATAGTTTTTATGGTTTTTGGGGGTTTATATGGTTTTTTAGTTCTTTTTTCTGTTTTATGTTTTTTTAGAGGTTTTTAATGTTTTAGTGGTTTGATGGGTTTTAAGTATTTTATATGTTTTTAGGGGTTTTATGGGGTTTTATGGTTTTTATGTTTTTATAAGTTTTAAGTGGTTTTTGGTTTTTAATGACTCCATTGGGGTTTTTAGGTTTTTAGGGGTTTTTAGGGATTTTTAGGATTTTTTTGGTATTTACATCTTTTAGGAATTTTGAGGATTGTTTTGTGTTTTTTATGGTTTTATGTTTATAAGTGGTTTTATTGTTTTATTGTTTTTATAGTTTTTAGGATTTTTTTGTGGTTTTAAGTGTTTTTATGTTTATAAGGATTTAATTAGTTTTTCTAGGTTATTTGTATTTTTTTTCATTTTTTTTGTTTTTTAGGATATTTTTAGACTTTTATATAGTATTTTGGGATTTTAGGGATTTGGAGGATTTTTTGGTTTTTTATGGTTTTTGGTTTTTATAGTATTTTAATTTTTTTAGGTTTTGTAATATTTTTACAGTTTTTTTATTTTTTAGGGGTTTGGAGAGGTTTTAGTGTTTTCTATGGTGATTTAGATTTTAATGTGTTTTTAGGGGGTTTTAAGGGTTTTAGGGGTTTTATGGTTTATATAGGTTTTAGTATTTTTATAATTTTTATGGTTTTTAGTGGGTTTTATGGGATTCAAGTGTTTTTAGGATTCTAATGGTTACTTTAGGGTTTTTAGGGTTTCTTACATTTTTAGTGATTATTTAGGATTTTTTTGGGTTTTTATGTTCTGTCAGTTTTTAAGTATTTTGAGGCTTTTGAAGTGTTTTATGGTATTATATTGTTAGGGTTTAAAGGTTATTTTATTTTTTAAGGTTTTTTTTTGTTTTTAGATATTTTTAATGTTTTTAGGGATTTAAAGGGGGTTTCATGTTTTTATTGGGTTTTAGGGTTTTTATGGGTTTTATGATTCTTTATGATTCATAGTGGGTTTGTGTTTTTTTATAATTTTTAGGTTTTTTACTATATTTTAGTGAATTTATCATTTTCTAGGTTCTTTTGGGGTTTTAAGTGTTTTTAGTATTTAAGGTTTTCTTAGGGTTTTTATGAATTTTTATGTTTTTAGGGATTTTGAGAATTTTTGGGTTATATATTTTAAGGGGATTTATTTATTTTAATGTTTTAGTGATTTTAGGGGTTTTTAGGGATTTTAGTGTTTTATGGTTTTTTTTTTGTGTTTTTAGCATTTTTCGATTTTTTAGGATTTGTAAGATTTTTTTTGTTTTCAGAGTTTTCATAGGGGTTTTTAGTGTTTTTAGAGTTCTTTATGTATTTTCGTATTTTTAGGGAATTTTTGGTATTTTATGGGTATCAGAGTTTTGGTAAATTTTTAGGTTCTTAGGGGATTTTAGAGTTTCTAGGATTATATGTTTATTTTGAATTTTAGGGTTTCTTTTTGTGTTTTTAGGGTTGTTAAGGTGTTTTAAGGGGTTTTAGTGTTTTTTTATCATTTTTGGGGGGTTAAAAGGATATTTAAATTTCATAGTTAATTTTAGGGTTTTTATTTTCTTGTGGTTTTAAGGCTTTAAGGGATTCACATGGTTTTAGAGGTTTTATTATTTTTTAGGGTTTTAAGGGTTTTTAATGTTTTTAGGTTTTTTCATTGTTTTTAGGTTTTTAAAGTTTTATTATTAGTTTTCATGGTTTTGTGGGTTTTTAAGGATTCTGAGGATTTTGCGGGTTTTATAGTTTTTAGGGATTTAATGGATTCTCCCAATTTTTTATGATTTTTTTGTGTTTTTAGGTGGTTTACTATTTCTTATCATTTTTATTATTTTAAATGTTTAAAGGGTTTTTATAGTTTTTTTAGGTATTTAGGATTTTTATTGTTTTTATGCGTTTTATGGTTTTTAGCGGTTTTATGGTATTTTTGGGTTTTTAAATTTTTTAGGTATTTTAGGGATTTCATTATTTTTAGGTTTTTCAGGTTTTCTTAGGAGTTTTTAGGGTTTAAATGATTTATTTCATATTTAGGTATTTATATGGAATTTTTTGGATTTTTAAAGTTCTTTATGTTTATTATGGATTTTGAGGGGTTTTTAGGGTTTTATGGTTTTTAGTGTTTTAGGGTATTTAAATTTTTAACGGGTATATAGTGTTTTTAGTTTTTTAAGGTATTCATGGGGGGTTTCAAATATTTTATGATTTTTTATGATTTTTTGCATTTTAAGGGGTTTTAAGTGATTTAGGATTTTTAGGGTTTATTCGGGTTTTAGGGGTTTTTTAGTATTTTTTTCTTTTTAGGTTTTTCATAGATTTTAATTTTTTTTGCGGATTAAAGGGATCTTAGAGTTTTAGTGGTTTTTATGATTTTATGGGGTTTTATTATTTTTATGGCTTTTAATTTTTTTGGGCTATAAGGCTTTTTATGGGTTTTTTGGGATTTTATCATTTTTTGGTATTTCAGATCCTTTAAGTGTTCTTAGGTTTTTAATAGTTTCTTAGGGTTTTCAATGTTTTCAGGCAGTTTTAGAATTTTATGGATTTTTTATAAATTTTATGGACTTTTATGGTTTTATTGTTTCTTTGGATTTTGAGGGTTTTTCAGGTTTTAGTGTATTTAAGGTTTATTGGGATTTATGGGGGGTATTGAGTTTTTAAGGGGTTATATGGTTTTTCCGATTTTTTAATGTTTTTAGGGTTTTAAAGGATTTTTAGAGTTTTTAGTGGTTTTAGGGTTTTATAGGTTTTATGGGGTTTTAAATAGTTCTTTGGGGTCTTATGATTTTTAGGGAGTTTTAGGGTTTTTATATTTGTTTACGTTTTCAAGGGTTTTTAGGGTTTTTATGTTTTTATGGTTTTCTTAGGGGGTTTTAGAATTTTTAGGTTCTTTTACCTTTTTATGTATTTTTAGGGTTTATTATAATTTTAATGGTATTTAGGTTTTTAGTGATTTATAGTTTTTAGTGTTTGTTATTTTTAGGGTATTTTTGGATTTTTGGGGTTTTAGGATAATTTTCATTTTTTATGTATTTTAAGGTTTTTAGAGTTTTTTAATGATTTTATGGATTTAAATTTTTTTGGGGCTTTTAGTTTGTTTAGGTGTTTTACGGGTTTCTAAGGTGTTTATGGGTTTTAATTATTTGTAGGGTTTTACGGTTTTTACGGGTATTTTGAGGGTTTTACCAATTTTTTTAGTCTATTAGGGATTTCAAGTGATTTAGATTTTTTGGATCTTTTTTTCATTATTTTTCAACTTTTAGGGTTTGTTATGTTTCTAGGGATTTCATGGATTTTTTGGATTTTTATGGTTTTTAGGGTTTTTAGGGATTTTGATGGGTTTTAGTTTTTTTTGGATTTTAGGGGATTTTGGGGATTTAGTGTTTTTTAGTGTTTTAAGTTTTTAAGGGTTTTAGGTTTTTAAGGTTTTATTAAGGGGTTTTAGGGGTTTTAGGGGTTTATACATTTTGGGGAATTTCATGGTTTTTTTGGTTTTTTATGGTTTTTACTGTTTTAAGGGTATTTTTGATTTTATATTTTAATTAGGTTTTGGGGGTATTTTTTATTTTTGAGGGGCCTTATGTTTTATAATGTTTTTAATGTCTTAAGGTATCTGACGAGGTTTTTTTTGAGTTTTGAGTTTTTTTTAATTTTTGTGGGATGGAGGATTTTTTAAAGTTTTTAGGGGGTTTTGGGGATTTTAGGTTTATTAGAATTTTCTAGCATTTTAAGGGATTAATATTATTTAGATTTTTTAGGTTTTCATAGGGTATTTTAGGGTTTTTATGGGATTTTACAGTTTCAGGACTTTTTAAGGATTCTTAGGATATTAATTTTCATTTTGGGGTTTTGGGATTTTGAGAGTTTTTCAGTTTTTAGGGTTTTATGGTTTTTAGATGATTTGGATTATCTAGTTTTTAATGAGTTTTATAGTTTTTTTGCAGTTTGTAAACATTTTTAAAGGACTGAATGTTTTTTTAATATTTAGTTTTTTTGGATTTTTATAGTATTTAATGTTTTTATGGGTTTTATGATTTTTAGGGGTTATATGTTTTAGGGAGTTGTATGGTTGTAATAGTTTTTAGGAATTTTTGGGCTGTTATGTTTTTTTGGGTTTTAAGGTTATATAAGGATTTTCTGTGTTTTTAGTGTTTCTTGCATTTTTTTTATTTTTAGAGATTTTTTAGTACGTTAATGTTTTTTAGGTTTGTTGAGGCATTTAGGGGTTTTGGGGTATTTATTATTTTTAGGGGTTTTGGCATTTTTTAGGTTTTTAGGGGATTCAATTCTTATTTATTTTTACGTATTTTTTAGGTTTTTATGGTGTTTTAAAGATTTTAAGGGTTTTTAGGGTTATCAAGGGTTTATGGGTTTTTAGTATTTTGGGTTTTTTGTGTATTTTCGGGATTTAAAATATATGTATAGTTTTGATGCTTATACGGGTTTAAAGGGTTTTTATATTTTTAGTAATTTTTTGGATTTTTAAGGGTTTTAAGTGGGTTTTATGGTTTTCGGGGTTTTATGGTTTTATGGTTTTTGTTGGGTTTTTAGGGATTTTAGGATTTTTAGGTATTTAGGGGCTTTACGTGTTTTTATTTTTTTTAATTTTTTTACCAAATTTCAGCGGTTTTATGTGTTTTTAAATTTTTAGGGATTTTTATGTCTTTTTTAGGATTTTATAGGGATTTAAGGGGGTTGTAGTGTTTTTAAGATTTAAGGGTTTTTTTTGGTTTTTCAGTGTTTTTTTGTTTTTTTGGGTTTGTAATTATTTTTAGAGTTTTATTAACGCTTTAAGGGGTTTAAAGTGTTTTTAAAGTTTTTATTAGTTTTTTTTAATTTATTTGTTAAATGGTTTTTAATGTTTTTATGGGTTATTTTTGTTTTTAGGGTTTTTATGTTCTTTAAGGGGTTTTATAAATTTTAGTATTTTAAGTGGATTTAGGTGTTGTTATGATTTTAAAAGTTTCTTAGGGAGTTTCAGGGTTTTAAGGGTTCTTTAGGTTTTAATAAATTCTTAAGGATTTTTTAGGATTTTCATGGTGTTTAGTGTTTTAGATATATTGATAGTTTTTTGAGGTTTATAGGGTTTTTAGGTTTTTTTAGGGTTTCTAGGTTTTTAGGTGTTTTTATTATTTTTAGATATTTAATGTTCTATTAGGTTTTTATGGGTTTGTAGGTTTTTTTTACATTTCTATATATTTTTGGGGTTTTTTTGGTTTTTAATGGTTTTATGTTTTTTAGGGGTTTTTGAGGTTTTGGAGGGTTTTATGGTTTATGGGGTGTTTAGGGTTTTTTTATTTTTTATATATTTTAATATTTTTTTGACTTCTATCATTTATAGGGGTTCAAAGGGTCTTTTAAATTTCTATATTTTTTATGGTTTTATGGGTTTTAAAAGTTTTTATGTTTTCATAGGTTTTTATAGTTTCTAGGGGTTTTAGAGTCTTTATTAATTTTATGATTTTTAAGGGTTTTGTTTTCTTAGTTTTGTAAGATTTTCCTAGGGTTTTTAGTATTTTTCATCATTTTATAAATTTTTATGTATTTTATGGGATTTTTATGGGTTATTGTGGTTTTAGATATTTTAAGGAATTTTATGGTTTTTATAGTTTTAGGGTTTTTTTGGTGTTCTGGTTTTTGAGTTTTTAGGGTTTTAACTGTTATATAGATTTTTTATTTGGGGGGGGGGGTTTAAAGAGTTTTTAGAGTTTGTAGTTAATTTTTAAAGGTTTATGGGTTTTTATAGTTTTTAGGGGTTTTCTGGTTTTATGATTTTTAGGATTGTTATGTGTTTTTATTTTTAAGACTTTCATGGGTTTTCAGTGTTCTTAGGGTTTATTACATTTTTAGGGATTTTATGGTCTTTAGGATTATTATTGGTGTTTAGGAGTTTTAATGATTTTGTGGCATTTTAGGGGAAATTTGACATTTTAGTGTTTTTTCCGGTATTTATGGATTTTTTGAGTATTTAGGGGTTTTCTATTTTTTAAATATTTTTACCATTTTAGGGGTTTAAAGGGGTTTAGAGTTTCTAGTTTCTTTTATATGATTTATTTATGGTTTTTAGGATTTCTATTGTTTTTAGAGGTTTTATGGGATTTAGGGGTTTTTAGTGTTTTTATGGCTTTTTAAAGCTTTTTAGTTTTTATAATTTTTAATAGTTTTTATTATTTTTATATTTTTATGTGTTTCTTATGGTTTTCGTAGTATTTGGGGTTTTTTATGTTTTATGGGATTCCAGGGTTTATATTGTTTTTAGCTATTTTGAGGGTTTTGGGGGTTTTTTCATTTTCACATTTTCTATGATTTCTTGTTTTTAATGGTTTCTTAGGGGTTTTCAAGGCTTTAGGGGTGTTAATTTTTATAATATTTTTTGGGGATTTTTTGACTTATATTTATTTAGGGTTTTTTTTTTGATTTTTGAGTGGGTTTAGGGTTTTTTATGGATTTAGGTGTTTTGGGGGTTTTTTTGGGGGGGGGGGTGTTTTTAAGGTGTTAAAGGTTTCATTATATTTTTTAGGTTTTTTAGGGGTTTAAAGGGTTTTTGAGTTTTTTGTTGGTTTTCAAGGGTTTAATGTTTTTTTTGGAATTTTTATAGTTTTCTTGGGTTTTAGTATTTTTAGGCTTTTTTGGGGATTTAACATTTTTTTGGTTTTTATGGGTTTATAGTGTTTTTATTTTTTAAGGTTAACTAATGTGTTTTTGGGGTTTTAGGGTTTTTACCTTTTTAGGGATGTTGTAAGTATTTATTTATATTTTTAGGGGTTTATAGGGGTTCTATGTATTTTGAGGGTTTTGGGTTTTTTGGGGGTTTGGGTCTTTTAGAGTTTTTTTCATTTGTTAATTTTTTTAGAGTTTGAAGTGTTTCAGGATTTTATGTTTTCTTTATTTTTTTCTATGGTTTTCATGTTTTTTAGGTTTTGCAAATGTTTTTTTGTGTTTTTAGGATTTTTATGGGTTTTAAGGTTTATAAGGATTGTGAGGGTTTTGGGGGCTCTTAGTGTTTTTAGTGTTTTATCATTTTTGGTTTTTACGAGTTCCAAGCATTTTTAATTTTTTTCATAGGGAGTTTTAAGGTTTTAGGGTTTTTTTGTTTATTTGTATTTTAGGAATTGTAAATGATTATAAGTGTTTTTAGGTACTTTCAGGATTTTTAACAAAATTGAGAGGTTTTATGGTTTTTTAGGTTTTTTTATTTTTTAGTGTTCTTATGGTTTTCAGTTTTTTTAATGTCTTCTGGGGTTTGAAATAATTTATTATTTTTAGTGGTTTTTGGGTTTTTATGGGGTTTTAGGGGTTTGATGTTTTTTTGGGGGTTTTAAAACTCTTAGGATTTTATGGTCTTTTATGGCTTTTTGGGATTTTTGGGTTTTAGGGGTTTAAATTATATTTAGGTTTTTAAGGTTTTTATGTGTTTTTGGGGTTTTAGGATTTTTTATGTTTTTGGTATTTTTAGGAATTTTTTAGGATTTTATAATTTTAGGGTCCTTAGGGAATTTGAGGGGTTTAGGGTCTTTTAGGGGTTTAGGGATTTATTGGATTTTTTGAGTGTATGGGTTGTTTTTTGTGTTTTTAGGGGGTTATTTTTTTTAGAAATTTTTAATGATTTTGGGGTTTTGAAGAGTTTTTATAGTTTTTAGTTGTTTTGGGTTTTCATGTGGTTTTAAATGTATTTAGGAGTTCTTGGTTTTTAGAGTTTGTAAGGGTTTTTAGGGTTTTAGGGTCTTCAAGGGTTTTTATAATTTTTTAGGTTTTTAGGGGATTAAGCCTTTTTATGTTTTTAAGGTGTCTTAGGGTTTTTATGGGTTTTTACATTTTTAGGTATTTTAAAATAGTTTTATGAATTTTTATGTTTTTTTATCTTTTTAGGGGTTTTTAGGGATTTTATAGTTTTTATGGTTTTTTGGGGTTTATATGGTTTTTTTAGTTTTTTCTGTTTTATGGTTTTTAGTGTTTATAAATGTTTTAGTGGTTTGATGGGTTTAAAGTATTTTATATGTTTTTAAGGGTTTTATGGGGTTTTATGGGTTTTAATGTTTTTAGGGGTTTTATGTTTTTAAAATTTATTTGGGTTTTAAGTATTTTTTGGTTTTTAATGACTCCATTGGGGTTTTTAGGTTTTTAGGGATTTTTTGGGATTCTTAGGAATTTTTTGTTATTTAGGGATTTTATGAATTTTGAGAGTCTTTTGTGTTTTTATTGTTTTATGGTTTCTAGGGGATTTATTGTTTCAATGTTTTTAGTGTTTCTAAGGATTTTTAGGTGTTTTATGTATTTTTATGTTTATAAGGATTTAATTGGGTTTTCTGGGTTATTTTTATTTTTTTCATTTTTTGAGTTTTTTGGGATATTTTTCGTCTTTTATAGTTTTTAAGGATTTTAGGGATTTTGAGGGTTTTAGGGTTTTTTATGGTTTAAAATTTTTATAGTTTTCAAATTTTTAGGTGTTGTAATATTTTTTACAGTTTTTTTATTTTTCAAGGTTTTTGGGGAGTTTTTGTGTTTTCTATGGTGATTTAGATTTTAATGGGTTTTAAGGGGGTTTTAAGGGTTTTAGGGGTTTTATGGATTATAAGGGTTTTAGTATTTTTATCATTTTATAGATTTTAGCAGGTTTTATGGGATTTAAGTGTTTTTAGTTTTTTAATGGCTACATTAGGGTTTTTAGGGTTTTTTACATTTTAGTGTTTATTTTGGATTTTTTGGTTTTTTAGGTTTTGTCGGTTTTTAAGTATTTTGAGTCTTTTTATGTGTTTGTATGGTATTATATTTTTTGGGTTTAAAGGTTTTTTTATTTTTTAAGGTTTATTTTGGTTTTTAGATATTTTTAATGTTTTTAGGTATTTAAAGGGGTTTTCATGTTTTTATTGGGTTTTATAGTTTTTATGGGTTTTATGAATTTTTATGATTCATAGGGGTTTTATGGTTTTTTTGGAATTTATAGGTTTTTTATTATATTTTATGGTTTTTATCAATTTTTAGGTTATTTTTTGGTTTTATGTGTTTTAATTTTTTTAGGTTTTTGTAGTCTTTTTATAATTTTTTATATTTTTATGGATTTTAAGAATTTTTAGGTTCTTTATTTTTTAATGGGATTTAGTTATATTATGGTTTTAGTGATTTTAGGGGTTTTTAGGTATTTTAGGGTTTTATGGTTGTTTCGTGGTTTCGGTCTCGAAACACCCAACGACTCCGTATCCGATGATGGATGGACCTGCTTTCCAAAGGCAGGTGTTCGCCAGATGGTCTGACCAGCGATGCTTATGAACTCACATTGGTCGAGAGGATGGGAAGTTGGGCTCATCACACCCTTTTGGGGGGAATTATTGCATGTTCTGGGACCCTCTTATAGATTTAAGACTTATTCATATGTTCATGGATCTTTGGTTTATACCCAAACATAGTATCCACAGATTTAACCCTAGTGGGAAATGGTCAACTGGATGCAGGGGGTTCAGAATCATTTAGGACTGAGGTTTACCATCGCTCGTTATATTAATGACCCCGTGAAGTCGAAACTCATTGAGGCGAAACTAGGAGTGACACGGTGAACCGATGTGAAGATAGTCGGATCGACAGGTTGTTGGGATTGAACCTCATGGAGGCTTCCTACGTACCTTTCCTAAGGGACAGGGATCAAAGTCCACGTAGTTCGAAAGGGGAGCATCGGAGAACCGACATGAATGTGGACTCGGAGGTCCGATGGTAATCAATCTTGAACCTCTTAGAGGTGTCCTACATAACCTGCTTAGGAGGCAGGGATCAAAGTCCACGTAGTTTGCATTGGATTGGGAATTACACACTGAGGCAGCCCATAGTGATGAATTGGGGCTTACACTCTGAGGAGGCCCATAGCGATGGATTGGGGCTTACACTCTGAGGAGACCCATAAGATGATATCATGGTCGATGCTTACTCTAAGCCCACGTGATTCATGCTCGGTGTGAGAAACAAGAGGCCGAAGGGACCAGAGGATCATGTCGCAAAAGGTGTTTCCATGAGAAGTGGTGTGGGGCTTATGCATGAGGGAGGCCCATTAAGTCAGGGCTTACTCCGGGTTGGATTCCCATAAAGTCGGGGCTTACTCCGAGGTGGATGCCCAGGGTGTCTTCCTCATGTCAGGCCATGAGGGAATCCCAACCCATTGGTGGTTTGAAGAATATAATGGGGGCCAACGCCTATGTGGAAGTGCATAAGAGGGATAACTCCAAGGGCATTGGAATCAGTCTGAACAAAGGGAGATGAAAAGACGAATTACATGCCTGAAATTCGGAACACGATGAGGGTTTCATGGTGATGGAGGATAACTGTTGACCATGTTCAAAACACAACATTCATATCACGTTAGCCTAAAATGAGGACGAACAAATGAGGGTCGACTGCTGACCATATTCAAAACACAGGACCTATCTTGAAGTGTTTTCCAAAGACTTTCGGGGTGTTGGCCTAGGACGGTAGGTGTGCCGATGTGGCATGAGGCGAGTCTGTTAGGGGGTCCCTTCAGACATGAAATAGGACAGAGATCTGAATGAAGGACATGCAAAGAGTGGGGTGGAGTGATGGAATGTTTGAATGGATTCCAACACTCTTGAAGTTATGCCACTGTAAACATAGCATAAGGCATCTCTTTCATGGAGCAAGAGGCAAACAATTATTGAAGGATGGGGAATTCTACCGTTATAGTCATGTAGAGAGGACTGTTTCTTTATAGTTTAATTTCATATGGATTGTACGAGGTCCATACCATTTAACGTCATGTGGTCCAAACGAGGGCCATAAAGTTTAACGTCATGTGGTCAGGATGATGGTCATACAGTTTAACGTCATGTGGCCAGGACGACTAGTTAGAGATATCTAGCAATGGTTGGTGTGGGACTTAAGAAAGGGTGGCCCTTTCTGGATGAACCTAGAAAAAGGATATAGGAAATGGGGTTATAGGAGAGTCATGAGGAATAGCTCAACTCATAGAATGTATAGGACGGATGTTGGAGCAGCATAAGGGTGCAATAGAAAACATTGTTGACCCGGCCCGAAAAGTTCGCGGTGTGACTCTCTATTTTTCATGGGGGTAAGTGATGGTAGCGAAGGGACCGGAAACAGAGAAGCTGGCCGCAAGGTGCCATCGACGAGGTGCCAGCCGCGAGGGACTGGCCACGAAGGAGTTTTCCACGAAGGACTAGCCACAAGGGAGCTGCATGTGGTTCGTAGTTTAGTTGTCTGCGAAGGGTGTCCATGGAGGAGCTGGTCATGGAAGAGATGAACGTCTTCAAAGGATGTTGTTCGTGAAGGATGGCCACGAAGGATGCTGACCGCGAAGGATGGCCATCCGCGAAGGGTGTCTATAAAGGGGCTGGCACGCATCCTAATTCTCCCCCGCAGAGGGGTTTCCGCCTCCATTTCGTGAACGACACTGGTCCATGGAGGATATTCCTATCCACGAAGGAGATGGTCATTGCGAAGGATATGGCCGCTAAGGGATGGTCGTGGAGGAGTTGACCGCATGTGGTTCACGGACTGGTTTATCCTCTATGCGGAAGAGTTCATCCGCGGATGATATGCGGTCCACGGATGGTCGCAGGATTTTACCACTCGGAGAAATTTCTCCAGCGTCTCTCTACCATTTTTCTCTTGTCCTACCTCCCTTTCTTTCTCCTCCTTTTTTTGGTTCCCCTTGGTGACTATTTATAGAGTCCCGAAGGAGGTTGTATTGATGGGCCCATGGCACCTTCTGTGGAAGCCCATGAAGGAATCCGGACTCGTGGATGACTCTGTCAATTGGGTATTTTTTTTGAACTGAGATCCGTGAAATTGCTTTGCGAATGTGCACCACTCTGCCTCTATCCTGCGAACGGCAATAGTCTGTAAGGACGGTGGCTCGTGGTTGTGGACCGGTCTGGCGTCTGTCCCACTTCAAGGCCGTGGCGGGGCTTCCGCCTCCATTTTATGGATGACAGCGTCTGCGGGAGGGCGGCTCATGGCGGTGGACTAGTCTGGCGTCTGTTCAGCTTCATGGTAGCGGCAGGGATTCCGCCTCCATTTCGTAGATGACAGCGTCTGTAGGAGGCCGGCTCGCAGCGGTGGACTGGTCTCGCGTCTGTCCCACTTCGCGGCCGCGGTGGGGCTTCCGCCTCCATTTCACGGATGACAGCATCTACGGGAGGGCGGTTCGCCGAACCAGCTGTGTACTGTGGCTGGGAGCCAGTATGCGGACCTGTTCGGTCCTATTTCACGTATTGGTGTAATCTTATTTCCCCTTTGTGGAATTTTCAGGACCCTACAATGGGTTTTTTTTTGTTTTTAGCATTTTTAGATTTTATAGGATTTGTAGGTGTTTTTTGGTTTTTATGGTTTTCATAGGGTTTTTCTCTGTTTTTAGAGTTTTTATGTATTTAGGGATTTTGTGGGATTTTTTGGTATTTTTATGGGGTATTAGGGTTTTAGTATTATTTTATGTTGTTATAGGTTTTTAGAGTTTCTAGGAATTTATGGTTTTTTGAAATTTAGGGTTTATTTTTGTGTTCTTAGGGTTTTGTGGGGTTTTAAGGTTTTTTAGTGTTTTTTATCATTTTTGGGTGGTTAAAAATATATTTAGAGTTCATAGTCAATTTTAGGGTTTTTATTTTCTTAGGGTTTTAAGGATTTAAGTGATTAATATGGTTTTTATGGGATTTATTATTTTTTAGGGTTTTAAGGATTTTTGATGTTATTTAGGTTTTTTCATTATTTTTAGATTTTTCATGTTTTCTTATGAGTTATTATGGTTTTGTGGGTTTTTAAGGATTCTGAGGATTTTGAGGGTTTTATAGTTTTCATTGATTTAATGGATTCTGTCATGACCCCCTCCCCAAAAAGTGTACCCCTCCTGGGCCGGCAATGTGAGAAGGGAGATAATGACCCCCGAGTCCCGCCTCCAGTAGGCCCCAGGTTGGCGACTAGCACCGAGGGTATAATAACATATAAATGGGAGGCATTACCCTCTAAGAGAACACATGCAGAAGAGAGAGATTGAATAGACTCTAATCAACTCCAACTTAGAACTGAGATCTAAAATGAAACCAAGTACATATATGAAATGTCATGCAAAAGTACTACAACTGAAAGGGGAAACTAAAAGTACCCAAAAGAAAGTAAAACGACAGCGACCACAAGCACGAACAACTCCTCCTCCAACCTCAAGATAGTAGTAACCAGCTTGTTCTCCAACCTGCTCCAAGTGACCTGAAAAAATAGTTTATATATACATAGGGTGAGTATAATAGTATACTCAGTAGGATCCTCAAGCCATCATAGCCTATACACATTACACCTATAGTAGTCCATAGGATACTATATCCAGAATATATGTGTGTGAATAACCACAAGCCATTACAGCCCTCTACACACATATATGGGGTAACTAACCACTGTGCCTCATGGCACAAGTATCTTCCAAGAGAAGAGAGCGGGGCCAAAGGGGGTAGTCAGCCATTCAACCTCCCATCAGAATGTTGGGGAAAACACCCCCAGGGCTCAGAATCCCCAGGGTGTCAGTTGCCCTTACCGACAGGGTGGAGTAGCGTATAGAAACACAAAAAGTACAAAATATATAAGTAACTCGCATCCACACTATGGGAATTACCTAGTCTTAGATACAACTGCAGCTAACGTCTCTCAGACTCCAGGCTGCTACTTCAAAGACTAGGTATCCTATAAGCACACAAACATTTGAATAGCTTTATGAGATTACTCCATTCTCATTTTATCAGTTCCACTGTACATTAATTTAATTCTTTAAACATTAATTAAGAATGAACAATTCCACATTAAACTGAATTAGCATCACATTCAAAAACTGCTCCTTTTTAGGATTCACATCACCTTTAAAATTCCAGCATCTCCATCCCTGTGGATTTTCACCATTTAATTAAACATTCATTACAGAATTACTTTTCCACATTCCTAGGCATTCTAGAAAACATCCTATGCTTCTAAACACAAAGGAGGCTCAACACGGTGAATAGATATATTACCCGTCAAGTCTTTGCCGCCTATAGAAGGAGCATATACCCATTCTCCCTCGAGAGGCTAAACACGGAAAGCATGTGGCATACCCCGTGCGTCTTCGCCTCCTTTGGAAGAAGGGTAGCAAGACCAGTTTCCTTGAGCAGTGGGGAAAATCAAAGCAGATTAACATTCAAGAAAACCGCAAGCAACCAGCAACCACATCCATCCCATTCCATCACCCCTGGTGTCCTCCCCGACACCCACATGCATAAACTGATCCATCTCGCCACTCTAGGCGTCATCTGCTACCATAACCACAAGGCATCCATGCCTCCACATATCACAACAAACCATCCAGGCTCACATCACAGCACAAGCCGCAGGAAAACAAACATCAGATCATGGGCTCTTGACCCTTTGAAAAACAAGAGGGTAACTCAGAACCCTTTTAGAAATTCCCACATAATATGTTCTCTAATCCATATTGAATTGGCAGATTTGTTATTCATAGGTTCCAATCACGGATACCTAATCCGCAAGCTATCACAATTAAATAACCATGCTTACTTCCCTAATTTGATTATCCTCAAATTAGAACAACTACAACAACGACAATAACCAGATTAATTTACATGCCTCTTTATCTTTAGCCAATTAATTAGAAATTAATTCTATCTTTACGTTCATTATCAATTTCTATCATGAACGAACAACAATCAAAGAAAACATAGATATCACTATATCTAGGAAAACATGAGGCAAACCATTATCACGGTATAAAGCAACAACATGCGATCAACCAATTCTTTTAATCCGGTTCAAGTATTTAATTAGGTCAGTTTCATTGTGATCCAAAGGGATAAATCATGCTAATTCTAATATTGCACATATACAATTAGAGAAGCCATGAATCCCCTACCTCAAACAGTTCCTCACGTTCTTTATCAACACAACAGGTCACGATCCTCCCCTCGCGACAACTGCATCCACCGGTGGATGCTGTGGTACGATAGTACCAACTAACCCCAAGAAAACCCATTAGAATCATGGAAATTACATGGTATAATTATGAGAAGGAGGATAGGAGAAGAGAAACCCCAAAAGAATGACGATACAACATACCTTATATCAAAGATTGATCGACACAGCTTGGTTGCATCAAAACAAAGCGGAACCAATCCTAGGAGTAAAGATTGATTGTGCAACTCCTATGGGAAGGATTGAAAGGTTCTAGCGTCTCTTAGTCGAGAACAAAGGGAAAGAACAAGGGAGAATGATATCTCATCCCTTTTTGAAGATTAAATGGGGTGACGGCTTAAGAGCCGGTTAATTCTCCATTAAAAATGGATCGCATTAACCCACGCGGTTTGACCAAGTAAAACATTCCAAGCCTTAGGAATAATTAATATAGGATTTATGGCATTTGAATTGGCCTTAAGAGTCCTTAAAATAAGGCTTTAAATGTATTTTACGTCAAAGGAAACGTCAAAAGGGAAAAACTGTAGGAGTCTGGAAACACTGTTCACCCACTGTTACTGTACATGAGACCGATCTGTGAAACCAATCTGTGAAACCGATCTGTGAAAACGATCTGTGAAACCGATCTGTGAAACCGATTTGTGAAACCGATCTGTGAAACTGATATGTTAAACCAATCTGTGAAACTGATCTGTGAAACCGATTTCTGAAACCGATCTATCAGACCGATCTGTGAAACCGATCTGTCACACCGATTTGTGAAACTGATCTGTCACACCGATCTGTGAAACCGATTTGTGAAACCGATATGTCAGACTGATCTGTGAAACCGATCTGTCACACCGATCTTTGAAACTGATCTGTCACACCGATCTGTGAAACCGATCTGTCAGACCGATCTATGAAGCCAATCTGTCACACCGATCAGTGAAACCGATCTGTCAGACCGATCTGTGAAACCGATCTGTCACACCGATCTGTTAAAGCGATCTGTCAGACCGATCTGTGAAACCGATCTGTCATACCGATCTGTGAAACCGATCTGTCAGACCGATCTGTAAAACTGATCTGTCAGACCGATCTGTGAAACCGATCTGTGAGACCGATCTGTCAGACCGATCGGTGAGACCGATCTGTTACTTTTCATAAAATTGGAAACATTGTTCACAAAATTGGAAAAATTGGCAAAGTGTTGGGGATAAGTCCCCTTGACCTCCCAGAACACCTCCAACACCAACATTTCACAAAGTAATGGACCGGAGAGGTCCGGACCATTACATTAGACACCTCTCAAAACATTCTCATCCTCGAGAATTAAAAACCAACCCAGAAGAAAAGAGGGGTCTGAACAACCACCCCATAAGATACCTCTCAGGGGAAAACCACCATGAGTTGTTCAAAATTTGGAACAAAACTACGACATCCGAGAGTATGGAAACAAACAATCCATAACCAAAAATTCATCAAAGGTACATAAATAAAACATGAAAGGTCCAACCACAAAGAAAACATCATTACATGAAAGGAGTTAAACATTAAACAACTCTGGGTACTGAGCACGTATCTGTGACTCACGCTCCCAGGTACTCTCCTCCATGCCACCTTGTCACCACAAGACACGAACTAAAGGGATAGAACGCCCACGCAACACCTTCTCCTTGTGGTCTTGGATCTCCACAGGTCGCTCCTCGAAGGTTGCATCATTGTCAATATCGATCTCTCCCCAATCTATTACATGAGATTCATCATGAAGATAACGACGGAGCTGTGATACATGGAAAACATCATGTATCCGACTCATCTGAGGGGGAAGTGCTACTCGATATGCCACAGCTCCAACATGGGCTAACACCTCGAAAGGCCCAACAATCCGGGGAGAAAACATACTTCCATGACCAAACCTTCACTGCCCACGACGGGGAGTCACCTTTAGAAACACATGATCCCCAACATTAAACTCTAAGGGTCTCCTTCTTTGATCAGCATATGATTTCTGACGATCATGTGCTGTCTTCATCCTCTCACGAATCACTTGTACCATCTCTATTGTATTCTGCACTAGTTCTGGTCCGAGAATTGCTGACTCTCCGACCCAAGTCCAGCATAATGGAGAACGGCATGGCCGGCCATACAAGGCTTCAAACGGCGTCATGCCGATGGTATAGTGAAAACTATTATTGTAAGCGAACTCTACCAAGGGTAAGTGCTTCACCCATGAACCTCCAAAATCAAGAACACAAGAGCGTAGCATGTCTTCAAGAGTCTGGATGGTTCGCTCTGTCTGACCATCTGTTTGAGGATGAAAAGCAGTGCTAAGGCACAGTTGAGAGCCAAAAGCATGATAGAGACCTCTCCACACCCTAGAGGTAAAACGAGGATCTCGATCAAAAATGATTGTTTTAGGAACTCCGTGAAGCCTCACCACCTCCTCCAGATACTACCTCGACAAAACCTCCACTGAGCTCGACTCCTTGATTGCTATGAAGTGGGCCAATTTAGTTAAACGATCGACTACCACCCATATAGCATCATGTCCTCCCGGAGCTCGAGGTAAACCTGTAACAAAGTCCATTGAAATGTCCTCCCACATCCACTGAGGAATATTTAATGGCTGGAGAAGACCACCAGGAACACGGTGTTCGGCCTTCACCCTCTGACAGACGAAACATCGAGACACAAACTCTACCACTGCACGCTTCAGCCCAGGCCACCAAAACTGACTCCTCAAGGATCGGTATATCTTTGTCACACCAGGATGTACTGCTAAGGGCGAGCTATGGAACACTCGGAGAACCTTCTCACGCATCTCCAAGGGAACAAAAAGCCTGCCATGATACAACACTCGGTGTTGTTCATCCTCCGAACAACCATTAGGGGCCTCTCCACAAACAACTCTGTCTCTCCAAACTTCCACCTCTGGATCACCCAACTGAGACTCTTCCACCTTCTGCATCAGAGATGACTGCACCGTCATCTGGAAAAGACAACCTCTACCTCCAACATATTCCATATCAATATGTAAAGCTGCTAGCTCTTCCATCACTCTCCAGGAATCACCAGATTCACGCACAACATCACTATGTGACTTTCGGCTCAGCGCATCAGCAACAACATTGCCCTTCCCATGTGTATACGATATTTCAATGTCATATTCCTGCAAGAACTCCATCCACCGACGCTGCCTCAAGTTCAAGTCACGTTGGGAGGAAACATACCTCAAACTCTTATGATCGGTGAAAACAACAAAGCGCTCGCCAATGAGGTAATGTCTCCACCACTTCAGCGTAAACACCACGGCTGCCAACACAAGATCATGGGTGGCATAGTTGCGTTCATGGGGACGCAATTTTCGGGACCCATAAGAAACAACTGACCTTTGCTGCATGAGAACACAGCCTAGCCCCAGATGTGAAGCATCACAGAAAACATCAAACTGGACTCCCTCAGCTGGAAGACAAAGAACAGGAGAACTTACCAACTTCTCCTTTAGATACTCGAAAGCTGCCTGACACTGATCAGTCCATATGAACGCTTGATCCTTCTTGGTCAAAGCTGTCAGAGGAGTCGCAACTCGGGAGAAATTGGCTACAAATCTCCTATAATAGCCTGTGAGACCAAGGAAACTTTGCACCTCTAACACGGTCTTGGGGGCTGCCTAAGACACTACTGCTTCTATCTTCGATGGATCCACAGCTACTCCCTGTTGGGACACAACATGACCTACGAAACGAACTTCTCGAGCCCAGAACTCACACTTGGACAACTTCCCAAACAACTGATGTTGGCGAAGAACTCCCAAAACGGCTCGTAGATGCTCTGCATGCTCTTCTTAAGATGTGGAGTACACAAGGATGTCATCGATGAAAACCACAAAAAACTTGTCCAGGAATTCACGGAACACAACATTCATCAACCCCATGAAAACAGCCGGAGCATTCATCACGCCGAATGGCATTACAACAAACTCATAATTCCCATGACGACAACAGAAAGCAGTCTTTGGGATATCCTCATCCTTTACACACATTTGGTGATATCCTGACCGCAAGTCGATCTTTGAGAACCAACTTTCACCCTTCAGTTGATCGAATAGGTCATCAATCCGTGGAAGAGGATAGCGGTTCTTTATTGTCACTTGGTTTAAGCGACGATAATCGACACACAACCTTAAACTGTAGTCGACCTTCTTCACGAACAAGACTGGTGCACCCCATGGAGACACACTTGCCCGAACAAAACCACACTTCAACAGATCATCAAGCTGTATACGTACCTCTCGTAACTCAGAAGGGGCCATTCTATTCGGAGACATAGATATAGGAGACGCTCCTGGATATAGCTCGATCCCAAACTCGGTCTCTCGTCGGGGGGGGGTAATGCTAAAACCTCTTCGGGAAAGACGTCAGGGTACTCCTCTATGACCCTAGGAAACGCCAACTGTTGAACCTCTGAAGAACTCAGCATCATCCCACCCATCATGGATGATAAGGATGAAACTCGTCTGTGACTCATCCGAGGATCTCTCTCACCAACAAACACTACTTCCTCTCCATCTACATCAAAGAAAACGACCTTCTTCCTGTAGCAATCCACAACAGCCTGCACCGAATACAACCAATCCATGCCGAGTATGACATCATATGGTTGTATTTGCAAACATAGGAAATATCCCCAAGAGCGGTGTTGCCCCAACACTAGCTCACAGTCTCTAAATACTTCAAACAAGCTAGCTCGACCTCCAACTGGTGTAGTCAACACCAAGGGCACTGGAAGCCTCTCTACCTCAAGTCCCAAAGCATGGACAAGGGTAGGGGATATGAAGGAGTGTGTTGCTCCTGAATCAAACAAGGCATACACCAAGGTAGAAAACAAGTAAAGGGTACCTCGGACGACGTCTGGCTCGCCTGGAGCTGGCAATGCTAGAGCATGAAGCTGACCACGACCACCTCCATGGACTCTCTTACCCTGATGATGACCACCACCACGGTCGCGCTCTACTCTCTGAGGACGGGGAGCGTCATGGGGATGTCCTCTGCCTGCTCCATCTACCCTCTGGTGATCTAAAGCTGGTGCAACCTGCTGCTGCTGCCTCGGCTGGAACTGCCTCAACGGAGGAACCTGGAGTGGAGCGCCTAGTGCACGATGACTGCTCTGAAAAGTTGGGCACTCCCACTGCTGATGACCACGACCACCACAAGAAAAACAAGCTCATGATCCCTTGGCATAGCCCTGAGAGTTGCTGCCTCTAGAGAAACGAGATGGGAAGGGCTGGGACCTACCCCCAGGTGAACGGAAACTCTTCTGTCCTGAAACCCGGGAACCCCGGACCACAGCTTTGCTTCGTGAGGAATCATGAAGATTCCACTCTCGTGACGATCCGGTCCTAGCCAAAGTCCTCTCAACAACCTCTGCCCTAGCCAGCACCTCATGAGATGTCTTCAGCATAAATGGGGTGACCTGATGCTGGATCTCTGGACGCAAAGCCTCCTCGAAATGCCTCGCCCTGGCCTCATCATCTGGTAACAGGTCTGAAGCATATCGTAGAAGGTTCCTGAAACGGATTCCAAACTCTCGAACAATGGAGCTCCCCTGTTGAAGGGTGAGAAGCTCCTGGCGACTGGACACCTTCGCAGTCGAAGAAAGAAACTCGACTCTAAACCTGTCTCGAAACTCCTCCCATGAGATTGCTGACTCCTCACGATCCCCAAGGAACAAGAACCACCACTACCTCGCTGCTCCATGCAGCATCGTCACAACCAAGGACACCCAGTGTTCCTTCCGAGAACGAATCTAACTGAAACCTATCTCGATCTCCTCCAACCAGTCTTCTGTGACTGCATCTGAAACAGAGCCCTCATACTTCTGTATACTCTGGCGCTGAAACTCTCGAAGTGTCTTCCTCCAAGTGTCATCGTCGTCAACCTCTACTCGGCGGTGATCTGCTGGAACAGCCTGTTGGGCATCTTCTGCGGAAACCTGATGAGGACGTCGACTTGGAGCCATACCTGTAAAATTACAACTGTTAGAGCTCCTAAGCCTGGAATATGGAAGACTCAACATTAATTAATTAATTTTTTTGTTTTATTAGTTTTAGGTTACCTATCCTAAGGTCTACCCATTCAAACACAGGCGCAAAGAATAATGATGCATGATCCTTTCCTAGGTCTCTACCCTGCAACCAGTATCACTTTGTTTAGTAGCCATCGTAAACATAAAGGTCCCTGCAACAGATCATAGGGGGCCCTGAACGCCTATGTCTCTGCCGGTCTCTAGTGTTTACCCCACTTTCTAAACATGAATGACACCGTTTCCCTACCATCCCATGCATCCTCACTTGTGCCTAACTCTGAACTCCATCCTATCCCTCAACCAGACCTCTTATACCACTCTGTCACGACCCCTTCCCCACAAAGTGTACCCCTCCTGGGCCAGCAATGTGAGAAGGGAGATAATGACCCCTGAGTCCCGCCTCCAGTAGGCCCCGAGTTGGAGACTAGCACCAAGGGTATAATAACATACAAATGGGAGGCATTACCCTCTAAGAGAACACATGAAGAAGAGAGAGATAGAATAGACTCCAATCAACTACAACTTAGAACTGAGATCTAAAAGGAATCCAAGTACATATATGAAATGTCATGCAAAAGTACTACAACTGAAATGGGAAACTAAAAGTACCCAAAAGAAAGTAAAACAACAGCGACCACAAGCCCGAACAACTCCTCCTCCAACCGCAAGCTAGTAGTAACCAGCTTGATCTCCAACCTGCTCCAAGTGACCTGAAAAAACAGTTTATATATACATAGGGTGAGTATAACAGTATACTCAGTAGGATCCTCAAGCCATCATAGCCTATACAAATTACACCTATAGTAGTCCATAGGATACTATATCCAGAATATATGTGTGTGAATAACAACAAGCCATTACAGCCCTCTACACACATATATGGGGTAACTAACCACTGTGCCTCATGGCACAGGTATCTACCAAGAGAAGAGAGCGGGGCCAAAGGGGGTAGTCAGCCATTCAACCTCCCATCAGAATGTTGGGGAAAACACCCCCCCCCCAGGGCTCAGAATCCCCGGGGTGTCAGTTGCCCTTACCGACAGGGTGGAGTAACATATAGAAACACAAAAAGTACAGAATATATAAGTAACTCACATCCACACTATGGGCATTACCTAGTCTTAGATACAACTGTTGCTAACGTCCCTCAGACTCCAGGCTGCTACTTCAAAGACTAGGTATCCTATAAGCACACAAACATTTGAAGAGCTTTATGAGATTACTCCATTCTCATTTTATCAGTTCCACTGTATGTTAATTTAATTCTTTAAACATTAATTAAGAATGAACAATTCCACATTAAACTGAATTAGCATCACATTCAAAAACTGCTCCTTTTTAGGATTCACATCACCTTTAAAATTCCAGCATCTCCATCCCCGTGGATTTTCACCATTTAATCCAACATTCATTACATAATTACTTTTCCACATTCTCAGGCATTCTAGAAAATATCCTATGCTTCTAAACACAAAGGAGGCTCAACACGGTGAATAGATATACTACCCGTCGAGTCTTTGCTACCTATAGAAAGAGCATATACCCATTCTCCCTCGAGAGGCTAAACACGGAAAGCACATGGCATACCCCGCGTGTCTTCGCCTCCTTCGGAAGAAGGGTAGCAAGACCTGCTGCCTTGAGCAGTGGGGAAAAGCAAAGCAGATTAACATTCAAGAAAACCGCAAGCAACCAGCAACCACATCCATCCCATTCCATCACCCCTGGAGTCCTCCCCAACACCCACATGCATAAACTGATGCATCTCGCCACTCTAGGCGTCATCTGCTACCATAAACACAAGGCCTCCATGCCTCCACATATCACAACAACCATCCAGGCTCACATCACAGCACAAGCAGCAGGAAAAAAAATATCACATCATGGGCTCTTGACCCTTTAACAAACAAGAGGGTAACTCAGAACCCTTTTAGAAATTCCCACATAATCTGTTCTCTAATCCATATTGAATTGGCAGATTTGTTATTCATAGGTTCCAATCACGGATACATAATCCGCAAGTTATCATAATTAAATAACCATTCTTACTTCCCTAATTTGATTATCTTCAAATTAGAACAATTAAAACAACGGCAATAACCGGATTAATTTACATGCCTCTTTATCTTTAGCCAATTAATTAACAATTAATTCCGGCTTTACGTTCATTATCAATTTCTATCATGAACGAACAACAATCAAAGAAAACATAGATATCACTATATCTAGGAAAACATGAGGCAAACCGTTATCACGGTATAAAGCAACAACATGAGATCAACCAATTATTTTAATTCAGTTCAAGTATTTAATTAGGTCAGTTTCATTGTGATCCAAAGGGATAAATAACGCTAATTCTACGATCGCACATATACAATTAGAGAAGCCATGAATCGCCTACCTCAAACAGTTCCTCACGTTCTTTATCCACACAACAGGTCACGATCCTCCCCTCGCGACAACTGCATCCACTGGAGGATGCTGCGGTACGACAACACCAACCAACCCCAAAAAAACCCATTAAAATCTTGGAAATTACATGGTATAATTATGGGAAGGAGGATGGGAGAAGATAAACCCCAAAAGAACGACGATAAAATATACCTTATATCGAAGATTGATCGACACAGCTTGGTTGCATCAAAACAAATAGGAACCAATCCTAGGAGTAAAGATTGATTGTGTAACTCCTACGGGAAGTATTGAAAGGTTCTAGCGTCTCTTAGTTGAGAAAAAAGGGAAAGAACAAGGGAGAATGATATCTCGTCCCTTTTTGAAGATTAAATGGGGCGACGGTTTAAGATCCGGTTAATTCTCCATTAAAAACGGATCGCATTAACCCACGCAGTTTGACCAAGTAAAACATTCCAAGCCTTAGGAATAATTAATATAGGATTTATGGCATTTTAATCGGCCTTAAGAGTCCTTAAAATAAGGCTTTAAATGTATTTTATGTCAAAGGAAACGTCAAAAGGGAAAAACTGTAGGAGTCTGGAAACATTGTTCACCCACTGTTACTGTACATGAGACCGATCTGTGAAATCGATATGTGAAACCAATCTGTGAAACCGATCTGTGAAACCGATCTGTGAAACCGATCTGTGAAACCCATCTGTGAAACTGATCTGTGAAACCGATCTGTCAGACCGATCTGTGAAACTGATCTGTCACACCGATCTGTGAAACTGATCTGTCACACCGATCAGTGAAACCGATCTGTGAAACCGATCTGTGAAACTGATTTGTGAAACTGATCTGTCAGACCGATCTGTGAAACCGATCTGTCACACTGATCTGTGAAACTAATCTGTCACACCGATCTGTGAAACCGATCTGTCACACCGATCAGTGAAACCGATCTGTCAGACCGATCTGTCACACCGATCTCTGAAACTGATCTGTCAGACCGATCTGTGAAACCGATCTGTCACACCGATCTGTGAAACTGATTTGTCAGACCGATCTCTGAAACCAATCTGTCAGACCGATCTGTAAAACCGATTTGTGAGACCGATCTGTAAGACCGATCGGTGAGACCGATCTGTTACTGTTCATAAAACTAGAAACACTATTCACAGAATTGGAAAAATTGGCAAAGTGTTGGGGATATGTCCCCTTGACCTCCCAGAACACCTCCAACACCAACATTTCACAAAGTAATGGACCAGAGAGGTCCGGGCCATTACAGATTCTCCCAAATATTTATGAATTTTTTGAGTTTTTTGGGTGGTTTAATATTTTTTAGATTTTTATTGTTTTAAATGTTTAAAGGTTTTTATATTTTTATTAGGTTTTTTGGATTTTATGGTTTTTTTGGGTCTTATGGTTTTTATTGGTTTTAGGGTATTTTATGGTTTTTAAATTGTTTATATTTTTTAGGGATTTAGTTATTTTTAGGTATTTAAGGGTTTCATAGGGGTTTTAGGGTTTAAATGATTTTTTACATTTTTAGGAATTTTCAGGGAATTTTTAGGATTTTTATAGTTCTTTATGTTTATTAGGGATTTTGATGGGTTTCTAGGGTTTTATGGTTTTTATTGTTTTTATGGTTTTTAAAATTTTAACGGGTATATAGTGTTTTTAGTTATTTATGGTTTTCATGGGGGGTTTTCAAATATTTTAATATTTTTTTTGATTTTAGGCATTTTTAGGGGTTTTAAGGGATTTATGTTTTTTATGGTTTTTTTATTTTAGTGATTTTTTAGTATTTTTTAGGGTTTTCATATATTTTAATTTTTTGGGGATTAAATGGATCTTAGATTTTTAGTGGTTTTATGGTGTTATGGGGATTTATTATTTTTAAGGCCTTTAATTTTTTAGGTTATAAGGGTTTTTATTGGTTTTTTGGGTTTTTAGCATTTTTTGGTATTTCAGATCCTTTAAGTGTTCTTAGGGTTTTAAATGTTTCTTAGGATTTTCAATGTTTTTAGGAAGTTTTAAATTTTTATATATTTTTTATGAATTTTATGTACTTTTATGGTTTTATGGTTTCTTTGGATTTTGAGGGTTTTTTGGGTTTCAGTGTATTTATGGTTTTTTTTGGATTTATGGGGTTTATATAGTTTTTAAGCCGTTTTATTGATTTTCAAATTTTTTAATGTTTTTATGGTTTTAAAGGATTATTTGAGTTATTATTGGTTTTACAGTTTTATAGGTTTTATGGGTTTTTAAATAGTTCTTTGGGGTTTTACAGTTTTTAGGGAGTTTTAGGGGTTTTATAGTTTTTTACATTTTAAGGGTTTTAAGTGTTTTTATGTTTTTCTGGTTTTCTTAGGGGGTTTTATAATTTTAAGTTATTTTTTCCTTTTTATGTATTTTTAGGGGTTTTTATAATTTTAATGGTATTTAGGGTTTTAGTGATTTATAGTTTTTAGTGTTTGTTATTTTTAGGGTATTTTTGGATTTTTGGAGTTTTAGGATTATTTTCATTTTTATGCATTTTAAGGTTTTTTAGAGTTTTTTAATGATTTTAGGGATTTAATGGTTTTTTGGGGATTTTAGTGTGTTTATGTGTTTTTTGAGTTTATAAGGTTTTTATGGGTTTTAATTATTTGTAGTGTTTTATAGTTTTTACAGGTTTTTTGAGGTTTTTACCATTTTTTGGACTATTATGGATATCAAGTGATATAGGTTTTTAGGACCTTCTTTTCATTATTTTGAACTTTTACGTTTTTTTATGTTTCTAGGGATTTTAGGGATTTTTTTTGGATTTTTATGGTTTTTAGGGTTTTTAGTGATTTTGATGGGTTTTAGTTTTTTTGGTATTTTAGGGGATTTATGGAAGTTAGTGTTTTTTTAGATTTTTAGGTTTTTAAGGTTTTATTAAGGGGTTTTATGGTGATTATGGGTTTATACATTTTGAGGTATTTTAATTTTTTTTTGTATTTTTAGGGTTTTTACGGTTTTAAAGGGTTTTTGGTTTTTATAGAATAATTAGGTTTTTAGGGGTTTTTTATTTTTTAGGGGCCTTATGTTTTTTATATTTTTTAATGTCTTAAGCTATTTGATGGGTTTTTTTGAGTTTCTTGTTTTTTTTTTGTTTTTGTGGGTTGGAGGATTTTTTTAATTTTTTAGGGGGTTTTGGGGATTTTAGTTTTATTGGAATTTTCTAGCATTATAGGTGTTTTATATGATTTAGGTTTTTAATGTTTACATAGGGTATTTCAGGGTTTTTATGGGATTTTATGTTCTCAATAATGTTTAAGGATTTTTAGGATATTAATTTTCCTTTTGGGGTTTTGGGATTTGGAGGGTTTTTCATTTTTTTTTAGGGTTTTATGGTTTGTAGGTGATTTGGATTATTTAGTTTATAATGGTTTTTATTGTTTTTTGGAGTTTTTAAACATTTTTAGGGGATTGGATGGTTTTTAAAATTTTTATTTTTTTTTTGGCATTTTTATAGTATTTTAGGTTTTTATGGGTTTTTTGTTTTTTTGGGATTATAAGTTTTAGAGAGTTGTAGGGTTGTCACAGTTTCTAGGATTTTTATGGGTGTTATGTATTTTTAGGTTTTAAGGTTATATAAGTATTTTCTGTGTTTTTAGGGTTTCTTTCATTTTTTTGATATTTTTAGAGATTTTTTTTGTACCTTAATGTTTTTTAGGTTTTTTGAGACATTTAGGGGTTTAGGGTTTTTATTATTTTTAGGGGATTTATAATTTTTGTGGTTTTTTGGGGTTTTAATTATTATTTATTTTTACGTATTTTATAGGTTTTTGTGGTGTTTTAGGGATTTTAAGGGTTTTTATGGTTATCAAGGGTTTATGGGTTTTTAGTTTTTAGAGGTTTTGTGTTTTTTTCGAATTTTAATGGATTTTTATAGTTTTTATGCTTATAAAGGTTTAAAGTGTTTTTATATTTTTTAGTTGTTTTTTGGATTTTTGTGGGTTTTATGTGGGTTTTATGGTTTTTGGGGTTTTATGGTTTTATAGTATTATTGTTTTTAGGGTTTTTAGGGATTTTAGCATTTTTATCTATTTAGGGGCTTTACTTGTTTTTATGTTTCTAATGTTTTTACCAAATTTTAGGGGTTTTAGGGTTTTTAAAATTTTTAGGGATTTTTAAGTCTATTTTTAGGATTTTATAGTGGTTTAAGGGGTTTGTAGTGTTTTTAGGTTTTTTGGGTTTTCAGTTTTTTTTAGTTTTTTATGGTTTGTAAGGATTTTTAGAGTTTTATTAACACTTTAAGGGGTTTAAAGTGTTTTTGTAGTTTTTATTAGTTTTTAGTCTTTTTATTTGTTTAATGGTTTTTAATGTTTTTTTGGGATTTTTTAGGGTTTTTATGATATTTTAGGAGTTTTAGAAATTTTAGTCTTTTAAGTGGTTTTAGGTGTTGTTTTGATTTTAGAATTTCTTTAGGGTGTTTTAGGGTTATTAGAAATCTTTCGGTTTTAATAAATACTTAAGGCTTTTTTATGATTTTCTTGATGTTTAGGATTTTAGGGATTTTGATCGTTCTTTTAGGTTTATAGGGTTTTTATGTGTTTTTAGGGTTTCTAGGTTTTTAGGGCATTTAATTGTTTTTAGGTATTTAATGTTTTCTTAGGTTTTTCTGGGTTTGAAGGTTTTTTTACATTTTTTTTTATTTTTTGGGTTTTTTGGTTTTTAGGGTTTTTTGAGGTTTTGGAGGGTTTTTCTGGTTTCTGAGGTGTTTAGGGTTTTTTAGTTTTTATGTATTTTATGATTATTTTGAATTTTTATCATTTACAGGGGTTCAAAGTGTTTTTTAATTTTTTATATGTTTTTATGGTTTTATGGGTTTTAGGAGATTTTATATTTTCAAAGGTTTTTATAGTTTTTAGTGGTTTTAGGGTTGTTATTATTTTTATGCTTTTTAAGTGCTTTATTGTTTTTATGTTTGTTAGTTTTACCTAGTGTTTTTAGTATTTTCTATATTTTATTTATTTTTAGGTATTTTATTGGATTTTTATGGGTTATAGTGGTTTTAGGGATTTTAATGAATTTTAGGGTTTTTATGGATTTTTGGTTTTTTGGGTTTTTTGGTTTTTGAGTTTTTAGTCTTTTAATGGTTATATAGAATTTTTATTGTTTTGGGGGGTTTAAAGAGTTTTTAGTGTTTGTAGATAATTTTTAGGGGTTTGTGGGTTTTTATTGTTTTTAGGGGTTTTATGGTTTTTAGGATTTTCGGGTAATTATGTGTTTCTATCTTTACATCTCCCATCGTTTTTAGTGTTTTTAGGGTTTATTAAATTTTTAGGGAATTTATGTATTTTTTATGATTATTATTGGTGTTTAGGTGTTTTAAGAATTTTGTGGGTTTTTAGGGGAAATTATAATTTTTAGTGTTATTTCTGGTATTTACGGATTTTATGAGTTTTTTGGGGTTTCCTATTTTTTAGATATTTTTACCATTTTAGGGGTTTAAAGGGGTTTAGAGTTTCTAGCTTCTTTTATGTGATTTATTTAGGGTTTTTAGGGTTTTTATGTTTTTTAGAGGTTTTATGGGTTTTAGGGTTTTTAGTGTTTTTATGGCTTTTTAAGCTTTTTAGTGTTTATAATTTTTAAGAGTTTTTATTATATTTATATTTTTATGGGTTACATATGGTTTTCATAGTATTTGGGGGTTTTTATTATGTTTTTAGGGGTTTCTAGTGTTTATATTGTTTGTAGCTATTTTGAGGGTTTTAGGGGTTTTAGGGGTTTTTTTCAGTTTTACATTTTCTATGTTTTTTGGTGTTTTTAAGGGTTTCTTAGCGGTTTTCATGGCTTTTGGGCTGTTAATTTTTTAATATTTTTTGGGGATTTTTTATTTCTATTTTTAGGGTTTTTCTAATTTTTTAATGGTTTTAGGGTTTTTATGGCTTTTGGTGTTTTGGGGTTTTTGGGGAGGGGGATTTTTTTAAGGTGTTAAAGTCCTCATTATAATTTTTTGGGCTTTTAGGGGTTTAAAGGGTTTTTCGAGTTTTTGGTTGGTTTTCAGGGGTTTAATGTATTTTTGATTTTTTATGGTTTTCAGGGGTTTTTGTATTTTTAGGCTTTTTAGGGGATTTAACATTATTTTGGTTTTTACAGGTTTAAAGTTTTTTAATTTTTTAAGGTTAACTAATTGGTTTTTGGGGTTTTTAGTGTTTTTACCTTTTTAGGGATTTTGTAATATTTTTTTTGGATTCTTAGGGGTCTCTAGGGGTTATAAGGATTTTGAGGGTTTTTGGGTTTTTGGCGGTTTTTTGGTCTTTTAGAGTTTTTATCATTTTTTTACATTTTTTAGAGTTTGAATTGTTATAGGATTTTATGTTTCCTTTATTTTTTTTCTAGGGTTATTATGTTTTTTAGGTTTTATGGACATATTTTGTGTTTTTAGTATTTTTATGGGTTTTATTGTTTTTAAGGATTGTGAGGGTTTGGGGGGCTCTTAGTATTTTTAGTGTTTTTAGGGTTTTATCATTTTTGGTTTCTATGAGTTTTAAGTGTTTTTAATTTTTTTTCTTAGGGAGTTTTATGGTTTTTAGGGTTTTTTTGGATTTTTTGAAATTTTAAATGATTTTAAGTGTTTTTAGGTATTTTCAGAACTTTTAAGGAATTTTAGGGGTTTTTTGGGTTTTTTGGTTTTTTTTTGGTTTTTTTTGTTTTTTAGTGTTCTTAAGTTTTTTAGTGTTTTTAATACCTTTTGGGGTTTAATATAATTTATTGTTTTTAGTGTTTTTTGGGTTTTTATGGGGTTTTGGGGGTTTAATGTTTTTTTGGGTTTTATAACTTTTAGGGTTTTATGGTCTTTTATGGTTTTGGGGGGGGGGGGGGGGTTTCATTTTAGGGGTTTAAATTATATTTAGTTTTTTAAAGTTTGTAAGAGTTTTTAGGGTTTTAGGAGTTTTTATGTTTTAGGTATTTTATGGATTTTTTTACTATTTTTATATGTTTAGGGTCTTTAGGGAATATGATGGGTTTAGGGTCCTTTAGGGGTTTAGAGATTTTGCGGATTTTTTTTTGTTTTTAGTGTTGTTTTTTGTATTTTTAGGGGGTTAGTTTTTAGATGTTTTTAATGATTTTGGGTTTTTTAAGGGTTGTTATAGTTTTTAGTTGTTTTGGGTTTTTACGGGGTTTTAATTGTTTTTAGCAGTTCTTGGTTTTTAGAGTTTTTAAGGGTGTTTAGGGTTTTCGGGGTCTTCAAGTATTTTTATCATTTTTTAGGTTTTTAGGGGATTAATCCTTTTTAGGTTTAAAATTTCTTAAAGTTTTTTATGGCTTTTATGGGTTTTTAATTTCTTAGGTAGTTTTAGGGATTTTTGGAATTTTATTTGTTTTATGGGTTTTAGAGATTTTGAGGGGTTTTTGGGTTTTCCGGTTTTTAATCCTTTTTAGGGTTTTTATGTGTTTTATGTATTTTATGATTTTAAGGTTTTTATAGGGGTTTTCATGGTTCAGTGTTTTTTTACATTTTTAGGGATTTTATTGAATCATTATAATTTTTAGGTTTTTGGAGGGTTTTTATGTTTTTTATGGTTTTTTGGGTATTTTTGATTTTTTTTTGAGTTTTTAGGTTTTATAATTTTTAGAGTTTTTTAACTACTTCGGGGTTTAAAATGGGTTTTAGTGTTTTGAAAAAATTTAAGGGTTTTACGGGTTTTTGTTTTGGATTTTTTGGTTTTTAGGGGTTTCTTTGGTTTTAAGTGTATTAGGGTTTTATAAATATTTATGGTTTTTAGAATGTTTATGATTTTTTAGGGATTTTATGTTTTTTAGGTTTTTAAGATTTTCATAGGGTTTTTTTTGAGTTTTAGGGTTTTTTAAATTTTTAGGGAATTTTATCTATTTTATATAATTTTAATGGTTTTATGGGTTTTAATGGATTTTGAGGTTTTTTGGGGTTTTCTAGGGGTTTTTGTAGTATTTTTGTTATTTTTCGTTTTTAGGGTTTTTAGGGTCTTAAGTGATTTTTTGGATTAAAGGTTTTCTTTATAATCTAAAATGTTTTTATTGTTTTTAATGTTTTTGAAATTTTTTTACATTTTTTAGATTGTTTGGGTTTTTTAGTGTTTTAGGGTCCTTAGGGTTTTTAGGTATTATGTAATTTTATGTTTTTATGGTTTTTTGATTTTTAATTAGGGATTTACAGTTTTTAGAATTTTAAAAAAAATTAGGGGTTTAAAGGATTTTTACAGTTTTTAGTTTTTTAGGGTTGTTATGGGTTTTCCAGTTTTTTACTGGTTTTTATGGTTTTTGGTGTTTTTGGGATTTTACCATTTTTAGGTGTTTTAAAGGTTTTCAATTTTTTTAGGTTTTTATGTTTTTCTTAGGGTTTTCAAGGTTTTATAGATAATTTCATTTTTAGGTATTTTTAGTATTTTTTTTATATTTTAATAATTTTTTTTTGGGTTTTTGGGATTTTAGGATATTTAGGGTTTTAATGTTTTTTTTATTTATGATTTTTTTTAGATTTTGTGAATTTTTGTATTTTTAGATTTTTTAAACATTTTTATGTGTTTAATGGGATTTTAGAGTTCACATTGGTTTTATGATTTTTATGATGTTTTAGATTTTTTAAGGATTTTAGGTGTTTTTAGAGACTCTAAAAGGTTTAATCATTTTTATGTTATTGGGGATTTAAGTATTTTTTGGTTTTTTAGAGTTTTTATTTTTTAGGGTTTTTTGGTATTTTTATGGATTTTTAGGATTTGGGGGGGGGGTTAGGGTTTTTAAGTTCTTTTAGGGGATTTGGGGTTTTTTGGATTTTTTTGTGTTTTAGGGTTTTAAGACATTCTAATGGGGCTTCAAGGTATTGAAGGGTTTTTATATTTTTAGGGATATTTTTTGAATTTTTAGGTTTTTATTGATTTTTTGGTATTTAGGAGTTTTAGGGTTTCTAGGAGTTTTTATGGTTTTAGGAGGTTTTTAGTGTTTTTTGAGTATTTTAGGATTTTTCTGGTTTTTAGAGATTTCTTATGTTTTTTGGGGTTTAATGGGTATTTATGGTATTTATGGGTTATTAGTGGGTTTCATGGTTTTTAGGGATTTGACAGATTTAGAGTTTGTAAGGGTTTTTAGCACTTTATGGTTATTTATAGTTTTTAAGTGTGTATATGTTTTTAATGTTTTATTAGGGGTTTCATGGTTTTTAGGGATTTTTACGCTTTAGGTATTTTTAGGGCTTTCAATGAATTTTATGGTTTTAAGATACTTTAGGTTTTTTAGGGGTTTGGGGGGTATGGTTTTTTGGGGTTTTAGGGGGGTTTTAGGGTTTAAATGGTTTTTAGAATTTTTTTATGTTTTTAGGGGTTTAAATAGTTTTTAGAGTTTTTAGTGTTCTTTTATTGTTTTTATAGGTTTATAATATTTTTTGGGATTTTATTGTTTTTAGGGGTTTAGGGTTTTTAGCATATTTTAGGGTTTTAATAATTTTTAGGTTTTCACGGGTTTTAAGAGTTTTATAGGGGTTTAACATCTTTTCAGATATTGAGGTTTCATAGATTTTAGAAGTTTTATGGGGTTCTTAGGGTATTGAGGTTTTCATTTAGTTATTTAAGATTTTTTATCATCTTTTAGTGTCTTTTGGGTTTTTTCAGGGTTTTTTTAGGGTTTTATACATTTTTTTGTTTTTAGGGACTTTAGATTTTTTACAGTTTTTTAATATTTTGATTGATTTTTTAGGGTTTTATTATTTTAATTTTTTTAGGGTTTCTTCGGGTTTTTATAATTTGTTGGTGTATTAGTGTATTTAATTTTTTAATGTTTTCTTAGGGGTTTTTAGTGTTTTTATGGTTTTTTGTTTTTAGATATTTTTAGGGATATTTTTAGGATTTTTATGGTTTTTATGGATTTAGGGATTTTTTGAGTATTGGCGTTTTTTATGTTATTTTATGACTTTTATGGGTTTATGGGTTTTCAGGGTTTTTTGTTTTTTATGTTTTTAAGGTATTTTATAGTATTTAACATTTTTCTTGGTTTAAAGGGTTTTTATAGTTTTTTGAAGATTTTTTGGGTTTTAGGTGTTTCTGTGGTTTTTAAGGTTTTAGGGGATGTTATGGTTTTATGATTTTTAGAATTTTTAGGGGATTTATTGTTTTTAGGGGTTTTAGGGTTTTAAAGTGTTTTATGTTTTTTAAGATTTTCGTAAGGTTATTCTTGGTTTCTAGTGTTTTTTAAATTTTTAGGGATTTTTAGGGGTTTTTAGGATTTTATGTGTTTTTAGGGATTTTGTGTGGTTTTATGGGTTTTGGGGCTTTTAGGGTATTTAGGGTTTTATTGTATTTTTTTGGGTTTTAAGTGTTTTTCTAGTTTTTTAGGGTTTTAATGTTCATTATAATTTTTTTTCAATTTTTGTGTTTAAATGGGTTTATGAGTATTTAGTGATTTTTAGGGGTTTTATGGGTTTTTATTATTTTTTTAGGGTTTTTGTGGTTTTTACAGGATTTTTGGGTTTTTAGTGTATTTATAGTTTTTAAAATATTTTTGCTTTTTAGGGGGTTCAATTTTTTATAGTTTTTTATAGTTTTCTTACATGTTTTTAGGGTTTATGGGTTTTTTATGTTTTTCTATATTTTTATGTTTTTTATTTTTTTTATGATTTTTTGGGATTTTTAGGGATTTTAGGATTTTTAGCATTTTTATGTTTTTAAGGGTTTTAAGTGTTTTTAGGTTTTTTAGGTTTTTGTTGGGATTTTTAGGGTTTTAGGGTTTTTTTACATTTTTAGTTATTTTTAGGTATTATTTTCAATTATAATGGTTTTTAGGGATTTTAGTGTTTTTAAAGTTTTTAATGTTTTCAGATTTTTTTGGTTTTATGGGTTTATGTTTTTATTTATTTTTGTTGGTTTTATAGTGTTTTTTAAGGTATTTACGTTTTTTTTAATTTTTTTAATGATTTATGGGTATAATGGGTTTTTATAGTTTTAGTGGTATTTTATGATTTTTACGAGATTTAGGGTTTTATAGGGGTTTTATGGTTTTTAGAATGATTTAGGGTTTTCAGTGTTTTTTGTGTTTTTTGAGGATTTTAGATATTTTAGAGTTTTTAGGTTTTTTATGGGATTTATTTATTTTTAGGGTTTTAAGGTTTTCTTAGGGGTTTTCAGGAATTTTAGAGTTTTTTACCGTGTTAGGTATTGTTAGTGTATTTTTAGGATTTTTATTATTTTTAGGGTTATTATGGATTTTGAGGGTTTTTAGAGTGCTTAAGGTTCTGTGGGTTTTTATGGTTATCTTAGGGTTTAGGGGAATGTTTTTGATTTTTTTGGGTTTTTATGGGTTTTAAATGTAATTGAGTTATTAGTAGGTTTTTACGGTTTTAGGGGTTTTTACGGTTTTTAGGGTTTTAAGGATTTCTATGGTTTTTAGGGTTTTTAGGGTCTTTCAGGGTTTTTAGGTGGTTTTAGGTTCTTTAGAGCTTTAATATGTTTTATGTTTTTAAGGTATTATTAGGGGTTTTCAGGGTTTTATGGGTTGTTAATCTTTTTAGGGATTTTTAGGTCTTTTTAAGAATTTTATTATTTAGGGCTTTTATGGGTTTTTAGCATTTTTGAGGTTTTAGGGATTTTATATGTTTTTAGGTTTTATGTTTTCCATAAGTTTTATCTCGATTTTTAGTTTTTTATTTAATTAGGTATATTTGGGATTTTTGAGGATTTTTATGTTTTTTAGGGTTTTTAGCAATTTTGATGGTTTTAAGGTTTTTATGATTTTTTTCATTTTTTTTTGGGTTTAATATTAGTTTTTTGAATTTTTTAGCATTTTAAAGATTTTAAATGGTTTTTATAGTTTTTAGTAGTGTTTAGGGTTTTTATGTGTTTTTAGGGGTTCTCATTATTTTTCTAGGTTTTATGGTTTTTAGTTTTATGGGGGGTTTTAGGGGTTTTTTCATTTTTTGTGTTTTTATATTATTATGGGTTTTAATTATATTTTTGTTTTTTAAGGTTTTCATAGGGTTTTAGTTTTTTTCTATATTTTGGATTTTGGTGATATTTTATGATTTTATGGGTTTTTTTGGTTTTTTGGGATTTTGATTGTTTTAGGGATTTTGGGTTTTTTTATTTTTAAGGTTTTTAGTTTTTTCTGGTTTTTTTTTCATTTTTATGGGTTTATAATTCTTTTAGAGTTTTTAGTGGTTTTAGGGTTTTTAAGGTATTTAGGGGTTTTATGTTTTTTATGATTTTTAGGGTATTTATGGTTTTTAAGGTTTTTTTATTTTTTGGTTTATTTTGGGTTTTTAGTGTTTTATGATTTTTAATGATTTATTAGGGATTTTCATTTTTAGGGGTTATTGTGTATTTAGGTATTCTTGGGGATTGTTTAGGAATTTTATCATTTTTAGGTTTTTTATGGATTTTGAGGGTTTTTTGGGTTTTTTGTGTTTTTGTGGTTTTTTGAGTTTTTTAGGGGTGTAAGGTCTTTTAGATTTTTTTAAAAATAAATTGGGTTTTAAAGGGTTTGTATCGTTTTTAGTGGGTTTTATGTTTTTTATGGTTTTGGGAGTTTTATGGTTTTTAGGATTTTCGGGGGTTTTAGGGTTTTTATCATTTTCTAGATTTTTGGGGGATTGTATGTGCTTTTAGGTTTTAATGTTTTGTTATGTGTTTTAGATTTTTTATGGTTTTCTATATTATTAGGAATTTTTTGAAATTTATTTTGAATTTTTATGATTTTTTGGGATATTGAAGGTTTTTTGGGTTTTAGGTGTTTTTAGATTTTTTTAGGGTTTTTATGGGTTTTAGAGTTTTTTTTAAAAAAAAGTAGGGGTTCAATGGGTTGAATGATTTTTTAGTGGGTTAGGGTTTTGGGGGTTTTAATGCGTTTAGGGGTTTTTGGTTTTTTAGGGTTTTTTATTATTTTAGGGGTTTTATCATTTTTATGTTTTTAGTGGTCTAATGGGTTTTTAGGATTTCAAGGTTTTATTAGGGGTTTTTTGGGTTTTTTTGGGATTTTTTTGAGTTTTTATGTTTTTTGTGATTTTTATGGAATTGTTTCGATTTTAAAGGTTTTTAGGGTTTTAGGGATTTTAGGGGTTTTATATTTTTAAGGGCTTTTAGGTTTTTTAATTTTGTTAGTTTTCAAAGGATTTATTTGGTTTTGATGAGGATCATGGAACACATGGACATCAAGGGGTTGATGGAAGACGTAATGAGCAGGTGAGAATTCACCTAATTGCACAAGACCTTTTTTGAGGAGTTGGTGGCCCAATGATAAGGGACAAAACTAAGAGAATGAAGGAGTCCATAGATGGGTTAATAATGAAATTCTATAGGGAGGACCAATAACCATGATTGGGGAAGTATCTAGACCATTATTTACATTAATTAAAGAACTAACATGCTTTTAATGACCCATCACATGGTGTGCTACAAATTTCAAACCCACCCTACCATGGAATCTTCAATGATGAATGTGTTGGGCTAGTTTTCTTTACTTTTCCATAGTGTGTGCTACTTGTCCGTTAAAGTCCTGGGCATATGTCGAATTTTTTATAAGCATTATTTAGGACGTTTGACTTGTGGAAACTAGGTATGAGACTTTCATACCCCTCTTTGGCTATAAATAGCAACCCCTTGTACTCTTTAACATCATTAATGAAGGTAATGTTATTATGGTGTGTTTTTATTGAATACAATTTTTTATTTCATAATTATCTAATTATAAATGGATTGGGCATCATTTTTGGTGTCTTATGGATAGAGTTCTTAGAGACAAGTTCTCATGGTGTTCTACCTTTACCAACTCTCTCCTTTCTTTCTTATTTCCACCATCTATAGACCATATCTCTTTTTTTCTTATCGAGATCCAATTATAAAACATGAAAATGCTATAAAATGTTTTTAAGACACTTCTTAGAAGGCATTTGACCATGTATCATTTATATTAGATCCCAATTTCAAGAAATCAGGTTCATCGTTTTTATCACTTATTCATTCGTCTTTTCTCTTTGAATCTGGACGACATTATTTCTTCTCCATTTTTATCTTCACCTATGAACATAATTTTTTCTTAATTTTTTCATATAGTATATCAATCAATTATTTTAGAATCTTATATTTTTTTCTTCATTTGTAATCATTGAAATCAATGATAAAAATCGTGAGATATAGTAGGTTGAAATTTCCTAATATATTCTATAGTTTTAAAACCAAGCATGTAGAACCCCCTGTTTCATGTACTTGACCATTTATTTATATATATTAATTATATAAAACTATTGGGATAATTATACGAGGTTTTTAGTATTTTTGGCATGTTTTTAGGGTTTTATGGAGGTGCACAATTTGAGAATGGTTAGTAGAAACCGTGCAACACCCCCAATAAACCATGAAACTATAAGATTGGACACGAGGGTGGTGCACCATTTAGATCATGGTTTTTTCAAACCATGTGGATGACTATTAGAAACTGTGTAATACCAGATAGTGGGGTATATCATGATTGTTGCATGATTTGTCTAACCATGTGAGCCAACCGTGCAAGATGTTTTCGGAGGCAGTGGCTTATGCATGGTTAGCTAACGGGTTTTCTAACCATACACCATTGATTTTTTTTCATTATTTAGTATCTAATACTATTTACCACTGAAACCACTAGTTTTCCCTAAATATTATATAACAGGAATTTCTCTTCATCCCAATGTGGTGGAGACAATTCCTTTCAACCAGGGAGTGATTCATAAGAGAGTGGAAGCATGTTGGAGACCCAGATTCAATGGAAAGTGCCTTTTCATCATTGTTTTCCATAGATAAATTCTCCTTACATATTTTTTTTAATAATAGATTTAGTCTGTTGGGGATAGTTCTATGATATAATATGTCAATATTTATGGGATATTATTGTATTTATTGAATGAAATGATATCTATGATGGAATCT
Organism: Viscum album; assembly: GCA_963277665.1. Classification (NCBI taxonomy): domain Eukaryota; kingdom Viridiplantae; phylum Streptophyta; class Magnoliopsida; order Santalales; family Viscaceae; genus Viscum; species Viscum album. The sequence goes on from OY728157.1 coordinate 1,305,204,141, forward strand.
TAAATTTAAGATGGTTTTTTGGATTTGTTGTGTCGTTCTTCGTTTTCACCATTATTTGAGAGGTATGTGGCTTCTATCTCGAATCTACATTATTATAACTTGAATTATAGATTTTAAATTGATTTAATTTCTTGATTGTTTTGAAATCCATGGTCTGATATGACAGAATTATCTCATTAATTATGTTTTTAGAAATCATAGGAATTAGATGTATTTTTTGAAAACCAATGACTAAAATTTTAAATTGGTTATTTTAAAATAATTTTTTGATGATGAAATTATATTATTTTTTGAAATTATTTTATTGAAATGGTTTTATATGATTTGAGAATAATGGTTAATAATTAATTGTATGTAATGGATAATGGTGTTGATGTACCACTATAAAAAGAAAAAGTATCGATGTGAAGATCCACCATCAATGGTAACACCAAGATTGTGGGTGTGCTTGTGATGAAGATTTTTTTAGACATGAAAATGTTTATACCAAATTATAAATTGAAAAATGGTTAAAATATTTTTTATGTTCCTTGAAAAATTATTTTTTAGTTTTTGATATATTCAATGAAAAAAATTATATTGACGTCTAGTTTAACTATTTTCCTTGTAAAACTATTTTGGTTGGATATAAACTAATTTAAATTATATTAAAAACGTTTTTTATAAATGTGTTAACATTTTCAATCCTAGAGTCTTGATTTGGGATGTCATTGGGGAAATCATCATGAGATCTATACTGACCCCCTTCTTGGGAACTATGGTGTGTTTAGAGATGTTATATATCTAGAAACATGTAAATGAAAGGTATCCCAGTTCTTTAGTGGTTCTACATGATAAATTTTGTTGGGCATGTGAATTTGGATATTGGAGAATATTGGGAGTTTTTTAGTTTCCTAGGCTTCTTTTGGTTTTTTATCATTTAGTTCCATTGCATATATCACATTGATTCTGATTATACTATGATATTTTATTTTGGTTTTTTATTGTATTGGATATAATTTTAGAACTCCTTCATCATTAAAAAGTTTGGTTTTTATGGTTATCATTAGTTTAATCATTTTTTCGTAAAAGGTAAAATCATAACAAATCTATTTATTAGGCCCTTGGCATTTATTTCAAACCTTTGGTGTCTTGGGGATGTTACCTATGGCCTATTATCTCCCTCATCACTTCTCAAGCAAATGAGAAGGGGCGAGATGTTACAAATGTTATCGTCTTGTTCAGTCCATGACATTAAAATCATATTGGCATGTCTCTTGTGATTGTATCAAGGATATAGGGTTGTCGAAACATGAAATGTATATCATAAAAAATAATATCTAACATCTTTATGATGAAACTCATTTTACTAGGTAGTTGGGTATATGAGTGTTTTTAGACACTTCTAATAGATATCACCTCATCATCATGGGTTTATATGATGAAAAAACATGACATGCATTGATAGAAATGACTTCCCACTAATATTTCATAATTATTTTCTTGTAATTATTAACAATTTGGTAAAAAAGTATTTATTTTTGAAAATAGTTCAAAATGGTTTGATTTTCAAAAGCTTGGTGGATTTTTCAAAAATATATTGAATGTGGAAACATTTGAATTTTTGAAATCCTTGTTGTGATGTGTGTTATGCGGTAATTTGAAGATTCTAATTTTTTAGTTTCTATAGAGTGATGATAAATAGAGTTTTCTTTTTTTATAGAGAATGGAACTGGGTAGGCGTCATAGAAACCAACCAAATGAGGCTGCTGAGAATGTGGTTGAACATGAACCACTGGTAAACCAATAGTCAATTCAACATATTTTCTAGAAATTTCTGGCTGTAGATAGAGGGAATATATACAATTAACCAAGGAAATTTGATCATTCAGTTTAGTTCCAAAATAAAAATCCACCCATCATTAGGGGTTATTCATATCCAAATAAAAGAAGTTTGAATAAATAGGATTAATTGAAAATTCAATTTTCTTGGTACAACATCTGAGATAAAGCTGAAGTTAGAAATTTACATGTTGGAAGATCTAGCTTTCCTGTGGTGGGATTTAGCAGTTTAGTAAAAATTTGTCCAAGGAATGATAAGAAAAGATTATGAAGAATTGTTTAGAAAAAATTATATTCTCATACTTTTAGGATTAAAATAACAATATACTTCTTCATTCTAAATCAAGAAGAACTCACGGTGATAGAGTATATGATAAAAGTTATGGCTTTAGTCTTATTTTAACATGAATTTTAAGTATGTTAATCCTTGAAGGAATTCATTTTTGAATTGGGGTTGAGGCCTGAAACTTGCTCAATGATTATTTTGATTTGTATATCAGATTATACAGATATGGTCAATAGAGAAACAATGGTAGAAATGTATATCTTTGGAAATATGGTTATATGAAACATTTTAATACCTATGGGAATTGATGGAAACTATAATGTTAGGAATAATTGAAAGAGGGACCCCTATTTCCATGGTGGTGGTATGACTCATAATTAGATGGTGGGATTAGTGAATCTTCCTCCTAAACAAAAGGCTACACCTAATTGTTTTCATTATTTTTCTCTTGATCCCATAAAGTGATAATGAATAACATCCCTTATAGAATGTCATTATAATGACCCATACCTTACATACATTGTTAATACTTCAAAATTGAAGCACACTTATTACAACATATAACAAAACCACAAAGGACCGTATAGGTATAGTGTCCTTAGAAACTGAGAAACATAAACAACTGGTTCATAAATCTTCTACAGTGTCTCCCATTTATTTCATCATATCTAGGGTCCCTTTAGCATATTTTACTTAATATCCATCTTCCGGACCTGGGGAAAAGAAAACATAAAAGGGTGAGCTCAAATGCTCAGCAAGGGCAAATAAAGGAAATAAAAATCATATCATATCTTTTTGAAAATCATAACCTGCAAAAGAGATCATAAAATCTTAACATGGAATAAATCATAGAAGTGAAAATGAGATCCCCATAATCATAACATGAAACTTTAAACTTTGTGGCATGCACACATAATCATGGAAAACCATTTCTTGTTAGTTATGACTCATTGCCAAGACTATCTTAGTGGACAAAGTCCCTTTCTGAACCGAGTTCACTCCTCATTTCAGTCCTGTATCACTGAACCGAAATAACCTTCCGTTCCAGCCATGTCTATCTCATGAGATATAAAATCTTTACCCAATGCATTGGAGGGAGATATAGGTCCCACCCATCTTATAATGAATCCTTTCTTATGTGTGCCACAAAATCATAAATCATACATCATCTCATAACCCATGTAATAAAAATGGGATTCTTAAACAACATGACATCATAAAACCATTCATATAACATAAAGGAATTCATAAACATAATTCCATCACAACATAGTCAAATCAATGTAATAATAGGGATAAAAACAGAACCCTTTTATTATCTTAGATGGAAAATAATTTTGATAAAATACTTGAACTCCATTCTTGAGGAAAATATCCTTTCTACTTCAAAAACACTTTTCCTTTCTTAACATGTCATACAATTTTAAACTAAAAGAAGTTGATTAAAAATAAACTTGAATAATTGTAAAGGAAGCTTCTTGGAAATAATGTTTTAAGAATCCATTCATGCCGTATAAGTTAAAAAAACATTCTTCGTACTTTTGTCGGAAAAGTCAAAAAGTACCTCGTACGAAAAAAGACAAAAGATTCCTTTCATACATATTACTAAAAACTCACCGAAGGGTAAAAATGGATTTAAAAAATTGTAGGTGGATGGAAATAATATTACATATTGATGAAACATGGATGTGGATGATAAAATACACCCTAGTAAATACTTACGAATAAACAATCTCGGATAAAAAATGAGATTGTGATATTTCCCTTACCTTAGGTCCGATTTTCTTTGTACGTGTCCGAGGCTCCTGTATAATGGTTTAAATAATGTTATTGACTTATTCCAGAATCATACATAATGATATGATATCATATATGGTCATATTCTTAGCTTCTTGTTAGTAATATTTCATTGTAACTTGTTACTCGGGTCTTTATTGCATTTTGTTCTTATGCGTGTTTTGCCAAATAAATTCTTATTCTTATTTTAAGGTTATAGATACCTTATATCTAGAATGGTATTAGTGTAACATATATCATTTTTATTCATTCAATTCATTTATATAATTACTATGTAATGATGATCATGTAGAACGAGTCGCATCACATCGTGGAGACGGTATTCCGTACGTACGCACGAGTGATGATATCGTTCCTATGATCGTGGAATTGTATTGGAGTATATGTATATTATTTCAGTATCAATATTACTTTATAATAATCATAAATAGTTACTCATTACACCATTACACCCATCCTTGTAAGGTGGTGGTGGAAAATAGATTACACCACGGCGTGGAGACGGTATTCCGTACGTACGCACGCGCGGTGATTTCATTTTTCCGTGGGATGGATAGAAGGTGAATTAGGGTTGTTTCATATTTATAATAACATATCAGTATGTAATTAATACTGATGTTATTACTTTATCATGAAACAACTAAATAAGAAGAAGTTGAAGAAGAAAGAAATTGAAAAGATCGGTAATGGATATTACCTCTTCTTTGGAACGCCTCTTTGAATCCTCCACTTAGGGAACTAAGATTGGTCTTTGAAGAAGACCAGGACCTCTAGGATTATTCTAGGGAAGTGGAGAGGAGAAAATTTCAGGGGTTGGCCGAGCTTGAGTGCTCAATTTTGTGTGAGGAGGAGGGGGAGGAGGTGCCCTTTCATAAGGGAGGAGAGGGGCACCTTAGGAATATCTCAAAATATTATTTTATATTAAAGTCAAAATCGGTTTATAATGGTTCCAAAGGGTCTTATTTCGAAGCTAAAGTGGGGAAGGGTCAAAATCCTATCAACCAATAGGATTTAGACATGTTTGGGATATTATTTTAACCTTATCAATTAGATTTAACTCTAAGTTAAATAATTTAACTTTTACCATGTCTTTTTGTTTTCTTTCACATTATGGTTAATACCCTTACTATAACATGACAAAAGAACCCCAAATTGTTTATTATTAATATATATATCCTTATCTAAGTCATTTGGCCGAACCTTAGATTTTTAGGAATAAAATAACAATTAATAATATAATATTTAATTTAAAAACTATTTTGTGTCAATGTTGACAATATTTGATATATGATTTTTGTGAAAGTCATAACAGAATTATATGTTCGAACCAAGTTGATTAAATCAACATTAATATATCATAGTAACCTAGAAAATTAGTGTAATTCATAAAAAGTCTCAAATTACATTTATTTTGGTGTTTATAACATCAATTATGTCAATATTTCATTAATAAGATAATTACTGCATCATCATTGTGTCATAAATAAATTAAATTATTTAATGTCTAAAAATTACAAATAAAATACCATTATGTAGGAAATCTTTTTAGCTTTCTAACGAATATTTATAGTCGAATTTATCTTATTTATAACCCCATATTAAAAATGATTTACTTATTAAACTTTGATTTTAACTATTTTAACCCTTCTTTAAATAAATTAATAATAAATGTCCTAATCTAATCCAGGTGGGCCTAAATGGTCATATTTTATTCATAAGGTTGTTTTTGGTCGAATTAAACTTATCCAATAGAATTAGGACATGTGTTAGGGTAATAGTAATATCATATTTACCCTTAGTTACCCTATTTACTATTAACCGCGGTAAAAAAAAGAAAAAAGTTACTATTCACCAAAAAATTATTGTTATCTCATTGAACCACATTTTACTTAATGATATCAACCGTGTCTGTCGGATTTGCGAAATTCCATTCAAAGAAGCGGTAAAATTAAGTTTTATGCAAAATTCAGTTTTTAACCTACCACTTAGTGGTTTCGCTATTCATCAAAAATTGAATGTTTTCAGAAAAATACCAAAATTTCACCCTTGGATAATTTCGATATTCTGAGTCCAAAAATGAAGTCCATTTTGAAAAATAAAATTTATAAAATTTCAAAAAGTGGTTATTACTATTCATAACGGCTGGTTTTAATAGCATATTGTTGTTTAGTGAAACTCGGTATTGCGTACGACGCAAGCTATCGAGGAAGGTCGCGATTGCGTGTAAAGCAAGCCAAGCAAGTGTTGAGTTGAAAAAGATTCCTTTGATAACATAAAAGTCTCAGGTGTTACAGTCATAATATCAATAAGATGGTACATATTTAAAATTACTTTCCTAGTGTTCTAAGGTTTGGTGTTAAAGAAACATCTCATGATTCTCAGGCATCGTATACTTTGATATGATAGATGCATAAGAAATAAACTCATTATAAAATATAAAAAATCTATGGTGGTAATCATAATACCATTAATCATCAACCAAGTCAATCTCTATAGGGTAACAAAGATGAAATCATAGGGAGTGAGAAATTTTATGGAGCTGAGAAAGTGATCACAGATGAACAATCAAAACATTCAATAGTGATAGGTGATTTACATTTGAATGTTAACCCTTTGCAAGATTTTTTTGATAGAGGTGAGTTGTATTAGTTTGTTTCTTCTCATTTTATTGATCATATATGATTTCATGTTGAGATTATTCACACTATTTTGAAACTTCAAAATCACCTTGGACAAAAATAATGTCAAGACTTTGTGAAAGTCAAGTTTTATAAATATTAATGGGGATCAATTGATTTGGAAATTCGTTATGAATAAGATTGATTTCTATAAAATTATCTAGTGTATGCATTAGTTAACAATGTTCAAAGATCACAAAAACTATTATTCTCAAAGGGTTATTTTTATGACTGATGATGGATTTGAAAATATGTTTAGAGTAAATCAGAATGTAATTGAATGTGGAGAAAGATTTTTGGCACTAACAATTGGAACCATCTCATACCAGTTGGTATCCTTGATCATGGAATCTATTGATGGGATCAGGAATAATGATTTTTCAACAATTTTTTATCTGTTTCCTTATGTTTTTTCTAATAAATTCGTAGTATTTCCACCCACAAGAGAAGTGGAGTTTATTTTTGATATATAAAATGGGATCAATCCTATCTTGCTATTGTCTTATTCGATGAAACTAATGAAATTATGGGAATTTAAATACTAGTTGGTAGAGTTTAAAAGTAAAGGGTTCATTTATCCTAGCACATCTCTATGGTAATCACCAAATCTTTCTGTGAAAAAGAATATAGAACTTTTAATTTTTTTTTTATTATAGTAATCTTAATAAAGTTAAAATAAAGATTCAGTATCCTATTACACACATTGATAACCTATTTGATCAATTGAAGGTATCATATCATCTCTCTAGAATTAAATTGCGGCCAACATATCACCAACAATAGATTTTAATGGAGGATATTTGAAATATGTATTTTAGATGAAGATATGATGATTATGAGTATATGGTTATGCATTTAATTATTAAGAATTAGCCATCTATCATTAGGGATTTAATGAATAAAAAATTTCAAATTTATCTGGATCATTTTGGGGTGGTATTTTTGAATAACATATTGGTGTATTATAGGAAAAAGTTTGATCATGAATAATAATTGGTGGTAGTTTTGGGTATCTTTTAGGATCATCATCAGTATGGAAAACATTCAATGCATGATTTTTGGATACAACATGTATGTTTCTTTGGTTATGTTATCTATTAAAAAGGGGATTCTTTGCATCCAATAAATATATAGGTTATGATCTATTGGAAACCACCAAATAATGTATTTGAGATATGCAGTTTTCTATCCCTGGATGGTTATTAATGATGTTTTTTAATGAATTTTCAAATCTATCTTAACCATTGGAATTATTAAAAAGGAAAATTACTCTATTCAAATGGAATGATCAATGTCAAAAGTCTTTTCAAAAGCTTATATTTCACTTACATGAGCATTGATCATGATATTTGTAGAATCAAGACTAGGATATGTTGTGTATTTTGATGCTTTGGGGTCAAGGTTGGGGTGTGTTCTCGTGAAGGGAGATCATGATGTTCATTTTGGATCATAGTAATTTTCGTTTAATTTATAATAATTACAATAAAACTATTTAGATTTAGTTGTTGTGATACATGATTTAGAGTCCTTATGTCATTTTCTTTTTGGTGATAAATTTATGGTGTTTAAGGATCCAAAGATCTTGAAACACATTTTCTCACAAAGTGATTTTAATTTGAAACAAATAATATGGATGAATTATCATAAAATGTTTTACTTTACCTTAATATATACACTGGTTAAAGTGAACTTTGTGGTGGATTCATTAATAATAATATCATATAATGATTTGGAGAAAGTGGATATAAATAAAAGGAATATGTTGTCTGTGATTGATGTCATGCACATGGATTTTAAAAATTTAGGCAGTGTTACTATTTTATTTCCACTTTCACTTGTCCTTGATTTGGTAGAGGCATAGAAATATGATTTCGAATGTATTGTTATGGGGTAAAAAATTAATTGTGGGGAGACCATTGAGGGGTGGGAGAATGATAGAAATCAATTTTGCGGTTTTTCAGATATAATGGTCATACCTTTTTCTTCTTAGGAAAAAATCCTTCATACACATCACTATTTGGGAAGGTCTATTCATCCTAGAATAAAAATGAAGTATAAGGAACAAAAAACACAATTTTTTGGATGTGAAATCAAAGAATGTTGGATATGTTTGTTTTGAGATTCCTCACCTTTCAATAGGTTAAGGTAATACACCAATAACCAGTGGGTATGATGGAGTCTTTAATGATTCTAGTTTGGAAATGGGATCAAAAAGCTACATATTTTGTAACAGGTCTAGAAAGGATGGTTTGGAAACATGATTCCATATGAGTGATAGTGTATCAACTCAAAAAGTGGTCCCATTTCATCCATATTAGTGAATCTAATATGTTGGAAGACTTCTAAACAATATATATCCAAGAAGTTATAAAGTGAAATAGTGTTCCAGTCTTGATTATATCTAAAAGAGATCCTAGGTTTACATATCATTTTTGGAAATATATATTGCAATCCCATGGGAATCAGTTGACTACAACAATGTTGTATTATCCACAAATGGATGGAAAATCAGAAAGGATGATCCAGACAATTTAGTACATTATTAGGGATTTTTAATGGATTTTTGTAATTAATATGAGGATCATATACCTTTGGTGGAGTTATTTCACAAAAAAATAATTTGGCCTCAATAAATGTTTCCTTTTGAAGCATTTTATATGTTTTCTCATTGTTATCCACTTTATTGGGTGGAAAAAGTGGTATTTTAGTAGTTGGACCAATCCATGTGCACAAGACAATGCAAAAGATTTAGTTAATTAGAAAAATTATGGATATGGAATTTAGTATTAAAAATTCTTATGTGGATCATAATTAACAACTATTGTCTTTTGAGGTGATTGGTCATCTATTTATGATAATCTCTCCATGTCTCGAGCATCTTTTTTTTTGGGAAGCAGGGAAAGTTATCTCCTTGATACATATTCCATTTTGAGATAATAGAATAGGTGGGTGAGGTAAAATATTGATTTGGTTGTCCGATATGGTTCAGTTATGAGCAAAATGTCTATCATATAACTAAATTTAAGAATTATCAACCTGACCCTAACTATGTGATTGGATGAGATCACGTTGATATTGATCCTGATTCTATAGTGGTTCATGAGCTCGTATGGATTCTCGGTTGGAAATATAATTCTTGAATAGGAAAATAATTGATTTAGTGTGAGTTATATGGAAACATAGTCAGATTCATGAAGAAAATTGGCAGTTTGAAAACAATTATGGAGAAATATCTAGAACTCTTCAAGAACAAATCTGGGTTTCTAATTTCTGTGGAAAAAAAGGACCAATGATGGGGTGAATTTATCACCCCCTATTTTTGGAACATGACCCTTTATTTATCAATTTTACCTATAAAAAATGATTTGGTTATTTTTTGGAGGTTTGGAGGGGTATTGGCATGTTTTTGAGGATTTTATGGAGGTTCACTGTTAGAGAATACTTAGTATAAACCATGTAACACCTACAACAAAATATGAAACAGACAGAGTGGAAACTGGTGAGGTGCCTAGTTAGAAATAATGTTTATCCAAACTGTATGAAGACCCATTAAAATAATTAAATTATGTTTATTGTGGTATATCATGTTTGTAGCATGGTTTTTCTAACTTTTTTTTTCAACTATGCATGTTGTGTTTAGAAGTGGTGATGTATGCATGATTAGATCATGTATTGCCTAACCACAATCCCTAACAATGCACTATAGAATCTAAAATCCAAAAATTGTGTATCTAATCTAATTTACCTCCTAAAACAATATTTCCACCCTAAATAGGCCATAACATGCATTCTTATTCTTCACAAGGTAGAAGATACAATTCATATTGATCTATGAGTAATTCCTAGTAGAACCCAAGTGTGTTAGAAACCCACATTTGTCGCTAAGTGATCTTTTTTTATTGTTTTCTATAGATATATTCTATTTTTATCATTTAGAATCATGTATCTAGTTCATTAGTGATATATATCCATGTTTTGTGATTTAAATATTTAAGGGATATGATTTTTTTAATTGAAGGGATTGAGATCTATGATGGAACCTTGAATATTTAAGAATTTTTGTTATAGTTAGTGTGTTGTTCTTCATTTTATCCTATGTTTGAGAGGTAGGTGTATTCTCTCTTGACTCATATTTCTTAGAACATAATGGATTGATTTCAAATTGATATAATTTCTTTGATTTTTTTTAAAATCATAGTGTGATTTGATGGAAATCTCATTCGAGATATGGATTTTTAAATCATGGGAATTGGATGCCTTGTTGGAAAATCGTTGTTTATTAATTTCAAAAGGGTGATTATAATATTATGGTTTTTTATGAAGGTATATTATTTTATGTAATTAATTTTTTAAAATGGGTTGATAAGATTTAAACATTCCATTTTTTCATGTGTTTAATGATATTGATAATGGTCATGAAGTACCACTATTAATAGGGATGGAGTATAGATGTGAAGTTCCATCAACAATGGTACCACAAAGATTGTGTGTGTGTGTTTGTATTGAGGGTGTGTTGACATGGAAATGATTATACCAAATCATAAATATTGAAATGGATAAAATATTTGTTTTTATGTTCCTAGAAAAATTATTGTGTTATTTTTTGATGTATTCATTGAAAAAAAAAATGGTTTGAAGGGTTGTTTTATTTTTTTCCTTGGAAAATTGTTTTGGTTTCATATAAAATGCTTTAAATTATTTTTAAACTATTTTATATATATTTGATAACATATTGGAATGAGTTGGTATGTTATTTGGTTAATACTACTATGATTTATACTCACCACTAGCTTGAGAAATATAGTTAGTTTTCAGATGTAATGTATTGAGACATAGGTAAAGGCAAGGTATCCAAGTTCACTAGTGATGATTTTTTAATCCTTGGGTTTGGAATGTGGATTTGGAGCTTGAAGAAGATTGGAAGTTGTTGTTGGTGTGTTTGGTGTTTTCACGTTTTTTATCATTTGGTGCTATAGGTTATGTCACATTGATTCCTCTCATAATTTAATATTTTTTTGTTTAAGTCTTGTATTAGCTTTCCTTTTAGCATTCATGCATCATTATTATGTTTAGTTTTTATGGTTATCATTGGTTTTGTTTTTTATATTAACATCGAAAATAATCCCCCAAATATTTATGAGGCCCTTGGTATTTATTTCCAGCCTTTAGTGTCTTGGGGATGACTCTTATGACCTAGTATCTCCCCTGACACTTCTCAAGCTAGTAACGAGGGGTGATATGTTTCAGTTCAACTCTCACTTTTATTACATTTAACAATTCAAATTATTTCTTCTCCAACATTGACATATTAACAATTAATCATGTTTCTACTATATTTATTCAATAAAATAACCCATAAATCTAGAAAAAAATTAATGTATCAAAAAATAAATTTCAACATCTTCAGTCCTAAGTCAATTTTTAATTTTTCTCCATCCACTATCTTCCCATTCCCATATTTTCTTCTTGATTACATTTTGATTTTTATCATTGAGTTGTTGTTAAATAATAACACACTCCAAAAATCCTTTAGATTTATTAGATTTAGGTAAGAACGTTACATGAAAAATGTTTAGTGGTAAAAGGAAAGAGTGTTATATTTTGTTAGAAAATCAAAAAATAGGGTGAAATATATTTTAATATAATATTTTTTAGTGTAAACATGTGTGGGATTTTGTGAGGTAGATATTACAATATCTTAAATTTTTCTTGTTGGATTCATAAATGTAAGAGCTGAGAAACAACAATGAATGAGACAGTAAATTGTTCATGAGGGATATACAAGAACAATTACAAAGGTCGAATGCAAGGATGAATGAATTATAATCCCCTACCAATTCTATAGAACCACCAAGGAGGAGGGTCATTGAAGAAGAGAAGGAGTTCTCTAATTTTCATGAGACACTAATTCGTTGAAAGAAACCACCGTGGAGGTAATCAAACAATATTGGAGGAGAAAACTTGGTTATCCCTTCATTACCTTGTAATAATGATCTTGAATCATATTTGGAATGGGAACAAAATGTAGAACATTTTTTTGGTTTTCAAAACTATTAGGAGGGAAATTAGGTGAAGATGGTGGCTATGGAATTAACAGACTATTCTAGTATTTGGTGGGACCTACTACAATTGAGTCGACGATAAAGTATTGAAGGACCCAACCACACTTGGGTGGTGATTATAGTGGAAATTCTTAAGATGTTTATTTATAGCCACTATTATCACGATCTTTTCCTCAACTTGCAGAGTTTAAAATAAGGAGCTGTGAGTGTTTAGAAGTATCAAAAATAGATAGAGATCACCATGATTCAATACAATATTGATGAGAATAATGAGGGCACCATGTAAAGGTTTGTTAAAAGCCTTAACCATGATATTTGGGACTTATTGGACATGTACAACTGTTTAGATATGCAGGATCTTATCCATATGGATACTAAATCATAGAGACATGTAATGGAATGATTTATGTTCCCCACATATTATGGTAAGTATTATAAATCTTCTTTCAGTTCAAGGATTCCAAACCATAAGATCATGTAAGGGAATAAAAATGGATTTAAAGGAGGTTAAAATCTAAAACAATTATTTCCATAATCGAAAAGTAAAATGGATGGTATAGTTTTTTTGAAATCACGTGATATCAAATGTTGTAAATTTAAATGATTTGCACATTTTTTCTCATAATAACAAAATATGAGAATCATGATTTTTTTGAACGATGGACATTTTTTAGTGAAAACTCAAGTGAATATGTGATTACACTAATTGAGGAGTGTTTGGTTGTGGAAATAGAGAACCCTGTACATAGAAAAATTATTAGGTCAGGGCATTCTTTGAGTGCTCAATCCGAAGGAGAATATTATAAATAGAAAAAAGAATGCATTTTTTATACAAGATTCCTCATAAAATATAAGGTATAAAGTATGATCATTGATGAGGTTATTTGGGAAAACGTTGCAAGTGGTTTGATGGTTGGTAAATTGTGTTTAGATACGACTAATCATCCTAGAACTTATATATTGTAATGGTTAAATAATATTTAGGATGTTAAAGTAACTAAAAAAGTGAAGGTTACATTTTATATTAGGAAGTATGAAGATAAGTTGTCATGTTATGTTGTTCCCAGTCATTCCAGTTATTTATTTTTTGGAATGACTTTGAAATTTGATAAGTGATTCACACATTATGGATTCATTAACCAATATTTTGTTAAGTACAATATGAGTACTATTATACTTACACCCTTGATGGTGTTTCAATATTTTCATGACAAATTTATGATTGAGGGAGATTATGGAATGAGAGAAAAAGAAAAAAGAGATAAAATAGAGGGAATACAAAAATAAAGAGTGAAAATTGAGTGAGGAGTGAAATCCAAAGAAATGAGAAAAAGAAAATAGTTGAATATAAGAATGAAAAAAATGAGTGTTGAGGGAAAACTGAGTTTATTTTCATGAAGATTTAGATAAATAGATATTTTTAAGGGGAGGAAACTCTCATTATTATATGAAATCACTACTAATAAAGGGATCGTTAGCAGTGCTGACCATTATCAGTGCTTGAAAAAAGGACCGAAAAAAGGAAATTTTATAAGTTCTAAAGAATGCACTAATAAATGGTACATTTTATCAATTCTAAAAAATCACTAATAATCCGTACCCTTTATTAGTGTCGATAAAGGGTAGCCATTATCAGCACATTTATGTAGCGCTGATAAAAGGTGACCTTTATCTGTACATCATTTTTACTGTTGACAAACAATATCCTTTATTATTACTAAAAATAATGATAAAGGTCCTAAATAAAATGAAATAATTAAAAAAATATAAAAAAATGAGTAAATTTTTAAAAAATATAAACAATTTTATTAAATAAATAAATATTGATAAAAATGAATATATTTAATATACATATATGTAAATTATAAATATTAATAAATAGTATATATTAAATATATAGATTCATAAAATTAATAAAATGAAAAAAATAAAAAAAAATTGAATTAATTAAGAAAAACATTAAACATTTTATAAATTAAATAATTATTGATAGAAATGAATATATTTATCATATATATATATTAAATATTAATAAATTGAATATAACAAATATACATATATGAAATGAATAAATTTTAACAATTAAGAAAAAAAATTTAAAATGAATAAATAGTAATAATTAAACAAAAAAATAAATATGAATAAATTAGAAACTTATTAAAAAAATTCTTAATGAAATAATGATTCCAAAAAATGAATATGATAAATATATATAAATTAATTATAGATAGTAACAAATAATATATATTAAATATAAATATATAGAACTGAATAAAATGTGATAATTGAAAACATATTAATGCAATATTCATTTTTAATGGATTTTATACGAAGTTATTGATTAGTACATTAAATATATTAATATATTAATATATATTTCTCTATATATATCAATGTATATAATATTTCCTAAAATATTATTTGTATAATAGAAAAATATTTATGTACACATTAAATAAGTCATATATCTAGTGAAAAATGGTTTATAATTTAAATTTAATATTAATTAATAATACTAACTTATTACATATAGTAATAGACATAATTGATTTTTTTTATTTTTCAATTTTACATATATGAATCTTGTGTTTCATTGATTTCTCATATATATACATAATTAATGATTTTTTATATACAATACAAACAATTATTTATGCATTTAATGAAATATTATATAAAAACACATACAACTAAAATTTATTTAATTTATTCAAATTTTATTATTCATTTTTCAATTTCATTATAATATGATACATTTAATATATTATGTCTCTTATCAGAAAATTATATTTATTTATTTTTTATATAACTATAGTTATGTTTTATTTATTTATTTTTAATATTTTTTTCATTGAATTTAACAATTTTTTATTATTTATTTATAAAAATTTATTAAATATTATTTAGTATTTTTAATATGTATTCCTCATTACTTCTATATATATCCATATTTTTTATTAATTTATTTTTAATTAATTAAACCGATCAATTTATTCAAGATTTTTAAAGCGTTCTTATATTTAATTATTCTATTTCACTCATTTTTAAGATGCATGAAATTAAGATTATATATAAATTAATAATGTTAACAATATATTTATAAATAAATATATTTATAAATTCATATTTACTATATTTATAAAATAATTTTATTTATAATTATAAATAAAAAATAGAAATTTTCAAAATTATTTATATAATTATAAAATTATAATAAATTTATTTAAATTATGAATATATTTACTATTATTATTTTTATTTTTATTTAATTTTAATATAGATATATAGTTATATATATATATCTATAATTATATATATTATTATATATATATATATATATATTATTTAAAAAATGTATATATATTTAAATAATTATAAAATTATAATAAATATATTTCCTATATTTATATTTATATATTATATATATATTTCTTTTATCAGCGCTTCGTTAACTCTGATAAAGATAGAGCATTATCAGCACTTATTAATTTAGTGCTGATAAAAGGTATCTTTATCAACTCTTTTTTGGAAGCGCTGATAAAGTGTACCTGATGTATTTAAAAGAACCCTAACCATGATTGATTCAGTCGAGATTATTAGGTTCTCATAGAACTCAACTTTTTTGATTCTCCTCCTCTACGTTCTCTCGGATGAATCAACGATAAAATCCAAGGTATGTTATTTTTTCATCCTCCTCTCTCATTGATTGCATGTTTGGGCTCTACAATTTGAACTATTGTGGTGTTCTCAACTGTGAATAACCATACTTGTCTTCTCCTTTTACTGAAGTCATGATTGGTAACTCTCATTATTCCTCATTGTTGTCATTCATATTTCCACCTTCACTCATGACTCTTTACAATATTAGCGGTATCGCTGTTACCATCACCACGGTCAACATTACTCCATTAAACATTCCCCCTCAATCATTCCCATAATTCTACATGGTCATTGCATATCATAGATGTTATATTGGACAATAATGGATATTTATGTAATAGAGAATGGAAATGGGTTGAGTGCTTCCCATATAGTTTTGGGGACTCACTATATCCCTCATTACAATCTTTGCAGCTTCCCATGTGGTGAGATATTCTATTTTAGGGTATGTAAAGGATATTTAGTTTACAATATTATTGTGCATCTATAAGGGCATCATACAATCAATTTATGTAAATAACTCTTCATTTTTTCGAACCTGTTCTTATCGCAAACTACAACCAATTGTCTAATTACATACTTAATATGTAGTTCAATGGTATTTATTATAAGCATTTGAGTTTCCACAAAAAAATTATATGAAAAACCTGGATTTAGACATTCTATATTTAGTTGTAAGGACCAAGGTTTCCATGTATATTTTCTATGTATTTAGGTCTCTCTATGATGTCTGTTAGTGATACAGGAGTCGTAATTCCCTCAAACTACACTATTGTAGGCCACCATGTATTTCACATGTTCCTTATTTTTTTCAAAATAATATTACATTGACAGCTATATTTATTAATATACATATGTTAATATTATATTCATTCAAATTTAATGGAAATTTTTAGTGGAAATTTTGTTCAATAAATATTGATTCTCACCTTCTATTATTTTATTGTATATTTTTTTCTAAAATGTTTTGTTCTTTTTATTAATGTGATAAAAAATGAACACTCATGTTTAGATAATTATATTTTTTAAGAGGAATTTGTTATAATGCCTAATTAAAAATCCATTTAAGTAATTATTTAATATTAGTGGGTTTAGAGTATACCTGGGATACATATTATTTTTAAAAACAATAATTGATAGGTTTTATTTTGTTTTTGAAACAATTTTTTTTTATTTTTTTATAATTAGAAGTTACAAATTGTTTCTCGTTACATATATAAATTAATTTATTATTTCCTTTAAATATGTTTTTATTTGTATTAATTTCATAATATATAGATAATATAGGATATGTAGGAGTTTATAATGTATTTCATATAGAGTATTTTTAAAAAATATAGAATTTATTATTTATTAACCATTGAAATATTTTATTAGTGATTTAAATAATTGAATAATAAATAAATAAATCCATTATTTTATTATTATTATAGAAAAATATTTTTTTAATAATATTTATATTGTAAAATGAGTTAATATACATTTATAAATATTTTATTACTGAGGGAACTATATAAATTATTATAAAATGAAACAGGATTTTTTCTATGCATTATAATTCTGGGAAATTGAAAAATTACGTGAATTTTATTTCGTAAGTCTTAATTTTTATTTTTATAAACATTTTTTATTGATTTTTAATTAATTTTTTTATTTACTTGTTTAATAATTTTTATCGAGTAAGGTTTTTTGAAAATTACTGTATTAAACATAATAAGTAACTATTTTTTTGGTAAATTTTGTTAAATCATTCATTATAATATTTTATTTGCGTAATACCAAGAAAGCTCTGTCAGAGGTAGACCTCTGACCATTTATTAATAAAAAGAAAAAAATGTCAACCATGTACAACAAGGGAGAAAAGATAACTACAGATCATAAAAATCACACCCATCACCACATCCATTATAGATTCCTTCTTCCACAGTAATGAATTCCCACTCTGAACATTCATAATGCTTATGGACCTTGGCATATTTCCTTCAATGATTTAACTTTTCCAGAGAAAAAAATTCCTTCAAAGATAGTATAACACCATTTTCCTTCACAACAGAAGATCTGGTAAGCACCGTCCTTGGAAGAGAAGATTAATCTATTCTCAACCTTCGCCATGGTGGGGCAGTCATAGCATCCTCATTCTCTGATTTCTTCATCCCCACACCCTGAACCACATCACTATAATAAAGCAGAACCATACCATTCCCGTTTTCTTTTTCACTATCTGAAATATCACCCCACTTTCCCAGGATTTTCACTTCTTGGTAATTCAATCCCTGTTCTGGCTGAATTTGATTGTCAGATTCAGTCTTGGAAAGATAATTTCGCAGGTCCACAATATCCAGCATAATAATATTCCAAGTTGTAGCATCCTCAAAGGAGGAATCAGCCTGCAGCATGCCACCCTCCTGCATTGTAACAGCTTCCTCTCCAGGAGAATTCACCTCATTTTCCAATTCCAAAAAATTATTAACAGTGGAGACCATGATGGAAATTCCTGAAGCAACATCCTCCCGTCCTATCTGCTCCTCATCACAAGCATCCACTGCCCTCAGTTCCGAAACAGGTGATTCCAGCTACTGTTCAGTCACAGACTCCTGCCGTCGGGCACATGAATCTAAATTATCCAATTACATTGCTTTAGGAATACCAATATCACCCTTTAAATGTTCAAAAATCCACCTTATAGTTGGGTCATGTGGCCTCTCTTGCACCTCCTTCTATGAATTCCCCTACATATTGGAATCAGGACCAGAACTCCCCACAGCTTGGATCACAGCAACCCGAGAAGCATTCCTTGCCTTTAAAAAGGAAGCCCCTAGGCCTTGTGCGCCTTCAAACATAACTTGTTGTGGCCCAGTACTTCTATATGGCTCTTTCCCCACCAGTGAGGCTGAACCAGGTGGGTTAGGGCCTGACCTACCCATTCTCAAAACCCCCGATGAAGCCCCAACCAGACCCTTACTTTGAAAAACCAAAACAGCATGCCCAAGACGACCACATGAAAAACAAAAATACATCCAAGACTCTAATTTGACATCATGATTCCTCCGAAACTCCTTCCCATCCATAATACAAACCCAATTGATAGGCGACCTCAAAACATCAACTTCTACAGAAATCTGTGGACAAATGGAATGACAGACCACCTCCGTCCAACGATGAGAACATAAGTATAGACCAATCAAATTTCCAATGGAACACAAAATGAAGGGATTTTGAAATGGTTGAGGGAGACCAGGAAGACTAACCCATATCGCTATCATCGAATGGTAATGTCTCATGTGGAAGTCAAAACTCCATAGAACAAATTATGTTAACATGTCCCCATATTTCAAATGAACTTTATAAAAAAATGTACATGTTATACCCGCTTCATGATTTAGAAGAAATAAGTACATGTAATGGTTATCTGTGAGGGATAGTCTTTGATTCTATGGGTATGAGGTCAAATATTCTAGTACCTGTGTTGTGGTTATAGGTCTCTTATATTTTATATATAGGTTTGGTAAAAGGATTGTAAAAATAGATTAGATTTATTGCAACTTAGTATTGATGAGATGTAGTTCTCATGGTTGTTTTAGGTACCTTTTATCATTTTGAGATGATATTGAAAATTTTAATTTAAGATGTGGTAATTTAAAAAATTTTAAGGAGACAATTTTCCTCCTTTCTAACTTCATCTCCCAAATAGTTATTATTTCATTTTTTTTCTTGAGACTCATCCCCCATATCTACTATGTTTCTTGAACTAATCTAAGATGTAGTCATGCAAAATGGTCATCGATACCTGATATGATATGACTAAAAATTTGTGTAGTTTGAGAAATATATTTATATTTCTAAAAGAGATGGAGGATGTATATCACACAATAAAATTAAAAGATAACTATTTGGGAGAATAATATAACTAGTATGAAAGTTGTCAATAACATTTACCTTTGGATTAATTTAGAGTATAACACCTACCATTGTGGAATAAGTCATTTCTGAAATTCAATTAAAAATTTCCCTAAAAATGGATGAATTTTAATCATTGAAAAATGAGTATGAATATAGGGTTAAAGTGTTCATAAAATTGGAAATAGAACCTACATATGAATATTCTCACATCCTTTGTTTTTATTAATGTTTTTATTATTCAAGATAAATTATATTTTTTACTAATAATAAAAAAATGTCTTCAACATATGATGATGTTGCCAATTTTGAGGAAGAATTAAATTTTGATGTTGAAACTAAAAAATAATTAGTGATAAAAATCACATTGATGAAAAAAATAACATTGAGGAAACATCATAGTGTTGAATAAAATTATCAAGGAAAAAAAGTAAGGGTATAAAACATATGGTTGGTCGGAATAAATAGAACCAACCTATTGACACAAACAAGTCACTATACATTAGTTATATAGTGGTCACAATGAGGATGAATGTGCCTATTATTATTGATTCGGGACACCACATACAACTTGTAACAAATGAAACCCTTTGGAAAGATATAATGGTAATGTTACGATATACTTTCTCTATTTTACTGAAATTTTTTATTAATTAAACAATGATTTAATTTTCATTATTCCTTATAGTGTTTATTTATTTTGGAATTTTTTCCATAATTTTTTTATAGTTTATTGTAAAATATCATTGATGCTTTTGGACCCTTCTAACCAAGTTACATCTTAACAATGCAGAAGGGAATGTAAATTCCCACCCACCAGGTAGTTATGAACAAATTATAAAATTGGAAACATGGACCAATTTCATCTTTCAACGTGATGAGAAATCACTATAAGTGAAATTTAGTCTATATTATATTTTTTTACATTATTTATTTTAATCTAATTTTATTCAAAATTGTAAATTTATGAAATAAGAAAATAGTGATGAAAATAATGAATATACATCAAAGCCAATGTATCTCCATCACAAATCATGTATAGGGTACACATCACAATGGAATAAATTGCTATGTATTTTAAATCAACAATGAAATTTTTGTGTGATTTGAAACAAAATATATTCTTTTGATTATATACAGATTCATGAATACAAATATAAATCCAGTTCCATCCAATGTCATGTTCTATGAAAGGAGGCTCACATAAATAAAGAGGGTAATCTAGTTGATGAAAACACCAAAGATGTATGGGAAACATGTGTAAGTATTTGAGAATAATATTATTTATGATTTATAATATTTTTAAATAAAAATATATATTTATGTTCATATTTTTTTATTGGGTTTATACATAAGAATCAACAATAATCATACAAAAAGAAAAAAAACATTCAATATATTTGAAGTGTCCCAAAAAATATGGTTGTGTTAGAGGATTAAATATTCATGTGCCTACTAAAAATACTTTATGAAAATAAAAACTCATGAAGATACATATAATACAGTTAAATGATTGAATACAATAATAAACTCATTGCAAGATATTATTGTTTGGTATGGCTTAAAAAATCAATGCTTGAGAAAGGATCAAAGTGAACCGGTGGTGGAATAAAGATCCACACATAAACCAAAAGACCCCACAATATTTAAGGCTATTCATTCTCCTCAATTGCATACCTTAACTGAGGTAATCAATTTTTTCATTACTCTTTCCTCTAAATGTGAATAAAAAACATAAGCTAAATTTATATTACTAAAATTATATTGGGTAAAATAGAATGTTATTTGTATTTTTCAACATCCACGCACTACCTTGTTGTGATGTGTATGGTTTATAATATCCCAGAAGTAAAGATACACCATAAATACCTCCCGAAAGATCACATGAGAGTGGGTATTACGGTATCTCGTGAGACAAAAACTCAGTTTCCAATTACACTCGATGATCTGGATATTATAACGATCAATGACGCTATTGGATCTTTCATAACACATTTGTCTAATATTATAAAGATACTTTATGTATGTGTTTAACAAATTTATTCATATGAAAAACATGTAAATTTTGATTAAAAAAGTTTTAAAGTGAGCTCTGATATTACATATTGATAATGTGTTAGGGTAAAAGAAGGTCAGATCAAGAAAATCTAGTGAATCGACCATGAAATCAAAACAACCTTCTGGGAGTACATTCTCCCCACTAGTTCGAGAGAAAAATTTATTATCATTATGACTTCCTTTAAAGACCACGTTTAATGTTGTAAAATATTTCTTACATTCCATATGAAAAAATTAATATATATAACTTTCATGACATTTGTAATTGGTCTTGAGAGTATAAATGAGATTCTCAAGCATGAATGCTTGGGAGCCTAATTTGTGAATACTTAAATAAAGTACCTTTTCATAATACATATGTTGAAATAGTGATATAATGTGTCTATTCAAGTTAATAACTATTAATATTTTCTAAATAATTTTATATTACTACTATATAAATGGAAAACCATTTGAATAAAAATTTTGATTCATTAATCCCTATATCATTTATATGGGAAAAAATAGATTGGATAATAAATAAATTTAAAATAAAATATAAAATCTAATTAAATCATATGAAAATGAAATAGAAGATGACAAACTCATTTTTATTCCTACAATAAGGATTTAAAACTCTGCAATCTAATCATTTTTTTCATTTATTTCATTATTTATTGTTTTTATTTTTTTAAAAACATTGGATATTGATCTCAGTCAATCTTGATTCCAAAAATATATATTTTTTGGATACATTGCATAGTTATAAAAAAAATAACACACATGATGTGTGTTGTGAATTAATAATACACTAGATTCAATATTTTTTCAATAAAATTTGAATTATATGTTTCATTTTTTATTTTAACAAGAATTTTGTTATGATAGGGTTTTCACTAAATATAGGGTATATCATGGAATGAATTCAGTGTATAAACATAAAAACTATATGGTTGAATAAAAATGGGAAAAGATTAAGGTATATATAGAAATATTTAAAAATCAAAACATATTTAAAAAAATTACTTATTTTGGTCAATGTCTCTATAGAATATAAATAAATATAACTGCATCGATTATGGATATTATGTTTTTAAATTTATGATAGTGACGATAAACCATGACAAGGATAGTATACCAATATAGGTAATTTCTAGAGGTAATTTAAATTTCATTAAAAATATTTCTGGATTTTTTTTCTAAATTTTATCAGTAATTCCAATATTTCAAACAACCTTCATACTAAAATAAATATATTATTTTTTAGAGATTAGTGGGAAGTATACATGATTTCATAATATTTTCTAACAACAAATTGAGCTGATTCCCTACCTTTTTTATGATCTAGTATGGTCTATGATTTAAGAGATATATTTTTACGGTGAAACATTGGTGTCAGAGTGATAATATATTATTTTTGATATGTTTCTCAGAGAGAAGTATAATAGAGGAAATAAATTTTTTGAGAAGTATTGGCCTTAAAATAATAAAATTTTTGGGCAATAGAGGAAGTAGAGGTAGAGGTAAAGGTGGAGCCAGAGGAGAAGTCATAGTTGGAGACTAACATGGAGTCATAGTCAAAGTTGAAGATTGAGGACAAGGAGGAGACGAAGTGTTGTCTTGAAAAAAATAAAATTTTTGGGTAATGGAGAAGAATGGGGATGATAACAAGGTTGTGTTCGAGAAACATTGTTGAAAATTGTGCACAAAATTTTAAAATAAGATAAGATCCATCATAAAAGTGTTTAAGGTTTCTTATTGAAAATATTTTTTTCACCAATTTTTTACATGATTTTATATAAGAATTTATACAGAGGAATAGTTTTAGAAACAAAAAATAATAATTTCTTAAATTGATTATCATATGCTAAAATTTCTATAAGAACATTCTCGGTACTATCGAATATTATTGAGGTGTAAAAGAAACCCTTCACCAAGAACAACTGAAAAAAATCCAAAAATAAATATACTTCCCCATAGATTTTATACATTACAAATAAAGTGTCTTAGAAGTAAATCCAATAGCCACATTAGAGTTATAAAACACCAATCCAAACATCAAAAAGTTATATAATATAGCTTAGAGGATTTAATAAATATTTTCTCAATAAACTAATGAAGACAACCGGTGTATGATAGAAATATTAGAGGAAAAAACATCATTGAGAGATAATGATCATTGAGGAGGGATGGTGTCAATGGAAACATGAAATAAAATGAAAATAAAACACTATATTAATAAATCTCTAAAAATAAAAAACCTATTTCAAATGAAATCATGATGTATTTAACATCCATGAAAAATACCCTTTTGAATAAGAAGCTAGAATCATGATCTAAAACCTCTAAATAATAATCAAATACATAATTTCATTGGATAGATGGTGAATTTTCAAAAAATAACAATATAGTGGTTTTAAATTGGTGTGTGGAATTTTATCATCTATTTGATCATCAATTTGATGCATGATATAATATAAAAAATTCTTTTTAAATCCATACAAGTAATATTCATTGTGAATATGCACATTCATTATTCATGTGCACATTCATTACGTAAAATTATCCAAGTTCACAAGCTCATTAATAAACTGATCAACATTATTCTCAATAAAAAAACTTTTGAATATGGATATACCCATTTTTATGAAAAAATAATTATGATTTTATGTTAGATTTTATCATCACACATAATATTGAAAAGGATATACTAATCAATAGCTTAATCCAATACGAAATAATTGATGCAACAAATTTTTGTGTCATTTGGATGCTATGGTTGTATATACTAATGTTTAGTACATTTCAAAGGGGGTAAACAATTTATAATGAAGTTTAGTGTCTTCTGAAAATACATAATAAGTCACACTGATGTTTTTTCCATCAAAGAAGATAAATGACTTATCATGTAGTTTTGTCTCTATGATACTCAAAGGGAAAAATATATTTTATTATGATTCATAAAAACACATTTGTAAATATTTATTTCAGTTCAATAAATGCATAATAATAGGTTTACACAAATGGTTAATGTTTTATAAGAATAAATGACTTATTGGATAAGGGTGATCAACTCATGTACTATGATAATGTACTCTAGAAGGATGATTCACTCATGTTGATGAAATTTTCTTTTTATTCTCCAATGCATTAAAAATTATGGGTTATCAAACTGTAATATTTTGATATGAACTAGAGTATTAAATTCACTATATGTTTAACAAACATAGATGAATCAACCATACCTCAAAGAAAAAAATGGTGTACCGATATGACTGACATTGTGTGGTTTTAGTTTAGATTTGACATTTTATTAATGTATGGTTTCATATTTATGTTTAATTTATTTCTTTATTATATTAATAATATAATAATTATTTTATTATATAGGTGGATTCTTTTAGTCATGTTGGGGTGTTTTGTTTGAAGCTTCTAACGTTCATGAGATATTGGACTTCGAGGTTGTAACTGAGATAAAATTAACAAGGAAATGATTCAACAAAGTATACAACCATTATGAAAAGGTGAATTATCACTACAAATTCAGTTAAATTTTTTACCATTTTATCTAATATTTTAATGTTAATTCCCTTATAATTTATATCTAATAGTTTTTTTCAATGATATTATAGGACTTCATATTTTTTCATGAAACCATATGCAATAATGTAGAAAAGAGAGAATAGGGTGATTTTGGATGAGGCATTTCAGGCGGCACATGGTTTCCTCTCCCATCCAAATTGAATAGTTATTTTTTATTCGTTATGGTGTGGATAGTTGAATGAATAACAAATGCACATACTCAATCAACTATACCTCAATCTATTGCATAGTGTGACCAGTATGACACAAACTGTCTGTTTTTAGTTTGTAATTTACATTTTATTTCAAAACACACATCATATAATCATAACTAAGAAAACAAATTAATATTTTTTTGATACATTAGGAAAAAAATCATAAGTATGTTTTGACATGTAGTAATCAACTTCACCTCAATCTGATACACGATTTCCTTTGTATGAATCAATGTATCTGTTATTTGTTTAAAATTGACATTTAAGTTCAAATTGTATCACTCACTAAAAAAACCTGATTGGATTATGTTGATAATTTATCAAAACTATTTATAAGTCATTTTTTACATTTATGAATCAATCTCACATCAAAATGACTCACGATGTGACCAATATGAATCAATGTGTTTGTTTCAAATTTAAAATTAAATTTTAGTAAAAAACACAAGTGGTGTAATGAAAAATTATAAAATACATTTATATTAATTTGATACTTTATTAAAATGATCCACAAGTCATTTGGGATGTGTATGAATCATCAACAATTCAATCCAATGTAGGTTTTAAGCGGTATTTAACCAACAACATCTTTTTATTTGAAATAGAAATTAATTTTATCAAAAAAGGCAACTGAAATGCACAAAAAAAACACATTCATATTTTATTATACTTCAAGAAATAAATCAGATTTTATTATATTTTAGGAAATAAATCCATATGTCATTTGTGATGTGTAGGAATTATCCTCACATAAATATAATACATGATGTTTAGGCATGACTCAAATTGTCTGTTATCAGTTTAATAATGGAATTTTTGTTATAAAATTATCAATAACTAAAAAATATAGACACATGGATTGTATATTAAATTTATTAAAATGATTCTTAAGTCAATTTTGACTTATAGGAACTAGCCACACATCAAACAGACATATGAGGTTACTATTACGACTTAAAGTGTGTGTTTCCAATTTAAAATGAAATTTTAATAAAAAATACATGGGATATAATAAAAATTCAGAAAAATAATTTTGATGGTTTTGATATTTTAGTAAAATGATCCATAAGTCGTTTTTTATGTTTTGTAATCTGTCACATCTCAATAAGATACATGATGTTCTTGACAAGACTCAAAGTGTCTGTTATCAGTTTAAAATTTACATTTAAATTAAAAAAGTGTCTATCAATGAAATCTGATAAAAAGAGCTCAGATTGTATTTATTATTTAGGAAAAAGATTCATAAGTCAGTTTTTATGTGTATGAATCAATATCACCTAAAAATGACACATAATGTGAACGGTATGACTCAAAGTGCATTTTTTTAGTTTAAAATGGAATTTTAGTAAAAAAACAATTTACTTACTTGAAATAAAGAACATATATTCATATTAGTTTGATACATTAGTAAAATGATTCCAAAGTAATTTTTTATGTTTATGAATCATCCTTACCTCAATAAAATGTATGGTGTGAGTACAATAACTCTAAGGGCATCTTTTTATTTATAAATGACAATAATATTTGTAAAAAAGATAACTGACATAATCAAAACCTATAAAAACGTTCAGATTTCTTTTTTAACTTCAGGAAAATGATCCATAAGTCATTTTTGATGTGTAGGAATCAACTACATCACAATTTAATAAATTATTTTCTATACATGAATCAAAGTGTATGTTATCAATATAATATTGTCATTTAATTTCAAAAAAGTTTTACTCACTAAAAACCATGAAAACTGTAACACCCCAGGTAAATAAAGAATAGAAATTTTCATATTTATCCATATTTTTGAATAAAATATTAATATGACTTTAAAGGGGACGCTATGCTCGATGGCATACCCAACACGAAACAATGAGTTTCTTGGAAATCTTACGTTGCACTCTAATAATAAAATAATATTATTTTAAATGGTAGTTAACATGTAGCTATTGTAATGGCGGGAATGGATAGAAATAACTAAAATATGATTATATATGTTCTTAAATATTTTTACATTTATCCAATAAAAGCTAAAGGCTTAAAATACGGAAAGAAATCAATTCTAGGCTTTTATACCCTAATTTTCACTAAAGGTTCACTTATCACCTTTTGATGGCGAACTGTATTAAATATAGTTTTGATCACTCTTATACATTATTTTGGACCAAATAAAACTCTTCTTTAGAATTTGGACATCAAAATTTACATTGTGTAAATTTTTCGTATCTTTCTGATAAAGTTCATTTTTTTAATGAATAGTGTAAAATGTTGTATTTTAATTCAAAACCTATTTTTAATATAATTTATTTATATGATTAGATTATCTTTTGAATTGGTTTTAAAGTGAAATTATAATATATTTTTACCATTTAATCCAATGGTGGTCATTGGAATTAATTTCACTTTGAAATTAGACTTAAACTGGTGTCAATCTTTTGATACTTATTGTTTTATAAAAACACGCTCTTTGCTCTGACAGCGGGAATTAACTATTAAATTAATTAATGTTACTTATATGTTTTGAATTTTGTAAAATAGACTTCATTTTTGAATTCGGAATATCAAAAATAGCTTAGGGTGAATTTTTGGTAATTTTCTGAAAAACTTCAATTTTTGAGGAATAGTGAAACCACTAAGTGGTAATTATAAAAGCTGTTTTTTCGTTTAAATTAAATTTTACCACTTATTTGTTTTGAATTTCAAAAATCCGACATACATGGTTTTCATTAAGAAGTAAAATGTGGTTCAATGGGATAAAAATAATTTTTTTGGTGAATAGTAACTTATTATGTTTTTAATCGCGTTTAGTGGTAATTAGTGTAGTTTAAGGTAAAAATAATGCTTTAATAAAATGAAATGAACTTGACACATGTCCCAACCTCATTGGTTGTGTCATGGCCGACCATGACAAGCCATGGGTAAACTTGGGGACCCCATGGATCCACTTTTGTTGGGAAATGACATAAATTACTTTTTATTTAATGTTAAAGTGAAAATGACACAAACATAATATGTTTTACGAAAACAATTTTTACGTGGGGTTATACAAGTCCCAATTTTGATTATAAATAGTCATTGGAAAGATAAAAAGATTTCCTATATCATAGTATTTTTTTTATAATTTTTAGACATTAAAGAAATTAAATTATATATGACATAATAATGATGCAGTGATGACATCATTATTTGACAATTAAATTAAAATGGAAAGATAATGACAAATCTACAACCTACACATGGCCAAAACCACTTGGATGAGTGTATTTCGATGCCTTATCACCTTATCCAAGAATTATATCAATGTGGGACCTTTTGAAACCGAAACACATTTTCAAATAATGTAATATTTCTTACTTTCCAAAAGTACACCTCCTCTCCTCTTATAAAAGGCCCCCACCTCTACCTCATTTAACACACACCTCAAGCCTTTGTCTCGGCCACACCCTGCCCATTTACTCTGTACACATCCCTCTACTCATCCTAGAGGTTTCCCTATGGGCAGAATACTTACAAAGGAAGCCTTTAGGCTAAAATCAAAAGGAGTTACACTTTTAAAGGTAATTCATTCTCTCATGTTCATTTGTTTTATTTTGCTTCTCCAACCCCCTAAACTCTTTTTATTTACTTCTTTTGTAACAACATCAGTATCTTCAATATACTAGGATGTTGTTATAAGATTTATTCGAGCTACACTCTCACACAACTACATCAAATGGTTAAAGAACATACGGTTTCCGTGGATGGTGAAATTCTGCCTCCCGAAATGATGATTGTTCAATACTCATTTAACACCTTCAAAGGTGGACATTTTGATGTCACTATTTTTATATATGATATATAATATGTTTATGTTTTATTTATGCTTCTGTATTTTTCATTTTTGTCTTACCTTTATTTCTTCCATTATGGGTATACACGATATCTTTATTTAAGGAAGTGCGGACTACTGCCCCGTCAAAGTGATTTGATTCGTTAAATACCATATGTGGGATGTATAAAGGATGGAAATATGATATTATATATGATATTATACTGGAATTATAATATACCTTTATATCATTATTATTCAATTCTATAAAATACGAAATAGAAATGAAAGTAGCGTTCATGCGTACGTACGGCTTACCGTCTCCATGAACGGTGCATTTCATTTCTTACCTCTAAATGATAATGTAATGTTATAAATGCATGAATGTACTGGATATATATGACATATATGATATCTAAATAATGAATAAAATTCTGGATATAATAAACATTTGGCCACATGAACAACATGTAATTGTAAGAAGTCCACTTTCGACTTAAGAACCAAATATCGGCAAAACAAATATTGTTAACTTAAATGATTACATAATGTTTATGACATGGTAATAAGTGATATAAAAGGAATAATGAACTTGTAAAGGGTTATTAATGAAGTAGAAATTAACTCAAGTTTATTATTCAGGAGATTAAAGAACGATCGAGTCAAGTCGGACCCGAGGTAAGGGATCCTACTCCTCTCTTTCTTTTTTAAGTATACATTTTTATGTCATTACTTTTAAAGCTCATATTTCTTGTTATTGGGATGATCTTTTATATTAAACTTACTGTAATTTTTATTTTCATGTGATGAGAGACCCTATTCTCTCCCATCAATCCATTTTGGAAGTTTTATGTGGCGCCGTTAGGCTACCGAGTTTTCGTAAGGGATTTTTCATCTCACTTTTATCCCCGTGAGATTTATGCTACATTTGCCACAATTTCCTTTGAGTTGTGTATGTACTTCCCATTATTCTACTCTTTGTGTAATATAATTTCGTTTATGAGTATTTACATCAATGATTTATTGCCCTTCTTTCATGGGGTGTATGTTTTGAAAGATACCCAAGTCGGTAAGGGAACCTTTCACCCTCCTCTTTTTAAAAGACTTCTTTTATTGGGTATTTTAATTTACATATTGTTATGTTGGGATATGTTCTCATATATTCTTAATGATGTAAATTTTGTGTCCAAGTGATGAGATACTCTTTTTATATCTCATCAACGCATTTTGATGTGACGCCGTTAGGCTGTCAAGGGAACTTCTTAACCCAATTTCGATTTCTTTGGGTTCAACATGTAGTTATTGAATATGTCATCCTTTGAATATGTGTGAATGAACTTTTATTGTTTTACACTTAATATCCAATTATATTGGGTGTATTTATATTTTTCACACATAATTTTGATATTGATTTATCCTTAATTTAAGGATACCTTCTTTATAAGGGATTTCATCACATTTTACATCCTTATTGAGACTTCATTGTTGTTAGGCACCAATTCACTCTTATATGGTGTATATACTGTCCTTTGGAATATTATATCATGAATCCATTTATTCTCATGATATTATAAAGTTCTTATTAAATGTTATTCCTCAATTATTGTATTCAAGTGTCTCTAATTTTGGTAAAAACCCTTTTGACCAAAATATTGCTTCAAATGTTTTAATGATTTGTTCTTATTAATATCCATGTTTTAAAAATGGTTTTAAGGATTTATTTATATGGATATTAGTGGTTTAAAATTTTAAAAGCTTCAAGGTGGTATGGGACACTTTGATTCAAAATTATCCTTATTAAATGTTTTAAATGGTTTTGAAAATGGTTTTTAATGGATTCATTATTTCAATATCCTAAAATGTTATATTGTGATTGAAATGTGGAAATGTTATGTTTCCTTTATTCATGTTTTATGTGATACGATTATGTTATGGTTCTTGGGCATTGTTATGAAGAACGGGTGGTTCCGTGATAAACTAAGGGCGGGTGAGCCCGATATAGCTCTCCAATGCATTGGGTAACGCGAAGGAGTGAAACGTTAAGGTTTCTCCGAAGATATTTTAGGGAATATACTGTGATGGGTATTCCAAATGTAACCAAGAGGGTTACTCCCTACGTAAGAATGTTATGAATGCCTCAAGTTACCTTTATGTTTTATGATTTCTATGATTTATTCATGATTTGATGAGTTAGGTTAAAGTGCCTATGTTTTATGGGTAAATTATGATTTCATTCTTATGTATATATGAACTCATGTTTCCTTTCCATATTTTTATATCCCTTACTGAGCTTTTTATGCTCATCCCAAGTTTTTGAAATGTTTTTCAGGTCAAGGGGAAGTTACATGATAAGATGATAGAGTCAAGGATGTGTTAAGAAAGAATCCATGTTTTATTTTCAATATGTTTCTATTGATGGGAAGAATGAATACGGTCTTTTATGTAACCACTTTGTTTAAATGTGGAATGTAATGCAAGTTTCATGATCTAATTCTCTAAAACTCTAAACCTGAAAAGATCCTCAATGTGTAATCTTGTAATAACTCAAGATTAAGTAATGTTTAAGGCTGGGGCCTTATAGTTGGTATCAGAGGTCGGTTTAGATAACTTTAGAGGTTAGGGTATTCTCTAAGCACAAGTGACATTACCATAATGGTTAGTATTTCAGAAAGAGTACTAGTTTTAGATAAAGTGAATGAGTAAGTGTATCATAGTGTTTATCTTCCTCATTAGTACATGATGGTTTTGTTGATATACTCACACTGACCTTTTTGGTTTTAGTAAATGGCTGGATCTAGCAGGCACCAAAGTAACAGTGGATGTGAAGGAAACTGTGACAGTTTTTTGAGCAAGCAACTGAATGATATGGGAGCTGCAATGAGAACTCTTTTGATTATCCTCAACCAACTATCAAGGAGTCATGATCAACCACTTCAACCTTGGTGAGTTCTCTAATGCATCATGTACGAGATGGCCAACTCGATGTGGAAATTCAGGTAATAATTATTAAGGTAACCATTAGGGTTTATATGATCCTGACTTTTGAGGTAATTATGGGTTATGATATGTTATGATGGAAAATGAAAGGCATGAGATAAACTTGAGGTTAAAATATTTTATGATCATCTTTGAAGATTTTATCTCATTTCGGGGATTGTTTTAAGAATTATATAGTTTTGGATAAAAGACAACACGTAGACCGTGTGACATCCCGTCGCGTCGGATAAAGCTGCGGGAATCGTTCCCACAACCAAAGTGCGACTGGTATTTATCGCCTACCACTGGAATACGTGAAGTCCCTGGTTAGTTTGACTGATTATTTTTGGTTATATGATTTTATGAATTAAGAGTAAGTTGATTTTGGAGGATTTGTGATTAGGATAATTACTTTTCAATGTGAGACTTTAGGAGCAACTGATGTTGTTTGGAGATAAATGTTACGATTTAACTTGGAAGAATATGTGACTAAATCCTTCAAATATTTGGGTTTCAATCTTATATTGGTTTACTTTGAAGAATTTTATGGACAAATTGTTTATCGGATGGTCCTCGTTGAACTTTGGGTTTTGTTGGACAAATTTTGGAGATTAAGAATAGATTTTCTTTTTATAAGGGGATATCCTTTTCTGGATTATCTGATCTTGTACTAACCTTTTTGGTTTTGGTTCTGGTTAAAGCCTAAAGACATAGGATGTACATGGTTCTCTTTTGTGGATTAGGTGATTCTCTAGAAGTTGATTATAGTACTCTTAGTGCGAACAAGTCTCCCTAAATACTCGTCTTTTGGAAAAAAAATGAGTTTGATTAAGGAATCTAGTAAAAGTTGAAAGTCAGCATGATAAGTGATTATGTTTCCTTATGAATAAATTCCTCAATAAAAAGTAACTTAAAACAAAAATGTTGTCTATTAACTTTTCATACTGGGGAATCGAATACCGTTTAACCCATCACAAGTTTTTGATTTTCTCGTGGTTAACTTTCTCCTAAACCTGTTTTCTATCACTCTCCATCAGAACATGACCCTTTGTTTTTTTCCTCCATGTCCATATTTTCATTCTTGGAATCCTATTATGGGTTAACTCGGGTGACCTCTGTGCTTATCTTTCTTTATTTTAAAGTGGTTGTTTTACCGACTCTTCTTCTGATGCGGGACTTTGAAGGATGTTTCCAAGCGCAATTTTAAAATTGCGAGGACGCAATTCCCAAAAGGGGGGAAGGATGTAACACCCCAGGTAAATAAAGAATAGACATTTTCATATTTATCCATATTTTTGAATAAAATATTAATATGACTTTAAAGGTGACGCTATGCTCGATGGCATACCCAACACGCAACTACGAGTTTCTTGGGAATCTTACGTTGCACTCTAATAATAAAATAATATTATTTTAAATGGTAGTTAACATGTAGCTATTGTAATGGCGGGAATGGATAGAAATAACTAAAATATGATTCTATATGTCCTTAAATATTTTTACATTTATCCAATAAAAGCTAAAGGCTTAAAATACGGAAAGAAATCAATTCTAGGCTTTTATACCCTAATTTTCACTAAAGGTTCACTTATCACCTTTTGATGACGAACTATCATTAAATATAGTTTTGATCACTCTTATACATTATTTTGGACCAAATAAAACTCTTCTTTATAATTTGGACATCAAAATTTACTTTGTGTAAATTTTTGGTATCTTTTTGATAAATTTCATTTTTTTAATGAATAGTGTAAAATGTTGTATTTTAATTCAAAACCTCTTTTTAATATAATTTATTTATATGATTATATTATCTTTTGAATTGGGTTTAAAGTGAAATAATAATATATTTTTACCATTTAATCCAATGGTGGTCATTGGAATTAATTTCACTTTGAAATTAGACTTAAACTGGTGTCAATCTTTTGATACTTATTGTTTTATAAAAACACGCTCTTTGCTCTGACAGCGGGAATTAACTATTAAATTAATTAATGTGACTTATATGTTTTGAATTTTGTAAAATAGACTTCATTTTTGAATTCGGAATATCAAAAATAGCTTAGGGTGAATTTTTGGTAATTTTCTGAAAAACTTCAATTTTTGATGAATAGTGAAACCATAAGTGGTAATTATAAAAGCTGATTTTTCGTTTAAATTAAATTTAACCACTTATGTGTTTTGAATTTCAAAAATCCAACATACATGGTTGTCATTAAGAAGTAAAATGTGGTTCAATGGGATAAAAATAATTTTTTTGGTGAATAGTAACTTATTATGTTTTTAATCGCGTTTAGTGGTAATTAGTGTAGTTTAAGGTAAAAATAATGCTTTAATAAAATTAAATGAACTTGACACATGTCCCAACCTCATTGGTTGTGTCGTGGCCGACCATGAAAAGCCATGGGACAACTTGGGGACCCCATGGATCCACTTTTGTTGGGAAATGACATAAATTACTTTTTATTTAATGTTAAAGTGAAAATGACACAAACATAATATGTTTTACAAAGACAATTTTTAAGTGGGGTTATACAAGTCCAAATTTTGATTATAAATAGTCATTGGAAATCTAAAAAGATTTCCTATATCATAGTATTTATTTTATAATTTTTAGACATTAAAGAAATTAAATTATTTATGACATAATAATGATGCAGCGATGACATCATTATTTGACGATTTAATTAAAATGGAAAGATAATGAAACATCTACGACCTACACATGGCCAAAACCAATTGGATGAGTGGATTTCGATGCCTTATCACCTTATCCAAGAATTATATCAATTTGGGACCTTTTGAAACCGAAACACATTTTCAAATAATGTAATATTTCTTACTTTCCAAAAGTACCCCTCCTCTCCTCTTATAAAAGGCCCCAACCTCTACCTCATTTAACAAACTCCTCAAGCCTTTGGCTCGGCCAACCCCTGACCATTTACTCTCTCCACATCCCTATCCTCATCCTAGAGGTTTTAATTTGGGCAGAATACTTACAAAATAAGCCTTTAGGCTTAAATCAAAAGGAGTTACACTTTTAAAGGTAATTCATTCTCTCATGTTCATTTGTTTTATTTTGCGTCTCCAACCCCCTAAACTCTTTTTATTTACTTCTTTTGTAACAACATCAGTATCTTAAATATACTAGGATGATGTTATAAGATTTATTCGAGCTACACTCTCACACAACTACATCAAATGGTTAAAGAACATACGGTTTTCGTGGATGGTGAAATTCTGCCTCCCGAAATGATGATTGTTCAATACTCATTTAACACCTTCAAAGGTGGCCATTATGATGTCACTATTTTTATATATGATATATAATATATTTATGTTTTATTTATGCTTCTGTATTTTTCATTTTTGTCTTACCTTTATGGCTTCCATTATGGGTATACGCGATATCTTCATTTAAGGAAGTGCGGACTACCGCCCCCTCAAAGTGATTTGATTCGTTAAATACCATATGTGGGATGTATAAAGGATGGAAATATGATATTATATATGATATTATACTGGAATTATAATATACCTTTATATCATGTTTATTCAATTCTATAAATTACGAAATAGAAATGAAATTAGCGTTCATGCGTATGTACGGCTTACCGTCTCCATGAACGGTGCATTTCATTTCTTACCTCTAAATGATTATGTAATGTTATAAATGCATGCATGTACTGGATATATATGAAATATATGATATCTACATAATGAATACAATTCTGGATATAATAAACATTTGGCCACATGAACAACATGTAATTGTAAGAAGTCCACTTTCGACTTAAGAACCAAATATTGGCAAAACAAATATTGTTAACTTAAATGATTACATAATGTTTATGACATGGTAATAAGTGATATAAAAGGAATAATGAACTTTTAAAGGGTTACTAATGAAGTAGAAATTAACTCAAGTTTATTATTCAGGAGATTAAAGAACGATCGAGTCAAGTCGTACCCGAGGTAAGGGATCCTACTCCTCTCTTTCTTTTTTAAGTATACACTTTTATGTCATTCCTTTTAAAGCTCATATTTCTTTTTATTGGGATGATATTTTATATTACACTTACTTTAATTTTTATGTTCATGTGATGAGAGACCCTATTCTCTCTCATCAATCCATTTTGGAAGTTTTATGTGGCGCCGTTAGGCTGCCGAGTTTTCGTAAGGGATTTTTCATCTCACTTTTATCCCCGTGAGATTTATGCTACATTTGCCACAATTTCCTTTGAGTGGTGTATGTAATTCCCATTATTCTACTCTTTGTGTAATATACTTTAGTTTATGAGTATTTACATCAATGATTTATTGCCCTTCTTTCATGGGGTGTATGTTTTGAATGATACCCAAGTCGGTAAGGGAACCTTTCACCCTCCTCTTTTTAAAAGACTTCTTTTATTGGGTCTTTTAATTTACATATTGTTATGTTGGGATATGTTCTCATATATCCTTAATGATGTAAATTTTGTGTCCAAGTGATGAGATAATTTTTTTATCTCTCATCAACTCATTTTTATGTGACGCCGTTAGGCTGTCAAGGGAACTTCTTAACCCAATTTCGATTTCCTTGGGTTCAACATGTAGTTATTGAATATGTCATCCTTTGAATATGTGTGAATGACCTTTTATTGTTTTACACTTAATATCCAATTATATTGGGTGTATTTATATTTTTCACACATAATTTTGATATTGATTTATCCTTAATTTAAGGATACCTTCTTTATAAGGGATTTCATCACATTTTACATCCTTATTGAGACTTCATTGTTGTTATGCACCAATTCACTCTTATATGGTGTATATACAGTCCTTTGGAATATTATATCATGAATCCATTTATTCTCATGATATTATAAAGTTCTTATTAAATGTTATTCCTCAATTATTGTATTCAAGTGTCTCTAATTTTGGTAAAAACCCTTTTGACCAAAATATCGCTTCAAATGTTTTAATGATTTGTTCTTATTAATATCCATGTTTTAAAAATGGTTTTAAGGATTTATTTATATGGATATTAATGGTTTAAAATGTTAAAAGCTTCAAGGTGGTATGGGACACTTTGATTCAAAATTCTCCTTAT
Organism: Viscum album; assembly: GCA_963277665.1. NCBI lineage: Eukaryota > Viridiplantae > Streptophyta > Magnoliopsida > Santalales > Viscaceae > Viscum > Viscum album. Next base: position 1,305,242,043 of record OY728157.1, read on the forward strand.
TAAATGTTTTAAATGGTTTTGAAAATGGTTTTTAATGGATTTATTATTTCAATATCCTAAAATGTTATATTGTGATTGAAATGTGGAAATGTTATGTTTCCTTTATTCATGTTTTATGTGATACGATTATGTTATGGTTCTTGGGCATTGTTATGAAGAACGGGTGGTTCCGTGATAAACTAAGGGCGGGTGAGCCCGATATAGCTCTCCAATGCATTGGGTAACGCGAAGGAGTGAAACGTTAAGGTATCTCCGAAGAGATTTTAGGGAATATATTGTGATGGGTATTCCAAACGTAACAAAGAGGGTTACTCCCTACGTAAGAATGTTATGAATGCCTCAAGTTACCTTTATGTCTTATGATTTCTATGATTTATTCATGATTTGATGAGGTAGGTTAAAGTGCCTATGTTTTATGGGTAAATTATGATTTCATTCTTATGTATATATGAACTCATGTTTCCTTTCCATATTTTTATATCCCTTACTGAGCTTTTTATGCTCATCCCAAGTTTTTGAAATGTTTTTCAGGTCAAGGGAAAGGTACATGATAAGATGATAGAGTCAAGGATGTTTTAAGAAAGAATCCATGTTTTATTTTCAATATGTTTCTGTTGATGGGAAGAATGAATACGGTCTTTTATGTAACCACTTTGTTTAAATGTGGAATGTAATGCAAGTTTCATGATCTAATTCTCTAAAACTCTAAACCTGAAAATTTCCTCAATGTGTAATCTTGTAATAACTCAATATTATGTAAGGTTTAAGGCTGGGGCCTTATAAAAACACACTTGGACTGTCTTGAAAATTTTAGACAAAAACTCATAATTCATTTTTGATCTGTAAGAATTAGTCTCATGAAAAAATGGAACATGATGTGACTAGTATGAATCATAGTTCATGTTTCCAGTTTCAAATGAAATTTTAGTAAAAAAGATAGGTGACATACAGAAAATTTAGAAAAAACATTTGGATTGTTTTGATACATTAACAAAATTATTCATAAGTCATTTGGTACATGTATAAATCAGACACACATCAATCCAACACATGGGGTGACTAGTAAGACTTCAAGTGTGTCTTTTCAATATATACAATTTATTTTTGTATAAAACATGAATCACATTTCCAAATCTAGGGAAATGAGCATAGTTTGTTTTCTCATTATTCTATATTCTATTAAATAATTAATTTCCTTCTAATTTTTATCTCATAATTTTTTATTTAATTTTCCATGAGATAATGCTTGAAGATGAACAAGAAATGCTGTGATGTGAAAGAGTCAACCACAACTCAATCTAATACATATTTTTCGTAGTATGACTCAATGCATTCTTTAAAATTAATAGTTTATATTTAATTTATTTCCTTATATTATTACTAATTCTTTTATTTTTTTTTATCATATAGGTGCTTTAATTTTATCGAGTATGTGTGGTTTGTTGTTTATATAGGTGCATTATTTTTCCCTATAATACACTGTTTTCTTATATTTATGTAGTAAATTTTATTGAATTAAAATTTCATATTTTTATCATATATTTTTTTAGTTTTGGTTTCTTATCTATTGATATAGTGTGTTGTTACAACACACTACAGTATACTATGTTTTAGGTGTTGTATTGTACTGTTACAACACACAGAAGTATTCCCCTTTATTAGTGCTTGTAGAAGTGCTGATAATGGGCGTCCATTATCAACAGTAAATAAAAGAACTAAAATATGGTTTCCCTTCACAATGCAACAAAAACCAATTATAAAGGATTCATTTATCAACACTTTTTTATCACTGATAATAGACACCTTTATTGGTGATTTTCCAACACTGATAAATTTCTATAGATCTTAATCATGCTATAATAATTAGTGCTTTTCTAGTATTGATAAATTCCAATTCTATTATGGATAAATGTCTACTTTATAGTAGTTAAGGTATAATGTTTTACAACTAACTCAATCAACCCAACACTTACATTTTTATTGTGTCTTTATTACAAGAATTTTGTGATCAAATTAATAAGTGTTGGAACTGAGATGCATTTGATCCATGTGGTTTGGTATAGAAAAGCTACTGAAAGGGTGGTTCTCAAAGAAATAAAAATCCAAACATCATCTATGAATATTTAGATATTTCCAATTCATATATAAGATCAATGATAATGCCTATAAAATTGATTTACCTGATAGGTATGGAAATATTAGTTTCACCTTTAATGTTTCTAATCCTTCCCCCTTTAAATTTTTAGATTCGTGGATGAATTATTTTGACATAGGAGGGGATGGTCAGGATCATGGAACACTTGGGTATATTGGGGTTGAAAGATGACTTGATGAGGAGTGAGGAATGAAAATAATTTTATAAGATCCGATGTGAGGAGCTGGTGGAACAATGATGTGGGAGTAGACCAAGAGAATAAAGGAGGCCTTAAATGGTTTAATCGTGGTATTCTAAGGGGAGTCCCAATACCCTTACTTTGGGGAGCATCCGGGTCTATATTTACATTAATCAAGGCCCAATGTTTTTTTACAGACCAATCCCATGGTGTGCTATGAAACTTTTGTGTTATTTCTTAATTCATGACTTATCAAAGGGTTGGTTATCCTTTATGGAATCATGTGGCTAGTGTTCTTTGAAAAAAGTTCACTTTGGGTTCTACCTGGACAAACACCATCATTTCTTCCTTATATACTTCATTTATATCCCTTCACACTTGTTTTATTTTGACGATAAGGCTTCCAAACATCCAAAAGTTTAACAAGGATTGTAAGAAAGTTCATAGAGGGTCTTGGAACACGTATTACTGTTTCTCAAGATTTTTAGGGTATTTTTACATTTTTAGAGATTCATAGTGATATTTAGTTCTTGCATGATTTTTGGAGACTTTGAGGGTTTTTAGTGTTCTTGTTCTTTTTTAGGGTTTTTAGAGTTTTTTACATTTTTAGGGTTTTAAATTGTTTTTAGAGTTTCTAGATATTTTTTAGGGTTATATGGTTTTTAGGGGATTGTGTAGTTTTTAGGGGTTTTAGGGTTTTAGGGTTTGTTGAGTTTTTATGTTTTTAGTGTTTTTAGATTTATTTGGGGTTGTAAGTGTTTTTAGGTTCGTTTTCTTAAGGTTTTAGTGTTTTTAGGGGTTTTAGGTGTTGTTTAATTTTTTGTTATTTTTATGGCCTTTTACGTCTTTTATGTTATCTTGGTTTTTGGTGTTTTGATTGGGTTTTTTTTGGGTTTTTAGAATTTTTAAATTTTTTTTGGGATTTTATAGGATTTTCTGAGTTTTTAGTTGTTTAAAGGGGATTTAGTGTTTTTAAATATTTTTAAAGAATCAATGTGTTTTTAGTGGTTTCAAAGCTTTTTGTGTCATTATGGATTTTTTGGGTTTTATGATTATTGGGTGTTTTGTGGTTTTAGGGTTTTCACAGAATTTTTAAGGGGTTTATGGATTTTAGGATTTTTTAGGGCTTTAGGGGTTTTAACTATTTTTAGATTTTATGGTATTCTTAGTGGTTTTTAGATTTTTTAGGTGATGTTTTGTTGATTTTTTCTTTTTTTTTTTGGATTTTTATATTTTTAAGGGATTTTGACGGATTTTAGTATTTTATGGTATTGTTTATGGGGTTTTTGGGATTTTTATTTTTTTTTGGATTTAAGTTTTTTAGATTTTTTTTACATTTTTATGGGTATAAATGGGTTTCAGAGTTTTTTTGGTTTTTATAGGTTTTTGTGTTTTTAAAGTATTTATGTTTTTATGGGTTTTATGGTTCTTAGGGGTTTTAAGATCTTTTTAGGGTCTTTTAGGTTTTTATTATTTTTTATAATTTTAATGGTTATAGATTTTTTTAGGTTTTTATATTTTTCTTATGGGTTTTCAGGGTTTAGGGTTTTTTAAATTTTTAGAGATTTTTAGGGATTTGTAGGAATTTTTTTGTTTTTAGAGTTTTTAGGGATTTCTAGGAATTTAAGGGTTTTATGGATTTTAATATTTTCAGGTTTTTATTGGTTTATTGTGTTTTTAGTTTTAAATAATTTCTTAGGTTTTTATGAATTTTTACATTTTTATGGATTTTTAGGATTTTTATTGTTTTTAGGGTCTTTAGTGTTTTTGAGGGTTTTTTGGGGTTTTATATTTTTTTGGTTCTTTTGGGTTTTTAGGGTTTTATTTATTTTTTTAGGGTTTTCATGTTTTTTATTGTTTTTAACATTTTTTGGTTTTTCAAGAGTTTTTAATGTTTTTAGTGGGTTTTTATGGATTTTATGGGTTTTTGAGGATTTTAACACTTTTGTAGGATTTTAGGGGGTTTTATGTTTTTAAGGGTTTTAACGTTTTCTTAGGGGTTTTCATGGTTTTTTGGTTTTTACATTTTTCAACATTTTTAGGGATTTTTAATATTTTAATGATTTTTACTATTTTTATTGATTTTTAGGGTTTTATGGGTTTTTAGTGTTTTCATTGGTTTTTTAATATTTCGAGGGTTTTTAGTTTTTAGGGTCTTAATGGTGTTTTATAGATTTCTAACAGTTTTATGGGTTTAAATAGTTTTTAGTGTTTTTAGTGTTTATAGTGGTTTTTAGGGTTTTATGGGGTTTTAGGTTTTTTAAGCTTTTAAGAGGATTTTGTTGTTTTTAGGGTATCTAGGGCCTTTTTAGGGTCTTTTTTGGGTTTGTAGTGGGTTAATTATTTTTCTGGTTTTAAGGATTTCTTACTAGTTTTTAGGGGTGTAAGTATTTTCTTCATTTTAAGTGTTATTTCAGGATTTTTTAGGATTTTTATTGGGTTTGGGGGTTTTGGGGATTTTGATTTTTCTTTTGTTATTTTTTTGGGTTTTTATGGTTTTTTTTGGGTTTTACAATTTTTAGAGTTTTTATTGGTTTTAAGTATTTTTAGGGATTTAAGGTTTTCATAGGGGTTTTGGAGTTTTTACATTTTTTTGGGATCTGTGAATAATTTTATGATTTTCATGGGGTTTTAGGGATTTTGAGTTTTTTTAGAGTTTTATATGGGTTTTTTTGGATTTTTAGGGCTTTTGAGTATTTAATGGTTTTAATAATTTTTATTGTTTTGAAATTTTTAGGGTTTTATAGTGTTTTTAGTGGTTTATAGGGTTTTATAGGTTTTTAATGTTTTTAGGGGTTTTTTTTGGTTTTTAGGGATCTTGGAATTTTTTGTGTTTTAAGAATTTTTTATGTTTTTTGTTGTTTAAAGTGTTTTTATATTTTTATGTTTTTATTCATTATTTTCCGGGTTTTAAGGTTTTTTACTTTGTTAATGTTTTTAGTTATTTTTAAGATTTTAATGGGTTTTTAGTGTTTTATAGATTTTTAGTGTATATAGAGTTGTATTGTTTTAATGGTTAGTTGGGGTTTTAGAAGTTTATTGATATTTTTATAGGTTATTGTGGTTTCAGAGAGTTTATAAACTTTTTTAGGGGTTTAAAGTTCTTTTAGAGTTTTTAGTGGGGCATTAGGAGTTTTACGAATTTTTAGGGCTTGTTATGGTTTTTAGCGGTTTTTAGGGGTTTTAGTGTATTTTATGTTTTTAAGTGTTTTTTCATGGTTTTAGAATGTTTAGGGATTTAAAGGGTTTTTAGAGATTTTAGTTATTTTTAAGGGTTTTTTAAGGCTTTTTGGTTATTAAGGTTTTTAAGGGGTTTATGGTTTTTAGGTTTTTTATGGTTTTTTAGATTTTTACGGTTTTTCATTTTTTTAGTTTTTTATGGTTTATTAAGGGATTTTAGGTTTTTTTAGTCTATTTTACGTTTTTAGTGATTTAATGGATTTTTAGGATTTTTATGGGTTTTTTGTGTTTTTAGGGATTTAAAGGTCATTACTGGGATTATTGAGGTTTTTAGTAATTTTATAATTCTTAAATTTTTTATGGGTTTTAGGTGTTTTCTTTCTTTAAACTTTTTATTAGGTTCTTTAGGTTTTTAGGGTTTTTTAGTTTTTAGTAATTTTTTGGGCTTTTTGGTATTTTTATGGTTTTTAAGGTTTTATGGTTTTTGAGTGTTTTTAGGTTCATCAGGGTTTTATTTTTCTTATGGGTTTTAGGGTTATTATGATTTTATTATGGCATTGATGGTTTTCATGTTTTTAGTGGTTTATGGGTTTTTTAGTTTTTTTAGGTTTTAGGTGTTTTATTTTTTAAAGATTTGAGGGGTTTTTAGGTTTTTTAGAGGTTTTTTTGTTTTTAGGCGCTTTTGTTTTTCTAGTTATTTAAAGAATTATTATTGTTTTTTAAGTATTTAGGATGTTTTATGATTTTAGGAATTTTATGGCTTTTTAGGATTCTTATGGATTTTAGGGGTTTTGGGATTTTTAGTGTTTTAAGGGTTTTTAAGGGTTTTGGGGGTTTTTTGGTTTTTTAGTTTTTATGTTTCTTAAAAAATTTTAGATTTTTTAAGCATTATTAGGGGTTTAAAGGGTTTTTATAGTTCACAGTGGGTTTTAGGGTTTTCGGGGTTTTTATTGTTGTTATGGTTTTTTGGGGCTTTTATTATTTCCAGGAACATTAGGGGTTTTAGGGGTTTTAAAGTGTTTTTTATGGGTTTTATGTGTTTTAGGTTTTTAATTTTTCTTAGGTTTTTAAAGTGTTTTTCATTTTTTTATGTTTTAAGGATTTTAGTTATTTTTTGATTTTTATTGTTTTTTGGGTTTTTAAGGATTTTGGGGGGTTAAAGGGGTTTTTAGGTTTTTGGGGTTTTTTTAACATTTAAGATTCTATTTTTTTAGGGGTTTAAAGGTTTTGAATAGTTTATTTAATTTTTTGGGGTTAAAAGGGTTTTTATAGGTTTTAGTGCAGTTTTATGATTTTTATGGGGTTTTTTATTGTTTTTAGGGGTTTTATGAATTTTAGGGTTTTAAGAGTTTTTAGGGACTTTAAGGGGTTTAAGTGTTTTAAATTTTTATGCATTTTAAGTGTTTTTAGGTTTTTACAGTTATATTAGTGGTTTTAGTGTTTTAGTGTTTTTTAAATTTTTATAGAATTTTTGGGGTTTTTTTAGGATTTTTTAGTTTTTAGGGTTTTCTGGGATTTTTAGTGTTTTTAGAGTTTTTATCATTTTTAGGTTTTTATGGTTTTGAATTATTTTTTGGTTTTATGTGATTCTTCAGGTTTTTTGGGTGTTTTATTGTTTTTTTATAATTTTAGTGATTTTTAGGGCTTTTTATGATTTTGGGGTTTTCAGGGTTTTTTATTTTGATGGGTTTTAGATGTTTTATGAAATTTTTGGGGTTATATGGTTTATTTGTTCGAGTTTTTATGGTTTTTTGGTTTTTAGAGTTTTTTAAGGTTTTTTGGGGTTTAAATTTCTTTTTATTTTTCACTGGGGTTTTAGATTTGTATGTGGTTTTATGGTTTTTAAATGTTTTTAAGGGTTTTATAGGTTTTTAGAGGTTTGTATGGTTCTTAGAGGGTTTTGTGGTTTTTACGGTCTATAGGGGTTTTTTTCATTTTTAAGGTTTTTTTGGGATTTTTTTGTTTTTAGGGATTTCTTATGGGTATTTAGTGTTTTAAGGGTTTTCATAATTTTTAGGATTTTTAAGTTTTTTTGGGATTTTAGGGATTTGAGGTGCTTTTATGTTTTTAATGGGATTTTTTGGGTTTTTAAGATTTTTTTGTGTTTTTAGGTATTTTATGGTTTTTAGTGTTTTTTAGCAATTATAGTGGTTTAAAGGGTTTTTAGGGTTTTTAGTGGGGTTTTAGGGGTTTTATGGTTTTATGGTTTTTAGGTTTTTTAGGGTTCTATGGGTTTTTTGGTTTTTATCATTTTTTAAGTTTTTAGGTGATTCATTTTTTTGGTTTTTGAGGGTTTCTTATGATTGATTTGTGTTTCTAGTGTTTTCAACATTTTTAGAGATTATATAAGATTTTTATGGATTTTAGGAATTTTAGAGATTTTAGTGTTTTTGAGGGGTTTATGGTTTTTTTATTTTAATGGTATATTTATTTTTAGAAGTTTAATGTTTTTTTAATGTTTTTATTATTTTTAGGAGTTTAAAGTATTTTTATAGTATTTAATGGATTTTAGGGGTTTTATGGTGTTTTATCGTCTTTTGGAGTTTTTTTTACCGTTTTTAGAAATTTCTATGATTTTTTAGGGTTTTAATAGGTTTTAGCATTTTTAGGGGTTAAATGTGTTTTTAGTTTTTTCTATTTTCTGTATTTTTAAGGATTTGTTATGTTTTTTAGAATTTATAGAGCCTTTTTAAGATTTTTATTGGTTTTACTATTTTAATGTGTTTTTAATGTTTTTACATTTTTTAGGTTATTAAGGTTTTTATCATTAATTATGATTTAGGGGTTTTAGGTGTATTTTGATTTTTATGGTTTTTGTAGGATTATTTTTGGATTTAGGGGCTTTTATATTTTCATGTATTTTTAGGGTTTTTTAGTATATTTCTGGTTCTTTAGGGGTTTTTGGGATATTGAGGGTTTTTTGTTCTTATAGTTTAATAATTTTATTGTTTATTTGTTTTGGGTTTTTTTAGTTTTTTAGGGTTTTAATTGGTTTATAAAGTTTATTAAATTTTTTATGTGTTTAAAGGTCCTTTACAGTTTTTATTGGTTTTTAGGGTTTTAGGGTATTTTATTGTTTTTCCGGGTTTTTAGGATTTTTAGGATTTTTATGTTTTTATGGGTTTTAAGTGTTTTTAGGGGTTTAAGGTTTTCTTAAGGTGATTCAAGGATTCATTGGTTTTATATTTTTAGGTATATTTAGGTTTTTAAGGATATTTATTGTTTCTTGGGTGTTTTGGGATTTTTAAGAGTTTTAGGATCTTTTGGGTTTTTTTGGGTTTTCTGGGTTTTTATTGGTTTTGTGGTTTAGGGATTTTTTTTTGTTTTTAGAGTTTTAATGGTTTTTAGAGGTCTTAAATGTATTTTGGGTTTAAATGTTTTTTTATATTTTTTAGTGGTTTTAGGGGTTTTATGGGGTTTTATGGTTTTTAGGCGTTTGAGGTTTTATGTTTCCCTGGTTTTTTATGGTTTTAGATTATTTTATCATTTTGAGGGTTTTTATTGGTTTTAGGTGTTCCTAGGTTTTTAAGGTTTTCTTTTGAGTTTTCAGGGTTTTTAGGGGATTATTATTTTTAGGTATTTTTAGGATTTTTAGGATTTTTATGGTTTTTAGGGGATTTTTGGATTTTGAAGTTTTTTAGGGAATTTAGATTTTTGTGGTTTCTTTCTAGGATTTTAGAGTTTTTGGGGGTTTAAAGGATCTTTAGAGTTTTTAATGTTTTGGGGTTTAATGTTTTTTATTGTTTTAGATTGTTTTCTTGTATTTTTATAGGTTTCTAGTGTTTTTTAATGTTTTTTGGTTTTTTGGGTTGTAGAGGTTTTAGTATTTTTTGTGTTTTTATGGATTTTATGTCGAGTAAGGTCTTTAATGTTATCTTAGGGTTTTTCATGGGTTTTTAGTTTTTTTTGTGTAATTTTTGTGCAATTTAAGGTTTTTTATATTTTTATGGTTTTCATGGATTTTGAGGGCTCTGAGAGGTTTTTTGAGATTTTTTGGGATTTTGGATTTTTCTTATATTTTGTGTTTTTATGGGTTTTATGTTTTTTGTAGTATTTAAAATTTTTTGTGTCTAAATTTTTTTTATCATTTTTTTTTGTTTTTAGGGATTTATGAATTTTTCATTTTTTATTTCTTCTTGGGGTTTTATGGTTTTATTGTTTTTTTTGTTGTTTGGGGTTTTTAGGGTTTTTTTGTTTTTAGAGGATTTAAGTATTTTTAGGTTATTAAGGTTTTTTAGGGTTTTTTGGGGGTTTTGTGATTGTTTATATTTTTTGGGAATTTTATGTATTTTTGAGGATTTTTATTACCTTTTGGGTTTTTAGGAATTTTAATGGGTTTATGGGTTTTTAAGGTCTTAGGGTTTTAGGTATTTTTTGGTTTTTATGTTTTTAGGTTTTTTTGAGTTATCTAGGTTGTTAAGGATCCTAATGTTTTACCTTTTTTAGGGTTTTAAATGGTTTTAGTGAACTTAGTTTTTTATGGATTTTATTGATTTTATGGTTTTTAAGGGTTTCAGAGGGTTTTAGGGTTTTTAGGATTTTCTGTATTTTTTTGGTTTTTAGGGATTTTAACTGTTTTTAGGTTTTTATGGTTTTCATAGTGTTTTTAGGGTTTTTAGGAGTTTTAATTTTTTTTATCGTTTTTTATCTTTTTAGGGGTTTCATGTGTTTTTAGAGTTTTAGTGTTTTTAGTATTTTTATTGGTTTTTGTGATTTTATGGTTTTAAGGGTTTTATGGGTTTTATATATTTTAGAGTTTTTAGGGTTCTTCTTGGGATTTTAGTGTTTTTGGGTTTTTAGGGGATTTAATTATTTTATGGAATTTAAGTTTTTCATAGGGGTTTTTAGGGTTTTTATATGTTTTTTAGGATATTTATGATGTTTATAGGATTTTTATTAGTTTTTATGGTTTTAAGGATTTTTATATGTTTTGTAATTGTTTTTACATTTTGTTATATTTTTAGGGAATTTAAAGGGTTTTATGATTTTTATTGTTTTTAAGGGTTTTGAATGGTTTTTTGGGACTGTAGGGGTTTTGGGTTTTTGGGTTATTTTGGGGTTTTTGTTTTGTTTTTGAGATTTTATGGGTTTTCAGTATTTTTAGAGTGTTTAACATTTTCAATGGTTTAAAGGGTTTTTAGAGTATATAGTAGTTTTTATGGGTTTTATGTTTTTTATGTATTTTTAGCACTTTTAAATGATATTTATGGTTGTTAGGGTTTTTCTAGATTTTGAGGGTTTTTAGGGTTTTTATTGTTATTATGGTTTTTAGGTTTTTTATAGTTATTAGGGTTTTCTGTTTTTTATATTTGATTAATTTTTTAGGGTCTTAAATGGTTTTTAGGGTCATTAGTGGTTTTTAGAGTTTTTAGGGTTTTTAGGGGTTTCTAGGGTTTCATGGTTTTTAGTGGTTTTTATTGGGTTTTAGTGGTTTTTGGGGTTTTTACAGTTTTAAAGGTTTCTATCAAGTTATGATTTTTATGTGTTTCTATTGTTTTTTTGTTTTTTGTTTTTTCTTATTGTTTTTTAGGTTTTATAGGTGTTTTTACTTTTTTAGTTATTTTTATGGATTTGTTGGATTTTAAAGGGTATTTAGGTTTTTTAGGGGATTTGATGGTTTTGAGTGTTTTTATGGTTTTTATGGTTTTTAGTGCTTTTAGTTTTGTAGAGGTTTTAAGTGTTTTAGGTTTTATGGTCTTCTTATTTTTTCATGTTTTTAAGGTCTTTTAATTTGCAATGAATTTAAGGTATTTTTTAGGATTTTGAGGGTTTTTATGGATTTTGAGGGGTTTTTAGGGTATTAGGGTTTTTTTTGAGTTTTTAGGGGTTTTAAGGGGATTTAAAGATTGTTTAACATATCTTGGGGGTTTACTGAGTTTTTTATGTTTTAGTGGGGGATTGTGGGTTTTATTGGTTTTTAGGGCTTTAAGGTTTTAAGGGGTCATTATGGTATTTATACATTTATAGTGTCTTGTAGGATTTTTTGTGGTTATTATGTTTTTAGGGTTTTTAAGTGTTTTTAGTTTTTAATGGTTTCTAACGGATTTTCTTGGGTTTTTATTGGGTTTTAGTGTTATAAAATTTTTTGGGGTTTCTGTAGTTTTTAGGGTTTTTATAATTTTTAGGGGTTTTTTCATTTTTACCTCTTGATGGGTTTTGAGTATTTTTAGGTTTTTATGGTTTTCTTTATGTTACTTCATGGTTTTTTATGTTTTAAGTTTTTCTTTATGTTACTTCATGGTTTTTTATGTTTTAAGGTTTTTTTTGGATTTTTTAGGATTTTGATAAATATGTTTTTAGAGATTCTGAGTGTTTTTAGGGTTTTTAATGTTTTATGGTTTATTGGGATTTTTATGTTTTTTTTTAAATTTGTTTTTTTAGGTTTGTTAGAGAAATTTTAAATTTTTATGGGGATAAAGGGTTTTTTGAGTTTTTACTCGTTTTTGGGGTTTTTAGCATTTTTTACATTTTTTAGTTATTTATGCTTTTTAATGTTTTCTTATGGTTTGTAGGATTTTTTTGTTATGTTTTTTAGAACTTTTTGGAATATTTATGGTTTTCTAGGATTTTTAGAGATTTCAATGGTTTTTAAGTTTTTTATGGTTTTTCTGCATTTAAAGGGTTTTTTGAGTTTTTAAGGGTTTAAAGGGTTTATAGAGTTTTTTATTGGTTTTTGGGGTTTGGAGGGTTTTTATAGTTTTTAGTGGATATATAGATTTTTTTTGGTTTTTATAGTTTTTTGGGGGAATGGGATTTTTTACTGTTTTTCAAATTTTTTTAGGTTTTTAGTGGTTTTAAGTGTTTTTAGGGTTTTAAAATTTTCTAAGTTATTTAAGGGCTATTGTGGTTTTTTTAAGGGTTTTTAGGTTTTTTTGGTTTTTTATTTTTTTATGGATTTCAATGATTTTAAGGGTTTTTAGAGTTTCTTAGTGTTTTATGGTATTTATTATATTTATCATTTTTTACGTTTTCATAGGATTTAATTATTTTAATGTATTTAAGGATTTTTAGGGGATTTAGGGTTTTGAGGGTTTTATTTTAAATTATTAGTGCTTTATTGGTTGTTTTAGTTTTTTAGGGTTTTGGAGATTTTGAGTGGTTTAAGGGTATTTTCGGGTTTTTATCTTTTTATGTTTTTTGAGTATTTTTTTTTAATTTTCATTTTTTTGGATTTTATGGTCCATAGAGATTTGAAATGTTTTATGGGTTTAAATATTTTTAGAGCTGTTAGTCATTATAAAAGATTTTGAAAGTTTTTTTTGTTTTTTTTTGAATTTTAGGGGTTTTATTATTCTTAGTATTTTTAAAAATTTTAATGGTTTTTTGATATATTTTTGGTTTTTTATGGTTTTTATGTTTTTTAAATTTTTTAAGGTTTTCTTAGGGGTTTTCATGGTTTTTAATGTCATTTACATTTTACAGGTTTTAGGGGTTTTTATAGTTTTCACGGGTTTTTAAGGATTTTATTGATATTTAGGGGGTTTGGGGTTTTAGGCATTTAATGATTATTTAGGTTTTTAGCATTTTTATGTTATTATGGATTTTAAAAATTTTTTATCTTCAGGTTTTCCTTGGGGATTTCAGGATATTTAAAGTTTTATACATTTTTTTGTATTTCATAGTTTTATGATATTTATGGTTTTTTAGGGTCTAGGTGTTTTGTGGGTTTTTTTGGGGGTTTTGGGTTTGGGTTTTTAGGGCCTTTTGGGTTTTTTTAGCATTTTTACATTTTTTAGAGTTTTTAATGGTTTTAGTGGTTTAAAGCGGTTTTAGATATTTTAGTGTGTTTTATGGGTTTTAGCGGTTTTGAGGCTTTTAGGAGATTTCATGGTGTTAGGGGTTTTTAGGGTTTTTAGGGTCTTGTAGGGTTTTTAGGATTTATTTGGTTTTTAGGTGCTTAATTGTTTTATGTTTTTTAATTTTTTCAACGGGATCTTTAGGATTTTTATGGTTTTTACATTTTTAGAGATTTTTAGGTATTTCTTAGGATTTTTTTTTGGGTTTTTAGGGATTTTTTGGGATCTTATGGTTTTTTAGGGTTTTATCATTTTTTAGGGTTTTAGGGATTTATGTGTTTTAGTATATTTATGATTTTATTACTCGTTTTAGGACTTTTTTTCATTTTTAGGGATTTTTATGGATTTATAAGATTCTTAAAGATTTTAATCTTCTAGAGATTTTGAGAAATTATATTTTTTTAGGGGGTTTTGATTTTTTATTGGTTTTAATGTTCTATTGAGTTTTTAAAATTTTTATTAGTGTAATTAATTTTTAGAGTTTTTAGCGGCTTAATATGGTTTTTTCCAGTTTTTAGAATTTTTAATGGTTTTAATGGTTTTTTTGGTTTTTTAGGTTTTTTGGGTTTCAAATGTTTTTTGGTTTTTAGTGGTTTCAAGGGTTTTTTAGGTTTTTATGGTTTTCTTAGGGGGTTTCAAGGTTTCTCAGATTTTTATGTTTTTTTTGTTTTTAGGGATTCTTTAAGATTTTTATAGTTTTTAGTGTTTTGAAGGATTTTCATGGGTTTTAGGGTTTTTATGGTTTTTTGGGTTTTATGGGTTTTATTGAGTTCTTTGGGATTTTATGTTTTTTAGATATTTTTAACATATTTAGGGGTTTAAAGGTTTTTAGAGTTTTTACTATGTTTTTAGATTTTTATGTGTTTTTAGGGGTTTTTAAAGTTATTATAAGTTCGGTGATTTTATGGGTTTTTAGTGTTATTAGGGGTTTTTTAGATTTTTTAAATTTTTGGGGGTTATATGTGTTATTATGGTTTTGTGTTTTTCTTAGGGGTTTTCATGTTTTTAAGGGTTTGTTTTTGTTTCTAGGAAAAATTAGGGTTTTTTGGATTTTTATTGTTTTTATGGGTTGTAGGGAATTTGATGGGTTTTAGGGTTTTTGGAGTTTTAAGTTTTTAAGGGTTTGAAGTGTTTTTAGTTTTTAAGGATTTCATAGTGTTTTTAAATGTTTTTAGGTTCTTTACATTTTTAGGATATATTAGGGTATTTTTATATTTTTATTGTTTTTTGTGGTTTTAGTGTTTTGTGGGGTTTTCAAAGTTATTAGGGTTTTTATAGATTTTAGGGGTTTTTTGAGGTTTTTAGGGTTTTATGATTTTTAGTGTATTTACGGTTTTATGTTTTTTAATTTGTTTTTAGAGTTTTTAGTGGTTTTAAAATGTTTTTAGTGTTTTTATGGTTTTATGGTTTTTATGGTTTGTATGGTTTTTAGGGGTTTTTTTTAATTTTATGGGGTTTTATGTTTTCCATGTCTTTACATTTTTGTTGGGGTTTTCAGGTTTTTTGACATTTTATGAATTTTTACTATTTTAGGATTTTTTAAGGATATTTATGGGTATTTAAGATTTTTAGGGAATTTGAGGGGTTATAGGGGTTTAGGTATTTTATGGTTATTTTGGATTTTTAGGGTTCTTTTGAGTTTTTATGGATTTTAAGGTTTTTAGTGGTTTTTTAGGGGTTTAAAGGGTTTTAAGAGTTTTTAGTGGGTTGTATGTTTTTTTTACCTTTTTATGATTCTTTTATTTTTTACAGGTTTGTATGGTTTTTAGGGGTTTAGGGTTTTTAGATTTTTTTAGGGGTTTTAGTATTTTTTGTATTTTTAGGGGTTTTAAGTGTTTTTTTGGTTTTTATATTTTTCTATGGGGTTTTAGGGTTTTTAAATGTTTTGGGTTTTTTAGGTTTTTTATGATTTTTATGGGTTTTTAGAGTTTTTAGGGATTTTTAGGGTCATTATGTTTTTTTGGCTTTTAGGGTTTCTATGGTTTTCTGGGTTTTTAGGTTTTTTTTCATTTTTCTAGGGTTTTATGGTTTTCTTGGTGTTTTGGAACATTTTTAGAAGTAAAATAGGGAATTTATAGATATTAATGGTATTTGGGTGGTTCATGGGGTTTTTATGGTTTTTAGGGGTGTTATGGTTTTTACAATTCTTAGTTCTTTTTCAATATTTTTTATATTTTTAGGTTCTTATTGGTTTTATTTGTTTTTAGGTATTCAATGTTTTCTAAAAGATTTTTAAGTTTTTTAGGGTTTTTTTATATTTTTAGTTATTTTTACTAATTTTTTTAATTGGGTTTCTTTATAGTTATTAGGGATTTTCAGGGGTTTGGGGTTTTTATGGTTTTTATGGGTGTTTTTAGGTTTATTGTGTTTTTTTAGTTTTAATGGATTTTAATGTTTTCATAGCTTTTTAACATTTTAATGGTTTAACGAGTTTCTATAATTTTTAGTTGGTTTAACGTTTTTATGGGTTTTAGTGGTTTTTAAGGTTTTTAGGTATTTTTATGGGTTTTAGTTATTTTTATGGGTTTTAACATATTTTTAGGTGTTTTAAGGTTTTTAGAATTTTTATAAATTGTACATTTTTTGAGATTTTTAATTTTTCATTAGGTTTTTAATCATATATAGTTTTTTTTGTTTATAGAGATTTTTAGTGATTTTTTGGTATTTTTATGGTTTTGGGGGGTTTTATTGATTTTGAGGGTTTTAGGTTTTTTAGAGTATTTATGTATTTTTTTTTGGTTTTTTAGATTTTAGGGTTTTAATGGGTTTTCATGTTTAATAATATTTTTAGGGGTTTTAATGGTTTTTAGGTTTTTTAGTGGGTTTTTTAATTTTTTATGTTCTTATGTGCTTTTATGGTGTTTCAGGGATTTTAGGGTTTTATGGTCATTTAGTGTTTCTTGGGGGTTTTAGGTTTTAATAGGTCTAATTTTTTTTTCTATTTTAAAGTTGTATTATGTATTTTAAGGAATTTTATGGTTTTTATGTTCTTGGTGATTTTTAGGGAATTTTTTGGATTTGTATGGTTTTTAGGGTTTTTAGAGATTTTAAGGGTTTTAGTGCTTTTAGAGGCCTTAAGTGTTTTATATTTTTAAAAGATTCTTATGGGTTTTCATGGGTTTTGGGTTTTTTTATATCTAGTGATATTTAGGGATATTTTTATATTTTTTTGGTTTTTTGGGTTTTTAGGGATTTTGAGGAGTTTTGGGATTATATAGTTTTTTTGGGTTTTATGGATTTTTTTACTTTTTTATGGTTTTTATGATTTTATAATTTTTTAACAGTTATTTTTTTAATGTTCTCTCTTCATTTTTATGGTTTTTAGGGTGTTTATTGTTTTTAGCAAATTTTAGTGAGTTTTTAGATTTTTATTGTTTTTTGGGTTTTAAGGGATTTTGGGGGTTCTTAGGGTTTTTAGTGTTTTTATGTTTTTGGTGGTTTTATGTGTTTTTAGGTTTTTAAGGTTTTCTTAGGTGTTTTCATAGATTTTAGGGTTTTCACATTTTTAGGTATTTTAAGGGTTTTTTAATTTTTATGGTTTTTTAGGGTTGTTATAAATTTTGAGGGGTTTTAGGGATTTTATGGTTTTTATGCTTTGGGGGGGGGGGGTTATGTTTTTATAAGTTTTAAGGGTTTTTAGAGTTTTATAACATTCATAAAGGTTTGAAAGGGTTTTAGAGTTTTTAGTTGTTTTTAAGGGATTTATGGGTTTTTAGTGTTTTTAAGGATTTTAGTAATTTTTATAGAATTTATGGTTTTTAGCAGTTATTAGGAGGTTTTATGAGTTTTCAGGTTATTTAAGTTTTAAGATGTTTTAATTTTTTCTAGGTTTTTAAGGTTTTATTTCGTTTTTTTACAGTTTTTCATATTTTTTATATTTTTATGGTTTTTTATGGTTTGGTGGAATTTTATAGTGTTTTGGTTTTTTAGGGATTTTGATGGTTTTTATGTTGCTTTGGGATTTTTTTGGTTTCTAGGGTTTTTTTATTTTTTGAGTTTTAAGAGTTTTTATGGGTTTTTGATGTTATTTTGGGTTTAAAGTGTATTTTCACATTTTTGTAATTTTTTAGTTTTTAGGGGTTGATTGGGTATTTTGGTTTTAGGGGTTTTAGTGTGTTTAGAGTCTTTTCTGGGATTTAGTGTTTTTAGGTTTATATGAGTTTTATGTGTTTTTTGGGTTTTTTGTTTTCTTCACGGTTTTTAGGGTTTTTTGAGATTTTAGGTATTTTTTGGGATCTCTATGGGTGGTTTTATGGTTTTTTCGGATATTGAGGTTTTTTAGGGTTTTAGAGTTTTCAGTGTTTTTATCATTTTTTATTGTTTAGGGCTTTCAATTGTTTTTAGGTTTTTAAGGATTTCTTTGTTGTTTTACATTTATATAGTTTTAGGGGTCTTTAGGATTTTTATCATTTTTGTGTTTTTAGGTATTTTTACGTGTTTGGGGGTTTTGAGTGTTTTTGAGTTTTTAGGGTTTTATAGTTTTTTAGAGTTTCAATAAATTTTTAGGGCAAAGAAGGCTCGGGTCCAGGATATTCCTGGCACCCCCCAAAATTTATTAAACAAAAAGACACAAACACTGCAGACAAGGGAGGGGATGGGTCGAACGACCCACACCCAAAACCCCTTACGACCTCAGCCCGAGGGCCACAAAAGGAAGGAAAAAAAAAAGAGACAAGGCGCAAGACCAAAAAAGACATAGTGTCTAAAAGAAAATTGCACACATAGAAGGTCAGTCAACATCGCCGCCAAAATCCTCCAGCTCCGCATCATGAAACCCCATGCCAACACCAAAGCCGCTTCCATCGTCAGCAAAGCTAAAATCTGATTCATCACCCTGGTCCATTGAGTCCCATCCAGGGTCAAAATCCTCTTGCATACCAAGTCTAGACCGCAGCTTCTCCATAGCTTTTACCTGCTCAGCAGAAAAATAAGGCTTCTCTCGCTTATTCACGTTTAGATTCAGTTTGACAGCTCGTGAGGAGGCCCTAGTTGCCATTTGGCGTGGGAGGGCAGAGTAATCCCTCCTCCTCCTTCGTCTTGTTGGGGCAGAGGAGGTTCCCGCAGCAGACATCTTTGTTCCATTGCCACCATCACTAGCGGCTAATGGTGCCTTGCCTTTCTTGCTTTCCGCCTCAAGAGTTTCAGCACCTCCGCTGATTTGTTTCTCCCTTGATGTGACCATAGCAGCATTTATCCGTTGATTAGCCCCATCAAACCTCTCCCAAAGCCTCCTTGCCTCATCTTCAAGAGGGAACCTTTCCATTTCAACCCATACCATCTCGTGGAGCTTCACACAAAAGTCTTCAGCAGATGTAACACCATGAAGTATCATCGCCCTCTGCAGGTCCATGGAAGGACCACTAGCATCACCAACATATTGGAGCTGGTCACTAGGCAGGTCCTCAACACTACCGTCTATATCTAGGAGACCCATGCCAGGTCCCCCCACGCCAGGATACCCATGCAGGACCGGCGGGGCATCACGCCAGTCTATATCCCCATCCAGTATGGGCTTTTCCTCAGTTGAGCATGAACTCTAGTCATCTCCAGACCTGGTTTTCTAAGAAACAGCATCCTCCTTTGCATCATCCTCCACCCGCACCCCAACCATGGCAGGCTCAGCCGAACCTGCAGCCTGAGAAACATTCACAGGAGCCTCATCCGTTAGATCAGATCCACCAGTATCCTTGCAGGAATTTTTCACATTTCCTGGCCAAACATCCATCGCAATTGTCCTATCTATCTCAGTTTGCTTCCTAATGTCTTCACCAGACCTGTGAACACCTTCAGCAGAGCCATAAATTCCTCCCTCTCCGATCATGACTTCATCCTCAACAGTGTTCCCTAAGACCCCGGCGCTTGCTTACAGACTCACCAAGAAGCCACTCGAATCCATCAGAGAGATTCCCAACCCATTACCAGCCAGCATAGAAGACCAGTAGGGCAGATCGGTAGCCCCAGAGTGAGAAACCTCCCCAATCATCCCCTTCACCTCCACCCGAGGGAGGCCGCTCCCACCAGTAGACAGAGATTCACCACCCCTAGAAGTGCCAGAACAAATTCCAGAACAGTCACTGTGCCCGAAGCTCCAGCACACAGAGCAGAAGACTGGCCATTGCTCGAAGACAACACATTGTCTCCATCTAAGCTCCTCTCCCACAGCAATACAGACAGAGTCCACAGGGGGTTTCGACGCATCAATTTCGACAAAAGCCCTTGGAGAAACTGGATGACAGAGGGCCCTCGTCCTACTATCCACACAGAGAAATCTCCCCACTAGGTTTCCAAGCATCGACATAATTGAGAAATTCTGAAAGGGGAGTGGCAGTTCAAAAAAACACACCCAGGAAGCAGCAATCGGGGAGCTTCTCTTCATATGAAAATCAAAGCTCCATCGAAAGAGGGAGAATCGAGCGCCATTGCATGAACGAGGATCCGCTGACCAAGCAAGGATGCGATCATCCTCTATTGCAAACCGAACCATGATATGAGAGCTGTCGAGCAGGCCGACAGTCGTACGAGCCCTAGGATTCCAGGAAGCCACAACGAACCTGTCGAAGGTGACCACCGGGGGTTGCCGTCTCGGAAAGCTTGCAACCAGAGTCAATCGGTGGAGATCCGCGGCCTCCGTGAACTCCCGAAGTGAGAGAGGAAGCTAAGGGCAGCCATCGAAGAACTCCGGAACCATCGGGCCAAGCACCGTTCGCGGAAAGGCGGGTAACAGATCAGCAGAATATAGGGATGAGAAATCATCAGGGAGAGGATCCTCCCTCGTAGAGACAGGGGGAGGAGCTTTAATTGCCATCACCTTCAACCCGAGGGGAAATCGCCATCGTAGGGGAGAAATCATTATGTTTTTTGTGTTTTTAGGGTATTCAATGCGTTTTTAGAGATTTTTATAGTTTTTTTGGGTTTTTAAGTATTTTTAGTGTTTTTAATGTATTTATAATTTAAATTTTGTAGTATTTATTAGTTTTTTTTGGTTTTGTGGGGTTTTGAGAGTTCTATGAGTTTTTACATTTTAATTATTTTTTGTATTTTATTGGATTTTTATGAGTTTTAGGGTTTTAGGGATTTTGAGGGACTTTATGGTTTTTTAGGGTTTTATGGTCTTTTGGGTTTTTATGATTCTTTGAGTTTTTTAAAATTTTAAAGTCTTTAGAGTGTTTATCCTTTTTATGAGTTTAAATATATTTTAGAGTTTTTAGTGGTTTGTTAGGTTTTTATTGATTTTTAGGGTTTTTTCTTCTTTTGGGGTTTTTAGTGGTTTTTAGGATTATAATTGGTATTATGATTTTAGGGAATTTTTAGCATTTTTATGGTTTGTAGTGTTTTTGGGTATTTAGAGATTTTTTGGGGTTTTATATTTTTTTGGATTTTTGGGTTTTAGCGTTTTTTGATTTTTTAGGGTTTTAATGGTTTTTAGAGGTTTTTAGCAGTTTTTGGGGTTTAAAGAGGTTTTATAGTTTTAAATTAGATTTCAAAGATTTCATGTGTTTTGGGGGTTTTAAGGTATTTTGTGGTCTTGTGGTTTTTAGTGTATTTAGGGTTTTTAGGTTATGCTAGGGTTCATAGATTTTTTTGTTTTTAAGGGTTTTCTGTGTTTTTAGATTTTTTAAATTTTCATTGGTTTTTCAAGGTTGTTAGGGACAGTTTTTTAAGGATTTTAGAGATTTAATTTTTTTTTATATTTATGATTTTTTGTGCTTTTGATGGTTTTAGGGTTTTTAGAGGTTTTTTGGGGTTTTATGTTTTTTTTTTTCAGGTTTAGGGGTATTTTTTGGGTTTTTAGGGTTTTTAAGGGTTTTTTTATTTTTCTAACATTTTTAGAGTTTTAATGTATTTTTTGGGTTTTTAGTGGGGTTATAGGGTTTTATTGGTTTATAGGGGTTTTAATTTTTTTGGGGTTTTTTGGTTTTTAAGGGTTTTATGGGTTTTATGGCCATTTTTGATTTTTAGCCTTTTAGGTTTTTAAGGGTTTTAATTGTTTTTTTTTCTTTAGGCAATCCTATGGTTTTTAGAGTTTCTTACATATTTGGGGTTTTTATGGATTTTTTGGTTTTTAGGGTTTATTATTTTTAGGGTTTTTAGTGTTTTTATCATTTTTAGGTTTTAAGTATTTTAAGTGTTTTTATGGTTTAAAGGTTTTATTAGGGGTTTTCCATCTTTTTAGGGGTTTCTTCGGTTTTTATGGATTTTTAGGGATTTTTTAGGATTTTTATGGTTTTTAAGGGTTTCGGGGATTTTGTGGGGGTTTAGTTTTTTAGGGTTTTAGGGTGTTATAGTTTTTTTGGGTGTTTACAGTTTTGTTATCAGTTTAAGTGTTTTATAGATTTTATAGTTTTTTAATGTTTTTTTTGTTTAAATGGTTCTAAAAATTTTAGTGGGTTTTTTGGATTTTTAATGGTATTTATGGGTTTTGGGGTTTTTAGGGTTGTTAGGGTTTTTGGGTTTTTTGTATTTGTTATGTTTTTATGGGGTTTAATATTTTTCATTTGATTTTTAAGGTTTTTTTGGATTTTTACATTTTTAGGGTGTTTAGGTATTTTTATGTTTTAATTTTCTATGGATATTTGAGGAATTTTCTTGTTTTCGTGTTTTTTGGTATTTTTTACGGGTTTGAGTTTTTTTTTGGTTTTTTGGGTTTTTATATATTTTCTTTGGGTTTTTAATGTTTTTTACTTTTTTTTGGGTGAAATGGTTTTTTTATTTTTTAGATAATTTTTAGAGATTTATGGTGTTTAGGGGTTTTAATGTTTTTAAGGGTTTTAAGGGTTTTAATGTTTTTAGATGTTTTAGTGGTTTATAGCATCTTTTTGTGATTTTATCATTTTAGTGGTTTTTAGGGTTGTTATATTTTTAAAGTTTTCTTATTATTTTTTAGGGTTTTAGGGTCCTTCATGTTCTTAATGATTTTAAAGTATTTTTTTATGATTTTATTGGTTTTTAGGATTTTTGGGATATTTAAGGGTCTTCATGTGTATTTGGGTTTTTAGGGTTTTTAGGGTTTTTTGTGTTTTTAGTTTTTTTATGGGTTTTATGTGTTTTTAGGTTTTTTTTGTTTTTATTAGGGTTTTTTGGGTTTTCAGAGATTTTAATGTTTTTAGGGTTTTTTATGTATTTTATGGACTCGAATGGTTGTTTAGGGTTTCGAAGCATTTTGAGGTAATTTAGGGTTTTATGGTCTTTTGGGTTTTAGGGACTTTTTTGGATATTTTTAGTGTTTTAATGAGTTATTAGAGTTTTTAAAAAATTTAAGGATTTAAAGGGGTTTTAGAGTTTTTAGTAGTTGCTTGGTTTTTAGGGGGATTTAATGGGTTTAATGTTTGTTTTGTTTTAGGGTCTTATACATTTTTTAGTGTTTTTAATGTTTTTAGGGTGTTTAGGGGTTTTGAGTGTTTTTAGGTTTTTATGTATTCTAAGGTGTTTTTTAGGCTTTCTATGGTTTTTATTTTTTTAGGTATTATTTGAATCTTTTGTTATTTGTATGGGTATTTATGGTTTTTAGGGATTTCGAAGGTTGTTTTGGTTTTAATGGGTTTTTAGTGCTTTTAGGATTTTTTTGAGTTTTAATGTTTTTTAGAGTTTTTTTAATGTTTCTAGGAAATTAATACATGTTTAGAGTTTTTAATAGTTTAATGTTATTATGGGTTTATGGGTTTTATGGTTTTTAGATAGTTTTATGGTATTTAGGGTTTTTATGTTGTTCTAGCTTTTTTAGAATTATAAGGGTGTTAAGTGATTTTAGGTTTTTACGGTTTTCTAAATCATTTTTATGGTTTTTAGAGGCTTTTATGTATTTACGGATTTTAAGGGATTTTATGTTTTTTAATTTTTTAGTGGTGTTTTGGTTTTTAGGGTTTTATAGTTTTTTTGGGTTTTAGGGTTTTTGTAATTTTTATTGTTTTATGGGTTTTGAGAGTTTATAATTTTTTAGGGGTTTAAAGGGTTTATAGAAAACTTAGTTGAGGATTTAGGGTTTTTGGGGGTTTATGTTAATTTATAGTTTAGTGTTTTTATGGTTTTTATGGTTTTATGGATATTTAGAGATTTTGGCATTTTTTAGTTTTTAAGGGGTTTATGTGTTTTTAGGTTTTTAATTTTTACTGAAGGGTTTTTCTTATTTTTTCGGTTTTTACGTTGTTAGGGAATTTAGGGCATTTTTTTGGATTTTTTTGGTTTTTTATGGTTTCAGGTATTTTGAAAGGTTTTATTGGGTTTTATAGATTTTTTATTTTTTAGGGTTTCTTGAGTTTTTTAGGGTATTATGTTTTTTTTGGAGTTTTCTAAATTTTTTATGGTTTAAAGGGTTTTACAGTTTTATTGGTTTTTAGATTTTTTAAGGGGTTCTAGGGTTTTTTCTAGTTTAAGTGTTTTTATGTTTTTAGGGTTTTAAAGTTATTTTATTGTTGTAAGGGTTTCTTAGGGGTTTTAAAGTTGTTTTGGGTGTTTATGTTTTTATGGATTTTTTGAGATTTTATGGATATCTCTTATTTTTTAGGGTTTTTTTGTTTATTTGTTTTTTGGGGTATTTTTGTGTATTTATGGTTTTTAGAGGTTTTTATGTTTTTAGGGGTTTATAGGGATTTTATAGTTTTTTGTGATATATTTTTTTGGGTTTTAGGGTTTTTATGGTTTTTATGGGTTTTAATGGTTTTCATAGGGTTGTCGGTGTTTTAGGGTTTTTAGTATTTTTAGGTTTGTTATAGGTGTTAGTTTTTTTTGGTTTTTAATGTTATATCAAGGTTTTTCAGTGTTTTTGGGATTTTTTACATTTTTAGGTATTTTTATGGATTTTTAGGATTTAATGGTTTATAGGGATTTTGATATTATTTAGGTTTTAAGGTATTTTGTGTATTTTTTATTTTTTATTTTTTAGAGTTTTTAAGTGTTTTTAGGTTTTGAGGTTTTATTATAGTTTCTTGGGGTTTTTAGGGATTTCACATTTTGAGATATTTGATGGACTTTATAATAATTATATGTTTTTCTATGGGATTTAAGAATTTTGAGGGTTTTTTGGTTTTCAATTTTTTTTTTGTTTTTTGTGGTTTTTCTGAATTTTTTAATTTTTAAAGGTATTTTAGTGTTACCTATAATTTTTAGGTGTTTAAAGGGTTTTTAGAGAATTTAGTGGTTTTTATGGTTTTTATTTGTTTTTATAGGTTTTATTGTTTTGGGTATTTCTATGGTCATTAGTAGATTTAAGGTTTTTATTGTTTTTTTGTTCTTTTAGGGTTTCTAGGGTTTCTAATATTTTTATATTTTTATATGTTTTAAGTGTTTTTTGTTTTTTATGCTTTTCGTAGAGTTTATCTAAGCTTTTAGTTTTTTCACATTTTAAGGGATTTTTTATTTTTTTATATTTTTTTTTTATTTTAGGATTTTTAATGGCTTTTTGGGGTTTTTTAGGTTTGAAGGAATTTTAGGTTTTTTTGAATTTTTTAATTTTTGGGGGTTTAAGTGTTTTATTTTTATTAGGGTTTCTTAGGGTTTTTAGGGGTTTTTATGATTTTTTGTATTTTTAGGACTTCATTGAATTTTTTTGTTTTTAGGGTTTGGCAGATTTTTAGTGTTTTAGGTGTTAAATGTTTTTTTAATTTTTAGGGTTTTTTTTTCATTTTATGTTTTTTTATTTTTTTGTGTTTTGTCTTTTTGTAGTGGTTTAATTGTTTTTTTTAGTTTTTAATGGGTTTGATGGTTTTATGGGTTTTTAGGGTTTTTAAGGTTTATGGGTTTTTAGGGATTTTAGGGATTTTAGGTATTTTAGGGTCTTTTATGTTTTTTAGTCTAATAAATTTATTTATTTCTAGCAATTTTTAATAAATTTTAGGTTTTTAAGATTTATCAAAGGGGTTTTTTGGAGTGTCTTTGGGTTCTTTGGGTTTTTTACATTTTAGGGATTTTTAGCGATTTTTAGGATATTTTGGGGCATTAGGTTTTTTATGGTGGTTTTCGGGATTTTAGCAGTTATTATGGTTTTTAGGAGTTTAAACTGTTTATAGGGTTTTTAGGTTTTATAAAGATTTTTTAGATTTTTTATGTTTTTAGGTATTTTTAGTATTTCTTATTAATTTTATGCGTTATAGGGTTTTAGGAATTTTTATAGATTTTTTTTTTAAAATATTTTTGGATTTATAGGGTATTGTGGGTTTTTAGAGTATTTAGTGGTTTTATGGGATTCTATTGGTTTTATGTTTTTTAGAGTTTTAAGTGTTCTTTAGGGATTTAAGAATTCTTAACATCTATTAAGTTTTTATGGGTTTTAAGAATTTTTATATTTTTATGGTTTTCTATGGGGTTTTTAGGTTTTTTAGTGTTTATTATGTTTTTAGGGATTTTTATATATTTTTAAATATTTTTAATGTTTTAGGGTTTTTAAGGATTCTTAGGGTTTTTAGGGGTTTCGATTTTTTTATGATTTTTGGGCATTTGGAGTTCTTTTAGTGTTTTCAATCTTATTTAAGGCTTAAAGGGTTTTTATAGTTTTTAGTATTTTTAGGTTTTTTAGTGTTTTTAAAGGTTATTATGGGGGTTTTTTAGGGTTTTTAGGGTTTTTTACATTTTTAAGTTCTTTTGGGGTTTTATGTGTTTTTAGGTATTTAATTTTTTCTTATTCTCTTTTTTAAAAGTTTTATGGGTTTTAGGTTTTTTGGGATTTTTTAAATATTTTCATTATTTTTAGGGGTTTTAGGGATTTTGAGGGGTTTTGGATTTTCATAGTTTTTAGTTTTTGTAGGTTTTAAACATTATTTATTTTTTTAGGAGATGGGTTAGGGTTTTTAGGTTATAATGTTTTTCCAAACATTTTTTTGATTTTATTAAGGATTTTTTTGGATTTTTATGTACTTCTATAGTTTTTAGGATCTTTAGGGATTTCAATGGTTTTTATGGAATCTATGTTTTTATTATTTTTGGGGTGTTTAAGGGTTTTTTGAGGCTTTTGGTGTTTTAAGGCTTTTAAGAGTTTTTTTGTATCATAAGTGGTTGTATTTTTTTTAGTTGTTTTTTGGGATTTATTGCTTTTATGGGTTTTAAGAGTTTTATGAGTTTTAAGTGGTTTTAGGGGTTATAGGTGTTTTTATTGTTTTAGCAATTTTTGTGTTATTCTATTATTTTAGTGGTTTTAAGTGTTTTATGTTTTTTATGGTTTTCATAGAATTTTTAGGGTTTCTCATTTTTTTAATTATTTAGGGATTTTAGGGCTTTTTAGTAATTTATGGATTTTTAGGTTATTATGGGGTTTAGGGTATATTTGTATTTTTTTAGTGTTTTTAGTGGTTTTATCAATTTTAGGGTTTTTAGGGGCTTGAATTGTTCATACAAATTTTATGTTTTCTTAGGGGATATCAGGTTTTTAGGGTTTTTTCTTTATTTGGAATTTTTTGGGATTTTTACTAATTTTTTGATTTTTAGAGTTTTTAGGGATGTTGAGGGTGTTAAGGGGTTTTCATGGATTTTTTGGGTTTTAATTTTTTTTAGTTATTAGGATTTTTATATAGTTTTTATTATTTTAAGGTGTTTAATTTTTTTTATATTTTTAAGTGGTTTTAAGGGTTTTAAGGGTTTAATTGGTTATTTATGGTTTTTTGGGGTTTTTTGGGTTTTTTGGGTTTTTTGGGATTAAGGTTATTCTGAATGTTTTTTCAGGATTTTATCATTTTTTATGTTTTATAAATTTTTTATCTGTTTTTAGATATTTATGTTTTTCTTAGGGTTTTTCTGGGGTTATGGTTGTTTATACTTTTAGGTATTTTTAAGACATATTCATATTTTTAAGGGTTTTAGGGGTTTTAGGTATTTTGAGCGTTTTTATTGTTTTTAAGGGTTTCATGGGTTTTTTGGGTACTTAGCATTTTTAGTTTTCATAGGGCTTTTATGTGATTTTAGAATTTAAAGAATTTCTTTGGGTTTTTAGTGTTTTGATGTTTATTAATGTTTTTAGGTATTATTAAAGTTTTTATGGGGTTTTATGGTTTTTATTGATTTTGAGGGATTTTATAGTTTTATGGTTTTTAGGGTCATCATGGATTTGTTGAGTTTTTAGGGATTTTTATGGTTTTTAGAGTATGTTAACATTTTTAGGGGTTTAAAGTATTTTTAATGTTTTTATTGCTTTTTAGTATTTTTATGTGTTTTAGGGTTTCTTATGATTTTTAGGGTTTTTAAGGTTATAAGGGATTTAGTATTTCATAATGTTTTAGTGTTTTTCGGTTTTTTGGTGTTTTAAGTGTTTTTTTGTTTTTAAGATTTTCTTATGGTTTTGTAGGGTATTTAGTATTTTTTTGGATTTTAGGTATTTTTATATCATTTTAAATAAATTTTTATGTTTTTTTAATTTGAGATATTTTGAGGGGATTGAGGGTTTTTAATGGTTTTGGGATTTTTATAGTTTAGGGTTTTTGTTATTTTTATAGTTTTTTTTTTATAATTTGTAATGTTTTATTTGATTTAAAAGGTTTTGTGTGTTTTAGGTGGTTTTTAGGGTTTTTATGAGTTTTAAATGTTTTTAGGGTGTTTTGGGTTTTTAGTGGTTTAAATTATTTTCTTGTATTTTCATGATTTTTTTATCATTTTTAGGGTTTTTTTGATGTTTTATGTGTTTTTAGGTTTTTATGGTTTTCGTATGGGTTTTCAGGGTGTTTACGTTTTATTCATTTTTAGTGATTTTTTTGGATTTTTTATGATTTTAATTATTTTTTGGGTTTTATGATTTTATGTGGTTTTAGGGATATTAAGGGGTTTTAGGTTCTTTAGAATTTTTTATGTTTTTATAATTTTTAGGGTTTTATGTTTTTTAGGGCTTTAAAATTTTCATAAAGATTTTCGGGTTTTTTATGTTTCTATGGGTTTTATAGATTTCTTAGCAATTTTAAGGATATTAGTGATTTTTAGTGTTTTTAGTGTTTTTATGGGTTTTAGGGTTTTAAGGTATTTCGAGTTTTTAGCATTTTTAGTGGACTAAAGTGGTTTTATAAAATTTATTGGATTCAAGCGTTTTTACATTTTTTTTGGTTTTTTTAATCTTATATGGGTTTT
Organism: Viscum album; assembly: GCA_963277665.1. Classification (NCBI taxonomy): domain Eukaryota; kingdom Viridiplantae; phylum Streptophyta; class Magnoliopsida; order Santalales; family Viscaceae; genus Viscum; species Viscum album. The sequence goes on from OY728157.1 coordinate 1,305,270,388, forward strand.
TAAGGTTTTAGTTTTTTTGGATTTTTTGTGTTTTTCTTGTGTTTTTAGGGTTTTTAGCATTTTTAGGGTTTCTAGGGTTTTTATGTGTTTTTTTGTTCTTAAAGTTTTATTTGGATTTTTTAGGGTTTTAGGCGGTTTTATGGTTTTAGGGGTTTTTAGTGTTTTTAAGGTTTTTAAGATCTTTTTAAATCATTTTTAGAGTTTTAAAGTATTTTTAGGGTTTTTAGTGGGGTCTTAGGGTTTCTATTGGTTTATAGAGGTTTTAATTTTTTTAGGGGTATTATGTTCTTTAAGGGATTTAGGGTTTTTAGTGCCAGTTTGGGTTTTTAGCCTTTTTAGGTTTTTATGGGTTTAATTATTTTTAGGTTCTTAAGGCATTCTTAATGTTTTTAGGGTTTCTTATATGTTTAGGGTTTATAGGGATTTTGAGGTTTTTAGGGTTTTCTATTATTTTTAAGGTTTTTAGTGTTTTTAATTTTTTAAAGTTTTAATGGTATTAAGTGTTTTTAAGGTTTTTTGGGTTTTTGGGTCTTATTAGGGGTTTTCCGCATTTTTTGGGGTTTCATTAGTTTTTATGGATTTTTTGGGATTTTTTAAGATTTTTATGGTTTTTAGGGGGTTTTGGGATTATGATAAGTCTTAGTGTTTTAATGGTTTATAATGTGATTATAGTTTTTTTGGGTGCTTAAGGTTTTTTGTTTATTTTTGAGGGTTTTATGGGTTTTATAGTTTTTTAATGTTTTTTTGGAGTTAAATGGGTCAAAGAGTTTTGGTGGGGTTTTAGGGTTTTTAATGTTTTTAGGGGTTTTATGGGTTTTAGGGGTGTTAGGGTTTTCGTGGGTTTTCCTCATTTTTTAGTTTCTTTGGGGTTTTAAGTAATTTTTTGGGTTTTAAGGTTTTCTTAGGTTCGTTTAGGGTTTTATGGTTTTTATGATTTACCTTTTTAGGGATATTTATGGTTTTTTCTTGTTTTTGGGGTTTTTTGGACTTTTGAGGTTTTTCAGGGTTTTTTGGTTTTTTGGTTATTTAGGGTTTTATTTATTTTCTATGGGTTTTTAATGTTTTTAATTTTTTTGGGCTAAAATGGTTATTTGAATTTTTAGTGGTTTTTTGGGGATTTATGGTGTTTTAGGGTTTTTAATTTTTTTAGGGTTTTATTGTTTTTATGGGTTCTAAGGCTTTATAGGGTCTTTTATGGATTTTAGCATTTTTGGGGTTTTGAGGGTTGTTAGGTTTTTAATGTTTTTGTAGTATTTTTTAGGTTTTTTAGGCCCCTTTATGTTTGGAAGTATCTTGAAGGATTTTAAGGATATTTAATGTTTTTCTGGATTTTTAAAGTTTTTGAGGGTTTTTTGGGTTTTTAGGTTTTTTCGCGTTTTTAGGGTTTTTATGGGTTTTTTTTGTTTTAATGTTTTGGTTATAGGTTTTAGGGTTTTCAGGGATTTTTATGTTTTTACGGTTTTTTATGGATTTTTAGGATTTGAATGGTTGTTCAGGGTTTTGATCCATTTTGAGGTATTTTGGGGTTTTTATTGTCTTTTGGGTTTTTATGGACATCCATTTAATATTTTAGTGGTTTAATGGTCTTTAGAGTGTTTTACAAATTTAGAGGTTTAAAGGGGTTTTTTCATTTTTACTAGTTACTATGTTTTTATGGGTTTTTAATGGGTATAATGGCTGTTTTTAGGGTTTTATGCATTTTTAGGGGTTTTAGTGTTTTTAGGTTATTTAGGGGGTTTGCGTGTTTTTTGGATTTTTTCTATTTCTAAGGGGTTTTTTTAGGTTTTCTAGGGTTTTTATGTTTTAGGGATTTTTGGGATCTTTCAGTATTTTATTGGATTTTTATGGTTTTTAGGGATTTTGGCGGGTTTTATGGATTTTAAGGTTTTATTTTTTTGATTTTTTTATGTTTTTTTCAGATTTAATTTTTTTAGTGTTTCTAATGTTGATAGGTGTTTAAAAGATGTTCAGAGAATTTCATGGTTTAGTGTTTTTATGGGTTTTAGGGTTTTTATGGTTTTCGGATGGTTTTATGGTTTTTATGGTTTTTTATGTTGTTTTAGTGTTTTTACAATTTTAAGGGATTTATGTGCTTTTAGATAATTAAGGTTTTCTTAATCTTTTTTTATGTTTTATTGGGGGTTTTACATTTTTACAGATTTTAAGGGATTTTATGGGTTTTAGGGGTGTTTTGGGTATTTAGGGTTTAATGGTTTTTTTGGGGTTTTAGGGTTTTTTTAATTTTTTAGTGTTTTATGGTTTTTGAGGATTTTCTATTGTTTTTATGGGTTTAAAGGGTTTCGATTGTTTTTAGTGGGGGTTGTAGGGTTTATTGAGGTTTTGTCTTTTTTTATGGTTTTATGTTGTTTATGGTTTTTTTGGGTTTTATGGCTATTTAGAGATTTTGGAATTTTTTTAGTTTTTAAGGGTTTTTAGTGTTTTTAGTTTTGTAATTTTTACTCATGGTTTTTCATATTTAATGGGTTTTTATATTTTTAATGTTATTTAGGGAATTTTTATGATTGTTGTCGGTTTTTAATGATTTAGGTATTTTGAGGGGTTTTATGGGGTTTGGGGGGTTTTGGGATTTAGGATTTTTTTATTTTTTAGGGATTTCATTTTTTTTGAGTCTTTTAAAATTTTTATGCTTTAAAGGGTTTTAAGTTTTATTAGGTTTCAATGTTGTTTAGGGGATTTGGGATTTTTGGGGTTTTTTGGATTTTTAGTGTTTTTATGTTTTTAGGGGTTTTAAGTGTTTTTATGGTTTTAAGGGTTTCATAGGGATTTTAAAGTTGTCTAGGGTTTTTATATTTTTATGGATTTTTAGGGCTTCTTAAGAATTTCTCTAATTTATTAGGGTTATAGGGGTTTTAGTGTTTTATGATTTTTTGTTTTTATTTTTGTTTTTAGTTTTTAAGGTTTTTTGAGTTTTTTAATATTTAGTGGTTTATAAGGGTTTTATAGTTTTTAGTGACATATTTTTATGGGTTTTTGGATTGTTAAGGGTTTTATGGGTTTTTATGGTTTTTAGAGGGTTTTAGGGGTTTTAGTATTTTTTTTTTGTGTTTTTATGTTTCTTTGGGGGTTTAATTTCTTTTGTCCTTAATGTTTTATCAATGTTTTTCAGGGTTTTAGGCAATTTTTTCATTTTTTTGTATTTTTAAGAGTTTATGGTTTTTAGGGAATTTTATGTTTTTTAGTTTTTTATTGGTATTTTGGGTATTTAGGGTATTAAGTGCTTTTTAGTTTTTAGAGGATTAAAGTTTTTTTGGTTTTTTGGTTTTATTATGGAGTTTTAGGGTTTTTTTGACTTTCTAGGTGTTTAAAGGTATTTAAGAGTTCCCTAACATTTTTAGGTGTTTAAAATGTATTTAGAGTTTTCAGTGGTTTTAGGGTTTTTATGTGTTTTACGGGTTTTAATGTTTTCGGTATAATTATGGTCATTTGTGGTTTTAATGTTTTTAGTGTTTTTAGTTCTTTTAGGGTTTCTATGGTTTTTAATGTTTTTAGGTTTTTATTGGTTTTAAGAGTTTTTAGTTTTTTATTCTTTTCTTAGAGTTTTTTAGGGATTTTGGTTTTTTCACATTTTAAGGGATTTATTAATTTTTTTTGGTTTTAAAATTTTTAGGATTTTTAATGGTTATTTGGGTTTTTTAGGTTTGAAGGGTTTTAGGGTTTTTTTATTTTTTATTTTTAGGGGTTTAAGTGTTTTATGTTTTTATGGTTTTTTAAGGGTTTTAGGAGTTTTTTTTTGTTTTTTTTTTATTTTTAGGACTTCTTTGGATTTTTATGGTTTTTTGGGTTTTACAGATTTTTATGGTTTTAGGGGTTTTAGTGTTTCTTAGTTTTTAGGGTATTATTGAGATTTTTTTTTATTTTTTTAGTTTGTTATCGTTTTTAGTGGATTAAATATTTTTCTAGTTTTTAATGGGTTTTATGGTTTTATGGGTTTTGGGGGTTTTTTTAAGGTTTTAGGTGTGTTTATGGTTTTTATGGATTTTATGCATATTAGGGTATTTTTTATGTTTTTTAGGTTTTTAACATCTTTTTATTTTTAGGGTTTTTAATTATTTTGAGTTTTTTAAGGTTTATCAAAGGGGTCTTTTGGGTTTTTTAATTTTTTGGGATTTTTAGGGATATTTAATGATTTTTTTGGTTAATTTGTGTTTTTAGGGTTTTTGAGGGGTTTTAGGGAACTTAGCAGTTATTAGGGATTTTAAGGGATTTAATTATTTTTATGTTTTGGAGGTTTTCTAAAGGGTGTTTTTGGGTTTTTATGTTTTTTGGTATTTTTAGTTCTCTTTTAGTAATTTTATGGGGTTTTAGGGTTTTTTGGATTTTTATGATTTTTTTTGCTTTTTGGGTTTTTAGGGGTTGATATGTTTTTTAGTGTTTTAGTGTTTTTTCTATGATTCTATGGATTTTATGGGTTTTATGTTTATTAATGTTTCTAGGGTTCTTTAAGGATTTAAGCATTCTTAATGTCTATTACATTTTTATATATTTTAATCATTTTATGCGTTTTTATGGTTTTTAGGGGTTTTCATGTTTTTTTATTATTTTTTATGTTTTTAGGGATGTTTAGGTATTTTTACAAAATTTTAATGTGTTTAGGGTTTTTAGGGAGTTTTATGGGTTTTACGGGTTTTTTTATGTTTTTTAGGGTCTTTCATTTTTTATGATTTTAGGGTTTTTGTTTTATTTTAGGGTTTTTATGGTTTTTAGTGTTTTTTAATGTTTTTCTGGGTTTAATGGGTTTTTAGAGTTTTTACTATTGTTTATGTTTTTTGTTTTTTTAATGGTTTTTATGGAGTTTTATGGTTTTTAGTTTTTTTTAGGGACTTTTAGGGGTTGTTTCATTTTTAGGTTATTTTGGGGTTCTATGTGTTTTTAAGTTTTTAATATTTTCTTAGGGTCTTTTTCAGAAGTTTTAGGGGTTTTTAGGGATTTAGGGATTTTTTTAATATTTTTATGCTTTTTAGGGGTTTTTGGGATTTTGAGGGTTTTGGGTTTTTAGAGTTTTTTGGGTTTTTTGGGGCTTAAACATTATTTAGGTTTTTAGGGGGTTCTAGGGTTTTTAGGTTTTATTGTTTTTCTTAAATTCTTTATGATTTTTTTTAAAGATTTTATTGAATTTTTAGGGATTTATATGGGTTTTAGGGTCTTTAGAGATTTCAATGATTTTTAGAGAATTAGTGTTTTTAGTTTTTGGGGTTATAATGGTTTTTTGAGTTATTTGGGATTTTAAGGTATTTTAGAGTTTTATAAAATCATAAGGTGTTTTATAGTTTCTAGTGGTTTTAGGGTTTTATGGGATTTATGGTTTTTAAGGTTTTTATGTGTATTATGGGTTTTAGCGGGTTTTCGGGGTTTGGGGGGGGGGGGCTTTTAGGGATTCATCGATTTTAGTGTTATTCATGTTTATTAGGGTGTCTAAGTGTTTTTAGGTTTTTAAGGCTTTATTATGATTTTATGGTTTCTCGTGTTTCTCGTGTTTTAGGGATTTTAGGGCTTTTTAGTATTTTATGGATTTTTAGGGTATTATGTGTTTCTAGGGAATTCTGGTATTTTTAGAGTTTTTAGTGGATTTATCATTTTTATGGTTTTTAGGGGCTTGGACTGTTCTTAGGACTTAGGTATTCTTAGTTGATATCAAGTTTTAATATTTTTTAATCTTTTTGGAATTTTTAGGCTTTTTAGGTAATTTTATGAATTTTTTGTTTTTTAGGGAAAGGAAGGTTCAGGCCCATGATATTCTTGATTGCCCCTAAAAATTTTAGAAAAAAGACATGAAAATGGTAAAGACAAGGGAGGGGAGGGGTCAAATGACCCACGCCCAAAAACCCTTTACAAACACACGCTCAAGAATCGCAAAAAAAGAAAGATAAAAAACACATAAGAAAAAGAAAAACTGAAACATCTCTGACAGAAAATCCCATCCAATCAGCAACCAGCAGTAACACAAGCACAACACCTTTAGCATCTCCCTTCCCATCAGCATCTTGCATACAGAACCACCAGTATCCAACATCATAGAACCACCAGCATCCAACACCACAGAACCACCAGCATCAGAATCACAAGCCTTACCTTCACCAGCATTTAGCGGCTCACCACCAAACAGTGACCAACATCCAAACACATAGAAATCAGAAACCAGCACCTTCACACAAAAAAGATCTACCACCAAAAGCACCTAACCATCAGTAGCAAAAGTACACAACCACTAGTAAATAGAGTTCGCATCAAGACAAAAACCATCCTCTTTATTCACAAAAACTAGTAGCCAGCACCTCCCTATCAAGAAGGTCCACCATATGGACCACAGAACCAACAACACCAAATTCAAATCCACAATCTCCATCATATTGCAGCCAAACTGAAACCAGTCCATAGCTGCGTTGCCCGCAATGAATGTCTTATTTCCAAAAATATCAACCAACAACAGCGTGAACCCAATATCATCCATATCTTCTAGCACCTCCTCACCAAGAAGAGCCATCTCCAGCAACTTAGAACAACCAGCATGAACCCCATAGCCAACATCTTCATCTTTCCCAAGCCCAGCAGCAAGTAGTAGCCAACACCACCAGTTCTGAGAAACTAACTCTCCTTATGATCCATGCAAACCAGAAACACCAAGCATCCTATTTCTCGCACCAGTAAACACCAAAATCCCCAGCAGCAACAAAAACATCGATAAAGCCATAACAATCTTAAACATAGACTCTAGAAAACCCCTAACCAATGGGCATGCCCATCCATCAAGCCACTCCACAAGAAGAACAAACCGTAGCAGTAGAACAGTAAAAGTCCACCAAACTATATCCACTAGAAAACACAAGCCACTAGAGCACTAGAAAAAAGCAGAAACCTAACCTCGGGGGAGACAACGTACAAGATTCGAAGCACCATCAGGGACGAAACCATGTAGTGAAGCCGCAAGTCAAAGTAAAGCCACCAGAATTTCTGATTAGGACCCAAGGATGACATCATCGTCGACCTCGTAGAATTCACCCAAACCACTTGGAAACCATCAACACCGCCACCACAGAGCATCAAAGATAGCGTCCGAGGAAGAGGAAGGTCCAGATCTACTAAAGCCGATCCAAAACCTTGCGAAAACTAGACCATGTCGTTGTTGCCTTTCCCTATTGCAACCCACCATATCCCACCACCATCAAGCATCTGCCTCATCTTCCACCATCTCAATAGGTAATAACACTTATAAACTCCATTCGCATCACGAAGCTTGACCTAGAAGCAATCCACAAAGTTGAAAAGAAAGGTTATGAGAGGGAACCATGGAAATCGCCGTGTCGTGCGGGAGAGCCCAGGAGAGGGCGGCGACATCATCCTTCTTTAGGCGAGAGTTTTTTTGGGGGGGGGGGGGTTCTTTAGTTTTTTTATGGATTTTGAAGGTGTTAAGGGGTTTTCGTGGCTTTTTTTGGTTTTAGTATTTTTTTTATTTTTTAGGTTTTTAATTAGTTATTAATATTTTCTGGGTTCATTGTTTTTTAGAGTTTTTAGGGGTTTTAGGGGTTTTATGGGTTTAAAGGGTTATTTATGGTTTTTAGGGGTTGTATGGTTTTTAGGGATTTCAAGGTTTTTATAAGTTAAGGTTACTTTGAATGTTTTGTCTGGTTTTTTAGCATTTTTTATGTTTTTATATGTTATATGTGTTTTTTGGTTTTACGATTTTCTTAGGGTATTTTAGGGTATATAGTTTTTACACTATTAGATATTTTTAGGGATTTTTCATATTTTTAATGTATTTAGGAGTTTTAGGTATTTTGAGTGTTTTTAAGCATTTTAAGGGTTTCATGGTCTTTCAGGGTACTCAGCATTTTTAGGTTTCTTAGGGTTTTTATTTGATTATATAATTTAAAGGATTTTTAAGGGTTTTAGTGTTGTTGGTTTATTTATGTTTTTAGGTCTTTTTAGGGGTTTTATTGGCGTCTTAGTGTTTTTAGTGAATTTGAGAGTATTTATAGTCTTTTATGGTATTCAGGGTATTCATGGATTTGTTTGAGTTTTTTAGGCTTTTATGTTGTTTAGTGTCTGTTAAAATTTTTAGGAATTTAAATGATTTTTATTGTTTTTAGTGTTTTTTAGGATTTTTAGGGTATTTAGGGTTTCTTATGATTTTTAGTGGTTTTAGGGTTATAAGGTTTTTTTTGTATTTTAGCTTGTTTTTAGTGTGTTTAGGATTCTAGGTGTTTTAAGTGTTTTTAAGTTTCTAAGGATTTCATATGGTGTCTTTGGTTTTTTATTGTTTTTTAGGATTTTATGGATTTTTATATTGTTTTAAATTTTTTAAATTTTTTATTTTGAGAGATTTTGATGGGTTTTAGGTATTTATGGTTTTTGGGGTTTTTATAGTTTTGGGGATTCTTTATATTTTTATGGTTTTTTTATAATTTGTAATTTTTTTTCATTTTAAATTGTTTTTTGTGTTTTAGGTGGTTTTTATGGTTTTATGGGGATTAAATGTTTTCAAGGGTATTTATGGTTTTTAGTGGTGTTATGGTTTTTAGGGTATTTATGGTTTTTTTATCATTTTTAGAGGTTTTCAATGTTTTAAGTGTTTTTAGGATTTTATGGTTTTCTTAGGGGTTTTAAGGGTTTTAATGCATTTTTAATTATTAGTGATTTTTAGAGATTTTTATGATTTTTAGGTTTTTTGGGTTTTGAATGTTTTAAGGGTTTTTAGGGTTTTTAGGGTTTTAGGATTTTTAAGATTTTTTATTTTTATTATTTTTTCGGGGGACTATGTTTTTTAGGGTTTTAGGATTTTCATATAGTTTTTAGTGTTTTAGGTTTTTCTATGTTTCTAGGGGTTTTGGAGATTTCTTATAAATTTTAAGGATTTATATTTTTTAGGGATTTCAGTTTTTTATGGGTTTTTTGGGACTTTTTGTGTTTTTATGGGTTTTTTGGAACTTTTTGTGTTTTTAGGGTTTCAAGGTATTTTGAGTTTTTTTGTCATTTTTAGTGGTTTAAAGGAGTTTTATAGATTTTAGTGGATTTTAGTGTTTTTACCTGATTTTAGTGTTTTTTAATGATATAGGGTATTTTATGGTTTCAGGGGTTTCCTTGGGTTTTAGTGTCTTTTTTGTGTTTTTTGGTATTTAGAATTTTTAGGTTTTTAGGGTTTTGATGTGTTTTTATTTTTGTATACTTTTATTAGGGTTTTTAGGGTTGTTTACAATTTTTGGCGTTTTAGGTTTTTTATAGGATTTTTGTTATCCTTTAGTATTTTCTGTGATTTTGATTGTTTTTATTAAGTTTTTAGGAATTTAGGATTTGTTAGGGTTTTTATGGGTTTTTAGGTTTTAGGGGTTTTATGTGTTTTTAGGTTTCTAATATTTCCTTAGGAATTTTAATGATTTTTAGGATTTTATACATTTTTATAGATTTTACGGTTTTTTAGGTTTTAATGGTTTTCAGTGTTTTTGTGATTTTGAGGGATTTTAGGGTTTTTATGGTTTTTATGGTTTTAATTCTTTTAGGTTTTATGGGTTTTTAAGGTTTTAATGGTTTTATGGTGTTTTAAAACATTTTTTGGTGTTTAATTTTTTTTTTTGGGTTTTAAGGGTTCTTAATGTTTAAGCGGGTTTTGTGGTTTTTTGGGGTGTTTAGTTTTTATGTGGTAAATTTAGGGTTTTAGGGTTTTTATCAACATAAGGTTTTTAGGGTTTTTATGTGTTTCTAGGTTTTTAAGGTTTTCTTACGGGTTTTATGGTTTTTTGGGTTTTTAGTATCTTTTATGTGTTAGGGTATTTTGGGATATTTTAGGATTTCTATGGGTTTTAGGGTTATAGTGTATTTGAGGGGTTATTCATGGTTTTTAGGATTTTTATTGTCCTTTTTGGATTTTTAGTGTTTTTAGGTTTTTAGTGGTTTAAATTGTTTTAGGTTTTATGGTTTTCATAAGGGGTTTTTATGCTTTTATGAAGTTTTATTTTTTCGGGGTTTTTGGGGATTTTTTGGATTTTTATGAATTTCAATTTATTTAGATTGGTTTTGGGGGGTTTTTGGGTTTTGGGGGTTTTCTTGGTTTTTATGGCATTTTAGAGTTTTTTATTTTTTTTATTGTTTTTAATGTTTTTTTGATTTTTTTAACAATTTTAGGGTTTTAAAAACTTCTTAGCGTTTTTAGTGGGGGTTTTTTAGGATTTTACGGGATTTAAGGTTTTTAGGGGTTTTATGTTTTTTGGGGGTTTAAAGGGTTATAGGGTCTTTTGGGGTGTATAGTGTTTTTATTGTTTTGAGTGGTTTATGTGTTTTAATGTTTCTAGGGTTTTCTTATGGTTTTTCTCTTTTTTATATTTTTACATATTTTTATGGATTTTTTATTATTTTATTGTTTTTAGGTATTTTGATTGTTTTTTGGGTTTTTGTGTTTTTAGGGTTTTATGTGTTTTTAGGTTTTAAGGGTTTCATTGGGGGTTTCAAGGGTTTTGAGGGATGTTTTTACATTTTTAGGTGTTTTTATGCTTTTCTTAGGATTTTTATGGCTTTTATAGTTTTATATATTTTGAGGGGTTTCATGTTTTTTTGGAGTTTTTAGGGTTTTTTGTTTTTTGGGGTTATTTGGTTTATTTTTTTATGGGTTTTAAGGGTTTTTGGGTTTTTTACTATTTTTAGGGGTTTAAAGGGTTTTGATAGTTTTGATGGGTTTTATGGATTTTATGGTTTTTAGGGTCTTTTATAGTTTTTAGGGGATTTTATGTGTTTTAGGGTTTATAGGGTTTCTAAGGGTTGTTATGGTTTTAGCATTTTTAAGTGTTTTAGGGGTTTTAAGTGTTTTTAGGTTTTTAAAGGTTTGTTAGGGTTTTTTCGGGACTGTATGTTTTTTACATTTTAAGGATATTATGAATTTTTACTATTTTCATGGGTTTCTAGGTTTTTATGGATTTTTAGTGTTTTACAGGTTGTAGGGTTTTTATGGTTTTTTTGGATTTTAGATATTTTTTATTATTTTTTTTTGTTTTAAAGTTCATTATATTTTCTAGGGGAAATTGTTTTTAGTGTTTTAGTGGGTTTTAGAGTTATTATGGGTATTAGGTTTTTAAAGCTTTTTAAGGGTTTTATGGTTTTAATTGATTTTGGGTTTTTACAAACTTTTTGTTATTTTTCATTATTTAGTTTTGACGAGTTTTAAGTGTATTTAGGATTTTAAGGTTTTATTATAGTTTTTATAGGTTTTTTACTTTATGAGGTGTTTTTATAGATTTTTCATGATTTTTTGGGTTTCAAGGATTTTTTGGGATTTCTAGTGTTTAGGGTTTTTATGGTATTTAATTATTTTTAAGTTTTTTAGGGATTTTGAGGATTAATGTTTTTATGGATTTTATTGGGGTTTTAGGGGGATTTTTTTTCTTTTTAGTATTTTTAGGTTTTTAGTATTTTTAACATTTATTGGGATTTAAATTATTTTTATAGTTTTAGTGGTTTTTATTATTTTTATGGTTTTAGGGGTTTTAAAGGTTTTTAGAAGTTTTTATGATATTTTTTTGTTTTTAAGGTTTTAGGCATTTTAGGGTTTTTATCATTTTTAGGGGTTTTAAGTGTTTTTTGGTTTTATGTTTTCTTCATGTTTTTTAGGTTTTGAGGTTTTTTACGTTTATAGGTATTTTAAGGATTTTTAGTATTTTTTAACGGTTTTTTTGTGTTTTTATGGATTTTTTGGGGGTTTATGGTTTTTATTTTTTTTCTTTGTGCGTTTTTGTTTTATTTTTTGTTGTTTTAATGTTAAAGGAATTTTAAAACCATTTTAGTGTTTAAAGGGTGAGGTCCTCCATAGAATCCATCAAATCTATGAAATCTCCACATCTATCCTCTACGAACCTAACAACATTAAATTCACAAAGAATTATATGAGGAGACACAGAGTTCGAGGAAAATCAACATCCAATGTCCTCCCAAATAATGCTTCAAGCATCATCCAATATGGAACTATAAACAATGGAAATAAAGAGGGAATAATCCACTTTAATGGCCCTAACCAGGCACTCAATATACTAAAAAAATTCAAATTGAGGCTAATCATATAGCTAGTGGAGATTTCATAACACTAAAATATACCTGGTAGAAGAATAAGAAGAAAAGTTTTCAAAATAATTTCAAATCAGAGAAATATTCCTTAAAAAAGAGTCAATGTTATCCCTTTTAACCATAAATTCAAAAATCATGAAATAAGAAAATATATGAGATACAATGAGGACCCAAAACTCCCTTTTCTTACTATGAGTGCTGAGAAATATTATTTTCCAAACTCTGAATTTATACATTAGGAACTAATGGAGCATGAAACCCATTATACTCAGGACTAGTTCTAACTAGGAACCCCTTCATATCACAATCATCCACTATAATAAACTTATTCCTAATGGTACTGTCACATGAAGAAGCAGAGAGAGGACTAATATGGTCTTCTAAGTTCGGGCAAGATAATAATACACAACTACTATAATCCCTTAGGGAAGAAGAATGCATTGACTAGATAATTCATACCCAGAATCAACACTAGATGCATCCACAACCTTCAAAACATAAACAAGACTAGATCAAAGATAATTCTTCATCACATTAGGAAAATTTATGTGATTGAAACCACAACAACACCATCCATACCCATAGATCTAGGGAATAAAGAAAGAGATCCCACTTTACAGTTACCTTGGGGATGAAGTAGAACCATATCCAAACTATGAGAACCTGAAAAAACCAAAACTATCAAGAATTTTCCAACACACCAGAAGAAAAATGAGGATCATCAGAGGTCTACAACTCACTAGAAGAAAGGAAAAATACCAGGGCATAACTGTAACCAGAAACTACCTGGGGAATTTCCTTCAATAATAAGTCAATGGATTTATGAATAGTTAGACAAACATCATTTCTAGTATTATTCAACTAGGGAGGAGGAACCTCCACAATAGGATCCAAGGAGGATAGTGCTTTAAAAACTAAAGGACCAAACACAAAGGGGAATTAGACTTACCAAAAGAGGAGGTAGTATTGGTAGCAGACACCATCTTCTCAGAAATGTGAGAATGCAGTTTACCGTACAAATATGTAGCAAAAACATTGAATGAATCTTTTTTACCTATAAGCATGCTTTATTATATTAACAGTAATCTAACCTAAATGGTACTCATCCATGGGATTTTATGGGTTTTAGCATATTTAACCATTTTAGGTTTTTTGGGCTTTTTTTTAGGATTTTCAAATTTTATTAAATTTTTTCATGACTGTTTATGGTTTTTCACATGATTATGTACTTTTAGGGTTTTAAATTTTTTTATGGTATTTAGAGATTTTTGGGATTTTATCGATTTTGATGGTTTTTATAATTTTTAGTGATTATATTGTTTTTTGAGGTTCATGGGGTTTTTAGGGTTTTTAGGGATTTAATGTTTTTTGAGTTTAAACATTTGAAGGTCTTTAAAGGGGTTTAGAGATTTATATTTTTGGGTTTTTTATATGTTTTTATGAATTTTAAGGTTTTAGTGGTTTTATGGTTTTATGTTTATTGGTTTTTTGTGTTTTTAGGGTCATTTAGATTTTTTAGTGATTTTTGATTATTAAGGGTTTTAAGTGTTTTTATGTATTTAAGGTTTCTTAGTGTTTTTCAGTTTTTTAGTTTATTTATATTTCAAGGAATTTTTAGGGATTTTTTATGATTTTTATTTTTTTATGATTTTTAGATATTTTAACCATTTTTTGGTTTTTAGTTTTTTTATGGTTTTACAGATTTATTATGTTTTTAGGGGTTTTATGTGTTTTTTTGGATTTTATGGTTTTTATGTTTTTTTTGGATTTTTGGGTTTTTAAATTTTTAGGGGTATTTTTTTGAAATTTTATTGTTTTTACGGTTTTTTGAAATTTTGAGGGTTTTTTGGTTTTTATGGTTTTTTAGATTATTAGTGTTTTTATATGAGTTTTGGTTTTTAAGGTTTGTTTGACTTTTTATGGGTTTTAAGATTTTTATCTTTTTTAACGTTTTTAGGATTATAATGGGTTTTTAGGGTTTTTAATTTTTTGGGGGTTTTATGGGGCTTTACAGGGTTTTTATGATTTTTATCAGATTTATAGTATAAGCGTCATTTAGTTTTTTAGGGTTCTTTTTATTTTTTATGGTTTTTAGGTTTTTTCGAATTATTTAGGTTTTTTGTGGTTTTAAGAGTTTTTATGTTTTTATGGTTTTATTAGTGGTTTTTAGGGTGTTAGGGTTTTGTATGTTTTTGGTCATTTTTAATTCATTTTTAGGTTTTTATAGTTTCCTATGTTTTAAGGGACTTTGAGGGGTTTTACAATTCTTTAGAGGTTTTATGGTTTTATGGGTTTTTAGGGTTTTCATTGAATTTTTGGTGGTTTTATTTTTTTTACATTTTTAGGGATTTAAAGGGTTTTTATAGTTTTTTTTTTGGTTTTAGGGTTTTATGGGGTTTTCAGGTTTCTATGGGTTTTTATAGATTTTATGTGTTTTTATGATTTTTTGTGTATTATAGAATATTAATTGTTTTTTAGGGTTTTTAGAGGTATTTTGTGTTGTAATATTTTAAAGTTTTTCATAGGGTTTTTCTAGGGGTTTTATGTTTTTATAATTTGTTAGGGATTTTTGTTGGGTTTTTTGGGTTTTTAGGGTTTTTTTAATTTTTATCTTTTTTTTGTTTTTAGGGTTTTAATTGTTTTTAGCCCTTTATAGATTTCTTATTTGTTTATAGGGTTTTTTTGGTTTTTTACATTTTTATGAATTTTGGGTATTTTTAGGATTGTTATGGGTTATATGGGTTTTTAGGGTTTATAGGGGTTTTTAGGATTTTTTTGGGATTTTTGGGTTTTTTGGGTTTTATGGTTTTTTGAATTTTTAAGGTTTTTAACGTGTTTTAGAGTTTTTTTAAGGTTTTATATGGGTTTAAAGTTTTTTAGAACTTTTTAGTGGTATTTAGGGTCTTATGGGTTTGTAGGGTTTTATTCTTTAATGGGTTTTAGGGTATTTAGGGTTTTCTAGGGTTTTTTTCACTTTTAATGTTTTTTAGTTTTTAGGCCAAATCCATTTTTTAAATTTTTTGATAATCCACTTTTTGAAAAGTGGTAATCTCACAACCATAACAACCATCCTCAAACCACATTCAAACATTCAAAATTCAAATTCAAAGATTCAAAATCATGCATATTCTGGGTTAGATATCTAGCAACGTTGACAGGCACCAGACCCCAAGCACAGCAGACCTCAATTCGAGCATCCCTATCCCATCACAATCCCCAGTCTGCACCTCTACAGCCACACGCGATTGCCCCTGGAAACATGACCCGCCGGATGAACGAAGAACTCTAAAGGCATTAACCGTCATAGACAACGCCGGTGTCCCATCACCAATGGAAAAAAATGAAACAACTTAAAAAGCATCGTATGAGAAACCCGATGACAAGAAAACTCCACCGGAGCCAAAAGTCAGAAGCCTTCTTGAACCCCGACGGCCGCTCGAGATCTCATCCCAGAGCTTTTTTCAAACCACCCCTCCAAACTGACTGGGAGTGTAGCGGTGGAAAGCTGAGGCCAGGGATGATTGGATGCGATCGGGACCTCAACAACGAGCCACAACCGCACCGGAAAGCAAACCAAACCAGGATTCATGACACTCAAAATCTCAATTCTTCGTACCCAACAATCAACAAACGAGGACACCCACATAAATAATTGAAGCCAGAGAGGACTCGCTTTCTAGGACACTGTTGACTGATTACTGCACATCCCAAAGCTTCCTTGAAACCATCGCTGCAGACCAACTAGGAAAGAAACCAAGGAGCCGGAAGCCAGAGTAGCGTGAATCGGACAGGGCCTCAACAGAGAAGCGTAGAAGCGTATCCACAACCGAGACACCATCCCCACCGACGAAGCCACAGCCATGCGAATACCACACCTGAAACAACAATAAATGAGAACCGCCACCAGGATGAAATCAGGACGAGACCAGAAGGAAGGAGGAAAGGGGGTAGATGAAGCTAGAGGAGCGGTGCGCCGACCTCTCCCCAACCGAGGCACCACCCAGAAACCCTTGCGGAGGGTGTCGAGGGAGAGTAGTCGCTCAGAGGCAATTCCTTTTAGTTTTTAGGGGTTATATGTGTTTTTAGATTTTTAAGTTTCTATTTTGGGATTTTAAGGTTTTTATTATTTTTTACATTTATATGGATTTTAGTGAATTTTTAGTTTTTTTATTGTTGTTTAGGGATTTTAGTGATTTTGTGGGTTTTTAGGGGTTTTCATGGTTTAAGGGTTTTTTAGTATTTTTTGTGTACTATGGTTATTTTATGTTTTTCATTTTTAAGGTTTTTTTTATTGTTTTAAATGGTTTTTTATATTTTTTATTGGTTTTACGACTTTTTTGTGTTTTTAGTTTGTTTAATGGGTTTTTAGGGTTATAATGGTTTCCACCGTATTAGTGTTCTTATGGATTAAAAACTTCTTTATGTTTTTTGGGTTTTTAAATGTTTTTTAGGTTTTAAGGATTTCTTAGGGGTTTTAGTGTTTTTTGGAATTCTACAATTTAAGGATTTTTAGGTATTTTTTAGTATTTTGATGGATTTTCAGTGTTTTTGGGGATTTTGAGGGTTCTTAATGTTTTAGGGTTTTTAGTGCATTTTTTGGTTTTTAGGGTTTTTTTTATTTTTAGGTATTTTATGGTATTTTATATTTTTTTCAACATTTATAAGGGCTAATATTATTTTTAAATATTTTAGTGGATTTTATGATTTTTGTTGTTTTTAGGGTTTTTATGGTTTTAAGGGTTTTAAGGGTTTTTTGCGTTTTTACAATTTTAATGGTTTTTATAAGTTTTTATTGTTTTTATATTTTAATGGTTTTCTTATGAGTTTTCATGGCATTTTTAGGGATTTATTTGGATTTTAATGTTTTTAGTGTTTTTAGGGATTTTTAAGGGTTGGGGTTGGGTTTTTAGGGTTTTTAGGGGTTTTAGTTTTTTATGGGTTTTATGTGTTCTTAGTATTTTAATTTTTATTAGGACATTTTTAGGGTTTTAGAGTTTTTTATTTTTGAATTTTTCTGGGTTTTTTAGAATTTTTATGCTTTTTGTGTTTTTAGGGTTTTTTGGGTTTTTTGGGGTTTTACAGTTTTTTTGGGATTTGATCGGATGTCCTCCATTAAATGGATTTTATGTTTTTTTAGAGTTTTATAACATTTTTAGGGGTTTAATGGGATTTAGGAATTTTTAGTGGGTTTTAGGTTTTTTATGGGTTTTGGGGATTTTTGTGGTTTTATGGGGGTTTTTTGGGTTTTTATGTTTTTTTAGGGTTTTTAGGGTTTTTCATGTTTTTTACCTTTTGGGGATTTTTAGGTATTTCATGGAATTTTTATGGGTTTTTAGAGGTTTTATTGATTTCGAGATTTTTTAGGGCTTCTAGGGTCTTTAGGGTCTTCTAGGGTTTAGAGCAATTTTTTCGTTTTTAATGGATTTTATGTGATTTTAGGTTTTTATAGTTTTTTAGAGTTTTTCATGGTTTATTGTGTTTTTTATGTATCTAGGTATTCTTAGGGTTTTTAGGTTTTTATGGTTTTTTAGACTTTTTAGGTATTTTTAGGGTTTTTAGTGTTTTTAGTGGTTTTAATGTTTTAGGGGTTTTAGAATTTTTATGTTTTTGGGGGGTCTAGGTGTTTATAAGTGTTTATTCTTGTTTTTGGAAATTTATTATGGTTTTATACGTTATTGGGTATTTTAGGTAGTTTTCTGGATTTTAGGGGTTTTTAGGGTTTCTTAGGGATTTTGAGGGGTTTAGGGGTTTTAGGGTTTTTTGGGGGTTTATGGTTTTTTAGGGAATAAGAGGATCAAGGCTAGGATAGACAAGCCCCCCAAAATATAATAAAAACATAAACGAGATGTCTACAATATGGGCCTACATGGGAGAGTGTGAATGTCACCCTTCTGATCCGAATCCAAAAGTGGAATACAAAAGTATGGGGTAACAAAGGACCACATCAAGCATCTCTCTTCAATCGACTATTTGGAGAAGGCATCCGAGACCAAGTTAGCTTCCATATAAAAGCGCGATATATTGAGGTCCATGGTTCGAGAAAGGTTAAGTCACTCAATCCACTAAGGTAGAAGTCTCCATTGAACATCTCTGGAAATTCCCTTTAAGGCAGCAACCGCAAGCATCAAATCTAAATCAGGACCATTGGTTTTCTGGTCCTTCCCACCATTCCAAGAAAATGCAGAACTGTCAAGTCATCAAAATCATTAAACATTGAACCTATTTGTATCAGTGAGGCACTATGGATCGCCTTATGAATTGTCACCACACCCCCATGCAGTGAAAGGGGTTGCTGGTTGAAAGCAGCAACATTCCAGGCAGCCCAAACGTAATGGATCATTACAGCCACCCCGGCCAGTAGCGGGTTCCGTACCTGGTCACTCCGGTTCAGCATAGCCAGTCCACAGAAGAAGTCGTAAATTTTCTCTTTCTAGAAGCAAGCTAGTCCAAAACACTGTGATAGATAACGCCTGAGCTCCACAGAAAATGAACAATGAAAAAAAAATATGGCTACAGCTCTCCTCGGCTTTCCTACATAAGAAACAAGTAGAAGCAAGTTTCCATCCAGAAATTTTGGGTTTCTCATTGGTCGGAAGCCTATTTTTCCAGATTTTCCTGATTAAAGAAAAATGTGACAGAGTAATGAAGGGGTCCTGAATTTAAGAATCCATGATGGTGACACTAAACCTGGTAGGCACTTCAACTGGTAGAAATCACGGGTATTGAATTTACAAACCATTATAGGCATCTATATGAGAGAATCAATATCATCAAAATCATATCGTTGAACTTGCATAACAATATTATCTGAGAGGGGGAATGTTAATTCATCACATTGTTGTATAAGACCAACAATAGTTAAATTCCAAAGATCCTAAGGAGGCATCAAGACCTCTGAAATGGTTTGCTCCAGCTAATCTGTAGACCAGAAATTCCGAGTAGAGTGCCTTGACACAATCCATGTTGATTTAGACATAATATCCTTGTATGAGGATCGTAGGGTCGGCTAGACCGAGGAGGTGAGGTACCCCGTAAGGACATCACACAATATGCACGTAAATATCTCATTGAGAAGGTCAAGGCCATCATTCTAAGGGTTGAGCAGACCCCAGGTAAATTTCCAAATCAGGGCATCGTTGAAATGCCGAAATTCTTTGATTCCAAGCCCACCCATATCAAGTGGCTTTGTACAGTGTTCCCCAGCTATAGAGACCAAATTCCACTCATTGATAGATCCCATCCAGGAAAAATATCTTATTTTTGTCTTCAAGCATTTGATGAGTCTCATCGGCCATCTATATATGGAAAAAGCATGGACAAACCTTGAGGTGATGAGATAATTAATTAGGCAGACCCTTCTAGCCTGTGAAAGATATTTTCCCTTCCATTTCGACATTTGTCAGTGATTTTAGAAGCTATGTCTTGAAATTAACATCTCTTTGACTTCCCCCAAAAGAGAGGCACGCCCAAGTAGGTGAAGGGAAGGGAGCCTCTCCTCACTCCCAGCATGTTGGTGATGTGGTTCTGTCTTGTAAGAGAGAAACCATTGCCAAAGATAATCGATTATTTAATCCAGCTGATGGCCTGCCCAGCCACACACTCATAGTAATGAAATATGCACTTGACCGTGAGAAGGGTCTGCTTGCCAGCCTGCCTAACCAAAAGGATATCATCTAGATACAGAAGATGTGAGGGAACAAAAAGGACTTGGCCAGATTTGATTGGAGAGTACATCCCCGCCTGTACAAGGTCCAGGATGCAGCGACTCATGTAATCCTCCACCATAGCGAAGAGAAAATCAGAAAAAGGGTCCCCCTATCGAACTCCATGAGAGCATGCAAAGATTCCATGTGGGGAGCCATTAACCATAACTGAAACTCTAGAACTGTGGAGAATTGAGTAAATCATCTTGATGAAGCCATCGGAAAATCCATATCTACTAAGATTCTTGAAGATGAATCTTCACTTTATAGTATCAAAATCTATCAAAATATCCAGCATTAAGGAAAAACTACCCTATTTTTCCCTCCTTCACATAATATTGACCCCCTCTGAGGCGGTGAAGAGAAAAGTTTGGATGCTCCTTCTAGGAATGAATCCAAATTGATTTGGAGTAATGATGTCATGTAAAATCCTCCCCAGTCTAAGGATAATAATTTTTCTTACTATCTTTAGTATGGTGTTACCGACAGAAACTGCATGAAAGTCTCCAATCATAATAGCATTGTCCTTCATCGGAATTTGAGAAATAAAATTGGCATTGGCCCCATGCGGTATAGATCCCGAGAAGAAAAATTCTCTCACCGCATTTGTGATGTCCACATGGAGGATCTCCCAATAGAACATAAAAAATTTATTTCCAAATTCATCTGGTCCCACAATGCTATCCATATTCAAAGAGAAGAGTGTTGTTTTAACTTTCTCATCCAGTGGGGCTACCGTGAGGGTCTCATTCTGCATGGTTGTAACACAAAATGAAATCTAGTCTGCAAACATTATAAAGACTTGACCATCATCTGCATACAGCCTCTGGAAGTAATCCACTAAATCTTTGTCAATGTCTTCCACTGAGGTGAAAGTAGTGTCCCCAACCTAGATAGCAATCAGGGTATTCTTGACCCGCCTTTCCTTATGTAATCCATGGAGGAACATAGAGTTCTGGTCCCCATCCTGTAGCCGCTTAACTTTTAAATGCGCTTTCGCATGATTTTACTTGAGGGAAAGCAACTCATCAAGATTTGAATGTAGACGCAGCTCCTCCCCTGACGACGAATTCTACTACTGATCCAAGAGTTGATACACTTCCAGTGGTGATTCCTCCACTTTAATTATTTCATCCATCCTTGAAAAGGACATATTACTCTATTCTCTCAGGAGGAACTTAACTGCATAGAGCTTTGAGATGACAATAAAATGAGGACTTCCAGTGACGGTGGTGTTCTATGCCATCAAAACCTCCTCCCTACACACAGAAATTGTGATCCAGGCATTGTTAAATTTAAATGGTTGGGTGGAGGTTCTAGGGATTCATTCATGAAGTTCAACAGCAAACGGATTGTGATCTGAATATAATTTCGAGAGAGTAAATCCAGATATAGCCATTGGGGATCCTCTATCACCCATGTGCGTAAAGAATATATCCAGCTTATGGGATTGTCTGTCGTTTATGGTGTATCGCCCCCAAGTGAAGGCAGATCTAGAGATGGAGACGTCAGGTAAATCACAGTGGTCAAGGAAAGAGGCAAAGTCTTCTTCAACAGAATGGTAGAAGTGCAGGCCCAACATTTCTTCAGGCATTGGGACCGTGTTAAAGTCACCAATCACCACCCAGCTGTGATCAATGTCCTCACCAATATGCTCTAACTTCCTCCATATAATTCCCTGAGTATTGTAGGAGAAACAACTATACACAAAAGAAAGTGTGAGGGTGTCAGTAATCAAAAGAATAATGATGGAAGTAATTTGTGGGCTCGAATTAATCGAGATAATTTGTACACTATTATACACTAGGACCCAAAGGGTGCCCATGCCATCTGCTCCACCATTGGATGAGAGAATAGAGTAGCCAAGAGAGTTCTAGTTGAAACACTTCCAATTATCGAAATTTATCATGGGCTCAGCTAACCCAATTATCATAGGCTTGTGAGAAAGAAAGTACCTAAGGGCAGCAGACGTGAGAGAGTTTCCCAACCCTTGGCAGTTCCAAAACATTATCTTCATTGGTAGTTAACAAAAAATTGAAGAGGGGTAACTCCCTTTCTATTTCTCTTTCCTTTACTTCCCCTCTTAGAGGGAGTATCAGAAGTCTGCTTCTTAGAATTAGAAAGCAGATACTTTGCCACAAGGTTCTGCGCTGCATCTGTCTGCTTGATGGGTTGATCAGGCTCTGTATCATCTTCCTCCTCCTCTTCCATGTCACCCAAAAATGCCCTGCTAAGGGAACTGAATTTGTTCAAACATCATATGGCCTCCTCTGGGGGAACCCTCTGTGATTTTTTCGCCGCCTTATCTGAGGAAACCACGATGAAACCAGGTCCAACCGTAGTATTAGCTGCAGGATGATCAACCTTCTCCAAGTTATCCGGAGTATCCAAGACAACAACATGGCCACTACCCAGGGTCTGTTGGTTAGATTTCCCCATAGTAGCCTCACCAGTGGAGGCTTCTCCAGTGTTTTCCAAAACATCATCTTCAGTGGAAATCACCACAATAAAAGTAGGTTGTTGCGGGCAGCGATCAGGCACTGGGTTAGCATGATCATGTTCAGGTCGGGGCCTCCACAAGTCCCCTCTATGGCCACCAGAATAGAAGTTCGATAAACCTTCTCAGATACGGTCAGGGAAACATCCTGATCGTTAACCAGGGAGTCCTTGGGAACCACATGAGGGGCATCCGGGGCCGCTAGGTCATCCACTCGCTCATCAGAACCACCCACATCCATTTTATCTAGTTTTTTTTGGATATTGAGGGTTTTATGAGTTCTTGGGGGATTTATTATTTTTTGGGAATTTATTGTTTTTTTAATTTTTAGGGGTTTAAATATTTTTAGTGGGTTTTTAAAGTTTTTAGTGGTTTAATGGGTTTTAGTGTTTTACTAGGGTTTTAGGGTTATTATGGGATTTAGGGTTTTACTTTTTTAGGTATTTTTATAGGTTTTAGGGGTTTATAACATTTTTATGGTATTTTAGGGATTCTTGAGATTTTAGGTTTTTAGGGGTTTAAATAGTTTTTATATCTTTATGTTTTTTTAGGTTTTTTATGTTTTTATGATTTTTTGGGATTTTTTATAATATTTATGGGTTTTAGGGTCTTAGGTATTTTGAGGGGTTTTAGGTTTATTAGTGTTTTTTCGATTTTAAAGTATATCTGATTTTTTCGATATTTAGGGGTTTTAATTGTTTTTATGTTTTATGGTCTTCTTTGGGCATTTAGTGTCTTTCGGGATTTTTATGAATTTCTTAGTATTTCAATGTTTTTAGGGATGTTACGGATTTGGAGTGTTTTTAGGTTTTTTGGGGTTTTATAGGTTGTTTGGGTTTTTAAGGTTTTTTTAATTTATTACAGTTTTTACCGGTTTTAGGGTTTTTTGGGACTTTTAGGGGGTTTAATTATTTTTTCGATTTCAAGGTGATTTAAATGATTTTTGGGTTTTAATGTTTTTTATGGTATTCAATGTTTTTAGCGGTTTTTATGTTTTTTTGGTCCTTTACATATTTTTATGATTTTTATGGCCTTTTTGGTCTTTAGGGATTTTGAGGGTTTTAGGGATTTTTATTGTTTTAGGGTATTTTAGGGTTTTATAATTTTTTAAAATTTTAAGTGGATTTAATAATTTTTAGGATTTTGTATGGGTTTTAATATTTTTTTATGTTTATATGTTTTGAGGTAATTTTAAAAAAAAATTACTGGTTTGATGGTTTTTAGGGTTTTTAGAGTTTTTAGGGTTTTGGGATTTTGTGGGGTTTTAGTGATTTTTGGAGTTTTTTTGGGTGTTAATTTTTTTTACCATTTTAATGGTTCAAATGGTGTTTAGGTTTTTGGGGGGAGTTTTGTGGTTTTCATGGGGTTTTAGAGATTTTTTAACTTTTTTATAGGTTTCTATGGATTTTTGGGTTTTACGGTTTTTAGTATTTTTAGTATTTTTAGGGGTTTTAAGTGCTTTAGGTTTTCAAAATTTATTTATAATTTTTCAGGGTTTTTTTTTGTGTTTTTTACATTTATAGAGTTTTAATGTATTTTTATGAATTTTTATTATTTTAGTTTTTTTGATGGATTTTGAGTGGTATTTTGTTTTTAGGGTTTTGTGGTTTCTTATGATTTTGGGATTTTTTGAGTTTTTTAGGTTTTAATATTTTTAGAGTTTTTTAATGTTTTTGGGGATTAATTAATTTTTATATTATTTAGTGAGATTTTAT
Source organism: Viscum album (assembly GCA_963277665.1). Taxonomy (NCBI): domain Eukaryota; kingdom Viridiplantae; phylum Streptophyta; class Magnoliopsida; order Santalales; family Viscaceae; genus Viscum; species Viscum album. Next base: position 1,305,294,363 of record OY728157.1, read on the forward strand.
GGGATTTTATTTTTCTTGAAAAAGTTCTACGGTTTTATATTTTTTATGTGTTTTTAGAGTCTTTTGTGATTTTTAAAATATTATATGTTCTTAGGGGGTTTATGTGTTTTTAGTTTTTTAAGGTTTTCTTAGGCTATTTCAATGGTTTATGGGTTTTTATGATTTATAGATTATCAAGGATTCTCATGATTTTTATGGTTTTTAGGGGTTTTTATAGATTTTGAGGGTTTTAGGGTTTTTCTGGGGTTTTAGGGTTTTTAGGAGTTTTAAAGGTTTTAAGTGTTTTAGGATTTTAATGCTTTCTTAGTGGTTTTTAGGGTTTTTATATTTTATAGCAAATTATATGAATTTTTTATGATTTTTTTGGATTTTATGGGTTTTAGGGTTTAGAGGGTTTTTTGGGTTTTTTGTGTCTTTATAGGTTTTCTAGGATTTAAGTGTTTTTTGAGTGTTTTAGGGGTTTATATATTTTTTTAAAGTTTTTAATGTTTTTAGGGGTTTAAAGGGTTTTTAGTGTTTTTAGACGATTTTATGGGTTTTTATGGTTTTTTAATATTTTGGGGTTTTTTGGGTTTTAGGTTTTTCATGTTATTTGGGGTTTTAGAATTTTTTAGGTTTTTAGGCATTTTAAGTGTGTATAGTTTTTAAAGGTTAACTTAGGGTTTTTTAGTTTTTTTAGGATTTTTACATTTCTAGGTATTTTAGGGAATTTTTAGGATTTTTATGGTTTGTAACGGTTTTTTTTTGTGTTTTGAGGGATTTTATGGGTTTTTTGGGTACTTTGGTTTTTTAATGTTTTTTGGGTATTTATAGTTTTTTTAATTTTTAGGGTTTCACAGTTTTTTAGAGTTTATTAATGTTTTTGACTGTTTAAATGTTTTTATTGTTTTAGTGTTTTATGGTTTTTATAGGTTTTTAGGGATTCTATAATATTTATAAGTTTTTTGGTTTTTTGGGGTTTTAGTGTTTGTAGGGTGTTTATGTTTTTAGCATTTTTAAGGGGTTTTATGTGTATTTAGGTTTTTAAGGTGATCTTATGATTTTCAAGGATTTTATGGTTCTTTATGTTTTAATATATTTTTAGTTGTGTTAGGGTTTTATAGTTTTTTTGGATTTTTGGGATTTTGAAGTGTTTTAGGTTTTTTAGGGTTATTTAGTGGTAATAAAATTTTAATTTTTATATGGTTTTCAATTGTTTTTTGGTTTTTGAATATTTTTAGTGTTTTTTGGTTTTTAAGGGTTTTTATAGTTTTTTAGAGTTTTACGGTTTTTTATGTTTTTAGGCATTTTGAGGTTTTTAGAGATTTTATTATTTTTGTGGGTTTAAAAGGTTCTTAGAGTTTAAATTAGTTTTTATTGTTATTATGGGTGTTATGGTTTTTGTGGTGTTTATAGGTCATTGTGGTTATTGGTGGTATTCGATTTTATAATGTTTTTAGAGTTTTTAGCATTTTTTAGGATTTTATGGGTTTTAAGTGTTTTTTGGTTTTTAAGGTCTTCATAGTGGTTTCATTTATTGTAGTGATTTTTACTTTTTTATGTATTCTTAGAGTTTTAGGTTTTTATTGTTTTTTTGGGTTTTAGCTGTTTCTGGGTTTTAGGGTATTTAGAGTTTATTATGGTTTTATGGTTCTTTAAAAAAATTTATCATTTTTAGGGGTTTAAAGGGTTTTTATTGGTTTTCGTGTATTTTTAAATTTTATGTATATTTTTAGTGATTTTAAAGGTTTTCGGGGTATTTATGGATTTTAGGGGGTTTTAGGCAACGAACGTGCAGATCCAAGCTAACCCTGGCCCCCAAATTTTATTAAGAAAAAGGCAGGGGAGGTTAGGGATTTTATGGTCAATTATGATTTTAAGCATTGTTTAGTTTTTAAGGGGTTCGAAATGTATTTTGGGTTTTTATGGTTTTCTTATAGTTTTTCAGTATTTTTAGGGTTTTTTTGTTTTGTTGTATTTTTTGTGATTTATGATAATTTTTATAGATTTTTATGATTTTAAGGGGTTTTAAGGGTTCAAAGGATCTTTATGTGTTTTAGCACTATGTTGTTTTTAGGTGTCTAAATTTTTTTTGGCTATTAATGATTTCTTTGGGGTTTTTAGGGGTTTTTAAAATTTTATGGGGTTTTATAGTTTTTTTGGATTTTTATGGTTTTAGTGTTTGTAGGGGGGTTTTATTTTTTTAGGGTTTTTAGTGTTTTTATGGTTTCTATGGGTTTTTGTTTTTTATTGAATTTTTAAGGATTTTAAGGGTATTTAGAGTTTTTTATTGTTTTAGGGTTTTAAATGGTTTTTATAGTTTTTAATTGTTTTAGGGGTTTTATGGGTTTTTATGGTATTAATGTTTTATATACGGCTTTATGGTTATTAGGGTTTGGGGGGTTCAAGGGTTTTAGAGATTTTAGGTTTTTTAATAGCTTTTAGTTTTTTAATGATTCTATATGGTTTTAAGGGTTTTTAGGGATTTGTAGGGTTTTTTTGTTTTTAGTGATTTTTAGGGCCCTCTCAGTTTTTAATTGTTTTATGATTTTTTAGGGTTTTTTGGGATTTCAGGGTTTTTAAAGATTTTATAGTTATGTTGGGGTTTTAGGGTGTTTTTGAGTTTTTTATAGTTTCTAAATAATTTTAGGAGTTTAAATGGGTTTTAGAGTTTTTTGGGGTTTTCATTTACGGGTTTTAGGGAATTTATCGTTTTAGGTGTTTTCGGGTTTTTTGGGATTTAAGGTTTTTATGGTCTATTAAGGATTTTATATTATTTATGGGTTTTAGGTTTTTTTATGTTTTTAAGGTTATTTTAGTGGTTTAAAGTGGTTTTTTAATTTTTTACATTTTTAGGGATTCTTAGGAATTTTTAGGTTTTTTATAGTTTTTAGGGATTTTGAGGGTATAAATAGTTTTTATAATTCCTAGTGCTTTTAGAGTTTTTTATGATTTTAAGGGTTAAAAGTGTTTTTTGGTTTTTAAGGTTTTTTAGGATTTTTTTAGTTTTTTTAGTGGGTTTTTTGTTTTTAGGGAGTTTTAGGAATTTTTTAGGATGTTTATGAGGTTTTAGGGTTTTTAGGGATTCTGAGGGGTTTATGGTTTCTTATGATTTTTAGGGGTTTTTTGGGTTTTTTGGGACATTTTAGAAATTAGGGTTTTCGTAGTTTTCTAGGGATTTTATGGTTTTTTAGTGTTTTTAAACATTTTTGGAGTTTTAAGTGTTTTTAGGGGTTTTAAGTGTTTTTATGATTTTAAGTATTTACTAGGGGATTTCAGCGCATTTATGATTTTTTAGGTTTTTTGGATTTTTTAGTAATTTTTAGGATTTGTACGGTGTTTTAGGATTTTTTTTAAAGTGTGTTATGGGTTGTTAGGGTTTTTAAAAATTTAATGGTCTTCTGGGTTTTTATGGTTTTTTTATTTTTTAGGGTTTTCAGGTTTTTGGAGTTTAAAAAAAAAATTGGGGTTTCAAGGGTTTTTAAGGTTTTATGTGGTTTATATATATTTTTTAGGTTTTTATATTTTTAGGGGGTTTATGGTTTTTAGGGTTTTTATTGTTTTTCGTGAATTTTTTATGGTTTTTAGCAAATTTTGGGTTTTAGGGGTTTTAATTGTTTTTAGTATTTTATGGCTTTCTTATATATTTCTAGGGCTTTTGGGTTTCTTGTATTTTTTATATATTTTTAGGTATTTTTAGTATTTTTATAGGTTTTTTGGGTTATACTGATCTTTAGGGTTTTAGTAATCTTTAGGGTTTTTATGTTTTTTTGGGAGCTTTTGGGTTTTTTCATTTATTATGTGTTTTAAGGTTTTTACAGATTTTAATGACTTTAGGAGTTTAAATGGTTTTTATAGTTTGTAATGGTTTTATATTTTTTATGGGGTTTTAGGGTTATTTAATGATTTTAGGAGTTTTTATTGATTTAATGGTTTTTTATGTTTTTTGGGTTTTCAGTATTTTTTTACGTTGTTAAGGGGGTTTAAGTGATTTTTTGTTTTTAAGATTTTCGTAGGAAGTTTTTTGAGTTTTTTAATGGTTTTTAGGGATTTTTTGGAATTTTTTGCTTTTTAAGGTTTTTTGGTTTTTTGGTTTTTGGGATTTTTTCTGAGTTTTTACGGGTTTTTTTTGAATTTTTTAACATTTTTAAGGGATTAAGGGGGTTTTAAATGGTTTTAGGGTTTTTAATAGGTTTTAAGGGGTTTATATTTTTTAGGGTTTTAAGGTTTTAGGGAATTTAACTATTTTTTGGGCTGTTTAGGGTTTTATTTTCTTAGGGTTTTAATGTTTTCGTAGGATTCACATGGGTTTTAAGGACTTTATAGATTTTTAGGAATTTTTTTGTTTTCTTTGGGATTTAAGGGTTTTAGGGATATTGGGGATTTCTATGGTTTTTATGGTTTTTTGCATTTTTATGTTTTTAGGGGTTTTAATATTTTTTAGATTTTTATGGTTTTATTTGGATTTGATGAAGACAAAGACACACATAGGCATCGAGGGATTGCAGGAAGATTTTATGAGGGTGGAATGCACATGACTGTACGAGACCCATTGCGGGGAGTTGGTGGCCCAGTGAAAATTGAGTAGATCCAGAGAATGAAGGAGGAATTAAATGGGTTATTCATGGAATTCCAAGGGGAGGCCCAATACTTGTGATAAGAGGAACCATCTAGGACTATGTTTACATTAATTAAGGCCCAAACATGCTTTTATAGACCCACCCTTTGGTGCTCTATTAATTTCAAGCCCATCCCACCATAGAATCTTTAAAGTCAAAAGTGGTGGACTTGTTGTATTTACTTTAAAAAGGTTTTTTCTAATTATCCCCTAAATTCTTGGGCATGTGCCAGAATTTTTATAATCATCATTTAAGAATTTTGACATTGCGGAAACTAGGTGTTAGGATTTGTTATCACTCCTTGGATATAAATATCCACCCCTTATACTCGTTCAACATCATGAATAAAAGCAATGTTATTATGGTGAGTTTTTTCTGAAAACTTTATGTTATTGGTTAATTTGGGTATTATCAAATGATTGGTTATCCTTTGTGGAATCCTACAGATTGAGTTCTTAGAGAGAAGTTCCATTTGGGTTCTACTTTAACCAACTCTCACCTTTATTCCTTCTTTTCACCATTTATAACCCTTTCCACTTTTTCTATTATAGAGATATAGGTGCTCAACATACGAAAATTGGAAAATTCTTAATAGGATACTTACTAGAAGGTCTTGGATAATTTATCATTATGTATCAAAGGACAATTAAAATAAATCAGTTTCACCATTTTCTATCCCTTTTTTCATCCTATTTTCTCATTAAATCAGACTGATATCAATTCTAGTTTATTTTGTTCTTCACCAACTAACATCATTTCTTCACCATTTTTATCATAAAATATATCTATCCTCTAGTTTTTAATCTCATATTTTTTATCTATATAGAATAATTGAAATCATATCTAAAATTCATTAAGTAAAGTAGGTTAAAATTTTGTGACAAAATTTTCAATTTTGAAATTGTGTCCAAGAAACACACAATTTCATCCACTTGAACATTTTTTTGTTATTTTATATATATAATATTATTGGGTTAGATTTTTTATGTTTAATAGTATATTTTAAATGTTTTTTATGATTTATTGATGTGAACAATTTGATCATGGTTAGTAATAACTATGCAATACCTCCAGGAAACCATGAAACTGAAACAGTGGACACTGGGGAGGCGCACAGTTTGTCCAAACCATGTGGATGAAAATTAAAAACCATCCAATTATAGATAGTGGGGTATATCATGGTAAGCACATATTTTGTATAACTATTTGAGCCAACTATATGAGGTTTTTTTTAGGCAGTGTCTCAGGTACAGTTAGCACACAGTTTGCCTAACTGTGCACCCTAACCATGCACCATGGAAAAATAGATCTGAAAATTGTGGATTTAATCCTATTTTCCTCTTACACCACTTGTTTTTCTTTTAAAAAGCCTTAAAACTAATTTCCATTCCTCCTAATGTAGTGTATAGAATTCAATTTAATCCAAGATCCATTCCTCGGTGAATCTACGTGTGTTGGAGACCCAGATTTTTTGTTAAGTAGTCGTTCTTCATCGTTTTCCTTAGATATCTTCTTCTTGCCACTTTTATAATAATGTATCTACATCATTTTGGTTATATACATGTTTTTATGTCAATATTTTTGAGATATAACTATTTTCATTTAATGTAATTAGATCTATGTTTGAATCAGGATGATTTATGTCGGTTTGTTAATGTTGTAGTATTGTTCTTTGTTCTCAACTAAGATTGAGAGGTAAGTGGATTTTATATTGAATCCTATTTATTATAACTTTATGTATTGATTTAAAAATGAATAAATTTATTGATTTTTTTGAAAATCATGGTGTGATTTGATGGAATTCTTGTTTGAACTATAGTTTTGAAAATCATGAGAATTGGATAGATTTTTGGAAAATCATTCTTTATAATTTTAAAATGATGATTTTAAAATTATTTTTGGTAAATTAAAGTAAATTATTTTTTGAAATTATTTTATTGGAATGGGTTTATATGATTTTGTAATAATGTTGGGAATTATTTTAAGGGGATGGATAATGATCAGGGAGTACAACCATCAAATGGATGACATAAGGATATGAAGTTCCACAATCAATAATAAGACCAAGTGTGTGTGTGTGTGTGTTTTTTGTTCAGGATGTGTGTGGATATAGAAAGTTTAATTCGAAAGAATAAATTGAATTTTTTTAAATATTTTCTCATGTTCCTTCAAAAATTATTGTGTTAGCTTTTGATCCATTCCTTGAAAAAATGGTTTGAGGATTAATTTTAATTTTTTCCCATGGAAAACTATTCTGGTTAGATATAAACTACATTAAATTGTTTTTTAAATGTTTTATATAAATTTCCTAACATGTTCAATCCTTGTGGAATGATTTTGGAAGTTTTTGGAGAAATGTTATTGGGTTTTATATTCACCCACTTCTTAGGAACTATGGTGAATTTTTAAATGTTATATACTAAGACACAGGTAAAATAAAGGTATCATAGTTCTTTAGTGATGCTTCTTGATACCTTGGGATAGGAATGTGGATTTGGATAGTGTATTATATTTGGAATTTTTCTTGATGTATTTTAGTTTTCATATCATTTTTTTTATTTGTTATGTCACATTTATTCTACTTGTACTCTGATATTGGCTTTTGGCTTAGTTTTGTATTGGCTTACATTTTGGTACTCATGAATTATAAATATGTTTTTCTATTTTTATAATTTTTTGGGTCATTTTAACTTTAAAGGGAAAACATTTACCCAAATATTTATAAGGCCCTTGAAAGTTATGGCCAACCTTTGGTGTATTTGGGATTTCACCAAAGGCATATTCACTCCCATGTCACTTCTCAATCAAATGAGATGGTACATCATGTTTCAAATGGTATCAACTTGTTCAATTATAGAGTTTGAAATCATATTGGTATATCTCTTCAGATAGTATCAAGGAGATAGGATTTTTGGAACCTAAATTGTAACGTAAAAAAAGGCATAGCTAACCTCTTTATGCTAAAAGTCAAGCTACCATGGAGTTGGGTACATGAGTGTTTTGAGTCACTTCTAAGAGTTTTCACCTCATCATCATGGGTTTATCCAATAAGAAGAGAATGAAATGAATTTATAAAAATAAATTCCCACCAAGAATACATAATTCATTTTGAGTAATGATTTATGATATGGTGAAAAAGTGATGATTTTTGAAAATAGTTGAAAATGATTTGATTTTCATAAGGATGATGGAATTTTAATAAATTATTTGAAAATTTTCGATTTTGGAAAGCCTTGTTGTGATATGTGTGATGTGGTAAATTTTAAATTTCTAAAAATTATGGTTCTATCAAGTGAGACTAAATGATTATTTATTTTAGTAATAATGAATGGAACCCGGTAGGTGTCAGAATAATCTACCAAAAGAGGATAGTGAGAATGTGGTTTTAGTAGATCCATGGGTGAACTAACAGTTAGTTAAAATTATTGTCCCATAATTTTAGGTAATTAAAAGAGGGAATGAAAACAATGGTCCAAATAATGTTTATCATTCAATTATGTTACATAAGAATAATTCACACATATTTCAGTGTGATTCATAAAAAAAAAATAGTAGTGTGACCAAATAGGATGAATTTAATATTATTTTGTCTTGTCATACCATCTGAGTTGAAGCTAATGTTGTAAATGTAAATGCTAGAAGATCTTTCATGCCAATTTCGGGATTTAGAAATTAGGGTAAATTAGAACAAAGAATGAAATGGGAATATTTTTTTGAATTATTCAACAAATGATTCTATCCATATATATTATTGATTAAAAGAACAATAGAGTTATTCATTTTTAAGCAAGAGAACCTCATAGTGATAGAGTATGTGGCCAAATTTAGGAATTTAGTTTACTTTTCGCCCAAATTTTCTAAAATTTTGTCCTTGAAGGAACACATTTTTTATTAGTGTGAGGTAATAAATTGGATCAAATATTTTCATGATTTCTATAATGGGTTATACATATATGTTCAATGGATAAATAATGGAATAAAGTGATATCCTAGGAAATGTGGTTGGAGGAAGCATGTTAATACATACCTGAACTAGTGGGAACTCTAATTTTGCGAATAAGTGGAAGTGAGACACATATTTTCAATTTGGTGGTATGAATCTTAATTATATGGTGAGATTAGTGAATCTCCCTCCTAAACCAACAGGTAGTCCATAATTTTTCCATTGTGGTTCTCTTGATCACATAAAGTAAGATTGCATATAACCACCTAGATATTTTCTTAATTGCAATAATATAGGGCTTATAGAACATTATTTTTATAGTTTTTTGAGGTTGTTTGATGGGGACATATCTCATACTTCTCAAGCATCATATACTTATATGGCATGACTGCATTAGAATAGCTCTCATCAGAAAACCTGAGAAAACTAAGTTGAATCTAGGAATACCATGACTCCTCAACTAGGGTAATCTCAACATGGTAACAAAGATATAATAAAAATAAGTAATAAATTGTATTGAACTGATAAAGTGATCATGGATGATCAATTTGGACCTTCAATAGTGATAGGTATTATTATTTTCAATGACACCGCTATGAAATCATTATTTGATATGGGTGAACTGCATTCAATTATTATTTTTTCTCATGTTTTTGATCTATTGGGTTTTCATGTTGAGATGATGACCTCTATTTTGAAACATCAAACTCCTCCTAGAAAAAAATAATTTCAAGAATTTGTGTGCAATAAATTTTTTAAAACAATCTTTGGGGGATAATTGATTTGGGACTTCTCTATTCGGGATATATATGTCTATTACTTAATCGTAGATATGCGTTGGTTGAAAATGTTCAAATCTCACATTGACTATTATACCTAAACGGTTAGTTTTATATCTAATTATGGAATCAAGAATATCATTAGAAGAAATTTTATTGTAAAGGAAAGTGGAGTAGGATTTTTAGCACCAGCATTTGGAAGTATCTCATAGATGTTGGAATCTGTTGCATTGTTATTTGTGGATGAGACCAAGAATAGAGGTATTCCAACAGTTGTTGATTATTTTCTTAAATTATTTCATGATAATTTATTAAGATTTCCACCCCTAAAAGAAGTACAGTTTTCAATTTATCTCAAACTAGGGACCAATCCTGTCTCACTTTCATATTATCGAATGTCACTAACATAATTATAAGAATTGAAAGATCATTTGGTAGAGTTATAAATCAAAGGTTTTATTTTGAATAGTATGTATTCAGGTGTATCACAAGTTCTTTTTGTGAAAAGACAGCTATAACTCTATGAATTTGTGTGAATACTCTTAATATTAATCATGTTATGATAAATAATTATAAGCCAATTCCATACATTGCTGACATGTTTGATCAATTGAGGGGATCCCAGTGGATCTATAAAATCTTATTGTTGCGATATCACGAACTAGGTGTTTAGAAAGTGGATATTAGGAATAAATATTTCATTAGTAGATATAGCCATTAAGAGTATGTGGTTATACCTTTATTTCTTACTATTAAACCATATGTATTTATAGAATTTATGGATTGGATATTTCAAAGGTATTTCTATTATTTTGTGGTGGTATTTGAATAAGACATATTGGTGTATTATAGGAAACTAGTTGAGCATGACAAACACTTGGAGATAGTGTTTGGTATCTTGGGGGATCATCATACATATGAAAAACATTCAATGTGTGATTTTTGGATACAAGAGTTATGTTTTCTTGGCCATGTTACCTCTAAAAAAAGAGTTTCTATAGATCCATTAAAGATAAAGGTTTTAATCTCATAGAAACTACCTTGTAATTTCTCCTATATATGCAATTTTCAATTTTTTAGATGGTTATTACCAATATTTTGTTGATGAGTTTTCATGAATATATTTACCAGTGATAGTCATGATAAGGAAAAGTGTTTTATTCTAATAGAATGATCAATGTACAAAATATTTTTATGAGATTAATGTTTTGTTTACATCAACACTGATCTTGATATTTCCAAAATTAGTACAAGGCTATGTGGTGTAATATAATGCTTTAGGGTCTAGTTTGGGGTGTGTTCTCATGTAGAGTGATCATGTGGTTGTTTATGGATCATGGAATTTACAGTTTCATGAGAAGAACTACCCAACAAACAATTTGAAATTAGCTTCTATGGTCCATGATTTGAATAAATCAAATTATTATCTTTTTTTGATAACTTCATTGTGTTTATGGATCATAAGATCATTAAACTTTTTTTACACAAATTGATTTGATTTTGAGATTAAGAAGAAGGATGGAGTATCTTCCAATTTTTTATATTAACTTAATGTATAAACCAAGTAAAGGGAAATTTTTGGTTGATTAATTAAGTAGAAAGTCATATAGTCAATTGGAGAAAGAGGATTTAGATCAATGGTATCTAATTTTAGTGATTTACAACATGAAATTGGATTAAGAATATCAAGGTAGTTTTATGATTTTCTTCTTAGCTTCTTTTGATCTAATTTGGTAGAGAAGGATAAATAGGAACGTACATATAATTATTAATGTGTTTATATGAGTTTAAAACTCAATGGTGGGGAGGAAATCGAGGTATGGAAGCTTCAAAGAAGATCAGTGTTATGGTTTTAATATCGTATGCTTGTACTATTTTCTTATCAGGAACAACTACTCTAGGCTTATCACTATTTGAGATACGCTATTCCTTCTAGAATAAAAAATATGTATAAGGCACTGAAATAAAAATTTTGGTGGTATGGCATGAAAATAGAGGTGGCTAGGTTTATTTTGAGATGCATCACCTTTCATAAGGTCAAGATATAACACCAATGGTCAGTGGATATTCTGTAGTTTTTACTAATTCCTATGTGTAAATGGGAGAAGATTGCTATGGATTTTAAAACATGTCTACCAGTGATAGTTCAGAAACAAAATTCCATATGGGTGATAGTGTGTCGTCTTACAATGATGTCCCATTTCATCCCTATTAAGGAATCTAGTATGGTGGAGATCATATTAAAAATCTACATCTAAGAAGTTTTAAAGCAGAATGATATTCTAGTCTTGAGTTTATCTGATAGAGAACCCCGTTTTATGTATCATTTTTTTGAAATCTTAATTGTGATCCCTTAGTACTCAGTTGACAATGAGCATGGTGTGTCATCCTCAAATATATGTATGATCCAAAAGTATGATCCAAACATTGGGGGACATGCTTATGGATTGTATAATGGATTTTAGCAACTCTTGTAAGGAGCAGAAGCCATTAGTGGATTTATCATACAAAACAATTATCAAGTGTTGATACATGTGGATCCTTTTGAATCATTGTACACATGTCCTTATCATGATCCACTTTGTTTTGTGGATAAGGTGAGATTTCACTGGTTGGACAAAGAAATGTACAAGATACAACAGAGAAGATTGAATTAATTAGAATGAGGATAGAGATGGAATAGAGTTGTTAGATATCATATGTGGATCATTTATTACTATCGTGGTCATTTTAGGTGAGTAATAATTTATTCATAAAAATCTCTCTAAGGATTGGGCATTGTCATTTTGGGAATCAAGGAAAGTTATCTCCTCGATACATTGGCCCTGTTGAGATATGGGAATGGGTGGGTGAGGAGGAATATCGGTCAGCTTTTCCACAAAGGTTCAATTCATTGCATAATGTGTTCCATATATCTCAAATGGAGAGGTATCAACTTGACCGTAACTATGTGATTCAATGGGATCACATTAATCTAGATATAGATACTACGATAGTTCATGAGCCGATACACATTCTAGATAGGCAAGAGAATGTCTTGTGTGGGAAAATAATCGGTCTAGTGTTGGTTTTATGGAAATATGGTTAGATTCTAGAGGAAACATAGGAGAATTAAAGGGAAATGATGGAGGAATGGCCAGAACTACTCAAGGAAAACTATAGTTTTGTACTTTATAGGGCTAAAAATACTAATGATGGGGAAACAATACTATGAAAGAGGTGTTTAACTGTGCTAGAAAAAAGTGTTGATAAATTACACCATTATCAATGCTAAAAGAAGTGAAAATAAAGGGTAACCTTTATCAGAACATTCTTTTAGCACTAATAAATGGTAGCATTTATCAGCTATTTCTTTTTAACACGAATAAAGGATACCCATTATTAGTTATTTTTTTATTATTGATAATGGTCCATAATAAAATGAAATAGTCAAAAAAAATATTAACAATTTTATTAATTAAATAATTATTTTTAAAATTGAATAACTTTAATATACATATATGTCAATTATTAAAATTAATAAATAAAATATATTAAATAAATAGATATTTAAAATTAATAAAATGAATAAAATTAAATAGTAAAATAAATAAAAACTAAAATGAGTAAATTAATAAAAATATTTAACGATTTATTAATTAAATAACTATTTACAATGATGAATAAATTTAATATACATATATATATAATAAATATTTGTAGAGACCCGAAGCCTGACGTACATAGACTTTACATTACTTTTGCGGAATACTTAGTACATAACAAAAACACACACACAAGGATCGTAATAGTTTAGTGTCTTTGGAAACTCGGAACGTAATCTTCTAATCGTGGTGAAAGATCTTCAATATCTCCCATAAAGATCTTCCTTTTTTTTACCTAAAACCTTTCTTTATATCCTGGGGAAAAGAAAACATAAAAGGGTGAGCTCAAATGCTCAGTAAGGGTATACAAAAGAAAAATCAATCACATCATATTCATAAGAACATAACTTTTGGAAATCTTAACCTGCAAAAGAGAGCATAATTTCATAACATGGGATAAATCATAGTAGTGAAATGAAATCCCAATAATCATAACTTAAAACATGAAACTTTGTGGAATTTACACATAATCATAGATAATCATTTCTTGTTAGTCAAGACTCATTGCCAAGACTATCTTAGTGGACAAAGTCCCTTTCTGAATCGAGTAACCCACGTTTCAGTCCTGTTTCACTGAACCGGTATAACCTACCATTTCAGCCATGTCTATCTCATGAGATATAAAATCTTTACCCAATGCATTGTAGGGAGATATAGGTCCCACCCATCTCATAATTATACCATTCTTATGGGTGCCACAAAATCATAAACCATACATCATAGCGTAACCCATGTAATAAAAATGGGATTCTTAAACAACATGACATCATAAAACAATTCATATAAGATAAAGGAATTCATAAAAATATTTCCATCACAACATAATCAAATCCATGTAATAATAGGGATAAAAACAGAACCCTTTTATTATCTTATATGGAAAATAATTTTGATAAAATACTTGAACTCCATTCTTGAGGAAAATATCCTTTCTACTTCAAAAACATTTTTCCTTTCATAACATGTCATACGACTTTAAAATAAAAGAAGTTGATTAAAAATAAACTTGAAAACTTGTAAAGGAAGATTCTTGGAAATAATGTTTTAAAAATCCATTCATGCCGTATAAGTTAAAAAAACATTCTTCGTACTTTTGTCGGAAAAGTCAAAAAGTACCTCGTACGAAAAAAGATTCCTTTCATATCTTTTACTAAAAACTCACCGAAGGGTAAAATTGGATTTAAACAATTTTAGGTGGATGAAAATAATATTACATATTGAGGAAACATGGATGTGGATGATAAAATACACCCCAGTAAATTACAAAGTATAAACAATCTCGGATAGAAATGAGATTGTGATATTTCCCTTACCTTAGGTCTGACTTGCTTTGTAAGTGTCCGAACCTCCTCTTCTTTGAAGCGCCTCTTTGAGACCTCCTCTTAGGGCACTAAAATTGGTCTTTGAGGAAAACCAGAACCTCTAAGATTATTCTAGGGAAGTGGAGAAGGGATTTTGGCAGAGGTTGGCCGAGCTTGAGTGCTCAAATTGTTGTGAGGAGAAGGGGGAGGAGGTGTCCTTTTATAAGGGAGGAGAGGGGCACCTTAGGAATATCTCAAAATATTATTTTATATTAAAGTCAAAATCGGTTTATAATGGTTCCAAAGGGTCTTATTTAAAAGCTAAAGTGGGGATGGGTCGAAATCCTATCAACCAATAAGATTTAGACAAGTTTAGGTTATTATTTTAACGTTATCAATTAGATTTAACCCTAAGTTAAATAATTTTACTTTTACCGTGTATTTTTGTTTTCTTTCACTATATGGTTAATACACTTACTATAACATGACAAACGAACCCCAAATTGTATATTATTAATAAGTATATCCTTATCTAAGTCATTTGGCCGAATCTTAGATTTTTAGGAATAAAATAACAAATAATAATATAATATTTGATTTAAAAACTATTTTGTGTCAATTTTGACACTATTTGATATATGATTTTTTGAAAGTCATAACAGAATGATAAGTTCGAAAAAAGTTATTTAAATTAACAATAACATGTGATATTAACCTATAAAATTAGTGTAAGTCATAAAAAGTCTCAAATTACATTTATTTGGGCATTTATAACATCAATTATGTCAATATTTCATTAATAAGACAATTACTGCATCATCTATGTGTCATAATAAATGATACTTATTTAATCCCTAAAAATTATAAATAAATTCCTATGATGTAGATAATTGAATTAGCTTTCTGGAGACTATTCATGTTCGATGTTTAATGAAGTTTATCACTAGAGTAAAATTATTATACTTATAAGAATTAAGAAAGTGACATGTTGTCACATTCTTTGGTTTTAATAATAATTAAATTATTTTCATTGACAAAATTTAATTAAATGAATATAATCCGACCCTTAGGTGATATGGGTCGACTTTTAGTCATCCAATAGGATTTTGACATTTTTAGGGTAATTTTAAAATATTATATTTACCCTTAATTACCTGATTTACCTTTCACTATGGTAAATAAAATTTACCGTAGTTACTATTCATAATTTCCAAAAATAAAAAGTAGCCTATTAACATAATTTGGACCCACTGATTCCAAATATGGAATCCATTTTTTAAAATTCCATACACAGACGTTGCATAAATTAAATTATAATTAATCCCGTTGTCGAATAAAAACGGGTTTTTGTTTAAAACATTGCAAAAGATTGAATTGATTTAACCTACGAATTCAAGGTAAAATAAATGATAATGACATACATTATATTAAATGGTATAAATATATTCTATTTATACTTTAAAACCATTCAATATTATAATTTAACCACATAAGATATTACGATGAAAAAAAGTTGTTTTTAATTAAAATATAGCGTGTTTTTACTATTCATTAAAATGTGAAAGTCACCCGAATAATATGAAAATTTTATCGAAAGTAAATTTTTATTTCTTGATTCCAAAGAAGAATTTTATTTTGTCAAATTGAACTTATAAACATGTCAAAAACCATATTTAAGGTGGATGCGCCATCCAAAGGCGGCAAAACTGCATTTTTTTGAAAAATACTTATTTTACCCGAAAAATTTATTTTGTTCTTATACCATGTTCTAGAAATGTGTAAGATGAATGTTATAAAATTCAAAATTTAGTTAATACTATTCATAACGGCTAGTTCATGACAATATTATAATAATATAACATTGTTTATTAAAACCCGGTATTGCGTACAACACACGCTATCGAGGAAGGTCGTGATTGCGTGTAATGCAAGCCAAGTCAGGGTTGCGTGTTGTGAAAGAATCCTTCATTGTTTCGTATGATAGAATCCAACCATATTTCATTTATACATTTAATATATATATATATATATATACTCAATGTTGCGTAGAGTAACTATTATCAAAATTGTATGTAACACGATCCAAGAATAGTGTTGCGTATACTGCAAGCTAATACGGTGTTGCGTATAGCGCAAGTTAATCTTGGTGTAGAATACAACACAAGACATTAATGAAATTAAAATAATATTTTTCATAAAATCTCGGGGTGTTACATTCTACCCCCCTTAAAATGAATTTCGCCCTCGAAATTCGTCGGGTTTATAAATGGTTTAGTATTTGAAAGTTTCTTTGATAGAAACCCACATCGTAAAAAGGAATACCAAAACTTATCTTTAAAAACAAAAGTATGAAACGTAATGGTTACCCAAATAAACTAATCACTGGGTTTCCACATAGGTGAAAATATGGATATGGAAGAGAAATCTAACCATCATGTTCTGATGGAGAGTGGTAGAGAACATGGCTATGGAAAAGCTAGCAATCACAAATCCATAAATTTGTGACGATCTAAGGTACCATCTGATTAATCAGATATAAGAGCACTAGGACAACATTTTTGGTTTTCAAGATCATTTCGCTAAAGTTGATGAAATTGGAATTAGAAGAAATACTTTCGTGATTTTGGTATAGTGTCATTATTTATCGTTCTTTGGACAATTTCTACTTCATCTCTTAAAGAAAAGAAGTTGAATTTGTCATTCGTGATGTGTTAACAGATCATGTGATAGAATGATGGGTCATTCCATCTGTCTCAAAAGGTTAGAAAAGTTATCAAAAAATACATAAGTCCATCTAAAATGAACTTATACTTCATATATCATACTGCTTAATATAATAAAAATAGTTTCTACTAAACAGGGACATCATGTAGGCCAGTGGTAGGCGATAAAGGCCAGTTGCACTTCGGTTGTGGGTTCGATTCCTACAGCCTTGTCCGACGCGATGGGCTGTCGCCCGTCCTGCAGGTTGTATTTTTTTTAAAACTACATTACTATAACATCCCATCAATAATATCGAGAAAACTTTGATCCTTAAACAATACTAACTTATTTCTAACATAATCCATTCCAATCTTTAGGCTTATCCATAACACTGTAGTCCACTCTCATTACATAGTGAAAATGATTACCAGAGATTTAACACCATCGTCGATCCACATATATCATAAGATATGTTTTGTTGGTCACATTCCAAACATTCAGAGTCCTTAATCATGTATTCTCTTGAATACCTTAGTGAAAACATGAATGCAGTTAAAATTTAACACTTTCCACATACCAAAATCCTCAAAATTCTATATACTCAAAAAATGATATCACTTAGTCCTTATATCAATCATGAGCTCATGAAAACTATCAAACATTTAATTTTCTCCTTATCCCTTCATTATGCGCATATCATATACATTCCAAAAATATCTGAATAACCATTCATGGATACTGGTAACATTAATCATACACTTTCAAAACTCAAGGAAAGACAACAGTGTAACAATCCATAGATGTCTCTTTATTCCATAGTAGCATGAGATTACTTATACAAAATTACACATGATAAACATGTAATCATTCCACTACATTCTTAAACCATTGACCGAGCTTCAAAAATTCTTTCATCTCACATATCATTTGTAGTCTCTTCATCATCATCCACATAAATACTACCCATATGACCATACTGATTCTCTTCATGAGTCTTTCCCTTAGGGAATTTGTTTTCATAATGCCCATACATTCCACATTTAAAACACTTAACCATTTTTGATGTCGTAGCAATACCATTATCCTCATCCATGGTGTTGACCGACCCTTTTCCTTTGCACTTACTTGCTTTGTGTCCTTCTTTTCCACACCCAAAGCATCTTCCAGTTCCCTTGAAACATTCTCCCTGATGCCTCTTCTCACATGATTTACATAGGGGAAATTGAACTTTCTTTCCTCTATGATCATCATGGAACTCCATCTTTCTCTTATTAGTCGAGTCAGGAAACTTACCAATTTTTACTTTATTGATCATATTATGAGATTGCTGATTCGGCATAATAATGATTTTTGGACTTCCAAATCCCATTTCATTTCGTTTCTCATGAAGAATATCATTCCATTGTCCATCATATCCTCCATTATTGTGAATCATCTTGTTTCCAGCCATTTTCTAAAACCCAAAAGAATAGTGTGAGAGGCAAAAATCATAATAAAGGGGGAGTAACTTAAATATCTAACATCTTTGGTTTAATCTAATATCGTTACCATAGTTCTAGGACAATATCCTATACGTATACTTATCCTTAGGGGCATCCCTAGACATACCTTAGAAATATCTCTAGGGATCTCACTAACGTTTTCGCCTCCTAGTTTCCAAAGGTTGACCAAACCTTTCCTCTGATACCAACTGTAGAGACCCGAAGCCTGACGTACATAGACTTTACATTACTTTTGCGGAATACTTAGTACATAACAAAAACACACACACAAGGATCGTAATAGTTTAGTGTCTTTGGAAACTCGAAACGTAATCTTCTAATCGTGGTGAAAGATCTTCAATATCTCCCATAAAGATCTTCCCTTTTTTTACCTAAAACCTTTCTTTATATCCTGGGGAAAAGAAAACATAAAAGGGTGAGCTCAAATGCTCAGTAAGGGTATACAAAAGAAAAATAAATCACATCATATTCATAAGAACATAACTTTTGGAAATCTTAACCTGCAAAAGAGAGCATAATTTCATAACATGGGATAAATCATAGTAGTGAAATGAAATGCCAATAATCATAACTTAAAACATGAAACTTTGTGGCATTCACACATAATCATAGAGAATCATTTCTTGTTTGTCAAGACTCATTGCCTAGACTATCTTAGTGGATAAAGTCCCTTTCTGAATCGAGTAACCCTCGTTTCAGTCCTGTTTCACTGAACCGGTATAACCAACCATTTCAGGCATGTCTATATCAAGAGATATAAAATATTTACCCAATGCATTGGAGGGAGATATAGGTCCCACCCATCTCATAATGATACCATTCTTATGTGTGCCACAAAATCATAAACCATACATCATAGCGTAACCCATGTAATAAAAATGGGATTCTTAAACAACATGACATCATAAAACAATTCATATAAGATAAAGGAATTCATAAAAATATTTCCATCACAACATAATCAAATCCATGTAATAATAGGGATAAAAACATAACCCTTTTATTATCTTAGAAGGAAAATAATTTTGATAAAATACTTGAACTCCATTCTTGAGGAAAATATCCTTTCTACTTCAAAAACATTTTTCCTTTCATAACATGTCGTATGACTTTATAATAAAAGAAGTTGATTAAAAATAAACATGAAAACTTGTAAATTAAGCTTCTTGGAAATAATGTTTTAAAAATCCATTCATGTCGTATAAGTTAAAAAAAACAGTCTTCGTACTTTTTTCGGAAAAGTCAAAAAGTACCTCGTACGAAAAAAGATTCCTTTCATATCTTTTACTAAAAACTCACCGAAGGGTAAAATTGGATTTAAACGATTTTAGGTGGATGAAAATAATATTAAATATTGAGGAAACATGGATGTGGATGATAAAATACACCCTAGTAAATTACAATGTATAAACAATCTCGGATAGAAATGAGATTGTGATATTTCCCCTACCTTAGGTCCGACTTGCTTTGTAAGTGTCCGAACCTCCTCTTCTTTGAAGCGCCTCTTTGAGACCTCCTCTTAGGGCACTAAAATTGGTCTTTGAGGAAGACCAGAACCTCTAGGATTATTCTAGGGAAGTGGAGAAGGGATTTTGGTAGAGGTTGGCCGAGCTTGAGTGCTCAAATTGGTGTGAGGAGAAGGGGGAGGAGGTGTCCTTTTATAAGGGAGGAAAGGGGCACCTTAGGAATATCTCAAAATATTATTTTATATTAAAGTCAAAATCGGTTTATAATGGTTCCAAAGGGTCTTATTTCGAAGCTAAAGTGGGGATGGGTCGAAATACTATCAACCAATAAGATTTAGACAAGTTTAGGTTATTATTTTAACCTTATCAATTAGATTTAACCCTAAGTTAAATAATTTTACTTTTACCGTGTATTTTTGTTTTCTTTCACTATATGGTTAATACACTTACTATAACATGACAAACGAACCCCAAATTGTATATTATTAATACATATATCCTTATATAAGTCATTTGGCCGAATCATAGATTTTTAGGAATAAAATAACAAATAATAATATAATATTTGATTTAAAAACTATTTTGTGTCAATTTTGACACTATTTGATATATGATTTTTTGAAAGTCATAATAGAATAATAAGTTCGAACCAAGTTATTTTAATTAACAATAACATGTGATATTAACCTATAAAATTAGTGTAAGTCATAAAAAGTCTCAAATTACATTTATTTGGGCATTTATAACA